>OX941096.1:23822338-25072338 GCA_954870635.1 Arctium minus
CAATTCACCAATGAAATTCACTCACATAAACTCATTCTAAAACATAATTCAACCATTTTCCAATCAAAGATTTTATCAAAAACACTTTTAAACTCAAAAATCCGATCAAGAACTCAAGAACAGTTTTACAGACTCTTTTTCTTTCAAAAATTGTTGGATTAAGCTCTGATACCAAATGTGATCCCAGTATTTTAGCAAGTAATATGCACACAGATTATCCAAACATCTTTCTTATTAATCACACAACTTACAAAGATTCATATCCCTATTTAGTGCATTCAACAATAAAGCTCTGTGGACTTCATAGCGGTTGCCCGGGTTCGTGACCCACTCGCAGCATTGTGGCCACGGGATGAATGCCCGCGGGCCATAGGCCTGTTTTCCAGGAGATTAGTCCGGGCCCAAAGTGGTCTGGGATACTCCTTTACCAAAAAAAACAATAAATCTCTGTGTGTGTGTGTGTGTGTGTGTGTTTCACAGTGTAAACTTACTCAGACTTCGCATATGTGTTCTTACTAGAAACTAAACTATGACTTGCTATTTATATGGTCAACATGACCTTTTAGCAATAGTCAACACTTAATCACATTTACAATGACCACCACACACTTTACAAACTTTACACTTTTTGACCCTTCTTTTAATCTTGAATACAATTTAGCTCTAACAAAGGATAGTAAATTTTTTGGAAGGTATGGACAAGGATCTTTTAAGATTAGTGAATGATGGACCTCACCAACCAATGGTGTTGGTACCAAGAGTTCCAGCAACAACAGATATTGCTGAAATACCTGCATACTATGAAAAGAATACTTCAAACTTCACTGAGGAAGAAACCAAAATGATGGAAAATGATTCTAAAGTTGTTAGATTATTGATTATGGCCATTCCCAATGATATCTTCCAAGAACTTGATTCTTGTGTAACTTCTAAAGAGATATGGGATCAGTTGTTAAACCAACTTGAAGGTGGCCTATAAACTCAGAAAAATAGGAGAACTCAATGCATTAATGAGTACCATGACTTTCATGCACTACCTGAAGAAACCCTACACCAAACTTATTTGAGACTCAACATTCTCATAAATAAATGCAAAAAGTTTGGAGTTATGAGGACAGAAGAGGAATATAATGTTCTTTTACTTAAAACCTTAAATGAAGAATGGTCACAATTGTCCATGTCTATTCAAGCTGTTGAGTCAGAATTGTATTCAAGATTAAAAGGTCAATGTTGTAAATTTGTAAAGTGTAAGGGTTTTAGTGTAAAGTGAGAGTGTTTGACTTTAGTTTGATAGAGGTCATGTTGACCGTATATATAGGTTGTCTTTGTTAGAATTGTAGGCACACACAAACTATGAGAACACACACATAATTCGCATAGAGAGAGAAAGCATTTGTAATCAGTTTGTATCAAATACAAATGACTTGTGATTAATTTGTGTGTGATAATCTATATTGATCTTGAATTTGTGACTATCAATTGGTATCAGAGCGAGATCATATTAAATTGGGAAGATCAACATTTCAAATTTTGCAGAAAAATCGATTTCCAAGATTGGGAAGTTCACTGTTCATCGACTACTGTTCCGTTGATCAAGATTATGTTTTTGTGATGTTTTGATTGTGAATTTCATTGCACTATAATCGCATAATAGTTTAGAACAGTTTCTATTCACATTGTAATCACAATTGCACAACAGATGAGTGTCAATTGATCATTTTTTTGTAATTTTTAGAACTTTTCTTGTTACGCACTGTTCAAGATCAAATTCCCATGATCATGTTCTTTCTTAGTGAAATATATGCCAAAGGGTTGTTCTCGATGCTACAGTGACCATTTGTACCATTTTGCTGAGGCTAATTTCGATTTTTGGGTGGAATTTAGTTGAAATTTTCAAAAAAATGTTCAAGATCCACATAATTCGCAGATATCATGAAGAACTCGCATGGTGAAGAATTCGCATGATTGTGTGAAAAATGTTCCAAGGATAGAATTCACATAACAGTGTTGTACCAAAAGTGAAGATTTCACATAAAGGGATATACGAAAAGCTCAGATTTCGCACATAGCTTTATACGAAAAATTCAGATTTCGCATGAAGCATTGTACGAAAATCTAAGAATTCGCATCAAAAGTTTTTGGAATTTTTTCTAAGGCAAGAATTCGCATCAATACGAATTGTTCAAGCCTAGAAAAATTTCTAAGGGAGAAATTCGCATCACTGTTACACTACTCATACGAATTGTTCAGAATTCATATCCTCCTATATGCGAAATGTGCAAAATTCGCACATAGCCTTATGAGAAAAGCTCAGAACTAACATACTGTTACATGCGAAAAGTGAAGTTCTCTAATCTTTGCTTATGCAGATTGTGTGTATATGCGAATTGTTGAGTGCGTGCGAATTGTTGTGTGTGAGTATCATACGAATTCTATACTTAGCATAATTTTTGAGTGATTTTTCTGTGATTTTAACGGTTGTTTTTTCTGATTATCTGACTAACGATCTTTTCAAGCATTATTTTCAGATAAATACTAATCATGCCTTATATAGATGAGAAAGGAAACATTGTTCTCACAAAAAGAGACTGTGCAATGGCATACATGCCTGAGATACCTCTGATAGAAGAAGAGAATGCAAGGCTTAAACTTCAGAACTCAGAACTGAAAGCTGAGATTGAGAGTCTGAATGCTAAACTGAAGAAAGCTGAAATTCAAGTATCTACATTCCAAGAAAAGGGAAAAGATTGGTTAAAGAAAGTAGATGAGAGAAGTAAGAAAGAGAAAGTTGAACTAGAGAAATATTTCAATCAAAGATTATCTGATCTTTCAAGGAATGTTGAAAAGGAAAAGAAGGCAGTTGAACTCAAATGTATAAAACTTTCTCAAGAGGTGTCAGATTTTGAGAAAGTTATCATCATGGAGAGAGATAAGTTTGAGAAAGAGAAGAAGTTAACCGAATAGAAGAATGTTGGTGTGTTTAAAGAAATATCTTATAAGAGAATATCTGTAGAGAAAGATTTTGAGGAAGAAAGAAAAGTTTTTGAGACTGAGATAAACAAGCTGACAGGAAAACTATCTGAACTGTCATCAACTGTTATGAAGGAGAAGAAGATGAAGTCTGAATTGCACAAGAAGTTTGATCTACTTTCAAAGGAAAGAAACAATTTATCTTCAAAGATCAAAGAACTTGAAGAGATCATGTTCAAGGTGAAGTTAATTGAGTAAAAGATGCCAGAATCAATTGTTCAATCACCGAGAGATGATCTAGCTGATTCAGAATGCTCATTCAAAACAGCTTCAAGTTCACATTTTGTGAATGTTTCTAATAATCCTTTATTTGATTCAGATGATAATCATACTTCTAAACATAAAGATCAGATTCGTCCTTCTAACCTTTTCTATGATAAACTTGTTGATGGTTCAGGTAAACATAAAAGGACAAATGACAAAGAAAAGCGGATTTGGAGAGTGAAAGGATCATCAGATGAGAAGAAGGAACAAAAATCATTTGTGCATGCATCCAATGCTAAAAAGAACAATGCTTCTAAAGGTAAAACTTTTGGCAAACCTGGTCTTGTTTATACTGTTAATCAATTGATCAGGTTAGCATATAAGAAAATTAATTGTTCTTACTGTGGTACAAATGATTTTGTTAGTAAAAAAAATTTGAATTACTGGTATGGTTCTTACTACTTCTCTCCTAATAGAACTGCAACTAACAATCCAGGACCCAAATACCAGTGGGTACCAAAAGCTAAATCTGTGTTGCAGGCACCTAAAGACTAAGGGGAGAAAGAACGATGACTTCTAAGTAAAGCAGCTTAGGACTCAATCCTTAATGTAAAAGAATGATGGCTTCTAAACACTACAGTTTAGAACCCGTATCTAAAAGATCAAAGTAGACTTCTGAATACAACAGTTCAGAACTCGTACTTCAACGAACAATGGTTTTTGATTACAACATATCAGGACTCGATCTTCAATGTCAAGATAAATGGTTTCTGATTACAACATATCAGGAGCCGATCTTCAATGTCAAGATTAATGGTTTCCGATTACATCAGATCAGAACCCGGTCTTCAATGATAAAGATAGAAAGTTACTATTCTCACCGGAGAATATGTGACTATGTCTTCTGAATACTTTTGTTCAGAACCCGCTCTAAACTGTTTTTCTTCTTAAGGATGCTGAAATGATACCTATTTTTAAGGAATCTTTACTGTTTATTTGAGGGGGAGGTTGCTTTAAAATTGTCATTGTCATATTTTTTGAGGGAGATAGTGGAAAAGAGAAATGAGATTTAACTTTTATATTTTTAAGGGGGAGAAGAGAAAAGAAAAGTACACTTTCATTGTCATATATGTCTAATAATTTGATTTTTTACAGGTACTGAGGGGGAGTATCTGAAGTTTTATCAAGGATGCTTAAAAGATAATATTCATTTTAGGGGGAGTTAAGATGTCTACATTGAAGGTATATATTTTTGAATCTTAATCTCTACCACATTTTGAAAGAAGAACGACTTTCAGATGTGAAAAATATGTTTTCTTAAATGTTCAAACCACTTCGTGTTCTCAAAAAGATTTTACGAATTTCGAAGTGTGTTTTTAAATGATTTTCACTTGGATACTTTAACGATTATCTGACCGTGTGTTTCTTAAAGAAAAATACTTCTGTATTTTCCTTTCTTATACTTTGTCAATTATTCATACACACATCGGTTCAGTATATTATTTTTTACTTTGTTATTACCATGTCTCAAAAGATAAATCTTTCGATGGTAATACTCCCGCTTGCTTTCTAAATTGTTTGAAATCAGACGTCATTTCTTTAATATGTGCTTTCATTGATAATGTGTTTATATCTTGTTCATATAAACAAGTTTTCGGTCTTTGATACCCCATTACATTTTTCTTCATGATATTTGATCTGATTAAATAATTGTCAGATTCTCAAAAACAATGAAATTGAATGATCATAAATGTTCAAAGTTTTGAGAAATCTTAAATGTTCAAAACGCTCAAATCTCATTCTTATCTTTAATGAGCATACATTTTCGGATAAAGATATCTTATGCTTAAAGTCAAGATAACTGTTGAGCAACACAATTTTTTTAGGACAAATTACATGGGATTCAGTGTGAGTGCTTAAAAAACTTCCATGGATTCACGTTAACCAGTGTTTCCTACCCCGGAAGTAATCCTTGAGTGATTGAGGGGAGAGGGGTCAAAAAATTGAGAATGGGTATGTGTTGAGGTAAAATGTAAAAAAGAGGTTGGTTAGAAGTGAGCTCAAATGTTTAAAAGAAATAGGGTGAAAGATCAGAGTAAAAGAATAATAAACTCTGCACCAAACTTTTTCTGAGTCGGGCAGCCACATTATCTGTTGTTTCACAATTTTTCGTGAACTTCATTGAAAAAGGCAACTAGCCCATGCCAACTCTTGTTTAAAACCCCACCTGCTACTCATTCTTTTCTTAACAAAAGAATGTTTCAAATTTAAAGGGGAAGCAACACATAATCTATCTGATCTTCATTCGGATGATTCAGATATTGAAAAAGAAGGAAAGTTGCCCCACCTTCGACCCTTGATCATGCACATTGAGTCCATGTAATATCTATTGTTGTCTCAATAGTTTACATATTTTGAACCTTATTAAGCAATCATTATGCTTAATTCTTTCATACACAAGCACAAACACACAGAAAATTCGTTTTTCTGTCAGAATGTTCATAGATTAACCTTGTGTTTTTCAATGATTGAATGGAAGTCCTGGGGAGTGAACATCACAAAAGCTCCTTATAAAGTACATTTGTTGTACTCAGTAACTTTGTGTTACTGACAGGCATTTTAACTGTTTCATTCGTTGATTCAGGGTTACCACTCGTAATTTGTCTGAATTTGAAAAGATTCAAATGAAAACATTTCATGAATTGATGGCATAATATCAGATCTGACAGAGATTATATTCTCGTTGGGGGAGATTGCTCACATTTTTTTCCAAAGGGGGAGAATATCTTTGTTTCTCATGAAGATTGTGCTTATTGGTTATTTGGGGGAGATTATTTCAAAGACAGAGCTGACATTGAAATGTTTTGATGATTCTGATTCTCACAATTCATCAAAAAGGGGGAGAAATTTCAAGATTTTAAAGTCAGATCAATTTCGAAGCAAAAGCAAAGTCAAGTAAGATGTGATAAAGGGGAAGAAAATAAAGTCAGATTGTTGTCAAAGTGATGATATTGAGAAGAAATTAAAGTCAAGAGAATGTTGAAAAGTTGAAGATGATTGTACTTCAAAGATTGCTGTGTTAAAGAGATTTTCTGAAAAAGATTATTACTTTTTTATTTTTGTAATCAAAGGGGAAGACTGAAGAAAGTGCTAAAGTTGTAACAAATGGGGAGATTGTTAAAGCTGTTAAGGATTTGAAGATTTCAATGTTTGTAAAGAATGTCAAAGTTGTTCAAGATTTTAAGCTGATAGAGATTCTTTGTTGAAAATTTTTCAAGTGAAAGAAGACCTGAAGATTATTGTCAAAAAAAAAATTAAACTTGAATCCAAAGGGGGAGAATGTTGAGTCAGAATTGTATTCAAGATTAAAAGGTCAATGTTGTAAATTTGTAAAGTGTAAGGGTTTTAGTGTAAAGTGAGAGTGTTTGACTTTAGTTTGAGAGAGGTCATGTTAACCGTATATATGGTTCGTCTTTGTTAGATTTGTAAGCACACACAAACTAAGAGAACACACACATAGTTCGCATAGAGAGAGAAAGCATTTGTAATCAATTCGTATCAAATACAAATGACTTGTGATTAATTTGTGTGTGATAATCTGTATTGAGCTTGAATCTGTGACTATCACAAGCCAATCAAAATCTTGAATCTTGGTCATTAACTGACATTTATGGCACCCTAGTTGCCCAAGAAAAAGAAGTTGTTAAACAAAAGTCAAAAACCTCTTAGGGTAGACCACTTGCACTCATTTCAAAACAAAAAGGTGTTTCAAAAGAAGGTCATGATGAAGATTTAAAGAACTCAAAAGAAAAGTCATTGAAAAGAGAGTCAAAAAGAAAATCCAAAAAGGTCATGCTAGCTAAAGAAGATGATCATTCAGACTCAGACTCAGATGAAGACATTAATGCTTTTGCCAAATCTCTTGCTTTGATTACCCATCAATTCAACAAGAAATTTGGTAAGAAAGTTTTTGAAGGAAGAAGAAATGATGAAGAAAGGAGAGGAAATACAGAAAGAAGATTTCAGAAAGCTGAATATCAACAAGAACCCAGATCTACTCTGCAAAGTGATCAAAAGGGTGTTCATTTCAACAATCATGAAGTTGTTCAACAATCAAGAACTCAACCATTTCAACCAAAGTATCCTCAACCTCAGAGGTACTTCTAACCCCAACCTCAAGCTCAGAAGACTGAAACAGTTGTTGCTCTTCCACCAAATCAAAATGATGGGAGATGCTTTAGATGTGGAAAATCAGGACATTTTTCTGCAAACTGCAGATGTAGACTGATCAAGGATCAGGACTACTACAAAAACAAGTACAAGTACAATGTCAGAGAAATAGTACTTGTTGCAGAAATGGAAGACTGATGTCAGAATCAACAAGTGATGGAGAAGAAGAACCTACCAACCTCTATGGTATGGCTATTACAGATGGTGATCAGACTGATGGATCATCAGAGGACTGCTCTGAAAAGGTAAATTCTCCATCCACCTCTGAAAATGAACTTAAATGGATGTTCTTAAATTAACAGATGAGTTTCAGAGTTTAAAACAAAAACTCATTGAAGAAAAAGAAAAGAGAAAACAAATGACAAAAGACCTAAACTTTTATAAAAGAGAAAAAGATCTCCTTGAATCAGAAAAGAAAGAAATTTTTAATGAAAAATCCGAGCTTGAAAAATCTCAGAGACTAAAAGAAAAAAAATCTGCAAAATTCAAAGAACTTGAAAAGGTTTTAAAGGCAAAAGAAGAGGAAGTAAAGAAATTTGAGTATGAAAGGCTCAATTTTGTTGCTCTAACCAACTTCTTTCAAAAGGAAAGAGAAGTCTTACATCAATCTCTGGAAAGAAAAGAACTTCAGATCAAGAGTTATCAAGATGCACAAGATGTGCACATTAAAATCAATTCTCAGATGGATACTCAAGGGTTGGGATTCAATGAATTGGATACATTCATTGGATTGAATAAAACTTCACTTTCTTCCACTTTCTGTATAGGAAAGGTCCAGAGGACTGACTTTCCATCTCTGGTTAATTCTAACATTTTCAAAAGGATAAGAACCTTAGAGGGATCAAGAATCAGAGCTCTAAATTTCAAAAATACCTCATACTCTGAAGTAAAAACAATTTCAGAACCTATCTTAAAGAAAAAAAAAAGAATCTTCAGAGGTTTATTTTTCAAAATCTCAGAGCTATGATCCCAAAGAGATCTTCAGATTTGACTCATTCATCACTAAAGAACCAGAGATCTCTGAAGCAAGTACTCCTGAAGTAAAACCTCAGAGCTTACTTGATCCAGAAGCACCTATGTATTCTCCCAAGACAGATGAATGCGTCAGAACTACTTTTGAAGATGACATTAGAAGAGTTTATAAGGAAAATGTCATATTTGATTTATCAAAGAATCATGCAAGAAATAGAAAATCAAAGTGTGATCCCAGATATCAAGCAATATAACAATCAAAGAACAATTTTAAAGAGAGAATCTAGAGAGAGAATTTTGTCACAAGTGTCGTATTCATATATCTCTTAGTGAATGGTTACAACACTTACAAAATCTTTCTTACTACATGCTTACAAGACAAAGGAAACAACACTTATATAGGGTCAAACATCCCTTGACCTCTACACAAGTTTACACAAAAAGACAATACATGAAAGAACTTATTTCATCTAAACTATGCTTTAACATTGTCCCCCTTTTAGATCAAATAACAAAAAACTTTATCTGCCCCAACTTGAAAAATTTTCTTGTCTGATGCCAAGCAAAGATTCAAAGTTCCTTATACCTCTTCTGAAATGGACTCTGTCATCCAAAGCAGCAAGCACTCTTTCCAAAGCTAATTTGTCAAACTTTGACATTGGCTTTTCTCCTCACTTTATCTTCTCTTTGTTTTCCTTGAATCTCTGATTGAGCTGAAGTCTGATCACCTTTAAAGTTCCATCAGAGAATCTAGCTATCTCTGACACTCTGAAAAATCTCTTCTTGTTCTCTGAATTCTTGTAAATCACACCAAGTTCAGGAACTTCAAGAATAGTGAACAGATCATAACTATCAATGTCCTCCATCCATATTAGGCTTTAACATGTTGACTTTCTTCTGGTTAGTTTCAATCGCTAGATGAAAATCATAACAGTAAGTATAATTCACCTATCTTCTCATGAATCTCTTCACTGCCTCCAAAGCAAAAATGATATTCTCGGGCCTGATGGTCATATTCCTGAACAAATGCTACAGATATTCAATATCATCAACATTCAAGAACTTGAAATCTGCTTCGGAAAATTCACATTCAGTCAGGTCTCCCCTCTAAACAAAGAAGACTGGATACTAGATTCTTTGGAATTGTCTGAGTCTCACTTCTTTCACAGTTACAATCCCAGACTTGTTCTTGACATACTTTTCTGCTTTCCTTTGCCAACTCATGAATCTTGCATACTCAATCTGATACTCCATAGGCTAATTAGTAACCCCCAAAACCTTGTAGATATCCATCTTTCTGAGCTTATGTACAAATACCTTCTTCATCTCCTCCTCAAGAAAAGGTGCTCTTAAAACATTTCTCATTTGCCTTAACTGAGCTTCAGTAGGCACAAGAGGAACTTCTGGCTCATTTGATGGACCTGCTTGAGCTTCAACAGGGTTAGATGGAAAATGTAATTCAGATTCAGCTTCAGGGTCGAGTTGGTCATCATTTCTGGGTTGGTCATCTTGAAGTGGACTAGGAATTCTGTTTGGGCTTTGTAATCTAACAGGACTTGGTTGGTTCAAAGGACTTGGAATATTATGAGGTATCATTGCTTGTTCAGAAAGTATGAATTCTTTAAAAGAAGGAATTTCAGGTGCATAACTTGAAGGTTCAGGCAAATCATTCTGCATCGGGCTCAACTGAATATCCTCTGCATTTTCAACCAAAATATCCAAGATGTTTTCATTTCCCTCATCATCTGATCCTATCAACTGCTCCCTTTCTTCTCCTTTCACCTTCCAGAATTTCTCATACTTTTCATTGGCAGTCTCCTCTTCATCAGATGATAGATCTATAACATTTACAACATCAAGCCTAGTAAGCAACAAAATTTCCTCCCTAGTAGCAACCTTAGGCTTTGCAACCCTTAAAGAACAAGCTCTCTCCCTTCGCCAATATTCACAAACTCATCATCTTTATCACCAATAATCTCAGCTTCCTCCTCATCATTCACACCTTGATCATTCTGCTTTTCACCATGATCAGCATTTCCTTCAACATTTTCAGTTCTTTCATCAACTATAACAACCTCAGATCCAACAGCTACATGTTTCTCCCTTTTCTCCCCCCCCCCCCATGATCATGATCTCGATCAGGATCATGTCTAGGCTTAGAACAGTTGCCTAGGCTTTACATGATGTTTACACTACCTCTTAAAGATCAGATAAAGCATGTAAAACATCAGTTTTAAAATTAGAAAAATCTAAAGCACTGACCAAATTTGTTGGTTTCACAGATTGTGGTGGTTGTTGTTGAAGGTGGGATTGCAGAAGTGAAAAAAGATCTGCATTGTTGGTTATCCGGAGCAAGTGATAACAGTTTGGCAAATAACAAGGATTTCAGCTCATCAATGGATAAGTCAGCAAGTTGAGGATTTTGTGGAAGTGATTGTGTTTGTGGAGTAGGTTCAGGTTCAGCAGAGTGTTTCCCTTTCATCATCCTTTTGATCTCATACATCTCATCCTCCAACTTCTTGGTTAACCAGGTTTCAACAGCCTTTAAGGCACCGTCGAGAACTTCCTTTGACACATAGTCATAGTTAGTAACACCGGAATCACATAGATTATCCGTTTGCATGACAGTGGTAGTACCAACTGCATGGCATGTGTTTATAGCTGGCTCATTGTTAACTATAATAGGACTTCCATCCTGTCCTTGTAGTCCGGATTGAGGATCTACTCGGGATGTTTCGATCGGGTCACGAAGACTTCTAATGATAGCCATTTCAAAATGTGTCCTAGGAATGACAATTGGAATCTCAAAAGGCACTAGACTCATAGGTGTAGTCAAAGAAGTTAAGAACATGGGTTGTTGTTCTCTATTTTCAATACCAATATTCACCGAATGAGAAACCGGTAGACTTTGTGTTTTATCCCCGTGAGAAGATGAAACTATCTCCTGTTGAGAGGAGGTAGAGTGGTTGGTTGTGGTGTGCACTTGCATAAGTGGGCTACTTATGTCTTGAATACTTGCACGCAACACATGCAGCGAAGCATTTGATGTGGTTGCCCTTTTGGAACGGTAGGTTACAAGGAACTCACTCTCACCATGTTCTTTTTCTCCCCTGTCACTCTCTCTCTCTCTCAACATTTTCAACTAAAACACCCTCTGATCTCTTTATATCTCCTAACACTGAATTGACAGTATCATTAACTTGGTCATCAATTTCCATGGCATCAATACCATAGAAAGGTTCAATGACATCAACATTCTCTTCAGTATCTAAATCATCAGTTTGTACTTGAGCAGTCTCAGCATGAGTATCAGCACCATCATCATTACCATCATCATCATTATCTGAATCAACATCAGCAGCAGTCTCAGTATCATAATCCTCATCATTTTCATTTGAAACATTCTCAGTATCACCTGTAGCAGAAGGAACTTTACTGGTATCACTTTCATCAGCCAATCTATGTGCTTGATTCATATCATTATCAGAGCCTTGACCGTCATCAGTAGAAGGTGTCACTGAACGTTGGGTAATGACCTGTGACCCTGATGCCTCTAGTCTTGGTCTTCGACCCCCTCCAGATCCCCTCTCAGTATTTTTCCTTTTTTCTCCCCGTTTCTGAACTCCCACAATATCAGAAACCGTCACGGACACTGCTCTCCTAAGGTTTGAGCCTTGGGTAAGGTCAACCGGTCCTGGTTGTCCCATAGACTCTCTATATGCTACCATACTATCACACTCTGGATCAGCATAATCTAACAAACTTTTTGGAACTGGCATAGAGAAAGTGAACTCTCTTTTCTGCTTCATGAGATATCTCATCTCACTTACCGGTGCAAGTAGATGACAAATTCTGTTGGAATCTGTCGGTTGCTCCTCAGCATACTTCTGACAATAACAGTCATAAACCTTATATACGGAATGTAGTTTGGTGCCTTAGATGTCTTCTTCGCAACAACTTTCTCATAAATTTATGTCTAGAAGATGCTTGCATAATCAATGTGAAGATCATGAACCACTGAGTAGAACAGCTTGAGGATGTGAATACTTGCATTGTCAGTTCTATAGATCTTAGCAGTTAAACACCTGTTGATGACAAAGAACAAGGTGTAGTAGAACGGAGGCAAGTTATTCTTCTTGAAATGGTTGACTTGTGTCAGCTGTCCAACATAACCCATTTCTCTGATGCCCTGGAAAACTTCTGCATCAGATGGCAGTTCATCATATGTGGTTCTTCCTTCTCTGACATTTGTAGCAGGTAGACTGAGCATAAATCTGAGTCTTTCAAGATTCAGTACAGAAGTGAAAATGATCTATTTCCATCTTGAATATAGGAACCCTTTCGCCCTATTCCCTCATGTGACTGAACCGGATAGTTTTCCATGCCTGCTGAACTGTCAGGATCGAATTCTCAACAAGAATTAATTCTCAGAAACAATATCAAAGAAGTTTGCGGAATAACACTTTGATATTTAATCAAAACAGTAAATCAACACAGTAGATATGAAGAACAAACTATAAACTTGTATTGAATGCTTTGAAGTTACAAGATTACACACTCAACCTCAATATTGATGAACAGGCTCACCAATACGAATTCTACTTCTCTAGAATTAGGATCTATGCCTTGAGGTTGATTTTTTCTGTAATAGAATGAAAAACAAAAGCTCTCTTTATTCTAAACTATACAATATATATACTGAATACAAAGATAATTACAATAAATAAAATATCTTCAGTATATCTTCCATGTATATCTCTAAGCTTCCATAATCTTCAGATTATCCAGCTGTCATTCTTTCCATCTGAATCTCTTAAGCAGCACTAACCATGATCAGCAGCATTAACTTCTTCTAGCAGCATTAACTACTAAGCAGCACTAACTACTAGCAGTACTAACTAGCTAAGCAGTACTAACTTTGTTCAAGCAGTATTAACTATGACTAGCAGTATTAAACACTCAGCAGTATTAACCTTTAAGTCTTCTAGCAGTAGTAACTTTGAACCAGCAGCATTAACCATACTTGATGAATTCTTCAGTTCCCAACAATCTCCCCCTAACTTGACTTTTAGGAAGAGAAGTCAAGTTCTTCAGAAGTAATCTTCAAGATGCTCCCAAAACTCTATCATGGCCTAAATTCCAGTGTTTGCATCCAATCCCAAACTCTGATTGATGGTTCTTTGAATCAAGTATTTAGCCATTTCTGAATCTGGAACACACCTTAACTTTTTCTTCAGCATGGCATGTAGCTTCAATCTGCTATGATTATACACTCTATCCACTAGGAAGTATTCAGTGTGATTTAAATCCAAAGTCACTGTATATACTCCACTAATTTCATATAGAGTCCAACTGTTGACCGACTTGAATACATCCTTGATCATATGCTTTACTTCTTCAGGTTTGAACATCATACACAGATACTCCATTACCAGTTTTGTAATTGAAATTCCTGGAGCCTTTAGAATATCTGCATACAACTTCATTCCTATCTCAAACATCTCTTCAAGATCTGATCTAGAGCATGTTCTGACAATTTTTGCCCATGTGTTGAACACTTCATACTTTTCATCCTTTCTTTTCAGCCTTATGTATTCCTTTCCATCCACTGTCAATGTATCCCAGAGAATGACCTCAGGAGGCTTAACTCCTACAGGTTCTGCTGAAATTGGTTCAGGCACTTTGTCCATCACTACCATATACAAATTTACATCATCAGTGTTAGCTGGCTCTGTCTGTTTAGATGACTCAGGTGCCCCTTCTTCTTCAGCAACCTTCTTAGCCTCTTCTTCAGATACTTTAGGCTTCTTGATTGGCTTTCTCCTTGCCATCATTTTTGTTCTCTTTAAAGTTCTTAGACTTTCTCCCAGAGTGGACTCTTTCTTAGGAGGTGTTTCTTGCTCATCTGGAAATGGCTTTTGACAATCAAAATCATTACTTTCTTTTATTCTCTTCTCCATCTCCACCCTAGCAGTTTCATTTCCCTGAAGCTTTAACATCTCTGAATCATAGAGCTCTTTGATCTTCTCAAAAGACATTTTGGAGAACATCTCATTTTTGACTCCTACAGCACCTTTAAGAAATATAATCATCTTGTTTCTCTCTTGGGTACCTAGGAATGTCTTTGAGGGTTTTCTCTTCTTTGCAGTTGTTTTCACTACTGATTTCTTCATACTTGCAGCTTTCTTCTGTGCAATTTCAGTTGCCATACTCTGTTGATAAGCTTCATTCAGTTCAGCAGCTAGAGCTTTTGCCATTTCCCTGTCCTTTTCCATCTGAACTCTTTCTTCTTTTTCAAAATCCTCCTGCATCTTTTTAGCTAGGGCTTCATCTGATTCAACCAACCTTTGCTTTTTGATTGGTTGATCAGATTCTACCATCTTTGCTTTTTCTTTGTCTTTGCTCATTGCCTTTTTACTGTTATCTTTCTTGATCACTTCACCTTGTTCTTTTATGATTACACCTTTGGTCTTTGAAGTGACCTTGGGAGTATCATTCTTGGCTTTTAGTAAGGTTTCTGCAATCTCAAGATCTGTTAAAACTTCTTTCACAGTTTCTGCTGCTTTATTAATGTCAGCAGTAGTAACTGTTTCTGCTGCTTCTTTTGATTCTTTTGGCACTGAGTCTGTTTGTGTTTCTGCTTCCTGCTCCCCCTCAACCTCAAGTTTTTCTCTATCAATCTCCCCCTTTCTTGTGACTTCTTCCATGTTGATCTCCCCCTTTTTGGGAGCATCATTTTCAGACTTCCTTCTCCTTAGTTGGAATTGCTTTCTCTGCTTCCTTTGTACCAGACTAACCACCATCCTCTTCAGCTTAGCAATCTATTCTTGTTGTGACAGAATGACTAGCTTCATTTCTTCAATATCTTTGCCTTGTTTGAGAACATCTTGATTGATGTTCCCCATTGTTTCCATCAATTCATAGTACGTATATCTGTCCTCACCCTTTCCAGAAGTGTTACCCTCCTTTGAAGGATCATTGGATCTTTTATTAGTGGAAGTCTTCTGCCTTGCAGAAGTACTATCCACCCCTGTGGTTTCTTGGCACCAGGGACCTTCAAATGATTGCTCATTCAAAGTTGCCATGGGGGAGGTCTTATTGATGTTACCACTTTCCTCCTCTGTACTAGCAGGAGTAGTGGCAGCCTCATCACCCATATGCTCTATCTCCTCCTCAGAGAGCACCTCCTTTGGGTTGGGAGACACCCTTGTGGTTTCCCTTTGGATATTCTCTAGGGGAGAATTCTCCCTTAGAGGGCTTATAGGCTTAGTGGGTAATGGTACAAGAAGGGAAGGAGCCTTCTTTACCTGTTTCCTCTTGTAAGTTTGTGTGATTGGAGAGGTTGGTTTTTCAAGAAGGGACTGGGGAATTGATTTTGAGAGGGAAGGTTGGGCTTGGCTAGCAGTGGGTTGGTCTAATGGGGGCCTTGACCCTGTTGCCATACCTTCATTGGTTTGGGACACCACCATCATTGTAGAGAACAATGGGGTGTCAACTCCTTCAGAGTCCCCAGCAGATCTTCTCATATTGGAGAAAACCTTGCCTTTGGGGGGTTTAGGTACATATATCCCAACAGGTTGAGGTATATCCGTCAATTCATGAGTAATAACTTCTTGAACAAACCTGGGATACATAAAGAAGCTCTTTTTGTTTCCCATGTTTGAGACAAGATCACTGAAAATCATTATTTTAGAAAAATTATACTTTCTGGCAGTGGCCAAGCACACCAAAGCATAAGCAATAGTGCTGCTGAACTCACTCCATCCAGTAGTCTTTTTGGAGATACAATGCATAAGAGTATGGACAAAGAAACGCCATTGGGGTGAAAATTTATTTGAAAACTCCCAATGGGCCTCCATACCCCATTCTTGTAAGATTTGAAAACAGTTCATCGTTTGGGATAGAGGTTATACCAGAGGCATCGTCTAGACGTAGACTGATGCGAATAACCTCTTCAGTAACCGTTAGTGATTGATCACAGATTCTTGTCTTGATCATCTGCACACCATTCTCAACAACAATAGTTGCATTAGCCCAGAACTGCCTTTGATGCTCAATATAGATTGTAGGGGAAACAATAAGAGCATGAGCAATGTGGCTTGACTTGAGGAAATCCACAATCTGATGAAATCCTGCAGCTTGCTTTGGCTTTTGTAGCATTGCAATCTCGTTGTGCTCGTCGATAAAAGTCATGGATGCCATTGATCTTAGTGAAAAGCTTGCCTGAAAACTTCGAACTTGAGAGAGAAAAGGTTTTGAGCGCAAGAGAACAGTATGCAAAGAGTCGTTATGAACTTTTAGGCGGGCAAAGAGTATTTATAGTATTCGGAACATAAGCAGTATTAACATAGAGCAGTATTAACTACTAGCAGTATTAATTGAAAGCAGTATTAACTACTAGCAGTATTAACTGAAAGCAGTGTTAACTACTAGCAGTATTAACTACTAGCAGTATTAACTGAGAGCAGTATTAACCACTAGCAGTATTAACTGAAAGCAGTATTAACCACTAGCAGTATTAACTGAAAGCAGTATTAACCACTAGCAGTATTAACTGAAAGCAGTATTAACCACTAGCAGTATTAACTGAAAGCAGTATTAACTACTAGCAGTATTAACTGAAAGCAGTATTAACCACTAGCAGTATTAACTGAAAGCAGTATTAACTACTAGCAGTATTAACTGAAAGCAGTATTAACTACTAGCAGTATTAACTGACTTACTCCTTTTAAACTTGCTAAACACTGAGTACTGCTATGCATATCCTGAAACAGAAGATTAGTAACTCCAAGAATAATATACAGATATAAAACCACTTTTTGAGAAGGGGATTATTCAGAGTTGATCATTCCCACACTTGTTACCAAGAAAGTGAATCTACCCACATCAAAAGCTTTAGTGAATAAATCAGCAAACTGATTATCAGTGTGAACTTTGACAACTTGAATAAGTTTCTTTTCATTACAATCTCTTATAAAGTGATACCTGATCTCAATGTGCTTTGTTTTTGAGTGCTTGACTGGATTATTCACAATGCTAATAGCACTGCTGTTGTCAATAAAGATTGGAGTGTGTAGAAAGGTTACCCCATAATCCAACATTTGATTCTGAATCCATAAGACTTGAGAACAGCAACTTGCAGCGGCTATGTACTCTGCCTCTGTTGTAGATGTGGATACTGTGGTTTGTTTCTTGCACTGCCATGAGACTAGTCTAGCACCTAAAAACTGACATCCTCCAGAAGTAGATTTTCTGTCCAAGTTTGCCCCACCTAGATCACTGTCTGAGTATGCTATTAGGTCAAAAGGTGAGTTATGAGGATACCAAAGTCCCAATCTGGGTTGCCCTTTGAGATATCTGAATATCCTCTTAACAGCTTGAAAGTGAGATTGTTTTGGCCTAACTTGGAATCTTGCACATACACAGACTGGAAACATTATATCTGTCCTTGATGCTGTGAGATACATGAGAGAGCCAATCATGGATCTATAATGATGCACATCCATATCCTCCCCCTCAAGATCTGCTGTGATCTGCTTGTGTGTTTCCATAGGTGTGCTGGCAGGTTTTGATTCTGAGAAACCAAACTTGGTTAGAATATCCTGCACATACTTGGATTGACATATGAAAATGCCATCTGACTTCTGTTGAACTTGGAGTCCAAGGAAGAAAGTAAGTTCCCCCATGGAACTCATTTTGAACCTTTGATGCATTAAATCCTCAAACTCCTTGAACATGTTGTTTCTGGTAGATCCAAAGATAATGTCATCAACATAAATTTGGACCAGCAAGATATCCTTCTTCTTTCTCTTGATAAATAGAGTCTTATCAATGACTCCTCTTTCAAAGTCATTTTCCAAGAGATAGGATGACAGAGTGTCATACCATGCTCTTGGAGCTTGATGTAGTCCATAAAGTGTTTTCTTTAATTTGTATACCCTGTCTGGATAGCTTGGGTTTTCAAACCCTGGTGGTTGACAGACATATACTTCTTCTTCAATTGACCCATAGAGAAAGGCACTTTTTACATCCATTTGATAGACTTTGAAGTTCATGTAAGAAGCATAGGCTAGGAATAGTCTGATTGCTTCTATTCTAGCCACGGGTGCAAACACTTCTTCATAATCTATACCCTCTTCTTGAGTATATCCCTGAGCCACCAGCCTTGCTTTGTTCCTTATGACAATACCTCTTTCATCTCTCTTGTTTCTGAAAATCCACTTTGTGACAATTGCTCTGTGACCTTTAGGAAGGTCTACTAGATCCCATACATCTTGTAGCTTGAACTGTAACAGTTCCTCTTGCATTGCTTCTATCCAGCTAGATTCTTTCATAGCATCATGTGCCTTTTTAGGCTCAAGTTGTGATAGAAAACAAGAAAGCACTGTATGCTGTTGATCTTGCATTTCCTGAAGCCTGCTTTGATGTCTAGTCATTATAGGAGAAGAGATATCTCCTATTACCAGCTATGTAGGATGATTCTTTTGAACTCTGGTGTTATGACTAGGTTCTTCATTCAGTCCAGCCTCAAGATTAGATTCATGCAACTCAACTGAAGTGTTTTCAGATGCCACTTCATTATTTTCTTGAGTCTCCTCATCTCTAGTTTCTTCTTCACTCTGACTTGGTCCAGTAAATGATTCCTTTTCACAGTCTTCAACAGAATTTACTGTGGGTATGGGAAAAATCACAGATTTAGATATACTTTCTTGACCTTGTGTGATCCCTGATCCTCCACTTCCTGTTCCTGTATACTCATTACTGAAACCAAAATAGTTAGTTAGTGAATCAATGTCAAATAGCCACTGAGGTCCAGACCCAACAGGATTTGGTGTGTTCTCATTGCATTTGACATTGTCACTTTCTTCAATTATTCTAGAAGAAGAGTTAAAAACTCTATAAGCCTTACTCTGAGATGAATATCCAACAAGAAATCCATCATCTGCTTTGCTATCAAACTTTCCTAAGTGAGATTTGGTATTGAGAATTGTACAAGGACACCCAAAAGGTTTGAAGAAACCAATGAAAGGTTTCTTTGATTTAAAAGCTCATATGGGGTCTTGTTCTTTTTCTTGACCACTAGAACTCTGTTTTGGGCATAACAAGCAGTATTAACTGCTTCAGCCCAGAAGGTAATTGGCAATTGTGAATCAGCCAACAGAGATCTAGCAGCCTCTATTAGTGTTCTATTTCTCCTTTCAGCAACACCATTCTGTTGAGGAGTCCTAGGAGCACTATATTGCTTCTCAATACCTTTTTCTTCACAAAAGGTGTTTAGATCATGATTTTTAAACTCAGTTCCATTATCTGATCTAATGATTTTTACTCTTTGATTAGTTTGGTTTTCAATTCTTAGAATAAAGGATTTGATAAGACCACTTGTTTCATCCTTAGTCCTTAGAAAATATACCCAAGTAAATCTGGAGTAATCATCAACAATAACCAAGCAGTAAGATTTCTTGCCTATACTCATAACATTTGTAGGACCAAACAGATCCATATGCAGTAAATGGAGACAAGAAGAAACAGAATTTAACTCTTTGGTCTTATGAGAAGTTTTGTGTTGTTTGCCTTTAAGACAAGCAACACAATGATCATCACATGAAAAGACTTTTGAAGGTAAACCTCTTACAAGGTTGTTTTTAACAAGATTGTTCATAGTCTTGAAATTCATGTGACACATCCTTCTGTGCCATAGAGAGGATTCATCTGCTGAAGCTTTTGAAACAAGACAATTCAGAGATGAATCACTATCAACATTGTCCATATCAAGACAGTAAACATTGTCCTTTCTTGGAGTTCTAAGTAGTATCATGCTTTCATCAACTACCTTGAACCCTGGAGCAAGGATCATACACTCAGTATTAGTAAATAGAATATTATGTTGTTTGTCACAAACCTGTGATACACTTAACAGGTTGTACTTTAATTGATCAACATAGTAGACATCCTCAAATGTCATCTTACCTTTGGTGACATTACCTTTTCCACTTATCTTACCACCAGTAAGATTATCTCCAAATGCAACATGTCCTCCATTGATATGCTTGAAATCCTGAAGGCATGACATGTTGCCTGTCATGTGCCTAGAGCAACCACTATCAACATGCCAAATGCTCTTTCCCTTGAGCTGTTGGTTGCCCTGCACATTAAATAAATCAATTAGTATGAATTAGGAACCCAAGCCAAAGTGGTCTTGGGTACCCCTTTCTCATCAAAATACTTGCATTCTTTCTTGACAAGATTTTTGAACTTTAATTCCTCATTCTTGGAGTACTTTGTTACAATAATAGGCTTGGAAATGTTTTTGCTAGAATCAGTACTGGTTTTAGAAGTACTAACTGCCTTGGCAGCACTTGCATGCTTAGCAGTACTAACCTTGTTAGCAGTAGTAACTGTGTTAGCAGCAGTAACTGTGTTGGCAATATTAACGTTTGAAGAGGTATTAACAGTATTAGCAGCATTAATATTTTCAGCAGTACTAACACTGTTAGTACTTCTAGGTACCCACATTTTGACACTTTCTTTTAAAATCTTTTTCTTTAAAGTGCCTTTACTTTCAATAGATTTCTTTATCACATGTTTCTTTCCAGCCTTCCTATAACCAACAGATTTTTGCACAAATCTTTGAAAGTTCATTTGTTGGTTAATAGGGTTAAAGTAACAATACTTAGCCAAATGATTCAACTTGCCACATATAAAACAAGGTTTTGGTCTATTGATTTTATTCAGATCAACTCCTTGTTTCTGAGCCCATTGATTATTCCAGTTTCTTTGATTTCCTCTTTTTAAACCAGAATTTAGGTTCTTGGCTTTATTGCAATCACACTGTTTACAAGATCCAGGATTCACAACTGTGGTTTGTTTGTAATGGACCTTGTTATCATTTCCTATAGTCTTCTCTATCTCCTTGGACTTGACCCAGATTTTCCCACATCCCTCATTGGTGATAATATTGTTTTCTATTGGTATCTTTTTACTCACATTATTATCCCTGTTCTCACTGGCTCCTTTCTCAGTCAAATCCTTAACTACTACCTCATCCAAAGGATCTATCTTAACAGCTTCTTCAGACAAGTCCTTTTTCTCCTTAGTTTCTAACAAGTCTGATGTAGGAGAAATATAGTTGTTATTGTAAGGAGGGGGTGTATTGTTGTATCCAATACCAGGCTTCATCTTATCATGTATCTGAGCCTTTAGAAGAGAGTCCATTGCTTTTGAAGCATAAGAAAACTTGTCTATGTCAAGCTTAACTTTTGACAGTTCCTCTTTCAGTCTATCATTCTCTTCTAAGGACTTAGACAGTTTGGTTTCTAACTCATTCTTTTCCCACTTCCAATAGTTTGTGTCATAAGAGTGTTGAAGTTCATTAGCTTGAAAGCCTTTGATTTGCTCTTCAAATCTCTCTACTATCAACACATAATCTCTTCTGTCCTTTTCTAATCTTTTGAGGTCATCACACATACTTTGATTGTGATCCCTGTATCTTGTAACAGTGTCAATGCAAGATTTAGTGCAAAGATTAGAACTTACCTCAGTGGGGAGATCAGACACTTCTGCCATAAGGGCTTGGTTCTGAATGGCTTCCTCAGCTTGATCACTCCAGTCAAATCCCATTCCTTGTTGAGAAACAAGGGCTTGAGCAGGATTCTTGTTCAGAGTGTATCCTCCATTCTGAGCTTGTTGATGGTTGTTGTTTGGAACAGCACTCCTGCATTCTCTAGCAAAGTGTCCTTTCTTGTGACACTTATAACATTCCACCTTGGTTTTGTCAAAACCAGCTCCATCTTCTCTTCTTTGAGAGAAGTTATTTCTTCCAGTTCTTTTAATGAACTTTTTCACCCTCATGGATAGCATGGCCATCTGCCATTTAATATCCATCTCCTCCAGATCATCAGGGTGAATTTGATCAAGATCATCATTAATCAGAGAATTGCTGCTATGGCTGGACAAAAAGGCTTCAAAGATAGTTTCAGTGCCTTTTTCTGAACTTACTCCACTGGCAGTACTAACTGCTTCAGGGTTGGCAGTAGTATCAGTGGATGCTGAAAGAAGTGCAGCATTGTGAATATAACCAGAGGGCTTCTTCTTGATTTCTACCTCAGTTTCAAAAACTCTTAGATCATTGTATAGATCATCAAGTTCTTTCTCTTCCAGATTGTCACTCTGTCTATATGAGACAGTGTACATAGTCCATTCATCCCCAAGAGATCTGAGGAACTTTCTGTTGATATCATCTTGTTCCATCTTCACCCCTACAGTAGCCAGTTCACCTATGAGTTTATTGAACCTATCAAAAGTTTGAGTCATAGACTCATTCTTTGTGGAAGTGAAGTTCTCATACTGCTGCTTTAGAACATCTCTTTGATTTCTTTTGATGCTCTTAGTTCCAGCAAATCTTTTCTCTAGAGCATTCCAGAGAATCTGAGCATCAGTGCAGTTGCAAAATTGATGCTGATATTCATTGGGAATAGCCAAGAGCAGAGTGCTCAAGGCCTTCATCTCTGTCTGTCTGATCTTCCTCTCACCATCTGTCTTTGGTGGAGGCCTTTTCCCATCTGGTCCTATCCTTCCACCTTCAGAAGGACCATTCTCAATGATATCCCACATTGAGTAGTCAGTGAGAAGAATATATTGTCTGATTCTGATCTTCCACATGTCAAACTCACTTGGTTTGAGCATTGGAACCTTAGAAACCAAAGTACTGCTTGATTCTGTAAGATTTTCCATGATGAATAACTGTTTCTGAGAGGGTTAGGCTCTGATACCACTTGTCAGGATCGAATTCTCAACAAGAATTAATTCTCAGAAACAATATCAAAGAAGTTTGCGGAATAACACTTTGATATTTAATCAAAACAGTAAATCAACACAGTAGATATGAAGAACAAACTATAAACTTGTATTGAATGCTTTGAAGTTACAAGATTACACACTCAACCTCAATATTGATGAACAAGCTCACCAATACGAATTCTACTTCTCTAGAATTAGGATCTATGCCTTGAGGTTGATTTTTTCTCTAATAGAATGAAAAACAAAAGTTCTCTTTATTCTAAACTATACAATATATATACTGAATACAAAGATAATTACAATAAATAAAATATCTTCAGTATATCTTCCATGTATATCTCTAAGCTTCCATAATCTTCAGATTATCCAGCTGTCATTCTTTCCATCCGAATCTCTTAAGCAGCACTAACCATGATCAGCAGCATTAACTTCTTCTAGCAGCATTAACTACTAAGCAGCACTAACTACTAGCAGTACTAACTAGCTAAGCAGTACTAACTTTGTTCAAGCAGTATTAACTATGACTAGCAGTATTAAACACTCAGCAGTATTAACCTTTAAGTCTTCTAGCAGTAGTAACTTTGAACCAGCAGCATTAACCATACTTGATGAATTCTTCAGTTCCCAACATGAACATACAATCCGGAACAACTGCTTGAACTGTCAAAGCATTTCTCAGTGGATGATTCTTCAGAATATCTAGAACAAGAGGATATATGTTGATGGTAAACTGCAGATGATGATTGTTTGGCTGCTATGGTTTCATCTCTGATGGTGAGATAAGGAATAGATCAGGATTGACATTCGGTGGCACTTGAAAGTCTGATCTAGAAGATTGCATTGGACACTCCTGAGATGCCTCATTAGGTGAGTTTTCACCCATCTGAACATGTTGGTCAACAGATTGTTCAGCCATTGGTACCTGAAAAAGATGAACAGTATGGACAAGGTTCAAGTGGTTAGTGCAAAAACAGAAAGTTTGACAATGAAAACCAAGTTTGAAATTCACTAAGTATAGAATCCGCATGGACCAAGTATGGGAATTCCTCACTTAGGAATAAAATGAAGTGAAGCAAGACGAATTCTTGGTTTGTCATGTTTAAAATTCTTCTAAGTGAAGAATTCGTATGACACAATTATACGAATTGAGGACTTAGAAAGATTTGACATTGAATTTTCAAGAATTCGTATGGAACATGTTATTATCAAGAATTCATATAACTCTTAATATTTCAAAAATAAAATTACTTGAAAATTTTCTAAGTTAAAAATTATAAACACCAAGAACATCAACGTGAACACCTTCAAATCTTCATAAATTTCACATGAACCCAGATTCATCAGAATTTGAATTTTTTAATTTTGAATCTAAAATTTATACTGTGATGTTCGATTATTGATTTTAAACAAGATTAATGAACATCTTTTGAGATTAGAACACATTTGGACCCATTAAATTCGAAATTTCATCAAGAACTTAACATGAACAGTCGAAAGGTCCAATATCAGATTAAATCCCAAACATGATGAATTTGAATTTTTTTAATTTTGAATCTAAAATTTATATTGTGATGTTCGATTATTGATTTTAAACAAGATTAATGAACATCTGTTGAGATTAGAACACATTTGGACCCATTAAATTCGAAATTTCATCAAGAACTTAACATGAACAGTCGAAAGGTCCAATATCAGATTAAATCCCAAACATGATGAATTTGGAAAAATTAATGAATATCAAGATTCGATTCAGTCATATTAACGTTCCTTTGTGTTCAAAATTATCACTTAGATCATAAACAAGGTCCAATTTGTTTGAAATTTCAAAATTCAGTTCGAAGTCTTGAAGAAGAACAGTTCATTCGAAGATTCAAACCCTAAATCTAATCCAGTCGGGGTAAAACCTGCAAGACAAGATTAACAAACAAACAAGAAACAGGAATCAAACAAAGAATAACCTTGAAATCGAAGAAATCGATGAAATCGATGAAACAAAGATGAACAGTTTCAAGAACTCGTAAGAGGAGGTTTAAGGTTTCTATGCTCTGAAAGATTTCGTATGCAAAGAATATGAGAAAAGTGATTGAAAAACTGTTAAGTGTCGTATTTATACCCTGGAATGGATTTGACACGTGGCACGAGTTGAGTGGGTCAATCACTTTTCGCATGACACATAGATGTGAATTGTCTTGAAAAAAATAGACAATAGTGTGTGAGAATTCGCACGAACCAATTTGCGAATTTTGTGCAAGACAAAGAATTCGTATGACACTGATATGCGAATTCCTCACTTTTCGCATATAGAAGCATGCGAAAAGTTGGATTTCGTATATCACTGCATGCGAATTCCAACAATTCGTATAACAAAGTATGCGAAATCCTTCAGAATTCGCATGACACTGTTATGCGAATTTTGGACTTAGCAAAATTTCCCAACTTTTGAAAATATTCTAAACATGGAAACTTGCTATTTTTAGAAACTTTTTCAAAACTTGCCAAAAATAAAAACTTTCCAAAAATGGAAACCTTCCAAATATGACATTTTGAGCTCATTTTAACTTCAAAAAGATTTACACGTACATACACACTTACAACCCTTCTCAAATGATGTTTCTGTTAAATGCTCCCCCTTGATTTGACATATCTTTCTTGTCTGTGCTCCCCCTTGACTTGATCTCTGGTTTGTTCATCATTTGTTTGTTTCTCCCTTAACATGACAATTGATATTTGATATCTTGCTGCTCCCCCTTGACATGAGATGGATCTTCTATAAATTGTACATATATGCTCCCCCTTCATATCTGCATACAAAGTAAAATATAACAGTATGAATCAGTTTCTCCCGTTGGAAATAAAAGATATAATCATGTAGAGATCCCTTTTTGAAAAATATAACATTTTAGATCTATTTCTCCTTTAGAAAAATATTCTTTGAAATACAATCTTCTCAAAATCAAACTTCTAAAATCAAGATGATTACACAGGTAAGAAATACTCCCTGAAATGATTTGACATTCAAAGAATCTTTCAGAAGAATTCTTTGAAGATTAAGTCCTGAACTGCTGTATTCAGAAGTCATCACTTGAACATTGAAGATTGGGTCCTGATCTATTGTAATCAGAAGCCATCATTCTTTAACATTGAAAAATGAGTCCTGAGTTGCTTTACTCAGAAGTCATAGCCCCTTTTTACTCCTTCTTGAGTGTAGGCTCTTGCATCAAAGGTTTAACTGGTTTTGGTACCTAGATAAATTTGGGTCCAGTCTGGTTAGTATGTGAAAACTTCCTTGAGTGGTTTTCACCTTTGTGAAATGCAGTATCAGAATATTTCTTGTAAGAACCATAGCAGTAGTTATTAATGTGTGCTTTGTGTACAAAATCATCAATACAACAATAAGAATAACAAAGTTTTCTTTTAGATAACCTGATCAGATGCTTTGTAGACTTGACAAAATCAGGAGTATCAATGTCTCTTTTGATGATACAAGAAGCTCTGACAAACAAACTGTCAAAATCACAACTAAGAACACCTCTGATTCATCGAAATTAAGGGAATCTGAGCTAAACAACATATTTGAAGATTTTTTTGATGATGATGATAACTCTGAATTTATCTTCAGAAATGCCTACAGAACTACTTCAGAGGAACCACGGACTACAGGTACTACACTTTCTGGTCCCTCTGATACTGCACCTTCTACTTCTTTCAATACAGGTCCAAGTAATGAATCAAGACAAGTTGAAGAACAAGAGTCTTCAGAAGCAGAAGGTAAACAAGAGACATTTGAAGAAGCTCCATAAACATCTGTTGACGAGACTCCAGAGCCTGCTTAACCATCTCTGGAACCCACTTCAGAGCCTCTGAACAGCACAATAGAGATGTCACCACCTGTCATCTCTGAAGCTCAAACTCTACCCTAAATTCATGCTCCCATGACAAGATGGACAAGAAACCACCCCCATAATCAAATCATTGGATCTCCCTCAGAAGGCATCAAGACAAGATCAACTACTGCAAATGAATGCCTCTTTGTAAATTTCTTGAGCATAATTGAACCAAAGAAGGTAAATGAAGCTCTTGAAGATCCTAATTGGATCAATGTCATGCAGGATGAGCTTCAAGGGTTTGAAAGAAATAAGGCCTGGTGCTATTAGAACTAAATGAGTTTTTAGAAACAAAAAGGATGAAGATGGCATAATCATCAGAAACAAAGCTAGACTGGTTGCTAAGGGATATTTCCAAGAAGAAGTCATTGATTATGATGAAACCTTTGCACCTGTGGCTAGGCTAGAAGCAATCAGAATCTTCTTAGCCTATGTTGCACACAAATGGTTTAAAGTATATCAAATGGATGTTAAATCAACATTTCTTAATGGTAAACTTAATGAAGAAATATATGTCCATCAACCACCTGGATTTGAAAGTGCAGAGTTTCCAAACCATGTTTATCACCTTGATAAAGCTCTGTATGGGCTTAAACAAGCTCCCAGAGCATGGTATGCCACTCTGTTCTCTTTTCTGATTGATAATGGATTTGAAAAAGGAACAATTGATACAACCATGTTCATCAAAAGATATAAGAATGAAATGCTTCTAGTACAGATATATGTTGATGACATTATCTTTGGCTCTAAAAATCAAAAGTATTGTGATAAGTTCTCAGATTTGATGAAGATTGAATTTGAAATGAGCCTCATGGGAGAATTAAGATTCTTTCTAGGACTTCAAGTAAAATAAACATTAGATGGCACTTTTATAAATCAATCTAAGTATGTCTCTGATATTTTGAAAAAGTACAAACTCAATGATTCAACTTCCATGAAAATACCTATTGCCACATGAGTCAAACTTGACTCTGATCCTTCAAGAAAATCTGTGGATGTTAAAACCTACAGAGGCATGATAGGTTCACTATTATACTTAACTTCAAGTAGGCCTGATATAATGTTTGCAACATGACTCTATGCTAGATATCAAGCAAATCCAAAGGAACCTCACTTATCTGCAGTCAAGAGAGTGTTTAGATACCTTAGAGGTACACCAACATTGGGTCTCTGGTATCCTAAACTCTCTAGTTTTTAGCTAACAGCTTACAGTCATGCAGATCATGCAGAATGCAAGTTAGACAGGAAGAGTACCTCTGGATGTTGTCAACTCTTAGGAAACAAGCTTGTGAGTTGGTCATCAAAGAAACAAAATTGTGTATCAACTTCTACTGCAAAAGCAGAATATGTTGTTGTTGCTAGTTGTTTTTCACAAGTCATTTGGATGAGAACTCAACTCAGAGATTATGGATTACAGTTTGATAGAATTCCCATTTTGTGCGACTCCAAAAGTGCCATTGCCATCTCTGCAAATCCAGTGCAACATTCTAAGACAAAGCATATTGATGTTAGGAATCATTTTCTTAAAGATCATGTTGAAAAGGGCACAATTGAAATGTACTTTGTTCCCACTAATCTCCAACTTCCTGATATTTTTACAAAAGTTATAAATGAACGAAGGTCCAATTTTTTGATTAGCAAGATGGGCATGCTGAATATGTATACTTAATTTCACACATGAATCAGATCCCTCTGAGTATTCTCTTCAGAGCTCTGACATATTGAAGTAGCATATTCTAAGTATTGGGGTCTCTGATTTTTACTTCAGAACCTCTGACTTTATTAAAAGCATGTTTTCAAGGCACCAAATCATAATTCAATGGGAAGAGTGAAAAATAGATCATCTATTGTCAGGGGGGGAGAAAGAACAAAGGAGACCATCTTTGGTCAAGGGGGAGCAATAAAATGATGAGAGAGCACGACAACAAACATCAGTCTATGCACCTTTCAAAATCTCTAAATCATTTGTTTTTGTTAATAGGATTTCATAATCTCTGAATCATTCTAAACTTGTGATATTCTTGATTACTCTCAAAACAAAAGGTTCTTTCAGAGAATAAGGTGAAGAGTTTGTCTAGTTAGCACGCGTGGAATTTATTTGAATATTTATCTTCTAGCAACCACTTCCAATTTTTTGGCAACTAAGCACTTATGTGCTACAGTTACCAAAAATACGTGTCACCACAGGGATGAGAAAAAGGTAGAACGGCCTCAATCCAAAAGGTATAATCACTATCGTTTCACCTTTTTACACTCGAGTGTTATTTTCCACATTTCGGTATAAAATCAATTTTATATTTGAATGTTCATTTTTCACGCGCACAATCACTCTCGAGCATACTTTTCTCTCTAAAAAAATCATCTTCTTCACCATGATCTTTCAAATGGCTCAACCTGCAACTACCACAGAATGGTGCAAACTCATTCCCAAATCTGGGGAAATCTCTCACATACATCGATTTTCAATCAAAGATAACAACCACATGGTGAGACTCAATTCATCGAAGTTTGAAAAAGCCTACCACTTGATCTGTGAGTTTCTCGCAAACTGCGAACTCACCCATGCTCTCACTACTACAACAAATGAAGTACCACTGACATTCGTCCAGGAATGGTTCTCGACAAGCCATTACAGCGAAACACATCGAGGAATAGTTGGGGAGTTGGAAATCTCCCAAGTGGTCAAATGCCAGGTTATCATCACACCAACTGTTCTTCATGATGTAATCTATTTACTGATGGCTGAAGAACTCGAAATCCCAGGATTCAAACAAAGACCTACTTCTGAAACCCTCATTCTATTTCTACGATTTCTATGATACAATACTGAAATTACTCGCTTTAGTAAGTTTCAAAGGCAACATCTACCCCCAATCGGGAACTTCATGTTATGCACTATTCTTTAACCGCAACATTGACATGGTTGGCATCTTCTTTGATCAAATCATCATTTTAGTGGAGAAGAAGAACAAGTGCCTTGCCAAGGATCCTTAACAACTTCAATCATCAACCATAGTACCCTCAATCTCCTTTCCTAGATTTCTTACACTGATCATCAAGGCTGCCATCGACAGACTTCATATTCTGACTTATGATGATCAAAGCAAAACTCCTTTCTACATCATGAATAACTTCAAGCCAACGATTCTTCCAAAAGGATATCCAGGGGCAAGGAGAATTCCTCAGATGATGCTGAAATAGGTAAATTCTAATTTTGTAGCCTTAGTTTCTTACCTCCGTGTTCCCATGAACTAGAACCAGTTCTAGGAACCCCAACACACTTAGGTCCCAAACTAGTGAGAGAGAGCCAGAGTGGTTCTACTTCAGAGAGATTAGAGGGCCCTGAAGTACAGAGCACTCTAAGGGATGAACCAGAGGGTATCCCTTTCAGAGAAGCCGATGTTGAGATATATGACAGAGTATCTGAGGAGGCTATCGACGAGGGTGATGAGGAGTCACCTTCAGAGACTAGAGAAGAGAGTAGCTCTTCTAGCTCTAAAGGGAATGAGAATGAGTCTTCAGAGACTAGCTCTGAGGATTCAGAGAGAAGATAGTCCCTTATGGAATGTGTGATTCCAAAGAGTTCTACCCTCTTAGAAACCACAGTATTAGTAGTAGAAAAAGATGCCTTTAGGCACATACGTTTTAGGACTCCTTCGCCAACTCCCAGTGCTTCCACGCCATCTAGCCAGCATGCTCCAGATGCTAAGGCTATTGAATCAGAGGTGCACACCTCGAACCTTAACCAACAAGCCACTTCAGAGGTATTCCACCTCTGAAGTCCACAAGCCAGAGGAAGCCTCAAATCTGGACAAGTCCTCCCAAAAGGACTTGGCCATTGAACAAATAAGTACTCTCTTGCCTTGGAGTATGATATACACATCTACACTTGATGATGCCTCTATGGCTCATTCCTCTCCTAACCCTAGTCCTTTGAAATCTTTTCAAATTTCACGTAGCACATGTCCAAATCAGGGACATTGGTTGAACCTAAAAGCACATGGATTGACCTATCTGGATCACAGGGTCAACTCCTACATCCACTTCCATTCCTCTGATTCTGAGGCAGAGGATATAGAAGAAGACAGAACGCTTGGAGATGCAACAAAGTTGCATCAAGGACAAGGGGGACGTCCTTCCAGAGATAACATCAAACAATCTCTTACTGAAGGCTCCTCTGAACTCGAGGACAAGTTGGCAGCATGTGTTGTAGCCAAGTTACCCATCTCTGATCTTCTCACTAAGTCAGAGTTCGAAAGATTCAGTGAAGAGATCAGAGGCTCCTTGAAAGAGCATAAACTTCAAGGAATTGACGGCTCAGAGACCTCTGCCCTTGTCTCTGAAAATGATAAACTCAAGGCAGAGGCTTCAAATCTGAAGACCCAAATCCTTGATTCTACCAATAGAATTCAGAGTTTTTTTTTGGAAAGGAGGCGACACTCCTGGCAATATATTGAAAACAGGAAAGATACAAATTAAACGGCGAGGGAATTCAGAGTTGGAAAAGCTAGTCTGGGAGCAGAACACAGTTTCATCTCTGGAGATAACAGCACTGAAGGCCCAAATTGCATAGCTCAGAGGCCAATCAACTACTTCAGTATCTATCTCTGACCTTCTAATAGAATTGCAGAATCTGAAGAACACTGTCTCTAAATCCACTTCTCAATCAAAATCCAATTCAGAGCAGTTACAATCAGAGGTTTAGAATCTACGATCAGAGTTACTCAAAAAACAATCAATGTCTCTCTCTTTAGAACAAATGGCGTATATATCTGAACTCATCAAATCCACCATCACTGCCTCACTTCCTACCTCTGTACCAACTTCAGAGCCTCCACCTTCTCCACGCACTGCAGAGGATCTGGTCACCAAGGCTGACCTAGAAGACTTCAGGGCATGCATTATGGATCGAATGCTATCTTGTTCTTCAAAGATAAGCATGGTTGCACAAAAGAAGGTTCAAGCCGCCCTTGCCATTCAAAAGTTTAATGTTGAGGATCAAGTCTCTGACATTCTCACTGGTGCAGCTGATGCTATAAGGGCCATTAAAAAGGCCTCTATAAATGACAAAGGCAAATGTGCGATCGATGAGAACCCCTTCCCCAAGAATCAGAAGAAGCGAGCTGCCTCTGATCTTTGCAGAGAGGAGTCCAAGAAGGGTAAGTTTGATGATTCAGAGAACTCTGAAGATGTTGGAGCCTCTGATCATCAAAAAGGGGGAGATGAAAGGGACAATTAAAGAAGGAAAATCAACTGAAGCTGCGAAAGCCAGTGGCTCTGCTCCATCCCCTTCCACCAACAAAGATAAAGGAGTACAAGAGAGTGAACCAGAGAGGCACTCCACCTCTGCTGAAGACAACCAAATAATCTCAAAGTCTCCAGTACCAATTGTATTTCTAGCACCATCAACTTTAGAGGCAGCTGTCATCCAGGTAGTAAATACTACTCCAGAAACTATAGGTTGTTGCATGCTTTAGCAGTCGGTTTCATTACCAAGGGATTAGACTGGGCCAAAGGCCCAAGACACCCTTTCAAAAAAAAAACTATAGGTGCTCTAGATGAAGAAGAAGAAGAAGAAGATGAGCAATTAATTGACTTCTCCAGTTCTGAAGACACATTCTCATCACCTGAAAGGCCAACTATACTCATGAGAGATGCATTTGGGTCACAGTCTGAAGAACAAGCTGCTGATGTGGAAGAAACAAAAGAAGATGAGGTAGTTGAAGTTGAAGAGTATGTCTACAAGAATGCTCAGGCTCATCTTCCTTCTACGTCAAAGGTAGAGCACAGAGTTGAAGGCACTGCTAAAATAGAAAATCTAATCTCCTCTGCTATCAACGAAACCCGACCTTAATCCCCTCAAATCCAAAGGAAAGAACCAGAGATAGCTCCACATCTATCTGCTGAAGAACCCCCCATGGTTGTTGATGAACAGGCCCCTCTAGAGGTACCTGTTCAGAAGAAGAGCATTGGCATCCCTGCACTCTCCAAGTTCACTCAACCCCCAGTATTTCTTGCCTCTAAGCCAGAGACTTCGATAGAGGACCATTTCAGATACCTCTACTGCGAGTTCAACCTAGAAGATACTCAAGTCCTCCCTCTGAATCCAAGAATCAAGGAAAACATGGAAGATTATAAGCAGAGATTTATCAGAGATAAGACCAGTCCAAGAGCAAGTGTTTTCTAAGATTCCCATATCACAAAGATAAACAAAGTCTCTGAAAAGACATTTGCTTACAATAAAATCACCGACAAACATTTTGAGGTGATTCGCTCTGATGGGAAGGTTTATGAGTTTAATGACAATGATCTCGTAAATCTAAACCCTTATGACCTGCCTCATCTCTACGCCTACTGTTCAGCAAAATATGAACGAGGAAGGGCTTTCAGAATGGGTCTATACGAAGTCAGGCATGCTATGGAAGCTCATGTCAAGCTAAGGGCCAGACTTGATTTTCCGATTGCTCTAAACTTGGGAGAATCAAGACTTGGAGTTACTGAACCAGTGGAGACAATTGCAAATCTGGACAAGTATAAGACTGGTTCAATAATTGCTGAGCCTCTGGTATTCGTCTACAGAGTCAATCTTATCAAGAAAATCTTCCTAGCTTCAGAGGTGTCCAAGTATTCAGATAAGACTTTGAGAGGTGTACTAAGGATGATACATGTGAAGGAAGAACGACACAAAGTTGACCTATTGGCGAAACTAGACTTGGAAATTAGCTCAATGATTAACTTTAGAGAGCTCATTATGAAGTTCCATAGGATCTGCTCTAGTGATAGGTTTTAGTTCATTTTCTTTATTTTTTGTTGTTATCTTCTCTATTTGTAATTCATATCATTTGAGAAGTAACATTTAAGAGGATGATTTTCTCCTCTATGCTTTCTAGATTAAATTTCTCTGCTGTTTTTGGAATTTTTTATTTTCAATACTTAGGGGTAGATTGTTAGTCCCAATTCTGTAATATAAAAGTATTGAAAATATTTTAAGTCTTCCTCTGAAGACGTTCAGAGACTGCTGCAAAGAAAGCCAAGTCTACCTCTGAAGTCAGTTCAGAGATAGACTCTTCAGCCAAGAAGATATCAGAGATAGCTTCATCAGAGATTTAAGTTAGAGCTCCGAAGACATTCTCTCTGAAGATCAAGCTGAAGAAATTCTATAAGTGTTGACAGAAGAACAGAAGACACGTCACCTATTGATTAGCTTATTTTCTAGAGTAGGTTACTGTTCAAACATATCTTGAGTTTACCTTTTAGGTAAAATACTGTTCAAGCATGCTTCTTATGTCAGGATAGTACACTGTTCACTTTATGGTCCTATAAATAGGACCATCACCCCTTTACAAGACGTGTGCTTTTCTTTATATCTTGTATTTAAATTATCTTTATTATACTGAAAAGTATTCTAAGAAGATCTTGTAAGATTTAACCACCTTTTTGGTGTTCTTATTAATCTACCTGATTTATCCGATGAATATTAAGCTTGTTCTTATATTTACCTTATTGAATATCTTCTTATTAACTGTGAGTTGAATCTACTTTGATATTAAACTGTATTGCTTCCGCTGTCTTTATTATTATCTGTTTATATCATTGTTATAAAATTAAATATGGGATCCAACAAAACCGACATCCAATACAACTACATGGAGTTTAAAACAGAAAGAAAAGCTATCAGATTGGTGATTAGCTCCTACAAGATGCAACAACGAACTCTCTAATAGATTCGGAAACACTTTTCCCCCTTTTATGTATAAATAGATATAAAGCTACTATTCACAATCAACACTGTGAAATACAAAAAGTTTCCTTCAACTGAAACCATTTTTCTTTTATACCTTGTACCAACCAACCATAATTGGTACGAAAAATTCTATACCATGTACCAACCAACTATACTTAGTACCAAGTGTTTGTGATTGGTACACAGTGGCAGACATACCTTGATAAAGATGGGGGGAAAGGCCCCCACTCATATGTAAGAAAAATTGTAGGTAAAATTTTGTTTTTTACTCTTATGTGTTAAGTTCTCCCCAGTCATTTTCAATGGTTCCCCCCAGTGGCCTAGTCCGTTTTAACGAAACCCTCCACTCTCTTGCTTGACAGTCATGTCGTATATTGCTACCGCTAGTTCTTGCAATCGTGCTACAATGATAGCGTTGGTTGATGATTTTGTTAAATATATCTCAATTTCTTGTTATTTTAGTTTTATATATGTTCAAACCAATTCACCTAGAAGGGAATTGTATAAATTAGATAATAGTATATTTTGCTATTCAGTTAATCGATATGGTAAATAAATAATCGAAAATTGAAATTTATCTTATTTGGTTAACCGAACCATTTAACCCGCAAACCAAATAACCCGAAATCATTTTGGTTTGAGTGATTTGGTTTCGGATTGTTCTATATACCTTAATTCACCTAAGTTTTTGGATCTGCCACTGTTGGTACATGTTCTGCACCAACATTGCGAAAGTTGAAGTCAAGCAACAATGTTCAATAAGTTGAAGTTAAAATGTTCAATAGTCAATATTTGAAAACTTGGTACAAACATTCAAATAACGGCGGGTTTCGGAGATCTTCACAAACCAAACGATGTTCAATCGTTGATTAGATTAAGTATTAAATCACTAACTAATACTCCTAACTATTAGTTAATAAATTCAGTATAATATAGTAGTATCATGGCATATGATTTCTCGCACTTCCACTTGACACCTATCGTAATGATAAATGGCTCGTCTCGTCGTGACTTTCTTTTGAATTCTCAAAACTTCCGTCAGCTCCCATATCAACTAAATTTACAAATTCTTAGTATGATAATACAAATCGACCTAAGTCAATATCAATTTAATTAACATAATTAATGTATATATTGATTGATTTAATTTGATATGAATTTGACACTTGTTTTGATCCAAGCACTATGCATCTTTAGGCGAATGAAAAGAAAGTGGCGGTAGAAAGTATAAAATATGCATGAAAAGAGAGTAAAAGACATTTAGTGGCTTTGAATAATTGCGTAGGCTTTGAATGGTCTCAACGTCATAAGCCTCACTTTCCTCCCTCTTTCTTTTCCTCCATAGTGGGTCAAGTGCTGTATTATACTCTTTGTGGATCTTTTTTTATTTTTAATCATTTTAAAAAACAAGGGATTTATTTCAAGATATAAAAAATGGATTGTGTTTTAAAATCTTGTTTAATTAAGAATACCCGTATGACATTTATCACCTAATCAATGCTTATTAGTCAAGTTCCATAAACAGTGGCAGGTTGATTTTCATTAGAACAATGAAGTAAATTATATTTTAGGGTAAATTGCATTAAAATGTAACCTACTTTGCATTGATTCCTATTTTGGGTAACATATTTTCAAAACCTTAATTTTGGTATCTAAGAGATAAATTATCAAACTTCTAAGTACTTGAACAACCGGTTTAAAAGGTAATCGGTTACCATGATAATGTGGCAAGTGACTTGTATTACAACTAAGCATTTCATGATGATGTGGTCAATGCTGTGGACTTTTTATTTTTATAAATTTAGTTTGAAAATATTTTTATTTTTATTAAAAATTATAACTAAAAGAAAAAATAATCTTTGCATCTTCATCTTCCTCTTCTTTCCATCTTCCCCAACCATCTCGTCTTTCCAACTTCAGAAAAAGGAACTCATATTCAACAACTCCTAATCCACATTATCCAGATTCAGAGATGTACGATATTCTATTAACACAAGTCGAGGGAAGGAACGAAACCCAAATCGGCAATTTCACCATCAATCTTCATCTTCTTCGTCAACATCAAAATCTCACCACCTCCTTACTTCGGGATTCCAACTCGGTATTTTGTTAGTTTAGAAACTCAGATTCAATGGATGGGCGATGGAAGGGAAATACATCCAGATCTGAGGAAAAGGGCAAGGATTTGATGTGAGAACTAAAATAACAACAAACTCAACCATGGATTTAAGCTGATATAAAAGAACTAAACAAAGACATGTTTGATGTTTATACACTTGAAGCGAGTATCATATAGTTAATGATTTTAAAATAAAATACAAGAAGGTGGTCGTCCAATAAATTGGGGGAAGGATTGCAGAACCATGTAATTAGGGTTTGAATTGGGGAGGCGGACATGTGTAGATGAAGAGATGAACCCATTTTTTTAATGTTATAAAGATTTTAATTAAAAAATATTTTAAAACTAATTTTATATTAAAAATTCATATTAATTGACCACATCATCATAAAAATAATGAGTTTGTATTACAAGTCACTTGCCAAATCAACATGGTAACCGGTTAACTTTTAAATCGGTTGTTCAGGTACTTAGAAGTTTGATAATTTATCTCTTAGATATCAAAATTAAGGTTTTGAAAGTACGTTACATAAAATAGGAATAAGGCAAGTATGTTACATTTTCATGCAACTTACCCTATATAACCTTCCCCACTCACATACCCTATATTTTATTAGTAAACTGAAAATATTGGTGAGTCTGACAAATTTTAGCAAATGAACATATTTAATTGAGAAAGCAAAAGATGCTAACATTTTGTAAGCGGGACTGCTCGATTTTCACAGATATGCATATTTCAGTAATAAAAAAGTCTGCTTGGTTTAAATAGCTAAAGAGCCCCCAAGTCAACAAGATCCATTTTTCCTTTTTCAAAGCTTCGAATTATGTCTCCCTTCTGAACTGGTGATTGAGGTAATGTTCTTAACACTCGGGATATACCTGATTTTGAAGTAAATTTGGTGCCTTTTTGAGGGTTTTTATGGATCAAAATAGGTCAATTTTTGTGGGTTTTGTTCTTAAGGCATACAGATTTCATTTTTTAATCTGTATTTTGTTCTGTTGAATTGGGTTTTATTGTTATGCGTTTGTGTTCTGAATTCTGGGGAAATATGGTTTGTGGATTGGTATGTCAAGATGGTGATTTATGGGTAGCAAAAGCTTGAAGGTTGGTGGAAAAGCTAATTCAAGTGTTGGTGGCTCGATGCCTAGCTTTGTTTCTCAGATACCCAACTCGAATTCAAAGTAATCTCTTCTCTGTTGTCTCCTAATCTTTTTAAACTTGTTAAATATATGATGATTTTTGTAAACTTATAAAGGTTTTTGTGGTAGCTTTTAGATATAATCTTTGAAATCAAACCCAAATATTGGAAACAAGTAAAAGGTTGAGCTATTAATTTGATAGCCTTTGTTTCAACCTTTTTCTGTCAATTATGATCTTGATGCTGCATATGCTACTTTTTAGACCTATTTCTTGTTCAAGTGCTTAGATTCTATGAATTAGCTATGGTTGGATGGATGAAATTAGTGTTCTAAATCAAATTATAATTTACTCAAGTATGCTTATTGATGTAAAGATTTCGGTTTTGACTCTCGAGTTGATAGAATGGTTTAGCTTTTAGTTGAAATTTGCTTTATTATCATGATATGTTGTTATTCGTTCTTTTGATCTACGAATAAGATCTTGCAACTCATGAAATCAAAGTGGGTTCCTTTCTTTGGGATGAATGGAGTGTTTGTTACTTTTCTTTTCAAGGATTCTTCAAAATGATTCTAATTAATTTATATCTATATCAGTGATACAGAGGGGAACACTGGTCATTCCTTGCGTGTTTCTAATCTTGGGGCGCCTGAGCAGTCGCTTGGATTTCGTGGAGGAGGTGATTTTGATGTTAATAGAGTTTTTCATAGGTTTTTTCTTTCTTGAAGTGCTGATTTTACATTGCTTTCGAATAAACTTTTGTGTTATTGAGGTTAAAGTTCATAAGGCTACAGGCTAGAAACTATATAGCATCCATCTTGGTAGAATTGAGTAGATTCGGCATCATATTAAGCCCATAAAGCTGCATGAGCCGATACGAGAAGTGCGAAAATGTCAAAAAAGCTTCATAGTTCACATTTTTTAGGTTCGCCGTTTTGTTTTCTTTGTAACTCACTATGTATGGACTCACGATTATGCCTTTGTTATAGTTAAGCATGGTTAACTCACCTTGTTTGACCACACTTTCCTCTAAGGAGTAATATGAACTTGCAACTCTAGTTATTTTTCCCTCTATCCTACAAAAATCGCAACATATTTGTTTTTAGGATGTCCCATAAAAAGTTAACACGACCCTCTTTAGAAACAATTTGAGGTTAAGTTACCTCTTCGTCCTCATAATCATAAACAAAAATGGTTGTGGTTCATTTCTTCCAATAAGACATGCTTTTGTTGAATGGCTTCTTTGGCATTTGGTTGATGATCATGTACTTCCCTTAGTTTGAATGTCAAGTCAAATACTGGGATACTTCTGGAATAAGCATTCTTTTTATTTTATGTACTACCATAACGTTCCCTTTTAGCTTTGTGGGGTTAGCTCAACTGGCAATAAGGCTTGGGCCTTTGGGGATTCTCCTCAGAGGTCACCGGTTCGAGTCCTGCAAGGCCACTGAGGATTTTCCTGGCTGTTCTCCAGGACCTGTGATTAGTTGAGGTGCCCGAGAGGTTGGCCCGGACACCCATGGTTAAAAAAACATTCCCCCTTTTTTTAAATTCTGCAAGTATTTGCTGCTATTTACCAAAAGATTTTGTCGTAGCAACACTAAATTGTAATATATATTGTAAATTGGACACACAACATAACGATCATGTTATAACTATAGTAAAATATCTCAATTACCATTTAATGATGACAAAATAAGGGAATCTTCTTTAGGAAATTGATATCAATGATAATTAATAACAACCGCTTTACTCTTTGGGGTAGAGGTCAGGTCTGCCTACATCAGACCCCCAGACCCCACCTCTGGGTGGGATATACAAGGTTCTTTTGGTTTCGTTTCGTTTGGTTTTATATCATTGATACTTGATATTTTGTGAAGATATGGACAAATAGGTACTTCAGGTCAAAAAGTTTACTCAAGGAAACATTGTAATTGATTTGGGACATTTCAAAATGGAGATTGTTGCAATTATTGTGACGAGTGAAGTATTATATGACATTCCTAGTTCTGTTAGGTCTTTCTTAAGTGTGTTATTGCACCATTGGATCATGTATCATAATTAGTTTGGAACAAATGTCTCCTTTCACATTTATTGTCATCGTCACTACTCATACTTCCTGCCATAATTAATTGCCTTTTGTTCTTCAGTGTACAACTCCACAACTTTGATCAACCAAGCTGTCCACCCTGATCTCCAGTTTGGTACATATGAGAAGGTGATTATGATGTTCCAACCCTATGATGTTATATGTTTATTCTGACTGTTGATAGCATAAGTCTCATAGTTTCACTAAAAGTAAAAGAATGATAAAACTTTGTTTTTTAGGACTTGTATATATACATATGTATATATATATACGTAGGGTTGGGTTTAAACGAGAACGGGGTCAAAGTAAGAGAACAGGGGAACACTCATATCACATGTGATTTTTACTAAAAGTCACATGTGATTAAGGAACGGTCGACCCAGTGGCGCATGCTTGGCCCTGTGACCTTAGAGGTTTGACCGTTCCTTAATCACATGTGGATATAGGCGTTCTCGTGTTCTCTTACTTTGACCATGTTCTTGTTTGAACCTCCCTATGTGTATATATATGTGTGTGTGTGTGTGTGTGTGTGTGTGTGTGTGTGAGAACAGTAACCAAATAAGAGAACACGAAACGGCCAAATCACGTACAGAATCACATGTAATTTTACACTAACGGTCAATGCAATGCCAGTGACGTGGTCTGGGACCTCGTGTCGCAGCCAAATTCACGTGAATCACGTGATTTTAGTGTTAAACCACATGTGATTCGACCGCTTTCTTATTCCTTATTTGGTCACTGTTAGCGTATGAACCTGACACACTCTCTCTCTCTCTCTCTCTATATATATATATATATATATATATATATATATATAAACACACGAAAACACCCATGTAATCCTCAATTTTTTTTTTGTTATGTCAAAACCATGGTATCCGTGTCTTACATACCCGTATCCCTTACCTGTATCTTTGCAACATAGATTATGGAGTTTCATGCTAACTGCAATATATCCTACGCCTTTTTTTGTGTTTCAGATGTTTCAAGGACAAAATAGATCTCAATCGAATCAAGTTTCTAATTCTGGGGGTAATCGTGAGGCCTGGTTAGAATCTAATTTGGCTGATGGAAGTCCACATACCGATACTTCCACTGAGATGGACCCTGATGACAAGAATCAAGGAGTAAGCAAGAAATCTTGTGTTCGATGCTGTTTGCGAAAGATGCAACAAATGGAATTCAATTTTGATTTAGATGATTCTTATCCTGTGTGCAGTTTGATAATGATCCATCCAATCCTTTTCTAGCTTCTGGTTCTAGTGACAAACAAAAAGAAAAATTTCCCGAACAGAAGGTATCTAAAACATGAGCAGCCCAAGTATGTTATTCTTGACCGAGTTCTGTTACTTTTTTCCTGACTTTTTTTGTATTATATTAATTAGACATTACGACGGCTAGCCCAGAATCGCGAAGCAGCCAGAAAGAGCCGGCTGAGGAAAAAGGTAAACTTTGTTACAATTAATTGTTTGGAGTTGGGGGCAGCCGGACAGGTTCAATTGAGAACCGTGAGAACCAACTATTCATTATGAATATTGTGACAGATATTCATGATGAACCTCGTGACAATTATTCCTGATGAATAATGAAAATGCATGATATTCATGAATATTTAGGTATATTCATAGTGATGAACATCGTGACAGTTATTCATGATGAATAATTCATGGATAGTTGGTTCTCACGGTTCTCAAAACATTTTCTGTGCCTAATGAACTTCCCCTAGAGGCGGGTCTATTTAAACTTGAAAAGTGTGAAGGCGTTGGTAGTACAAAGGGGTCGGTCTAGAGGTAAGTATCTGAGATGTGTCTCATGAAGCACAATTCTGACTGCCTGAGGTTTGAGTCCCACTAGGTGCTATCATTTTTTTGGGACCATGCCATGAGTGCGTTGCATGGACCCCATAGACTAAATTGGCTGCCCGATACCACTGTCAACAGAAAAGAAGTACCGAGAAGAAAAGGAAAACCGTAAGTTAAACTTAATTTTTTTCTTTTTCATGTTTATTATGTAGGCATATGTGCAACAGTTGGAGAATAGTCGGATGAAGCTAACCCAGCTAGAGCAGGAGGTCCAGCGAGCTCGAAAGCAGGTTTGAGTTACAATGGATCTCTAGCTTTTGCTTTTATAGACGTGGGTGTGTGGCTAAGACGAATTATTTTACACAATTTTCAATTTATCTTTTCACAGACTGTGAACATGGTTGTTTATTTTTGTAGGGTGTTGTAATTTCAAATTCAGGCGACCAGTCTCAACCAAATGGCGGGAATGGTATGTATAAATCCTGCATTTCCTTTAGTCAATTTCAGTTTTTTTGATGATTAGAATGAGTCTTGACATTGTGTGTGTACACGAGTGAATAATCCTGTAGGTAGCCTAAGGTGCTATTCGCTTATGTGTTCCATATCTAGTCTTTGTAACTTAGAACCCAACCCTATGTGCTTGATCCACCTATGAAAATTGCAAAACCTTCTATTTTTTAGTGTCAAAAAGTATATGACAACATTGCGCTTATTTTATAAATCTTAAAATCAGAATCACTTACTTGCCTGTTATAACCAAAACCAAACCAAGCCAAAGCAAACAAGTCAAGTATATCCACCTGGAGGTGGGATCGAGGGGATGTATGCAGATTTGACCTCTACCCCCAAGGAGTAGAGTGATTGTTTCTACTTATTGATGTAAGCAACACCGTGGAAACATGTCATTGTTACACTTATTGATGCCTTTGAGTTTGGTACAAGATTCCCATATTTTGTAGTTAATGGAGGCAAGTAGTCAAACAAGTTCATTAAATCATGTGTTTTTTCAAGCATTGCAATTTTCATGGGAGGAAGGTGAGTATCAAATAGATAATTTCGTTATCTAATCTATATTAATATAAGTTATAAGTATCATCTAAAAACCAAGAAACTTCATAGTTGCATCATCTGTTGTTGCAGTGTTGCAAAACACGATAAGCAGAGCTAGGTGGTCGAGTGATCTTCTAGAGGGATTAAGTAGAACCTTAGGTGGTTTATATAAATAAAATGTGTTTATTTTTAAATTATGCAAACCTATGAAAGTTTATTAGTAAATATAATAATATTATTTATATTTTATTTAAAAGAATTCAGGTCCTTAGATTAAGAATTTCATCCCAGTTTCATATACAAATTTAGCTACTCACACATATATGTTGGCAAGACAGATGATATAGAAATCTTTGAGATGATGAAGCATATTAGGGCTAATCTTTAAACTTTGAGCAAGTGACCAATTTGGGATGAAATTCTACATACAAGGATCAATTTGGGTTTGGCGAGTTGGGTTTAATCGGGTTATATGTGAGGTTGGTTTTATTCACGACGTTATGTGCGAGTTGGGTTTAATCGGGTTATATGCGCTTTGTTGATCGGGTTTGTGGCTGCCCTAAGTCTCTGAAAGTTCCCTCCTGCATCTTCCTACGGCACTGCAAAGCTATATGTCAAATCTCTACCCTCTCCTCTTCCCACCTCTACCCTCCTCCCCCCCTCCCCCCCCCCCCCCCCCACTGCAACACCTAATATAGTTCTACAGGCAATCAACTACACTAATTTGCCACCTCCAAGAACTCCCATTAGCAATCATGTCATCCGAAAGTACTTGCGCCTCCATGTCCTGCCTCAACTATTCATCCCACGTTATCCTCGGCCTCCTTCTCCTCCTTACCCCTCTACCATCTGTCTCCTACCAATGTGCTCAAACCACCACAATTTTCCCAAGATAGGTGCAACTCGAAACTCTACTTGGAAAACCTCGTTAAGTATCTTATCCAACGGTCTGGCCACCTTGGCATCCTCATTTTTCTACAACTTCCATTTCCTCTCTTGCGCTTACTCTATCTCCTAACAGTCCGATCCATACAAAATAGTTGGTCTGACGGCCACCCTATAGAACTTACCCTTCAGCCTTAACGGGATCTTCTTGTCACACCACACTCTTGTGACCCCATCCAATTTAACCATTTACCCTTTATGTGATGTGTAACGTCTTCCTCAACCTCTCCCCCCTTCTCAATCATAGATCCCAAATACTTGAAATCGTCCTTTGCGCTACTCTTTTCTCCCAATTGTTGACTTCTACCCCATCTTCGCTTTGCTCCCTGCTAAAATTGCACCAAAGTTATCCGGTCTTTGATTGGCTGATGCGTAAACCTCAAAAGGTTACATATGGATATAAATGCATGTTGTGTGTTGACCCTACATATCTGAATTAGCTCTCTTTATTTCCAAATTAGACCCATGAGGTTTATCTTGCAAGTTGCAACCATTAAAGACATATTTCCCTGATGAACAAAGGTCAAATTAGCTTGTTAGTGAAGTGTGCTTTTGTGAGCTTATTCGCCCGTGTGGTTCAATAGTGCAACTCACAAGTGTAAGTATCATCTAAAAACCGAGAAACTTGATAGCTATATCATCTTTTGTTGCTGTGTCGTAAAATGCATTAAGCAGGGCTAAGTGGTCAATTTACCTAGCTACTAACTGCCTAAGCAAGATTAAGTGGAAACGCTAAAAGATTCATAAGAATTTAAGATAATATGTTTAAATTTGCATACATATGAAAGTTAACTATTCATATATTTTTATGTATAATTATAATTATATTATTTCTTTTAATTTGTTAGGACACCTGGCGGATCGTGAAAGTAGCGAACCGCCACGACCCCGTAGTGACACGGGTCCTGCTATGGTGTCCATACAGTGATGAACCCCACCTCCGGGTGGGATGTACTGGATTCATTTGGTTTGGTTTTGGTTTTTATTTTGAACTTCTTTTTGGAGTTTCTATCTTTTTTCCATTTGTTTCTTGATTGACAGTTAGATGATCACTAACTATGGGTTGTTTCATTGATATTCTACAGGTTCCTTGGCATTCGTAGCAGAATATTCACGATGGTTGGAAGAGCAAAGCAAACATATAAATGAGCTCAGGACAGCAGTTACTTCACACAGAAGTGACGGTGAGCTTCGATCCATAGTGGAAAATGCCACCTCGCACTTCAACGACATTTTCCGGCTAAAAAGGACAGCAGCCAAGGCTGATGTCTTTCATATCATCTACGGAATGTGGACGTCACCTGCAGAACGTTGTTTTCTGTGGATTGGAGGTTTCCGTTCATCTGAACTACTCAAGGCAAGACCCCCACTCTCCAACAACCCCGGGTTACAAAGCGATTTTTAGCATATTTTAAAACATTATTACAAACAAATCCTATGAAATCCCGTAAAATACCAACTACCCCCATGGGGTTGCTAAATCCAATGTTTGTGGGATTTCATTGAAATCCCAGGATTTCAATTATGGACTTTCCTTTGAACCAAACACGGGATTGGAATGGAATCCGATTCCAAATCCCGTCAAAGGGTTAGATTTTTAAGTTCAGTTTTTGAGAAGGTCGTTCAGCTAAATAACCCGCTTTCTTCTATGTTTTTGGCATTCTACCCTCTGAAAAGATAAATGTGAATGCAGCTTCTTGTGAGTCACTTGGAGCCGCTAACAGAACAGCAGTTGGCAAGCATTGATCATTTGCAGCAAACGTCACTGCAGGCGGAAGAAGCTCTATCACAAGGAATGGATGCATTGCAGCAATCTTTGGCAGAGACGTTGGCCAGTGACGCACCCGTTGTCCCAGCTGGAGCATCGGGCATGGCCAACTATATGGGTCAAATGGCAATGGCCATGGGGAAGTTGGGTACACTCGAAAATTTTCTCCGCCAGGTATATTCTCTTTCACTACTTTGACTATGATTTACTCCTAACGTCCGAGAAAGAGGTACATTTTGTCTTTGAAGACCAATCAAACCAAACTAATCCGGTATATCTCACCGGAAGTAGGGTCTGGGAGGTGTGGGATGTACGCAGATATGTCCTTTACCCCAAAGGGTAGAGGCATAGGGAGGTTGTTTCCACAAAGACCCCGTTACTACTTAAATGTGATTATGTTTCATTACAAATGTAACACCAATTTGTGTTTTATATATACATATATACATACATACATATAATATATATATATATATAGGTGGAGGTTCAAATAAGAACACCTTCATTTAACGAAAACACGAGAACACCCTTGTTACATGTGATAATACACGTGAGAAGACTTGGTGGTGTGCGGGCGATTTGGCCCGCGACCTAGCTCGTGCCACAGACCACTCCATCCCTGGCTTAGTATTATATGTGATCGACTCTAGTAAAAGGGTGTTCTCACGTTTTCGTAAAATGAAAGTGTTATCGTTTGAACTCTTCCCTATACATATATACATAGGTGGAAGTTCAAGCGAGAACACCTCCATTTTACGAAAATGCGAGAACACCCTTATCATATGTGATAATACACATGACGGGACCTAGTTGTGTGCCGACGAATTAGGCCGTGATCTAAGTTGCACCAAAGGTCATATGCATCTTCAATTTAGTATCACATGAAGAACACCCTTATCACATGTGATGATACATGTGATGCAGCCTAGTTGTATGCGGGCGACTTGGCCCGCAACCTAGGTCTCACCAAAGGTTGTCCACGTCTCGGACTTAGCATCATATGTATCATGTGTGGTTGACTATAGTAAAAGGGTGTTCTTGTGTTTTCGTAAAATGAAGGTGTTCTCGTTTGAACCCTTCCCTGTATGTATATATGTGTGTATGGTTGGGTTCCGGTGAGAAGTTGAGTTAACGTGAGAAGTGGTTATCAACTGTTGGATTCACATTAGGATAAGATGCACCAGATCAATTCCTTTATGAAGTGCAATTCATGGGTTGGTTTGAGATTATAAGTGATCAAGGATTCAGATCCCCTTCTCACGTTAACTTAACTTCTCACACGATCGTTTGCCTATGTGTGTGTGTGTATATATATATATATAGGGGTTAAATCATGTGAGAACCAAAAAAAGATTGAGAACCTTGAGAACCGATCTAAGCCGTAATTTGGTTTTGATCCAATGGTTTTAATTAAAAGTTGTTTCACCACATGAAAAGGGCATAATTTTCATTTTGGTAACAAGATTCACCATATGAAACATACAAGTTCATTCATCAGATGAAACACACATATATTCACCATATGAGACACATACTAACCTTATTTCACCACATGAAATAAATCAAAATTTTCATAAATATGTTATTTCATGTAATGCAATCCACACATAAGTTCATGTATATCTTAATTCACCACATGAAATCAAACAAAAATTTCATCTATAATCTATTTTCACCTAATGAAATCAAATAAAATTTATGTCTACTCCTGCCAATTCTTTCGTGAATGCGACATCAACGGCACCGTCGATTTCATCTTCGGCAACGTTGCCGCCGTCTTCCAAAAATCAAATCTCTACACTCGTAAACCAGATGTCAACCAAAAAACCTTTTCACAACTCAAGGTTGAGATGATTCTAATCAGAACACATGTATTTCGATTTTGGAATGCAAAATAGCTGTTGGATCTGAGTTGATTCTGAACCAAACGATGTTCAAATTGTACCTAGTCGATTTCATCTTCGGCAGCGCCGCTGTCTTCCAAAAATCAAATATCTACGCTCGTAAACCGGATCTCAACCAAAAAATCCTTTTCATAGCTCAAGGTGGAGACGATCCTAATCAGAACACAACTATTTCAATTCTGGAATGCAAAATAATTGTTGGATCTTAGTTGATTCTGAACCAAACGATGTTCAAATCGTAGGGGGCCATGGAGGAAGTATTGGAGAATTGTGATCATGCGGACCAAGATCAATGGTCTAATTGATTGTGAATTCGTTGGAGGCCGATCAATTTACGGTTGGGAATTTTCTTCAGGGAGGCGAGTTGTTGAATGCTACCTGAATTTGTCAGAGGCCGGCCAATTTACGATTGAGAATTTTCTAAAGTGAGGCGAGTGGTTGAATGGGTTTAGCTACCGGGGGATGACTATTGAAACCCTAGATTTGTGGATGAATTGAATTGAGTACGAAAAAAGATGAAAAAGGAGGGGAAATGGGAAAAGGGGTGGTTTCTAGCCGGGAAAGATGGTGGGGTTTGGGTGGGTGAGAGGATGATGATGAAGTCAGATGTGGAGGTTTTCATCTTTTCTTAATTATTTGTGGCGTATAGAAGAAGATAAGATGAGAGATGGTCAAATTACAATCTTATTCTTAAACTTTGAAAACTTTCATTAATATTACAACAAATGCCATCATTGTTAATCACCCTTGATTAAAACCCTTAAATGGTTGAGATTAGTCCTCACGGTTCTCAACCTTTTTACGGTTCTCATTTGATTATCGTCCTATATATATTTGTGGTAGATATATAGAGGAGGGATCAATTGGAAACCAACATTAGACTGGAAACTTTGGAAACCAATATTGACCAATCAATGAATTTCCCTCTTTTACTTTTTATTTTAACTGGTAAGGGAATTTTAGTATTTTACCTAATTTCGTAATATATATGGTAATTATTATTATTATTATAATAATATTAATTATTTAATTTGAATGCATTTTATATATGGTAATAATTGATGCTATATTAATTTAAAGTATGCACTTTTTGATTCCGATTCCGATTTCAATTTCTTTTTAATTTAAAATATTCATTTTTTTAATTCCTATTAATTTAAACTATTTTCTTTTATTTCGATTTCAGTTTCATATTAATTTGAATAATTAAAGTAAACTATTTTTTTTATTTATTTGATTTCCTTTTCATCAAATTTTGGAAAAGAGTTATTTTTATAGAAAATTCAAATATTTAATTATATTTAAAATCAATATTTGTTTTCATCGAATTGAAATATTGTTAAAATATATTCTTTTCATTCCTTGTTATATATTTGTATGGTTTTTTTTAATTGAAGTGTAAAAAATTAACCATACGGAGCAATGAAGGGTAACATGTTTGATGGTGTTTCGGCTAACGAAATTCATGTTCGAGATCTACTCGACAACGATGAAACGTTTTTATCGTATTTTATTTGTTCAGTTGATGAAATTTCTAGTAATGATTCTGATAAGATTTCCAATAGATGAAACACGTGTTTGATGAAACAATGTTGAAATTCATGAACCAATACGTGTTTCATCAAACACGTGTTTCATCAAACACGTGTTTCATCAAACACGTGTTTCATCAAATACGTGTTTGATGAAACAATGTTGAAACTCATGGACCAATAGATTAAACACGTTTACACATGATGAATTTGTTATAGATGAAACAATGTTGAAACACGTTTCATCAAATACGTGTTTGATGAAACAATGTTGAAACTCATGAACCAATTTGATGAAAAAATAGTTTTCTCTTAATTATTCAAAACGGAGAAATTCATAATGATATTTCTTTATAACCCTGATAATTCTATTACAAAAATACAACATTTAATTAATTCTCAATCTAATAAAAAAAGTTGATAATTTGTTTATACTTAAAATTATTTCAATATTGATAAAAAAAATGCACAAGAGATAAAGTCGTAAATATTAATGATAAAAAATAATTAAGTTTTGATTAAAAGCAAAAGTTTCTTTATTCAACAATTTCATCTTGTTGCCAAAATTGAAACAAAAAGGCAAAAGACACTTTTGCCCTTCTAGCATATTATTATTAATTTTCATTAATAAATTAATTCATTTATTACCATATTTAAGTCAAATGAATCTTGACCATTGACTAAGATCAATGGTATGTAGATTTTCAAAGTTTCCAATCTAATGTACAATTGAAACCACTCTTCACTCTACAGGGAGACGAGTGGTTGAATGAGTTTAGCTACCGAGGGATGACAATTGAAACCCTAGATTTGTGGATGAATTGAATTGAATACGAAAAAAAGATGAAAAATGAGGGGAAATGGATTCAGGTTGCCGGCGACCTGTGTATGCCGGAAAAGGGGTGGTTCCTAGCCGGGAAAGGTGGTGGGGTTTGGGTGGTTGAGAGGATGATGATGAAGTCAGACGTGGAGGTTTTCATCTTTCCCTAATTATTTGTGGCGTATGGAAGAAGATTAGATGAGAGATGGTCAAATTACAATCTTACCCTTAAACTTTGAAAACTTTCATTAGTATTACAACAAATGCCATCATTGTTAATCACCCTTGATTAAAACCCTTAAATGATTGAGATTAGTCCTCACAGTTTTCAACCTTTTTACGGTTCTCATTTGATTATCGTACTATATATATGTGGTAGATATATATGTATATATATATATATAGAGAGAGGGGGATGTTCAAGGGAAAACCGCAACAAAATGAAAAATTGAGGAACACTCTAGTAACAGTTCATCTAGACCGTATGCACATGTGCATACAAGTAATTGAAGTTGCCCTTTTGGTTATTATGCACATGTTACAAATTACTTGTATGCACATGTGTATACGTCCAGATGTGTTCCTTAGTTTTTAATTTTTTTTTTTGCAGTTTTCCAACCCAACCATATATATATATATATATATATATATATATATATATATATATATATATATGGGTTGTTTAATTTGCAACCCTTAAAAAGGTTGCAACCCTTGCAACCCACATCTTAACCGTCGGATTCATGATCGGCGGTTATAAATAGATATGGGGCCCAATATTTTTAATTAAAAAAATAGAAAAATAAAAATAAAATAACCGAATCCGACGGTTAAGATGTGGGTTGCAAGGGTTGCAACCTTTTTAAGGGTTGCAAAATATCCTTCCACTATATATATATATATATATATATATATATATATATATATATATATATATATATATATATATATATATATATATAGGATCGTGTGAGAAGTGGATATGAACCGTTGATCTCTTTTAATCTCAAACCCTCCCATGAATTGCGGCTTAGAAGGGAATTGATCTGATACATCTCATCCTAATGTGCGTCCATTTTTCATCAACGGTCGGTAACCACTTCTCACGCTTCTCACCGTTAACTCAACTTTTCACTAGAACCTAACCTATATATATATATATATATATATATATGGAACCAACTCAACCAAGTATGGTGGTTGAGAAGTCTTATGACCATTGACCTAAATGTCTAAAGGACGGTCTTTTAGACATTTGGTTGTCGTCATGACATTCTTATGTGTCAATTCAGATCATGCATTTCTTTTTGGTATGCTTAGTTTTCAATCAAACCTATGACGTCTAAATCCAATATAATATGGTATCGCCACTAGTTAAAGATCAACTTTTCAAATCTCTTATCATTTCCGACACTCTCTTTGTACACTTCTCACAAGCCAAGGGTCTTCACGGAAACAACCGCTCTACATCTTTTTGGGGTAGAAGTCGGGTCTGTCTACATCTTACCCTCCCCAAATCCTACCTCGCGTTATACACCGGGTTCGTTTGGCTTGCCACTAGTTAAACCCTGAGTTTAACGTAGTGTGAAAGTTTTGCGAAATTATATGTACTTTGAAATCAGAAGTTAGTCTTTTTGACCTCAAAAGTCAATCCGTGCCTTACTACCCTTTCTGGAATGTATAAAAATCTCCTGTCCACCAATCACAAAAAGACACATATCAGTTTATCCATGACAAAGAATAAAATGACTAATTAAATAAAAATAATGATGTGTCCTGACGTGATTGGTGGGACATGAGATTTGGGGACAGGAGATTTTCATTCCTCTTGTCGTAGGATCTAGAAACCAAATGCACTTGTCTCATCATTCACTTGCCGTTTGTGGCAAATCCCAGGCGGATCATTTGAGGGAAAAGACATTACAGCAAATGCATACGATATTGACAACCCGACAATCAGCACGCGCCCTGCTTGCAATTTATGACTACTTTTCTCGGCTACGTGCCCTTAGTTCTCTTTGGCTTGCTCGGCCGCAAGAGCAGTAAGATTGGAAGCAGAAGAAGAAAGTGTGTACAACAGACAGAATGTAATGTATCATGTACAGTAGCTTTTGTAACTCAAATTTGCAGTGTGGCTGTTGAAAATAGGTGACAACAATACTCTCTAATTAGTATTATTAATTAATTAAGTAGGAGTAGCAACAAAATAAAGTGGATTGTTTTGTGATTATCAAAGATTTCATCAAATTCTTATAACCCTTAGATTATGAGTTCAAGTTTTTTTTAGAGACATCAGTAACAGTTTGTTGACTATTTAAAAAAAAAAGACAAGCGTTCATTAGATCGTTTGTCGTATGATGGATCTGAAAATAATGGAAAGATCGAAATTCTCCCCATAAGACTGGACTGGACCAAATGGGCATGGACCGGACTAGACTGGATGGATGATAATTTTGTAGTTTTTATTTAACATGAGTAGTTTAGTGCTTTATCGACCTTGTCTCATCTTATTGATTTTTGTATGACCTATTTTTGGTGTGACAGAAAAAAAAATCCATTTTGGACCCACTCAATTCTTATCCTTGTCGTATCTCAGTCTAATATCGTGCTAAATGGTGGGACAATAAGTTTTTGTATTGTATTGTTCTGTCTTGCAAACCAAACACACACTTATGGATACGGACGAGTTCAATCCCTCCTAAAGTCATAGTACGCTACAAGAAAAGAGATCTGAATTGGTTCACGTAGGAGTACAAGTAAAATACCTTATTCATATTCAAGCAAGTTTCGATAATACAATTGTGACTGTTACAGATGTACAAAGGCAAGTGGTTTCTTGATCCTCTACTGGTACTTGTGGCTTCCGAGGTACAAGATGAGGGACACTATTTGTTGCACATTTGTGAAGAAAAAAAAAGATTTTGAAAAAATCATGTGAGATGCACATGTCCTTATATAGCTGAGAAACGACGCTTTCTACAAAACAACAAGCAATATTATTATGAAAGCATGTGTTGAAGTTTGGTTTTGACTCACATGTTTACGAACTAGTTACGATGATTTAATTTTTAAATTTTATCACTTGTAGATTTAAAAAGCAACCAACTTAAAAAAAATCATCTCAATATGCGTTACAAATCAAAAGTTACGGTCTCCTGAGTAAAAATGGTTATAAAATTGTTTACAATGAGTTTACGATCGGTTAAAGTGACCTAGATTACCAAATTTTATCGATTTCTTTTGTCTATAATTAAATGCATGAAAGTTTATTTGCTCACCAATATTGATTGTTTCTTTCCAATTCTACCCTTTCCAATCTTAATGTCTATAGATACAATTTGGTGCACAATTTGAATGTAACATACTTTTTTTTTTTTTAATATTTACTGATTACAAATTTTACAGTTAATGTGATATATTTACCCACATATTTTAATTAGCATAATATTAATAATTTTTTTAGAGTAGAACTTCAAGCAATATCATTAAACGAAAGAAACAAAAAAAAGAGTTAAGACACAAAGCCCAACAAAAAACCAAAAGGCAAAGCAAAAGAACTTGGTTACAAGCAAGATTCTAAATGGCGTGGGGCGTGGCGGCGAGGTCAAGCCTTAAGCCTTACCAGTTATGGCGAGACCATGGCGTTTTCCAAGTCGTGGCTTAAGGCGGAAAATCAGTATATAATTTATATGTATATGTGTATTTGTGCGTTTTTATCAGTGTCTTGATCAATAATGAACAAGTTATTAACAATTTAAATTCATATAAAACGATAAACAAAAGAATTTCTAAATTATAATCGATATTAATGGATAAATTCCAATCTAATTTCGAAGTACACAAATCCGGAGAATCGAAAGTACACAAATTTGTAACGCCGTAACGCGCCATGGCGGGACATGGCGGGCCATAACGACCTCGGCGTCGAGAATTTGTAACGCCATAACGAGCTTGACGCCTTATCTCGACGCCAAGGGGTAAAGCGTCGCGACAAGGCCACGCCACGACGCCATGGCGGCGCTAAGGCGCGTTTTTTAGAACCTTGGTTACAAGATTGTACCAAGCAACAATCAACCAAAACAAGCACATGCCATAAGAACTAAACCAACAACAGAAGGAATGCAAAAGAAACGATCCCAAAACCTCTTCCAAAAGAACAAATCACAAGTCACCATCATGAATGTTCAGCTTCTTTCTCTTCTTCCAAGTCTCTCGTAACAAGGCAATCCCCATGATAGCTTTGACAACAGTAGCCACATCACGTCTCTTATTTGAGAAAGGACGGAGATTCCGTTCCTGCCAAATAAAATAAACCGCAGCCGCAAGAATCAATTTATAGATGAATCGCTTAGGAGCTCTTCGCGTATCCGATAACGCTAAAAGAATTTCGTCCCAAGAGTTCGAGAACCCATCCCAATGAACTTCCTTTCGAACAGTACTCCAAACATCTTTAGAAAACATGCAGCGAAAAAAGAGGTGGTTATGAGAGTCCACACATGTAGACAGGGGCGGAGCCAGAAATTTTTTCTAGGGGGTGCCTAGAAAAAATGTAAGAAAATTCATGATTTCAAGGTTGAGAAACCTTTTTAGTATATATGTTTTTTAATAAATAGTTGTTATAAAAATAGTTGTAATAAATAGTTAAAAAACACGAGTGACCTAAACAACATAACTATATCTATATTTTTCTTAAACGGCAAAGAAAATTTTATTACCCAACAAAAAAGTTACAAAGGAAAGAAAAAACACCACACGACCACAACCATCAACAACACAAGGAATAGAAAATAGACCAACACAGTCAACCAAAAGCACGAGAAAAAAAACACAGCCGAGGACTCGTTTGCGAGGGACAAACGCCACCCCGGGGGCTGCCGGAAACCCGACACTACAGCTCCCACACCATGTCGTCGTCTACGTCGAACCCGGACTGGACAACCAAGTACTCAAATCTGTGCATAGTCTTGGTCTCTACATTTAATCCACCCGAACACTTTTAATTGCGCCGTGAAGAATCGATCCGTGATCTTTCCTTGCTCCTTCTCAAACACCATTTTATTGCGATGTGTCCAAATAAAGTAGATAATACACCATATCGTTGCGGTCCAAATAAGGTAGATAACTATATCTATATTTATATTTATAAAAACAAATAGAGAAGACATTTGTTTTGTTCTGTTTTTGTGAAAATGTCGATACTCGGAGAGACGAAAAAAAAACATATACATAAAAACTGGGAATATTATTAGGGGGGGAAGCGGCCAAGTGCATTACATTTTAAAATTTGGACCTTAATACTAATACATAAAAAAAATAAAATAAAATAAAGGGTGAGGGGAGCCACTGCACCTTCTGGTGCTAAGGTGGCTCTGCCCCTGCATGTAGAACAAAGGGCACACTTCATATCCGGAGGTTCTTGTTTCCACATCATAACACGGTCTTGCGTTGGAAGCCTAATGTGACAGGCAGTCCATAAACACATCGCATGCTTTGGAATAAATCCCGAGTACCAAACTGAATTGTACCAAGGAACCGGCACGAAAGGTCCCGACAACGTAATGGCCGCCACCTTCACCGAAAAGTCAACAATCGAGTTATGGAGATCCACCCAACCCACTTTATCTCTACTATCACACAAGCTCGGGATTGGGTTAGAAGCGAGAAAGCCATACCTTTGAATCCATTTATCTGGCCATGCACCATTAAAATGGTCAACAATGTCACAAACCGTAGAGCTTGCAAGAAAACCCTCCGCATGAATGAACCGATACGAAATGGACTCAGACAAGTGGCCACACGAGAGCCACCCATCTTCCCATGCATTCACAGATTCCCCACTCCCCAACGGGAAACGAAAGAAGCGCCTTAGATGCGGTCGAAGGTCCATAATCTTACAAAGGATCCAAGACCATTGTGACGACTTCCTTACCGTCCATAAGTGCGAAGAGCGAATGTGATACAAATGAATCCAACGCACCCATAAAGAGGTTCACCTTCTCAACAAGTCCCACACATGTTTAGCGAGTAAAGCTCGATTCCACACCCCCAGCCTTTTAAAACCGAGACCACCATAAGAGGTGGGTTTACAAACCTCTTCCCATGCAAGACGACACCTTCCTTTCGAACTGTCTCCTCCTTTCGCCTATAGAAAATCGCGGAATAAAGCCTCAAGTTCATGAACAATACCCGAAGGAATAAGGAAAGTAGACATCCAATAAAGCTGCAATGATTGCAAAACTGAACTGCTAAGTTGCCCTCGACCTCCAAAAGAAAGGAACTTTGATTTCCAATTTTGGATGCGAGCTTTAACTTTGGTCACCATCACCCCAAAGTCTGCTGATTTTAACCGCACGGGGAGAGTGGCACCCCCAAATAACGAATGGGAAACACTCCCGAACGGAAGGGTAAACATTCTACAATGGCGGCAGCCTTAGAACTCTGAGGGACATTCCCGAAATTAAGGAAACCATATACCACACGATCTTCAAAACCTAAAATTCCAAACCTACCCTTTATTAATCTAACAACCGTGGAATGAAACACAAAAAAAAAAGGTGAAATATGATTGGTCCGTTTAGGTTAACAAGGTACACTAATCAATTGGTTAACAAAAGATTGAGAATATATATAGAGGTGGATTCATACGAGAACAACATCTATTTAAGAAAACACGAGAACAACCGAGTACATACAAAATCGTATATGATTCACGTACAAAATCATATATGATTCACGTGACTTTGTGCACGACTTTTGGTCGTGTCTAAAGTCGTCCGCGTCCGTTTTTTTGTTAATGTAAAAATCAAGATCTGTTGTTTTTTGTTGTTCTTAAATAGTTAGCGTTCTCGTTTGAAACTTCATCTCTCTCTCTCTCTCTATATATATATATATATATATATATATATATATAGGTTCATACGAGAATGATAACGATTTAAAGGAATAAAGGGACAATTCTGGACCAATCATAATTATTAAACAAATAATTAATTTTTTAAATAAAGAATTTATAAAAGGGTATTTTGGTCTTTTTTTTACTCCTGATTATTTTAGGATAATCTTCAACTACTAAATATAATTGATTTCCTAATTATTAGGTATCTCTCTCTTTCGACCTAAGATCCTCATCTGCTTGAAAATTTTCTCTCTAACTCTCTCTCTAGAATTCTCTCTCAACTTTTTTCTTCTTTTTTTGTTTTTCAACCCCCAAATCTACTGTATCTCTCTTTGATTATCAACTTATGTGAAGGCCGTTTTGAATTTGCTGCATGGATCCTCCGAATCTGAGTAATTTTTGATCAACTTTTGAGGTCGGCGCTGGTAAGTTCGAAAATCATAGATCTGGTTCGATTTTGGGTACTGGAGATTCTGTGTTTGTTGTTGGAGCATCGCTTAATGCTTTCGATGGGATCGTTAAGAGGGATGACGAGTTTATGATCCCAGATCGGTGATTCATCGCCCTCTTCATCATGATGTAGAACATTTGTTTTTGGGGTCGAACCCAAACGACGACGTATGGCTTGAGAGGGTCGTCATGCCAGTTGATGTTTTTGAGGTTTTTGGCGGAGGAAATCGTGACCTCCAGTTCGTAACGCGCCGCCATGATCCGCCGGTGAATGTATGAAGAAATTTTGGTGTGGTTGAGTTGAAAGGAGGATGGATGGTATAGAGATAGGTTTAATAATTATGATTTTGGTGTTAAAGTATTATAGCCAAGTTTTTTAGTACAAAATCATATATGATTTTGGTGTTAAGTATGAATTTGGTGTTAAGTATTTAGAACAAAATCACATGTGATTTTGGTGTTAAGTATGAAATTGGTGTTATGTATTTAGAACAAAATCAGATTCTGGTGTCAAGTATTATAGTCAAGTTATTTAGTACAAATCATATATGATTTTGGTGTTAATTATGAATTTGGTGTTAATTATTTAGAACAAAATCACATGTGATTTAGGGTTACAAACTAATAACATCATTTACTATAAAGTATAATCACATATGATGCATACTACACTTAAACAATCTGTCAAGTTTCTTTACAATATAATCATAAATGATTTTGGATTGCATATTCTACACTATATAATCATATGTGATTTGGGTTACATATTCGGGATTTGCTTAAAAAAACAAACAGACCAGATAAACTACCAAAATGGATTAACCGAATTTGTTTTAATAAAGAAAAAAGATAAATACGTTTTTGATTTGAATTATATATTATAATCCATGATTTTTGGAAGTTAATACTATCCTAAATTATCCATAGCATAATATGACTTTATTGCCCTTTTACTCTTAATTTTAGAAACTACTATTTTCGGAATTAATTTAAAAAATGATTGGCTGAGAATCGTCCCTTTATTCTTTTAAATACACTATGTTCTCGTTTGAACCCACCCCTATATATATATATATATATATATATATATATATATATATATATATATATATATATATATACAGGGGTAGGATATTATGTAACATTTTACATGGTGCAACCCATGTAACCCCTCTATCCACCACTCATTTTATTTTTACATTTTTAATTAAAAAGGTGAAAATAAAATGAGTGGTGGATAGAGGGGTTGCATGGGGTTGCACCATGTAAAGGGGTTGCATTTGAACACCCCTCTCTCCCTCTCTCTATATATATAATCAATTATTTAGTCCCGACTTGAAAATATTCTAGTTCCAACTAGACATGTTCAAATTAGGACGTCGGTCCGGGACCGATTTGGGCATGTAGGACTGGTTATGGTCCGATGGTTTTAGACTAGTTATACCTTTTACAAAAATTTAAGGCCCGTTCCGTCCCGAACCGGTTATATATAGGCCAGTTTTTTAATAAAAAAATAAGTTATAAATTATATATCAAGTAGAGGTGATCATTTGCGGGCCACGGGCCGGGCCTAACATATATTTCCTGTCCAACGGGCCTAATATAGTAAACCCAAGCCCGTTTTTACGGGCTTGAGAACTTGCCCGTACCCGTCCTATTAACGGGCCGGGCTTGCCAACGGGCTAACGGGCCTGAAAATTTACATTTTAAAAAACTTATACAAAATGGTAAGTTGTCTAAAATTATCCAAAATACATAATTTTTTCCAACTAAAAAGCGTAAATATAATAATGTATACAACGTAAGAAAAAGATTTTTTCACAAAATATGGAGTATGGACTTTTCCTCTCCAAAGATTATCACCCTTCGAAGTTCGGATTCCTCAATAACAAAATATTAACCATATAATATTTCAAGATCAAGATCATAAACGTATTATATGACATATCACATATATTATATATTTAGACGGTGGTTGGTACATAGTAGAGGGAGTCCAACAAAAAACCACCTCTGAACTTTTTTAATACAATATTAATTATATAAAAAAAATAATTGGTTATAATTGTATAACGGGCCGGACGGGCTTGTCCAAAATTCTTTTTCATAGCCCGAGCCCGCCCGTTAACTTGAACGGTCCCGTCCAAGCCCACCCATATTTTCTAAAATGGTTGTCCAAGCCCACTTTTCTAACGGGCTGGGCGGGCCGGGTCTAGCGGGCCTTACCGTCCATGAACAACTCTAATATCAAGTATTTCATGATTTCTACAATATTTTTAAAAAACTTACAAAATTATCAAGTTTTTATTATTAAAAACTTCAAGTTTGTTTTAGGTTTTTCAAGTTCTTTTTGAAGTTTTTCAATACTAAATTTCGAAACTTAACATTTTTGTGTAAAAAAAGTTAAAAAAATATTTAAAGTATATTTGAATGACCGAATTAGAGATTTAACGTGTATTTCAATAAGATATTGTCCAAAAAGAAAAAAAAACTTCAAACAATATTTTTTATATGTTTAAAATTGATCTTCGAAAAAAATGGTGACCGATTTGGGACTGACCCGGGACCAAGACCAATTCTAGGAACCGGGCTTCATACATACTGAATGGGTCAGGTGTTCTGGTCAGGACCGGGACCGATTATGATGAAACTGGTTACAAAATAACAATCTCTGGCTAAGACCGATTTAGGCCCGGTCTGGCCCACGACCGTTTTTGGCTATCTTTAGTAGAGATGACCAAAAGTCAGCCTCGATCCCAGCGTAACCGGTACCGGTCCCGACCAAAACACCAAGGCACGGGTAAGGTTTATGAGAACCGGTCGACCGACCCCAAATTGGTCCCAACTATTTTTTTTAAATTCTATTTTTTACATATAATTTTTTTTGAAGATCTTTTAAGAATACAAAATTGTTATTCTAATACACTTTAAAATATGTAATTGGGTCAATCAAATACAATTTAAAAATACGTTTTATTATAATTTCGTTTTAAAATCGATCTCGAATTCGGTTTACATTTGGTCTTCAATCAAATACATTTAAACAGACATTTAAAAATACATCAATGTAATCCTAGAAAAGAGTTCCTTGATTTTGAAGTTTAAGAAGAGCATCAACCTCATCAAGGTCATCAATGTCGGGTTCATCATCATTGTCAAATTGTGAGTAAGTGTCGTTGGTATCGGTAGTTGGCGGCATTGTTAGGTTCATAGCGTATTCGTTTTCTTCCAAGTTTTCTTCTACCTCTTGAATCTCCATCTGTAGTAGTGAAGTCGTGTATTGAGTTATTTCATTGCTATCCAAATAATCCTTCAAACATATGCAACACTCCACGAACTCCGGGCTTAGTCTTGTCCGCCGCATCGAAATGATCGTGCAACTAAGAGAAAAAGCGACTTCAAAGCTACGATACTAGCTTGGATTGTTAGTATATCACGGGCCATGACGGCCAAAACCAGAAATTGCGGTTGCTTTTGTTTCCACCATTCTAATAAATGAATACTTTCAAAATCTTCGACATTCGAATAGGCAATAAATTAGTACGCATATACATATTCCAAATCGGTATCAAATCTAGATGTTTTACTCGTTTAAGTGTGAAACTCTTTAAATAATTTAGTCATTAACTCCCTACGGTTTTGGCAATGACCACTAGAACTAGAACCCGGAAAAAAAGGTCGACTTGAAGAGCCTTGTTGTTCACTTTGTACGCCAAAAAGTCTTTATATTGATCAAATAAATTGCTAAAATTACGATTAAACTTGCGTATTTGTTCTTTTGAAAAGTTAGTATTGACATTGGTATCTAAACCAAAAGCAAAACATATATTTGAAGCAAAAACTTCAACACCAGTGACATTTAAATACAGGTTTAACGACACGACACAAAGAAACGAAAAGGGGATCTCTATAAAATAATTTAACAACTTTCCTTTCATTGAAGCAATCAATGTTCCCCAATCGTGATTGTCTTCGTATTGTTGTATCTTCTTGACAAAATAAAATTTTGATAAAATTAAAGGATTTGTTGGATAATAGACACCAGATAAAAAAGTTGTTGCATTTTTAAAATCGCCCAAAATATCGTATAATCCCTCAAACACTCCCCAATCTAATCCACCAATTAAGCATAATCAATATCAATATTGTAACACCCCAAAAATGGGCTAACAAAAATGTCCATAAAATGGAAATGTGGTATTTAAAATGTCATAGCATGAGCCTTCCAAAAAAAATGGGGAAATAAGAATATCTGTTTAATTACAGTTTGTAATTGTAAGAGAAGATAAAGCAACAACCGACTAATCTAATTTCTACAGCGAAATAAGATTACAAAAGGGGTGTCGCCTATAAACCCAAATCAATCTTCACAAAATGTGTGCCCATATGCACTTTCCCCAAGCCCTCACAAAGTCCGCCTAGACCTTCTTAGGTGTCGCGCCACTAGAACCTGAGATACACATAAAAACCAAACAAGTGTTAGGCCAAAAATTCTAGTGAGGTTAAATGACAAGTAATAAATGCATATATGGAAAATTTTATAGTTCCATCGAAATTCATAACCATGATTGGAATCAATGGGGGAGACCCATAACACCAATCAAATTACACCCAAGAGACGAGATACTTTAGTGTCCACTTCTACGAGTGACACCACAAAACCGACACACCCGAGGATACAACATAGGCATTGCCCCAAGTGACGGAGGTCTAGGCACATACCATTATTGTGGCACCCAAGACTATGTCCTCCTAGTGTCCATTTGACTTGGTTCATCCATACAACTCAATGTAGCATATTAGCTCACACAAGGTGTATTCAACCCCAATATTTGTCGTACGATCCAAAGATTAATATTCATCATCAAATAGGTGCAAGGCACATAACGACTTACACATCATGACCATTTATACATATAACCATAAAAGAGTTTACCCATAATGTGAGATATCTCCCAACCACTTAAGCAACAATACCATAGGGGTGTATGAGCATAAATATCATTTGTTAGTTTATCCATATTACCAATATACACTCATCTCTTTCCTTCAAAACTAAACATTCATAATCCAAGGCAATATTAAATCCAAATAACAATGTGAGTAAACCCTAATTTCATAAAATAGTAAAAGAAAACATTTAAGAAAATAAATACATGTATCTCATTTAAAAAAAAGGTTTAGAACACTCACAATCTAGGTTTTGACAAAAACCTAAAAAAGTTGACAAAACCCTAGATTTGATGGAGATGGAGACTAGAGACTTGGAAGCCTTGAACACTTCACAATAAATGTCCAAATGCTAGTCTTGATTTCCCCTTTAATGTCTTCAACAACCCAAGGATGGAATTTAATGAAGGGAGAGGTTTGGAAGGGAGGAAAATCGCACCTAGAGGCTCAAAATCGGCTAACAAAATGATTTGGGAAGAAAAGTGAGGTCAAAATAAGTCAAGAGTTCAATTTATAGTCTCAGGCCCCGTCGGTGACTGTGCCATGGGCACAGTTACGTGGCACTATCGCTACACCACCACAACTCTCGGTACACCACCGACAAGAGTGACATGCGAGATTGCCCTTGGGCACTATCGCTGTCACAATCGTGCGATTTGTACTATAACTCCCTTCTCCATTGCAACCTTGACGTGCGACTGTGACACATGTCATAGTCTCGTGGCACTATCGCCCAACACCTGGTTGAGTCCGAAATTCTGTCTGATCCTTCGTTATAAGTCCCGAGACTAGTAGGTTCAATTAAAACAAGAGTGTTTCCCAAATATTCGACTCGACCGAGAGAAAATTAGAACAGGCATACAATAATCTAAATTAACTTACTAGTGGATTTTCCGGATGTTACAATCCTCCCCACCTTGGACAAGATTTCGTCCCTGAAATCTCGCCCTACGCGAATAAGTGTGGGTATATTCTCTTCACATCTTCCTCAGCCTCCCATGTGACGTTAGCTCCCCGATGATGCTTCCATTGAACTTTGACCACAGTCACTTCCTCGTGACGAAGCTTTTTCGTCTTAGATTCTAGTATCGCTTCCGGTTCTTCTACGTACCGATTCCCGTTATCCACTTGATTCTCCGTCAATGGAATGACGCTTTCTTCCTCGGCTAGACACTTGCGAAGATAACATACGTGGAACGTGGGATGTATTTCATCCATTTCCGGCAGTAAGTCTAATCGGTAAGCTTGAAGTCTAATTTTCTCTAAAATAACAAAGGGTCCAAGGAAACGGGGGCTAAGCTTCCCGCGTTTCCCAAAACAGATTATCCCTTTCCATGGTGACACTTTCAACATCACCCGGTCGCCTACTTGAAATTTGATCGGTCTTTTCTTCTTGTCTGCGTAGCTTTTCTGTCCGCCGCTTTTAGACGCTCTTGGATTTTCTTCACTTTATCCGCGGTTTCTTGAACGATTTCTGGTCCGACAAACTGTTTCTCCCCCGCTTCAAGCCAACAAGTCGGGGTTCTACATTTTCGGCTGTAAAGAGCTTCGAATGGTAGCTATTGTTGTATGCAAACTCCACCAACGGTAGGTGCGAGTCCCAATTTCCCCCGAAGTCTATGACACACGATCTCAGCATGTCTTCGAGGGTTTGGATGGTCCTTTCACTTTGTCCGTTCGTGTGAGGATGGTAGGCCATGCTCAACTTAACCTTGATACCCAACTATGTTTGTAGACCGTCCAAAAACTTTAAAGTGAATCGGCTATCTCGGTCTGACACAATAGATAACGGAACACCATGCCTTGACACCATTTCATCAATGTATAGCTTGGCTAATTTTTCCATTGGCAATGTCTCTCACATCGCCAAGAAGTGTGTGCTTTTGGTTAGTCGGTCCACCACTACCCAAATCGTGTCGTGAACCTTCAAAGTTTTCAGTAGTTTGGTGACGAAGTCCATTGTGATATGCTCCAAATTCCACTCCGGAATTGACAAAGGTTGCAAACTCTCATAGGGTCTTTGATTGTAACACCCGTAACTTCGGGTAGACTTTTGCTATATTAATATTCGGTAGGATGCTTGATAACCTTGCATTAATGTAATGTTACTTGGATCTGGTATGCGGATATGATCAAGCATTCCTCGTCAAAGAATCGGATCGTTTCGGGTCGAAGTCTCGCCCGAGAAGCTTGAGGCGACTATTGCCCGACGACTATGCCACAGGGCATAGTCGCATGTGTCACAATCGCTGAATTGGGAGCAAAAGTCAGTAAGGGGTCCCTGGGCGGCGACATTGCCCATCGACTATGACCATGGCAATGACGCCAGGTCATAGTTGCCGGCGGGTGACAAGGGTTTAAAACCCTCTCTGCGGGATTTTCTCATTCTATCTGATTTCGGGTTTAGCAGCTCTCATTTTTCTCCCTAGGTTTTGGTAAGTTTCCACTCCCTTCCATCCATTGAAGTTAATGCTTCCCAACCACTCCATCTTAATCATTTATTGTGTGTTTAGGTGCTCTCAACAAGGTGGTTATGCTAGTTAAAGTCTTCTTAAAGACCCTTCTCTTAACTTTAGTTCTTGGTATTCTAGGGTTTGAAACACAATCCTACAAGGTGAGTCCATTCTCTTTATAAAACTTTATACATGTTAAAATATGGATTTTGAACATCTAAACATCTCCCTCTTTATGTATTTGATTTGTGTGAACTTTGTATCAAACCTAACTTTTGGAGATTTTAGGGTTTCATGATAAAAGTAGGGTTATGAGGTTAATGAACCTATATGATGATTTAAAGGTGTATTTACACATGTAAAACTTATTTACTTCAACTTTGGTTTAAATACTTGGAACCCAAAAAAACTAGGGTTTGGAATATTATTGGTGAAATCAATGAATGAGAATCTGGAACGATTTGAGTTAAAGCATGGAAAGGTTAATTATGAGGTAACTAAGAATCTCTTGGAAAATTATGTGGGATACTTTGTGGAATCTCACAATCGTTAATATCTTGTATGCTATATTAACTATTGGATTGTTTGGTTGGCTTTATGGGCATTATGTGACATATTTGCTTTCATTTGGGAGTCATGACCCCATGCTTGTTGTAACAATTGGTTCGACGTTGGAACGTTAGTTTTCCACGATGAGGCACGTTTAGGCGTCAGATTGGGTTATAAGTCCTACGTGCTAAGTATTACGATATTGGATGGGGATCTCAACGTAAGGACCTTTCGCGGTTGAAGTTGACTTATCGTGGGTGTACGTTTAAAGCCACCGACCCTGATATCCCTTGCATGTACTTTCTATGTGTATTGGTTTTACTAACTTGTCAAGTGGCTAACTCTTGTGTTCCGTCACTTGTGTTAGTAAGCGGGTCTCCCCCGTCAACCCAAGAGGTATCTGTTTATGGTAACGTGCATTATTATTATTACTATTATTATTATTATAAATTCGTTTCTTTTACTTATACTTATTATTGCTTATTCCTAAATGCAAATGTTTGATCCCATTAGGCTTTATCCTAACACTTTTTCTTAAAATGACATGTATAGCAGGTCAATCTAGCGGTGGGATTCGTCGGGATTGAGTAGACGGCCTTGGGGTTGAGAGCGGTCTTTTTGGAAGATGTAGTGACCAATACAAAGATGATAGTGGGCATTCATTTTGGAAGAATAGCGACACCCATCCTTAATCTCTCTTGACATAAGTTAGATTATTAGGTTGTCGAGTCTTATTCTTCATTTGGTAGTTTTGTAATGTCATAACTTTATTCCCCGTTTCGGGATGATATTTTGGGATTGATTTGACAGGTTATATTTATTCGTGTTTTGCTCATTTTATAGCCGTCATATTGCCGAAATTTCGAATTTTATCTTCTCTAAAATTTAGGGTGTTACAAGTTGGTATCAGAGCAGTAGTTTAAGTGAACTAGGTATGGATGTAGAATGCCTAGACTTAAGCTGTGACTTTAAGTTATGATGATGTGAGAATGGGTAGAACTCTTAAAATAGGATGGTCTTAGAGTCGACGAAAATTACACTAGTTGAGAGTTATGGTAATGGCGATGGAAATTTTTACGTATCACATGTTCATAATTTCACTTGGCTAACGTTATTATGAAGATGTTTTACGTGATTATGCTTATTTTCCATTGTTATGATGATTAATGAATGTAGTAGTACGTTTCCTTATCTATAATTCTTATAATCTATATCTCATCTATAATCTCGCATATGTGTGGTAGACGATGGTAAATACTCGAAATCGACCGGAGGGCCAAGAGGCATCGACATCTACGGCCGACCACCCTAGAGTTACAACGACGGACATGCCTCCACGGTCGCGAAACGTTTTGGGCGGGGGACCCGAACATATTCCTCGGCGTAATATAGCTTCGACCGACCCGATAATGGAGGAAGTGACTCTGGAAACAAGAATGATGGATTGGATGATGCAAGCCATGAACGCAGCGACGGCTCAACAACAAGAGATGTTCCTAAAGCTACTGGAGGACCGGGACACTAACAACCGTAGGCACGAAACGGTTGCGGAGAATGTTCTAGTGGCGGGATCCGAGGGTACCGGACCCGCAATTCCAACTAATGAGACCCCAACCCCTGAAGCAAGGCAAGTGTCTAAGACTTGCACTTTCAAGGCATTCCTCGGATGCCGACCACCGGAGTTCAAGGGAACAGACGATCCAATAGTGTGTATGAATTGGATTCGAGAGATGGAGCAGGCCTTCAGGTCAAGCGAGTGTGGAGAAGGTCAAAAGGAAACATTTGGTTCTCAGATGTTGAAGGGGGCGACCCTAACGTGGTGGAATGTTTACTCCTCTTCGGCAGAGGCCACAGTATTGACCAAACTGAGTTGGTCGACCTTTAAGAAGAAGCTGGTGGAAGATTTTGCAATGAGCGGGCCATGGACCGAATAGAGGAAGAGTTCCGGAATCTGAAAAAGGGGAACTTGTCGTTGAAGGAATACAACCGTCAATTCATGGACAAGTTAGGATTTGTGGGACATCTGGTCTCAAATGAAAGGGAAAAGATCAAGGCCTACACCAAGGGTGTGCCGTCTGAAATGAGGAATTTGGTGCGAGTGTCCAAGGTCTCTACTCTTCGAGAGGCAATCGAGGAAGCACAATTGGTAGAAGATAGACCTGGCAAAAAGCTGACACGACACGCTAACTCGACACGAACTCGACACGAAATAAACGGGTTTGGGTAATACATTTCAACCCGTTTAAGTAAACGGGTTGACACGACACGACACGAAAATTAAACGGGTAAGGTCAGGGTCAAAAGTTTCAACTCGAAAATGACCCGAATAACCCGTTTATATATATGTATATATATTTTTTATAGGTTTTCTTTTTAATGCTTTGGATTTTTAATGTTTTAGACTTGGTTAGAGCTTATAAGTTTGAACTAAAATTGTGGATTTCCAATGCTACCATTTGAATTTTGGATTTGTACTTTTTTGTGAATTTTTAATTTTTTAGTTTTATAAATGTTAAACGGGTTAAACGGGTTAGGCGGGTCGTGTCGGGTTAGGCGGGTCGGGTCAGGGTTGAGATTTTCTGACCCGTTTATTAAACGGGTAGGGTTAGGGTTAGGCATTCTCAACCCGTTTAACTTTGAACCCGACACGACACGACACTTTTTACCAGGTCTAGTAGAAGATTGTTACGAGCCGAGCAAGGTAGAGAGAAGTGGGGGTTTTGAGAAAAGAAGATGGGAGGGGAGTTCCGTGCCCTCCAAAAGGCCGAGACCATTCAACAACAACCAGAAGGTAACCAACCCTAGGCGGGATATACCGTGGTGCTCAAGGTGTCGAAGCAAGCACACCGGTCCTTGCAACTCGGGGTCCGAGCCATGCTTTAAATGTGGCAAGCCCGACCAGAATTTCCAAGATTGTCCAATCAAAGGACAAATTTGTTTTGGATGCAAGGAGCCGGGCCACATTAGGAGTGAATGCCCGAAGGCGAATATGGGATTTAGCGGAGGAAAGAAGGTGGATACTCCGAAAGCAACGGGGAGAGCATTCCAGATGACTACCGAGAAAGCAAAGGCTTCAACAAGATGTAGTGTCGGGTATGTTTCTCCTAAACTCCGTACCTAAATGCGTTTTATTTGATTCGGGAGCTAGCTTTTCGTTTGTGTCAAGTTCGTTTTGTCCAAAGTTATCTGTACCCACTACTCATTTAGAGGATGCGTTAGTGGTAGAAGTAGCGGTCGACGAATAAGTAGTGGTTCAAAACGTTCTTAAAGGTTGCAAGCTTGCTATCGAAGGGAGAGAATTCCCAGTTGACCTAATGCCAATGGTCATCCGAGGATTTGATGTTGTCATCGGGATGGACTGATTATCGAATAACCATTCCGAAATCCTTTGTGCGAAGAAGTTGATCCAAATTCCGATTTCGGATGCCGAATCGGTGACCGTGTACGATGAGAGGCAGAAAGGCGAAGTAGGAATCATTAGCATGGTGAATGCACAAATGTGTTTATCGAAAGTATGCTCGTCCTTTTTGCCGTACGTTAACGACGCCAAACTCGAGAAGAAATTGATCAAAGATGTGGAAGTGGTGAAAGAATTTCCCGACGTATTTCCGGAGGATTTACCTGGATTGCCACCTGATCGTCAGGTGGAGTTCAAGATTGATTTAGCACCGGGAGCGGCTCCGATAGCCAGAGCCCCATATCGCATTGCTCCGTCAGAGATGAAGAAGATGATGGGACAACTACAAGACCTTCTTGAGAAGGGGTTCGTGAGACCGAGCTCGTCACCATAGGGAGCATCGGTCTTATTTGTGAAGAAGAAAGATGGCACCATGCGGATGTGCATCGATTATAGGGAATTGAATAAGGTGACCGTGAAAAATAAATACCCACTCCCTAGAATCGATGACTTGTTCGACCAACTTCAAGAAGCGGGATGTTTTTCGAAGATTGATCTATGTTCGGGTTACCATCAAGTGAAGGTCAAGGAGGATGACATTCCGAAGACTGCATTTAGGACACGTTACAGTCACTATGAATTCTTGGTGATGCCCTTTGGCATGATGAACGCCCCAGTGGTGTTCATAGATTTAATGAATCGCGTGTGCCGACCTTTCCTCGATAAGTCGGTCATCGTGTTCATTGATGACATTCTGATTTACTCCAAGGACGAATCTGACCACGTGCGTCACCTTCGTGATGTTTTAGAGGTCTTGAGGAAGGAAAAGCTTTATGCAAAATTTTCCAAGTGTGAGTTTTGGTTGATGGAAGTGCAGTTTTTGGGGCACATGGTCACAAAAGACGGAGTGAAGGTGGATCCGACGATGATAGAAGCTATGATGAATTGGGAACCTCCCAAAAGCCCATCAGAGATCCGAAGCTTTTTGGGCTTGGCGGGTTATTACCGAAGGTTCATACAAGATTTCTCCAAGATTGATTCTTCATTGACGACATTGACCAAGAAGAATGTAAAGTTCGTATGGACCAAGGAGTAAGAAAAGGCTTTCCGGACATTGCAAATGAAGTTATGCGAGGCCCCGATCTTATCCTTGCTGGAAGGATCAGAGAATTTTTTAGTTTATAGCGATGCATCCAAGATGGGACTTGGGTGCGTGCTCATGCAAAGGGGAAGGGTAATTGCCTACGCGTCAAGGAAATTGAAGGTGCACGAGAAGAATTACCCCACTCATGACTTGGAGTTAGCGGCAGTAGTGTTCGCATTGAAGTTGTGGCGACATTATCTCTATGGCACAAAGTGTACCTTGTACACGGACCACAAGAGCTTGAAGTATGTATTTGATCAGAAGGAGCTTAACATGAGACAAATAAGATGGTTGGAACTACTCAAGGATTACGATTGTGCACTACTTTACCACCCGGGTAAAGCAAATATGGTGGCCGATGCCTTGAGTCGAAAGGAATATAGTGGAAGGCTTCAAGCCAAACTTACAAGAATCAAATTAGTGTCAAGTCTCATGGAAAGGATTAAAGAGTCGCAAACCGAAGCCTTGAAGGAAGAGAATCTCAAATATGAAGTGATGACCAAGCAACTATTACTTTTGATCGAGGATAGCCGAGGGATAAAATGTTTCAACGGGCACGTTTAGGTGCCAAAGTTTGGTGGGAACCGTGAGATACTCTTAGAAGACGCGCATAAATCCAAATACTCTATCCACCTGGGAAGCACAAAGATGTATAGAGACTTGAAATTGCATTATTGGTGGCCGATTATAAAGTTGGATGTGGCACATTATGTGGAGTTGTACGTGACTTGTTCGCAAGTGAAGGCCGAGCACCAACGACTTTATGGGAGTCTCCAATCGTTGGAGATACCCGAGTGGAAGTGGGACAAGATTACCATGGACTTTGTGACCAAGCTACCAAAGACTTTGAGGGGGAACAACATCATTTGGGTGATTGTCGACCGTTTGACGATGAGTGCTCATTTTCTAGCAATGCGGGAAACTTTGCCAATGGATATGTTGGCGAAGCTATATATAGATGAAGTGGTCTCTAGACATGGTATACCTTTGTCTATAGTCTTCGATCGTGATAGCCAGTTTACAACAAGATTTTAGGGAGCCTTGCATCAAGAGTTGGGTACGCGGGTGAATTTGAGCAGGACATACCACCCACAGACGGACGGACAGAGCAAAAGGACAATTCTAACTTTGGAGGACATGCTTAGGTCATGTATGATCGACTTTGGCGGTAATTGGGATACCCATCTACCTTTGGTAGAGTTTGTATACAACAACAATTTTCACTCTAGCCTTGGAATGGCACCATTTGAAGCCTTGTACGGGTGGAACTGTAGAACCCCCGTGTGTTGGCTAGAGAGAAGCAATTTGCCGGCCCAGAAATTGTGCAAGAGACGACCGATAAGGTCAAAGCTATCTGTTAGCTTTTGAAGGCGGCGTAAGATCGATAGAAGAGCTATGCCGACAAAAAGAGACGACCCGTGGAGTTTCAAGTGGGGGACCGTGTAATGTTGAAGGTGTCCCCTTGGAAGGGCTTGATTCGTTTTAGAAAGCTAGGGAAGTTAAGTCCCCGTTTCCTTGGACCGTTTTCTATACTTGAACGTGTTGGGCTTCAAGCCTACAAGTTAGACTTACCACCGGAGATGGACGAAATCCACCCTACATTCCATGTGTGCTATCTACGGAGGTGCTTAGCGGAGGAAGATAGTATCATACCGTTATCCGAAATTCGAGTGGACGATAACCGTTGTGTTGAAGAACCCGAAGCCATTTTGGAAAGGGTGATCAAGAAGCTCCAACACAAAGAAGTAGCAATGGTGAAAGTTCAATGGAAGCACCATCGCGGTGCCAATGTAACATGGGAGGCGGAAGACGACTTGAAGCGCATGTACCCTCAATTGTTTACGTAGTATGGATTTCGAGGACAAAATCATTCCCAAGTTGGGGAGGATTGTAACACCTGTAACTTCGGGTAGACTTTTGCTATATTAATATTCGGTAGGATGTTTGATATCCTTGCATTAATGTAATGTTACTTGGATCTGGTATGCGGATATTATCAAGTATTCCTCGTCAAAGAATTGGATCGTTTCCGGTCGAAGTCACGCCCGAGAGGCTTGGGGCAACTATCCCCGACGACTATGCCACAGGGCATAGTCGCATGTGTCACAATCGCTGAATTGGGAGCAAAAGTCAGTAAGGGGTCCCTGGGCGGCGACATTGCCCAGCGACTATGACAATGGCAATGTCGCTAGGTCATAGTCGCTGGTGGGTGACAATGGTTTAAAACCCTCACTTGCGGGATTTTCTAATTCTCTCTGATTTTGGGTTTATCAGCTCTCGTTTTTCTCCCTAGTTTTTGGTAAGTTTCCACTCCCGTTCATCCATTGAAGTTAATGCTTCCCAACCACTCCATCTTAATCATTTATTGTCTGTTTAGGTGCTCTCAACAAGGTGGTTGTGCTAGTTAAAGTCTCCTTAAAGACCCTTCTCTTCACTTTAGTTCTTGGTATTCTAGGGTTTGAAACATAATCCTACAAGGTGAGTCCATTCTCTTTATAAAACTTTATACATGTTAAAATATGGATTTTGAACATCTAAACATCTCCATCTTTATGTATTTGATATGTGTGAACTTTGTATCAAACTTAACTTTTGGAGATTTTAGGGTTTCATGATAAAAGTAGGGTTATGAGGTTAATGAACCTATATGACGATTTAAAGGTGTATTTACACATGGAAAACTTATTTACTTCAACTTTGGTTTAAATACTTGGAACCCAAAAAAATTAGGGTTTGCAATATTAATGGTGAAATCAATAAATGAGAATCTGGAATGATTTGAGTTAAAGCATGGAAAGGTTAAATATGAGGTAACTAAGAATCTCTTGGAAAATTATGTGGGATACTTTGTGGAATCTCACAATCGTTAATATCTTGAATGCTATATTAACTATTGGATTGTTTGGTTGGCTTTATGGACATTATGTGACATATTTGCTTTCATTTGGGAGTCATGACCCCATGCTTATTGTAACAATTGGTTCGGCGTTGGAACGTTAGTGTTCCACGTTGAGGCACGTTTAGGCGTCATATTGTGTTATAAGTCCTACGTGCTAAGTATTATGATATTGGATGAGGATCTCAACGTAAGGACCTTTCACGGTTGAAGTTGACTTTCCGTGGGTGTACGTTTAAAGCCACCGAGCCTGACATCCCTTGCGTGTACTTTCTATGTGTATTGGTTTTACTAACTTGTCAAGTGGCTTACTCTTGTGTTCCGTCACTTGTGTTAGTAAGCTGGTCTCCCCCGTCAACCCAAGAGGTGTCTGTTTATGGTAAAGAGTATTATTATTATTATAAATTCGTTTCTTATACTTACACTTATTATTGCTTATTCCTAAATGAAAATGTTTGATCTCACTAGGCTTTAGCCTAACACTTTTTCTTAAAATGACATGTATAACATGTCAATCTAGCGGTGGGATTCATCGGGATTGAGTAGACGGCCTTGGGGTTGAGAGAGGTCTTTTTGGAAGATGTAGTGACCGTTACGAAGATGATAGTGGGCATTCATTTTGGAAGAATAGCGACACCCGTCCTTAATCTCTCTTGACATAAGTTAGATTATTAGGTTGTCGAGTCTTATTCTTCATTTGGTAGTTTTGTAATGTCATAACTTTATTCCCCGTTTCAGGATGATACTCTGGGATTGATTTGACAGGTTATATTTATTCAGGTTTTGCTTATTTTATAGCCATCATATTGCCGAAATTTTGAATTTTATCTTCTTTAAAATTTAGGGTGTTACAAGTTGCTCCGTCTTGACTTGCAAACAAGTTACACATTTCTCCATGTAGTTGGCCACGTCGAGCTTCATTACTGGCCACCATTAATTCAACTTGAGGTCTCTTGTACATCTTCGTGCTACCGGGGTGTATGGAATACTTGGATTTGTGGGTTTCCTCTAGGAGAAGCTTACGGGTTTCGCCCAACTTCGGTACCCATACCCTACCTTGGAACAACTTGAGGCCACGACCGTATTCCGTCAATAGATCCCGTTGTTTCACCATAACTTCGGCCTTGAGGTTCCCTTCTTGAAGTGCTTCTTTTTGATACATCTTGAGATTCTTGAATAGACTTGACACTATGTCAATCCTTGTGAGTGATAAAACGGCGCTGCTTCCATGACTCCGTCGACTCAAAGCGTCCGCTACTACATTAGCCATACCCGGATGGTAAAGTAATTCACAGCCATAGTCCTTTAGTAGCTCTAGCCATCTTCTTTGTCTCATATTGAGCTCCTTTTGATCAAAAATGTACTTCAAGCTCTTGTGATCAGTGAAAAGTGTACATTTCATGCCATAGAGGTAGTGATGCCATAACTTCAACGTGAATATCATCGCTGCTAGCTCGAAGTTGTGGGTCGGGTAGTTCTTCTCATGATCTTTCTGTTGACGCGAGGCGTAAGCTATTACCTTTCCCCTTTGCATCAACACACACCCGAGCCCCATTTTGGAAGCGTCGCTATAGACTACAAAGTCATCTGATCCCTCAGGTAGGGACAAGATCGGTGCTTCGCATGGTTTCTTCTTGAGAGTTATGAAGGCTTGCTCTTGAGCTTCCGACCATAGAAACTTGACATTTTTCCTTGTTAATGACATAAGCGGCGAAGCGATCTTTGAAAAATCTTGAATAAAACTTCTATAGTACATGGCCAAACCCAAGAAGCTACGATTCTCCGTTGGGCTCGTCGGTGGTTCCCATCACATCATTGCTTCGATCTTTGCCGGATCTACCTTTACTCCGTCTTTAGACACCACGTGGCCCAAGAATTGGACCTCTTGCAACCAAAATTCGCATTTCAAGAATTTTATGAATAGTTTTTCTTTCCGAAGGACTTCCAATACTTTCCTCAGTTGCTTCCCATGCTCCGTCTCGTCCCGCGAATAAATTAGAATATCATCGATGAAGACTATCACCGACTTGTCCAAAAAAGGTCGACACACCCGGTTCATCAAATCTATGACCTCGGTGGGTGCATTACTCAACCCGAATGGCATTATATCTTGTTCGAAAAGTTGTCTTTGGTACATCGTCTTTCTTCACCCCCACTTGATGATATCTCAACCGCAAATCAATCTTCGAGAACCATCCTGCTCCTTACAGTTGATCGAAGAAGTCGTAGATTTAGGGGAGTGGATACTTGTTTTTCTCCGTGACCTTGTTTAATTCGGTAATCAATGCACATTCGCATTGACCCGTCTTTCTTCTTCACAAACATAAACGAAGCTCCCCAAGGTGACGAACTTGGTTGAATGTAGCCTTTCTCTAGGAGTTCTTGAAGTTGAGACATCATTTCTTGCATTTCCGTCATCACCAAATGGTAGGGAGCACGGGCTGTAGGGGCCGCTCCTGGGGTGAGGTCGATATGAAACTCCACTTGGCGCTTCAGAGGCAATCCGGGTAGGTTGTTGTTCCAGATTCAAGATCTCAATAGACACACACAATTAATCCTGAAGTCATATTCATTGATCTAACAGTATTACAATGCATACATTGAATAATCTCTCTGTGTGTACAATTTCTCTCTCTAAGTTGTGTAAAATCTGTGTTGTGTGCGTGCTCTCCTTAATCTAACAAGGAGACAAAACTATTTAAATGGTCAACATGACCTCTCTCAAACTAAAGTCATACACTCTCACTTTACACTAAAACCCTTACACTTTACAAACATATACACAAAAGACCCTCATTTAATCTTGAATACAATTATGACTCAACATTCTCCCCCTTTGGATTCAAGATTAATTTTTTTTTAACAATAATCTTCAGGTCTTCTTCTTGTTGCAAAAACTTTAACTTCTAAATCTTAATCAGCTTTAAATCTTGAACACTCTGACTTTATCCACAAAACTTTTAAAAATAATCCAATCTTAAAAATCTTCAAAACTTTAACAATTTCTTCAATCTCCCCCTTTGGTTACAAAAATTCAATTTCAGATAATCACATCAATCTTGATAAGCTTCAGACTTCACTTTGACTTGAAATAGAAACATCTTTATTTTTTCAACTTTCTCTTGACTTAGATCTCTTCTTTGAATCATCTCTTCGACAAACTTTTCTTCCTTTTGAATAATCAACAATCTGACTTTATTTTCTCCCATCACTCTTACTTGACTTTGCTTTCTCTTTGAAATTGATCATTGAAAACTCTCCCCCTTTTTGATAAATTATGAGAATCAGAATCATCAAAACATTATCAATTTCAGTTCTGTCTTTGAAATATCTCCCCAAAATAGCAATGTAAGCAAAATCTTCATGAGATAAAAGCATTCTCCCCCTTTGAAAAAACTATAAGCAATCTCCGCAAAATAATATAATCTTAGTCTGATCTGATATTCTGCCGTCAATTCATGAAATGTATTCATCCGAATCTTGTCAAATTCAGACAAATTATGAGTGGTAACCCTGAATCAAAACAGTTAATCTGCCTGTCAGTAGCACGGAGCCACTGTGTGTAATGGATACACATTGGAAAAGAGCTTTTTGAAGTTCATTCCCCTAGGGTTTCCATTCAATCATTGAAAAACCACAAAGGAAATTTCTATGAATGTTATGACAAGAAAACTTATTCCTTGTGTGCTCGTGCAAGTGTAGCAATGATTGAAGCATTTAAAGCTTTAAACATGCTCACAGTATGTAAACCACTGAGACAACAACATATATTACATAGACTCAATGTGCATGATAAAGGGTTGAAGGTGGGGCAACTTTCCTTCTTTTTCAATATCATCAACTTCCGAATGAAGATCAGATATATAATGTGTTGCTTCCCCTTGAAAATTGAAACATCCTTTTGTTGAGAAAAGAATGAGTAGCAAGTGGGGTTTTATGCAAGAGTTGGCATGGGCTAGTTACCTTTTTCAATGAAGTTCACGAAAAATTGTGAAACAACAATTTATGTAGCTGACCGACTCAGAAAAAGTTTGGTGTAGAGTTTGATATTCTTTTACTCTGATCTCTCACCCTCTTTCTTTTAAGCATTTGAGCCCACTTCTAACCAAACTCTCTTTTCCATTTTACCTCAGCACACACCCACTCTCTAATCTTTTGATCCCTCTCCCCTCAATCACTCAAGGATTACTTTCAGGGTAGGTAACACTGTTTAACGTGAATCCATGGAAGTCTTTTAAGCATTCACACTGAATCCAATGTATTTTGTCCTAAAATGAATGTGTTTCTCAACAGTTATGTTGACAGATAAGCACAAGATTTCATTATCAGAAAATGTATGCTAATTAAAGATAAGAATGAAATTTGGGCAATTAGAACATTTAAGATCTCTCAAAACAATGACGTTGAATGAATGAAACAAATTCAAGTGAAGTGTTTTGAGAATCTGACAATGATTCGATCAGATCAAATATCATGAAGAAAAATATTGTTGGGATATCAAAGAATTGAGATGTGTTTATATGAACAAATATAAACAACTTTGACAATGAAAGAACATTTAATGTAGAAATGACGTCTGATTGTAAACAATTTAGAATTCAATCTGGAGTATTACCATTGAAAGATTTATCTTTTTGAGACATGGTAATAACAAAGTCAATAAAAGTACCGAACCGATGTGTGTAAAAATACTTGACAATATAAAGACAAGACAATACACAAGTATTTATCTTTGAGAAACACGTGGTCAGATAAACATCAAAGTATCGATATGAAAAATATTTAAAATCACACTTCGAAATTCATAAAACATTTGAGAACACGAAGTGGTTTGAACGTTTAGGAAATCATTTTTCACATCCGAAAGTCGTTCTTCTTTCATAATGTGGTAGAGATTAAGATTTAGAATGATATACCTTAAATGTAGAAAACTGAACTCCCCCTAAAATGAATATTTATCTTGTAATCTCCCTTTGACAAAACATCATATACTCCCCCAGTATTTGTAAAAAGTCAAATCATTAGAAAAATATGACAGTAAAAGTTTTTAACTAAGTCCCCCTGAAACAAGCAATAAAAATTTCTTGAAAAGATGTATCTTGTTAGCATCCTTAAACAAAGAAACACTTAAGTCCAGGCTCTGAATAGAATTATCCAGAAGCCATCGTCACGTATTCTCCGATGAGAATAGTAACTTTCCATCTTTACCATTGAAGACCGGGTCTTGAACTGTTTTGTTCAAAAGCCATTGGTCTTAAACATTGAAGACCGAGTTCTGATCTGGTGTAATCAGAAACCAACATTCGTTGAAGTATGAGTTCTGAACTGTTGTATTCTGAAGTCTACTTTAATCTTTTAGATTTGGGTTCTAAACTGTAGTGTTTAGAAGCCATTCATCTTTCTCCCCTTAGTATTTAGGTGTCTGCAACACAGATAGCTTTTGGTACCTACTGATATTTGGGTCCTGGTTTGTTAGTTGCAGTTCTATTAGGAGAGATGTAGTAAGAACCATACCAGTAATTCACATGACTTTTGCTAACAAAATCATTTGTACCACAGTAAGAACAATTAATTTTCTTCTATGCTAACCTGATCAATTGATTAACTATATAAACAAGATCTGGTTTTCCAAAAGTTTTACCTTTAGGAGCATTGTTCCTTTTAGCATTGGATGCATGCACAAATGATTTATGTTCCTTCTTCTCATATGAGGATCCTTTCACTCTCCAAATCCACTTTTCTTTGTCATTTGTCCTTTTATGTTTACCTGAACCATCAATAGATTTAACATAAAAAAGGTTAGTAGGACGAATCTGGTCTTCATGATTTGATACAATATCATTTGAATCAACAAATAAAGGATTGTTAGAAACATTTGCAAAAATTGAACTTGTAGCTGATTTGAATGAACATTCTGATGCAGCTGAATCATTCAGGGGTGATTGAGAAATTGTATCTGGACTTCTTTGTGCTCTTAAATCCACCTTGAAAATGATTCCTTTAAGTTATGTGATTTTGTTTGACAAACTGTTTTTTTTTTGCAGACAATGTATCAATCTTCTTCTATAATTCATACCTCATCTTCTGTTCTTTCAATGCAGTTGTAGATAGTTCAGATAGTTTTCTTGTCAGCTTGTTTATCTCAGTATCAAAAACTTTTCTTTCTTCTTCAAAGTCTTTCTCTATTCAGAAATCTTCTTAAAAACACCAACATTCTTCTGTTCAACTTTATTCTTCTCTTTTTCAAATTTGTCTCTCTCCATGATGATAACTTTCTCAAAATCCGATACTTGTTGAGAAAGTTTTGTACATTTGAGCTCCACAACTTTCTTCTCTTCAAATGATTTCCTTGGAAAATTAGAAAATTTCTGTGTAAAGGCTTTTCTTTCTTTTTCAAATCATTCTCTTTCTTTCTTTACCATCTTTACACCTTGAGAAAAATTTTCTTTCATTTTTGTAATCTTTCTTTGAAGTTCAACATTTTCTTTTTCAATACTTTTTATCTTATCTTGAACTCCTGAGTTGTCTTTTTCTTGTAGAGCTTTCTCTTTCAACTTGTCTCTTTCAACTCTAAGATCTGGGCTTTCAGATTTGTTTTTCAGATCTTTTATTTCTAATTCAAGAGCAGAGACTTTGACTTGCAACTCAGCTTTCTCAGCTTTAATCTTTGTATTTTCTCTTTCACAGTCATTGGCCATTCTGGTGTAGATAGACAACTGTCCAGCTAGATATTTAATATTTGCTTTAGCCTCATAAATGTTCATTTTATCACACTCAAAACTAAAACCTTGAGACATCTTGAAAACTGTAAAAATATAAGCTTGTAATGATCGTTAGTCAGAAAATCAGAAAAATCAACTCTTAAAATCACAGAAAAATCACTCAAAAATATCCTAAGTATGAAATTCACACAACACTCTCAAAACAATTCGCACACACAAGCATTCGTATGTCAAAGGATAAGAATTCTTCACTTTTCGCATGTAACAATATGCGAATTCCTCACTTTTCGCATGTAGTTATGTGCGAATTCTACACTTTTCGCATAAGGAAGAATGCAAATTCTTCACTTTTCGCACAAATCTTTCACTCTGATGCGAATTCCTTCCTTAGCAACCTTTTCAGGCTTGAATAATTCGTATCGATGTGAATTCTTGCCTTAGAAAAAAAAATCCAACTTCTAGATGCAAATTTCTGAGCTTTTCGTATAAGGCATTATGCGAAATCTGAACTTTTCGTATGAACCTGTATACAAATTCTAACCTTAGAAACTTACAATGACAGTTTCATGCAAATTCCTCATCATGCGAGTTCTTCATTTCTATGCGAATTCTTTGGATCTTGAATGTTTTCTTCGAATTTTCCACTTATTTCTACCCAAATCTTGGAATTTGATCACCAAAGTTTGACAATTTGCTCACTGTATGATCGAGAACAACCCTTGTGAAACAAATCTTCCAAGAACAATCACAATCAAATGAATTTGATCATGAACAGTGCGAAAACAGTAACATCCAAAAATTTCTAAATTGATCAATTTGACAATGAATTAATGTGATTTTGTGGTTACAATGTGTTTAAAAAATATTCTACAATACTAGGCGATTACAGTGCAATGAATTTTACAAACAAAACATCACAAAATCAAATTTTGATCAATGAAATAGTATCTCCGTGAACAGTAACCTTTCCAATTACGGAAATCGATTTTTCTGCAAAATTGATGTTGTTGATTCTTCCAATTCAATCTGATTCAACTCTGATACCAATTGTTGTTCCAGATTCAAGCTCTCAATAGACACACACAATTAATCCTGAAGTCATATTCATTGATCTAACATTATTACAATGCATACAATGAATAATCTCTCTCTGTGTACAATTTCTCTCTCTAAGTTGTGCAAAATCTGTGTTGTGCGCGTGCTCTCCTTAATCTAACAAGGGGACAAAACTATTTAAATGGTCAACATGACCTCTCTAAAACTAAAGTCAAACACTCTCACTTTACACTAAAACCCTTACACTTTACAAACATTTACACAAAAGACCGTCATTTAATCTTGAATACAATTATGACTCAACATAGGTCCTCTGGAAAAACGTTTGGGTAGTCCCGAACAATCTTCACGTCTTCCACCGACTTCTTATCCAACTTTGCGTCCATAATGTAGGCTAAGTACGATAAACACCCTTTTGCTAGATGTTTACGAGCTTTCAAATAGGAAATCACGGGGGTGGATCCCCTCCTCTTCTCTCCATAAATGGTAACCGTGCCGCCCATTGCCATAGGCACTCTAATCATCTTCTTAGAGCAAATAATTTCGGTACAGTTCTTGGTCAACCAATCCATGCCTATCACCACGTCGAAACCCCTAATCACCATTGGTAACAATTCCACTTCAAAACGATGACCATCTAACTTTAAAACATAATTACGATAGTGTTCTCGAATCAACACTTGCTCCCCATTGGCTACCTCTACCATTAAGGGGTCAGAAAGGGTATTAACGGGGGTAGGAAACATTGCATAGAAGGAATTCAACACAAACGACTGATTTGCACCCGATTCGAACAAAACATGAGCAAGCAAGGAGTTTACAAGGAACGTACCCGATACAACATCGACGGTCTCCCTTGCCTCCTCGTCGGTCATCTGAAAGACTTGGCTCGGCACCTTTGGTGGGTTCTCTTTCTTTGAGGCTGGGCCGCTTGAGAATCCGCAGTTACTCCAAACCAATTTCGGACAATCTCTCTTCATGTGTCCCAGTTCATGGCACTCATAGCAAACAAGTCCCCGGATAGGACAATCGCGGGTCATGTGGTCCCTCTTTCCTCATTTAGCACACTCGAGAGGGCCCAAGTAGGTTTATTGATTGCACGGGCCACTATGCTTGCTCTTGCATTGGTGACACCACCTCACTTCCCGTTGGGTCGGTTTAAACTGATGGGTAGGTCCGGATGACCCTTCCCATTTTCTCTTTGAAAGTCCAATGCAAGCTCTATGAATCATATACTGAATATGTAGAAGTCATTCTTTTATTGATAGAACAACAATTACAATGATTTCATAATGCCACATATCTCACAGATTCATATATCTATTTCAGACAAATTCGTATGTGTGTGAGTATTTTCTCTAGATTCTCTCTCTCATGTACGTATTCTGTTAGAGCACAGATTTGTTGGATGCAAGATCATTTATATTGAAGATGAAAGTCAAGAAGTCAAAAGCTGGAAAGTCAACTCTCAGTGAAAGTCAAAGTCATTTTGTAATAAAGTCAAAGTTAATGTTTTGTTTTATATTGTGTTTTTGTTTCTTTGTAATTGGTAGAGGGTATAAATACCTTGTGTCCTTGTATTTGTAAGTAAGAATGGGGAATCAGAATTTAGTTGTAGTAGTGAGCAGATTAGAGAAGAGCCGATTAGAACATTATTCTAGAGAGAGAGAGAGTGTTTGTAGTGAGAGAAAGATGTTAGATTTGTAATTTGAGATTTGATCAATGACATGTGATTTACAGATTTATTCATCTTGATTGTTGTTTACAATTAGAACATGAACAGATTTGGGAATAACAATTGGTATCAGAGCAGATCCAATTGAAATCAAATCAAGAAAATCAGAGTCGTTACTGTTCCATCGAGTTCAGATTTGATTTCTGAATTATAATATGTTTTTCGAGTTGTAATTGGTTGATTAATGATCGAATCATGTTTTAGAATGAGTTTGTATAGTTTGTTTCACGAATTGCACTGTAATTTTCATGATTTTATCGAGATTTGGATTCACGAGCTCAATGCACTGTAGTTTGAATCAAATTGTATTAGTTTGTGAATTAGATGGAAATTCATTGATAGATTTTGGTTCTAGGTGTGTTAGTGATCTAGTTGTTGAAGTATCAGATCAAAATTTGAGATCTAGGTGAGTTTTTGATCGATTCAGAGACGTTTCTTGAACGAGATCTGAAGAACTCGCAAGATTCATCAAGAACTAGCAGAGTTCAAAGATTTCGTAAAAAGATTAGAGAATTCGCAGATATCAGATTTCGCATAATTTCAATTCTGAAAAACATAAGGACAAAATTCGCAGATGTCTGATATGCGAATTGCACAGATTTCGCAGACCAGTGTGTTGCGAATTTCATAAGATTCGCAAGTGTGTTTTTTTCAAATTCTTTAAGTATAGAATTCGAAGATGGGTTTCTTGCGAATTCCACAGAGTTCGTATCTGTGTGACTTGCGAAAAGAATAGAATTCGCAAGTGAGAGTGTTAAGAATTTCTTAGAATTCGTATCTTTCATTTTACGAATTCCTGTGCATTGTGAATTCTGTGATTGTTTTTGTATCTTGCGAATTCTGTGTGTGTTTTTTTGTTACTTGCGAATTCTTTGCATCTCAGTGTTATCTGCGAATTCCTTGAATCACTTTGGTGTTTTGTGAATTTCAGACTTAGAGAAATTTGGAAATTTCATTTTTGATTTTCTGTCTAAGTGTTTCTGTATTGTTTGATTTCATTTGGACTTACGATCATTTTTGTCAAGTTCTTTTTGTAACAGGATGAAGGCACCAATGCTATACAAAGGAGAATACGAAAAGTGGAAAGATAATTTTTTAAACTTTGTAGATAAACATGAGCTGGGTTACTATATCAGATTATCATTGACTGAAGGAGAGATGAAACCTCAAATTCTGATAAAAGATTGTACTAAAGAACAGGAGAAATGACAGAGAGCTGATAATATATCCCGAAATTTTATGTCGGATAGTATTTCTCGTGAACTTTCTGGTCAAATAAATCTCTACAAAACGACAGGAAAAGAGTTGTGGGATTCTTTTGAATGGTTGATGTCAGGGCCAAAGTTGGTATTAAAAGGAAGAGAATTGGAAACTGAAAATAGGGTTCTGAAAATGAAAATTTCTTAAATAGAAAGTGAGAACTCTGAGCTAAAAGAAAAGGTTTCAGATCTGAAAGCTCAACTTGTCCAAATCCAAATGCAACCAAAGATTGACCAGAAGAATGAGGAGAAAATCAAGAATTTGGAGTATGCAAACACTGAGTTTCAAAAGAAAATATCTGTTTTGTAACAACAGATGGTCAAAGATAAAGATGACTTTAAGAGTAAAAAGAATACATTTGCAAAAAAGTTCTCAGAGTTTTCTAGGAAAAGTTTTGAAGAAAAGAAGATGTTTGAGCTTAAATGTTCTAAGCTTTCTCAACAAATTTCAGATTTTGAGAAAGTAATTATTTTGGAAAGGGAAAATTTTTCCAAAGAGAGAAAGACAATAGAGCAAAAGAATGTTGGGTTTTTCAAAGAAATATCTGATGGAAGAAAGAATGCAAAAAATGGTTTTGAGGAAGAAAGGAATATTTTTGAGGCTGAGATTAAGAAGCTGACTGACAAGTTATCTGAGCTATCTGAAAGTGCACTGAAAGAGAAGAAAACGAAGTCTAAATTCAAGAAGAAGATTGACCTGCTCATTGAAGAAAGAGACAATTTATCTTCAAAGATAAAAGAGTTTGAAGACATTGTTTCCAAGGTGGTGGTGACTGAGCAAACGACTCCAAAGTCACAAATCCACACACCTAGAAATAATTCAGTTGACTTCAAAAAGACAACCTCAAACTCACATTTGAAAACAGTTTCTTCAAGAAGGTTAGTCAATTCATTTGATCAGATTCGTACTACTAACATTTTCTTTGATGAAAATGTACGTAGATGGTTCAGATACATACAGAAGAAGAAGAAGATATGAATAAGACAAAATGGTATGGAAAGTGAAACCAGTTGAAGAAGAAAAGAAAGATGAGAAGAAAGCTGAGAAGAAAGGAAAGAAGACATGTGTACATGAGACTAAAGCGAAGAAGAACAATGTGCAAAAAGGTAAACCTGATCATGTCTACTCGAGAGATCAGTTAATCAGGTTGTCAAGTAAGAAATATTATTGTTCTTATTGTCGTACACATGATCATGTTCATAAAACTAGTGATCATTACTGGTATGGTTCTTACTCAGTTACCTCCAATTCGAACTGCAACTAACACATATGGACCCAAATACCAGTGGGTACCAAAGCCAAAGTATGATTCTGTGTTGCAGACACCTACTGTTAAGTGGGAGTAACGAGAACTAAGGCTTCTGAGTACATCAACTTAGAACCCGTGCTTCAACGAAGTTTGACTTCTAAACACAACAGTTTAGGACTCGTACTTCAATGATCAAGAGATGATACTCCCGGGATGATAAGAGAATGTACTTCGATACTCAGATGAGGACATCAACCTTCAAGGGGGAGTACATATTTTTCTGGAAATATGTATTCGGAAGATATGATGAACTACACTTCAAGAAGAGTTGTAGATCTCTATCATGTGCTTTTTCACTGATATATTACAGATGCATATTTTCAGGGGGAGTATGGATGACTTTTGATTACTTCAGATCAGAACTCGTACACTCAATGTTTTACTGCTTTATGTCATTTACTTTTCAATAAATTTGTGAATAAAGTTGCTATGACATGACTTTGAGACTTTTGCAGATTGAGAGGATGCTTACAAGATCATATCTTTATGACTTGATGCTTGACTTCATGAGATTTAAGACTGAACGGAAAGCCGATTCTTAAACAGATTTCATGAATTGGAAGTGTGATTTTAAATGTTTTCATTTTATTTGAGTTTGAATGTTTTACAAACCGTGTGTTTCCAAAGATAATTACTTGTGTATTGTCTTTTCTATATACTTTCAAGTATTCACACACACTGGTTTGACTTATTGTTCAAAATGTTCTTACCATGTCTCAAATTTGAAACATATTTTTCGATGGTAAGACACCCCGCTTGAATTTCAAAGAATATTGAGCGTTAATTCATTTCTTCAAAGTTTATTTCAAGAATGTTTGTATTTTGATTCATATAGACAATATCCATTATTCTTGACCATAAGCTTTCATTGCTATATCATATCATTTCTGATCATTTCATACACTGTCAGGTTTTCAAAAAAGTCTCTTGCATTCATCACTATTCATTAAATTTACTTGTTTGAAATATCTTCAATGTTTTAAAATGCTCATATCTTCATGATTATATTTTGAGCATACAAACATCTTACTTGTATTTGCGCTTTAACTGTTCTAGTTAAACCATTTTGAGCAACATGTTCTTTAATAGGAAAATATGGGTTCTTTGTGCTAGGACTTAAATGAAACTTCTATGGATTCACGATAACAAGTGTTTCCTACCCAAGAAGTTAATCCATAGTGATTGAGTGTGAGGAGTCAAAAAGAAATGAGTGTGGGTTGTGTGACGAGGTAAAATGTAAATGAGAGTTTGGTTAGATGTGCGTTCAATGATTAAAAAGAAAAAGGGTGTGAGATCAGAGTAAAAGAATATCAAACTCTGCACCAACTACTTTCTGAGCCGGGCAACCACATTACTAATGTTTCACAATTCTTCGCGAAAATTATTGAAATAGGCAAATAACACATGCCAACTCTTGATTATAACCCCACCAGCCACTCATTTTCTTCTCAAAAAGAAAATGTTTCATATTTTATGGGGACGCAACATATAATCTATCTGATTTTCATTTGGAAAATCTGAATATTGAAAAAGAAGGAAGTCTTCCCCACCTTCGCACTTCAATCATGCACATTGAGTCTGTGTTTAACTGTTGTTGTCTCAGTGGTTTACACAATTTTGAGCCTTTATAAGCAATCATCAAGTGCTTAATTCTTTCTATCACTTGCACGAGCACACAAGGAATTTATTTTCTTGTAACAACGTTCATAGAAATTTCCTTTGTGGTGTTTCGATGATTGGATGGAAGCCCTGGGGGAGTGAACATAACAAAATCTCCTTTCCAATGTGTATTTGCTACACATAGTGACTTAGTGTTACTGACAGGCATATTAACTGATTCATTTGTTGATCCAGGTGTTACATTCTAATTTGTCTGGATTTGAAAAGATCTAGATGAATACTTTGTTCGAATTGGCAACGAATCAGAGGCTCAGTTCAAATGATCAATGGTCAGAATTGATACAGACATTTCTTGGAGAAAGTTTTGATGATATCGGTCGGTGCTCTAATAAAAAAAAGGGGGAGAAGAGTTCAAGAAATGGTTGAGTCAGAAATGTTAAAGTTGGGAGAAAATGTTCAAGAATTGATTGTTAAAGAAAGATTGTTGTTCAAAGTCGAAAGAGGTTAAAGATTTCATATTTGTTGAAGATAATTTGCTGATGCAATCAGATTTGTGTCTGAAAGAGGTTTGTTTATAACCTGGGGAGAGAATGATGTTATTATTGAAGATCAGACTTTGGGAAAGATTGCTGAATGTTTTTAAAGATACAGAGTTTATCAAAGAAAGGGAGAATGTAAACTTTTCATATTAATAGGGGGAGCATGTTAATTGCTTGAGAATATATTTTTACATCAAAAGACTTAAATTGAGCTTAAAGAGAGAAGATTGAATTTCAATATATTTTTAGAGATGATCTTGATCTAAAGGGGGAGAATGTTAGATCACAGATTTTTTGGATGCAAGATCATTTATACTGAAGATGAAAGTCAAGAAGTCAAAAGCTGGAAAGTCAACTCTCTGAGAAAGTCAAAGTCATTTTGTAATAAAGTCAAAGTCAATGTTTTGTTTTATATTGTGTTTTTGTTTCTTTGTAATTGGTAGAGGGTATAAATACCTTGTGTCCTTGTATTTGTAAGTAAGAATGGTGAATCAGAATTCAATTGTAGTAGTGAGCAGATTAGAGAAGAGCCGATTAGAACATTATTCTAGAGAGAGAGAGAGAGAGTGTTTGTAGTGAGAGATAGATGTTAGATTTGTAATGTAACACCCTCAAATCTGGAAATAGCAACTTATTTAAAATTTTCTAAATACATCAATAGAGGAATTATCTACAATCACAAATTAAGATTTAACCTCAATACAACATTCATTCTATACAAAAGCCTATGATAATAACGGGTGCTACTAAAAACCCCATAATAGTCACTATCTCCAAAATTGCGGAAGACTTCACCAACTACTTACATTTGCACAAAGCTAAGGCTCAACTCTTCATGGCTGCTAGAACGAAAACCCAACTGGAACCTGATGCACATGCCGACAAATAAAAAAAAAGGTTAGGCTTAACGCCTAGTGAGCTCAAGAGTTTTCAACATATATAAAGGTGTTTGTGAAAATAGATAATGCAATTTAATTCATAATCTTTCAAAAGGTATACTTTGAATATGCAAACGACTCGTTTTCCAATAATATGCATTTTAGACGGAGAACACCAATTTGGACATTTTCCAAATCAAACTACTACAAAATGATGATACCAATGTAAACCGCCCCTTCATAAATTAGCTTTAACCCAAAACTCACTCAAAGCGTAAATATAAATTGAACTCTCCATTTAAGAGGGTACGGTTAAACCTTATATTACAAAACACCCAAAACTAGGGTGGGGCATAATACTCAACCCATAAATCAAGGGTAAAACCCAAATATATGAAATGTCACCGAAAACTTGGATAATAAAACTCAATACCCAAAAACAACACCTTTCGGTGACGGGGGATTCCCGATTCCATAAAATGTGACGGTCCACAAAGTAAGCCCATTTTATGTTGTTATGACTAGTCATATAAACGAAGTACACGCAAGAGATGTCAGGCTCAGTAGCTTTAAACGTACACCCACGGAAACTCGAGTTCAACCCCGTCGGGTTCTTATGTCGAGCCCCTCATCTAATATCGTAGTACTTGAGCACGAAGGACTTATACCCACATCCGGTACCTTAACGTGCAACACGAAGGTCTTACACCCACATCCGGTGCCTAACGTGCCTCGACGTGGAAAACTAATCGTCCCAACGCCGGACAATAATAAACCAAATACGGGATCATGACTCCCAATGCGTCAAATAAGCCAAATAATACACATAATGCCCAACAAGGCTCGAAGTCGAGCTACCAAAACTGGACCATTGTCCAAAAACCCCATCAAAATAACAATGCCAAGCCGCAGACTTAGCAACCCATTGACTCGTTAATAAATGAAATGAAAACACGATGAAACGCACTCACCCAACGGATATGCAACATCACGACCAAAAGTAAGATTAGTTCAAAACTTAACATTAATTGAGACAACCCATTTTCCAAATGAACTTATATCCTTATAATTTTTCCAAATGTCTCATAACACAAAATATGCATTTTTCAACTTTAACTGCTGATAAGAATGAAAATAATAAAATGAGACTATAAATATTCTTTCAAGTACCTCGCATAAATGTGCAATTAATACTTTACAAAACATTCCATTTCATGAATGATGCATAAGACCCGACAACCATTTAAAAGTGTATTTCTTTGACCAAGAATTTATTTATGCAATGAGACCTCAAAACACATTCATTTGTGACACATTTATCAAAATGCCCAAAATCCCAAATATGGGTATTATACAAAGTTTGTAAAGATTAAATACGTCAAATAATCAAAGATTAGCAATTAACCCAACATTTGATAATTTCATGTAGAACACATAAACACTTTAAAATAGACATTTTGGCATGTACAACGTTTTCACAAATCAACTTGAACTCACCTTGCTAAATTTAGGCTAAATCTAGATTTTACCCAACGAGCTCTTTTGAAGACCACTTGAATCCTCAAGCCGAAAACTTCCAAAACCTAGATCCAAAGTTCCAACCCATAAATAACCATTTTCAACCATAAGAAAACGTTCTCCAAACATAAAAATACCAAGATCCCAAACAAGATCAAAACCCTAATTTCTTCAAAACCACCAAATCCGAGATTTGGGATATCGAACCTTAAGAAACCACCAATGGAGCATTTATAACCTTAATACAAGAAAACTTACCCTTGAAGACAAAGAGGCTTCCGAGAACACCCAATACAACACTTCAACCCGAGCTCCCAACCGATGAACTTGATGAGGAAGATGAAGATGGAGGTTTTGTGGTTTAAGGTTCCAACTAGTTAGATGATGAAGAATCATGTGGTTCAAGGGGGAAAAACCATCAAAATGGGTTAGGGTTCAGTTTTAGTGTTTGGGAGAGAAAAGAGAAGAAGATGGAAGTGAGAAATGAGGAGAAAAGGTGAGAATTCGGACATTTTATGAGACAGGGGCCGCGGGCGACCTTGCCACGCGATAGTGACATTGTCACTATCGCGAGGGCACTCTCGCGGGGAATGTATCGCGGGTGGTACACCCCCGGTGATTGTGCCACGCGATAGTGACACATGTCACTATCGCGAGTCACAATCGCGCCACACATACCGAGCCTCGAAAAAGGTCGAAACTCAAGATTCTCGCATGGGTCGACTAAAGGTTCGAAAGCACAACATTTACCACTCAAAAGATAGGCGGAAGGCGGAGAGATAACCAATGAAGGATGGAACTTGCTTTACGAAAAACCGGGTGTTACAATCCTCCCAACCTTGGAATGATTTCGTCCTCGAAATCTAGGTTCCCATGAAGCCTTGTTCATAGAAGGATTTCCCTTAACCCTTATTCCAACACCTCTAACATGCCATTTGTACTGATACACACGCCAACTGCCCCTCATGGGCACATTACACTCATGACCGAGCGAACACTTAACTCACCCAAGTAAGTTTTACCCATAACGTTACGGTCGTCTCCCAACCTTGGTTGGCAATTACTACCTCCAGGTAGTTAGTGACCCCAACTTCTTGCTGACCAAACTTTCCTTCGGATCTACGGTTCCGAACACAACGTCAAAGATCGCAACCAAACTTCCAAGTTCCTCAGATTTCAACTGATCTATCCTTAATATCGATAAAGATATTCTTCTAAGGCGCACCAAAACGTTCTTCAGGTACTGCTTAGCCCAGATTCGGTCAACACTCAACTCCGTTCCAACACCAATCCCCACAACAATCCTTTAATACAAGCTTTACCACCACGAAAATGCTTAAACACATCGATACTTAATCCTCAACACCCAAACTCCTTCCAAATTCCATCACTGAAAGGTCAATATTTCTCATGGTTCGACCGGGATACATCCAAACATTCCCAGCTCCACTGACTCCAAGAAAACAAGTCGACACCTAGGGCTAAACGGTGACCTCGAAAACATGGACATTCCGTCCAAAATCCCATTCTAGAAAGATAGTCGCAGTAAGGTTGACACCAAATCAGAGAGTTAAAATTTCAAATCTTACAACTCTAGCAGACAGATCACCAAAATTTCCTTTAATCGTGGAACCCGCTAAGACGGTATACTGACAACACAACCCATGATGTGACACCGACTAGCAAACCACCAAAACGAAACCCAATCTGATTGCCAATAGTTACCTAACACTTTAACTCGCATGATCACCGGAGCATAAAATCGCCCCTTAAATACCCGGGAAGACTTAAGTCTACTAATTTCATTAATACAAACGCGCGCAGATTCGAAAACCCAAGTCCAAAATCCAAGACTGACCGCAAGCCAGGTCATTCGACGCTTCAACTCCTAAGGACTCCCTTAGCCCCTTAATTGCAACTCCTTTCCACGACAGGGGTTAAACTTATAGGCCTAATGAGTTCAAGGTTTTTCAAATATTATGCCAATTTAAACTTTTAAAAAACTTTCAAATACACAAGTTTTATAACGATTAACCATACAGTGACAACACACTATCGCCCATCCGATAGGTTTCAAAACTGGTTACCAACACAACGCATATAAAACCATTTCTAAAACTCTTTTTATCAGTAATTACGTTAATAAAACGGTAACAAGAGATGCGCAACAAAATTTTCAAACGGACTACCATGGTCCCAGTAATGCATCAATTTATACTATGCATATGAAAGATAACCTTCCGCACTATAACATGTGCAATAAAAGTTTGTACAATTCCCAAAAGAGACATTCACAAATTTATTTTAAGGTTCTGACTTCCCAACCCAAAAGTCGTTGCGACATAAAAATATTAACCACACCATATGCAACAGTTTATTCTCCAAAGTTCGATGAAATGATAAGAATGCAAATAATTCTCAAATCGAGTTTAAAACTTTAAGCCGCCTCGATAAGACACATTTGAACAAGATGGTAACTACAACGATATGCAATCTGAAAATTCATTTCATGTATTGCGGAAAATTTATAACAGCAAGGTCAACAAGCGAAGCACGCTTAGAATAAAATTTAATTTAAGACAATATAAATATTTCGCATATTTACTCACGCGAGTGAAAGTCGGATTCAACCCAAAAGTATGCACCTATACTCGTGTGAAACTCAAGATGCAATCATGCGACATCTAGATTTTCAAGGTGCCTCTTACGGTTGCAAAAGTGTCGATGCAAGACTCGCATGAAACAAAGTATTGACACAACTCGTAAATTAACGCACACAATGAAGCATATGCACATGTTCTCAAAATTATTTTACGCAACGCAAAATGACGTAAGACGAGGCACCCTAAACCCAACTGAATCTTCGCAAAACTTAATAATGCTAAAATTATGCAGTGATAAATTTTCATTTCTCAACAAGAATGTAAGACGGCAATATGGCTAAAACACTAAGCCTTTAAGAGCTTCCTCTTTTAATGCAAAGAAAGGTAAAATGACACCTTTAACAAAATTCACATGGGACACGACGCCAACTAACTCGTAAGCTTAAAAGAAGCAAAATTAAAACCCATACATGGAAATACATCGTATAAAACAATACTCCATGAAATTCCAACAAAACTCACACAAACTAAAATTCTCAAGAAATTTCGACTCAATGCGTGAGAATAACTTTTCCTTTAAAACCATTGACATATGTGGAGGAGATCCAATGCCTAGGTTAAAATCTCATAGATACTTGCCTAATACTCGAATGACATTAAGACATGGATATTACAATATCCGCAAATAGCGTTAAACAAGAGACGTGAATAAAGAGATTTTTGATAACAATTTTGCAATTACGTGCAACAAAACAATTTATGCATGCTTAAGCTCACAGTTTAAAATATGATGCATGTTAAGTGCTTTACCAAAACTTTATGATATAAACCACTTTCTGTTTTACGAACACAAAAAAAACAATTTATGCAAATTTATTTCAGAAATAAATTTTGGTGCATGAATTTGGTCGGCATTCACCCCTCTAGATTACACTTCTCAACAACCCGGCATACTGATACCATCCAGGTGTATTAAGCATCTTAGGACAACAATCTCAATTTCCTACTATAGTCATCCGAATACTCCACATCTTAAAGCGTCACTCGGATATTTCATCGGTTCACCTTACAATCTCTCCTCGTATGCCGTCAATTCCATAAGCTCAAGGTTCTACTCCAACCAATTATTCTTACTCAAGACGATCAACTTAATGAATTCAACGCACTTAACTATCACTTCAACGTGACATTGCTATAGACATCAACGTTTTCCTTAGATTACTCCCTTAGAAACCTTCTCACTACCCCAACGGTAATCATACCAAGGTAGTTCAAGTATACACATGTAGTATGTAGGTTCACCATAACACTGGCCAGGTGCCATTATGAACGTAACGCACATGCTCATCCTTGCGACCCTCGATAAGTTTCCCGTTTCTAGTGACTCGATCAACTCAATAATATCTTATCTTAAGGTTCCTAATGTGCAACTTCACTTACAATCACTTATAAAAACACTAGTTTGAGTCTAGGCATCCTGCAATCAATACCTAATTCCCTCAAACTTAAGCTCTAATACCAACTTGTAACACCCTCAAATATGGAAATAGCAACTTATTTAAAATTTTCTAAATACATCAATAGAGGAATTATCTACAATCACAAATTAAGATTTAACCTCAATACAACATTCATTCTATACAAAAGCCTATGATAATAACGGGTGCTACTAAAAACCCCATAATAGTCACTATCTCCAAAATTGCGGAAGACTTCACCAACTACTTACATTTGCACAAAGCTAAGGCTCAACTCTTCATGGCTGCTAGAACGAAAACCCAACTGGAACCTGATGCACATGCCGACAAATAAAAAAACGGTTAGGCTTAACGCCTAGTGAGCTCAAGAGTTTTCAACATATATAAAGGTGTTTGTGAAAATAAATAATGCAATTTAATTCATAATCTTTCAAAAGGTATACTTTGAATATGCAAATGACTCGTTTTCCAATAATATGCATTTTAGACGGAGAACACCAATTTGGACATTTTCCAAATCAAACTACTACAAAATGATGATACCAATGTAAACCGCCCCTTCATAAATTAGCTTTAACCCAAAACTCACTCAAAGCGTAAATATAAATTGAACTCTCCATTTAAGAGGGCACGGTTAAACCTTATATTACAAAACACCCAAAACTCGGGTGGGGCATAATACTCAACCCATAAATCAAGGGTAAAACCCAAATATATGAAATGTCACCGAAAACTTGGATAATAAAACTCAATACCCAAAAACAACACCTTTCGGTGACGGGGGATTCCCGATTCCATAAAATGTGACGGTCCACAAAGTAAGCCCATTTTATGTTGTTATGACTAGTCATATAAACGAAGTACACGCAAGAGATGTCAGGCTCAGTAGCTTTAAACGTACACCCACGGAAACTCGAGTTCAACCCCATCGGGTTCCTATGTCGAGCCCCTCATCTAATATCGTAGTACTTGAGCACGAAGGACTTATACCCCACATCCGGTACCTTAACGTGCAGCATGAAGGTCTTACACCCACATCCGGTGCCTAACGTGCCTCGACGTGGAAAACTAATCGTCCCAACGCCGGACAATAATAAACCAAATACGGGATCATGACTCCCAATGCGTCAAATAAGCCAAATAATACACATAAGGCCCAACAAGGCTCGAAGTCGAGCTACCAAAACTGGACCATTGTCCAAAAACCCCATCAAAATAACAATGCCAAGCCGCAGACTTAGCAACCCATTGACTCGTTAATAAATGAAATGAAAACACGATGAAACGCACTCACCCAACGAATATGCAACATCATGACCAAAAGTAAGATTAGTTCAAAACATAACATTAATTGAGACAACCCATTTTCCAAATGAACTTATATCCTTATAATTTTTCCAAATGTCTCATAACACAAAATATGCATTTTCCAACTTTAACTGCTGATAAGAATGAAAATCATAAAATGAGACTATAAACATTCTTTCAAGTACCTCGCATAAATGTGCAATTAATACTTTACAAAACATTCCATTTCATGAATGATGCATAAGACCCGACAACAATTTAAAAGTATATTTCTTTGACCAAGAATGTATTTATGCAATGAGACCTCAAAACACATTCATTTGTGACACATTTATCAAAATGCCCAAAATCCCAAATATGGGTATTATACAAAGTTTGTAAAGATTAAATACGTCAAATAATCAAAGATTAGCAATTAACCCAACATTTGATAATTTCATGTAGAACACATAAACACTTTAAAATAGACATTTTGGCATGTACAACGTTTTCACAAATCAACTTGAACTCACCTTGCTAGATTTAGGCTAAATCTAGATTTTACCCAACGAGCTCTTTTGAAGACCACTTGAATCCTCAAGCCGAAAACTTCCAAAACCTAGATCCAAAGTTCCAACCCATAAATAACCATTTTCAACCATAAGGAAACGTTCTCCAAACATAAAAATACCAAGATCCCAAACAAGATTAAAACCCTAATTTCTTCAAAACCACCAAATCCGATATTTGAGATATCGAACCTTAAGAAACCACCAATGGAGAATTTATAACCTTAATACAAGAAAACTTACCCTTGAAGACAAAGAGGCTTCCGAGAACACCCAATCCAACACTTCAACCCGAGCTCCCAACCGATGAACTTGATGAGGAAGATGAAGATGGAGGTTTTGTGGTTTAAGGTTCCAACTAGTTAGATGATGAAGAATCATGTGGTTCAAGGGGGAAAAACCATCAAAATGGGTTAGGGTTCGGTTTTATTGTTTGGGAGAGATAAGAGAAGAAGATGGAAGTGAGAAATGAGGAGAAAAGGTGAGAATTCGGACATTTTATGAGACAGGGGCCGCGGGCGACCTTGCCACGCGATAGTGACATTGTTACTATCGCGAGGGCACTCTCGCGGGGAATGTATCGCGGGTGGTACACCCCTGACGATTGTGCCACACGATAGTGACACATGTCACTATCGCGAGTCACAATCGCGCCACACGTACCGAGCCCCGAAAAAGGTCAAAACTCAAGATTCTCGCATGGGTCGACTCAAGGTTCGAAAGCACAACATTTACCACTCAAAAGATAGGCGGAAGGCGGAGAGATAACCAACGAAGGATGGAACTTGCTTTACGAAAAACCGGGTGTTACATGTAATTTGAGATTTGATCAATGACATGTGATTTACAGATTTATTCATCTTGATTGTTGTTTACAATTAGAACTTGAACAGATTTGGGAATAACATATTCTCTATTTCTCTACTCTTGTACATTCTAATTACAAAGACAACTTCGTATTTATATGTGGTCAACAAGACCTCTCACAAAGCTAAAGTCAAAGTCAAACACTTTGACTCTCAACACTATTACAACAAAAATACTTACAAATTTACAACTTTACATCTTTGACCCCTCATTTAATCTTGAATTCAATCTTGACTTAACAATCTCCCCCTTTGGATTTAAGATTAAAAAAAATTGACGATAATCTTCAGGTCATCTTCTAGTTGCAAAATCTTCAAAATAGAATCTTTAACAACTTTGAATCTTGAATAATCTTTCTCACACTTTCACTCTTCTGGAATTTATAAGTAAAGTAGGATTTTTTTATGATAAACACCCAAAAGGGTATACCGTAGTTGCCTGTGATTGTGATTGATTCCAAGAAATTTCCTTTCCGTGATTGTGATTGATTATAGAAAATCCATTTTGGCTGTTGCTCTTGCTTGTTGTTGTTAAAATATATTTTTGTTTGGATTATAGAAAATCCATTTCGGGTTTGGTGTCGGGTATCACCAACGGGTAACGGTGATTTTTTGTCCTTAACGAGTTCTCGACGGGAATCGAGGAAACCGCGGGGACCCGATGGGGATCCCCGATAAGGTCCCCGACGGGGATTGGGACGGTTACGGGGACGGGGAAGCTTATCAGTTTTGGGGACGGGTACCCTAAAAACCGGCCCAAAACCGACCCGTTGCCATTCATATTTATCCTTGAAGACCGATCTTGAACTGCTTTGTTCAAAAGCCAATGTTCTTAAACATTGAAGATCGGGTTCTGATCTGATGTTATCAGAAACCAATGTTCGTTGAAGTACGAGTTCTGAACTGTTGTATTCAGAAATCTATGTTCTTTCCCCCCCTAGATTTTAGGTGCCTGCAACACAGATTGAGTTTTTGGTACCCACTTGTATTTGGGTCCTGGTTTGTTAGTTGCAGTTTTATTGGGAGAAACGTAGTAAGAACCATACCAGTAATTGACATAATTTTTGTTAACAAAATCATTTTCACCACAGTAAGAACAATTAATTTTCTTTTGTGCTAACCTGATTAACTGGTTGACAGTGTAAACAAGATCAGGTTTACCAAAATATTTACCTTTTGAAGCATTGTTCTTCTTTGCATTTGGTGTATGCACAAATGATTTCTCAACCTTATTCTCATCCGAGGATCCTTTTCTTCTCCAAATCCACTTTTCTTTGCCATTTGTCATTTTAGATTTACCTGAACCATCAACATTTTGATCATAGAAAAGGTTAGAATGACGAATCTGATAATTAGATTTTACTGACCTCTTTGAAGAAACATGAGTATGATATGAACTTGAAGCTGTCTTGAATGAGCATTCTGAATAACCTAGATCATCTCTCGGTGATTGAACAATTGTATCTGGACTCTTTTGTTCAGTCAATTTCACCTTGAACATGATTTCTTCAAGTTCAGTTATCTTTGCAGACAAGTTGTTTCTCTTTCTTTTGAGAGCAAGTCAAATTTCTTATGCAATTCATACTTCGCATTCTTCTCCTTTAGAACAGTAGTTGACAGTTCAGATAGTTTCCTTGTAAGCTTCTTTATCTCCGTCTCAAAAACTTTTCTTTCCTCCTCAAAATCTTTCTCTACAGACTTTCTCTTATCAGATATTTCTTTAACAACACCAACATTCTTTTGCTTAACTTTCTTCTTCTCTTTCTCAAATTTATCTCTTTCCATGATGATAACTTTCTCAAAGTCTGTCACTTGCTGAGAAAGTTTAGCACATTTCAGTTCAACAGATTTCTTCTCTTCAAACGACTTTCTTGAGAAATCATAAAACTTTTGAGCAAAAGATTTTATTTCCTTGTCAAATTCTTCTTTGTCTTTAGAGATCTGCTTTTCCTAGACTGATAACTTCTTCTGTAGTCTTACATTTGTAGATTCTAATCCTTTGGCTAGCTCCTCGTTCTTTTTGACAGTGTCTTCTTGCTTGAATTTAACAATTTTAGCTTCCAATTCCAAAATCTTCTTTTTCAGCTCAGCATTCTGCCTTTCCAATACTTTTCTATTCTCTTCAACTTTCTTCAGCTTTCTTCAGCTCATCTTGTACACTGGAGTTGTCTTTTACAAGAGAAGCTTCTTCTTTCAGCACATTTATCTCTACTTCAAGACAAAACACTTTCTCTTTTAATTTGTCTCTTTCTGCATTAAGATCTAGGATTTCAGATTTGCTTTTCAGATCTTTTACTTCGGTTTCAAGAGCAGAGACTTTACTTTGCAACTCAGCTTTCTCAGATTTAAGCTTTGTATTTTCCCTTGAGCAATCATTAGCCATTCTGGTGTAAATAGACATCTGTCCAGCAAGTTGCTTAACATTTGCTTTAGCTTTAGAACTATTCATCTGTCCAAAATCATAACTGTATCCTTGAGACATCTTGAAATCTGTAAAATAAGAGCTTGAAATGATCGTTTGTCAGAAAATCAACAATCAACAACTCAGAAAAATTTCCAGAAAAAATTTCCAAAAATTTTTTAAGTTAGAAATCCTCACACCACTGAGAACCTTAACAATTTGCACGACAAGGAATGCGAAATCCAACTTCTCACACATCGAGGGATACGAATTTCCAGATTTCGCACGTTGAAGTGTGCGAACTCTTGCTTCTCGCACGCTTTGAGACGCGAGTTTCTGACTTAGAAAGTTTTCAAACTTCAAACTTTTTGCAAGCAAATCTTATGCGAATTCCATACTTAGTCAAATTCACAATCTCAAACTTTTCGTATCGATGCGAGTTCTATACTTAGAAAAAAATTCAGTTTCCTTATGCGAATTTCTCAGAATTCGTATACATTGCGATGCGAATTCTTTAAATTTGTATCCTTCAAGATGCGAGTTGATGGAGGACCATCCAACCACATGAAAGATCCCTTGGTGATTTAAGTTGGCCCAATTACAAGATCAAGATCGAAACTGATCAAAGAAGCATTGATGAGTTTAGTTGCGGAGATTCAAGTAAAGTCCATTGAAGATTTGCATGTAACGCACGATATTATGCTTATTGGAGCTCTGGATCAATGCTGGAGCTTAAAGAAGGCTTTTATTTGAAGATTGCAAGCTTTTGGGCCATTTCAAAGAATAAACTATGATCATTATTTTGGCAGCTCAATATTTAACCATTTTATTTTGTTTATGTTGAATTTGAGCCCAATAAATTAGTGTATAAAGCCCAATCCGTTTTTTAGGTCTATGTTAAAGTCTAGGTGTTTAAAAAGTCTTTGAATAATTAGAGTATGTCTAGATTCATGAATTAAAGGTATGTCTTTAATTCTTGATTAAAATTTAAGTCAGACTTTATGGAGAGTCTTTTGGGGTGTCTTTTGAACCCTATAAATAGGAGCCTTTGTAATCTTTTCAAATCATCATCCAAGTAATATAAACACTTTCTTTTGAGTTTAACTCATTTTGTGAGTTGTGATTCCTTGCGAGAGCGTTCATAGTTCAAGAACTTATCAAGATTGTGAGCACAATCTTGTGGCGTTTCGGATTCTTTTGGTTCTTAGTTCTATAACTAACGGGTCAAGGATTTGCTCTAGGTTAGTTGAAGATTCCTATACCTAGGATATTCGCTTCCTAAACTATCTCATACGAAGGTTCCAAGTTTCTTAACTTGCGGGTCGACGTTTTCGTATCATTTGGTATCAGAGCTAAGGTTCGGTTTCTTCTAATCAATCTTTCTTAATCCTTATATCTTCATATTTTTCTTCTTACTTCTACTTATTTGTCATTTTCTTCCTAAATCTACTCCTTCATCTTCTTCTATTCTCTTGAAAGAAAAAAAAACATCCATCCAAGTAAAAAAAAAGAGAGAGAGAGAAGGAGATAAAAAAAAGTGTAAAAAAAAGTTGCAATATTTGTTTCAAAGACACACACAAAAAAAAAAGTTGTATTCTTGGTTTGATTTATATTCTCATCTCAATATTGATCGCGTAACCACTCGAAATTCCAATTTCTAAGGTCTGTTTTTTTGGAGACATTCATTCTATTTCTTGCAAGGCCAAGACCCGTTTGTTGAATTAAGTTCTTATAGGATTGCTTGAACGCCGAGATTTGTGTTCAAATTTGATTTGTTCTTTTACCAATTGAGCTCTACAAGGGATTAAAAGGTAAAAGGCATTGAGTGTGTAAGAACAATTGAGGGGAGGTAAAAGCCATATTGAGTGCAAACACGAGGGATTTGAGAGGAGAATTTTTTTTTATACTAATAATTAAGTATGTCGAAAAGAGATCCTAATTCACAGGGAAATCCATCCAACGATGAAAGGGAGAATTATTTTACTGTTCGAGCCATGCAACAACAGTTTCAACGTTGTACTAGAAGGTGTGATGGAAAGATTGGATAGAATTGAAAGGAGGACGGAAGAAGAACCACCTACACCACGATCCTATCGAGAAGAGGAGTACGAAGGGGAGGAAGAGTATGAAGATGGACCACGACATCCAAGAAGAAGACATGGTAATAGAAGACGAAATCAAAGGGCTGATGGGGGATTTAGCAACATCAAAATGAAAATTCCACAATTTCAAGGGAAGAGTGATCCGGAAGCTTATTTGGAATGGGAAAAAGGTGGATCTTATATTTGACTGCAACAACTATTCTGAAACTAGCTGCCATTGAATTCACCGAATATGCAATTGTATGGTGGGATCAATTGGTCACAAACCGAAGGAGATATGGTGAGAGGCCTATTTCTACTTGGGATGAAATGAAAGCGGTTATGCAGAAGAGGTTTGTTCCTTCTCACTATTTTAGATATTTGTATTGCAAATTACAATCTTTGAATCAGGGAACAAAATATGTTGAGGACTATTACAAGGAGATGGAGATTGCTATGATTCGAGAAAATGTTGAAGAAGACAGGGAGGCAACCATGGCATGGTTTTTGAGTGGCCTAAATCGTGACATTGCCAATGTGGTGGAACTTCAATATTGTGTGGAACTTGAAGACATGGTGCATACGACCATGAAAGTTGAGAGGCAACTAAAGAAGAGAAATACCTATTCAAGGGGCCAAGCATCTAGTTTCCAACCCCTAAATAAACATAAGGGGGAGGCATTCAAGGATTCCAATTCAACCACTTCAAAATCCCAAAATGAAGGCAACAAAGTGGACAAGGGTAAAGGTATTGGTTCTACCCATTCTAAATCTCGTGAAATTAAGTGTTTTCGTTGTCTAGATATGGGACATATTGCATCACAATGTCCAAACAAAAGAGCCATGATTCTTCGTGAAAGTGGTGAAGTGGAGTCTGAAAGTGAAAAAGATGATTCCAAGGATGAGGAAGAGGACTTGGAGAAAACCGAGGCAGAAAATGGTGAACTATTGGTGGTGAAAAAAGCTTTGAACTTGCAAGTGAAGGTGGATGACACGCAACACCGGGAAAACATATTTCATACACGATGTTTGGTGCAAGGCAAGGTATGTACTTTAATCATTGACGGTGGGAGTTGTGCAAATGTTGTAAGTACCGAAGTTGTTGAGAAGTTAAATTTGCACACTCCAAAACATCCACTACCATATAAACTTCAATGGCTAAATGAATGTGGGGAAGTGAAAGTGACCAAACATGTATTGATCTCCTTTTCCATTGATCAATACAAAGATGAAGTAATGTGCGATGTTGTTCCAATGCATGCCAATCACATACTTTTGGGGAGGCCGTGGCAATTTGACCGAAGAGTTATCTATGATGGCTTTCATAATCAGTACACTTTCAAACATCATGACAAGAAAGTTGTTCTTGTGTCGTTATCTCCACAACAAGTTCATGAGGATCAAATTAAAATGATCACCGCAAGGCGAGCGAGAGAGGCTGAAAAGCAAAAAAGTGAGTGTGGTGCATCGAGGGAAAAACAGAGTGGTGAAAACAAATTGAAAGGTGAAAAGGAGGGAAAAAAAAGAGAGAAAACCAAGTCGATTTTTTTTTGCAAAATCGAGTGAAGTCAAGAGGGTGATAGTTGAAAACAAGAGGGTGATGGTTTTGGTTTTCAAGGAGGCTTGTTTGAGTACTACTGAGCTAACCCAAAATCTTCCGAGTTTTGTTGTGAATCTTTTGCAGGAATATGATGATGTCTTTCCGAAGGAAGAGCCTAGTGGATTGCCACCTCTACGAGGAATAGAGCATCAGATTGATTTCATTCCAGGGGCTACTCTTCCAAATCGTCCAACTTATAGAGCCAACCCCGAGGAGACAAAAGAGATCCAAAGACAAGTGGAAGATTTATTGTTAAGAGGAAGGATTCTAGAATCCATGAGTCCTTGTGCCGTTCCCGTGATTGTGGTGCCCAAAAAGACTGGAGAATGGAGAATGTGCACCGATTGCAGAGCCATCAACCAAATCACGGTAAAGTCTCACTATCCTATTCCTAGGTTAGATGACATGCTAGATGAGTTGCATGGGGCTGTCATTTTTTCCAAAATTGATCTTAAAAGTGGGTATCATCAGATTAGAATAGGAGAAGGCGACGAGTGGAAAACCGCATTCAAAACAAAAACTGGATTGTATGAGTGGTTAGTTATGCCTTTTGGGTTAACTAATGCACCTAGTACATTCATGAGATTGATGAATCATGTTTTGCGTGAGTTTATTGGTAAATTTGTCGTCGTTTACTTTGATGACATCTTGATTTATAGTAAAAACATGGAAGACCACATGATGCATTTACGTGTTGTTTTGGACACCTTGAGAAATGAATCCTTGTATGCCAACTTGAAAAAAATGCATATTTTGTATGGATAAAGTTGTTTTTCTAGGATTTGTTGTAAGTGGCAAAGGAATTGAAGTGAATCTTGAGAAGGTCAAGGCAATCCAAGAATGGCCAACTCCAACAACGGTTTCAGAGGTAAGAATTTTTCACGGGCTATCTAGCTTCTACCGGAGGTTTGTTCATGACTTCAACACCATAGCTGCCCCACTCAATGAACTTGTGAAGAAAGAGGTATGTTTTCATTGGGGAGAAAAGCAACAAGTTGCGTTTGACTTATTGAAGGAAAGGTTGACTTCTTCTTCTATTCTTGCATTACCAAATTTTGATAAGATGTTTGAACTTGAGTGTGATGCATCCGGGGTGGGTATTGGGGTTGTTTTAATTCAAGAACGTCGTCCCATCGCATATTTTAGTGAAAAACTAAAAGGGGCACAATTGAATTATTCAACATATGATAAAGAGCTTTATGCTTTGGTAAGGTCTTTACAAACATGGCAACATTATTTGAGACCAAAAGAGTTTGTGATTTGTAAGTCCAAGATCAATGAATCTCTAGAGAGAGAAAGTAGAGAGAGAGCAAAGTAAGCGCAAAGTAACTGTATATTGATGTATGTGTGAATGAGTTCTTACAAATACAAAGACCAAAGGGACTTAAATACCCTTGGTCAATACAACACAGTATACGACTTTAGACATAATATTTGACCAAGCCTATAAATACAATGATTACTATAAAATCAGACCTAACAATCTCCCCCTTAGTAATCATTGGCGCTTTGGTCTTCAAAAATCATCTTCTAAAAATAGCACGGACCATCAAAGCGACTTTATAAAGAAATCTGACTTTTAAAAGAAAAATTCTTCTCAGCATCTTTCAGTTTGATTTGTCTTTGCTGCCTTTGACAAGTCTGGACCAGTAGCTTGTGCTCTAAACGACACACCTCTTTTGAAAGATCTTGAAAGAACTTTGGTGGTCGGAGCAGGAACAGCAAAAGAATTAAAATGGCTGAGAGAATAGAATCTTCGAGCGAATCTTGATCAGGAATCTTTGAGCGAATCTTGATCAGCAGATAAACATTTGAGCTCTTTGTCTCTTAATCATCTCCTTTAACTTCTCTTAACTCTCCCCCTCATGACCTTGATGATCTGGATCAACTTGGTCATGCAAATGTTGGAGACGAGACAGCCTAAGATCTGAAAAATCAAAGAAACAGAGAAATAGGGAAGGTTTGCGCGACACACTAGTGGCGCAAAGTGAGGTTTGCGTTACACCAAGGTTGCGCAAAATGAAGTCTGCGTTACACCAAGGTGGCGCAAAGTGAGGTTTGCGTTACACCAAGGTTGCGCAAAGTGAAGTTTGCGTTACACCAAGGTGGCGCAAATCTGACTTAAACTCAGAAAATTTTACCTTTTTAAGCTCTTTGACTCCCCCTACACAAATGCACTAGATATGACAATTCAAGTTAGCATTCATATAAAGAAAATCAGATACTCCCCCTCAAAAGCAGATATGATCATTTAGAAAAATTCTCCTTTTTCACTCCCCCTTGAATAATGCTCAAACCCATTTGAAATATATTTATGAGAACACAATGATCAAATATCAATGTAGAAAGAAAAATATACTTAATATGTAATTTGAAACGACTAAATATATAAAAATTTAAACAGAAACAAATAAAATTCTACTTAGTAAAATATGTCAATAAAATCCATCAGATGAAATCAAATGTATGTGTTTGGATATAGAAACAAGTTTTATTGCATATAAAGTTAAGACATGTTCAGTTTCAAAAACTTTCATCAATCTATTCAGTGTGCTCGCATGTGAACTTCAATTAGCTTCAAGAAAATGCAATTCTAAAAATATAATAGAGAACTTTGCATGTAATCACACTAAGCCATCAAAAATTCAGACTTTCACAAATTTACAGGTTTATTGCAACTCAGAAATTTATAACCAAGTATCATGAGATGTGTGCTCATTGGCATCTTTTAGCATTGTGCACTATGGCATCTTTACATGCGTGTGCTCTTTGGCATCTTTTAAGCTTGTGCACTTTGGCATCTTTTGAATCAAAAAGTTTATTAAGTAAAGAACATCCCGTAAACGTAAATTTCTATCTGACCCTATTGCAGGATTTGGGTCAGCCGCTCCCAGACCAGTTGGCCTTAGGGGACTAGGTGTCAAGCACCCCTTGGAACTTACTTTCCCAGATCAGAAAGGCTACATCGACATATCCTAAACCCATTCATACCAGTAGAACATGACTTTCGATCTGATTATATAGAAGGATTTGGGTTCGATCACTTCCAGATCAAATGACCTTAGAGGATCAGATGACAAACATCCCACAGAACTTACTTTCCCAAACCAGAAAGGTCGCAGGTACAAACTTTTAAACTTAGAGATTTCTGATTTATAAGAATTTAATAATCATCTCAAACACAAGGTTTTACATCTAAGTGCTTAGCCCATATTTTATTAGAAATATTTGATCGGCAATTCTATATTCAGTTGAAACAAAATATAATTCAATAATATCATCTTCCACATAATTCAAAATAAAATTTGTGTCTCTTTTGAAAAATTGGGTTGAACAAATTCATGAAAGATTGAAAATGCTCAGATTCATGAAAATAAATTGAGAAAACTGGAACGACATCATAATCAGAGTTAAATGCAGCAGAATGAAAGTAGATGCACTCACAGTTTCTCATAAGTTAGAAACTTAACTACATTGAAGAACGAGTCCTAAACTGATATGTTTAGAAGTCTAAGTCTTTTGAAGCACGGGTTTTGAGCTGAATTACTCAGAAGCCAAATTTCTCTTTTACTCCCCCTTAACATGAGGTGCCTGCAACTTAGAATTAGATTTAGACTTGGATACCCACTTGAATTTGGGCCCGTGAAAGTTAGTTGCAGTTCGTATGGGGAAATAATTATAATATTTGACATTTAAAGCATGAGAAATATGATCAGAATGATAAGCACAATCATCAGAAGAGAAAACATAATCATCTGAACTATTATAAACATTTGGAAATTTGAAACATTTGCTTTATAGAATATTTTGAAACTTTATCACAAACAGCAAATGAATCACTATTATAAAGTCTGTCTACATATCTATCTCCATCAAACATAGAATCAGTAGATGTTCGCTTTGCTTTCCAAATCTGCTTCTTTGATGACTTGCTCAAAGTCCTATCTGAAAGAATAGAATCAGAAGAATTAGAACTATCAGAAAGAACTTTATCTTGTTTCTTCGACTTCTTTGACCGTCTTCTTTTACGCTTAGGTTTATAATATTGATCATTGAGCGTAAAAGAATCATCAAGAATTTTAGACGAAATATTTAAATCAGAAGAAATAATTTTATCTAAGCAACCAATCTGATCAACTAACAAATCTGAATTCTCCTCGGAGTCTGAAGTATTTTGAGAAAAGATTTTAAAATTTGAAACTTCCTTTTTGTTTTCTTGAAAATCAGAAGAAAGATTAGAAATAGAATCTGATTTTTGAGAAAATAATTTTTCTTCAAGACTAGACGTCATGAAAGAAAGAGTAATATCAGATTCAATTTTCTTTAAAATATTTTGATCTTCTATCTTATCTTCAAGATTGATGATTTTGCTTTCTAATACTAACGGAGGAGTATATTTCTTAGAATCATAAATGATTGGAGAAATATTTTTCTTATCAGAATTAGGAGCATAAGGATCAATAAAATCATCAGACATTGAAGATTTAATAGGAGATATATCATTTAAAATTCTTCTTCCTCTCCTTGATTTTTTAGGAAAATATTTTGCATTTTCGCAAGTGTAAACAAAAGGAATTTTCTTTTTCTTGTTATTTGTCCTTTTCTCATTTTCGAGTTCTAACACTTGCTTTTCACTAGTCCAATGAAATTTGAACTGAGGAGCATAGTGTGCAAGAGTTAGATAATCGTATTTATATAAAGTAGGAACTTCGTTTATCACTTTGTTAAACAATGAGGATTGTCAAAACCAAGTCCCCACCTTTGTTTTAAAGCTTCTTCACTCCTCGGTTTGTTCATAAAAATTGTTTGTTCAGATTGGTTCCTTCGATAAAGCTTTTCTTCTAACTTATTTATTTTATCTGAAAATTCATCTTTTAAAGTAGTCATTTTAGTCAAAGACTCAAGATAAGTCTTATTTTAATTTTCCAAATCATCCAATTTCTTTTGAAAGATGTCTTTTGTGTTTTCCAAAATAGATTTTTCATCTTTCAAAGAAATTTTCAGTTTGCCAATCAAATCTGACTTTTCAGAATTTAAATTCTTTTCAGATAATAACTTTAAGCGAAGATCAGATAAAGCAGAAATAATAATATTCATCTGAGAGGCAATAAAGTTGTAATCAAATTCTGAATATACCTCATCTTTATCAGTATCAGAATCGTCTGACTGATCATCTCCGAACAAGCACATCTGAGCGATCTCGACATTTGCAGCTTCATCGTCAGAGTGATCCAGCCAGAATTCTTCTTCTACAAGAAGAGCAGTTCCGTTCTCTTTCTTTTCAGCCATTTCCAGTTTCTTCCGGTAGTAAGTTGAGTCCCTAACCTTCTTTGCTCGACACTCCTTTGAAATGTGCCCCGGCTTTCCACAGTTGTAGCAGGCAGCAGTCTTTGGCTCGGGAACTTTGACTGTTGAACCAGAAGTGAAGCGAGAAGTGTTGGAACCTGACCGTGGTTGGAACTTTTTCTGGTAATGCTGAGAGAGAAGGATCATAGCTTTCTGCAGAGCCTCACAATCATCATCAGTTGACCCGTTGTAAGCGTTATCAGACAATGCTTGTTCAACCAGTTGGCTCGTGAGGAGAGCAACCGGGTCTACTGACTTCTTGTCCTTTTTCGCCAGTTTGGCCTTCTTCTCTAGCACCAAGCTCTCATCAGTTATCAGAATCTCGTATAGTTCCTGAATCTGCATTGTGGAAATCCGAACATCGTTCCTCAGTCTGTGACATGATTTGTTCCATTCAGGCTGAAGAGCATTAAGAAATTTTAGATTCGTCTCAAGCTCTGTCTTGTTCACATTTATCTTTCGCAGATCATTCAGCACTGCACAGAATCTGTCGAAAACACTCTTTATAGACTCACTTTCTTTGGCCTTGAACTCCTCAAAGTTGTTCATGAACCGAATATGTCGGAGCTGAGTTGCGACCAAAAGAACCAACCATGATCTTTTCCAATTGTGCCCACAACAGATTTGGATAATCCTTGCAATGATCAACCCGGTTGTAGACAGAGTTTGGTAAAGCTAGCATCAAATTAGCTTTTAGCTCTCGATCAACTTTCATTCGTGAAGCCTCTTCAGATGTTGGAGGAGTCTCCTTATTAGGCTTTACGAAAGGTCCTTCAGTTAGAGACTTCATCATATTCTCTCCATTAGCTTGACGCTCGATGAAGTTCAAAAATCGATCTTGCCATTGAGTGAATTCATTTTCATCGACAAGAACTGGAGGACGAGTTTCAGATCCCAAGGACATCATTAGATAACTTGTGTAGAACTTAGCTTGAAAGGCAAACTTTGCAGAATCCATTTTTCAGAAAAAAATTTCTAAGTCTAAGACTGGAAGACTTGCGCAAACAGAAGGTTTGCGTTAATAGTGAGAGACGCAAATGAGGTTTGCGTAAACCAAGTGATGCGCGAACTGAGCTTTGCGTAAGCCAAGTGATCCGCGAACTGAGCTTTGCGTAATCCAAGTGATACGCGAACTGAGCTTTGCGTAATCCAAGTGATACGCGAACAGAGCTTTGCGTAATCCAAGTGATACGCAAACTGAGCTTTGCGTAAGTCACTGATAACGAGAACTGGACTTCTCGTGACAAGAGAAAGGACCAAAGTGAGCTTTGCGTGAGCTGGAGAATGCGCAAACTAAACTTCTCTTGAACTTTGAAATACGCAAAATAGCTTTGCGTGAATAGCTCAATGAGAAAACTTGAAATACACTAACACAAGGATTAGAACAACAATATGAACTTGCGCAAACCTATATGAACTTGCACAAAACGAAGAAAATCAAGAAAAATTCGCAAGAACAATTAAAACCAAGAAATTAAAGCAAGAATTTCACACACTGATGATCGAAAACAACTTTCTTACAACTTTCAACCAACAAATTCGATTAAAAATCACGAAATCTCAAATTCATAAATGGAACAGTACGTGAAAACGAGTTTTTCAGAAAAGCTCTAAAACTAAAAATTGACAAACAAAACTTGTTTTTCTTGAAAATCGATGTGAATCAAAGATGTTTAGCAATCAAAAACGAATCCAACAAACCGATTTTCACAAAAATTCGATCAAAAACACACCTGAATTTGATGAAAAATCTAGAAAACGAGATTTTCTTGAAAAATTCAAGAAAATCGATCAAATTTTCGATTTAATTCACAAATTCAGGAACGAAAAATACAATCTCTCAATCCTCTCAAGATTCAGATGGCTCTGATACCAATTGTAAGTCCAAGATCAATGAATCTCTAAAGAGAGAAAGTAGAGAGAGAGCAAAGTAAGCACAAAGTAACTGTATATTGATGTATGCGTGAATGAGTTCTTACAAAGACAAAGACCAAAGGGACTTAAATACCCTTGGTCAATACAACACAATATACGACTTTAGACACAGTATTTGACCAACCCTATAAATACAATGATTACTATAAAATCAGACCTAACATGATTCACACGGATCATGAATCTCTTAAATATCTCAAGGATCAAGGTAAGCTAAGTAGAAGTCATATCAAGTAAGTTGAGTTTATCGAGTCATTTCCTTATGTGATTAAATACAAGAAAGGAAAATAAAACATTGTGGCCGATGCGTTGTCTAGACGTCATAGTCTCATCACCACTTTGAGTTCTAAACTTCTTGGATTTGAATCAATTAAGGAAATGTATGAGGATGATTCTGATTTTTCTTCTCTATATGTTGCATGTGAACATGGATCATTTGACAAATTTTATAAACATGAAGATTATTTGTTTAAAGAAAACAAGTTGTGCATTCCAAAGTGTTCTATGCGTGAATTGCTTGTGGGGGAGGTTTGATGGGTCACTTTGGTGTTCAAAAGACTTTAGATGTTTTAAAAGAACATTTCTTTTGGCCAAAAATGCGTGAAGATGTTAATAAAATTTGTGAAAGATGTCTAACTTGTAAACAAGCCAAATCAAAATCGAAGCCTCATGGATTGTATACCCTGCTACCAATTCCTTCTGAACCTTGGGTACACATATCCATGGACTTTGTGCTAGGATTGCCTAGGACAAAGAATGGCCGAGATTCTGTTTTTGTTGTTGTTGATCGATTTTCCAAGATGGCACACTTTATTCCTTGTCATAAAACAGATGATGCCTCACACATTGTTGATTTGTACTTTAAAGAAATAGTGCGTCTACATGGTGTACCATGCACTATTGTGAGTGATAGGGATGTCAAATTTTTGATTCATTTTTGGCGTGTGCTTTGGAGTAAACTGGGTACTAAGCTTTTATTCTCTACTACAAGTCATCCCCAAACTGATGGGCAGACTGAAGTAGTTAGTAGAACTTTGTCTCAATTACTTAGAGCCGTTATTTCAAAGAATTTGAAAAGTTGGGAGAGTTGCTTGCCGTTTGTTGAGTTTGATTATAATCGAAGTGTGCATTCTGCTACTAACTATTCTCCTTTTGAGACTGTGTATGGATTCAATCCCTTGAGTCCCCTTGATCTTGTTCCTATTCCCATTGAAGAGCGTACCAGTCTAGATGGAAAAAGGAAGGCTGAATTGATGAAACAATTGCATGAGAAGGTAAGACTCAACATTGAGAAGAGGACAAATCAATACTTGAAGCAAGCAAACAAAGGTAGAAAGAGAGTTGTGTTTGAACCTGGTGATTGGTTATGGTTATACTTGAGGAAAGAGAGATTCCCGGCAAAGAGAAGATCAAAGTTGCAACCTAGAGGAGATGGACCATTCCAAGTCCTCGAAAGAAACAATGATAATGCTTACAAGTTAGATCTTCCTGGTGAGTATCAAGTAAGCTCTACTTTTAATGTTGCTGATCTTTCTCCCTATGATGTAGGTGATGATTCGTGGACGAATCCTTTTCAAGGGGGAGAGAATGATGGAGGACCATCCAACCACATGAAAGATCCCTTGGTGATTCAAGTTGGCCCAATTACAAGATCAAGATCGAAAGTGATCAAAGAAGCGTTGATGAGTTTAGTCGCGGAGATTCAAGTAAAGTCCATTGAAGATTTGCATGTAACACACGATATTATGCTTATTGGAGCTTTGGATCAATGATGGAGCTTAAAGAAGGCTTTTATTTGAAGATTGCAAGCTTTTGGGCCATTTCAAAGAATGAACCATGATCATTATTTTGGCAGCCCCAGATTTAACCATTTTCTTTTGTTTATGTTGAATTTGAGCCCAATAAATTAGTGTATAAAGCCCAATCCGTTTTATAGGTCTATGTTAAAGTCTAGGTGTTTAAAAAGTGTTTGAATAATGATTTAAAGTATGTCTAGATTCATGAATTAAAGGTATGTCTTTAATTCTTGATTGAAATTTAAGTCAGACTTTATGGAGAGTCTTTTGGGGTGTCTTTTGAACCCTATAAATAGGAGCCTTTGTAATCTTTTCAAATCATCATCCAAGTAATATAAACACTTTCTTTTGAGTTTAACTCATTTTGTTAGTTGTGATTCCTTGCGAGAGCGTTCATAGTTCAAGAACTTATCAAGATTGTGAGCACAATCTTGTGGCGTTTCGGATTCCTTTGGTTCTTAGTTCTATAACTAACGGGTCAAGGATTTGCTCTAGGTTAGTTGAAGATTCCTATACCTGGGAAATTTGCTGCCTAAACTATCTCATACGAAGGTTCCAAGTTTCTTAACTTGCGGGTCGACGTTTTCGTATCACGAGTTATGTCCTTAGAATTTCAGATCTTCACTTTTCATATGACTCACGATGCGAATTTCTTCTTTTCACATATAGACCGATGCGAAAACTTCACTTCTCGTATACAACACCGTGCGAATTTCTCACTTAACTTTCTCAAAACTTCAAGGGTGATGCGAATTTCTCCATGATCATGCGAAAATTCTAGATCTTGCGAGTTCTTCGTGAGAGTTCTTCACAATTAGGCTAAAAACACTCAAATCAATCCAAAATCCATTCAATCCAATGAATTAGCTTCTGCAAATCCACCAATTTGATCACAAACAATACTATAATCGATTACAATCAAGGAATTACAAACAAATTGACTCAAGAGTACATTTCGGTTGATATACATTGCATAGAACTCAAACTTTCGAAAAATCACAAAAACTTCAAATCGAATCAAAATTACAGTGCAATTATGAATTTGATTTACAGAAAGAGTATATAGATCACTAACCGATCACAAAACAATGGAAATATTGACAATTACAGTGCAATTACAATGTAATCGATCAAATTTGGAACACAGGGTGCGAGTTCGGCATTTTCAGTTGATTTTGTTCGAATCAGGATCTGATACCAATTGAAAGTCCAATCCAAGATCTATGAATCATATACTAAATATGTAGAAATCATTCTTTGATTGATAGAACAACAATTACAATGATTTCATAATGCCACATATCTCACAGATTCATATACCTATTTTAGACAAATTCGTATGTGTGTGAGTATTCTCTCTAGATTCTCTCTCTCATGTACGTATTCTCTATTTGTCTACTCTTGTACATTCTAATTACAAAGACAACTTCCTATTTATATGTGGTCAACAAGACCTCTCACAAATCTAAAGTCAAAGTCAAAAACACTTTGACTCTCAACACTATTACAACAAAACTACTTACAGATTTACAACTTTACATCTTTGACCCCTCATTTAATCTTGAATACAATCTTGACTTAACACTCTTCTCGCCCACTAGCCCCTTCTCTTCCTTCCCCGCAACCAGGTCATCTTCCACCAACAAGGACTCCTCTATTACCTTTTGCAGTGTCGCCCCTCTAGCGTTCCTCACCGCAGTCCTCATCTCAGCCGGTAACCCATGCTGATAAGCTTTTATTTTCGATCGTTCATCGGGAGCCAGATGCGCCACTAGGTTCAACTTCTCCAAGAAAAGCTTGGAATAATCGGTGACAAACAGAGTCCCCTTCCTCATGTTTCCGAACTCTTCTTCAATCTTGTCCAACGACCGCTTACTGCAATATTTGTCCAAAATCTTCTGTTTGAGAACCGGCTGTTAATTCTCAGATTCAAGCAATTCAATCAAGAACAATATATTTGACAATTAACGAACAATCTAGAGAGAGAGTATCTAGAAAGAAAAACTCATAGAGTCGTATATCTCTTAATGTGACAATTACAATGCTTTTCCGCACTTACAACAAACACTCATAAGCCTTATATATGGTCAAACTCCACAAGGCATACAAGTAAACATCATTGACTAAACTAATACTTGAGTTGACTTTGACTTTACAGACTTTGACTTTTCTACATTAAATCTTGGATACAACAAATACACTAACAATCTCCCCCTTTGTATTCAAGATTTAAAAAAAAATGACAATTGTCTTCAGCTCTTGATTCTTCAAACTTTGACTCTGACAGTTTTAAACTTTGAAGCTCTAACAATCTTCAAACATTCGGGTTTTGAAAAGTCATCAAGTCTTGAACATGAAATCTTTGAAACTTTGATCTTTACACTTTGCAACTTTGAATTTGAGGAATCTTTCAATGCTTTTATCTTCATCTCTATGATCTCTGAACTGTCTTTAAGCAAACAAACTTTCTTGAATCATCTGTTTGGTTTGAAGTTTTACTTGAAAATTCTGAATATCTCCCCCTTTTTGATGAGTTGTGAGCAGCAAAATCAACAAAACCTTTTCAAGTCATTACAATCTTTGAATATTTAACTCCCCCTTTGTGATAATATAACAATCTCCACATTTATAAAATGACAATCTTCGCTCTTTTGATCTGTGTATCCGTCAATTCATAAGAAATGTATATACCCGAATCTTTTCAAATTTAGATATAATGAACATTGTAACCCTGAATCAACAAATGATACAGTTAGTATGCCTGTAAGTAGCACAGAGCCACTTTGTACAACAGATGTACATTGGAAAGGAGCTTTTTGATGTTCACTCCCCAGGGCTTCCATTCAATCATTGAAAAACACGAAGGAATTTCTATGAATGTTATGACAAGAAAACTCATTCCTTGTGTATACGTGCAAGTGTAAGAAATGATTGAAGCTACTCAAGCTTTTTCAGGCTCCAAATGTGTAAACTGTTGAGACAGCAACAATTATTACACGGACTCAATGTGCATGAAAGAGGTGTGAAGGTAGGGCAAACTTCCTTCTTTTTCAATATCTAAATCTTCCGAGTGAAGATCAGATAGCATATGTGTTGCGTCCCCAAGAACATGAAACATTTCTTTGTTTAGAAAGAAACGAGTGGTTGGTGGGGTTAATGCAAGAGATGGCATGAGCTCACTGCCTTTTTCATTGATGGTCACCAAAGAATGTCAACCAACAGTAATGTGGCTGCCCGACTCAGAAATTGGTTGGTGCAGAGTTTTGATATTCTTTCTTTTTATCATTTAAGCTCATTTCTAACCAAACTCTCTTTAACATTTTTCTGCTCCACACACTGAGAATAACTCAATCGGATGAGTTATCTCCCCCACTCTTTGATTTTAGACCCCTCACCCCTCAATCACTCTAGGACAACTTCCGGGGTAGGAAACACTGGTTAACGTGAATCCATAGAAGTTCTGTTTAAGGTCTCACACTGATCCCATGTAAGTCCTAAAAAGAATAGTTGCTCAACAATTTAACTTGAACAGTTAAGCTCAAAATATGATAACATTGTCATGTAAATGTATGCTCATCAAGAATAAGAATGAAATATGAGCATTTGAACTTTGAAGATCTCTCAAAACAAGGATATTGAATGAATGAAATGAAATCAAGAGAATTGTTTTGAGAATCTGACAATGTATCAATCAGATCAATATCATGAAATATGAACATAAAAGGTTAGGGTATCAAAGAACTTGATAGTTTGTTTATATGAACGAATATAAACAATTTCACAATGAACGCTGAAGTTGAAATGATGATTGTTGCTCAACAACATTGAATTACAAATGAGGGTATTACCATCGAAAACTTGTTTCTTTATGAGACATGGTAATAACAAATTCAAATAAAGTACTGAACCGGTGTGTATGAATACTTTACGGTATATAGACAAGATAATACACAAGTATTGATCTTTGGAAACACACGGTCAATTAAACATTAACGCTCAATAATGAAAAACATTTAAAATCACACTTCTAGATTCATGAAATCTTTTGAGGGTCAGAAGTGGTTTGAACATTTAAGAAAATATTTTTCATGCCGAAAGTCGTTCTTATTTCAAACAATCAGAGATCTAGATCAGAAGATACTTACATTTAAGCTCCTCCTCAAATCATGATAGAATGATTTATATTCTGATAAGCCCCCCTGGATATTTTCATAATATCCTTATCCTTTAACATTGAAGACCGAGTCCTAAACTGATGTGTTTAGAAGTCTAAGTCCTTTAACATTGTAGTTTGAGTTCTAAGTTGTAGTACTTAGAAGTCAATATCTTTGACATTAAAGTCCGAGTTCTGATTTGTTGTAATCAGAAGTCTAAGTCTTTTAACAGTAAAGACCGGGTCCTGATCTATACATAATCAGAAACCATTGCTCTATAACATGAAAGTACGGGTCTTGAACTGAAATATTCAAGAGCCACTATCTTGCTCCCCCTAAACCTGTGGTACCTGTAAAACATATTTGACAGGTTTTGGTACCCACTGGTATTGGGGTCCTCGTAAGTTAGATTTAGAAATCCACTTCTCATTAGATTTAAATCTTTTAAATTCACTTTTCTGAGAAGTTATTCTGTAAGATCCGTACCAGTGATAAGCATATTCTCTTTGAACAAAGTCATTCTCTCCACAGTAAGAACAACAGATCTTCTTTTCAGCAACCCTGATCAAATGATTAGTAGAATAGATCATATCAGGTTTACCAAAAGATTTACCTTTATTCACATTGTTCTTTTTGGCGTTTGTTGTGGATACGAATGATTTGTCCTTCTTCTTTTCATCAAGAAAACCTTTCACTCTCCACACCATCTGTCCTTTCTAAGAACTCTTTCCAAGAGATTTGACATAGAAGCTTGCTGAACTATCAACAAATTTGTCATAAAATAGATTAAATGGACGAATCGGATTTGATTTGACAATGTTTGGTTTGACACTGTTCTTTTTGAAAACATTTTCATGAATGGAACTTGAAGCTGTTTTAAAAGAACAAACTGATTCGGTTGAATTGTCATAAGGTGATTGAGTAATCACAACAACAGAAATCGTTTAAGACAATTCAACATTTGCAGCTTCCAAGTCCTTTATCTTTTTGGATAGAATGTTTCTTTCTTCAGAAATAGTGTCAAACTTTTTCTTCAAATCAGATCTAACCATCTGTTCTTTAAGAATATCTGATGATAGAACAAGTATCTTGGATGTAAGCTTAGATATTTCATTTTCAAAGTTTTGACGTTCTTGCTCAAAATCTTTTTCTAAGTTCTTGTTTTGTTCAGAAATATCTTTGAAAGTCGCAACATTTCTCTTTTCAGCATTTTTCTTTTCAAGCTCAAAAGACTTTTTCTTTTATTGAAAAGATTTTCTTTCTTTTTCAAGTAAGTCTTGCAGAACTGAGATTTGTTTGGGAAGTTCAACTGTTTTGTCTTCAAGAACTTTTCTCTCTTTGGCAAACGTGTCTCTTTCAGTAATTAATATTTTTTTAAACTCTGACACTTGCTTGGAGAGTTTAATGCATCTTAGCTCCAAATCCTTTTTCTCTTGGATAACTTTCTTAGAAAAATCAGATAGCTTTTTAGTAGAGGCTTTCTCCAGATTTGATTTGTCTTTATCTGCTTGAAGGCTTTTCATCAGATCAACATTCTTTGTCTCCAATACAGATATTTGATCTTCAAAAGCTTTAAACTTGATGTGCAGATCAACTGATTCAACTTTAAGTTCTGATGTCTGTTGTTCAGTTGTCTTCAGCTTGCTTTGAAGATTGGATTTTTTTTCTTTCAATTTGATTATTTTTTCATTTGCCTTAATAATGTTCTCTTTTATTTCAATTTCTTTCTCTTTCTCTTTAATCTCTTTCTCTCTTGCCTTGATAATACCTGAAAAATCAGATTTAGAATTATTAATACATTTAGCACATTCAGAAGTTTTATCAAAATTTAACAATTTAGCTTTAAACTCCTGAATCTGATTAAGAAGCTTTGAATTCTGAATCTTCAGTTCATCCCGTTCAGCTTCTATGATAGGTTTTTTAGGCATGTATACGATTGCAACATATCTCCCTGCTAAAACATTTAGACATCTTGATATCTGAAAAAATTTACTTCAAAATGATCGTCAAAAATCAAAAAATTATGATTACCATCAGAAATATGTCCCCCTCTGTAGACTTAGCACGGGGGTCCCGCTACCCGGTTAGCGGGTGGGGTCATAGGGCAACGCCCTTGCGGGGTTGAGGGGCAGCGCCCCTAGAGAAATTTATTTATGACATATTGAATGTATGCTTGATATGATCGTCCAAAATATTCAGACAAAAAAATTACTTGAAAAATCAAACTTGAAAAACACTTGAAAATTTTGAAAAAATTTCTGAGGCACAAACTCTTACAACAAAGAAACTCGCAAAACACTGTGGATGACACTTCGCGCTAACAGGCTTGTGTGCATTTTTGGTTCGCGCAGAGCACTACATGCACGTTTTGAGATTCTCGCTAGAAGGATGTGTGTGTTTTGAACTTCTCGCAGATAAGTTCGTGCGCGTTTCGGACTATTCTTCTCGCAAAACCTTTGCCCGTTCCACACTTAGAAACTTTTTGACAACTTAACTTCACGCAAAATGTAAACTCATAGAACTAGAGAACTCACATATCACAAAACTCGCATAACACTGAAACAAAAAATCAAAACTCGCAAGAAGCTTTGTGCGTGTTTTCACTTCCCGCAGAGCAAAGCTTGCGCGTTTTAGACAAAAACTCGCAGGACACAACAAACATAAACATTCTTCTTTCTGCATGTTCTTTGTTGCTTGCACGTTTAGTGACGTGCGTGTTCTTCACTTTGATTTTTGCGGGTATTCTGGATCTTGCGTGTTCTTCATCTATGTTCAGAAATTCGATCCAAAATCTTTAAAACTTGCAATTAATACATGAAAATGCAAAGATATGGTCGAAATAACAACTAGAACACATTTCTAATATGACTTTTAGAATGAAAACAACAAAATCACAATGAATTGATCAAAATAACAGTGTTCGACTTTTTTAAACTGTTAGAGCATAAATATATTGGATACAAGATCATAGAAGACTGAAGACTAAAGGTCAAAGCTAAAGTCAACTCTCAGCATCAAAGTCAAAGTCTTGTGTAATAAAAGTCAAAGTCAAATGTTGTAATTTTTGTTTTTCTGTTGTGTGCGCGTTCTGTAGCGTGCTTGAATAGTAGTTAGCGTGTTTTCTTTGTTAGTATATATAGGTGTTGTGTGCGTGTAATCTAGTGATAACAGAGATAGCATTGTGAGGATTTTCAGAGTTAGAGAGAGAAAGTGTTGAGAGCTCATTGTAATCATTTCTGTGTTTGAAATAAAAGTAAGATTGATGGAATTGATTGTCATCTTGTGATTTTCATTGTTATCTGGGATAATAATTGGTTTCAGAGCAAACGAAATTCATAATTCTTGGATCATAATCGAAGTTGTTGAACAAACTCGCAAGTCGGCTGGATTGTAGTGAATTTTTCGAATTAGTGATGTTTTGGATTTGATTTTTGAATCTTTGTGTTCGATTTAGAATATAGATCGAGTCCTGTTTGGATTGTTTTCTCCAATTTACATTCTCTTAGTGTGAATTTTGTATTTTTGTAGATTCGAGTTCAAGTTTTACTACGTATTGTATCTTAGATCAAATTCGATCAATTGATATTGTTAATCTGTATTTTACTTGTTGTAACTCGATCGAAATAATATTTTGGGCATTCCTACAAATTTTCAGATCAATTGAAGAAGATTTAAGCCAAATTCAAGTGGAAAAATGAAGTTTTCGGTTGTCAAGTGAAGAACTCGCTAGATCTGAGTTTCGCGCTAGTGAAGAACTCGCAAACTCAAGAACTCGCAGAGACATTGATTGATTGTGCAAAGTGAAGAACTCGCAAGTTGCTGTGTGCGCGAAGTTCAAGAACTCGCTAATAGTGTCGTGCGGGAAGCTAAAACTCGCACATCACTAGGTGCGAATTTGCACTGTTCATCTTTCGAGTTCTGCGCGAAGTGTGATCCTGCAAGAAGTGTGTCTTGCGCGTTTGAATTTTTGTGCGAAGTATCTGTATTCGAAATTTTTCTAAGTCTCTAACTCGCAAAGATTTTGCGAGAAGCCCTAGAACTTGCAAAAAGCTTGTGCACGAACCTTGGTTCACGCAAGCTTCTTCGTGCGCGAATCTTAAACTTGCACAACTCTTTGTGCGAGAAGTACAGTTCACGCAAGCTTTGGTGTGCGCGTTTCTGAAACTCGCACATAGAGTTTTGCGCGAAGTGTCTTTATTTCAGTATTGTGCGTGTTCTGTCCTTAGTGAATTTTTCTGAATTTTTCTGAAATTTTTCTGAAATTTAACTGAGTTTGATTTTTGTAGATCAAACTTTATTATCTGAATTTTGACGATCATAAAAGCAGTGTAGATCAAAGATGACTTCCAGAGAAGCACTTGCTATCGGAACCGATGTTAAACCACCAGTACACTTCAAAGGAGAGTATGAACAATGGAAAGATCGATTCTTGGATTTTATTGATAGAAATGACTTGGGAGCTTATATCAGAAAGTCATTGGAGGAAGGTGTTATGGAAATTCCAACAAAGACTCGTATTGTTGGAAATGAGCAGACAGAGTACCCACTTCCACCTGAAGAATACATAGAAGAGCAAATAAAGAGAGTAAAAGCTAATAGATTGGCAAGATCATTTATTCTTCAAGGCATACCAAACGAGATATATGTCAAGATTGATAGCTACAATGCTACCGGAAAGCAAATGTGGGATCAATTGGAGAAAATGATGCTAGGATCGAAGATTGGCAACCAACTGAATATCTCTAACTGCCTCAACAACTATGAGGAATTCAAAGCCAAAGAAGGAGAAACTCTAGAGACAACATATGGCAGATTTGTGACCTTGTTGAATGAATTAAGCAAGAACAAAGTGAAAAAGTCACAAATTGAGCTGAATGTCAAGTTGCTCAGTATTCTCCGACCAGAATGGAAAGCGTTCACTAGACAGATGAAGCAGATGAAAGATCTGAATGAAATCCCACTCCACGAAGTCTATGAAACCTTAAGGCAGAATGAAGAGGAAGTAGATGAGATTAAAGAGGAGAAGAAAAAGGCTGATAAGGCAATTGCTGATCCGATTGCTCTAGTTGTCAAAAAGAAATCTGTAAGTTTGAAGAAGAAGAAAAAGGTGATAGTTTCTGAATCAGAAGAGGCTTAAAGTGAGGACAACTCTGACTCTGACGACTGTGAGAACCTGAAGCAGGCTATGCTTATGTTGACCAAGGCTTTTCAAAAGAAGTTCTACAAAAAGCCTAGCTCGAACAGTCAGAGATATTCATCTGGTTCAAGGAATTATGATCATAAGGAAAGAATTGAAGGAAAGAGATTAGAGGAAAAGAGGCCAGAAGAGAAAAAGTATAGAGCTGAAGAAAAGAAGCAGCCAGAACCGACAAAATGCTACAACTGTGGCAAAATCGGACATTTTGCAAAAGATTGCCGAAAGCAACAAGAGGTTGGCAAGGCATTAATGGCTGAGGACGAGTTCTGGCTCGATCATTCAGATGAAGAAGTTGAGAAAGAAGAGACAACTCATATTTGCATCATGGGAAAGATAGTGGATGAAGGTGAAGATTAAACTAAGACAGATGATGAAGACAACGAAGAGGTATGTGATATGTCTCAATCTGATTTTCTTAATGCTATGCAAGCCATGATAGTTGAACTTCAAGAAGTATGTTATGTCCCAAGGCTTGAGCTTCCCAGGAGGTCACCCATCCTACGATTTCTCTCGCCCGAGCACGCTTAACTTGTTAGGATCAAGCGCTTACCACTACACCAAAAGCAATTGCTGGTGGTGAAGGCGCAACTTTATTTCCTTAAACCATGGTAGCGCAAAGCCCCGTACTAAGCGACAGACGGACATGAGGGGCTGCACCACTTTCGTGGAGCCAGCGGGTCGGGCTGTTAGTCCCGGCCAGTTACATACTCCCGAGTCGAAGGTGAGGGTGCTGGATGTTTGTGGTATTCCCAGCAAATGTTGGGATTTCTCCTCAACAATCCCCCCCCCCAGCATTTGCACACTGGGAGACTCGAACCCGCGACCTCGCTCTGATACCAATTGTTATGTCCCAAGGCTTGAGCTTCCCAGGAGGTCACCCATCCTAGGATTGCTCTCGCCCGAGCACGCTTAACTTGTTAGGATCAAGCGCTTACCACTACACCAAAAGCAATTGCTGGTGGTGAAGGCGCAACTTTATTTCCTTAAACCATGGTAGCGCAAAGCCCCGTACTAAGCGACAGACGGACATGAGGGGCTGCACCACTTTCGTGGAGCCAGCGGGTCGGGCTGTTAGTCCCGGCCAGTTACGTACTCCCGAGTCGAAGGTGAGGGTGCTGGATGTTTGTGGTATTCCCAGCAAATGTTGGGATTTCTCCTCAACATAAAGTCTAAACATGAACGCGAGAAAGGTATCATGAAAGAAAACAAACAGTTAATACTGAAACTTAGCAAGGATCTTGCTGAGAAGAACGTATTGATTGAAGCTTTACATAAAAACAATTATACTGGCGCAAAAGAGAAGACTATAATTCATAATGAATTATCTGAAATTTTTTCAAAATATAAACTGTGAAAGTTTGAATCAAAAGAGATTGCTAAAATGTATTATTCGCTTTCAGAAGAAAACAAATCTTTACTTGAAAAAGTGAATGTTTTGGAAGGGAAATTATACACTTTGGGTCAAACTGAACAAACCATTCATCTAAACAAACCCAAAGAGAACAAAGAGTGTTGGGGACTCGGTTATGAGAATCCACACTATCTCAAAAAGGGTATATCATAAGTGCCTGTGCTTTATGATTTTGGATTTTTAAAACTGGCACCACAATAACCTGAACTTCAAGTTGAGTGGACTAAACTATCTGAAGAGGATGAAGCCAAGGAAAACGAGAAAAGAAAGAACACAACTAAAGTTCAACTTCCATTTCGATATGAGAGGTTGAATAATAGTTATAGTTCTGATAAATCAAAATTTCTTTCAAATGATTATTTTGAGAGTTATTCTTTAAAAGAAATGGAGGCTAAGCCTATCGAAGGTAAGCTTTACGTCCCTCCTCTCGTTTTGGAAAGTAAAATTTCTGAACTCGAGAAAACTCTAGCAGAAGAAAGGATTTTGATTGATCTTGAACAAACTGTATTTTCTACTGTGTTTAAATATACTGATTTTTCTAAATCATCTAATGCTTCAAAATCTGATGATATGTCTGGTCTATTTGATGATGAGTTTGATTTCTTAAATTCTGATGGTGATTTAGATGATTGTATTGCTTAATTTGATTTTGATGCTACACTTCCTGATCATTCAAAATTTGTCATAAACTCTTTTGGATTACCAAGTGTGTACGAAAAAGGTGAAACATCAACGAAAGTTGATAAATCAGTTCCTGTGAAAACCAAAGTTGCCAAAGGTAAGAAGAAGAAATCTGGGCATTCACAGAAACCGATCATCACTAGTAAGCCAAAAAAGAAGCATTCTCTTGATTCTCACAGTTCTAACTTTAAACTTTCAAATGTTTCAGATATGAGGAAGAAAAAGAATGGAGTTAAATCAACTTGGTTACCAAAGAAGAAGGTTGACGAGAAGGCAAAATCATTACCTAATTTTTCTTGTAATAGAAATACTGATAGTACTTCTGATGTAATTGAGAATGTCTCTTGTAATAGAAATACTGATAGTACTTCTCCGTATGCTAGAAAGTTTTCTAATAATCGTCGGAATGATTTTTCTTCTCGACAACATTCTAATGATTGGTTTGGCACATATCATGTATATTCTTATCATTCATATGATTCAACTGTTTTTCAAAAAGCAAAAGGGTCCATTTTTAAATGGATGCCAAAATCTACTTGTGCTAACACTGTAGGGCCCATATATAAATGGGTACCTAAATCAATTGTTTCGTGATTTTCTCATGTGCAGACCCGTTATATGTGGTACTTGGATAGCGGGCGTTCCAAGCATATGACTGGGCAGAAAGATTTATTGTCTATTTATACAGAAAAATACTGCAGGACAGTTAGATTTGGAAATGACCAATTTTCACCAATTTTGGGATATGGTGATCTAGTTCAAGACAAGGTAACGATAACGAAGGTGAGTTATGTTGAAGGTTTAGGGCACAACCTGTTTAGCATTGGCCAGTTCTGTGATAAAGGATTAGAGGTGAACTTTAAAGCCAAAAGTTGCTCTGTGCGTACTGAAGATGGCAAGGAACTAGAAAATCCAATCTCTACACAATCAATCTTTCAAAGGTCCATACTGACAGTGAGGTCTGCTTACTGACAAAAGCCTCGATGCAACAAAGTTGGCTTTGGCACCAAATGCTGTCACACCTAAATTTTCGTTACATAAACAAATTGGTCACTGGAAAGTTAGTAAAAGTACTTCCTGAGCTCAAATATATGAAAGAACACTTGTGTGCAGCATGTGAAAAGGGAATGATGAAAAGAGCTCCACATAAGCCGAAACCTGAACAAAGTACCAGTTCTCCACTCTAGTTGTTGCATATGGATCTCTGTGGTCCTATGCGTACACAAAGGATAAGCGGCAAGAAATATGTTTTAGTTATCGTGGACGACTATTCGCGGTTTACATGGGTAAAAATTTTGAGAACAAAAGATGAGACGCCCGAAATTCTCATCACTTTTATGAAGACTACCCAAGTAAACCTGCAAAAGTCGGTCAAGCTTCTTAGAACAGACAACGACACAGAGTTTAAGAACAAAATTGTTGACGATTATCTCGAATCAGTCGGGATTGTTAGGATTAAGCACTTACCACTACACCAAAAGCAATTGATGATGGAGAAGGTGCAACTTTATTTCCTTATAGCGTAGCAGCCAGCGCCACGTTTTGATTTAGGAAGATGTTGGTCAATGACCCAACAATCCCCCCCCCCAGCATCTGCCAGCACTAACAAGATCTTCGCTAGAAGTCAATGGCTGCACAGAATACCTTTGGCATTTAAATGAACTCCATGTGATTCGAACCCGTGACCTGCTCTGACACCACATGTTAGGATCAAGCGCTTACCACTATGCCAAAAGCAATTGCTGATGGAGAAGACACTTTATTTTCTTATAGCGTAGCAGACAGCGCCACATTTCGATTTAGGAAGATGCTGGTCAATGACCGAACAATCCCCCCCCCCCCAGCATCTGCCAGCACTAACAAGATCTTCGCTAGAAGCCAATGGCTGCACAGCATGCCTTTGGCATTTAAATGCACTCCATGGGATTCGAACCCGTGACCTGCTCTGATACCACATGTTAGGATCAAGCGCTTACCACTACGCCAAAATCAATTGCTGATGGAGAAGGCGCAACTTTGTTTCCGTATAGCGTAGCAGCCAACACCACATTTCGATTTAGGAAGATGTTAGTCAATGACCCAACAAGGATAACGCATCAATTCTTTGTTGCTCGTACGCCTAAACATAATGGAGTACTAGAAAGGCGAAACCGAACGCTAGTCGAGGCTGCTCGTACTATGCTTAGTCAATCTGACCTACCTCTGTTTCTGTGGGCAGAAGCTGTTTCGACTGCGTGCTATACTCAGAATCGTTCCATGATACGCCGCCGTTTTGGAAATACTCCTTATGCTTTGATCAACAACCGGACACCAACAATCAAATACTTTCATATCTTTGGTTGTAAGTGTTTTGTGCTTAATGACAGAGAGAGTCTGAACAAGTTCAGTGCTAAGGCAGATGAAGGAATCTTCATTGGTTATTCTCAATCATCGGCTGCATACCGGGTATATTTGAAGACATCAAAGACAGTAATCGAGAGCGTTAATGTCACATTCGACGAGAAAATGGCTTCTGAACAAAGCAGTTCAGAACCCGTACTTACCGGAGTGCTAGCTTTTGGGCAGATCAGTCCAGAACCTGTACCTACAGCGAATAAATCAGATGAAGCATCAACTTCAAATGCTCATTTATCTTATTTAGATCTTTTATTTGAACTGTTTTATGATGAATTTCTTGAATCTAAAGTGACTAAATCTGTTGTGGTTGACAGGATGGACTAATCAACGAATAATTATCCAACCGTTTTAGAGTTATCTACTGAATCCAACTCCCCGGTTCAGCAAGGAATTCCAGTTCAAATATCTGCTCCGATAGTTGAAGATGTGAACAATAATGAAGAGATAGAAGTTGCTGAGTCAGTTAGGTGTATAATAGAGACAAATCAACAGTCTGAACAAGTTGTATCAACTGAAGATTCTGTACAAGCTAATTCAACTGAACCACTCCCTCCTACTATACAAACTGATGAAGTTGAAAGTGGATTCCTAGATGATAATCACGATCAATCAACATCTAATCCACTCCCTTATGAACATCGTTGGACCAAAGAGCACCCTATTCACCAAATCATTGGAGATCCAACCAAGCCGGTGCAAACTAGGTCAGCAACTTTAAACCAATGTATGCATGACTCATTCCTGAGTAAGATAGAGCCAACTCGCGTATCAGAAGCTGTAGCTGACTCGGATTGGGTGTCTGCTATGCAAGAAGAGTTAAACCAGTTCGAAGCCCTAAAGGTCTGGAGACTTGTGCCAAAACCAGAAGGTAAATCAATAATCGGCACCAAATAGGTATTCAAAAATAAAAAGGATGAAGATGGTATCGTAATTCGAAATAAAGCAAGACTTGTTGCCAAAGGCTACCGGCAAGAGGAAGACATCGATTATGATGAGACTTACGCTCCAGTAGCACGTATAGAAGCAATCCGCATGTTTCTAGCGTACGCTGCTCATAAAAACTTCACAGTCTACCAGATGGACGTGAAGACTGCCTTTCTAAATGGCATTCTTAAGGAGGAAGTCTACGTTACACAAACAGAAGGCTTAGTGAATCCAGATAAACCAGATCATGTTTACATCTTGGATAAAGCACTTTATGGGTTAAAACAAGCGCCTCGAGCCTGGTACGATGTCTTATCAAAGTTTTTGGTCAAGTCGGGCTTCAATAAAGGTAAAATCGATACTACTTTATTCATTAAGAAAGAAAAAGTCGATATCATTCTTATTCAAATATATGTGGATGATATAATATTTGGCTCTACAAATCCTAAATACTGTAAGAACTTTTCTAATCTAATGGTGTCAAGATTTCAAATGAGTATGATGGGAGAGATGAACTTCTTTCTCGGATTACAAGTAAAACAATTTTCAACGGGGATTTTTATAAATCAAGCTAAGTACATTTTTGATATTCTTCGGAAATTCAAAATGGAAACTTGTAAACCAATTGGTACCCCGATGACACCAGGAACTAAGATCGGCATGGATCCTTTGGGAAAACTTGTTGATGTTAGAACCTATAGAGTAATGATTGGTTCTTTAATGTATCTAACTTCAAGTAGGCAGATATTATGTTGTCTACATGTTTATGTGCAAGATATCAGGCCAATCCAAAAGAATCCCATATGTCTGCAGTAAAGCGCATATTTAGATATCTGAAAGGGACTGCAGATCTTCGTCTGTGGTATCCTAAAGATATTGGTTTTGAACTGACAACTTACTCAGATGCAGATCATGCTGGATGTATGTTAGACAGGAAGAGCACATCGGGTCACATTCAATTTCTTGGAGACAAGCTTGTAAGTTGGGCGTCAAAGAAACAACTTTGTGTTTCCACTTCGACTGTTGAAGCAGAGTATGTAGTTGCTGCCAGTTGCTGCTCTTAAGTATTGTGGATGAGGACACAGCTTCGAGACTATGGTTTCCAATAAAACAAAATCCTGATTTATTGTGACTGCTGCCAGTTGCTGCTAATCCTGTACATCATACAAAGACAAAACACATCGATGTTAGATATCATTTTATCAAAGACAATGTAGAAAAAGGTACAATAGAACTTTATTTTGTAAACACTGATTATCAGCTTGCTAATTTGTTTACCAAGCCTTTAGACGAAAAGAGATTTAATTTTCTTATCTCTAAACTTGGTATGTTAAATCTTAAGACATAATCAGTGATTACCTATTAAAGTTTTTCTTATTGTTAATTTTCTTCATTTCTTTATTTTTATTCTGCAAAGATATCTGCACTGAAAGGTATTTGTGTTTTCAGGGGGAGTTAGAGAAGATGTTTAGATGATCTACATCCATTTGGGGGGAGTTAATCATTTTTGAATATATTTGTCACTGACATATTTTTCTAATACATAAATGCAGGGGGAGTAAGAATAAAGAAAATGAGTAAGCATTATGACTTCTGATTATTCCAAATCATAACTCGTACATTAAATGTTTTACTGCTTTATGTCATTTTCTTTTCAATAAATTTTTTGTGAATAAATTTTGTACTTTGATAGACTTTTTGACTGATGCAGATTGAGAGGATGCTTACAAGATCATATCATTATGACTTTAAGTTTGACTTGGTGAGATTTAAGATCGAGCGAAAGGTTTATTTCTTATCTTAATCTCATATATGGTTGAAAGAAGGACGACTTTCAATCATAGAAAACATGTTCTTAAACGTTCAAACCACTTCCCGGTTCTTAAATAGATTTCATGATTTGGAAGTGTGAATTTTAAATGTTTTCATTTTTAATTGTGCTTAAATGCTTATAAACTGTGTGTTTCCAAAGATAAATACTTGTGTATTATCTTTTCTATATACTTTCAAGTATTCACACACACCGGTTTTATTTTGTTGAAATTGTTCTTACCATGTCTCTAAATTGAAACAAATCTGCGATGGTAAGACACCCCGATTGAACTTCAAAGAACTTTGAGCGTGATTTCATTTCAAAATGTTCTTTCAAGAATGTCTATATATTGTTTCGTATAGACAACATTCAATTTTTGTTGATCTAAGTCTTAATTGATAAATCATTTTGATTTTGATCATTTCATACAATGTCATATTTTCAAACAAGTTTCTTGTATTCGTTTCATTCTTTCAATATACTTGTTTGAAATATCTTCATTGTTTAAAATGCTCAAATCTTCATGATTATATTTACGAGCATACAAACATCTGACATTTGTATCTGTGCTTTAAATGTTCTAGTTAAACCATTCTGAGCAACATTGATCTTTATAGGAAAACATGGGTTCTTTGTGTGAGCTTAAATGAATCTTCTATGGATTCACGTTAACCAGTGTTTCCTACCCAAGAAGTTTATCTTTGAGTGATCGTTTGTGTGAAGAGTCAATAAATACTGAGTGTGGGTTGTGTGAAGAGGTAAAATGTAAATGAGAGTTTGGTTAGAAGCGAGCTCAAGGATTAAAAGAAAGAGGGTGTGAGATCATAGTAAAAGAATATCAAACTCTGTGTTAGAGCATAAATCTGTTGGATACAAAATCACAGAAGTCTGAAGACCAAAGGTCAAAGCTAAAGCCAACTCTCAGCATCAAAGTTAAAGTCTCGTGTAATAAAGTCAAAGTCAAACATTGTATTTTCTGTTTTTAATAGTGTTTGCGCGTTTTAGTATTATGCGTGAACAATGTTTAGCGTGAACTGTTCTTAGCGCGTTTGTAAGCCTTTGTATAAATAGCTTGTGTGCGTGTTCCTTGCAATAGAGTTCTGAGAGAAACTAGAGAAAATCAGATGGGAGATAGCAGTGTGAGAGAACTGAAGTTAGAGAGAAAGTGTTGTGAGATTATATCTTGTAATTGAATTTGTGATTAATAAAAGTATGATTTGATGAAATCAATTGTCATCTTGTGATCACATTGTTATTCCCAGATAAGTTTGATATTCTTTTACTCTAATCTTTCACCCTCTTTCTTTTTAATCATTGAGCTCACTTCTAACCAAACTCTCATTTACATTTTACCTCGCCACACAACCCACACTCATTTCTTTTTGACTCCTCACACTCGATCACTAAGGATTAACTTCTTGGGTAGGAAACACTGGTTATCGTGAATCCATAGAAGTTTCATTTAAGCTCACACAAAGAACCCATGTTTTCCTATAAAGATCAATATTGCTCAATATGGTTTAACTTGATCAGTTAAAACTCAAATATACAAGTCAGATGAATGTATGCTTAGAGATGTAATCATGAAGATTTGAGCATTTTAAGCATTAAAGATATTTCAAACAAGTATATTAAAAGAATGAAATGAATACAAGAAACTTGTTTGAAAATCTGACATTGTATTATAAAGATCAAATATGAAATGATATAGCAATCAAGGTTTTGGTCATCAAAAAATGATATTGTCTATACGAAACAAAAATATATACACTCTTGAAAGAACGTTTAGAAATGAAATTACGCTCAAAGTCTTTGAAGTTCAATCGGGGTGTATCACCATCGAAAAATTTGTTCAAATATGAGACATGGTGATAACATATCCTACAAAAATTAAACCGGTGTGTGTGAATACTTGAAAGTATATAGACAAGATAATACACAAGTATTAATCTTTGGAAACACACGGTTTGTTGACATTTAAAGCACATGTAAATGAAAACATTTAAAATCACACTCCAAATCTGGAAATCGTTTAAGAACCGGGAAGTGGTTTGAACGTTTAAGAAAATATTTTCTATGATTGAAAATCGTCCTTCTTTCAATCATATATGAGATTAAGAATAGAAATAAACCTTTCCGGTAAATCTTAAATCTCATCAAGTCAAGCTTAAAGTCACAAAGATATGATCTTGTAAGCATCTTCTCAATCTGCATTAGACAAAAATCCGTCAAAGTACAAAATTTATTCACAAAACTTTATTGAAAGATAAAATGACATAAAACAATAAAACATTGAATGTACGAGTTCTGATCTGAAGTAATCAGAAGTCATAATTCTTACACATTTTCTTTACATTTAGTCCCCCTGTAGATATGCATTAGAAAAATTATGTCAGTTAATCATATGCACAAATATATTAACTCCCCCTCAATTGAAAATTGATCATCTTTATCTTCTCTCACTCCCCCTAAGATCATGAACACACATTTAAAGTGCAGATATCTTTTCAGAATAAAGATAAAGAAATGAAGAAAAATAAAAATAAGAAAAACTTTAGTAAGTAATCACATATTATGTCTTGAGATTAAGCATACCAAGTTTCGAGATAAGAAAATTAAATCTCTTTTTGTCGAGAGGCTTGGTAAACAAATCAGCAAGCTGATAATCAGTGTTTACAAAATAAAGTTCTATTGTACCTTTTTCAACATTGTCTTTGATAAAATGATACCTAACAACGATGTGTTTTGTCTTTGTATGTTGTACAGGATTTGCAGATATGGCAATGGCGCTCTTCGAGTCACAATAAATAGGAATTTTGTCAAATTTGAATCCATAGTCTCGAAGTTGTGTTCACATCCACAAGATGTTAGAACAGCAACTGGCAGCAACTACATACTCTGTTTCAGCAATCGAAGTAGATACACAAAGTTGTTTCTTTGACGCCCAACTTACGAGCTTGTCTCCAAGAAATTGAATATGACCCGATGTGCTCTTCCTGTCTAACATACACCCAGCATGATCTGCATCTGAGTAAGCCGTCAGTTCAAAACCAGTATCTTTAGGATACCACAGACCAAGATCTGTAGTCCCTTCAGATATCTAAAGATCCGCTTTACTGCAGACATATGGCATTCTTTAGAATTGGCCTGATATCTTGCACATAAACACGTAGAAAACATAATATCTGGCCTACTTGACGTTAAATACATTAAAGAACCAATCATTCCTCTATAGATTCTAACATCAATAAGTTTTCCCGAAGAATCCATGCTGATCTTAGTTCCTGGTGCCATCGGGGTACCAATTGGTTTACAAGTTTCCATTTTGAATTTCCGAAGAATATCAAAAATGTACTTAGCTTGGTTTATAAAAATCCCCGTAGAAAATTGTTTTACTTGTAATCCGAGAAAGAAGTTCATCTCTCCCATCATACTCATTTGAAATCTGGACACCATGAGGTTTGAAAAATTCTTACAAAATTTAGAATTTGTAGAGCCAAATATAATGTCATCCACATATATCTGAATAAGAATAATATCAGCCTTTTCCTTTTTGATGAATAAAGTGGTATCGATTTTACCTTTTGTAAAGCCAGACTTGACCAAAAATTTTGATAATACCCCATACCAGGCTCGAGGCGCTTGTTTTAGTCTATAAAGTGCTTTATCCAAGATATAGACATGATCTGGTTTATCTGGATTGACAAAGCCTTCAGGTTGTGTAACGTAGACTTCCTCCTTAAGTATGCCATTCAGAAAGGCAGTCTTCACGTCCATCTGATAGACCTTTAAAGCTTTAAACTGATTTAGCTCCTCCTGCATAGCAGTAACCCAATCTGAATCAGCAAGAGCCTCTGATACGCGAGTTGGCTCAATCTTGCTCAGAAAGGAATCATGCATACACATATTCATTGTTGCAGACCTAGTTTGCACCGGTTTTGATATATCTCCAATTATCTGGCTTATCGGGTGCTCTTTGGTCCATTTATGTTCATGAGGGAGCGGATTAGATGTAGATTGATCATAATTCTCATCTAGATATCCACTATCATCTTTTTCTTGTTCAACAGTGTTAGGGGGTTCAGTTGAAGTCTCTTGTACAAAAGTGTCAATTGGGACAGCTTGGTCAGTCTGTTGATGATTCATGACAGTGCAGCCAACTGAAGTATCAACTTATGTTTCAAAAATATCAGGTGCAACTTCAACTGAAGGAGTAACTGTTTAAATTGGAGGTTCTTTCTGAACTGGGGGAACAAGTTCAGTAGACACATCTGAAGTGATTGGATGATTTGTCGTTGAGTCTTCAGACCTGTCAACCACAATAGAATTAGGAAGTTTAGATCCTAGAAACTCATCATAGAAAAATTCAAACAGCAAATCTAATTCAGATAAATGTGATGTAGAAGTAGAAGCTTTATCCGAATTAGTTGCATTAGATACATGTTCTGGACTGAGTTGTCCAGAAGCTAACACTCCGGTAAGTACGGGTTCTGAACTGCTTTGTTCAGAAGCCACCTCCTCATCGAATGTTACGCTGACGCTTTCAATAACAGTATTTGAGCTATTCAGATAGATCCTATATGTAGCAGATGTCTGTGAGTAGCCAATGAAGATTCCTTCTTCAGCCTTCGGTCTGAACTTATTCAAGTTCTTTCTGTCATTAAGCACAAAACACCTAAATCCAAAGACATGAAAATATTTGATATTAGGTGTACGATTATTAATTAATGCATAAAGAGTTTTACCAAATCGTCTGTGAATAATTGAGCGATTCTACGTATAACATGCAGTAGAGACAACTTCTGCCCACAGAAATAGCGGTAGATCTGACTGGCTGAGCATAGTTCGAGCAACCTCGACTAGCGTTCTATTGCGCCTTTCCACTACTCAATTTTGTTCGGGCGTTCTGGCAGCAGAGAATTGATGCGTTATCCCGACAGATTCGAGATAAACTTCAACAGTCTTGTTTTTAAAATATGTGCCGTTATCCGTCCTTAGAAGCTTAACTGTCTTCTGCAAGTTCACTTGGGTAGTCTTCAGAAATTTGATGAGTACTTCGGGCGTCTCATCTTTTGTCCTTAGAAACTTTACCCATGTGTAGCGAGAATAATCATCCACTATTACCAACACATATTTCTTTCCTCCTATGCTTTGAGTACGCATAGGACCACAAAGATCCATATGCAAAAGTTCAAGCGGAGAGCTTGTACTCGGTTCGGGTTTCGGCTTGTGAGTTGCCTTCTTCATTTTACCCTTTTCACATGTTGCACATAGATGTTCCTTTTCATATCTCAGCTCAGGAAGACCGTTCACCAATCTGCCTTTGACCAATTTGTTTATGTAACAAAAATTCAGGTGCCAAAGCCTTCGGTGCCAAAGCCAACTTTGCTGCATCGAGGCTTTTGTCAGTAAGCAAACCTGATTGTCAGTTTGTACCTTTGAAAGATTGATTGTGTAGAGGTTTGACTTTCGAGTACCAACTAAGAGTTCTTTGCCATCTTCAGTACGCACCGAGCAACTCTTAGCTTTGAAATTTACCTCTAATCCTTTGTCGCGGAACTGGACAATACTGAATAGGTTGTGCCCTAAACCTTCCACATAGCTCACCTTCATTATCGTTACATTCTCTTGTATCACGTCACCATATCCAAGAATCGGTGAAAATTGGTAGTTACCAAAACGAACATTTCCGCTGAATTTCTCTGTATAATTAGACAATAAATCCTTTTGCGCAGTCATATGCTTGGAACACCCACTATCCAAGTACCACATATGACGGGTCTGCATAAGAGAAATCAGGGAATAACAGATTTAGGTACCCATTTAAAAACGGGTCCTGTCAGTTTAGCACAAGATTTTGGTATCCATTTATAGATAGATCCTTTGACCTTTTGAAAAACAATTGAATTATAAGACTGATAAGAACATACATGATAATTTCCAAACCAATCATTAGAATATCGGTGAGAGACAAAATCATTCCGTCTATAATTAGATGACTTAGTAGTAGAATGAGATAACCGGAGTAACTGCTTTATTGAATATCGCTTGTAAGGAATTACAAGGTTTTGTTTATTTGAAGCAATACTACCAACTATATCAGAAGAACTACTAGTATTTCTATTACAATCTATATCCGGAGATGATTCAGAACTCTCATCGATCTTCCTTTTTGGACGCCATTCCTTTCGATCTTCATATCTTTTCTTTTTCACTGAAACATTAGATTTAGATATGTTAGGAAAATCATATTTCTGAGATTTTCTATTCTTTTGTTTACCAGTGTCGGTCCGTTTCTGTGAGTGTCGTTTCTTTTGCTTCTTACCCTTAACATAGTAATCAACATTCACAAAGACTGTTTCATCAACCTTGGTTGATGATTCACCAACTTCATGCACACTTGGTAAAGCTTGACCATTTATAACAAAAGTAGAATGATCTGGAAGTGGAGCATTGAAGTCAAACATATCAATCTCATTTACACACCCTTCATCAGAATTTAAAAAATCATTTGCAGACGCAAATAAGTCATCAATATCAACTTCATAGGTGGGAGATGCTCTAGAGAATGTAGAACACTTATGAAAATCAACATTTAAAGTTGTGTTCTTTAAAACAGTAGAAAATACATTTTGTTCAATGTCAGCCAATATTCTTTCATCAGATAAAATATTTTCAAGCTCAATTATTTTGTTTTATAAAATGAGTGGAGGTACATAAATTTTAGCTTTTAAAGGTTTTGCCTCCAACTCTTTTGTCGAATAGCTTTCAAAATAATCATTTGAAAGACATTTTGGCTGATCTGAAATATAACTATCATTCAGCTTTTGATAGTAAAATGGTAGTTGCATTTTCTTTGTATTCTTTCTGTTTTCATCTTCTCTGGCCTCGACCTCTTCAGGTGCTTTGGTAACAAATTTGGGTTTTAAATGAGTATATTTACCAGCAGCAAAAAGAAAATCAAAATTGTACAATGCTGGTTGTTTTCTGATAGCTTTCTTTAGATAGTGTGGGTTTTCGTAACCGAGACCCCACTTTTCTCTAATATCAGCTTCCTCATTTGGTGTGTTTAAGAAAATAGTTTGATCTGTTTGGCCTCTAGCATACAATTTTGATTCCAAACCATTTACCTTTTTCTCTAAAGTCTTGTTCTCAACCTACAAGTTAAACACTTTTAGAACATTTTCTTGCTTTTCTGAAACAGGCTTAGAAATTATAGATTCAAAATCAGAAATCTTATTTTCAAAACAATCTTTTTCTTGTTTAAAATCAGAAACAGATTTGCGAAGAGAATCAATCAGATATTTGTTTCCAATAACTTCTTTGTTAAGGTCAAAGATCTTTTGATTTTTCGTAGCAACTCTGCTCTTATCCTTTTTCAGTTTAAGTTGAAGATCTTGAAGTTCAACCATCATAGCTTCCATTTTAACCATAAAATCAGATTTGGAAATGTTAATTACCTCATCAACATTTTCTTCATCAGAATCATCATACTTCACAGTGTTGCCCTTCAAACACATGTGAGTTGATTCTTCTTCGTCTTCCTCATCAGAATGATCTAACCAAAATTCATCTTCAGCCATTAATGCCTTACCAGCTTCTTGTTGCTTAGCCAGTATCATTTTGGTCTTGTAATATTCTGAATTTCGAACCTTTGGCTTCCGACAATCCTTGGCGTAATGACCAATCTTTCCACAATTGTAACATTTGACTAGGTTGTCTGTCTTCTTTTCCTCACCATCATAGTCATTTACAAACTTTTTCTTCTCATCCGGATTTCTTTCCACATATCGATTCTCCTCATATCTTTTGCCTTCAACTTTTTCCCGGTGTTCATGATTCTTTGAACCTGATGAAGAATACCTCTGTGTGTTTGAACCCGGTTTCTTGTAAAATTTCTTCTGGAATGCTCGTGTCAAAAGATGCATAGCTTGCTTGAGATTTTCACCATCGTCACTATCCGAAGCAGAAGCAGAATCAGAATCAGAAATGAGAATTACTACTTTCTTCTTCTTTTTCTTCTCTTTCTTTTCTTTCTCCTTCTCTCCAGCTACCAAGGCTATAGGGTCAGATACTTTTTCAGCTTTCTTTTTCTCAGCTCTTTTCTCATCAACCTCTTCCTCATTCTGCCGTAACGTCTCGTAGACTTCATGAAGAGGTATATCACTTAAATCTTTCATCTGTTTCATCATGCGGGTATGTTTCTTCCATTCAGGTTGCAGGATGCTGAGAAAATTCACATTGTTTTCAATCTGCTTTTTCTTGACCTTATACTTTGAAAGTTCATTGAGAAGTAGAACAAATCTTTCATAAGTGTCCTCCAGACTTTCATTCTCTTTCGCTTTAAACTCCTCATACCTATTTATGCAGTTAGACACCTTCAGCTGATTGCCTACTTTGGAGCCCATCATCATTTTTTGTAGTTGATCCCACATCTTCTTGGCATTCGCTTTATAACTGTCGATCTTGATGTATATCTCATTCAGAATACTTTGGAGTAGAAGAGATCTGGCTTGTTTGTCGGCTTTGAATCTGTTCTTTTGCTCATCAGAATATTGAGCAAAGTCCTTTGGAACCATTTTCATCTTTCTCACTCTGTCCTCGTCTCCATCATCACTGTCTGAGGAATCATCATCTGGTATTTGGACAGTAGAAGGTATCATGGGACCTTCAGTAATTGATAGCAGAATGTTTTCTCCATTCGCGTGCCGATCAATAAAATCAAGAAATCGATCCTTCCACTGTTCATATTCCCCATTGAATAGAACAGAAGGCTTTACGTCCGTACCGATAGAAAGAGCATCTTTGGAAGTCATCTTGAATCTACACTGCTTACTGATCGTCAAAATTCAGAAAAACACACTTGATCTACAAAAATCAAACTCAGTTAAATTTCAAATAAAATCAGAAAATTTCACGAAGTATGAAACACACATGAAACTTAAATGACACACTTCGCGCAAACAACTCTATGCGAGTATTGAGCTTTGCGCACACCAAAGACTCAGGAAAACACACTTCTCGCACCCAAGGTTATGCGAGTTTGTGGTTCGCGCAAGGTATAAGATGCGAGAACTGAGGTTCGCGCACAACAAAGTTGCGTGAAACAACGTTCGCGCATACAGGCTTATGCGAGTACTTGATTCTCGCACACCACTGTGAGAGTTTTGAAACTTCTCGCTAAATCTAGCGAGTTCGAGACTTAGAAACTTTTCAGAAATACGGTTCTCGTTGAATTCAAACGCGCACGACCAGGGTTTGCGCGTTTTAGACTTAGAAAAAATATAACCAAGGATACTTCGCGCTAAATATAAACGCGCACGTCAACACTTCTCGCAAAATCACACTTCGCGCACGACAAACAACTTGAACAGTAACAACTCGCACCTAGGGTCATGCGAGTTTCAACTTCTCGCACGTCTCTGTTTGCGAGTTTTATACTTCAAATCCAAAAACAGTACTTTGCGAGTTTTATACTTCAAATCCAAAAACAGTACTTTGCGAGTTCTTGACTTTAGCGAGTTCTTCCTTCTGCGAGTTCTTCGTCTGCAAGTTCTTCACTAGCGCAAACTATAGATCTAGCGAGTTCTTCCCTTCACGAACAAAACTTCAACTTTCCACAAATTTCAATCGAATTCTTCTCCAATTGGATCGAAACTTTGCAGAACTCCTCGAAATCAACTCTAGAACATATTATAATACATGAATTTCAAATAAAAACAACAAATCTACAACTTCGATCTTAGAACAGTTCGAAAACTTTCAAACACAAAATCTTAGAAAAATTTAAAATTCAGTCTAATACAATGTCAATTCGACTAAATGATTCACACATAATCTGTTCTATGTATCAAATCGAATCTATTACAACCAATTTTATGATCTAAACAACACTTAATTCGAAAAAGCAACTTCAACCCAGTCGATATACGAGTTCTTGAAAAACGACCAAAAAATCTCGAATTCAATCCATGTTTTCTGAACTTTGTATGCTCTGATACCAATTGTTATTCCCAGATAACAATGTGATTACAAGATGACAATTGATTTCATCAAATCATACTTTTATTAATCACAAATTCAATTACAAGATATAAGCTCACAACACTTTCTCTCTAACTTCAGTTCTCTCACACTACTATCTCCTATCTGATTTTCTCTAGTTTCTCTCATAACTCTATTTCAAGGAACACGCACACAAGCTATTTATACAAAGGCTTACAAATGTGCTAAGAACAGTTCACGCTAAACATTGTTCATGCATAATACTAAAACGCGCAAACACTATTAAAAACAGAAAATACAATGTTTGACTTTGACTTTATTATACGAGACTTTGACTTTGATGCTGAGAGTTGACTTTAGCTTTGACCTTCAGTCTTCAGACTTCTGTGATCTTGTATCCAACAGATTTTTGCTTTAACACTCTGCACCAACTTTTTCTGAGTCGGGCAACCACATTACTAGTGTTTCACATTTCTTCGTGAACATTATTGAAACAGGCAACTAGCCCATGCCAACTCTTGATAAAAACCCCATCAGCCACTCATTTTCTTTTTAAAAAGAAAGTGTTTCATAATTTTAAGGGAACGCAACACATTATCTATCTGGTTTTCATTTGGAAACTCTGTATATTGAAAAACAAGGAAGTCTGCCCCACCTTCGTATTTCGATCATGCACATTGAGTCTGTGTTTAACTGTTGTTGTCTCAATGGTTTACACAATGTTGAGCCTTATAAAAAGCAATCATCATGTGCTTAATTCTTTCGAACACTTGCACGAACACACAAGAAAATTTGTTTTTCTTGTCATAACATTCATAGAAATTGCCTCTGTGGTGTTTCGATGATTGAATGGAAACCCTGGGGGAGTGAATATCACAAAAGCTTCTTTCCATTGTGTATTCGTTACACACAGTGACTTAGTGTTACTGACAGGCATCTTAACTGATTCATTTGTTGATTCAGGTGTTACATTCCTAATTTGTCTGAATTTGCAAAGATTCGGATAAATAACTTTTGGATCAACGGAGAATTAGAGGCTCTTGAGTTCAAAAGATCAGTGGTCAGAACAGATTTCAGAGACATTTCTTGTCAGAATTTTGATGATTTCATGTCTCATTCATCAAAAAGGGGGAGATGACAAAGTTCAAAGAAATGTTGACTGAAGAAGAATTTGAAACAATTTTGGTGTTGATAAAGAAAAGTTGGAGAATAAAGATTGATTTGAAGAGTGTTTATTTTCAAAGATTTCAAGACTAAAAGAGGAAAGCAAATTCAAAAGATTTCTGAAGGCATGTTGAATTTTACAGAAATTTTCTTTGAAGATAATTTGTTGAAGCAATCTGAGCTTAATCTGAAGATGATTTCTTTCAAGTGTCTGAAAGAGGTTTCTACCATTTTTTTTTGGGAAAGATTGTTACTATTTGTTGAAGACAGATTTTGGAAAGAATACAATTGTTTTGAAGATGATCTGAGTTATTAGAATTTGACAAAGGGAGAGATTGCACAGATTGTCTCAAAGAGAGAAGATTGAATTGCTAAATCTTTTGGAGATGATCTTGAATCCAAAGGGGGAGATTGTTAGAGCATAAATATATTGGATACAAGATCATAGAAGACTGAAGACTGAAGGTCAAAGCTAAAGTCAACTCTCAGGATTAAAGTCAAAGTCTTGTGTAATAAACGTCAAAGTCAAATGATGTAATTTCTGTTTTTCTGTTGTGTGCGCGTTCTGTAGCATGCGTGAATAGTAGTTAGCATGTTTTATTTGTTAGTATATATAGGTGTTGTGTGCGTGTAATCTAGTGATAACAGAGATATCATTGTGAGGGTTTTCAAAGTTAAAGAGAGAAAGTGTTGAGAGCTCATTGTAATCATTTCTGTGTTTGAAATAAAAGTAAGATTGATGGAATTGATTGTCATCTTGTGATTTTCATTGTTATCTGGGATAACATAAACTGAAACCCACAAAAATTCAAAATTGAACATGATTTTGTGTGAATTTCGAGAAGAAATCTAAACAAGAAAAATCCACAAACAACAATCGAACATCATGAGCCCATTTTCTTGCACTAAAAACGTTTGAGCATAAGAAATTCGATTGAACAGTGAATTTCAGAAAGTCGGTCTGCGTGTTCTTCGTGAAGTCAAGAAATCGATCCAATCAGTGTGTGTTTAATCCATCTGAATTGGTTTTGGTTGGCTCTGATACCAAATGTTAATTCCCAGATTCAAGCAATTCAATCAAGAACAATATATTTGACAATTAAGGAACAATCTAGAGAGAGAGTATCTAGAGAGAGAAACTCATAGAGTCATATATCTCTTAATGTGACAATTACAATGCTTTTTCGTAATTACAACAAACACTCATAAGCCTTATATATGGTCAAACTCCACAAGGCTTACAAGTAAACATCATTGACTAAACTAAGACTTGACTTGACTTTGACTTTACAGACTTTGACTCTTCTACATTAAATCTTGGATACAACAAATCAAGGCATCACCTCTAAGCAGTTGAGAGGCCAAGTTAGCTTAGCCAGGACTTCGGGGGTGAGGACGGATCGGGTGAGATTCCACCAAATCAAGGCCTCACCTCTAAGCAGTTGAGAGGCAAATTTGAACCGTTGCGATTCATCGCACTCGCTTGACTCGAAGGCCATTTCCACCTCCTTGAGCCAATACATACATGTAACCGGATTCGCCGATCCTGAAAACTCTTGCGGGCGGCTCCCTATAAAAGTCTTGTAGGTGCATCCTTCGTCCTTTCCCTTGCTTACGACTAACACATGTTCTTCGGTGCCGACGCCATTTCCACCACCTCCCGACCCAACCACAACGTTTTTCGCCACCGTTTCGGGTCGGCGGTGACTAGCGTCACGATCTTCCAAGAGATTCATAAAGAACTCCTGTTGTTGTGCCATGGTCGCGTTCATGGCTTGCATCATGCTACCCATCATTCGTCTCTCAAGGGTTGCCTCCTGGACAATCGGGTTGGCGGAAGCAAGATCTACTCGCGGAATGTGCTCGGGTCCCCCGCCCAAGACTGAGGTTATGGGAGGCCCCATGAAAGTCACCACCAAAGTAGGTTGGTCAACAGTAGATTCATCTTCCACTTGACCCTCTCGCGGATTTTGTAACATGTTCAGAGTGTTTACCATGATTATATGTCACACATGCATGACAAGGAGGTTCAGAAAAGACTAAGTAAGTTAAACTCATGGTACGTACTAATACACATTTCAATTATCATAATAACAACAATCCAAGTATGCTCACGTAACAATGTATTCATAATAGCAGTAGCTAAGTGAAATTATGAACAGATTATACACAAGGATTCTTGTCACCATAATTACGACTCTTAATTTGTATAATTCCATAAGTCCTAACACTCTCCCCACCTAAGAATTTTACCCATGGGTGGATGTCTCATTATAACCGCCTATAGTTTAAGTCTAGGCACGCTAAGGTCAATACCTAGTTCACTTAAACTAAAGCTCTGATACCAAATTGTAACATCCCAAAAATGGGCTAACAAAAATTTCCGGAAAATGGCAATGTGGTATTTAAAATGCCATAGCATGAGCCTCCCAAAAAAATGGGGAAATAAGAATACCTGTTTAATTACAGATTGTAATTGTAAGGTAAGATAAAGCAACAACCGATTAATCTAATTTCTACAGCGAAATAAGATTACAAAAGCGGTGTCGCCTATAAACCCAAATCAATCTTCACAAAATGTGCGCCCATATGCACTTTCCCTAAGCCCTCACAAAGTCCGCCTAGAACTTCTTAGGTGCGGCGCCTCTAGAACCTAAGATACACATAAACACCAAACAAGTGTTAGGCCAAAAAGCCTAGTGAGGTTAAATGACAAGTAATAAATGCATATATGGAAAATTTTATAGTTCCATCGAAATTCATAACCATGATTGGAATCAATTTGGGAGACCCATAACACCAATCAAATTACACCCAAGAGACGAGATACTTTAGTGTCCACTTCTACGAGTGACACCACAAGGCCCGGCACACCCGAGGATACAACATAGGCATTGCCCCAAGTGGCGGAGGTCTAGGCACATACCATAATAGTGGCATCCAAGACTATGTCCTCCTAGTTTCCATTTGACTTGGTTCATCCACACAACTCATTTGTGACCATGTAGCATATTAGGTCACACAAAGTGTGTTCAACCCCAATATTTGTCGTATGGTCCAAAGATTCATATTCATCATCAAATAGGTGCAAGGCACATAACGACTTACACATCATGACCATTTATACATATAACCATAAAAGAGTTTACCCATAATGTGAGATATCTCCCAACCACTTAAGCAACAATACCATAGGGGTGTATGAGCATAAATACCATTTGTTAGTTCATCCATATTACCAATATAGACTCATCTCTTTCCTTCAAAACTAAACATTCATAATCCAAGGCAATATTAAATCCAAATAACAATGTGAGTAAACCCTAATTTCATAAAATAGTAAAAGACAACATTTAAGCAAATAAATACATGTATCTCATTTTAAAAAAGGTTTAGAACACTCACAATCTAGGTTTTGACAAAAACCTAGAAAAGTTGACAAAACCCTAGATTTGATAGAGATGGAGACTAGAGACTTGGAAGCCTTGAAATCTTCACAATAAATGTCCAAAGGCTAGTCTTGATTTCCCCTTTAATGTCTTCAACAACCCAAGGATGGAATTTAATGAAGGGAGAGGTTTGGAAGGGAGGAAAATCGCACCTAGAGGCTCAAAATCGGCTAACAAAATGATTTGGAAAGAAAAGTGAGGTCAAAATAAGTCCAGAGTTCAATTTATAGTCTCAGGCCCCGTTGGCGACTGTGGTGACAGTGCCATGGGCACAGTCGCGTGGCACTATTGCTACACCACCACCACTCTCGGTACATCACCGGCGAGAGTGACACTCGAGATTGCCCTTGGACACTATCGTTGTCACAATCACGCGGTTTGTACTGTAACTCCCTTCTCCCTGGCGACCTTGACGTGTGACTATGACACATGTCACAGTCGCGTGGCACTATCGCCCAGCACATGGTTGAGTCCGAAATTATGTCTGATCCTTCGTTCTAAGTCCCAAGACTAGTAGGTTCAATTAAAACAAAAGTGTTTCCCAAATATTCGACTCGACCGAGAGAAAATTAGAAAAGGCAATCAATAATTTAAATTAACTTACTAGTGGATTTTCCGGATGTTACAAATATCAATCAATATATATATTAAAGGAACAACCAAGGTGAATGATGTGGCACAATGTGGCTTGAGAACTTCTCAAATCTTGGATTGTGGTTCAAGTTGGTTGTCCCACATTGATGGAGAGAGGGATGTTTAACAAATGTTAGTGATTATATAAAAGGAATATGTGATGAATGGAAATGTGAAATGCTTGAGTTGGTTAAATGTAAACTTCAACTATCAGTTTTTTCAAAAAAAATAGTTTATATATATATATATATATATATATATATATATATATATTAAAGGAACAACTAAGACGAATGTTGTGGCACAATGTGGTTTGAGAATTTCTCAAATCTTGGATTTAGGGGTGCTCAAAATTCCGACCAGCCCGTGTTAGCTCCATCTACCAAGTCTAGAAGTGTTGAAAAATAAGCTAAGTATAGAAACTTCTGGTGTCTGCTCAAGATCGTCCAAGTCACCACAGAGGATACAAAGCTCAGAGGTTACTCCGCAGAAGACGTACCTGAGGTCAAACCTGATGATGATACTCAGATCACAGAGCCTCTGTGATCACTCATAGAGCCTCTGTGAAGGCTAACCTCTAGAGGTCAGTGTTGGAGTTATTTGCAAAGATGGTTCAAGACAAAACCACGTGTAGAACACGTGATGCCTGCTGTAAGAAGATTCTAAAGATCGTTAATGGGCGTCCCACGATGTTTTACTTTCCAGGTGGCATTCCTTTTATGGATTGTCAGATTTTGTCTTGTACTACTGTATGTTCCCCTTCCTATATGAAGGGAGCACCTCCTGTTTTGTAGAAAAAGCGAGCACACACAAATAGCAGTCTGTATAATCCTTGAGCATATTAGCACACACTTGTGCGTGTTCTTGGTGTTCTTGAGTGAATTAATGAAGCATATGACTTAGTGAAAACATTGTTACTTATTGTGCTTTTCATACTATATGCTTGTGTGTTTACTAACTTTATAAACTTATCTTCACTACATATTGAAACGTTTCCGCACTCATATTTTTCAGTTTACCACGTAGTGAGATAGTTAAACGAGTTTAGAACATAAATCTGAGATCAACAATTGGTATCAGAGCAAACTTTGATTTTCAATATCAAAGGATCATGTTCTATACTTGTTTCCAGTGTTCAAGGTAGTAGTTTGAGTCTGTTCTTCGACCTGAACACCATTCACAATCACACTCTGTTTTCTGAAGCTATATTAACCTGTTTGGTATAGATACAGGTACAAGTGTGCTCTTCACACTCAAAGACAGGTTCAAAGCTCATTGGCCGGTCATTTGTTCTCTCTGTTCATACTCTCATCATCTCTAAGACTATTACTGTTGTATTCTCACTGGTTCGTGCTATACTCTGTTTTTCTCTCTAAAACTAAAATGGCAAACACTGTTAACTACTTCAGTGCAGGATCTCAGTCTAAACCTCCCACTCTACTGAGGGATGAATATCCTCAGTGGAAGATCAGGATGGTGCACTTCCTTGAAGGTGTGGATCCTGGTCTGGTTGAGTTTCTTCACAATCCTCCTTTCATACCAATGACAACAGTTCCTCGTGTTCCTGCCACTGCAAATACCCCGGAAGTTCCTGAGTATCAACATCCCAAACCAATCATCGAATGGACTGAAGATGAAAAGGCATTGCATGAACTTGCAAAGAAAGCCAAAAGACTAATCATAATGGCTATTCCAAATGACATCTTCCAGTCTCTTGATTCCTGTGAAACATCAAAGGATCTATGGTTAGAGCTTGAAAAACAGCTTGAAGGTGGTGCCAAAACCCTCAAGAACAACAGGGCTTTATGCATAAATGAATACTTTGCATTTAAAGCTCTGCCGGATGAATCCATTCAAAGCAGATACAACAGGTACAACTCCTTATTGAACAAGTGCAAGAGGTATGGGATCCACAGAACCTCTGAAGAAAACAATGTCAGATTCCTTCAGAGCCTGAATGATGAATGGCTTCATCTAACCATGTCCATGCAAGCCACACTGGATCTTGATGTATGGTCCATATCTGATCTCTTTGGAACACTGATTAGCCAAGAGAACAGAATTTCCATGTTGATAACCTCTATCGGAGGTCCTCTGGCTCTTGTAGGAAGTGCCTCAGAAGGCAAAGATAAGGGAAAGAAGGAAAAGGCAGCTAAGGATACGCAGAGGAAGAAAAAGAAGAAGGTGCTCGTAGCAGAGAGTGAAAGTGAAGAAGGATCTGAGGAGGAGATTGATATGGATGCTCTGGTCAAAACGCTTGCACTTATGACCCGACAATTCAATCGTGGTTTCAAGAAGAAGCCAGAGTACAGAGGGAGAGAAGAAAGAGATGACAGAAGCAGAGGATATGGTAAGGTGAGAAAGCATGGAAGAGAAGAGTCTGAGGAGCAAAGGCAAGAAGAAAGGAGTGGACAGAGGTCAGACGGTAGAGGTGGTGACAAATTTCCAAAGCAAACTGAAGGCTGCTTCAAATGTGGGAAACCAGGCCACTTTGCCGCAGAGTGCAGGTCTTCTGCCAATAAAGGGAAACCCACAAGAGACGCTGCTTTCTACAAAAAGAAAGCAGAGTACTATACTCAGAGATCCCTAATGGCAGAACAACAGAACCTTGTGACCGATGAATCCTCTGATGAAGGAGAAGACAACGCACTCTTCTGTGGAATGGCAGAAGTCCACTCTTCTGACGACAAGAGTGAGGTATCCACTTCTAACTCTTACCACTCGGACTCTGAAAAAAAACTTCTTGAAATACAAAATGAACGTCTTGCTTATAAAAACACATGCTCAGAACTTGAGAAAAAGCTTGCCTTCTTTGAAAGAGAAACTAGGCTTCTTACCCAAGAGAAGGATAAGCTTTACCTTGAAAGAAAAACTCTTACCTCTGAGCATATTTTGAAAAATAAGGGTCTCAAGGAGAAATTTTCAAAACTTGACCAAGATTTGAAAGAAAAGGTCAAAGAGTTAAAGAAAAGTGAGAGTGATCGATTAAACGCCATTTCTTTGAGAAACCTTTTCCAAAAAGAAAGAAAAGTTCTTCATCAAGATCTGCTCAAAAGAGATATTAAAATAAAGAAGTATCAGGATGCTCAAAAAGTCCATGAAAAAGTCAACACCCAAATTGGCATAAGAGGTATAGGGTTCGATGATGTCGATCCCTACACTGTAAATAAAAGAAACAAATCTTAAGCAAACATCTTTTGCCCTGGAAAGTGTCTAAAACCAAGTCTTCCAAACCTTCTATCCACATTTAAGAGGCGAAAAACCTCTGAAGGACCACATCTGAAAAATCCTCTGCAGATGGCAAATACATGGTATGAAAACAATGACTTGCCATCTACGCTCTCATCAAAGAGAAATTCGGGTCCAAAGAAATATTTGTCTCAGAAACAGATTGGAGTCTTCAGATTTGGTCATCCAGAGACACAAACTCAAATGGCTTTTGTATGCATGATGACTCCTGAAAAGGAATTGTCCTCTGAAGCACCAGAGTTTGTTCTGGCCTCTGTGGAAGAAAAACTTTTTAAAAGATTTCTGGAAAACGATTTGAGAAAGACCTATGAAAATCACTTTTTTAGTCATCCTGATCTTATCCCTGAAGTAAAAGAAATCTTTGAGCAAGATCTTCTAAGTTGTCTAAGTGTTCCTAAAATAACTCCATGTTTTTCAAAAGATATAAATATTTTAGAGGACACCAATGGACAATGCAAGGCACTTACAGAAGGTCAGGCTCTCATTCACAGAGACTTTCTCGATTCAGACTCTGAGTCAGAATCAGAGTCCTCTGTCGACAATGAGACAAGTTATGTGGAACTTGAGATAGTCCCCTTGTGGTTCAGATAAAAGTAAACTTACCTCTGGCATTCTTAATAGAACAGTTCTTCCCAAAAGGAAAACCACAGGTATACCTATCTGTCCTGATTTCTTGGACATGTGCTTGCAAGCAAAGACTTCTCTTGAGCTTGAAAAATCTAAAACTGAAAAGGACAAGATCCCTCATGTTTCAAAAGCTCCAAAACCAGGGTAAATGGCCCAAAATTGATAAACTTGATGCTTCTGTTGCAGTGAAAGCAAGGAAAGAAGATCAAGGGAGAGTACAATCTAAGAACCACTCAAGAGGAGTTTTTGAAAAAACTCAACCTAGATTAAACAAAGCTTTCTGTAAAAAGAAACCCAAATCTAAAATGGGTTGTAGTAAAATTTGCTCTGTATCCTCCTTTGACATTTTTAATGAAATTTTCAAGAAGTTTGCCTCAAATGTTCCTTATTGTAAATGTCTTGATCTTATGCATGCTTTAAATCAACATTTCTCGAGGCCCTCCTGTCATATATCTCATCCCAAATCCGAGAATGCAAAATTCAAGGGTGAGAAGAGACAATCTGGTACCTCTGCCAATGAGGATAAACCCAAAACCAAAGGTGCTAAGGCATCTTCACAGCCTCCTAACAAAAATGGACACATTTGGCAATGGGTACCTAAAACTCTCTAATCTGTCCACAGAAGAAACAGTATGTGCCAATCTGGTACCTAGACTCCGGGTGCTCAAGACACATGACTGGCGACAGAGGGTTGCTTTCCTCTTATAAAGAAAAACATGGAGGACGATCTGTGACTTTTGGAGATAACAAGAAAGGTCAAATAAAAGGCTATGGAGTCACTGCCAAAGGAGACATCGATGTCAACAGAGTTGCCTATGTGGATGGCCTCAAGCACAACTTACTAAGTGTAAGTCAACTCTGTCATAATGGACTCGATGTGATGTTTAAAAGACAGTATTGCTCTCTGTTGAAGGAAGATACCACCACAGAGCTTCTGCGAGCCAAAAGACGAGGTGACCTATATCTCATGGACTTCAAATCAACTAACAAAGAAGAAAAGCTCTGCTTAGTCTCAAGTAAGAATGAAGAAGCTTGGCTCTGGCACAACAGGTTCTGTCATCTAAACTTTCACACACTTGACAAACTTGTGAAACTAGACCTGGTAAGTGGACTACCAAGTATTAGATTCGACAAGGATCATCTATGCTCTGCTTGTGAAATGGGCAAACTTAAAAGGCCTGCCCACAAAACTAAGTCAGACATATCTTGCACCAGACCTCTGCAGATGCTTCATGTAGACCTCTGTGGTCCTATATCTATGCAGAGTCTTGGTGGCAAGAAGTACATTCTTGTACTCATAGATGAATTCTCTAGATATACTTGGGTTGAATTCGTTCGAAAGAAATCAGATGTTCCTGAAGTACTAATCAATCTTATCAAGAGAATACAAGTTCTTCATGATTGCAGGGTACAGAGAATCCGAAGTGATAATGGCACAGAGTTTAAGAATTCAACCATTGAAGCCTATCTTTCGACAGAAGGCATATCACAGAACTTCTCTGCTGCAAGGACTCCACAACAAAACGGTGTTGTTGAACGAAAGAACAGAACACTAGTGGAAGTCGCAAGAACTATGCTCACTGCTTCAGGGCTGTCTATTTCTTTCTGGGCAGAAGCCATTTCAACCGCATGTTTCACCCAAAATCGATCTTTGATAGTGAAGAGGCATGCAAAAACTCCATACCACTTACTACACCAGAGGAAGCCGAACATCAAGCACTTCCATGTCTTCGGCTGCAGATGTTTTGTGCTGAATAACAGAGAACAGATAGGGAAATTCAGTCCCAAAGCCGATGAAGCCAAATTTGTTGGCTATTCATCAAACTCCAAGGCATACAGAATCTATGTACTCAAATCCAAACATATACTTGAAAGTATTAATGTTTCATTTGATGACTCCTTTCAGGTGACTTCTGAGCAAATCAACTTAGGACTCAAACTTCAAGATAAAGATTCTGGTAGTTCATCAAGAACAAATGATCTTCATCATCTATTTGAAGAGATGTTCAATGATGATGGACCCTCTGAAAGTGACCGCAGAGCCTCTGAAGCTGAACCCTCTGAGGACCAAACAGGTACTTCTCTGACTGGTCCTAGTGATGCTTCACCCTCTTCCACTACTGTTGCAGGTGCAACTATCGAGGGGGAGCACTCAGAGGACAATATGAATCAAGGCCCAAAGCTCAATCAAGACAATGTTCATCTTCAAAATATCTCTGAAGGATCAACACCAGAATAATCAGAGAACTCTGATCAAGGCTCCGCAGAGCTCTCTACTTCAACTCATGGTGAACAACCAAGTCCTGTGGCAAGTACGAATGATCAATTTCCTTCAACAGAGAATGATCTACATCAAATGAACGTGCTCCTGAGTTAGCCACAGAAGGTTCCAATGATCACCTGCCTTGCATGACAAAGTGGACCAAGAGTCATCCAGAGAGACAAATTATAGGTGACCCATCTGACAAGGTCCAAACTTGATCAAGTACTGCAAATTTTTGTTACTATACAAATTTTATGAGTATCATCGAACCCAGAAAGATATCTGAAGCTCTTGAAGACCCAAACTGGGTAGAAGCTATGCAAGAGGAGCTTCTGCAGTTTGAGAGAAACGAAGTATGGACCCTAGTGCCTCTGCCAAAACACAAAACGGCTATAGGAACCAAATGGGTCTTCAGGAACAAAAAGGATGAAGATGGTGTGGTGGTCAGAAACAAAGCAAGACTGGTGGCCAAGGGATACTGTCAAGAAGAAGGCATTAACTATGAAGAAACCTTTGCCCCTGTGGCACGACTAGAAGCTATAAGAATCTTTCTTGCCTTCGCAGCCCACAGAGGTTTCAAAGTATATCAAATGGACGTCAAGTCAGCCTTTCTGAATGGGCAGATTCAAGAAGAAGTATATGTCCAACAACCACCAGGGTTTGAGAGCTCTAAGTACCCAAATCACATCTACTTTTTGGACAAGGCTCTGTATGGACTTAAACAAGCCCCCAGAGCCTGGTACGACAGACTTTCAAACTTCCTCCTTGCCAATGGTTTCGAAAGAGGTACAACTGATACTACTTTATTTTATAAGAAGAGAAAAGGTGAGATTCTACTTGTACAGATCTATGTTGATACATTATTTTTGGGTCTACTAATGACTTATACTGCAAAAAGTTTGAATCATTGATGAAAAGTGAGTTTGAGATGAGCATGATGGGAGAACTTACATTCTTCTTAGGATTGCAAGTCAAACAAACCACAGAGGGGATTTTCATAAATCAATCAAAATATGTCTCTGACATACTTGAAAAATATAAGCTCTCTGACTCTTCACCAATGAAGACTCCTATGGCCACTGGATCCAAGCTTCATGCAGATCCAGAAGGCAAGTCTGTGGAGTGTAAACTCTACAGAGGTATGATAGGATCTCTGTTGTACTTAACCGCAAGTCGACCCGATATAATGTTTGCCATATGCCTCTGTGCAAGATTTCAAGCTAACCCCAAAGAATCTCATCTATATGCTGTAAAGAGAATCTTCAGATACCTGAAAGGGACCAAAAATCTTGGGCTTTGGTATCCGGAGAACTCTGCCTTTGATCTGGTGGATTATATAGATTCAGATTACGGAGGATGCAAGTTAGACAGAAAAAGTACCTCTGGGAGTTGTCAATTCCTTGGAGGGAAATTGGTAAGTTGGACCTTGAAGAAGCAGAATTGTGTCTCAACCTCTACGGCCGAAGCAGAATACGTTGTCGCTGCCAGTTGTTGTTCACAAGTCTTGTAGATGAGAACCCAACTTAGAGACTATTGATTTGACATCGAGAAAATCCCCATCCTCTGTGACTCCAAAAGCACCATTGCGATCTCTGCCAATCCTGTGCAGCACTCAAAGACCAAGCATATCGATATCAGGTATCACTTTCTGAAACACCATGTGGAGCATGGGACAATAGAGATGTACTTTGTGCCCACAGATTACCAACTTGCCGACCTTTTCACGAAGGCATTGGATGAGAAAAGATTCACTTTTCTAGTTGGCAAGATTGGTATGCTTAACATGCGTTGACCACAGAGCCTCTGTACCCTTGCACAGAGCCTCTGTTGTACATATTTACCTTTCTGCAACTTATTCTTTGTTTGTAAATAGTTTCTTAAGCTTTCTTTATTATATTTTTTCTTTGAATCTATGTCTTGTACAAGTCTCATCTTTATATGATCCAAGCATAGTTGAATAGGGAGCAGACCGAACCAACAAAGACCGATCTTGACTATTCAAGGGGGAGTAAGACAGTTTTGTGCGACACAGACTATAGAGTAAGGTAAGTCCATCTGAACCAAGGGTCAAAACTCTTTCTCGAGCACTATGCCCTCAGAAAGATCCCACTTTGTACCCATTTTTCTGTCAAAACTTTGAAATGATCAAAACTTTGAAAATCTTTCCTTAAAAGGAAATTCTTGGTCTCAGAACCTCTGAGGTCGACCACAGAGCCTCTGCGATCTATCACAGAGCCTCTGCACCTCAAAATTGAGGATATTTGACCAATGCACTCCTCTAAAAGGAACTCGATCATTTCATCGCACTTTCCTCCCTCTTAAAATGCTCTTTTGATCAAAACCTTGCCTATGACCTCAGAAGCCTCTTATCCACAGAGCATCTGTCATTCCCATCACTTGAGAAGTTATTCAGGTCATTTGCTGCGGGTTATTTTTTGAAACTCATTGTCATGTGGGAATAGTAAATGCCACGCACGTGAGAGTAGGGGGAGGCGCACGTCGTAGATCATGCACCGCCATCATCTGACGTGGCAATATTTGATTGGTTCGTATATGTACCGTCGTTTTTCAGAAACGGCCTCTTATCCGTTACCACTCATTTCGGATTTCAAATTTTATTTTTTACCGCTTAATGTTTTTACCCTCTCTCTGTATATATAAACCCCTCTCATACCCTACATCTTCTTTTTACCTGCAATTTTTTTCTCTCTAGAATTCCTTTGCAAAGAATCTCCCTTCTTCATCTCTTTTCATGGCATCTCAATCTGCTTCTTCCAAGAACTCCAAGGGCTCTTCTGCATCGAACAACTCAATGCATTCTGAGGCCAAAAAGGCCGATTCCCATTCTGTTGAACAAGAACATGTCCTTACAAGCAGAATGCTCTCCTTCACACACCATGATTACCACTCCAGACAACTAAACCTCAAGCCTAACAATCATTATGTCCTCTTGGAACCCAAGGGATATCCCGAGGAAGCTGCTCCTTCAAATATTGAAAAAACCACATCCTCGCCAGAGCCCTAACCCTAAAAATAACTGATATCCCAGAAACTTACATTCAACAATTCTGGTTGAGTGTTAAGCATGAAAAACTGGACCATTATGGATACTGTGTCATGGGTTATGCCACTCATCCCTCCACTACTAAAATACTGGACCTTGGCATAAACCGTAGAAGAGTCTCAGAGGTATTCGGACTTCCTACCAAGACCCAATTGAACCTGACAAAATTCTCTAACGAGCCCTCAGATGATGAAATTCTCGAGTTTCTCAGGTTCATAGGGTACGCTGCACCGATTTCCAAAAGAACTGACTTCAGATGCCAGAACCTTCCAATTCTGTGAAATATTCTCTTCTCGATTCTCAATCGCTGCTTGACTTGCAAAGTAGGAAGTCCTGACCAATCTAGCCATACCATACTTGCAATAATGTATGGCATGTACTATGATTTGCCATTGGACTATGCAACACTTATTTTCAGGGAGATCAGAAACGCGGTCATAGCCAAACAAGTGGACCAAGCTCGAGGCACAGAACCCAAAAATCTCGTATTCAACATATTCTTTGCAGTTCTGTTAGGAGATGCTCTGATAAGAGAAGGGAAGTTACCTGCATAAGGTAAAATGATCAAAGTCTACGACATGAAGTCGCACAAGCCAACCGTACTACAGACTGGATATCCTGGAGCAAGACCTCTGCCAGCCAGTATTCTAGCTTACCTGGGTAGTGAAGATGCGGTTAGGACTTACATTCGTGGGCACAGGACCTCTGCACCGAGTCCTGTAACCCCCCCCCCCCCACGTGTAGGATTCCAAGTGGGAGACATAGCTATTTACCTTAGGACAGAAGTGGGTGAGGGAGCTGGAGTAGATATAGCAGAAGAAACCCACATTGGGACAGAGGTTATGGTTCACGAGAGTGGGGTGGGGAAAAAGAAGCTCAAAAAGAAAAGGAAACCCAAGAAGAGAGTCGCAGAGGAAGAGACTCCAAGTTCACCCTCAGAGGTTGCCAAGCCGAAAAAGAAGGCTAAGAAGTTAACCAAAGTAGCAACCTCTGAACATGTCATTACACCAGAAGTGAGTGAACCTGCAGAATCAAAAAAACCTCTGTAGAGGAGAAGGCGAAAAGCCCACATCATTGAAAGCTCTGAAGATAAAATCCCTAGTCCTCTCCATGTCGCAATGGACATAGCTAAGGAGGTACAGAAGCTGCACTCTGTGGACTTAAATGAAACCACAGACGTTGAGGTGCAGGACATTACGGGGCTTTCAAGCTCTGGTGATGAGGGTGTGAAAATCTCGGAGAAGGAGATAGGAGAAAAAGATGCCATAGGCACACAACCTGAACCAACTCCCTGTGCAACCCATGTTACTACCCCTGCAGTTCTAGTGCAGAAGGGTATTGAAGAAGGACCGCACAGTCCGAACCCAGCCCTAACCAACCGGACAGAGGATATTCCTTCATCCTCTGTGCCATTTCTATCTGGGGAACCAAAATCCACCCCATCCTCTCAAAAGGATGGTGGTGCAAACATAAGTGTTCATTCGCCCAAGGACACAACACATACGCACGCAGAAGCATTCGTTGCCTCTGCCACACACAAGAGTGACCCCCAAACCACCTCAGAGTTGGTGGTACGAGAACACATTGATTCTACGGTTCTAGAACAACCACAGGATTCATTCAACAAGTATCTTGAAGGAGTCTCTGAACCCTCCTCCAAGAAACTTCTTGACAGAACTCCCATAGATACTTCCTCTGTGGAACATCAAGGATTGGGAGGAAATCCTCCAGAGCTCATCTTTACTTCAGGCTCTGAAGGTGACAAACACTCATTGGCAAAATCTGGAACATTTGTTGTTCCAAAGGTTACCTCGGTCACCTTTGTCACGAAGGCGAGTTTAAAACCTTTGCTGACATGGTGCTCCAAAAATTTGACGAGTTGAAAAGCTCTGTCACAAGGGAGTCCCAAGCCAACTCCCAAATCCTTGCAGAGGCTCTCAATGCCAATACAGAAGCTCTGAAAGCCCTTCGCCAATCTTCAATGCAACATTCAGCGGCGATCACTAAGCTGACATCGATCTGTGTGACTCGAGCTGATCTTCAAGCATGTGGCAAAACAATCATCGCACATTCAAATCAAATTCAGATCCTGGGGGATATCTGCACAGACGAGATGGGAAAATTTGCTGCACAAGTAGTTCAGTCAGGAGTGGATGATCTGACCAAGCTTCGAGATGAAATCAAGGATATAACTCGCAGTGTTATAGTCCCTTTCCAGCCACAGGCGTCCACCTCTGCACCCCCACCTTCAACCTCTGTAAATGACCTCTCTGCCTTTGCAACAAAAACGGACTTGGAAACAATGGGGAGAATGGTTCTAAGCAACCTCAACCTCATTGGCTCTGACATATCTCAACAGAGCAAAAAGGTGGCAGGAGATTTGAAGAAAACTGTAGCCACGATCAGGTTCAAGTTTGATCTGTAGGTCAACAAAATGTCGTTGGCTACAGAGGATGTTCTACAGAAGATCACGAGGCATACCGACGAGCACCTCTGCAAGAGAAGAAAAAGAAAGGCACCTGCGACTTTCCAAGCTCAGGCATCACAGAAGAAGGCTCACCATGATGATCAGGATCCAGATGCCTCTGGCCCTGGCCATCATGAGGGGGAGAAGGCTTCAGCACCAAAAAGTTATGCAGTTGTCATCACCGCAACTCCTCTTCGAGCCCTACAGAGAACATCCTCAGAGGTGCACAAAACGCAAAAACCTCAAGTCATGTGCCTCTGAGGACCCAAAAACGATTGCTCCATTTGTCCAAGGCACAACCTGTGCAGTGTCACAGAAGGGAAAGGTGAGTGTTGGCTCTGAACACATTGCAGAAGGGCTCACAAAGTTCGTAGAACCTTCAAGCCCTGAACTTATGCCCACTGCACCCACGCCTGCTGTACAGTTTCAGAGCCTTGATCCCGTAAACACAGAAGATACATCAGAGACCCCTTTACAGAACAAAGAACAGAAAGCCTCTGTACCCGACAGAAAGAAGTCCTCAGAACAGAAACAACAAGAGGATAGGGTGAAAGAGGTAGTTCAATCGATGGATGCCATGAGAACTCCAATCCCAAGGCCTCCACCAAAAGAACTTAAGTTCCAAGAGAACATACACACCTATCTCTACAACGTAGACCCCGAGGTCGTCTTCTTAGCACCAAATTTGCATCCCCTAATCAAAGAAGACATCAGAAGACGTTTTGAGCAAACTGCACAAGAGAAGAATGAGGTGTTCTCTACAGAAGATATCAAGACAGTAATGAGGATCTATCTGCACTCCTTCGCCAACATATCAATCATGTTTGCTAAATACTTAGTTGAGAGAAAAGATGGGAAGCAGTACACATTCTCAGACATAGACTTAAAGAACCTCTGCGCCTATGACCTTCCTCAACTACATGCCTTCACAGAGCAAAGACTTGAAAAGCGAAAGGAGTACATGATAGCAAATGGCAGGATCAAGGAGGTGATGCGCGAACATGTCAGATATCAATACAAAATGGATTTCGAGGTAGCTCTACAACTCGGAGTCGAGAAGCTATCGATCACCAAACCAAATAACCAATTCCCCAGAATCGAAAATGTTCCATCAAACTCTTTAATCACAGATCCTGAGTTCGGATTCATTTTCAAAGACGATGATGGGATCAAGAAGATGTACAGGCTAAATCAAAGTCACAAGTACTCGAACAACACTCTGCTGAAGATAAAGAACACGATTTTGAGGAAGAAGGGCACTGAGACTGTGCAAGCGGGTCCTGCAGAGAGGATGATCGGACAGATTGATGCTCAATTGAAGTACAGGGAACTCATTCTATCGATGAAGAAAACTCTAGCCGAAAGGTTTACCAATCCGATAGATGATTTTCCTCAATGACTTCTGTAATTTTCCTTTTTGCTTTTCATTCATGTATTTGCTTCTTAATGTAATTGCCTTCCGGCATTTTCCTTTATGAATGAAAATCGGTATTCAGAGGTTGAGTTCTTTTCACCTCTTTTTGTTTCTAGCTTAGCCAACACCTCAAATTCCAAAATTTTATTTTTCAACACTTAGGGGGAGATTGTTAGCTCCATCTACCAAGTCTAGAAGTGTTGAAAAATATGCTAAGTATAGAAACTTCTGGTGTCTACTCAAGATCGTCCAAGTCACCACAGAGGATACAAAGCTCAGAGGTTACTCCACAGAAGACGTACCCGAGGTCAAACCTGATGATGATACTCAGATCATAGAGCCTCTATGATCACTCACAGAGCCTCTGTGAAGGCTAACCTCTTGAGGTCAGTGTTGGAGTTATTCGCAAAGATGGTTCAAGATAAAACCACGTGCAGAACACGTGATGCCTGCTGTACGAAGATTCTGAAGATCATTAATGGGCGTCCCACGATGTTTTGCTTTCCAGGTGGCATTCCTTTTATGGATTGTCAGATTCTGTCTTGTACTACTGTATGTTCCCCTTCCTATATGAAGGGAGCACCTCCTGTTTTGTAGAAAAAGCGAGCACATACAAATAGCAGTCTGTATAATCCTTGAGCATATTAGCACACACTAGTGCGTGTTCTTGGTGTTCTTGAGTGAATTAATGAAGCATATGACTTAGTGAAAACATTGTTACTTATTGTGCTTTTCATACTATATGCTTGTATGTTTACTACCTTTATAAACTTATCTTCACTACATATTGAAACGCTTATGCACTCATATTTTTCAGTTTACCACGTAGTGAGATAGTTAAACGAGTTTAGAACATAAATCTGGGATCAACAATTGGTATCAGAGCAAACTTTGATTTTCAATATCAAAGGATCCTGTTATATACTTGTTTCCAGTGTTCAAGGTAGTAGTTTGATTATGTTCTTCGTCCTGAACACCATTCACAATCACACTCTGTTTTCTGAAGCTATATCAACCTGTTTGGTGTAGATACAAGTACAAGTGTGCTCTTCACACTCAAAGACAGATTCAAAGCTCGTTGGTCGGTCATTTGTTCTCTCTGTTCATACTCTCATCATCTCTAAGACTATTATTGTCGTATTCTCTCTGGTTCGTGCTATACTCTATTTTTCTCTCTAAAACTAAAATGGCAAACACTATTAACTACTTCAGTGCAGGATCTCAGTCTAAACCTCCCACTCTACTGAGGGATGAATATCCTCAGTGGAAAATCAGGATGGTGCACTTCCTTGAAGGTGTGGATCCTGGTCTGGTTGAGTTTCTTCACAATCCTCCTTTCATCCCAATGACAACAGTTCCTCGTGTTCCTGCCACTGCAAATACCCCGGAAGTTCCTGCGTATCAACATCCCAAACCAATCATCGAATGGACTGAAGATGAAAAGTCATTGCATGAACTTGCAAAGAAATCCAAAAGACTAATCATAATGGATATTCCAAACGACATCTTCCAGTCTCTTGATTCCTGTGAAACATCAAAGGATCTATGGTTAGAGCTTGAAAAACAGCTTGAAGGTGGTGCCAAAACCCTCAAGAACAATAGGGCTTTATGCATAAATGAATACTTTGCATTTAAAGCTCTGCCGGGTGAATCCATTCAAAGCACATACAACAGGTACAACTCCTTATTGAACAAGTGCAAGAGGTATGGGATCCACAGAACCTCTGAAGAAAACAATGTCAGATTCCTTCAGAGACTGAATGATGAATGGCTTCATCTAACCATGTCCATGCAAGCTACACTGGATCTTGATGTATGGTCCATATCTGATCTCTTTGGAACACTGATTAGCTAAGAGAACAGAATTTCCAAGTTGATAACCTCTGTCGGAGGTCCTCTGGCTCTTGTAGGAAGTGCCTCAGAAGGCAAAGACAAGGGAAAGAAGGAAAAGGCAGCTGAGGATGCGCAGAGGAAGAAAAAGAAGAAGGTGCTTGTAGCAGAGAGTGAAAGTGAAGAAGGATCTGAGGAGGAGATTGATATGGATGATCTGGCCAAAACGCTTGCACTTATGACCCGACAATTCAATCGTGGTTTCAAGAAGAAGTCAGAGTACAGAGGGAGAGAAGAAAGAGATGACAGAAGCAGAGGATATGGTAAGGTGAGAAAGCATGGAAGAGAAGAGTCTGAGGAGCAAAGGCAAGAAGAAAGGAGTGGACAGAGGTCAGACGGCAGAGGTGGTGACAAATTCCCAAAGCAAACTGAAGGCTGCTTCAAATGTGGGAAACCAGGCCACTTCGCCGCAGAGTGCAGGTCTTTTGCGAATAAAGGGAAACCCACAAGAGACGCTGCTTTCTACAAAAAGAAAGCAGAGTACTATACTCAGAGATCCCTAATGGCAGAACAACAGAACCTTGTGACCGATGAATCCTCTGATGAAGGAGAAGACAACGCACTCTTCTGTGGAATGGCAGAAGTCCACTCTTCTGATGACAAGAGTGAGGTATCCACTTTTGACTCTTACCACTCGGACTCTGAAAACAAACTTCTTGAAATAAAAATGAACTTCTTGCTTATAAAAACACATGCTCAGAACTTGAGAAAAATCTTGCCTTCTTTGAAAGAGAAACTAGGCTTCTTACCCAAGAGAAGGATAAGCTTTACCAAAGAAAAACTCTTACCTCTGAGCATATTTTGAACAATAAGGGTCTCAAGGAGAAAATTTCAAAACTTGACCAAGCTTTGAAAGAAAAGGTCAAAGAGTTAAAGAAAAGTGAGAGTGGTCGATTAAACGCCATTTCTTTGAGAAACTTTTTTCAAAAAGAAAGAGAAGTTCTTCATCAAGATCTGCTCAAAAGAGATATTAAAATAAAAAAGTATCAGGATGCTCAAAAAGTCCATGAATTATGGTTGAATTTTTTGTATCCCAAGAAGAAAAAAGATTGAAAGAAGAAAGTGTTGAATTGTGGTTGAGTTTTGTGTATACCACATTGATAGAGAGCCAAAAGATTCACAATACATTGTGGATATATAGATGGAGGTTGAGATGCCTTTGTGGAAACTCATGAGGTTGACTCATTTTGGCCGATCCTCTAAACTCATGTTGTTAGCTCATTATGGCCGACCCTCCAAACTAATATGTTGGCTCATTTTGGACAACCTAAAATTTTAAAATCTATATTTATATATATCTATAAGGAAGACCCAAAAATTAAACTAGCATCCTAGGAATTGAGAATGTTTCATTATTGAGTTATGGTTGAATTTTATGTATCCACATTGATGAGAAGAAGAAAGATTGAAAAAGAAAGTGTTGAATTGTAGTTGAGTTTTGTGCATCCCACATTGATAGAGAGACAAAAGATTCGCAATGCGTTGTGGATATATAGATGGACGTTGAGATGCCTTTGTGGCAACTCATGGGGTTGAGTCATTTTGGTCGATCCTCTGAACTCATGTTGTTGGCTCATTATGGCCGACCCTCCAAACTAATATGTTGGCTCATTTTTGTCAACCTAAAAGTTTAAAATCTATATTTATATATATCCTAAAGGAACACCCAAAGATTAAAGTAGCATCCTAAGAATTGAGAGTTTTTTATTCTTGAATGATGGTTGAATATTTTGTGTATCCCACATTGATGAGAAGAAGAAAATATTGAAAGAATAAATTGTGTATAATAAAAGAAGCCATTCTTTTTATAGCAAGTCATGATAAGATTTGAGTTTTTTCTTAAATCTTCAATACATGGTTAAGTTTGTTTATCCCACATTGGTGATAAGAAATAACATTAAAAGAAGGAAATATGTATATGAAAGAAGAAGGTCATTTTCTGTAGCAAATCATTTTATGATTTGATTATTCCTTAAAATATTGAAAATTGGTTATGTATATTTATCCTAAGATGATGATTGAAAGAAGAAAGCGTGCATAAAAAAGGAGGAGGCCATACTTTGTTACAAGTGATCATATTATTGGCTCAAATGAATTAACGTTCTTTTTTGCCAAAAAAAAAAAGTCTTAGGGCGCGTTTGGTTTGTGGGAATAGATTGGAATGGATTAGATTTCAAGTAAAGGATTTGAATTGGAGGGATTTGGATTTGGGGGGATTTGGAATGGATTTGAAATCCAAATTTATGAAATCCATCATGATTTGGATTTGAAATCCTGGCCCATTGCAAAGGATTTTTTAAAAAGGTCAAATGTTTTCAAATCCGGCCAACAAATTATATTTCTATAAACCAAACACAAGATTGGAATGGATTTGAAATCCAAATCCCTCCAAATCCATTCCAATCCCGTAAACCAAACGCGCCCTTAGAATGATGCCTATGTGGTAACTCGATCTATTTTTGTTTATATAATATTTGAGGAGGTGATATTAATAGATGTTTTATATTATTAAAATACCACAACTAATAATGTGATGTATTGCAGAAATAAGTTTATTAAGTTTTAAATTAATTGAGCTTTGGTCACCAATAGAAACATCCAATAAAATTTATTTAAATTAACAAATTATAAAGTCAAAATGAGAACTCCAAAAATAATATTATATATTTGATTGTTTACTTTATTAATATATAAATAATTAAGTTATTAAGGTATTTATACGACACCGTAAGAATGTAATATATCCAAAAAGACGGTGAGTATCTAAAAGAAGATAGATTTTAAAGTAAAAAATCTATATCAATTTTTATATATATAAAAAGAAAACCTTGGGGTATTGAGGTGGCACCATGAAGATTGAGTTTCTCAAATGATGAATTATGGTTGATTTGGAGTTGTCCCACATTGATGAGAAGTTGAAAGATTGGAACAAAGTGGTGTGTATATGGGATGAGATGCATTATGTAAATTCATGTGGTTTAACTCATAGGGTTGTCTATCTTGGATATTTATTTTTTTTTTTGCAAAAAAAAAATTAGTTTGATCAAAGAGATTATCTTATTTTTTATGACCATCTTTTGCAAAAAAAAAAAAAAAAAATCTTAGGGCCATTTACCTAAATGCTTACCCCAGTAAGTACTTATTGGCTCATTTACCTTACCGAATGAATATAGCAAGAGACAAAAATCTTACCCGGTAAGAGCGAAATAAGGATGGAGAGTCTTACCCGGTAAGCACTTACCGGGTAAATTGTTTCATGCGATAGCTTTTTGATTGACTATAATCTTACCCGATAAAGTAAGTTAAAGTGTCGATTTTTACTGGTAAGCACTTACCGGGTAAGCGTTTGGGTAAACGATCCCTTAGTAATCGTTATCATATTTATATATAAGAGGAAAATCTTGGAGTATTGAGGTGGCACCATGAGAATGGAGTATTCTCATGGTGAATTGTGATTGATTTAGAGTTGTCCCACATTAGTGAGAAGTAAAAACATTGGAACAAAGTGGTTTGTATATGAAAGGTGGATGAGATGCAATGTGTAAATTCATGTGGTTTAACTCATTGGGTTATCTATTTTGGATGACCTTTTTTTTTTGCAAAAAAATTTAGTTTGATCCAAGGGGTTATCTTATTTTGGATGACCATCTTTTGCAAAAAAAATATCTTAGTACTCATTATAATCATTATATTTTCTTTATATATATATGTATATGTTAGTATTTTCCAATAAATATGTATTTCAACAATACATATAAAATACAAGAAATATAAGAATTGAAATTAATCAACAAATGATTAGTAAACACAAATACAAAGGGAATCGACAGAAAACTTAAATGAATAAACCGTATATTCAAACGATGCTGAGGCTCGTGTTGGACACGATTCCCTTAAACAGATTTGCCGTCTGTTCCCAGGGTACAATAGCGTAAGCAGTGTGTACTGCCGGATATTACCACTTTGCCAGGAAAATCGCTGGATAGAAACTGTATGCTGAGAGGATTAGCGAGAATATGTATTGTTCGGTATTCGAAGCATATTGGAATGAACCGAACTCTCCAATTTATACTCGAATGTAGAAACCGACAATTTATTATGAATTAATATGTAATTAAACAATTTTTAATTACAATTACCCATATTAATCTTACACAGTAATGAGTATCAATTGGGAGTTACTGGAAATCGAAACAGTGGAGTAAGCCCGCGTAATTCACTGTCTCTAGTCTACAAACAGTGTACATCGCGACTTACTACGCGAGTAAGCCCCGCGGCTAAACCCGCGTAACTCACTGTTTTATCGTCCATAAACAGAGCATTTCGCGACTAATGGCGCGGGTAAAACCCGCGAGCTAACTCGCGAAATACACTGGTTCAAAACAAAATTTTCGCAAAAACCAACTTGTGCGAGCACAAGATTTTGGAGCGGCATTCGTGTCCGCAGGTCGCGCCCATGCACAAGTTCGCCGATTTTAGCCTACGACAGTCGCAATCGGCACCCCCCCTGCGTGCGGGTAGGTGATGGAGTAAAACCAAACTAAGGACTTGAAAGTCCCTCCCACATTTTTAGTTATAAACCACTAAAACTTTGGTCCTCCTTCCTATGTGGGACACAATCCCATACCCACTTGGTTTTGCCAATTTCATCCCAAATACTCAACTTTGAGCATCGATATCTCATTCACACATATTCCGTTTTGGACATATAATATATCGTTTTGAAGCTCTCATATAGGAGAACACAAACCCACGAAGAGTTAGATATATACTATAAATATACATGTATTTATTTGTGTCCAAAGTTAGTAAAAAATCATATTTTTACTAAAAATTTCCAACAATCCCCCACATGAATGGAGATCGATCTTTGCATACAAATTTTTACTACGAATTTTCCAATGGTCGAATCTTGCATAGGATAGGTAGGTGTTATCCTTTGAACCTTCCCTTGTGAAACACACTTAGCCTCCTAGCTGTCAGTAGACTCGATGTCCTTGAACTGAACTGCCATTTATGTAGGCGACAATACATTTCACACAAAATTCTTCCTAACAAGGTCATATCCTCATAGTCATGTTCGTTATGGTCATGAACACTAGCCTGGTTCAGCGAGAGCTGATAGGAATTGAGCCCCCACAATTCCCTTCGAAGCGACCCCACTTCTCTCTCGCATAGGTGATCTTCTATGATCATTAAAAGTTATATGCTTAGCCTCATTCGCACTTATTCCAGAATTGGAATAGGAAGTTTATTAACTCCCCCACAGTGACCTCCATTATTCATACAACTAGGTTGTCCTTTTGAACCCAGATCTTGGGATCTCCAGTCTTCTGGGTAAGGTTTCCTTTGCATGAATTACTCATTTAAGGGCTTTAGTCCCATTCCTCTCGACGACTTGTATACCAAATCTCTACTTAGGCCTTTCGTAAGCGGATCCGCAATGTTATCCTTTGACTTCACATAGTCAATTGTGATAACTCCAGGAGAATAATTGTCGAATCGTATTATGTCTACGTCTAATATGTCTAGATTTCCCATTATACATTGTACTTTGAGCTCTACCAATCGCCGATTGGCTATCACAATGTATACATATGACCGTTACCGGCTTAGGCCATTTGGGAATATCTTCCATGAACTGACGTAGCCATTCTGCCTCTTCACCACATTTTTCCAAGGCAATAAATTCATATTCAATCGTGGATCTGGCTATAACAGTTTGCTTGGACGATTTCCATGATATAGCCGCACCTCCAAGTGTAAATACATATCCACTTGTTGATCTAGAATCCTTAATATCAGATATCCAATTTGCATCACTGTAACCTTCGATTACCATTGGATATTTTCCATAATGCAGTCCATATTCACGTGTGTATCTTAGATATCTTAACAATCTAGTAATACTCTTCCATTGTTCTAAACTGGGATTACTAGTATACCTACTTAGCCTGCTCACTGCATATGCTAAGTCAGGTCTAGTACAACTCATAAGATACATCAGACTGCCAATTGTTCTTGAGTATTCTACTTGTTCAACACCTTCCCCTCTATTATTAGATAGATGTTGACTAGTATCAATTGGAGTTCTAGCTATACTAGTATCTCCTTCATTGAATTTCTCAAGAATCTTGTCCACATAGTGTGTTTGATTTAACACCATACCATTTTGGGTTCTTGTGATTTTTATCCCAAGAATCACATCCGCTAAACCCAAATCTTTTATGTCAAATTTAGATTTCAACATATCCTTTGTGGACTTTATCATTTTGTCATCGCTGCCAATGATAAGCATATCATCAACATATAAACATAAGATGACATATCCATGAGTGGTGTCTTTCATGTAAACACATTTATCACACTCATTTATCTTAAAACCGCTTTCTAACATGGCTTGATCAAACTTTTGATGCCATTGTTTTGGAGCTTGCTTTAAGCCATACAAGGATTTAATAAGTTTAGAAACCTTGTTCTCTTGTCCCGGGGCAACAAATCTCTCGGGCTGCTCCATATAGATTTCTTCTTCTAAATCTCCGTTTAGAAAAACAGTTTTTACATCCATTTGGTGAATTTGCAGATTTCTAATGGCTGCAATCGCTAACACCAATCTAATGGATGTTATTCTTGTCACCGGAGAATAAGTATCAAAGTAATCTAGACCTTCCTTTTGTCTATATCCTTTGATCACTAATCTCGCCTTGTATTTGTCAATACTACCATCAGCTTTCATCTTTCTTTAAAAAATCCAACGGTAACCTAGTGGCTTACAACCCGGTGGTAGGTCCACTAGTTCTCATGTATGGTTTTGTAAGATAGATTCTATCTCACTATTGATGGCTTCTTTCCATTGAGGTCCCTCCAAAGACGTGACCGCTTCACGATAGGTATTAGGTTCACTTTCCACCACGTAGGTGAGAAAATCGGGACCAAACAATTTTTCAACCCGAGCTCGTTTACTTCTTCTAGGTTCTATATCTTCTTTATCAGATAGAATTTGTTCATCCTCTTGAACAATTTCTTTACCTTTAGAAGATGACGCTTAATCTTCCTTGTTCAAACAAGGAAACACGTCTTCAAAGAATGAAGCATTTCTTGACTCCATAATTGTATTCTTGTGTATCTCGGGATTTTAGATTCATACACAATAAACCGATAAGCACTATTGTTTTATGCATATCCAATGAATACACAATCCACTGTTTTAGGTCCTAACTTTTGTACCTTAGGAGGAGGTACAACCACTTTAGCTAGGCACCCCACACTCGTAAGTACTTATAAGATGGTTTTCTACCCATCCAAAGTTCATACGGGGTCACATCTTTTTTTCTTGCGGGGTATCTTATTTAAAAGATAATTAGCCGACAAAATAGCTTCCCCCACATGTTCTGACTTAGTCCAGAACTGATCAACATGTCATTCACCTTTCAAGGTGCGATTCTTTCTTTCAGCCATACCGTTTTGCTGAGGTGAATAGGATGCTGTGAATTCATGTCGAATTCCATTATTAGAACAAAATTCAGCAAACGGTGAAACATATTCACCTCCTCTATCACTTCTAACCACCTTGATTTTCTTGTTCAGTTGATTCTCAACTTCATTTTTATACAAGACAAACTTGTCTATTGCTTCATCTTTACTCTTAAGTAAATACACGTAGCAATATTTCGTACTATCATCGATAAACGTGATGAAGTATTTATTCCCACCTCTAGTAGGAATCGATTTTAAATCGCACACATCGGTGTGAATTAAATCAAGGGGTTCGGTTTTTCTTTCAATCGATTTGAAAGACGTTCTAGTAAGTTTGGATTCAACACATGTGGGGCACTTGTGATTTGAGTCAACATCAAATTTCGGTATGTAGTTTAGTTTAATTAATCGTTGAATGGAATTAAAATTTACATGTCCTAAACGGCCATGCCAAATGTTTGAAAACTCAAGCAAATAAATAGAAGTAGTACCATTTTTATTCATTCCATTGATCACGGTTACATTCAACTTAAACATGCCATCTAAAGCATATCCCATTACCCACATGCATACCACGTTTGGACAAAACAAATTCGTCCGACTCAAACACTAGTTTGAAACCAAACTTGTTTAACAACCAACCCGAAACGAGGTTCTTTCGAAGTTTAGGGAGGTACAAATCATCCTTAAGTGTTAAAATATTTCTTGTCATGACACACATGACGAGTCGCTCCGGTGTCAAACCACCATTCTCTATAGTTTACACCAATCACATTCTCCTCCGAGACCATAGCCGTGAGACCCGTGATTATTGCCACCAAGTACTCGTTCACCATCGTAGAAAACAAATTTCCCGTGAACGTTTAGTACCGCAATATCAATCTGTTTATATAAAACAGAAACTAGAATTAAATCAACCACAAACTTGATTGATAATCCTTTTATACAAACGGGAAAAAAGATTTAAAACAAAACAAACTCGTTTTAGAATTTGTTAACACAAAATCGAAATAAATTCGATTTACATCATTTTTCTAGAAAATCGAAACAAACTCGATTTTATATTCTGTTTCCACAAATTGAAACAAGCCCAATTTAAATCGATACAAAAACCGATATAGATTATATTTACACATAATCGATACAAAATCGATTTAGAATCTTTCGAGACAAACTCGATATTACAAACTATTTACAAACAGTAATTTAAATCGTCAAATACGATTTATAATATGTTTACACAAAACCTAAAAAGAATTAAATCGAACCAACGTCGATAGAAATTCTTTTTCACATAAACGAATTAATCGAAACAAACTCGATTATCAATCCGTTTATACCCTTAAATCGAGACACAACTCGATTCTTATCAAATCGAATTAAATTCGATATAACCAATTGAATCGAGCTAAACTTGATTCAATTTCTGTTTACACAAAACAGAATAGAAACCACAGGAATTAATCTGTTTAAAAAACAGAAAACCAAAATATCGAGACAAACCCGATACGTCAAAAAATCTGTTTAAGATTGTTAGTATTTTCCAATAAATATGTATTTCAACAATACATATAAAATACAAGAAATATAAGAATTGAAATTAATCAACAAATGATTAGTAAACACAAATACAAAGAGAATCGACAGAAAACTTAAATGAATAAACCGTATATTCAAACGATGCTGAGGCTCGTGTTGGACACGATTCCCTTAAACAGATTTGCCGTCTATTCCCAGGGTACAACAGCGTAAGCAGTGTGTACTGCCGGATATTACCACTTTGCCAGGAAAATCGGTGGATAGAAACCGTATGCTGAGATGATTAGCGAGAATATGTATTGTTCGGTGTTCGAAGCATATTGGAATGAACCGAACTCTCCAATTTATACTCGAATGTAGAAACCGACAATTTATTATGAATTAATATGTAATTAAACAATTTTTAATTACAATTACCCATATTAATCTTACACAGTAATGAGTATCAATTGGGAGTTACTGGAAATCGAAACAGTGGAGTAAGCCCGCGGCTAAACCCGCGTAACTCACTGTTTTATCGTCCATAAACAGAGCATTTCGCGACTAATGGCGCGGGTAAAACCCGCGAGCTAACTCGCGAAATACACTGGTTCAAAACAAAATTTTCGCAAAAACCAACTTGTGCGAGCACAAGATTTTGGAGCGGCATTCGTGTCCGCAGGTCGCGCCCATGCACAAGTTCGCCGATTTTAGCCTACGACAGTCGCAATCGGCACCCCCCCTGCGTGCGGGTAGGTGATGGAGTAAAACCAAACTAAGGACTTGAAAGTCCCTCCCACATTTTTAGTTATAAACCACTAAAACTTTGGTCCTCCTTCCTATGTGGGACACAATCCCATACCCACTTGGTTTTGCCAATTTCATCCCAAACACTCAACTTTGAGCATCGATATCTCATTCACACATATTCCGTTTTGGACATATAATATATCGTTTTGAAGCTCTCATATAGGAGAACACAAACCCACAAAGAGTTAGATATATACTATACATATACATGTATTTATTTGTGTCCAAAGTTAGTAAAAAATCATATTTTTACTAAAAATTTCCAACAGTATATATATATAAGAGGAAATTTTTAAGTATTAATGTGGCACCATGAGAATTGAGTATTCTCAATTTTTATACATATAAAAGGAAAGCCTCGTGGTATTGAGGTGGCACCATGAGGATTGAGTATTCTCAAATGGTGAATTGTGGTTGATTTGAAGTTGTCCCACATTGGTGAGAAGTTGAAATATTGGAACAAAGTGGTGTGTATAAAGGATGAGATGCATTATGTAAAATAATGTGGTTTAACTCATAGGGGGCGTTTGGTTCGCAAAATGATTTCTGAAGGATTGGAATCTGTCAAAGGAATTGGAATCTGGAAGGAATTGGAATGAAATGTTATCAGGTTTGACCAAATGTTTAGTTGGCAGGAATGGAATGAAATCAGTCAAATTAATTGGAATCTGTCTGTTTGGTTTGTAAAGGAATTGGAATGGAATTATGAAAAATGACAAAAATACCCTTTCTTTGATTTTTATTTTAAACAATTTATCTTTTATATTCTTCTACTTTCTCTTATTAAGAAATGATAAAAAAAATTATTTATATAAAATTATTTATTATATATATATATATATGTATATCATCATCATCATCGTCATACAATTGTCATTTTCGTACCACCAAACACACATACAGATAGTCATACGAAAACACATGACCCCAAAATCGATACAAAAACTAACCCAGAACGAGTTGCAAACGAAGAAATCAGGGATCCTCTCAATGATCCTCTAGATACCCAGTACCCAAAACACACAGATGGATCGATTGAAGAACAAAACCTCAGTCGATGATCTTTGCAGATGGATCGATATGAGATTGAAGAACAAAAATAAAAGGAAAACCTAGGGGTATTGAGGTGGCACCATGAGGATTGAGTATTCTCAAATGTTGAATTGTGGTTGATTTGGAGTTGTCCTACATTGGTGAGAGGTTGAAAGATTGGAACAAAGTGGTGTGTATAAGGGATGAGATGCATTATGTAAATTCATGTGGTTTAACTCATAGGGTTGTCTATCTTGGATGAACTTTTTTTTGCAAAAAAATTTAGTTTGATCCAAGGGGTTATCTTATTTTGGAGGACCATCTTTTGCAAAAAAAAAAATCTTAGTAATCATTATCATCTTTGTATATATAAGAGGAAAATCTTGGAGTATTGAGGTGGCACCATGAGAATTGAGTATTCTCATGGTGAATTGTGATTGATTTAGAGTTGTCCCACATTAGTGAGAATTTGAAACATTGGAACAAAGTGGTTTATATATGAAAGGTGGATGAGATACATTGTGTAAATTCATGTGTTTTAACTCATAGGGTTATCTATTTTGGATGACCTTTTTTTTTGGTGAAAACATTTAGTTTGATCGAAGGGGTTATCTTATTTTGGATGGCTACCTTTTGCAAAAAAAATATCTTAGTAGTCATTTATATTTTCTTTATATATATAAGAGGAAAATCTTAAAGTATTAATGTGGCACCATGAGAATTGAGTATTCTCAAATGGTGAATTGTGATTGATTTATAGTTATCCCACATTGGTCAGAAGTTGAAAGATTTGAACAAAGTGGTGTGTATAAGAAAGATGATGGGATCCATTGTGCAAACTCATGTGGTTTAACTCATAGGATTGTCTATTTGGATGACGTTTTTTTTTTGGCAAAAAAAATTGTTTGATTCAAGGGTTGTCTTATTTTGGATGACCATCTTTTAAAAAAAGAATCTTAGTAATCATTGTCTTCTTTATATAATCTTTATCTTTATATATATAAAAGGAAAATCTTGGAGTATTGAGGTGACACAATGAGAATTGAGTATTCTCAAATGGTAAACTGTGATTGATTTAGAGTTGTCCCATATTGGTAAGGAACAAAGTGGTGTGTATAACAAAGGTGGATGAAATGTATTTGTGTTTATATAAAAGGAAAACCTTAGGGTATTGAGGTGACACCATGATAATAGAGTATTCTCTAATTGAGTTTTAATCACCGTGCAACGCGCGGTGTCGAACACTAGTAAATATTATAAAATGTTTGCAAATAACTCTTTTGTGTTATCAAATTTTCAATCATAAAATATGTCGAATTCCATCTAATAGGAATATCAAAGTTCGGTCCCAAAGCTTTAAAACCAAAATCGTCGCAATATTTCCTATACATAGTGTGTACCTTTTTACTTTTTGTGAAAATTCTCCGTAACATAAGCCTAAATTTATCTAGTATGGGTTTACAATTTTTTAAACCGTCTTGAACGACCAAATTGATAATGTGTGCACAACAATGTGTACGAAATAATTGACCGTCTAAAATAGGACCCATACCCAACTTTAATTTCTCCACACATAGATTATTATTACTAGTGTTATCAAATGAAATACTAATGAATTTAGAATATAAATTATAAGATGTAAGACTTTTTTTTAATAACTGAAAATAAACGATCACCTGAATGCGGTGCACCAAACAGTTCGAACGTGATTTCACGTTTTACTAATTGTCATGATTGCGGATCAACCCATTGTGTCGTTATGCATATATAAGAATTTGGCATACCGTGTGGAGATCTCCATACATCATACGTTAACGAACCAGAATTAGACAAAAGAGAACATTTGTCGTATTTCATTTTGACACGTTTTCCACAATTTAATTGCATCATGTCTAAGAGTTTGATGAATTACCGGCTTGTAGCGTGGTAGTAGCGTTTTTGGATGAGATTCATAACGTGAACGTTATCAAATCTGAATGGCAACCTAACTCGAATGTCACATTATGTTGTAATTTGACGGTTCAAATCGGCATCGAACGTCCATATTCATCCTTGATTATAAGTATCGGTTTGACTTGAATCTCCTTCCGCCAACCTCAACCTCGGGCATATTTTTTAGATGTGACACCTCAAGGTTGAATTTCCTTCGGCCGTAAGGAGAGCTTGACACATTTTGCATTGTACCTTCCTTTTCCCGTTTGTGAGTACGACCATGTTGTAAGAATGCAAAATCTTGACCTTTCGTTCGTGCTCAGTGAGAACTTTGTCAATGGTTTCATTGGATGCATCATGTTCACCAGTCATCTTGGGAGAGAGAGAGAGAAAGAGATGAGAAGTAGGAGTTGCTAAAAACCAAAATCGAATACAAGTCGAAATCATGATTTATAGCGAGAATTATGAATGTTTTTTGCATTTGTGAGTTTATCTTCCCCCATACACCCTATGACTTATATATAGTATATAGAGGGTCAAAAATGGAAAAGGAAAAAAGAAAAACGGTCACAAGACCGTCGGTAACGAGTAACGACAATAAAAAATGGTCATTTTTTGAAAAATTGGGCAGGTCCCGGGTCGGACCGATCCCAGATCGGTCCCGATTCCGATCCTCCGCTGGTCCTGGGCCGGGTCGGGCCCATTCTCTAGTACAAGGGGTTTTAAAATTTTTGTTTGCTATAAGCCCAAGAAGTTAGCCCAAGACTCGGCTTAAAACATAAACCTGCTTGCTCCAAAATCGGCGTTTTAAATCCAGAATCCGATTACATCTGCGCACTGATCACCACCTCGGCGAATGGACGAACCAGACCACCTGGGCGCACCATAATCCTCGGTTTCTCGGTAAGCATCTCTTTAGAGTTTACGGTACAACATCTTTGTTTTTTTCTATGGTTGTGTGCTTGTTTATCATCATTTCCAATTTCCAAGATCAATAAAGAATTTTGTTTTGACTATTTATGCTTTGTGTTTGTCTCTTATATAAGTCAAGAATCACCCTCCTGGGGCTACTGTGTGTGTAGTTTGTTTCTTAAATTTCTGTTTTGTGTAATTTGCAATTTGAAATCACCTATCTTGATACTTCCTTGCTTTGTGTAATTTGTTGTCTATCTGTAATTTGCTTAGGTTGTGTATTTTGCTTTATGTTATCTCTTCACTATTAATCTATTATGTATTGCAAATATATTGGAATTTGGAATAACATTTGTCTACACAGTTTTGTAAGTTGCAATTAGATTAATGATCTTTATCTTTCATTCTTTTGACTATTATGCTTGCAATCAGAGGGATGATGACATGAAGTCTGGTATAAGTATTTAGTAAGTGTTTCATTGTTTGAACTTATATGTTTTGTTATTCTTGTGTTTATCAGCCATGGATAACGAAGACATTATAGATAAGTTTCAGAAAATGAAAACTTGTCGACGTCGCTGTTGAATCTATAAAAGTTGGAGTTTTTATTTATTTGTCGTCGTTTTTGCCATTTTCAGAAAATTGATATTTATTTATTTTTAAATTTATTTGATCTATTTATTCTCGAGGCTCCCCCTCATCCTAAATCATGGTTGGGCCACTCTAATCACCTGAAAAGTGTTGAAAGAATTGGAATGAATTAGAACCCTCTTTTGTATAAGCATGTTTTCTGATACCCTACAATGTTGAAAAAAGAATGTGAATTAACTTTTATACTTATGGCACAACCCAATTCTCAACTTCTTTTCTTTAATTTTAGGACATAAGCCAAGTTTTGTCTAATGTAGAAAAGAAAATCAAATAGATTACCCCAATAACAATAATTAAATATAAAAAAGCAATAGCCTTTATTTAATCTTAGCCAAAGGCCTTCCTATTTCTCAAGCAATCCTTGCAATTATTGATCTTAAAAGCATGACAACTATGACTATGCTTACTACATAATCTATGCTATAATTGGTTCTTGACTACTGATGCCAGCAGGACTGCAGGAGATTCTTATGGAGTCGATTTTGATTTAAAAAGAAAAGAAAAGAAAAGGAGGAACTTTGCAGGTTGGCATGGTCAAAAGTTTGCCTTAAGAAGTCACCAGGACGCTTGGAAATCACTGATTTAGGCAGGACATATATATACATCTTTGCAAGGTAAGTGATGGGATCAATTCAACTAAAGCCTGTTGTCATTATGGAAAGTCATAGTGACTATGAAATTGGGAAGTTGCAAGTGGAAAACATATTGGCTTCCATATCTTCATATGTTCGGAGGCAATCTATGGAGTTGGATAAGTAGGTATGACTAATATCATTGGTTCTTCCAATTCGCAATTGGAGCTGGGCATGGTGACATTTAGGAGGACATATTAGATTTTGGATCCATCTTTCTACAACAACGTTGTCCAACTATATAACCTATCGTGAAGTAAAAAGTTATGTTAAGAAGATGGCTATTTTGCAGAGGTAGGGATCTTTTACTTGGAACTTGAGCTTCAACAGAAAATTGAATCAATCTGATAAAAATGATCACGATGTTGTTATGTTGTGTTAAAAATGTGAGGCTAAATCGTATAGAAAAGATCAACACTGTAGACGGTGACACCAATCCGTTGCAAGTTTGAATGATTGTTTGCTTCTCTACATCATTTGAGAAATAAAATTCTCCACGTTAATTAGACGGTGACACCACTCCATTACAAGTCTGAATGACACTGTTATTGCAAGATCAACAATGTAGTTGCATGTGTAAGTGTGATTGGGCATTGCCTGAAAGTAATAGCATAAAATCAGATTCGTTTGTCAACTGGAAGTTATGTTTGTAGCTTGCTTTCTGACCCAGATGCAAAGGAGCAGTGCCATTGATTTTGAGCACTGCTAAAACCTATTGTGTCTTTAATTCTTAAGTTTTGTGGTTTGTCCAATCATCTAACATTGTCAAAGATATTTTCTGTCAAGCTTATGGGCTTATGGCGTCTCCCTTCTAGCCAACAAATCTAACTCATTTTCTTGGAGTGTTCCTTCATAAAGGTTAGAGCCAGGGGCACCACCAACTGTGTTACCTGTGTTAACCATTCAGCAACCTGCTATAAAAAGGAAGCCACCTTATAACGGAGAAGATGAGTTGTTTGGATTCTGGATGATATTTGCAACGTTATAAACATTTTTATATGAAAACTGCCTATTACAACTTCCATGCCGACTTATATGTGCAATAAATATTGCACAATCATCACAAATGCATCCGACATCAAAAAGTAAATATAAACCTAAAGCTTAATACACTAAATTTAACCTTTTCAGATAAGTTAACTCTACCAGCTATACCTTGGAGTCGTAGAAAGACATTGATACTTATGTACTTGCTTACCAATATTATGCAGAATATCCTCATATATTTGCTTGATAAAAGTACTATTTTAGTATATAAGCAACATATTGTACATTATTTTGACTTTGTTGTTAGTCACATTTCAAATGGTTATTCTATTTGTGATAAGGTTATATTGTAACGACTGTTATCACCATCTTACCATAGCAAAGATTGTAAAGTGGTTGTTGTTTGTGTAAATAAAAGAAAGCTTGAGGGTCTCTTTGAATATTAAGCATTATAGGTCTTAAAACCCCTAGGTCTATCCCTATTTGGCAAACTGTTGGTGATGTGCGGCGCTGAAAGAGTGAGAATGGAGTGTGGAGAAATTATTATATAAGAATTGAGCCATTGAAGAGGTTGATCTTGGAAATCAAAGTAAGCTGTTAGAGGAAATTTCTTCCGCATGAGGTAATTCATCTAATTTTTGCTTATATTGAGAAATCTTAGTTTAATAGAAAATCTCTCGACATTGAACCCCATAATGCGACGTTTTGCTTAATTGGAATCGAAGTGGGGAAAATATAGGTGGTGTTAATTTAAATCTTGGATTTAGGTTGGGTGGAGCAACCATTGTCTGATAAGTGGGGAAAATCAACTGAAGCATTTTCCTTCTTGAAAGTGAGACCGGAAAAAGGAGATCGAGGGGACTGTCGCCCACCCCGGGCTAAGTCGCCATCGAGAACTCGTCAACCGGGAGTTCCCAACCTGGGATTGAACAAGATCATTCTCACCCAGGCTACCCAGGGTTCCCTCACCGGGGCGCACCATCACCGCATCTCACCCGGGAGTAGCTAGAACCGGGTCTAGTCTAACCCGGTAGCTACCGGGGCTTTTAACCGGGGGATGTGTTTTGGGATCGATACCTCGTTTGAATCGAGATGTCAAGGACCAAAGTCGGGAATTAGATTTTTAGTCGGGGACTAAGGGTTTTGTTATGTGTGTTTGGTGGCCGGAACTAAGTTTAACCGGTAGCATAATTATAAGACTATATTCTCTTTGTAGGAACTCGAATCGCGTTGGGGTGAATCATGTTCGTGTGTCTAGACTCCCGAATTCAGGTGAGTTCCCTTGTTTTAAATCTTTATAAATTGGAAATGGCGTAACGTGACGGGTTTTTATACATTTGTTAGTTTAAGTGAAATGTTGGAGACTATGATTGTTAACCGATAATAATATCATGTTTGTGATTTCTGCGTCGTATTTTATAAATGAAAATATGTATATTTTATGGAAGGTGTGCTATGACTTACATGAGACTATAGGGGATAGTTGAATCGTGTGGCCGGAATTCATTTCCGGCGTACACGGAGATAACATCTACGAGGGGGCCGGATGGGGATCTATTGGGGCCCGAGTCTAATGAAATGGTAAATTATCGAATATCGATTCCGGACGCGGAATTGGTTGCAAATGTGTGATACTTGATATTTGTTAATTCAAACACCGTCGTTTTAATTTCTAGATTACTCTGTATTTGCCGAGGATGGGGAATTCACTAGACCCTTTTTGTTCTAACCCTCGTTTTCAATTATTCTAAAAACCCATTTTCAGGTATGGGTGTCGTGCTCTATCTAAGGGAAAAGGGTGAAGTGTCGAATGCTAGGGAATCGAAGAAAGTCGAAATAGAAGTGTTTCTAATTGAGGGCTAGTAGCATCTCGGTTGTGGTTGAATTCTTGTCATTCGAGTTGATTTCGAACCTTACTTTGTAATGTGTTGGGACCAGTTATTAAAATTTTCTTGTTTTTATGCCATGTTTGAACCAGATTGTTACAAATGGTATCAGAGCCAGAGTTTAAGGGATTTAGGTGACCGGATGGGCCTAAACTTAAACTGTGGAGTAGAGTTGGGGACACAACCGAGATGTAGGATGCCTCTAGGAAGATCACGCTACGTGCACTAAATTTAAGGTAGCGAGGGGCGTTATGTAAAGTAAATTTACATCACACCTGGCCAGGGTAATTGTGAATTTACATGTGCATGTACGTGCTCGAAGTACCTTTCTATGCGTAATAGTCATTAAAGCGTTGGTTATGTACGGGTAGTTTGATTTTCTCTATGATCGAAAGGTTAATTTTGATGAAGTAGTTTATGGAAGGGTGTTAATATGAAGTAAAATTCTGGCCTTGCGGCATTAGCAATGGTTATGGTGTGAGGTGTTACGTTGATTTTGCTGTAATTTAAGATCCTTAGAAGAAGTATTGTTCGGAACGATATTAGACCGACTAAGAGTAGAACGTCAAGAGTTCGAATCGAGTGAATGACTGATTAAGGGTAAACTCTGAGTCCTAGTGAGTGCCCATGTTGAGAGTTGTTGTGCCTATCATTTCGGACAGGAGATGGGGATTGGGTTAGGATTTTGAAAGTTTCACTCAAGGATGAGTAGAGGAAGTGACTCTATGACTCCCAAACCAATGTTAGAGCGGCAAGTTCGTTGGAGAGATAGTACCGGGGTGGATTAAATTATTGGAGGGGCAGAATGTGAAGAGATTTTGGTGGCTTATCGATCTGTAGGGGTCAAAATTGAAATTGTATGATCTGTAATTTTGTGCTTAAGACGAGAACTTTGTGGATGATCAAACAGGTAGGTTGCGAAACACCTGTTCAATAAGTGGTTGTTAGGATAATAAAGCGACCGTTAGTCAAAGGAAGTGTGTCATAATAGCTCGGTGGATGTAGCGACAGACCTCGATTGAGTGAATAGCCTTTAGTTGCAAGTGAGAACATGCATTGTGTTCTGAAAGGTATTATGAAGCTCGTTCAAGATTTAGAAGTAGATGCATACATAACGGATTTTATGTTTTGAAAAAAAAAAACAATTCGACGCATGCAAGAATGTGTTTAAAGAGGAAAGACGAACCTATTTTGTCGCGTAATAAAATTTTATTTAATCTCAGTGATTTGTGATATATATCACTTCTTTTCATGTTGAGATAAAATTTGTTGCGGAAACCATGATTACATGTGGCAGCAAGCCTTTATAACCAAAAAGAGTTTTGAAATGATATCTTATAAATGAGTGTGAGAGCCGAATGTCTTATTTCGTGCAAGCGGCTTTGTTCAAAACTTCTCTAGTCGTATAGGGAAGATTTTTTTTTCATATTACAATTATCACGACATCGTTTAGTTGGTCAAGGTGATGTTTTACCAAGAGATTCTTGAGATCGTTGTGCATGACTTTGAAGTTATGAGGGTGTTGAGTCATGTATGCTTATGATGTTTGCAAGTGTTTGCCTTTTGAATGTTCAATTATGAGAAATGATATTTTTTATTTATTTATTTATTTTTATTTATTTATCGAGTCATCATTCATGAAAGCTATGAACTCATGTGGTCGTGAAAGTTATTGGATTTAGGGACAAGGAGAAGTTCGAGAGTGGGAATATGTCGGTCAAGATGATAAATGGTCTATGTCTCTGGTTTCTTTATTAAAAGAGAGGGGGAATATTGAAAATGTCGAAAATGAACTGTCGGTCCACAATATAATCAAGTTCTTATCGACACAAACACACATAAATGATTAACCAACCTGTTTGATTAATAACAAAGATTACAGGATTTGATCTCTTGAGGCTCTCGATGTTTTTCTCTCTGATGAACAGTAAACACCGTGTATGTGTGTGTTGTATGTGATCTGATATCTAACTTAGCTTGTCTAACACACTTGCTTCAAACATAACAAACATAATATCAAACTAATATCTAACTAAACTAATATCTAGATATTTAGGATTAAAACTAAAATACTTAGAAACAATAATTAACTTTGACATATTATTACAAACTAACATTAGACTTATATTAAGAGTCGATTTTCCAGCATTAGCTTCAGATTGCGATCTTCAGATTGGATGATCTTGAATCCAATAGATCTGTGCGCTAACAATCTCCCACTTTGGATCAAGATCATTACTAAAAAGATTTAGCAATTCAGTCTTCTCTTTCAGCTCAGAAGATGCAATCTCCCTCTTAGTCTTCAAATGTAACAATCTCCAGGTTTTAGCTCAGAATGCTTTAGCAAAGTATCTTCAAAGAAAATTTCTCTAAAATCAGCATGTCTTCAGAATACTTGCTCTAAACTTGTGTTGTTCCCCATTTCTTGTGTAGCTCTTCTCCCCCTTTTTGATGAAAAGAGCAACGAGTTCATCAAAACTTTTATGTCAAGAAATGTCTATCTTTAGGAGCTTCTGATCCGTCAATTCAAAAGATATTCATCCATATCTTTTCAAATCCAGACAAAATAATCGTGTAACACCTGAATCAACAAATGAATCAGTTAAAATGCCTGTCAGTAACACTAAGTCACTGTGTGTAACGAATACACATTGTAAAGGAGCTTATTGATGTTCACTCCCCCAGGTCTTCCATTCAATCATCGAAACACCACAAAGGTAATTTCTATAAACGTTATGACAAAGAAACAAATTCCTTGTGTGTTCGTGCATGTGTTAGAAAGAATTAAGCACGGATGATTGCTTATAGGCTCAATATTGTGTAAACCACTGAGACAACAGTAAGTTAAACACAGACTCAATGTGCATGAGTGAAGTGCGAAAGTGGGGCAGACTTCCTTCTTTTCAATATCAAGATTTTCCAAATGAAAATCAGATAGTAAATGTGTTGCTTCCCCTTTGAAAATGAAACATTTTCTATTTGAGTAGAAAATGAGTAGATGGTGAGGTTAAATCAAGAGTTGGCATAGGCTAGTTGCCTGTTTCAATAATGTTCACCAAAGAAATGTGAAACACTAGAAATGTGGCTGTCCAGCTCAGAAAAAGTTGGTGCAGAGTTCTGATATTCTTTTAACTCTGTTCTCACACCCTCTTTCTTTTAAACATTCAGTTTACTTCTAACCGAACTCTCTTTTGCATTATATCTCATCACACATCCCACACTCATTTCTTTTTGATTTCTCACACTCAATCACTATGGATTAACTTCTTGGGTAGGAAACACTGGTTAACGTGTATCCGTAGAAGTTGTGTTAAGTCCTAGCACAAAGAAATCATGTTTTCCTATGTAGCATATGATGCTCAAAATGGTTTAACTATCTCAGTTAAAGCACAAATTATATCTTGAAAACATTTAAAATCACACTTCCAAGTCATGAAATCAGTTTGAGATTCGGGAAGTGGTTTGAACTTTTAAGAACAATGTTTTCTATGATTGAAAGTTATCCTTATTTCAACCATATATGAGATTAAGATAAAGGATTATACTTTTACGTGCGATCTTACATCTCATGAAGCTAAGCTTAAAGTCATAAAGATATGAACATATAAGCATCTCTCAAAAACTGCAAAAGTCTTATGTCATAGTCAAAGCAAATTTATTCACTTAAATTAAAATGACAAAAAGCAGGAAAAACAATGAAAGTACGAGTTCTGATCAGAAATAATCAGAAGTCATATCCTAACTCCTTTGACTTGTAAAACTCCCCCTAAAATCATGCATCACAAAAATTTGACATTAAAAAGGTAAATGCATAAATTAGTGAGTCTTCTCCTCAAATTAATATTGACCAACTGTCAATTTCTTCGCATACTCCCCCTTGGATCATGAACAGAATATTTGAAGTGCAGATATCATACAGAAATAAGAATGAAGAAATGATGAAAAAGTATACAATTAGAAAACTTTGGTAAACAAATCTGCAAGATGATAATCAGTTTTTACAAAGAAAAATTCAATTGTTCCTTTTTCGACATTATCTTTGATAAAATGATACCTGACATCGATGTGTTTTGTCTTGGTGTGCTGAACAAGATTCGCTGTTATTGCGATGGCGCTCTTGGAGTCACAGTATATCGGGATTTTGTTGAAGTGAAAACCGTAGTCTCGAAGTTGTGTCCTCATCCACATGACCTGAGAACAGCAACTAGCAGCAGCTACAAATTCTGCTTCGACCGTTGAAGTTGATACACAGAGAGTTGCTTCTTCGATGCCCAACTTACGAGTTTATCACCGAGGAACTGTATATGACCTGACGTGCTCTTCCTGTCTAGCATACAACCAGCATGATCTGGATCTATATATGTTGTTAGTTGAAAGCTAGTATCTTTAGGATACCACAGACCAAGATCTGCAGTCCCCTTCAGATACCGAAAAATGCGCTTAACTGCAGACAAATGGATTTCTTTGGGATTGGCCTGATATCTAGCACATAAGCATGTAGAGAACATTATATCTGGCCTACTAGAAGTAAGATACATCAAAGAACCTATCATCCCTCTGTAAGTCCTAACATCAACAGCCTTTCCAGAAGGATCGGTGTCAATCTTAGTACCTGGTGCCATTGGGGTACCAATCGGTTTAGAATTTTCCATTTTGAACTTCCGAAGAATATATCAAGAATGTATTTTGATTGATTGATAAAAATCTCTGACGAAAATTGTTTGACTTGTAATCCGAGAAAGAAATTCATCTCTCCCATCATATTCATCTGAAATCTTGACACCATAAGGTTTGAAAAATTCTTACAGTACTTAGGATTTGTAGAGCCAAAAATAATATCATCCACATAGATTTGAATAAGAATGATATCTGCTTTCTTCTTTTTAATAAACAAAGTTGTATCTACCGTACCTTTTGTAAAACCAGACTTGACTAAAAATTGAGATAGGACATCATACCAGGCGCGAGGAGATTATTTCAGTCCATAGAATGCTTTGTCGAGAATGTAGACATGATTCGGTTTCTCTTGATTGACAAAACCTTTTGGCTATGAGATGTAGACTTCTTCCTTTAGAACGCCATTCAGAAAGGCGGTCTTCACGTCCATTTGAAAGACAGTGAAGTTCTTGTGATCTGCGTAGGCCAAAAACATTCGAATTGCCTCTAAACGCGCCACAGAAGCATAAGTCTCGTCGTAGTCTATTCCTTCCTCTTGCCTATATCCCTTGGCAACAAGTCTTGCTTTGTTTCTGATAACGGTACCATCTTCATCTTTCTTGATTTTGAAAACCCATTTCGTACCTATAATGGTTTTACCTTGAGGTTTGGGTACGAGTCTCCAGGCTTTAAGTGCGTCAAACTGATTCAGCTCTTCTTGCATTGCAGTCACCCAGTCTGAATCGGCAAGAGCCTCGGATACGCGAGATGGCTCGATCTTGCTCAGAAAGGATTCATGCATACACATATTCATTGAAGTTGACCTAGTTTGCACCGGTTTGGTTGAATCACCAATGATTTGGCTTATCGGGTGCTCTTTGGTCCATTTATGTTCATGACGGAGTGGATTATATGAATATATATCAATATTATCATCTAAGAATCCACTGGTACCTTCTTCAGGTTGTTCAGGAGGAATGATGATTGCAGTTGAAGTAGTAGGTGCAGAAGTCTCAGTAGGTACAGCTTGTTCAGCAACTTCTGTCTCTTCATTATTTGTCACAGCTTCAACTGTCGGAGTCGGCATTTGAACTGGAATTTCTTGCTGAATCGAGGAGTTGGATTTAGTAGAGATATCTGAACTGGTTGGATGAGTAGTCGTTGAGTCTTCCATCCTGTCAACCACAACAGATTTCTTCACATTAGATCCAAGAAATTCATCATAAAATAGTTCAAATAATAAATCTAAATCAGATAAATGATTAGTAGACGTTGATGCTTCATTTGATTTGTTCGCTTGAGACGCAGGTTCTGGACTGATTTGCCCAGAAGCTAGTACTCCGGTTATCACGGGTTCTGAATTGTGTTGTTCAGAAGCCATTTCTTCATCAAATGTGACGTTTACGCATTCAACAACTATTTTTGACTTCTTCAGATATACACGGTATGCAGTTGATGTAGATGAATAACCAATGAAGATGCCTTCGTCCGCCTTCGCACTGAACTTGTTCAGACTCTCTCTATCGTTTAGAACATGACACTTACACCCAAATATATGGAAATATTTGATTGTCGGTGTTCGGTTGTTGATTAACGCATAAGGAGTCTTCTTGAATCTGTGGTGTATCGTGGATCGATTTTGAGTGTAGCACGCAGTCGATACAGCTTTAGCCCACAGAAATAGAGGTAAGTCTGATTGACTTAGCATAGTACGAGTAGCCTCAACTAGCGTACGATTTCTTCTTCCGACCACTCCATTTTGTTGAGGCGTACGAGCAGCAGAGTATTGATGTGATATCCCGACCGATTCGAGATATTCTTGAACTGTTTTGTTCTTGAACTTTGTGCCGTTGTCTGTTCTTAGAAGCTTGACTGGTTTCTGCAGATTTACCTGGGTCGTCTTCAGGAATGTAACGAGAACATCAGGTGTCTCATCTTTTGAACGTAGAAATTTGACCCAAGTGTATCGCGAATAGTCGTCCACGATAACTAGTATGTACTTCTTTCCGCCTAGACTTTGCGTTCGCATCAGACCGCATAAGTCCATATGCAACAACTCTAACGGAGAGCTTGTACTTGGTTCAGGCTTTGGTTTGTGCGGAGCTCTCTTCATCTTTCCTTTTCACATGTTGCACACAGATGTTCTTTTTCATACTTCAGCTCTGGAAGTCCTTTAACTAGCTTTTCACTGACCAGCTTGTTTATGTACCTAAAGTTGAGGTGAGAGAGTCGTCGATGCCATAGCCAGCTTTACTGCATTGAGGCTTTAGAGAGTAGACATACCTGTTTGTCAGTCTGGACGTTTGACAAATTAATTATGTAAAGGTCGGACTTTTGAGTGCTTACCAAGAGTTCCTTGCCTTCTTCAGTGCGAACAGAACATCTCTTGGCCTTGAAATTTACCTCTAAGCCTTTGTCACAGAACTGGCCTATACTGAAAAGGTTGTGTCTTAAGCCTTCAACATAGCTCACCTTCTTGATCGTGACTTTGTCGTGTACCATATCACCATAACCCAGAATTGGTGAAAACTGATCATTGCCAAATCTAACTGTCCCGCAATATTTCTCTGTAAAGTTGGACAACATACCTTTCTGCCCTGTCATATGCTTGGAACACCCGTTATCCAAGTACCACATATGACGGGTCTGCACAAGATAAATTACGAAACAAGAGATTAGGTACCCACTTGTAAATGGGTCCTACAGTGTTAGTACATGTTTTGGGTACCCATTGAAATTTGGGTCCTCTTTGCTTTTCAGAATCAAATGAAGAATATGAATTATAAGAGTGAACATGATAAGTGTCATACCAAACATCAGAATCTTGACAAGAAGCATAAATATGTTTATCATAATATGAAGACTTTCTAGCAGACAGTCGTAACTGGAATAATTGCTTCATAGAATATTTCTTGCGATAAACGACAAGTTTTGGTTTCATGATAGTAGTAACATTCGCATTCAAAACATCTTTACTAGTCGTAGTCTTATTACAATCAACACTACAAAAAGATTTAGCAGTCTCGTCAATCTTCTGTTTTGGTTGCCATTGAGATTTAACTCCTAGCTTGCTCAGATCTGAAATATTTGAGACTTTTGAGTTAGATTTTTGAGAAACAACAGAATGCATCTTCTTTGGGTTACCAGTAGTGATCGGTTTCTGTGAATGCTGAGATTTCTTCTTACCTTTCGCATTCTTAGTTTTCACAGAAACTGTTTCATCAACTTTCGTTGATGATTTGCTTTTCACAAACTTACTGGATAATCCAATGGATTTCACAACAAAAGATGAATGATTAGGAAGTTTGGCACTAAAATCAAATTGATCAAAACAATCATCCAAACCACCGTCAGAGTTTAGAAAATCATACCCTACATCAGTTGAACCAAACATGTCATCAGATTTTGAAGCCTTTGATGATTTAGAAAGAACATTACTCTTAAGCACAGTTGAAAAAACTTTTTGTTCAATATCAATCAAAAGTCTTTCATCTGTTAAAGATGTCTCAAGTTCAGAAATTTTACTTTCCAAAACGAGAGGAGGGACGTAAATTTTACCTTCAATAGGCTTCGCCTCCAATTCTTTTACAGAATAACTCTGAAAGAAGTCATTTGAAAGAGATTTCTTTTGATATATTGGATCATCATTATAACTATTATTCAACTTCGCATAACGAAATGGAAGATGAACTTTAAATGATTTCTTTCGTTTTTCAATTTCCTTGGCTTCATCCTCTTTAGACAGTCCAGTCCAGAAAACTTTAAGATCAGGGATTCTTCGAGCTAGTTTTAAAAATGTAAAATCATAAAGTGCAGGCACTTCAGATATACCCTTTTTAAGATAGTGAGGATTCTCATAACCTAGTCCCCAACTCTCTATTTCCTCTTTGGGTTTGTTCAGATGAATGGTTTGTTCTGTTTGACCCATTGTGTATAACTTCTCTTCCAAAGCTTTTAATTTTGCAAGTAAAGATTTGTTTTCTTTGGAAGTTGAAGAATGCAATTTCGTAAGCTCTTTGAAATCAAACTCACTCTTTCTCAATTTAGAATTAGATTCTGCAATCTGTTTAAGAATTATGGTCTTTTCTTTTGCGTTGGTATCAATGTCTTTATGTAAAGTCTCAACCAATACTTTCTTCTCAGCAATATCATCGCTAAGTTTCTGTATTGATTGGTTTTGATCATGATTAACACCTTTTTCACGCTTAAGTTTTGACTCTAATTCTTGGAGTTTTAACATCATGGCATGCATTTGATTTAAGAAATCTGACTTATCTAAATCACATACCTCTTCGTTATCATCTTCATCGGAATCTGCTTCACCTTCTATCTCCAGCTTTCCCATGAAGCATAGGTGCGTTGTCTCGTCCTTCTCGTCTTTGTCATCTTCTTTGTCTGATTGATCCAGCCAGAACTCATCTTCTGCCATCAATGCTTTTCCAGCTTCATGTTGCTTGGCTAGAAGCATTTTGTTCTTGTAGTAGTCGGAGTTCCGGACTTTGGGTCTTCGGCAGTCTTTGGCAAAATGTCCAGATCTACCACAGTTGTAGCACGTTGGAGGTTCTGGATGTTTGATCTCTTCTGCTTTATACCTTCTCTCTTCTGGCCTTCTTTCCTCGACTCTCTTACCTTCAATCCTCTCTTTGTAAACATAGTTGCTTGGACCAGAAGAATACCTCTGAATGTTCGAGTTTGGATTTTTGTAGAACTTTCTTTGAAAAGCCTTAGTCAGCATGAGCATAGCCTGCTTCAGTTGTTCACAGTCGTTAGAGTCAAAGTTCGCTTCAGTTTCAACCTCATCTGATTCAGACATAATCATCTTCTTCTTCTTCTTCACAACAAGAGCTAGGGGTGAACATGGTACGGTACCATGGTTTTTTTCATATACCATGTATCAACCAATTATAATTGGTATATAAAATTTTATACCATGTACCAACCAATTATACATGGTACCAACAAAATTGGTACCAACTTTTTTCGGTTGGTACATGTTGGTACGGTTTTGTACCAACATTGTAAAATTTGAAGTTACAAATTTATTTATATTGACATTTTTTACCAATTATATCTAGATGCACTAAAACTATCGAACATTCAGATAACATGTGGATATGTGTTGTACCATTTATCCCTATATATACAAACATTCAAATAACTTTCATGTAATACAAACAATCACTAGTAGTTTAATAGTAACAATCACTTAGTAGTGATGATGGATTGTGAAGGTGTAGAGAAGGTAATAAGGTTGAAAGGGTTACATAAATGAATTCAATCAAATTTAGTATATCCATCCATATTATAATTTAGCAAAATTTAAAATATAATAATTTAAAATTTAAAACTCAAAATTAGTTAATACTATTAACTAAACTTTAATTAGTAAATAATTAAAAAAAACAAGTCGGTACGGTACGGTATTACCGTGGTACATGACTTCTAATACCACGTACCAACCAATTTTAGATAGTTGGTACGGTATACCAACCAATTATATTGGTACCAACTAAATTGGTACCACTTAAATTGGTACGGTTGGTACATAAATTGGTTTGTTTGTATCGGTATAAAATTGACACCCCTAACAAGAGCAACTGAGTCAGCACTTGTCTTTTCAGCCTGTTTCTTTTCATCCATGATTTCATCCACCTCTTCTTCATTTTGTTTGAGGGTTTCATACACCTCATGAAGTGGAATCTCGTTTAGATCCTTGATTTGCTTCATTTGTCTGGCAAACCTCTTCCATTCAGGCTGGAGAATGCTGAGGAATTTGACATTCAATTCTATTTGCGATTTAGTGACCTTGTTCTTGCTTAGTTCATTCAGCAAGGTCACAAATCTGTCATATGTTCCTTCTAGAGACTCTCCAACTTTGCCTTTGAATTCTTCATAGTTGTTTAGGCAGTTGGATATCTTGAGTTGGTTTCCAACCTTTGAACCTAGCATCATTTTCTCTAGCTGATCCCACATCTCTTTATAGCTGTCTATCTTCACATATATTTCATTTGGAATGCCTTGAAGAATATAAGACTTTGCTAATCTATCACCTTTTGCTCTTTTTAGGTTATCACCTTCGAGCTCTTCATACTTAAGTTGAATCTCTGTTGCCACAGTTCCCTCCGTACGAGTCTCATAAACTGGTGCCATAACTCCTTCTTCCAAGGATTTCCTGATGAATACTCCCAAATCATGTCTTTCAATGAAGTCCATGAACCGATCTTTCCACTGCTCATACTCTCCCCTGAAGAATACTGGTGACTTTGTGTCAGTTCCGATTGCTAGAGCTTCTCTTGAAGTCATTCTGATTGAAAAAGACTAAGTCTGGTACTGGCGCAAAAGACACACTTTGCGCTAAAGGTGGCTGGCGCAAAAGAGTTTTGCACGACGTGTATGTGGCATGAAGCAGAACTTTGCGCTAGAAGAGGTTGGCGCAAAAGATGGTTTGCGCTACAAGGAGTTTGGCGCAGAAATCAACTTTGCGTTAGATCTGAGATTTGCGCGAAATATTTGCGCGAGACAAAGGTGGAGCAAGCTGAGGTTTGCGCGAGTCGAAGGTCGTGCGAATTTGAAGTTTGCGCAAAGTGTTGATGGCGCAAAACAAGTTTTGCGTTAGTAGTTGGTCGCGCGAAAGGATTTTTACGCGAGATGTTGATGGCGCAAAAGTCACTTTGTGAGTTCTTGAAGATGTTGGCGCAAAACTCGTTTCTCGCGAGTTCGTCCCTGTTCTTCGAAATTTCGACCTGTTCGCTCAAATAACCTATCTAGACTTTGATTTAGCAGTCCCAACTTTGGCAAATCGACCACTAACACTTCTAGAATAGATTATAAACACTTGATCTCAATAAAAATCACTTTTTGAAAATCAAAACGATAGAACAGTGACTTTGAAGTTGTGTACTGTTGACTCCAAAAATCACAAAATGGGAATCGATATTAGTGCTATACTGAAATTAAAGTATAACAACTCGATCTATCACCCTATTCGATAACAACCTGATCGATTTCAAACCCAAAAACACACTTAAATTCGAAAATGATTTTTTGAAATGAAGAACACAGAGCCGTTCTGTAGATCCCAGTTTCAGTGCAATCAACAGATATAAGAACAATGATGAACAATATATTGGCCACAGCAACTAGTTATATGATTAATATAAACTTCAAAGGGCTAAAGTTTACAGAGAGAATTTCTGATAATAGTATGTAAACCTAACAACTAGTAAACTGAATAATGAATCTCTAAACTGATAAATGAAACAGAAATAACTTTAAATACTCGGGCTCGCAAGCCTAATGGGCTTATGGGCTTTAAGGCCCAACAAGCTTACAACAATAGCAACTTGTCACAAACTACCCTGAACTTCTATTTAACATAGAAAATGGCCCTAACAATCTCCCCCTTTAAATAGAAGTTGATAGTCACGCCAGTTAGGAACGAAGATTTTTCGGAAACCAAAGTTGATCTCGAAATATCTAATCTGAGTTCTGTACTCCAGTCGCTCTTCAATTTCACCCAGTGCTTCAAGGACAAGTGCCTTGTATTTAGGATCCAAAAACTGAACCCCTTTTTCATCTTTATCAAGTGCACGCTTCAACTTGTCTTTCAGCAACATCAACGTACCATCGCAGAATCTGGCAATCTGATTGAAACGAATGAAATGCATAATTCCTTTGTCATTCACATAGGTCATGCCAAACTCTGGAAGCTTTATCACAGTAAACGCAGGTACATTCTGGATATCAGACGGAATCTTCAAATCAGGCTTGAGCAGATTAATCTTTGGCTGGTTGCTTTCTAACCCGATCTGAAAATCTTCCACCGAAGCAAGTTTCATTGCACACTTCATGTATCTTTTCACTGTTTCTAGAGCATCAATGACTTCTCCGGGTCTGACAGTTTTGGTCTTTAAGTCACGTAAGATATACAGCAGATCTTGTGGCTCCAAGCATGGAAAATCAGCATCAGAAAAGCAATATTGTTGACCATCTTCTCGAGTAACCATAAAGTCCGTATACTTGACCTTCATAAAGTAGGCAGGTATAATCTTATCAACTGATACAATCCTGAGCTTCGTCTTGGAGTACTTGTGCTGGAACTTTCGGTATACGAACACAAGTTCACGCTGTTTTTCTTTGTTTTTCACTGACTGTAGACCATGTATAACAACTTCATCATACTTTCTGATCCAGTGGGCAAATATCCTCTTCTGACTTTCTTCGAGGAAAGGAACTTTTATTCGGACTCTTTCCCACTTGGATGGACGAGCTGGAGTTGTATTGACTGGTTCTCTAACTGGTGAAGCTGGAGGAGATCTCTCGGGAACTACTGTATCAGAAAATTCAGGGTAAATAACAGGATAAGCCAATAGAGGAATCACGACAGAAGACTGATCCTCTGGATGCAGTATTTCATCAATTTCTTCTTGCATAACCACCAGAGCTCTTTCAGAATTTGCACATTCTTCTATCGTGTCTGTTACTTCATACGGATCTAGTATTATCGTCCAATCTTCAGGAACTATCGGAGAATCAAATTCAAATTCCTCAGGCTTTTCAACCGTCGGATAATCATATAGTATCAGATCAGTCACTGGTTCCCGTTGCTGTTCCTGTTCCTGCCTCTGTCCCTCTGTTCTTGTACCCGAACCCGTACCCTGTTCAACCTGTTCCGACTCCACTACATGAGACTCCGGCTCAGATCGACGTTGGCGCTTCTCCCCCTCATGGTGATCAGGATCATCCTGATCATCATGTCGGCGCTTGAGCCGTTCTGCCTGGCCACGGCAGGTATCTTCCACTGCCGAAAGGCGTTCAGTCAAAACAGCTACGGTTTGCTGAAGTGACTGAAGCATAGCTTGTTGGATCTGGAAGGCTTCGACAGAAACGATAGGTTGGGGTGTAGGTGGGGTCGGTGTAGATGCTTGAGAAAGTAAGGATAACAAATCGGCATCCTGGGTGGGTTCGGTTAGAGATTGGGCTATAAGTTTGGCGAGAAGGATAGATTTCAGTTCAGGTATGGACATATCCGCAGCTGATAGAGAAGATGGAGTAGATGTGGTCTCCGGCTCAATCGCAGGACCTTTGCCTTTGACCATGCGTTTGATGTTGTCCAACTCCTCCGTCATCATAGATTGGACAGCCTTTAGGGCGCCGTCCATGTATTCCCTTGAGACAAACTCAGTGTGGGTAACGCCGGGGTCACTTAGACTTCCCGTTGTAGCTACGACTGTAGAATTCGAGCCGCCTACGTTCACGGTTGGCGTGATGATAGTCGTGGTAGGACTTCCATCTAATCCTCGTAACCTACCCGAAGGTGGGTTTACTATGGATGTTCCGGCCGGGCCACTTAGGCTACCGGCGATAGCCGAAAACGGAATATGTGTCCTAGGAATGGCGTGTAATACAAATGGATCTAGACTCCGTGCATGCAAAGAAGGCGAGAACGGGGGCAGCTGTTCTCTTGTTTCAATATCGGCACCCTCCAAGTGAGAGCCCGATAGCGTATGTGCTAAATCCCCGTGAGTTTGTGAAACCACCATCTGTTGAGAGATGGTGGAGTGGCTTGGTGGGGCGTGCAAGTGCGCCGCTAGGTCCACGGCGGCTTCTTCAATACCCAGTCCCAACACATGAGACTGGATAGCAGATGTGGCTACCTGGCTAGATGTGGCTGGGGGGGATACAACCGAAGATGGTTGTCCCATCACTCGTGTACTCTCAGAATGTAGCTTACTCCGCCTGTCCCTCACACAGCTCACCTCTTGATGTTCAACTAATACTCCCTCCGCTCTCCTTATCTCTCCGGATGGGGGCTGATTATCGTCACCATCAGAGTCAGAAGACTCTTCATTTGATGCCGATGTTGCGGTTTGGGTTTCCTCGGTATCTGAAGTGGCTGATGTTCCTTCAGTAGCAGCGACAGAAGAAGACTGAGCTTGAACGGCTTCAGAAACTGTTGCCTCTTCTGTCGTTTGAGTACCTGTTGTTGGTGGCGGAGAAGGTTGTCTCGAAGAACTTGGCTGGCTCGTTCCAACGGCACTGCCCACTCCAGTTCCCCTCACGATAATGGCCCTCGACACACCCTGTCCGGAAGCCCCAGCTATCCGGACGCTCCCACCTCTTGTTCGTGGACGCTGACCCTCACGTCGCTCAGGTCTTGCTCCTTGGGCAGGTCCTGCCGGTCCTGGCCGGACCATAGGAGCTGGGATGTTGTGTGTGTGCCTATAAGCTATCACACTCAGTGCCGTGGGACGAGCATGGTCTAGTACCCCGACTGGGATTTGTCGGGCGACAACACCTTCTGGATCAGCACGGGAAGGAATCTTCCGGGTTGGATGTTGTGGGCACATCGGGTGGGTGGAGCGGCGCTGTATCTCGGGATACAGGTTCATGTAGTTCCGGATGATTATCTGTAGGAACCGCATGAAGGGGACGAAGTTTGACCGCCGAGATGCAGTCGACCGAACTCTCTGAATGAGTTCAAACCATAGGAGATCGGCAAAGTCGACGTGGCGATTGAATGCCACCGCATGAAAGATGCGTAGAATCGGAGCGCTCGTCTGATCAATGCCTTTCGTTATAGACGAAAGACACCGATTGATATAAGTGAACAGCGTGTACCATAACGTCGATAGATGTTTGCGGGTGAATGTTGATGGTATACGGAGTTCTGCGCCGTATCCCAACGAGATAAGATCGGTGCACAATGTAGCATCTGAGACAAGCGGGTCGAAGTCTTCTTGGCCAGCTACAGATCCGGCGGTCGGTAACCGAAGAAATTGGCGGAATAGATCACTTGTGAGAAGCACTGGTGTGTGATCTATCCGACCTTCAAGATGGAAACCGCCATCGGCTTCTAAGGCATGAAGGGAACGCCAGAATTGCTGTAGGTATATGATTGTAACGGTGGCTGTTTCTGTTAGAGCATAGGAGAGTGGATGGCCCCTTAGTATCTCGATGATGACCTGATGTTGAATGGCGAGTTGGGTCACATCGAGATGGTAGTTATTTGCTGTAAGTGGAAGGAACTGATCCTCGGGAATCAGTTCTGCATCTGCGATTGGATCAATCGCTGGTGGCTGATTTTGAGCCATTGTACCTGTGAAGAAGTAATCGATTAGTACACAGGTTTGGAAAACACAATTTTCGCCGTTTGGAGTTATACCGTGATGATTTAGATCACGCCAGATAGTAACTCCAAAAACTTGGAAGAGCAAACCCTACTCGTGAGTTAGGGTCAGTCACCAAGGCGCGCAGACTTGCACCACTTCCTCATAAACACACATAAGTCCAAGTATGACTATAAGCACCAACACCATGGCTTCGACCGGAGAAAAGCAAGACCGGACGAGGCATTCGACCGATGGTCTCATAAGACCGGATAGATGTTGGATCGGATGTGGTCTTTGACCGGAGGTCACTAAGACCGGAGGAGATCTTCGACCGGAGGTATCATTTGACCGGAGTCGTCTTCGACCGGGGGAATCTTCGACCGGGGCATAACCCTAGATCGGAGTATGCCCCCGGAGAAGATCAATCGACAACTTACAGATGTCGTAGACGACGTCGAAGATCACCCAAAACGATGAATCAATGGAGAAACGTTCGTTAACAGATTGGAACATCTAATAAACCAAAGACAAGTTACCTGATCGATGGAAGTTGGAAGAAGTCGAAGGTGTTCGGTCGAAGTGGTTTCGGTCGAAAGAGAGGTCCGGGCGAGAGAGAGATGTAGAAGAAGAAAACACGAATTGATCGAATGAGGAGGAATTACATTCGACCGGGGTTTATAAACCCCCGAAGGTGGCTTGGGCTTGGGCCGAGTCTGGTCTTGGACCGGGGGGGGGACAATGGGCCGAGACATTGGGCCGAGGCAAATCAACCAAACACCTCAAACCAAACACACAAAAATAAACCAAACCTAACAAGAAATATTTGTGGAATTTTCGGAGATATATATAAAAAAAATAACTCAAAAAAAACGTAAAGGTAGAAGAAAAAAAATAAACCTAAGGAGAGAAGAAGAAACAAAATTTAAATTAAAGATAAAGAGAAATAATAAAAAAAAAACGAAGACATGAGACCTAGCTCCCCCTCGAATGATTACCATGAGGTGGTCCAAACACAGAACCCTCTTACCTGCTCCCCCTCGAAAGGAGGACCCGTGAAACTTACCAACCATCTGACGCTCGTGCTCCCCCTGAACACAGTATCGGGTTGTAGATCCGTCACTAACAACTTACTCTTCAAGGAACAAAGGAATTAACTGCACACACAATCACGAAACACAGACACACGAACACAAAAAGAATAGGAAAAGAAAAACACGACATCTACTTTGTTGATACAGAAGTTCGTAACGAACACAGAGCTGAACGAGTAGAATGCAATAACCAAGGAGTGTGAATAATCGCAACCAGAGACAAGGCACTGATGCAGTTGTCACAGTCATTCGTTATTGAATGAAACTCGTAGAGAGCTGTGAACGGATCAAACTTTCAGATTTAGCATACCTAGCTTGGACACAAGGTAATTAAATTGTTTTTCGTCCAAGGCTTTGGTAAATAGGTCTGCTAACTGATGCTCTGAATTAACAAAATAGAGTTCGATTGTACCTTTTTCCACGTGATCTTTTATAAAGTGATAGCGCACATCGATGTGCTTCGTCTTTGTGTGTTGGACGGGATTGCTTGATATGGCTATAGCGCTCTTCGAGTCGCAGTAGATGGGAATCCTGGAGTAATCAAATCCATAGTCTTTGAGCTGGGTGCGCATCCAGATGACTTGCGAGCAGCAACTGGCGGCTGCTACATACTCCGCCTCGGCGGTGGAGGTGGACACGCAGTTTTGCTTCTTGGAGGCCCAGCTGACAAGACGATCGCCCAAGAACTGAACATGACCCGACGTGCTCTTCCGGTCCAGCATGTTGCCAGCGTGGTCAGCATCCGAGTAGGCTGTCAATTCAAAACCTGTCTCTTTTGGGTACCACAAACCAAGATCAGCAGTACCTTTTAAATATCGAAAAATTCGCTTAACCGCAGCTAAGTGAGACTCTTTAGGTTTTGACTGAAATCTTGCACACAAGAATGTCGAAAACATAATGTCAGGCCTACTAGCCGTCAAGTACATCAGAGAGCCAATCATACCTCTATAAATAGTAGCATTCACATCCTTACCGTTAGGATCGGAGTGGAGCTTTAGAGTAGTGGACATGGGGGTTTTCATAGATGAAGAATGTTCCATCTGGTATTTCCGAAGAATATCCGAGATGTACTTAGATTGAGTAATGAAGATTCCTGTTTGTAATTGTTTTACTTGAAGACCCAGAAAAAAAATTCATTTGCCCCATCATGCTCATTTGAAAATGTTTACTCATTAAGGCAGAAAAGTTCTGACAATACTTAGGGTTCGTGGAGCCAAAGATTATATCATCAACATAAATTTGTACAAGAATGATATCGTTCTTCTCTCTTTTAATAAATAAAGTAGTATCAATTTTACCTTTAGAGAAGCCAGACGTGACTAAGAAGGATGAGAGTGCATCATACCAGGCTCGTGGCGCTTGCTTAAGACCGTAGAGGGCCTTGTCGAGAAAATAGACGTAACGGGGATTTTCAGTACTCACGAAACCTTCGGGTTGCGAGACATATACTTCCTCCTTGAGCACGCCGTTGAGAAACGCAGATTTCACGTCCATTTGAAAGACGATGAAATTCTTGTGAGCGGCGTAGGCGAGGAACATGCGGATCGCTTCAATGCGGGCAACCGGTGCAAACGTCTCATCGTAATCAATTCCTTCTTGCTGGCGATATCCTTTAGCCACTAGACGCGCTTTGTTCCGAACAATGATGTCGTTTTCGTCCTTCTTGTTCTTAAAAATCCATTTAGTCCCTATCACTGTCTTGTTCTTAGGTCGGGGAACTAGGCGCCATACTTTGAGGGTCTCAAATTGGTTGAGTTCCTCTTGCATAGCAATTACCCAGTCCGGATCATTCAGTGCTTCAGAGACAGTGGAAGGTTCGATACGGCTGAGGAACGAGGAAAATAAACATTCATTAGCGGTGGTGGATCTAGTTTGAACTGGTGTGGAGGGATCACCAATGATCTGATGAAGGGGGTGTGCTCGAGTCCACTTGATGATGTGTGGATGAGGTTGATATGTCTGATGGGAGGTATCGGAATCCACATGACCACCTGGGGGTAAATCCTGAACTGCCTCGAGGGATGATGGACTGTGAGATGGAAGCTTCTTAGTGGGAGTTGAACAAGGAGTAGAGGACGACTCAGCTGGAGATGAACCGATGGGAGGCTCCGGGATTGCCGGAGAGGAAGCTTCGAGAGCACCTTCAACAGGAGTCGGTGCATGAAGTTGAACGGAAACAGGCGTTGGTTCAGGAGCACCGTCATCAAGAACTTGAGTAAGAGAATTTCTATCACTTGAGCTTGGGGAAGCTTGATCATTGGCAGTAGAGGATGGAGCACCAGGCGAGGATGGACCTCCAGAGTCGGTAGGGCCAGTGACTTGTGTCACTTCTGGTGCTTGAGCAGTATTCCTGTCCCATGACTTAGAATTAGATTGAACATTAAATAAGTCATTATAAAAGAATTCAAACAGTAAATCCAAATCAGAAAGATGTGCTCTTGTCGTAGACGCATGATGTGGATCCACTGGAGATTGTGTAGCTTCCGAACGGAATTGTCCAGAAGCTAACACACCAGTAAGCGCGGGTTCTGAACTGAGATGCTCAGAAACTATTTCAGGGGCCTCGTCAAAAGTCACGTTTACGCTTTCAACGACGGTCTTCGTCCGTTTGTTGTAGACACGATAGGCTTTTGCGTGCTGAGAGTAGCCGATGAACACTCCTTCATCCGCTTTGGGACTGAATTAGCCAAGATCATCCTTATCATTGAAGACAAAGCAGGTGCATCCGAAAGCATGAAAGTAGTTGATGTTCGGAATACGTTTGTTGATGATCTCGTACGGAGTCTTGTTGAACTGCTTGTTAATGATAGACCGATTTTGAGTATAGCAAGCGGTAGCAACAGCTTCTGCCCAAAGAAATAGTGGTAGCTTGGAATGAGATAACATCGTGCGTGCTGCTTCGACTAGAGTTCTGTTTCGACGTTCTACCACTCCATTCTGCTGAGGAGTACGAGCAGCGGAGAAAGTATGCGAGATACCCACTGAAGTGAGATAAGTGGTGAGTAACTGATTCTTGAACTCAGTACCGTTGTCCGTCCTGATGGTTTGAACTACTTGGTTGAGACTGACTTGAATACTTTTCAGAAGAGAGATTATCAAGTCGGGAGTTTCATCCTTGGAACGGAGAAATCGGACCCAAGTGTAACGAGAGAAATCGTCAACCATCACCAGAACATACTTCTTGTGATTTATGCTTTGAACGCGCATCGGTCCACATAAGTCCATGTGGATTAGCTCAAGGGACCGAGAAGTACTCGGAACGGCTTTAGGCTTGTGAGACGCCTTTTTCATCTTGCCCTTTTCGCAGGCAGCACACAGATGATCTTTTGCAAACTTGAGATCTGGCATACCTTTGACATGTCCCCCGAGCACCAACTTGTTGATGTTCTTGAAGTTCAAGTGCGAGAGACGACGATGCCATAGCCAACTTTGTTCAGTAGATGCTTTTGACAACAAACAGACTTCCTTATCGGGTTTCAAGGATGAGAGGTCGATCGTGTAGAGGTTGGTTTGTCGCGTGCCAGCAAGTATTTCTTTACCATCCTCAGTTCGAACGTTACACCTTTTAGCCTTGAAAGTAACCTCGAGATTCTTGTCGCAGAATTGACCGATACTGAAAAGATTGTGACCGAGACCTTCGACATAGGAGACTTTCTTGATTGTGATATTATCTTTGACAATATCGCCGTAACCCCTGATAGGAGAGGAGTGATCATTCCCGAACCGGACATTTCCACAAAACCTCTCGGTGAAGTTTGTGAGAAGCTCCCTTCTTCCGGTCATGTGCTTGGAGCAACCTGAATCTAGATACCACACATGACCGTCCTGCAAAACAGGTTATTTCTTTTTAGGTACCCATTCGTAAATGGGTCCTTTAGGGTTAGGGTTAACACCCGACTTAGAGACCCGTTTATAATTGGGTCTTTGTCTTTCACGGGAAACATGACTATGAGAATTATTAGTAGCAATATGATATGAACCAAACCAATCAGATGCATAACGGCTATCAACAAAATCATTTGATCCACAATGAGAACAACACAAACAATCATGCGACAGTTGAAGTAATTGCGGAATTGAATAAACTTTTAAAGGAAAAGTTCCATTACAATCAACTAGAGGTTTAGAAATAAAAACATCATGATTGTTATTGTTCTTTCTAGACTTTAACACTGGATCAACTAATTCTGATATTGCCGAGCTTTCTCTTGACTTCTTAGCTACCCAAGCATATTTCACTTCTTTCCGCCGACCATACGTATCTGAAATGCCGTTGAACCCATAGTCAGAGGATTTGAAAATTGACGATTGTGACATTTGAGAGCGACCGGTCCTTTTCTTCTTCTGTGAACGCCTTTTCGATTTTAACATGGAAGGTTCTGAAGGAATGTTCACAGAAGGTTTTTGCGAGGCAGATGTAGAACATTCACCCTTATGAAAATTGACCGGAGGCGCACATGACTCATTTAGACAATCAACATGGCTAGGTAGAGAAGGATTAAAATCAAATTGGCTCAAATTGTTATCTAAACACACCTCAGAATTCAAGAATGCGGAAAATTCAAGTTCCTCATCAGAAAGGACCTTACCACATGAGGACTTCAGAGCATTTGAAGAGTTTGTTGAGTGCAGATCATATGCGGAAGCATTTTTACAATCAGAACACTGATCTGGTTTAAGACTTTGAGGCTCTTTTCCTTTATTTGAAATGATCGGTGACGAGTCACCCATAAAAGCTTTGTAGGAAGATGTGTCAGAAGAAGGATAAGAGTTTTCAGACAGAGACGATAACTCTCTTTGGAGAATGGAAGGCTGAGCATGAGGGTCAACCTTGTGAAGTTGCACTTTCAGATTATCTGCTGCCATAGCAGCCAGTTGTGAGTGCAACTTCTTTATTTCTATCTGGTAATATTCTTTATCTTCTTCCGACATAGTTTCCTTTTTGTTGGAACTGAGACACTCAATTTGAGATAAAAGACTTTGCTTTTCCTTTTGAAAATTTTCCCTTTCTAGTACATACGATTCTTCTAGCTGAACAAGTTTCTTTTCTAAAAGCAGAGTAGGAACATAAACCTTGGGAGCTAGAGGTTCCTCCTCAGTTTTAACGGTTTTAGTATTTAGTTCAGCTTGAGAGTAACTATGAAAAAAATCGGATGACAGGAAACGGGGTTTGTCAGTATTATAAGAAGCATTTAAAGTATCATAAACAAACGGAAATGTCCTTTTAGAAAGAACAGAGTTTTCTCTTCTCAACTTATCTTCAAGGTCTTCCTCCTCAGTGGGTGTGGTCCAATGTATCTTATATTCAGGAAAGATTTTGTCTAATCCAAAAAATTCAGATGCATATAAAGTAGGAACTTTGGATAAAGCCTTGTTTAAATAATCAGGGTTATCGTACCCGATACCCGCATTTCCGTACTTTGGTTCTTTTGGTGCGATTAGCTTTAACGTTTGATCAGATTGACCAAATTTATAAAGTTTCTTTTCAAGCTCTTCTAGCTGATTGGATAACCTTATTTTCTCATTTTTGTAAGCCACGTTTTGATTTAACAAATCAATTTTCTCGGACTCAGACATACGGAGCTTATCGGTCAGGTCATCTACTTTGGTCATTAGACTTTGTGACTCTGTTGAACACCTCACATTTTCTTCTCTTAAATTATAAATAGTGCACATGTAGCTAGAAATTTCTAAGCTTTGATTTTCCATAAAGTCAGACTGCTTAGTGACACGGTTTTCCAGAGAAGAGAGAAGTTGTTCTTTTTCTTTTAACAGAAGCTTGTAAGAGTCAAGTTTGTTCATAGATAGTTGCATCTGATCAAGTAAAGCTTCATGAAAAGGGGTACATACCTGGCAAGGAGCATTGTTATCGTCTTCATCAGTATCAGATGGTGATGAATGGTTGCCCATGAAGCACAGATGAGCTTCAGCATCCTCGGGTTCTTCATCCGACACTTGTAGCCAGTAATCGTCTTCAGCCATTAGAGCTTTACCAGCTTCCTTTTCTTTGGCAAGAAGCAGCTTGGCTCGGTAGTAGTCGGCGTTGCGCACAATTGGCTTGCGACAATCTCTGGCGAAATGACCTAACCGACCACAATTGTAACATTTGATCGGTTCGTCTTTAGGCTTTTCTTCATGTCTCTTGTCAGGCTTCTTACCAGCTTCAAAGCGACTGTTACCTTCAGACTTATCACGATGATCACGATGAGTAGAAACTCTTTGCTTATTGGAAGTCTTGGAGAAAAACTTCCTCTTTTGAAATGCTTGAGTGAGAAACACCATTGCTTCTTTCATCTTGGCAAGTTCTGGATCCGAATCGCTATCGGGATCTTCAGGTTCAGAATCACTCAGCACATGTTCTTTTCCAGATGATCGGCTGACGGATTTGCCTCTTCTCTCAGATACGAGTGCTATTTGATCAGTTGTTGGCTTTTCTTCTGCTTTCCCAATAAGTTCCATCACTTCCTCTTCGTCTTGGAGCAGCATTTCATACAGTTCGTGAAGGTACAGCTTCTCCAAGGTTTGAGTGTGGCGAATATGGGAGACGAACGGTTTCCACTCAGACTGTAAGTTGTTCATAAACTTTATGTTGTTTTCCGTGTTCGTCTTTGTGATCTTATTTTTCTGAAGATCATTTAGAAGCATATTAAACCTTTCGTAGGTTTCCGTCAGCGTTTCACCCTTTCGTGCTTTAAACCCATCATATCTGGTGATACAGTTTGTCACTTTTAGCTGGTTATTGATGTGGCTTCCCATCATCATCTTCTCTATTTGGTCCCACATCTTTTTCGACGAGTCTTTGAAACTATCTATACAAGCATAGATGTCATTCGGTAGACTTTGAAGAAGATATGATTTTGCCAGCTTTTCTGCCTCGTACAATTCCGTTTCTCTGTTAGTAAAATCACCAACAGTTTTCCGGATCTGGCGCTCTGGCCAACCTTCAGTTGGGTTTGCCGGTACCACTTTCATTGTCCAATCTTGTGGACCCTCAGTCAGGCATTTGTATATGTCTTCATAGTTGGATTTTGCTTCTATGAAGTTCATAAATCGGTCATGCCACTGAGGGTACTCTCCCCGAAAGAGCACCGGGGGCTTTTGGTCAGAACCGATGGCTAGAGCATCCCTTGAGTTCATTTTTACTTCTTAGCTTAAGAGCACTGTAATGATCGTTAGGCAAGCAGAATGATCCAAATACAATAAAATAGAAGAAACACAGAAACACTTGATTTAAACAGAAAATCAGGTCACACAAATATCCGGTCGAAGGTATGCCCGGAGGAAGCAGTTATCCGGTCGAAGGACACGTCCGGGGATACACTTATCCGGTCGAATGATACGACCGGGGTCACACGAATCCGGTCGAATGTTAAGACCGGAGGACCCTTATTCGGTCGAAAGACTTAACTAAAGATAAACACAAACAACCCCGAAGAACACGAAGAATCCGAAGAACCCGAAGAATTTCTGGGTTCGATCGAATGCAAACACAGATCCTTCGATCCTTTGATCGAAGGAATTAACAAATCAAGCAACAGCCAAACTCACTAAGACCGAATAATCACTACTCAGAAGCAATGCGATCGAAGGACTTAATGACCAAGACCGAATACAAAATTTCCAGAAATTTACCAGATTCGATCGAAGCCAAACCAACTTCAGAAACAGTTTCGATCGATAAACAACATTAATAATCAACTAAAACACATATACGCGATTAACACAAAAAAAATATAGGGTTTTAGACAAACCTTTTTCTGGATCAAACCTTTTGCCTATCTGCTCTGATACCAATTGTAGATCCCAGTTTCAGTGCAATCAACAGATATAAGAACAATGATGAACAATATATTGGCCACAGCAACTAGTTATATGATTAATATAAACTTCAAAGGGCTAAAGTTTACAGAGAGAATTTCTGATAATAGTATGTAAACCTAACAACTAGTAAACTGAATAATGAATCTCTAAACTGATAAATGAAACAGAAATAACTTTAAATACTCGGGCTCGCAAGCCTAATGGGCTTATGGGCTTTAAGGCCCAACAAGCTTACAACAATAGCAACTTGTCACAAACTACCCTGAACTTCTATTTAACATAGAAAATGGCCCTAACACGTTCTTTGAAGAACTTGATTTGAATCTATTTTAAGCTCTGATACCAATTGTCGGTCCACAATATAATCAAGTTCTTATCGACACAAACACACATAAATGATTAACCAACCTGTTTGATTAATAACAAAGATTACAGGATTTGATCTCTTGAAGCTCTCGATGTTTTTCTTTCTGATGAACAGTAAACACCGTGTATGTGTGTGTTGTATGTGATCTGATATCTAACTTAGCTTGTCTAACACACTTGCTTCAAACATAACAAACATAATATCTAACTAAACTAATATCTAGATATTTAGGATTAAAACTAAAATACTTAGTGTTAAGTCTGATTTTATAGTAATCATTGTATTTTTAGGCTTGGTCTTATATTGTACTTAGTTAGGTTTTATCTGTGTATAAGTCAAGGGTATTTAAGTCCCTTTGGTCTTTTGTGTTTGTAGCACTTCATGCATATTCTCTAATAGAACTCATATTGCGCTTTCTTGCTCTCTCTCTCTACTTTCTCTCTCTAGGATTTAGAGATCTTGGATTAACAATTGGTATCAGAGCCAATCTAGATCTTGAGAGAATGGAGAGAATTGTTTTTCATATCTTATTTTGTGAATTAATTCGAAAATTTGATTGATTTTCTTGAATTTTTCAAGAAAATCTCGTTTTTGAATTTTTTTCATCAAACTTGGTCGTGTTTTTGAATGAATTTTTGTGAAAATTGGTTTGTTGGATTCGGTTTTGATTGCTAAACATCTTTAATTCACATCGATTTGCAAGAAATTCAAGTCTTGTTTGTCAATTTTGAAATATTTCGATTTCTGGAAAAGTCGTGTTTTACGAACTGTTAGTTTTTCGAAATTTTGATTTTGTGGTTTTTGATCGAAGTTTTTGCTTGAAAGTTGTCAGAAAATAGTTTTCGATCGTATTTGTGTAAGAAATTTCAATCAATTTCTGTTTTAAAATCAAATTTTGAAAGTTTTTCTGAAATTCTATCATGTTTGCGCTAGATTTAAAGTTTGCGCGAGTTCATCATTTGGTTTGCGCGAGTTCATCATTTGGTTTGCGCCAGTTCATCCTAATATTGTCCGTGTATTTCAGTTTTTCTTCTCACGCAAATCAACCTCACGTAAAGTAACATTTGCGTTTCTAGCCTCTCACACAAAGTACAGTTTGCGTCATCAAAGCATCAAGCAAAGTTCAGTTCGCGTCATCTTCTCATCACGCAAATCTCAGTTTGCGTATTGCACTTCTCACGCAAAGTCTCTTTTGCGTCACTCATTGATCACAAGAATCTCGTTTGCGTCTCATACGGCTCACGCAAATCCTTGTTTGTGCTTCCTTCGTATCACGCAAACTCAGTTTGCGTTACCTGCCTCTCACGCAAACCTCAAGTTTGCGCCAGCTCAGTCAATACTTGGAATTTTTCTAGATCTCTGTCATGGATTCTGCCAAGTTATCCTTTCAAGCTCAGTTCTACAAGAATGACCTCATGATGTCATTGGGTACAGACACTCGTCCTCCTGTACTGATAGATGAAAACGAATTCACTCAGTGGCAAGATCGGTTCCTCAACTTCATTGAACGTCAAACTAATAGAGCAAACATGATGAAGTCTTTAACTGAAGGACCTTTCATAAAGACTAAAAAAGAGATTCCCGCAACACCTGACGAAGTTTTACGAATAAAAGTTGATCGAGAATTAAGTGCTAATATGATGCTAGCTTTGCCAAACTCTGTCTCTAACCGTGTTGAACATTACAAAAATTATCCAAATCAGATGTGGGAACAGTTAGAAAAGATCATGCTTGGATCTTCAGTTGCGACTCAACTTAGACATACACGCTTCATGAACAACTTTGAGGAGTTCAAGGCCAAAGAAAGTGAGTCTCTAAAGAGTGTTTTCGACAAATTCTGTACATTGTTGAATGATCTGCGAAAGATAAATGTGAACAAGACAGAGCTTGAAACAAATATGAAATTCCTCAACGCTCTTCAGCCTGAATGGAATAAATCTTATCACAGACTGAGGAACGATGTTCGAGTCTCCACTATGCAGATTCAGGAATTATATGAGATTTTGATGGCTGATGAGAGCTTAGTCATAGAGAAGAAGACCAAACTAGACAAAAAGAACAAGAAATCAGTGGACCCAGTTGCACTTCTGACGAGCCAACTGGCTGAACAAGCATTGTCTAAAAACGCTTACAATGGGGCCACTGATGATGATGGCGAGGCACTGCAGAAATCTATGATCCTTATCTCACAACATTATCAGAAGAAGTTCCAACCTAGGACGAGTTCTAACAATCTTCGCTTCACTTCTGGTTCAAAAGTCAAAATGCCTGAGCCAAAGACAGCTGCTGCCTGCTACAATTGTGGAAAGCCAAGTCATATAGCTAAGGAGTGTCGAGCAAAGAAGGTTAAGGATTCAACTTACTATCGAAAGAAATTGTAACTGGTCGAGAAAAGAGAGAACGGAACTGCTTTACTTGCAGAAGAAGAATTCTGGCTGGATCACTCCGATGATGAAGCTGCAAATGTCGAGATCGCTCAGATGTGCTTTGTTGGAGATGATCAGTCAGATGATGATTCTGATACAAATGAAGATGAGGTACATTCTGATTTTGATTACACTTTTATTTCTTCACAGATGAATGTTATAATTACTGCCATACATGATTTACGCTTAAAGTTATTATCTGAAAAGAACTTAAATTCAGAAAAGTCTGATTTGATTGACAAACTGAAAAAATTTCTTTGAAAGATGAAAAATCTATTTTGGTTCATAATAAAGTAATCTTTCAAAAGAAATTGGATGACTTGGAAAATTCAAATAAGTCTTATCTTGAATCTTTGACTGAAATGACCATTTTAAAAGACAGTATTTCGGATAAAATAAATAAATTAGAAGAAAAGTTATATCGAAGAAACCAATCTGAGCAAACAATTTTTATGAATAAACCAAGAAGTGATGAAGCTTTAAAAGAAAAATGGGGACTTGGTTTTAAAAATCCACATTGTTTAAACAATGCGATTGAAAAATCCCCAACTTTATATAAATACGATTATCTTACTTTTGCTCAATATGCTCCTCAATTTAAAATTGATTGGATGAATGAGAAGCAAGTGTTAGAAATCGAAAATGAGAAAAGGACAAATAACAAGAAAAAGGAAATTCATTTTGTTTACACATATGAAAATGCCAAATATTTTCATGATAAATCAAGAAGAGGTAGAAAAGGTTTAAATGATATATTTCCCGTCAAATCTTCAGTATCTGATGATTTTGTTGATATTTTTGCTAGTAAATCTGATAAGGAAAATATATCTCCAATCATTTATGATTCTAAGAGATATACCCCTCCTTTAATTTTAGAAAGCAAAATCATTGATCTTGAAGATAAAATGGAAGATCAAAATATTTTAAAAGAAATTGAATCTGATATTATTCTTTCTTTCATGACGTCTAGTCTTGAAGAAAAATTATTTTCTCAAAAACAAGATTCTATTTCTAGCTTTTCTTCTAATTGTCATGTAAACAAAATGGAATTTTCTAAATTTGATATCTTTTCTCAAAATAATTCTGACTCCGAGGTATGTTCAGATTTATTGTCTGATCAGATTGGTTGCTTAGGTAAAATTATTTCTTCTGATTTAAATATTAATTCGGAAATTCTTGATGAATCTTTTATGCTAAATGATCAGTATTATAAACCAAAGCGTAAAAGAAGAAGGTCAAAGAAATCAAAGAAACAAGATAAAGTTCTTTCTGACAGTTCTATTTCTTCTGATTCTAATCTTTCAGATATGACTTTGAGCAAGTCATCGAAACAGATTTGGAGAGTGAAGCGGATATCTGATGAATTTCAGACTGATGGAGATAGATATGTAGACAAATATTATAAAAGTGATTCATTTGCTGTTTGTAAGAAAATTTCAAAATATTCAATAAAGCAAATGATTCAAATTTCCAAAAATGTCTCATATTCTTCTTCTGATTCTAGTTCAGATGATTATGCTTTGTATTCATCTGATGATTGTGCTTATTTTTCTGATAATCTTTCTCGTGCTTCTTGGGTCAAATCTAATAAATATTTCCCCATAAGAACTGCAACTAACAAACATGGACCCAAATTCAAGTGGGTACCAAAATCTCAATCTGACTCAAAGTTGCAGGCACCTCATGTCAAGGGGGAATAAGAGAAATATGGCTCTTGAGTAAATCAGCTTAAGACCTGGACTTCATTGTCAACATTTTGGCTTCTAAGTACATCAGCTTAGAACCCGTACTTCAACGGTCTATGACTTATAAACATATCAGTTTAGAACTCGTTCTTCAAATCTTTTAGCTTCTGACTAAAAGAGAAACTGTGAGTACATCTACTTTAATTCCGCTGCATTTATCTCTGATAATGATGTTGTTCCAGTTTTCTCAAATTGTTTTAAAAGAATCTGAGCATTTCAATTTCAACTCCTGAATTTGTTCAACCCAATTTTTTTTTCACATGAGACACAAATTTCATTTTACATTATGTGGAAGATGATATTATTGAATTATATTTTGTTTCAACTGAATATAAACTTGTCGATTTTATGTTATCAAATGTTTCTATTTTTAAAATCCCGGCATGTTGAATTTAAAAGTTTAAACCTTCACAAATTTTATTCTATAAAGTAAAAGTTTTACAATTTTCTTTCTTTTGAATAAAATGTGTGTCTAGGATAAATTTTCAAGTTGCTTTGTTTATATTGAAGTTCTTATATGTTCAAATTTCAGCTCTAACAAAAGTTGAAAAGTCAGCAACATGTTTGTAGCTTTTGATTTTGCTTTAAAGTTGTGTGATTCGGAATATTTATAGTTTTCAATGCTTAGAAAACCTAAAAAGTCGAAATTTTGGATCGTAATGAAAATATGGGCTAAGCACTTAGACGTAAAACCTTGTGTTTGAGATGATTAATAAATTCTTATAAATCAGAAATCTCTAAGTTTAAAAGTTTGTACATGTAACCTTTCTGGTTTGGGAAAGTAAGTTCCGTGGGATGCTTGTCATCAGATCCCCTAAGGTCAATTGATCTGGGAGTGATCGAATCCAAATCCTTCAATAGAATCAGATCGAAAGTCATGTTTTACTGGTATGAATGGGTTTAGGATGTGTCGATGTAGCCTTTCTGATCTGGGAAAGTAAGTTCCAAGGGGTGCTTGACACCTAGTCCCCTAAGACCAACTGGTCTGGGAGCGGCTGACCCAAATCCTGCAATAGGGTCAGATAGAAAGTTACGTTTACGGCATATTCTTTACTTAATAAACTTGTTGATTAAAAAGATGCCAAAGTGCACAAGCTTAAAAGATGCCAAAGAGCACACTCATGTGAAGATGCCATAGAGCACAATGCTAAAAAGATGCCAATGAGCACACATCTCATGATACTTGGTGATATGTTTGAGTTGCAATAAACCTGTAAATTTGTGAAAGTCTGAATTTTTGATGGATTAGTGTGATTACATGCAAAGTTCTCTATTATATTTTTAGAATTGCATTTTCTTGAAGCTAATCGAAGTTCACATGCGAGCACACTGAATAGATTGATGAAAGTTTTTGAAAATGAACATGTCTTAACTTGATATGCAATAAAACTTGTTTCTATATCCAAAAGCATACATTTGATTTCATCTGATGGATTTTATTGTGATATTTTACTAAATAGAATTCTATTTGTTTATGTTTAAATTTTTATATATTTAGTTGTTTCAAAATACATATTCAGTATATTTTTCTTTCTACATTGATGTTTACATTTTTTGTGTTCTCATATTTTTTTACATGGGTTTGTGAATTATTCAAGGGGGAGTGAATAAGGAGAATTTTCTTAATGATCATATCTGTTTTTGAGGAGGAGTATCTGATTTTCTATATGAATGCTAACTTGAATTGTCAAATATAGTGCATTTGTGTAGGGGGAGTCAAAGAGCTTAAAAAGGTAAACTTTTCTGAGTTCAAGTCAGATTTGCACCAACAGTTGGTCGCGCAAACCTCACTTTGCGCCACCTTCGGCTAGCGCAAACCTCCCTTTGCGCCACCAATGTGTAGCGCAAACCTTCCCTGTTTTTCCTTTACTTTGATTTTGCAGATCTTAAGTTGTCTCGTCTCCAACATTTGCATGACCAAGTTGATCCAGATCATCAAGGTCATGAGGGGGAGAAGTTAAAGAGACAAAGAGCTTCAAAGTTTATCTGCTGATCAAGATTCACTCAAGATTCTATTTTTGCTCAGTCATACTAGTCTTTTGCTGTTCCAGCTCCGATCACCACAGTTTATTCAAGTTCATTTAAAAGAGGTGTATCGTCTAGAGCACAAGTTGTTGAACCAATTGTTCCTTCAAGCTTATTCAAACTGGTCCAGTCTTGTCAAGGCAGCGAAGATATCTCAAACTAAAAGATGCTAAGAAGAATTTTTTTTTAAAAGTCAGACTGCTTCACAAAGTCGCTTAGATGGTCAGTGCTGATTTAGAAGATTGATTTTGAAGACCACAGCGCCAATGATTACTAAGGGGGAGATTGTTAAGTCTGATTTTATAGTAATCATTGTATTTATAGGCTTGGTCTTATACTGTACTTAGTTAGGTTTTATCTGTGTATAAGCCAAGGGTATTTAAGTCCCTTTGGTCTTTTGTGTTTGTAGCACTTCACGCATATTCTCTAATAGAACTCATATTGCGCTTTCTTGCTCTCTCTCTCTACTTTCTCTCTCTAGGATTTAGAGATCTTGTATTAACACTTAGAAACAATAATTAACTTTGACATATTATTACAAACTAACATTAGACTTATATTAAGAGTCGATTTTCCAGCATTAGCTTCAGATTGCGATCTTCATATTGAATGATCTTGAATCCAATAGATCTGTGCGCTAACATGAACCTTGACATTGATGGTATTACGGTAGTTTGAAATCTTTCCCGGTAATTTGGCATGCTATTGCTAGTGAATGGTCATGCTTGAAGTAGAGTTGAGCTTCAGAGATGAAATGTTAAAGAGTATTGAGCCTAAGCTTTTGGAATGGTATTGTAAGATGGACCTCGCATCAAGTAAACCTCAAACCCCCTCCGGGTGAGGATGGAGAAGTGCAAAACTAAATACGGTGTGTTTGGGAAAGGGTGATGGCATTAGAAGTTTGGATGTTCTGAGTAAGCATTGTGTGTGTTGTTGTGCAAATTTTGAGGGAAAGTGTCGATCCTCGCTGTAAGGGAAGGAACTAAGATTGATTCAGATGTTTTTGGGTTTTGATGTATGCGGTGATACTCTGTCACGTGATTTTGGGACTAGCTCAGGTTGTCGGTGGGATAAACAGACGATGGTATTGAGTATTGGTGTATGGTTTTATATATAGGTATGTGAACATCCAAAGGAATAAGTGTGGGTGAGATTTTGGTTGAGACGTGCACTGTGAAGTTGAATTGTTTCTATCAACGGATTAATGATCGAGGTTGATGCTAACCTCATAGTGGTCTTCATTAAGAATTGTGTCACATAACAAAAGAATTCTTACCTATAGACTTGGAGAGGAAGTTCAAGCGCGACCCCACGACATGTTGGTGTTATGGGAAGTTATTATTTTAGTACGAGAAAGCATGAAGGTGGCTCGCAATCGTCATAAGAGTTATTCGGGTAAGAGAAGAAAAGAGACAGAGCTTCTGGTAGGGGACAAAGTATTGTTGAAGATACCTCCTTGGAAGGGAGTGGTACGTTTTGGCTAGCTTACGATGTGGTGTAGTAAATTCAGGATCTTTGAAAAATGCAAATTGTTTCTTGGGTACAAAATAAATTTTCGAGAAGGCAACAACTTGCGAAAAAATGGAAGTGGGTGGCGGCTTCGAACTTTGGTATTTCTTTTCGCTAGGACGTAGTTGGATTTTCTCGAGTAAGAAGGATGGCGGAATTGTTTGCTTAGGCATAGCCATTTTTTTATGCGATATCGACACGTATAGTGTGGTCGGAAAATAGAGTGGGCAATGTTCCATACTAGCCGGATGTGGTAGTGATGGTATGTCGAATTAAGAGAGCAGGTCGGAATCACGAAGTTAGGTAAGTGACACCTGAATGGTGGGGCAGTGTTTACTGAGTGTTATTGTCTGAAGTAGTACCTAAACTTCTAGTGAAAGTATAAGAAAGAGAAATGTTTTGTTTTAGTGCAGGAGTCGTGAAATACTAACGGGTATGGTTGGTCGAAAGTGGGAAAATTCTAGTGAGAGATACTTTAGATATATGATTTATGTTTTCGAGAAAAAAAATGGGAACGGTAGTTGAAGGTAGCGCTTGGAATGCAGGATTATTGGATTAGACTCGGAATTGTCGTGGTAAAAGTTCCAAGTGAGATGCTCAGTCAGTGTTAATCCTTTGAACGTAGCTTTGCGTGAGCATAGTCATTCTTTCTTGATTGAACGAATGAAATTTGGATTTATGTCACATGTAGTTGGACGATTATGTGGATGCAGCGAGAATTTGATCGTGTCTTCAGTATTTATTCAACATGGTGGGCGAAAACTACCTTCTTCCTCTAAAAATGAACCTCTTGTTCTCCCTACAAAGTTCATTCCTAGATCTGTGAACTTGAAGAAGTCAAAATCCAAAGGTATCTCTACCTTTCCTCTCCCTTCCTTTGAAAGAGGAATCCTTGGACCAAAACCTAGCCTTTCACCTCCACCTCTAAATCCTTCAAAGTCAATGTTAAAAATCAATGCAAGGATCTTGGTCAAAATTCAACGAAAATTTTCATTTACATAAAATGTTAAAATTATGCTGACACCTTTCATCTAGCAAAGGAATGTACAAAAGATCACATTGAAAGAAAGAATGTTGATGATTATTCATCCTTCTCCAACTCTTATTCTAACCCTAAAGGACCCACTTCAAAATGGGTACCAAAGAAATGATTTCTATGTGATTGCAGGTGTTTGAGCATCAACAAATCTTATGAAGAAATTTTCGTAGGATATTCTCCCTCTTCAAAGTCCTACCGAATCTACAACCTAAGGAGGAAATGCATTGATGAGTCAATACATGTGAAATTTGATGATCAAAAATCATCTTCTCTCACTTGTGATGATAATAAGTTAAATCAATGGATACCTTTTGTGTAGGGGAAGATTGTTCATTTTTTCGGCTGATATACCACCAAAATCCTTTTTTTTTTGGGCTGATAAACCACCTCATCATTTCTTTCATGTGGTGATGATGAATTAAATCGGTGGATTTTATCATGTATTGGTGAAAGTTCTCAAAGTTCTTCAACTAACTCTAATCCTTTTGTTCCATTCTCTTTAGACACCTCTACACAAAATGGTGATCTACCTATCCCCTCATCTTCAAATAGTCATCTCTGAAGATCAAGATCTCTCCTACCTATTCTTCCCCATTTCACTCAACCTGAACCTTCCTTCATTATTCCTACAGATCTCCCATATCATCACCCTCCATTCCATTTCACACCAGCCGATCCTATCACTTCTCCTTCATCCATCATTCCTACTGATCTCCCATCTTCCTCTTAACCTCAAAAAATTGTTGCCACCACCTCTTCCACCAGCTACTAAGTGGACAAAAAAAATGATCCTATTGACCAAATCATTGGTGATCAACAAGCTGGATTTCAAACCTAAAGAGGGGTAGGAAATATTTATCTCTATGTGAATTTCCTATCCATCTTTGAACCAAAAGGAATTGAAGAAGCTATGGCCGATCCATGTTGGATAACAGCCATGCAAGAAGAGCTCTCTCATTTTGAGAGAAATAAAATATGGAGTGATGTGAAATCTTTAAGGGAAGACTTCAAATGTGTTTCGGGACCGTTCTTGTTTGATCTCGTGTATTCCAAGAACCCAATGTCTTACTCTTCAACCCAACAATGAAAGGTATACAAAACCCAACACCTTTGGAATGTAAGAAAGTAAGCAATCAAAGATTGAAAGGAAGGAACACAAATTCTTCCAAGAAACCCAACACCTTACTATCAGAACTCAACAATGAGGGATATATGAAATCCAACACCTTTGAGTTGCAAGAAAGCAAGTTGTTAAAGTTAGGGCGCCACACTAAGCGGAAGATACCTAGTGATAAGCCAAGTGAGAATTGCAAGCACTATTAGTCTTGCAAGACCCGAATGAGTTCAATCAATAGAACTAACAAGTGAAAGGAAAACCTCACAATATGTTGATTTAGATAAAACATAGATGATTACAAATGCTTGAAAAACTCCTATTTATAGGGAAATACTAGACCCTTATTAACTACAAAATTTAAGGCTCTTAAATATACTATTTAAGGCCTAAACTCTTAGATTGCCCTCAATAATGACTAAATTGAGTTTTCAAAACTTTTCTAATTTAAATAAAATACAAAAAAACGAAATTATGACATTTGGGCCTTCAAGGACAATCCAAAGATGTAAAAGTTAGCCCAACAACATAAGACAATTCAACCAAACGGGCTTGAGATCTTGGATGTCTTCCAATTGGGCTGAAATGATGAGATTAGTTAGAGCCTCTTGCATCCTTTTTCTCCTTGCACGCGTCATCGGCCCATGCATTCCTTTAAGTGGATCAGCTTCATATGAGTCGCCATCATGCTTGGAATTTCCATCCCGCTTGTATCCCGTCTCTTTAGTTGGTTTTCCATCATCTCCTCCCTCTTCAAAACGATTCGTCCTCGAATCGAGACCACCTAGATCAAATTCAAAAGGAGACAAATCAGAAACATTAAAAGTTGCACTTATACCATAACCACCTGGTAAATCAAGCTTGTAGGCATTGTCATTAACACGAGCAACTACTTGGAATGGTCCGTCACCACGTGGATGTAATTTGGTGCGTCTTGAAGTTGGAAATCTTTCTTTCCTCATATGAACCCATACCCAATCACCTGGTTCAAACACAATTTTCTTACGTCCCTTGTTGGCTTGTTTGACGTATTGTCCAGTTTTCTTTTCAATGTTTGCACGTACTCGCTCATGCAACTTTTTCACAAACTCAGCCTTTTCTGCACCATTTAAATTCAACTGCTCTTTGATAGGTAAAGGAGATAAATCTAAAGGTGTTATTGGATTAAAGCCATAAACAACCTCAAATGGAGAAAATTTGGTGGAAGAGTGAATAGTGCGATTGTAAGCAAATTCAGCAACGGGCAAACATTCCTCCCAACTTTTCAAATTCTTTTTTATGATCGCTCTTAACAAAGTTCCCAATGTTCTATTTGTTACTTCAGTTTGCCCATCAGTTTGTGGGTGACTTGAAGTAGAAAATAGCAACTTTGTCCCAAGTTTTCCCCAAAGAGTTTTCCAAAAATAGCTTAGAAACTTTACATCGCGATCAGAAACAATTGTTCTAGGAATACCATGCAAACGAACGATTTCTTTGAAAAACAAATCAGCCACATGTTTTGCGTCATCCGACTTTTTACAAGCAATGAAATGTGCCATTTTTGAAAATCGATCAACGACAACAAAAATTGAGTCCATTCCTCTTTGAGTTTTTGGTAATCCAAGTATGAAATCCATGGAAATATCCGTCCAAGGGGAATGAGGAATGGGAAGTGGAGTATATAAACCATGAGGAAGGGATCTTGATTTTGCCTTTTTGCATTCAAGACAACTACCACAAATGCGTTCAACATCCCTTTTCATGTTAGGCCAATAAAAATTTTCCTTCAAAACATCTAGAGTTTTTGAAATCCCAAAATGGCCCATCAAACCTCCACTGTGAGCTTCACGAGTCAAAAGTTCACGAAGAGAGCATGAAGGAATGCATAATTTATTTTCTTTAAACAAAAATCCTTCATATCTAAAGAACTTGTTGAAAGATGATTTTTCACAAGCAGCAAACACATTGGCAAAAACATTATCAGATTCATACAATCCTTTGATGAACTCAAAACCCATTATTTTAGAATCCAAGTGAGTGAGAAGAGTGTACCTTCTTGATAGTGCGTCAGCCACTATGTTTTCTTTACCTTTCTTGTAACGCACGACATATGGAAATGTCTCTATGAAAGATATCCATTTGGCATGCCTTTTGTGCAGATTCCTTTGGCCTTTCAAATACTTGAGAGATTCATGATCCGTGTGAATGACAAACTCCTTAGGCATTAGATAGTGCTGCCATGTCTCCAAAGCTCTCACAACAGCGTACAACTCCTTGTCATACGTTGGATAGTTCAATGTGGCCCCATTTAACTTCTCACTAAAATACGCAATGGGTCGGCTTGCTTGAAGCAAAACAGCTCCAATTCCAATTCCTGAAGCATCACACTCAATCTCAAAAGTCTTAGAAAAATCAGGTAGTGCTAAAACAGGAGAATTGGTTAAATCATGCTTTAATTGTTCAAAAGCCATTTGCTGTTTTTCTCCCCATTCAAACTTCACATTTTTTTTCACCAACTCATTTAAAGGTGAAGCCTTAGTTGAAAAGTCTTTCACAAACCTTCGGTAAAAACTTGCAAGTCCATGAAAAGATCTTACCTCCGAAACGCTTGTAGGGATAGGCCAATCTACAATAGCCTTTATTTTTTCTTCATCAACTCGCAAACCATTAGCACCAACAATATATCCAAGAAAAACAACTTCTTCCACACAAAATGTGCACTTTTTCAGATTTGCAAACAACTTTTGCTCACGCAAAGTAGCAAGAACAAGCTTAAGATGTTCAACATGATCATGCATACTTCTACTATAGATCAAAATGTCATCAAAATACACAACAACAAATTTCCCAATGAAATGCCTCAAAACATGGTTCATAAGCCTCATAAAAGTGCTAGGGGCATTAGTTAAGCCGAAAGGCATAACTAACCACTCATAAAGCCCAAACTTTGTTTTGAAAGCGGTCTTCCATTCATCACCTTCTTTGATTCTAATTTGGTGATATCCGGATTTAAGATCAATTTTCGTAAATATTTTGGCCCCATTCAATTCATCAAGCATGTCATCTAATCTTGGGATTGGATGACGATATTTGATGGTAATTTTGTTAACCGCCCTACAATCAATACACATGCGCCAAGTACCATCTTTCTTTGGAACTAAGATGACCGGCACTGCACATGGACTAAGGGATTCACGAATAATACCTTTTTCCAACAGCTCACCAACTTGTTTTTGAAGCTCCTTTGTTTCCTCCGGGTTAGCTCTATAAGCTGGCCTATTTGGAATAGTTGCACCCGGAACCAAATCGATTTGATGTTCTATACCTCGAATTGGTGGTAGTCCGTTAGGCACTTCTTCGGGTAGCACATCTGCAAATTCATTTAAAACAGAAACAATCTCCAAAGGCAAATCATGAGGTAAATCGTTAGTAGATAAGCAAACTTCTTGGTACAAAAGTACAACAAGAAGCTTATGGGAAGTTAACGCCCTATCTACATCCCTCATGCTCGCAAAGAAAGCACCTTTTCTCTCACTTGCTTTTGGTTTTTCTCCCTTGATTGTTCCACTCATATTTTCATTCGCTACTTTTTTTTCACTTTCTTTTTCACTTTTTTTTTCTCCAATCTCTTTTGACTTTTTCAAACTCTCCTCTTTTTGCCTTTTCTCTCTCATTTTTATTTGTTCTTTTAACACTTGTTGTGGGGACATAGGTACAAGGGTGAATGATTGATTATTGAGTACAAAACGATACTTGTTTGAACACCCATCATGAGTTGTTTTACGATCAAATTCCCAAGGGCGTCCAAGAATGATATGGCTAGCAGTCATGGGTACAACGTCACACAAAACTTCATCTTCATATTTTCCTATGGAAAATCTCAAAAGTACTTGCCGCACAATCTTGAGTTCTCCATGATCGTTAAGCCATTGTAAACGATACGGTTTTGGATGCTTGATAGTTGGCAGCCCCAACTTCTCCACAAGATAAGAACTAGCACAATTAATGCAACTTCCACTATCAATAATTAACATGCATACCTTGTCTTGGATAAGACATCGAGTATGGAAGATGTTGTGACGTTGTTCTTCGTCCTCTTCTTTGGCTTGTATGTTCAACGCTCTCATGGTCACAAGAGCCTCCCTTTCATCACCACTATCGACAGCCTTTAGTTCATTGTCATCTTCAAATGGCATGTTGTTGCCATCATCCTCATCTTCGCTTTGACTCAAATAAGAACCATCATCAAGCATAATCATAGCTTTGGAATTAGGACATTGTGAAGCTATATGTCCCTTTCCCAAACACTTGAAACAAGTCAGCCTTGAAGTATGAGAAGTAGAAGGGTTGTTTTTGTCATTCTTTGGTTGAAAAGTCTTCTTTGAGTCAAAATCCTTACCATATTTCTTCTTTACATCTTCATTTTTATTCCACCGATTGTTTTTCCAAGAAGAAGAAGAAGATGAATTGGAAGAAAACTTACTTGAACCTCCTTTTCTTTTTAATTGTTTCTCCACCTTTTCAGCCATGTGAAACATTTCCTCCAAATCCATGTAGTGTTGCAACTCCACCACATCAGCAATTTCTTTTCGAAGGCCTCCCAAAAATCTAGCCATGGTGGCTTCGGGATCTTCTTCAATATTCGCCCTCGTCATTGCCATCTCTAACTCTTGGTAATACTCCTCCACAGATCTTGATCCTTGAGTGATGTTTTGAAGTCGATTAAACAGATCACGATAGTAATGGGGTGGAACAAAACGCCTTCTCATAACAGCCTTCATTTCTTCCCATGTATTAATAGGTTGTTCCCCATTTCTCCTTCTAGACAAAACCAACTTGTCCCACCATGTTAGAGCATAACCGGAAAATTCAACAGAAGCAAGTTTTACCTTTTTATCTTCGGAATAGTTATGAACTCCAAACACGTTCTCTACTTTTGATTCCCACTCCATATATGCCTCCGGGTCACTCTTACCTTGGAAAGATGGAATCTTCATCTTGATGCTACCAAGATTGTTGTCAACTCTATTTCTATTTCTCCGGTTGTCTTGTGTTGTTTCCGAACCCTCTTCATCGCCCCTTTGTAAGGATACCTCCAATCGATCCATTCTCTCCATCATAGTTTCCATCATTTGATTGAATTGACCCATCAACGTCTCTCTCCATGCTTTTTGTTCCAATGTCTCCTTCGTTCCCTCCATAGTTGCTACTACAAAACAAGTTGAACAATTGATGATGATAAGTAAACCTCACACCCTTTACCCCCCAACTTCGTTTCCCAAACTATCTACTCTCCCCAAGTGTATCACTCTTTTTAAGGTTTTTTTTATATAGATGTAGCACTCTTGCCTTTTTCCTCTCAGATTCTTCACTTATTGTAGTTCTAGTGAGAACAGATCCAACTCTTACAAAGGTGCTCAAACAATGACTCACTTGGCCAGAAAGAAATATGAAGTGATTGGACAACAAACGAAAAGTTTAAACGGGGTGGTATATGAGTTCAATAAAAGCGCAATAATCAAGAACAAAAGACTTTAGTTTTTTTTTCTCTACTTTTCTTGTCGATTTTTGTATAACTTTTTTTTTTTTTGCGGTTTCTTTTGCTTTCCTTTTTTTTTTTTTTTGCTTTTTTTTAGGCACTTTTTTTTTATAGTTTTTATGTGACAAGAATTTAAATAAAGATGAAGAATGAACTAGACGAGACAAAGAAAACAAATGATATGATCAAACAAGAAAGTTAGCTCTGATACCAAATGATGTGAAATCTTTAAGGGAAGACTTCAAATGTGTTTCGGGACCGTTCTTGTTTGATCTCGTGTATTCCAAGAACCCAATGTCTTACTCTTCAACCCAACAATGAAAGGTATACAAAACCCAACACCTTTGGAATGTAAGAAAGTAAGCAATCAAAGATTGAAAGGAAGGAACACAAATTCTTCCAAGAAACCCAACACCTTACTATCAGAACTCAACAATGAGGGATATATGAAATCCAACACCTTTGAGTTGCAAGAAAGCAAGTTGTTAAAGTTAGGGCGCCACACTAAGCGGAAGATACCTAGTGATAAGCCAAGTGAGAATTGCAAGCACTATTAGTCTTGCAAGACCCGAATGAGTTCAATCAATAGAACTAACAAGTGAAAGGAAAACCTCACAATATGTTGATTTAGATAAAACATAGATGATTACAAATGCTTGAAAAACTCCTATTTATAGGGAAATACTAGACCCTTATTAACTACAAAATTTAAGGCTCTTAAATATACTATTTAAGGCCTAAACTCTTAGATTGCCCTCAATAATGACTAAATTGAGTTTTCAAAACTTTTCTAATTTAAATAAAATACAAAAAAACGAAATTATGACATTTGGGCCTTCAAGGACAATCCAAAGATGTAAAAGTTAGCCCAACAACATAAGACAATTCAACCAAACGGGCTTGAGATCTTGGATGTCTTCCAATTGGGCTGAAATGATGAGATTAGTTAGAGCCTCTTGCATCCTTTTTCTCCTTGCACGCGTCATCGGCCCATGCATTCCTTTAAGTGGATCAGCTTCATATGAGTCGCCATCATGCTTGGAATTTCCATCCCGCTTGTATCCCGTCTCTTTAGTTGGTTTTCCATCATGGAGACTTGTTCCTGAGGAAGTCTATGTGAAACAACCTTCTGGATTTGAATATTATACTTGTCAAGATTCTACTCATCCTAACTATGTGCATAAAATATCACTTCATCATAGCTCCAAAGGTGATATAAAGCTACACTTCATACCTACCGATCTTCAGCTAGTTGATCTCTTCGTCACATCATTAGATGAAGCTCAGTTCAAATTCCTCATCGAATAATTAGGTATGTTGTTTTTAAATTTGTAAAAAAAAAAAAGACTTCCTAATTTTAATCGGTGAGTTTGAGTTAAAAAATCCAATTTTGTTGGAGTAGCTGATTGATTTGGTTTAAAAAAAAAGGAATTCTTTCCAATCGGTGGGATTGAAAACCAAGAAGTTTTAAAAAAAAACAAAGAGTTAATTTTTACAATAACAATCGGTAGATTCATTTTAAAAATAAACAATGGGTACATGCCGAATGGTTTTTAAAAAAAATTACGTTTTCTTTTCCCACTAACCGACTTAGATGTGGTTTTGGATTTTTAAAAAAATCCCAATTTTTTTTGCTACCGAATTGGTATTTAAAAAAAACAAATAAATAAATAAATTTAAGCTTGTTTTTGTAGCCGAATGAAGTTGTGGTTAAAAAAAATTAAATTAAACCTTTTCTATTTCAATCGGTAGGTTGTTTTTTTTTTAAATCAATTTTTTTTTTGCTTATACCTACCGAATGGATTTTTCAAAAACAAAAATCAAAAATAAAAATAATAATTTTTTTTGCTTTACTTGCCAATTGGATTTTTTATTAAAATATATATATATATATTTAAATTCCTTTTCAATCGGTAGGTGGTTTTAAAAATAAAAAAATTAACCTTTTTTTTAACAAATCAATTTTTCTTTACTTGCCGAAAAGTGTGTTTTAAAATTAAAAAAAATCAAAAAAAAATTTCTACGGAATGGAGAAGTGACGGATTGAAAATTTGTTTTTGTCTCCAATTTCCTTCCTTCTTTTCCTACCGAAATTTCTACTTGATTTTTCTCTACAAATTTCTCTCCGCGATTTCTTTCCGAAATTTCTTACCGAAATTTTCTCACCGAAGTTTCTCCCCGAAATTTTCTTACCGACGTTTCTACCCGAAATTTCATACCGAAAATTTTCCTCGAAATTTCTTTGCCGAAATTTTCGAAATTTCTTTTTAGCCGAAATTTCTTTCTACCGGAAATTTCTTCCCAAATTTTCTTCCCGAAATTTCTTTCCAAATTTTCTTCCCGATATTTCTCTCTGTAATTTCTCCCATACATTTCTTTCTGAAATTGCTATCCAAATTTCCCCCCAATTTCTATCCGAAATTTCTACCCAAAATTTCCTCCGATTTTTTTTTCCCAATTCTTTGTTCCTTTTCTTTTTCTTCCCCATTTTGTTGTTCTCTAAGTATCTATTCTCGTTTTTTTTGCCTTAAAAAAAAGGAAAAAAGCACTTAAAAAAAATGGGCCACTGAATTTATGAGTTATAATTATCTTCTTCCCTTTTCTAAGTGTCAATACCATTTTTTTTTCTAAGTGTTGGTGTCATCATCAAATAGGGGAAGATAAATTGTTAGGTCACTAATTGATTTGGTGATGACTCTCTTACCAACACTTAGAAAGTCATGAAAACCACTTTGAACAATGACTCTCTCTCCACCATTCAAGTTCTCAGCCCAAGTATGATTTCTTTCATTCTCCTAATATGAAGTAAGGAGATACTGAGGAACCATCCGTATCACTCACTTCAGTGACCCCTGATTTCCATACCTGGGTGAAATTGGTGGCCAAAAAGAAGAAAAGCCAAAGCCATCGATACCTCCGCACCCGCTTCTGAGACTATGCCACCGAAAAAACCTTCAGTAGTTGCCCTCGTCTCCCACCACTCTCAAAAGTGGAGGCACTCTTCTTCTCCTCCTAAGTCTCATCTAAAGAGGCTCAGGAAACCTTTTAGGGCCAAACCATCTCAACCAGTCACCGATTCTCAAAAATCGGAGGCTGTTGAATTTGTCCCTTCTGGGCCCAGGAAATCCGTCAAACTCAAAGCCACCTCCTTTGTATCCTCTCAAAAGGATACAATTGTAAAATCGGGGACCCCTATTATTCCCTCATCAACCTTTTCTTTTGGTTGATAAGGATGACTTCGACTCCTCCCCAATCCAAGGTACCTCTTATCCACCTCACAGCCTATCATTCGGAATTCTCAGTCCCGATGTTTCTACACGATCCAAGGATGAATCTGCTTTTCCTGAAGCAGGTTTGGAGGATCCCGACAACTTTCTGACTTCTTACTCTCCAACACCGGGAATTAGTTGAGGGTGGGCAACTGACCACTCAAGCTTAAACTCTGTTGAAACTTAATTTTCGATGGACTGTGTGATCGAAGCCACCAGACATAAGTTGAGGGGGAGTATGAGTTGAGGGGGAGCAACCAACCACTCAAGTTCAAACAATTCCGACTTCTGTCTTATGAATCTTTGTATATATTTATTTACTTTCTCATTCTTTATTCATTTTATTTATTTATTCTTTTGTACATAGTTATAAAAAAAAGAATGGACTATGTGGAAAAGAACCCAAAAGAGTAAAACAGGGTCAAACCGTATTATTCATATATTTACTCAAAATTGCTAAGTATAGGATGTCATTGTAACACTCTAAAAATCAGAGTAAATTAAAACCTGGAAATATGGCAACATGACATTCGCATTGGTATAAACTTCCCATAAAGGGGTCAGTCCTTAAGACTTTACAAAAACTGCACGGAAATAGAATTCATCAACAAACTAATCTAAACATAACTATTTAGATTACATCAGTTGACAATCCTATATTCACCAAAAGAATGGGACTTTAACAAATGCCCAACTACAATACTCGTCATCTCAAAATGCCTCGAGACCAAGCTCGTCTCTCAAAACCCATGGCATCCCACCGCTAAGGGAAACCTGATATACACATCAGTTTGAGAAAAAGTGTTAGGCTTAAAGCCTAGTGAGAACATACAGTTTATAAATTTTCAAGAGATATAAACATTTGTATCTCAAAGAAAATCTTTTCAAATAAGCATTTCCAAGCTAACAGCTGATAAGAATGAAAATCATTAACATGAGATCATAAACATTCATTCCAGAACCTCACAAATTAATGCGCATGTAGTTCTACATTTCATTTCACCATCAGAACCTCACAACTTAATGTGCATGTAGTTCCACATTTCATTTTACCATCAGAACCTCACAACTTAATGTGCATGTAGTTCCACGTTTCATTGTACATTCAGAACCTCACAACTCAATGTGCATGTAGCTCTACATTTCACTTTACATTCAGAACCTCACAAATTAATGTGCATGTAGTTCTATATATAATAAATGTTACCCTCAAGTAACTTACATAAAAGTGCAAGTAAAACATCTGTTTACTTCAAATAAGGTGGAACCTATTATTTTAGTCAGAACTGACCGGGAACCCCAAAATCTCCCGAAACTCAAGTTATGTCAAAATGTAGTGGAATTAAATCCATACCGTAGAAATACTTCAGATTTCAAAGATATAAGTTTTGACATGTATAAAGTTTGTAAAATGATAGTAGGAACTCACCAGTAGGTTTCAGAATAAAACCTGGAAAACCAGATATCGATCACGACGAAGAGGTGAAGCTTTTAACACCGACCCCTTGCTAGAAACACCGAAAACTAGCAACCAAACGATACCTCGAAGATCGAAACAAGAAAAGGAAAAAGAAAGAGAGAGAAACTGAGATATTGAGAAATTTTGAGATAATAGAAAATATCTCACAAAAAGATATTTAAGGCTGCAAAAATATCAACAATGACATAACGCACGACCCGTGCGTTTTCAAGGAAGGGAAAGAGCACGACCCGTGTGAAACCCACTGCCTTCGACCCTGATCTTGCGCACGACCCGTGCGTTCTTTTCTGAAGGAAGGCGCACGACCCGTGCGCCCTGTAGACCAGTGCAGACAGCCCCCTTTTCCTCTTTTCTTCATTGCAAAAGACCAAACGAAATTCGGGGTGTTACAATCCTCCCCAACTTGGGAATGATTTCGTCCCCGAAATCCAACTATACAAAAAGCTGAGGATATCTTCGCTTCATATCCTCTTTAGCTTCCCACGTCACATTTGCTCCCCGGTGATGCTTCCACTGCACCTTGACCAAAGTGACCTCTTTGTGACGCAACTTCTTAGACTTTCTCTCTAAGATGGCGTCGGGTTCTTCCACACAACGGTTACCTTCGTCCACTCTTAACTCTGAGAGGGGAATGACGTTGTCTTCTACCAATAGACACTTCCGAAGGTAACAAACATGAAACGTATTGTGGATTCTGCTCAACTCCGGTGGCAGTTCCAACTGGTAGGCTTGCAAACCCACCCTTTTAAGCACTTTGAAAGGTCCGAGGAAACGGGGACTCAGCTTCCCACGCTTTCTGAATCGGATAATACCCTTCCATGGCGACACCTTAAGCATCACGCGGTCGCCCACTTGGAACTCTATCGGTCGTCTCTTCTTATCGGCATAGCTTTTCTGTCGATCCTGAGCCGCTTTCATTCTTTCACGAATGCATTTGATCTTATCGGCAGTCTCTTGCACGATTTCAGGTCCGGAGAACTGCTTTTCTCCCGCTTCAAGCCAGCACACGGGAGTCCGACACTTTCGCCCATACAATGCCTCAAAAGGTGCCATTCCAATACTTGAGTGGTAGCTGTTGTTGTAAGCAAACTCTACCAAAGGCAGGTGAGAGTCCCAACTACCCCCGAAATCGATGACACAAGACCTCAACATGTCTTCTAAAGTTTGGATCGTTCTCTCGCTTTGTCCGTCGGTTTGCGGATGGTAAGCCGTACTCAACTTAACTCGTGTACCAAGCTCTTTTTGAAACCCATCCCAAAAGTTCGAAGTGAACCGACTGTCGTGATCCGACACGATCGACAATGGTATTCCATATCTCGAGACCACTTCATCGATATAGAGTTTTGCTAACTTATCCATCGGTAGAGTCTCACGCATAGCCAAGAAGTGAGCTCTCTTTGTCAATCTATCAACTATCACCCAAATGGTATCGTGACCTCGAAGAGTTTTAGGCAACTTCGTCACGAAGTCCATGGTGATATGCTCCCACTTCCACTCGGGAATCTCTAAAGATTGAAGACTCCCATACGGTCGTTGATGTTCGGCCTTAACTTGCGAACACGTCACACAACGCTCCACGTAACGCGCCACATCAAGTTTCATTACTGGCCACCAATAGTGCAACCTCAAGTCCCTGTACATCTTTGTACTCCCCGGATGAATGGAATACTTGGACTTGTGTGCATCCTCAAGCAACAGATCACGGTTACCCCCAATCTTGGGCACCCACACACGACCGCTGAACAGTTTCACTCCATGGCTATCTTCCGTTAAGAGCAAACGCTGCTTCGTCATGACTTCCTCTTTGAGATTTTCTTCTAACCATGCTTCAACCTGCGATGCCTTGATCTTTTCAACAAGGCTAGACACTAGCTCGATTCTCGAATAGGTAGCCCGTAAACTTCCGCTATAGTCTTTCCGACTTAACGCATCGGCCACCACGTTTGCCTTACCGGGATGGTAAAGCAACTCACAATCGTAATCTTTAAGCAATTCGAGCCACCGCCTTTGTCTCATATTCAACTCTTTATGGTCAAAGACATACTTCAGACTCTTATGATCTGTGTATAGAGTACATTTCGTACCGTAGAGGTAGTGTCGCCAAATCTTTAAGGAAAACACCACCGCTGCCAACTCCAGATCATGGGTAGGATAATTCTTCTCGTGTATCTTAAGCTGCCTCGAGGCGTAAGCGATTACCTTGCCTCTTTGCATCAACACACAACCCAGCCCCATTTTCGAAGCGTCGCTATAGACCACGAAATCTTCTGACCCTTCAGGTAACGACAAGATCGGAGCTTCACACAACTTCTTTTGAAGGATTCGGAATGCCTTCTCTTGTGTTTCAGTCCATTCAAACTTCACATTCTTCCGAGTCAAAGTCGTCAAGGAAGAAGCGATTTTCGAAAAGTCTTGGATGAAAATCCGGTAGTATCCCGCCAGACCCAAGAAACTTCGGATCTCAGACGGACTCTTGGGAGGCTCCCAATTCATCATGGCTTCGATCTTGGAGGGGTCCACTTTCACTCCATCTCGAGTGACAACGTGACCCATAAATTGTACCTCATCAAGCCAAAAGTCACACTTGGAAAACTTGGCATACAATCTTTCTTTTCTCAACACTTCCAGAACCTCGCGTAGATGTTGCTCGTGTTCTGACTCGCTCTTGGAGTACACGAGTATGTCATCAATGAATACAATGACCAATTTGTCGAGAAATGGTCGGCATACTCTATTCATCAAGTCCATAAATATCGCCGGTGCGTTCGTTAGGCCAAAAGGCATCACGAGAAACTCGTAATGGCCATAACGCGTTCTGAAAGCCGTCTTCGGAACGTCTTCTTCTCTAACCTTCACCTGGTGATAGCCCGAACGTAAGTCGATTTTGGAAAAACAACCCACTCCGTGAAGTTGATCGAACAAGTCATCTATTCTCGGAAGCGGATACCTGTTCTTCACTGTAGCTTTGTTCAACTCACGATAGTCGATGTACATTCTCAGCGTGCCATATTTCTTCTTGACAAACAAGACCGGAGCTCCCCAAGGTGACGAACTCGGTCTTATAAAGCCTTTCTCCAATAGCTCTTGAAGCTGTGCCATCATCTCTTGCATCTCTGATGGCGCTAAACGGTAAGGAGCTTTAGCAATTGGTGTTGCTCCAGGCACAACGTCAATCTGAAACTCCACTTGTCGATCGGGTGGTAACCCGGGCAAGTCGTCAGGAAAGACATCTGGAAACTCACGCACAATCTTCACATCAACAAGCTTTGATTTCTCTAACTTGGCATCGATCACATAGGCTAGGAAAGACAAACATCCTTTTATCAGACACTTGCATGCCCTCGCCATTGTGATTATCGCCACTTCGCCTTTTCTCTTCTCACCATAGATCACAACGACTTCACCATAGGGATCGGGAAGTCGAATCAATTTCTTGGAACAGACGATCTCGGCATGATTGTTTGACAACCAATCCATGCCAACTACAACATCAAAACCTCCGATAAACATCGGCAGTAAATCGATCGAGAATTCTCTCCCCTCGATCCCGAGAGTACACTTCTTCAGAACATCACGGATCAGAACTTGACTACCATCAGTTATCTCTACCACTAACGCATCCTCAAGACTAGTAGTGGGCATAGCAATCTTTTGACGGAACAACTCAGATACGAAAGAGAAACTGGCACCCGTATCGAATAAAATACGAGCAGGTACATAGTTTATAAGAAATGTACCCGATACAACATCAGCGGATGCCTTGGCCTCATCAACCGTCATCTAAAATGCTCGACCCGGAACCCTAGGAGGGTTCTCCTTCTTTGCCGCCACGCTACCTGATGCAAGCTTCGGGCAATCTCTCCTCATGTGCCCCGGTGTCTTGTACTCGAAGCAGATAAGCCCTCTGATCGGACAGTCACGGGAGACATGGTCAGACTTCCCACACTTGCTGCATGGTTAAGGAGTGGTATTACAGTTACCGTGGTGCTTGGTCTGACACTTCGGACACCATCTAGCTTCTTGATAACCGCTGAAGCTGCGGTTTCCGACAAAAGGTCGGGTTCGCTTGGGAGGTACAGAACTGCTCTCCCACTTTCTCTTATCAGTAACCACCACAGCTTTCTCAGCTTTGTTTCTCGCAAACATCTCTTCCATGTACTGGGCTTCCTTAACCATCTCGCGGAGTGTTGGTCCCAAGTAAGCAAAACAAGTATTGTAGAAGGGGGGGTTGAATACAATACACAAATAAATCACTTAATTTTAATTCTTTATTGATATAAATATCAAGAATTACACATAGAAAACTTTTAAGATTGATGCGGAAAAGAACAGATAAATCTATTATAACAATCTTTCACTTAGAAACTAGAAAACTAAACACAACTTGAAAATACAAAGATCAAAGCTATGAAGTTCGAGAGAGAGAGAGGTTGCCAACTTTTCTTGAGCACTTAGAAATCTCTTCAAAAAGGGTTATCTTGGAAGGAGACGTTCTTCACCCTTAAATACCATCATGTGCAATAATGCAAAGGACACTTGTCATCTTGGTATTGGATACCAAATATCTTCTTGCAAAAGCAATAAGATCTTGATGTGACTTATCATAAAGCAAAGTAGACTTTTGTACCTTGATAAGACAACACCTCAATAAAGTATATTTGGTACATGTCCTTTTTCTGATCTTTTGGAGAAAGTCTCCATCATTTCAGAACTTGGGTGAATATCTTCTAAGAGAAGGAAGCTTCCATTCCCATTGTCAGAAGAACATTGGGAATGATGAAGTATGTCAAATCGAGAGGGTTTGACATAAAGGGATGTTGCCGACACAGAGAGGATCGGCAAGAATAGGTTATGCCGAAAGAGTGGCAGAAGGATGCTGAACAGAAGAGAGTTCGGCAGATGAGTAGTCTGCCGAATATGGGTTTGGCAGGCAAGGCTTAGTCTTCTTGAAGTTCATCTCAATCCGCAAAGTAGACTTCCTTCATGTTGATTTCGGTATGTCTTCGACTTACCGATCTGTTTATGCATAACTAAGCTATTACAAAGAACCATACTAATTCTACGATGTACAATCATTTACAGAAGAGTAAACACAAACTAAAGGAGAGGTTATCTTCAAATCTTAGATGACCCAACAATCTCCCCCTATTTGATGATGACATCTCATACTTAGAATTTAAAAAGATAAAACATGAGTAATACATTTTGACCCTTGTTTATATTCTTTTGGGTTCTTTTTCACATAGACCATTCTTTTTGTATTTTTTTTTAAGAATAAACGACATTTACAAAAGAATAAAAGAATGAGTATAGCTATACAAACGAATAAATAAATACAAAGAATAAAGAATGAGAAACAATATATATACATATATACAAAAGACAATTGTCGGGAATTGTTTGAACTTGAGTGGGTGATTGCTCCCCTTCAACTCATACTCCTCCTCAACTAATGTCGGGTGGCTTCGATCACACAGTCCATCGAAAATAAAGTTTCAACAGAGTTTAAGCTTGAGTGTCCAGTTACTCCCCCTCAACTAATTCTCGGTGTCGGAAAGTAAGAAGTCAGAAAGTTTTCGGGAACCTCCGAATCTGCTCCTAGAAAGGCAGATTCATCCTTGGATCGTGCAGAATCATCGGGACTGAGAATCCTGGGTGATAGGCTGTGAGGTGGAGAAGAAGCACCTTGGATTGGGGAGGTGTCCAAGTCATCCTTATCAACCAAGGAAAAGGTTGATGAGGGAATAATAGGTGTCCCTGATTTTACAATTGTATCCTTTTGTGAGGATACAAAGGAGGTGGCTTTGGGTTTAGCAGAGTCCCCGGGCCCAGATGGGAAAATTTCAACACCTGCCGATTTTGAAGAACCGGTGGATGGAGTAGGTGGTTTGGCCCTTGAAACCTTCATCAGCCTCTTGAGAGGAGAGGGAGGGGAAGAAAAGTGCCTCCGCTTTTTAGAGTGGTGGGAGACGAGGGCAGCTACCGAAGGCTTTTTCGGTGGCATAGTCTCATAAGAGGTTGCGGAGGTATCGGTGGCTTTTGATTTATTCTTTTTGGCCACCAATTTCACTCATGTAAGGGAATCAGGGTCACTGAAATGAGTGATACGGAGAGAGCCACCGATCCGGAGAAGGATGGTTCCTCATTATCTTCTTACTTCAGATTAGGAGAATGAAAGAAATCATACCTGGGGTTGAGAGCTCGATTGAAGAGAGAGAGAGTCATTGTTCAAAGTGGTCTTCATGACTTTCTAAGTGTTGGTAGTAGAGTCATCACCAAATCAATTAGAGACCCAACAATTTTTCTCCCCCTATTTGATGATGACACCAGCACATAGAAAAACAATTTGGCATTGACACTCAGAAAAATGACGAGACAAGAATAACTCATAAATTCACTGGCCCTTTTTTTATTGTTTTTATTCCTTTTTTTTAAGGGCTCTTTTCCACTTTTTTTTTTGGCAAAAAAAAATGAGAATAAATACTCAGAGAACAACAAAATGGGGAAGAAAAAGAAAAGGAAGAAAGAATTGGGAAGAAATGGAAGAAATTTTGGGTAGACATTTCAGATAGAAATTGGGGTGAAATGTTGGGGATTTATAGTGGGAGGGATAAGGGAATTTGAAAAGGTAGGAGTGAGGGGCGCTGAAGTCATTCGGGTAGTGAGAAATAATGGGAGAAAAGGATATTAAGGATATAAGAGGTGACTAAGAGAGTATGTAAGAAAGGGCTCGGCTAGTGGCTTAGCTTAGTGAAATGAGGGATGGATTAGTGGGCTTTAAATGACAACAAAGAGTCCCTCATTATCACATAGTTCCAAAATTTTCAAATAAATGAAACACATAGGATTGAAGAAAAAGAAGTCATCATAAATTCGGGGAGAAATTATGAGAGAATTTTTTTTTTCAGAAGAAAATTTTTGGAAGAAAATTTTGGGAAGAAATTTCCGGTAGAAAGAAATTTCGGCTAAAAAGAAATTTCGAAAATTTCGACAAGAAATTTCGAGGAGAATTTTCGGAAATAAATTCGAGGAGAAACTTTGGTGAGAAAATTTCGGTAGGAAATTTAGGGGAGAAATTTTCGGCGGAAAATTTCGGATAGAAGGGGGGAAGAAAAACACAATACAAGAAAATTTCGGATAATTTCAAAATTTTCGGATAGAAGGGGGGAAGAAAAATTTCTCTCCGAAATAAAAGGTGCAAAAGAGTGGAGAAAAGGAGGAAGAAAAATGAAGACAAAACAATTAACATGGGTTTGCCGCTTGTTAAAAAAAATTTGGATTTTTTTTTAAACCAACCTACCGAAAAGAAAACCATTCCGCGGGTATAACCACAACATTGATTTTTATTTTTATTTTTTATTTTTTATATAAAACTCCTTCGGCAGGTTAAACAACAAAAAAAGATTGATTATTATTTATTTTTTTTTAAACAAACATACCGAATGGATAAAAAGGAATTTTAAATAAATAAATAAATAAATAAATATATATATATATTTAACACAAACCAATTCGGCAGGTCCATCAAAAAGTTTTAAAGATTTTTTTTTAATACCATTCGGTAGGCAAAGCAAAAAAAATTGATTGATTTTTTTTTTTTTGAAACACAACTTCGGGAGCTCAAAAAAAACTTGATTGATTTGTAATTTTTTTTTTTTTAAACAAATTGGTTAGTGGGGATTTTATTTATTTAAAAAAAACTTTCAAACCCACATAATCCATTCGGCTACCAAACCTACCGAAAAAAAAATTAGAACTCTCTTTTTTTTATTTACAAATATAAAAACAACATACCGAAAATCAAAGAAAAATAAATAATTTTTTTTTTAAACTTAACTAAAATTTAACATGCCTAAGGAACACACAAGGAAGTTGAAACGTGCCTCATCCAGTGGTTTGGTAAAGAGGTCTGCAAGTTGAAGATCTGTAGGAATAAAGTGAAGTTCAATATCACCCTTAGAGATATGATCTCCTATAAAGTTATACCGAATATCAATATGTTTAGATCTGGAGTGCAGCACTGGATTGTTGGCAATGGCTATGGCACTGGAATTGTCATATAGAATCGGTACATGAGAATAGAACTTGTCATAATCTTGTAGTTGGTTCTTCATCCACAAGATTTGAGTACAACAACTTCCAGCTGCAACATATTCAGCTTCGGCAGTTGAGGTAGATACCGAATTCTGCTTCTTACTGGACCAGCTGACCAAGTTTCCACCTAGTAATTGACAGCTGCTAGTTGTACTCTTCCTATCAACTTTAGACCCTGCAAAGTCAGAATCTGAATAGCCAATTAGATCAAAACCTGAGTCCTTGGGATACCAAAGACCCAGATTCATAGTACCTTTTAGGTACCGAAAAATACATTTCACAGCCGCCAAGTGAGATTCCTTGGGATTGGCTTGATAACGCGCACACAGACACGTAGCATACATTATATCAGGTCTACTAGCAGTTAGAAAAAGAAGAGACCCTATCATTCCTCTATAATTCGTGATATCAACCGACTTGCCGGCTGAATCAGCATGAATCTTAAGAGGAGGTGCCATTGGAGTTTTCATGGAAGAGCAATTTTCAAAATCAAACTTTTTCAAAAGTTCACGAATGTATTTACTTTGACTTATGAAAATACCTTCAGAAGATTGTTTAAGTTGAAGACCAAGAAAGAAAGTAAGCTCACCCATCATGCTCATCTCATATTTACTTTTCATGAGAGAGGCAAACTCCTGACAAAGATTTTCATCCGTGGCACCAAAAATGATATCATCCACATAGATTTGAACAATAATGATATTACCTTTAGTTTTCTTGAGAAAAAGAGTATTATCAATTTTACCTCTGGTATATCTGTTGGAGAGAAGAAAGTCAGACATGGTGTCATACCAAGCACGAGGAGCTTGTTTCAGACCGTAGAGAGCTTTGTCAAGTCTGAACACATGGTAAGGATGAGCTGGATCTTCAAAACTAGGCGGTTGTTTCACATAGACTTATTCAGCAAGTTCTCCATTGAGAAATGCACTCTTAATATCCATTTGAAAGACCCGGAAGTTTTTGTGAGCAACATGAGCAAGAAAGATTCTTATTGCTTCAAGTCTAGCAACAGGAGCAAAGGTTTCATCATAATCGATACCTTCCTCCTGCCTATATCCTTGAGCAACAAGTCTGGCTTTGTTCCAGATAACAGTACCTACTTCATCCATCTTGTTTCGGAAAACCCACTTAGTACCGATAATGGTTTTACCGAAAGGTCGTGGCACAAGTCTCCAGACTTTGTTTCTCTCAAATTGAGACAACTCTTCTTGCATGGAAGTGACCCAACAAGAATCTGCTAGAGCTTCCTCAATTTTCTTGGGCTCGATAATAGAGAGAAAATTCACATAGAGACAGATGTTTCCAACACCTCTTCTAGTTTAGACACCTGCTTGCTGATCACCGATAATTTGATTAATCGGATGATCTTTTGTCCATTTTAGAGTTGGGGGAAGAGGTGCAGGAAATGTGTTTGAAGGTGAAGGATCGGTGGGTATAGGATGTGTGTGATGAATGGGTGAAGTATGTAAGGTAGGTTCGGTGGGAGATATGGGTTCGGTAGCAGGAGAGGGATATGCCGAACCATGATGTAGGGAAGAAGATGATACCGAGAATGGAACATATGGAGGTCCTGAAGATAGAATATTTGGAGACTCTTCTCCAACACAAGAAATAATCCATTCATGAAGTTCAGTATCATCACAAGATAAGGAAGACGTCTTGTGATCATCGAACTTCACATGTATTGACTCATCAATACATTTTCTCCTTAGATTGTATACTTTGTAGGCTTTAAAAGAGAGAGAATAACCCACAAATATACCTTCATCAGCCTTGGGATCAAACTTCCCAAGATGCTCTTGATCATTCAAGATAAAACACAGACAGCCGAAAACATGAAGAAAACCAATGTTTGGTTTTCGGCCATAGAAGACTTCATAGGAAGTCTTGTTGTGTCTTTTCACAATAATAGATCGATTTTGAGTGAAACAAGCTGAATTGACAGCCTCAACCCAAAAATAGATTGGAAGATTTGATTCACTTAGCATGGATCTTGCAACTTCACATAGCGTACGATTCTTCCTTTCCACAACACCATTTTGTTGTGGAGTTCTTACTGCTGCACAGTTTTCAGAAATACCTTTGTCACATAGAAAGACATCCAAGGTAGCATTTCTGAATTCGGTCCCATTTTCACTTCTGATAGATCTGACTAGTTGACCATTGAGAACTTCAGATTTCTTGATAAAATTGATGATTTCTTCAGGTCTATCACTTTTGTACCTGAGAAAGAATACTCAAGTGTAACGTGTGTATTCATCAATAATTACAAGAATGTATCTTTTTCCACCTAGACCGGGTGTGCTGACAGGCCCACAAAGATCCATATGCAGCATCTGAAGAGGGGTAGAGATAGAGAAACACTGTTTTGACTTGAAAGAAGATTTTGTCAGTTTGCCTTTCTCACAAGCTGCACATAGCTTCTCTTTTGAGAAAGAGATTTTCGGCAAGCCGACAACAAGCTCTTTGTTGGATAGAGCATTCAACGTTTTGAAGTTAAGATGGGAAAGACGTTTATGCCAGAGCCAGTTCTTCTTGTCAGGGTCTTCAGAGATGAAACAGATGCTTTCATTTTCAGATGATTTGACACTCATATTGATGACGTACACATTGTCCTGTTTAACGCCAGATAGGACAGTATGAAAGCTTTTATCGGTAATGAGACAATCATTTTCTCTGAAAATCACATAGTAACCTAAATCACATAGTTGACTAATGCTTAATAGATTATGCATCAGTCCTTCCACATAAGCAACTTTGTTAAAAGTAATGGAACCGTTAGAAAGAGTTCCATAACCTTTAGTGGAACCACGAGAGTTATCATCAAAAGTTACGGTTGGTCCCTTTTCTTTCACAAAGTCTAGAAGAAGAGATTTGTTCCCAGTCATATGTCGTGAACATCCACTATCGAGATACCATGTTTGATGATGCCCATAGACCTTTTGAAGAAAGTGTAATCTTTCTTTTGTTGGGAAGGTCAACAACAACGGATTTTCCTTTAGAAAGGATAGGAGCCTTTTTAGGAGAATGAGAAGAAAGGTAGGTCACAATTTTGAGGAAAGATGTCTTTGAAGAGAGAGAATATCCTACGAAAAATTTCTTCATAAGATTTGTTGATTCTCAAACACCTGCAATCACAGAGAAATCATTTCTTTGGTACCCATTTTGAAGTGGGTCCTTTAGGGTTAGAAGAAAAAGAAGAGTTATCAAGATTCTTTCTTTCGATGCGATATTTTGGACAAACCTTTGCTAGATGAAAGGTGTCACCACAAGTATAGCATTTTTTTTATAAATAAAAGCTTTCTTTGATTTCTAACCCAGATCTTTGTCTTTGCCCTTAACATTGACTTTGAAAGATTTAGAGGTGGAAGGTGAAAGGTTAGGCTTTGGTCAAAAGATTCCCTTTTTCAGAGGAAGGGAGAGGAAAGGTAGGGATATCTTTGGATTTGGACTTCTTCAAGTGCACAGATCTGGGAATGAACTTTGTAGGAAGAAGAGGTTCATTTTTGGAAGAAGAAAGTAGTTTTCTTTTTAAAGGTAGGTCAGTAATTACTGATTTTCCTTTATCAAAGATAGAAAGCTTCTTTGAGGCAAGTTGGAAATTTTTCTTAGGAAAATTTGAAGGTTTAGGAGAAGAAGGGGTAGCCTCATCAAGATTCAAAGATTTAAAAGGTAATGAATTTGCTTAGGAATATCATTTGAACCTTGAGCCTCCTCATTTTCAATATGAGGAGTAGAATCGTTGGCCTTGATGAACATGCCAAATTTTGGAGCTTTTAAAAAAAATTAGAAGATTCCAAGAATGGAAGTCACTAGAGTAAGAATTGGTAGACTCATAGAAGGAAGAAAGTTTTGAAAAAGAAGAAGAAGCTTGAACAACACTTAGAACAAAAGAGGGATCAATATCCATTTTTCCAAATCCAAGACCAGAAAATTGATGATTTTCAAATCTTCAAGTTCAAATTTGATTTATCAAAATGTTTCAGTTGAGAAAGACATATTTGAAGTTGAGAGGAGAGAGATTTTAAACCTTTTTTTTAACATCAATTTTATTATAGAAGTCAATGGTTAAGGAGTCAAAGGTCTCAATCTTTTCAGAAACAATAAGAGAATGAAAGGAATGTACCTGAGAGGAAAAAGAGGAGCACTCAGCAGAGACTAAAGCGGTGGACGATGCATGTCCTTGTATTTAGGGTCAAGAGCAAAGAGACGCTTGTCATCATCATTGTATTTTCTGGGATTTTTGAGGATGTACCTCCCAGTAGCAGAAGTTCGTTCTTCATCCGAAGAATCATCAGAATCACCAAAAACAACATCTTTATCTCTTAAGTCATAACGAGGTTTTTGGGTCTTAAAGCGAGCCCAGACTTTAGGAACAATAGGTCCTTCATGAAGAACAGTCAGATAACGGCTGTCAGCTCCTTCTAGGAAAAACATCATTCTACTTTTCCAGAGAGAAAAGTTGTTAGCATTAAACCAAGGAGGTTTGACCATAGAGCCATTATCAGTTTGAGAAGAAAAAGAAGAAGGATCAACTTTTGACGAAGATGCCATCACGGATCTGATTTATCAAGTTAAATCAACCGCTTTGATACCACTTGTTGGTCCCAAGTAAGCAAAACAAGTATTGTAGAAGGGGGGTTGAATACAATACACAAAAAATTAACTTAATTTTAATTCTTTATTGATATAAATATCAAGAATTACACATAGAAAACTTTTAAGATTGATGCGGAAAAGAACAGATAAATCTATTATAACAATCTTTCACTTAGAAACTAGAAAACTAAACACAACTTGAAAATACAAAGATCAAAGCTATGAAGTTCGAGAGAGAGAGAGGTTGCCAACTTTTCTTGAGCACTTAGAAATCTCTTCAAAAAGGGTTATCTTGGAAGGAGACGTTCTTCACCCTTAAATACCATCATGTGCAATAATGCAAAGGACACTTGTCATCTTGGTATTGGATACCAAATATCTTCTTGCAAAAGCAATAAGATCTTGATGTGACTTATCATAAAGCAAAGTAGACTTTTGTACCTTGATAAGACAACACCTCAATAAAGTATATTTGGTACATGTCCTTTTTCTGATCTTTTGGAGAAAGTCTCCATCATTTCAGAACTTGGGTGAATATCTTCTAAGAGAAGGAAGCTTCAATTCCCATTGTCAGAAGAACATTGGGAATGATGAAGTATGTCAAATCGAGAGGGTTTGACATAAAGGGGTGTTGCCGACACAGAGAGGATCGGCAAGAATAGGTTCTGCCGAAAGAGTGGCAGAAGGATGCCGAACATAAGAGAGTTTGGCAGATGAGTAGTCTGCCGAATATGAGTTCGGCAGGCAAGGCTTAGGGTGTGTTTGTTTACCTCTTAATGATGCCATTAAGAGGTAAACCTCTGAATCGGTCAGACATCATGTTGTTTGGAAAGATTTTTTCAAAGGTCTGAATCATTCAATATGGTCTGAATCGCTCAATCCCCATTCCATTCAGACACCCTTTATTTCCCAATTTACCCTCTTTCTCCCTCTACATTCTCGCCTTTCATTTTCATTCACGTCTCAAACCTCTCGATTCACTCCACAATTCTCTCCACGATTCTCTCCGTCACTCCTGATTTCTCGTTTTTCTTCACACGGAGGCAGTAGTAATTGCAACACCACAATTCTCTCCGCGATTCTCTCCCTCACTCCTGATTTCTCGTTTTTCTTCACACGGAGGCAGTAGTAATTGCAACACCAGTCACTCCACGATTCTCTCCCTCACCGATTTCGTCGATTCAATCAGGTAACACACCATTTTCCTCAAAAATCTCTGTTTGGTATTTCACGATTTAGGTTCGATATTCCTCAAAAATCTTCGTCGATTCAAACAGATTTGATGTTTCTCTGATTTTGGGTTTGGTATTTCACGATTTGGGTTTGATATAACTCCTGCAATATGTTCTTTTTCTTCTCTGTTCTAATTTGTTTGCTGCAATATGTTCTCTTTCTTTGTTTTCATGGTTTGCTACAACATGTTCTTTTTCTTCTTTGATTCATGCCTCTGCACCCCTTGCCTTCGCTGATTCAAAGAGGTAATACCTTTTTCCCCATAAAAATCCATTGTTGTTGATGCTTGAAAGTCTATAAGAAAACTATCATTATGAAGCACCAGATCAAATTTAGAATTTATGATCTAAATCGGATTATTATTGGAGTTTGTATATGGATCATAGTGTGAAGTTCAGGACGAAGTTCAGATGTCCATCACTCTATCGCATGCCAACTGTTCGATTTAATGTCCGAAAGAACTTCTAACAATTGCATCATGTGTTTGGTTCTGTAGCGCTCAAAGACAGGTTAAAAGTGGTACCACAACATAATTCAAGTCTGTGACGAGGATGGGGCAACAAGAGCTGCTAAGTTGTTTGTTTCCTTTATGTTTCTGTTCAGTTCCCCTTTGTATATCAGTCGTTCAAATCATCGAGTTATTGATGTCGAGCTCCAATGTGTGTTTGTTCCCATTGTTGTCGCTGTGATTAATACCAATTATGGATGTTGAGCACCGATGAGATGATATTGCCTTCGTTCTTATCATCGGGTTATGGTGCTAATGCCAAAATTTGAATATGCATTGTTGTATTTGTTTAGATTGATAAGAATCATGTATTGGCTTGGACCATGAATTATTTTCTAGTTTTCATTTAGAAATTTCAGTTAAAACTTTTGTTAAACGTTATTTTTCATTAAACATAAAACTGGGGGTAAAATGGTAATTTTATGCCATTCAGACTGTTCATTCAGAGCAGTTTCCAAACAATCATTTTTTATCTGACACTAAATCATACAGACTCTCTTAACCATTCTGGCCACTTAATCATGCATCACTAAATCGTCCAGTAACCGCCAAACAACCCCTTAGTCTTCTTGAAGTTCATCTCAATCCGCAAAGTAGACTTCCTTCATGTTGATTTCGGTATGTCTTCGACTTACCGATCTGTTTATGCATAACTAAGCTATTACAAAGAACCATACTAATTCTAAGATGTACAATCATTTACAGAAGAGTAAACACAAACTAAAGGAGAGGTTATCTTCAAATCTTAGATGACCCAACACGGAGGTTAGAAGCTTTAGAATTGTGGACCATGGATTGCATGTCCGCGGGTAGACCATTCAGATAGGCCTTCATCTTATCCTTCTCTGTTGGGGCAGTGTGCCCCACCAGATCAAGCTTCTCCATGAACTGACGGGTGTATTCTCTCACCGTCAGGCTTCCCTTTACCAAAGACCGGAACTCACTCTCGATTCGGTCCATAGTCCTTTCACTGCAGAACTCTTCCAACAGCTTCTTCTTAAACTGGGCCCAAGACAACTGAGCCAACACCTCAGGAGACAAGGTGGTTTGAGTGACATTCCACCATGTGAGGGTCGTATCCCTGAACAACTGGGTACCGAACCGCACCCTCTGATCATCTCCACATTCGGAAGAGCCAAAAGCTTGCTTGACCGCTCGATGACCGGGTGGGACGAAGCCAGGTCTACTCGCGAAATGACCTCTTCCCCCCCCCCCACCTAGCCTTTGCTGAACAGGTGGTCTCATAACAACCTCAACTCCCTCCGGCTGACCAGCGGTGGAGGCTGTCGCCTCCAGACCATCAACACGCGTACGCGGTCTACCACGCGTACCTATCATACTGAACTGCTACACAGAGCAGAGAAAGAGATAAGAGAGAGGTAGGATACACACGAAGGAAACGCACTACCACATTGCCAATTGACATAGTAATAGCAATTCAAGCACACTTACGTACAATATCCTCATAATAACATTAGCTAAGTGAGATTATGAACATATAACACATAAAGGTCTCGTCACCATCGCTACAACGCCTGATAAACGTACTTTCCGTCGACTCTAAGACTAACCCATCTTAGAAGTTTTACCCAAGCTCACGAATCAATACTTAGCATACTCGATCTAAGTCTAGACATCTTACATTCGTGCCTAGTTCACTTAAACAAGAGCTCTGATATCAACTTGTAACACTCTAAAAATCAGAGTAAATTAAAACCTGGAAATATGGCAACATGACATTCGCATTGGTATAAACTTCCCATAAAGGGGTCAGTCCTTAAGACTTTACAAAAACTGCACGGAAATAGAATTCATCAACAAACAAATCTAAACATAACTATTTAGATTACATCAGTTGACAATCCTTAATTCACCAAAAGAATGGGACTTTAACAAATGCCCAACTACAATACTCGTCATCTCAAAATGCCTCGAGACCAAGCTCGTCTCTCAAAACCCATGGCACCCCACCGCTAAGGGAAACCTGATATACACATCAGTTTGAGAAAAAGTGTTAGGTTTAAAGCCTAGTGAGAACATACAGTTTATAAATTTTCAAGAGATATAAACATTTATATCTCAAAGGAAATCTTTTCAAATAAGCATTTCCAAGCTAACAGCTGATAAGAATGAAAATCATTAACATGAGATCATAAACATTCATTCCAGAACCTCACAAATTAATGCGCATGTAGTTCTACATTTCATTTTACCATCAGAACCTCACAACTTAATGTGCATGTAGTTCCACATTTCATTTTACCATCAGAACCTCACAACTTAATGTGCATGTAGTTCCACGTTTCATTGTACATTCAAAACCTCACAATTCAATGTGCATGTAGCTCTACATTTCACTTTACATTCAGAACCTCACAAATTAATGTGCATGTAGTTCTATATATAATAAATGTTACCCTCAAGTAACTTACATAAAAGTGCAAGTAAAACATCCGTTTACTTCAAATAAGATGGAACCCATTATTTTAAACTGACCGGGAACCCCAAAATCTCCCAAAACTCAAGTTATGTCAAAATGTAGTGGACTTATGTTGGTCCCAAGTAAGCAAAACAAGTATTGTAGAAGGGGGGGTTGAATACAATACACAAAATTTTACTAAATTTTTAATTCTTTATTGATATAAATATCAATAATTACACATAGAAAACTTTTAAGATTGTTGTGGAAAAAAACAGATAAATCTATTCTAACAATCTTTCACTTAGAAACTAGAAAACTAAACACAACATGAAAATACAAATATCAAAGCTATGAAGTTCGAGAGAGAGAGAGGTTGCCAACTTTTCTTGAGCACTAAGTTCTCTTCAAAAAGGGTTAGCTTGGAAGGAGATGTTCTTCACCCTTAAATACCATCATGTGCAATAATGCAAATGACACTTGTCATCTTGGTATTGGATACCAAATATCTTCTTGCAAAAGCAATAAGATCTTGATGTGACTTATCATAAAGCAAAGTAGACTTTTGTACCTTGATAAGACAACACCTCAATAAAGTATATTTGGTACATGTCCTTTTTCTGATCTTTTGGAGAAAGTCTCCATCATTTCAGAACTTGGGTGAATATCTTCTAAGAGAAGGAAGTTTCCATTCCCATTGTCAGAGGAACATTGGGAATGATGAAGTATGTCAAATCGAGAGGGATTGACATAAAGGGGTGTTGTCGACACAGAGAGAATCGGCAAGAATAAGTTATGCCGAAAGAGTGGCAGAAGGACGCCGAACAGAAGAGAGTTCGGCAGATGAGTAGTCTGCCGAATATGGGTTTGGCAGGCAAGGCTTAGTCTTCTTGAAGTTCATCTCAATCCGTAAAGTAGACTTCCTTCATGTTGATTTCGGTATGTCTTCGACTTACCGATCTGTTTATGCATAACTAAGCTATTACAAAGAACCATACTAATTCTAAGATGTACAATCATTTACAGAAGAGTAAACACAAACTAAAGGAGAGGTTATCTTCAAATCTTAGATGACCCAACAATCTCCCCCTATTTGATGATGACATCTCATACTTAGAATTTAAAAAAATAAAACATGAGTAATGCATTTTGACCCTTGTTTATATTCTTTTGGGTTCTTTTTCACATAGACCAATCTTTTTATATTTTTTTTAAGTATAAACGACATTTACAAAAGAATAAAAGAATGAGTATAGCTATACAATCGCGAATAAATAAATACAAAGAATAAAGAATGAAAAAAATATATATATACATATATTCGAAAGACAATTGTCGGGAATTGTTTGAACTTGAGTGGGTGGTTGCTCCCCCTCAACTAATGTCTGGTGGCTTCGATCACACAGTCCATCGAAAATAAAGTTTCAACAGAGTTTAAGCTTGAGTGGTCAGTTACTCCCCCTCAACTAATTCTCGGTGTAAGAATTAAGAAGTCAGAAAGTTTTCGAGATCCTCCGAACCTTCTCTTGGAAATGCAGGTTCATCCCATCGGGACTGAAATCCCGGGTGATAGACTGTGAGGTGGAGAAGAGGCACCTTGGATTGGGGAGGAGTCCAAGTCATCCTTATCAACCAAAGAAAAGGTTGATGAGGGAATAATAGGGATCCATGATTTTACAAGTGTATCCTTTTGAGAGGATACAAAGGAGGTGGCTTTAGGTTTAACAGAGTTCCCGGGCCCGGATGGGAAAATTTCAACACCTGCCGATTATGGAGAATCGGTGGATGGAGTAAGTGGCTTGGCCCTTGAAACCTTCCTTGGCCTCTTGAGAGGAGAGGGAGGGGAAGAAAAGTGCCTCCGCTTTTGAGAGTGGGGGGAGACGAGGGCAGCTACCGAAGGCTTTTTCGGTGGCATAGTCTCAGAAGGGGTTGCGGAGGTATCAGTGGCTTTTGATTTATTCTTTTTGGCCACCAATTTCACTCAGGTAAGGGAATCAGGGGTCACTGAAGTGAGTGACACGGAGAGAGCCACCGATCCGGAGAAGGATGGTTCCTCAGTATCTTCTTACTACAGATTAGGAGAATGAAAGAAATCATACCTGGGGTTGAGAGCCCGATTGAAGAGAGAGAGTCCTTGTTCAATGTGGTCTTTATGACTTTTTAAGTGTTGGTAGAAGAGTCATCACCAAATCAATTAGTGACCTAACAATTTATCTCCCTCTATTTGATGATGACACCAACACTTAAAAAAAATGGTACTGACACTCAGAAAAGATACAAGAGAATTTGAACTCGTAAATTCAGTGGCCCATTTTTTTTTTAAATTAAGGGCTCTTTTCTTTTCTCTTCTGTTTTTTTTTACGGGAAAGAAAAAAAATACGGGAAGAGAGAATTGGGGGAAAAGGAAGAAATTTCGGGTAAAAATTTCAGATATAAATCGGGGTGAAATGTTGGGGATTTATAGTGGGAGGGATAAGAGAAAATGTGAAAAGGTAGGAGTGAGGGGTACTAAATTCATACGGGTAGTGGGAAATATGGGGGGAAAATGATATTAAGGATATAAGAGGTGACTAACAGAGGATGTGAGAAAGGGTTCGACTAGTGGCTTAGCTTAGTGAAATGAGGGATGTGTTAGTGGGCTTTAAATGACAACAAAGAGTCACTCATTATCACCTAGTTCCAAAATTTTCAAATAAATGAAACACATAGGATTGAAGAAAAAGAAGTCATCATAAATTCGGGGAGAAATTATGAGAGTTTTTTTTTTTTAAGAAAATTTCGGAAGAAATTTCCGGTAGAAAGAAATTTCGGTTGAAAACAAATTCGAAAATTTCGGCAAAGAAATTTCGAGGAGAATTTTTGGTAAGGAATTTCGGGGAGAAACATCGGGGAGAAACGTCGGTAAGAAATTTTGGTAGGAAATTTAGGGGAGAAATATTCGGCGAAAAATTTTGGCAACCAAAATTTTGGAAGAAATGATAGTGGAGAACAAAAGGAATAAAATCGAAGAGCAAAAAATATTGCAATCGGCCACTTCCCCAGTAAAAGAATTTGAGATTTTTTTTTAAACTTTCGGCAAGTCAAAAAAGAAATTTGATTTTTTTTTTAAAAGATGCACACTAACCCACCGAAATAAATATTATAATTTTTTTTTTGGAAAACAAATTCGGTAGGTAAAAGAGATTTTAATTTTATTTTTTTTTAAACAAAAAGCAATCTACCGAAAATTAAATAAAAGAAAAAAAATTAATTATTTTTTTATTTTAAAACCATTCGGCAGTTTTTTTTAAAAAATAGTTTTTTTTAAAAAAAAGTTTTTTTTTAATAACAAAAAGCAATCTACCGAAAATTAAAGAAAAGAAAAAAAAATAATTATTTTTTTTTAATTTTAAAACCATTCGGCAGTTTTTTAAAAAAATAGTTTTTTTTAATAACAAAAAGCAATCTACTGAAAATTAAAGAAACAATTAATTAAGTATTATTATTATTTTTTTTTTATTCTAAAACCATTCGACAGCAAAAAGAAATTTGATATTTATTTATTATTATTTTTTTAAAACTATTCGGCAGGTCCAAGATAGTTAAAAAGTTTTGAAAAGTTTAGAACTTTTTTTTATTTTAAATTTTTTCTTTAAACCATCGGTTACCTCAATTTTTTATTACTATTATTATTATTTTTTTAACATACCAAAGGATCCCACAAGGAAGTTGAATCGTGCATCATCCAGTGGTTTTGTAAAGAGGTCTGCAAGTTGAAGATCTGTAGGAATGAAGTGAAGTTCAATATCATTTTTAGAGATATGATCTCTTATAAAGTGATACCGAATATCGATGTGTTTAGATCTGGAATGCAGAACCGGATTGTTGGCAATGGCTATGGCACTAGAATTGTCACATATAATCGGTACATGAGAATAAAACTTGTCATAATCTTGTAGTTGGTTCTTCATCCACAAGATTTGAGCACAACAACTTCCAGCTGCAACATATTCGGCTTCGGCAGTGGAGGTGGATACCGAATTCTGCTTCTTACTGGACCAACTGACTAAGTTTCCACCTAGTAATTGACAGCTGCCAGTGGTACTTTTTCTGTCAACCTTAGACCCTGCAAAGTCAGAATCTGAATAGCCAATTAGATCAAAACCTGAGTCCTTGGGATACCAAAGACCCAGATTCATAGTACCTTTGAGGTACCGAAAAATACGTTTCACAGCCGCCAAGTGAGATTCCTTGGGATTGGCTTGATAGCGTGCACACAGACACGTAGCATACATGATGTCAGGTCTACTAGCAGTAAGATAAAGAAGAGACCCTATCATTCCTCTATAATTCGTGATATCCACTGACTTGCCGGTAGAATCGGTATGAATCTTTAGAGGCGGTGCCATTGGAGTTTTCATGGAAGAACAATTTTCAAAATCAAACTTTTTCAAAAGATCACGAATATATTTATTCTGACAAATGAAAATACCTTCAGAGGATTGTTTAATTTGAAGACCAAGAAAGAAAGTAAGTTCTCCCATCATGCTCATCTCATATTTACTTTTCATGAGAGAGGCAAACTCCTGACAAAGAGTTTCATCAGTGGCACCGAAAATGATATCATCCATATAGATTTGAACAAGAATGATATTACCTTTTGTTTTCTTGAGAAAAAGAGTATTATCAATTTTACCTCTGGTATATCGGTTAGAGAGAAGAAAGTCAGACAAGGTGTCATACCAAGCACGAGGAGCTTGTTTCAGACCATAGAGGGCCTTGTCAAGTCTGAACACATGGTACGGATGAGCTGGATCTTCAAAGCCAGGTGGTTGTTTCAAATAGACTTCTTCAGCAAGTTCTCCATTGAGAAATGCACTCTTAACATCCATTTGAAAGACCCGGAAGTTTTTGTGAGCAGCATGAGCAAGAAAGATTCTTATTGCTTCAAGTCTAGCAACAGGAGCAAAGGTTTCATCATAATCAATACCTTCCTCCTGCCTATATCCTTGAGCAACAAGTCTGGCTTTATTCCGAATTACAGTACCGACTTCGTCCATCTTGTTTCGGAAAACCCACTTAGTACCGATAATGGTCTTACCGAAAGGTCTTGGCACAAGTCTCCATACTTTGTTCCTCTCAAATTGAGACAACTCTTCTTGCATGGCAGTGACCCAACAAGAATCTGTTAGAGCTTCCTCAATTTTCTTGGGCTCGATAATAGAGAGAAAATTCACATAGAGACAAATATTTCCAACACCTCTTCTAGTTTGGACACCTGCTTGCTGATCACCGATAATTTGATTTATCGGATGATCTTTGGTCCATTTTAGAGCTGGAGGAAGAGGTTCAGGGAAAGTGTTTGCAGGTGAAGGATCGGTGGACTCATAGAAAGAAATATGTTTTGAATAAGAAGAAGAAGCTTGAACAACACTTAGAACAAAAGAGGGATCAATATCCATTTTTCAAATCCAAGACCAGAAAATTGATGATTTTCAAATCTTCAAGTTCAGCTTTGATTTATCAAAATGTTTCAGTTAAGAAAGACACATTTGAAGTTGAGAGGAGAAAGATTTTAAACCTTTTTCTTAACATCATTTTCACTATAGAAGTCAATGGTTAAGGAGTCAAAGGCCTTAATCTTTTCAGAAACAATAAGAGAATGAAAGGAATGTACCTGAGATGAAAAAGAGGAGCACTCAGCAGAGACTAAAGCGGTGGACGATGCATGTCCTTAAGGATCTTCCACATCATTTATTTTTGCCATAAGGCAAATGTTGGAGATGTCCTTCTCGCTTTCAGAGGTTGGTTCATCTACCCAGTCATAGGTTTTAGTCATTTGACCTTTTCCCTTTTTGAGCAAGGTTTCATTTTTCTTCTTCTCTCTCTTGTATTTGGCCTTGTATTTTTCAGCACGGTCGGTACTCTCTTTGAAAGAAGATGAGGAAAAATTTCGAGAGTGAGACCTGTTGGCAAAGTCAGGTCTCATTCTTAACTTAGAGGAATTTTGGTTGGAAAAGGTAGTTTTAGATCTTCCTGAAAAATTGCTCCTACACTCAGAGGCAAAGTGGCCTTTCTTGCCACAAGCATAACATTCCTCATTTGCTTTATCAGATGGAGAGAGTTTTGAGATAGAAGAAGATTTTAGACCAAACTTAGATTTTTTAGAAGAAAAATGAAGGTCACTGGAAGTTTCCTCACCTTCATCACCAGCCTCACTAAGATAGGCTTCTAAAGGATCATTAGGTTCCTCTTGACTATTATGGTCATAATCGGAGGGATAGGTTATTCTAGGAATACACACAGATTTCTCGAAAGAGTCACTGATAAGAGCCATAGATGAGCTTCTTATCTCTTTTATGACAATCTTCCTTTGGATCATAGTTTGTTCATAGTTGAACAGAGATCCATAAAGAACAGTAAGAGACATATGATTAAGATCCTTGGATGTCTTGATGCAAGTACATATGTTTTCCCAAAAGTCAGGAAAACCATCCATAAACTTGCATAAAACTTCCTCATTGTCATACACTTTACCCAAGAGCTTAAGGTCATTAAGAAGGCTGTTAAAATGGTTGTAGTACTCAGAATGAGACTCTCCATTTTCATGAGAAAAGAGCTCGTACTTTCTGACAAGGGCAATCTTTTTGCTCTTCTTAACCTCATCTGTTCCCTCATACAAAATGCATAAGGTAGACCACATTTACTTGGCAGTAGAAAGATTCACCAAGGAGTAGTACACCTCATCAGGGAGGGAGGGAGCAATGATGGCTCTGACTCTAGAGTCAAGAGCAAAGAGACGCTTGTCTCATCATTGTATTTTCTGGGATTTTTGAGGATGTACCTCCCAGTAGCAGAAGTTCGTTCTTCATCCGAAGAATCATTAGAATCACCAAAAACAACATCTTTATCTCTTAAGTCATAACAAGGTTTTTGGGTCTCAAAGCGAGCCCAGACTTTAGGAACAATAAGTCCTTCACGAAGAACATTCAGATAACGGCTGTCAGCTCCTTCTAGGAAAAGCATCATTCTACTTTTCCAGAGAGAAAAGTTGTTAGCATTAAACCAAGGAGGTTTAACCATAGAGCCATTATCAGTTTGAGAAGAAAAAGAATAGGACCAACTATTGACGAAGATGCCATCACGGATCTGATTTATCAAGTTAAATCAACCGCTCTGATACCACTTGTTGGTCCCAAGTAAACAAAACAAGTATTGTAGAAGGGGGGGTTGAATACAATACACAAAATTTTACTTAATTTTTAATTATTTATTGATATAAATATCAAGAATTACACATAGAAAACTTTTAAGATTATTGTGGAAAAGAACAGATAAATCTATTCTAACAATCTTTCACTTAGAAACTAGAAAACTAAACACAACTTGAAAATACAAATATCAAAGCTATGAAGTTCTTGAGAGAGAGAGAGAGAGGTTGCCAACTTTTCTTGAGCACTAAGTTCTCTTCAAAAAGGGTTAGCTTGGAAGGAGACATTCTTCACCCTTAAATAGGGGTGAGCATGGGACCAATACCGTACCGAACCGGTACCGTACCGAAAATTCCCGATACCGAAAATGTGGAAAACTTGATACCGAATACCGTACCGATTAGAACGGTACGGTACAGGTTCGGTACCGGTACCGGTTATACTAACGATATTTCGGTACTAGTACCCCATCAGTACCGAACCGAATACCGATTATAGTAAAAACATGGAACCGATTACCGTACTGAAATACATGGGACGTTCCGGGATCGGTACGGTACCGGTACGATACCGGTTCGGTATCGAGATTTGGGACTCCTTGCTCACCCCTACCCCTAAATACTATCATGTGCAATAATGCAAAGGACACTTGTCATCTTGATATTGGATACCAAATATCTTCTTGCAAAAGCAATAAGATCTTGATGTGACTTATCATAAAGCAAAGTAGACTTTTGTACCTTGATAAGACAACACCTCAATAAAGTATATTTGGTACATGTCCTTTTTCTGATCTTTTGGAGAAAGTCTCCATCATTTCAGAACTTGGGTGAATATCTTCTAAGAGAAGGAAGCTTCCATTCCCATTGTCAGAAGAACATTGGGAATGATGAAGTATGTCAAATCGAGAGGGATTGACATAAAGGGGTGTTGCCGACACAGAGAGAATCGGCAAGAATAAGTTATGCCGAAAGAGTGGCAGAAGGATGCCGAACAGAAGAGAGTTCGGTAGATGAGTAGTCTGCCGAATATGAGTTCGGCAGGCAAGGCTTAGTCTTCTTGAAGTTCATCTCAATCCGCAAAGTAGACTTCCTTCATGTTGATTTCGGTATGTCTTTGACTTACCGATCTGTTTATGCATAACTAAGCTATTACAAAGAACCATACTAATTCTAAGATGTACAATCATTTACAGAAGAGTAAACACAAACTAAAGGAGAGGTTATCTTCAAATCTTAGATGACCCAACAACTTAAATCCATACCGTAGTAATACTTCAGATTTCAAAGATATAAGTTTTGACATGTATAAAGTTTGTAAAATGATAGTAGGAACTCACCAGTAGGTTTCAGAATAAAACCCGGAAAACCAGATATCGATCACGACGAAGAGGTGAAGCTTTTTACACCGACCCCTTGCTAGAAACACCGAAAACTAGCAACCAAACGATACCTCGAAGATCGAAAGAAGAAAAGGAAAAAGAAAGAGAGAGAGACTGAGATATTGAGAAATTTTGAGATAATAGAAAATATCTCACAAAAAGATATTTAAGTCTGCAAAAATATCAACACTGACATAACGCACGACCCGTGCGTTTTCAAGGAAGGGAAAGCACACGACCCGTACGAAACCCCTTGCCTTCGACCCTGATCTTGCGCACGCCCCGTGCGTTCTTTTCTGAAGGAGGGCGCACGGGTAGACCAGTGCAGACAGCCCCTTTTTCCTCTTTTCTTCATCGCAAAAGACCAAACGAAATTCGGGGGTATTACAATCCTCCCCAAATAGGGGGAGATTGTTGGGTCACCAAGGATTTAAAGATGACATCATGTTGGGTCCTCAAAGATTTAAAGGCGACTGTTGGGTCTTCATGGATTTGGAGATTATTGGGTCATCAAAGATCTTGAGGATGACCTATCAAATTCCATTTGTTACCTTTGAGACATTCTTTGTACTTAGATTATTTTAAGGTTATTTGTAATAGCTTAGTCATGCTTCAAAAGATCGGTGAAGTCGAAGACCAACCGAAATCAACAAGAAGTAAATCTTCAGATGTGGATCAAGATAAACTTCCAACCTTACTAAGGTGTCGTTTGTTTTTTAAGAGGTCTAAAGTCTGAAGTCTTATTTTAGTTATGATTAATAAGAGGTGGTGTGTAAAAATGTTTGAATGATTCAGACTTAAGAGCCATTAAGAGGTTTTTAGAAAAAAAAAAAAAACAACCCCTAAGCTACCTACCTGCCGAATTGCCTCTCCTTGATAGGCAGGTATCCTACCTGCTGATTTACCTCTCTTTAATTAACATCTCATTTTCGGTAGGAACCTCTACTTGCCGAATTATCATAATTTGGCTAATCCCCCATTTTCCAACATCCTTATGATAAAAAGGATGGAACATTCTATTGCAGAAGATTTTCACCCAAGTTCTGAAATGATGGAGACCTTCTCCAAAATATCAGAAAAAGGATATGTACCAAATATATTTTATTAAGGTGTTGTCTTATCAAGGTACAAAAGTCTACTTTGCTTTATGATAGGTCACATCAAGATCTTATTGCTTTTGCAAGAAAATATTTCGTATCCAATACCAAGATGACAAGTGTCCTTTGCATTTAATGCACATTGTGGTATTTAAAGGTTAAGAACGTCTCCATGTATGCTAACCCTTTTTGAAGAGATTTCTAAGTGCTCAAGAAAAGTTGGCAACTTCTCTCTCTCTCAAGAACTTCATAGCTTTGATCTTTGTATTTTCAAGTTGTGTTTAGTTTTCTAGTTTCTAAGTGAAAGATTGTTAGAATAGATTTATCTGTTCTTTTCCGCAACAATCTTAAAAGTTTTCTATGTGTAATTCTTGATATTTATATCAATAAAGAATTAAAATTAAGTGAAATTTTTGTGTATTGTATTCAACCCCCTTCTACAATACTTGTTTTGCTTATTAGGGACCAACAATATGTAAGGATATATACTCATCTGCTTGGTAGTTTAAGCAGTTCCCCACAATAGTCCTAAGTTCTAACAATTCCTTTATCCTAAACTAGTTGGAGATAGCTAGGGAACCGAATTACCTGCATAGGCAATCCAACTCCAAGTCTGGTCTTGATATCAAGTATTATATTAGGGTTCCCATCCCAATTCATGTTTAACTCCATGGTTATTTCTTCTCCCCCATATTCTATAATCAAAACTCCTAAATACATGCAAAATTAGTAAAAGCCTGTATCAATTACAATTCAAGATTATATGAAATCTTCTTATAAATTGCAAATCATGTTAACCGGTATAAATAATGAGTTGAATCAAAAAATAAATAAACATGAAAACAGATGAAAGAACAAATGCAACTGGTACAATCATAAATCAACCTAACATGTAAATTGTGGTGAAACAAAAAAGTTAGAGGTTGCGGGCAGCATATCCCCGTTACAAACAGACACCACTACAGAAACAAAACGAAAAATTGGGCATATGAAGTCATATTCAAAGTAAAAAGAAGGAACTCATGCTTCATAGTACTGAAAATTGTCTCAATACCATCGAATTAGAAATAAATCATAATCTAAAAGACATTAGTCAAATCAACATCAAATTTGAAAGAAAATAAAAAATTACGAGTAATAAGCGTACTAACCCAACCATAACGGCTAGAAGAATGGATTTCAATGAACTCGATATCGGAATTGTTTGTTCGTGATATGATATTGACGATTCCAACAACATTCCTATAAAGTATATGTAATTTCAACAAAATTTCACCAAAATTCGGAGTATGTGAACGGAGTGTTTCGAAATTCGAAATATTTCAACATTGTTTGCATCAAAGGGAAGAATTATGCATCAGAAAATAATTTTTTTCATGAGAGTGAAGGCAGAGAAGATAGGTGAACAACGTGGGAGGCGAGAAAGAATGATAGAACAAGATTTAGGCTCAATCCGTTGATTTCTAATCACTCTTTCTTATATAATTTTGATTTTAGTTTAATAAATCTTTTAGATACGCTTATCAAAGTTATGAAAGGTTTACTAAATCATTTATTCCATTTTATTTTATTATAAAAAAAACTTTTATTTTTTTAGGGACACTTAAGAAACCGTCACTAAAGCTTTAGTTTCTACTTTTAGAGACATTTTTATAAAGGAGCGTCTCTAAAACCTTTAGAGAGATTTTTGATAGTGTATTTGTTGACTCAAAATCCTTCTCTAATAGTCTCCCTAGCTTCAGTTACTCTTTTTTTATTTTTGTCGTTTTATTCCTTCCCTATAATGTATCTTTAGATACTGATATGGACCTAATCCCAAGCTCAGTCGATCACGACGATGACGAGCCTAGAACAAATATCCAGCCCATCAAGAAACACACCCGACCCGTGAGAACTCGGGTCGTACCAACCCGGTTATTGGATTGATCGACCTGACCCATCCTAACTGCATGTTGAACAAGTCTTCCCAATAAATTAATGCTTCCTTGTTTTTATGTTCATGTTGATGCATGTGGTTGCACCCACGATTTTAGTTTCAGTAACTAGCATTTTCATTTCTATACATATTGTAGTATTTTCTTTAATGGAAAGGTACTAAGAAAATTGCCTCAGTTCTCTCTCTCGTCTAATATTTCATGTGGAGACTTACCATCTCGAATCGGTATTCCATCATTGGTGCTTTCATTGAGAGTTACCATGCCTCCCAAACGCGACAGACCTTCATTAGAAGAATCCATGGCAGCGATGGCCGACGGTCTTTCAAAGCTTCTTTTGGCTTCCACCTCCAACACCTCCCAAGTCAAAAACCTGGCCCGTCAAATGGCCGCCAACACTGAAACCATTGCCAACCTCGTCACTGCCATAGCCAAGTCCGAACCCGACCCAAATCGTGATAATCCACCACCACCACCCTATCCCCCTCCACCACCTAACCACCTCACGACCCTTAAACCTCCCAAGATTTCCCTTCCATTTTTCAATGCCAACTATCCACTGGATTGGCTTTTTCAAGCCAACCAAACTTCATGTTTTACGCCATTCCCGTCCAGAAACGTATTGCTCTTGTTGTCTTCTATCTTAAAGGGGACGCGTTGAGTTGGTATAAACACCTCCACAACAACAATCTCCTCGGAACCTGGACCGATTTCACTCGTGCGCTCGAACTTCAATTCAGATCGTCTACCTTTGACAACCACCGCGCTGCCCTATTCAAGTTACGCCAAACAGGTCCTGTTTCGTCATACCAGACTGATTTGAGCGCCTTAGCAATTTCGTGCTTGGCCTACCACCATATGCTCTTCTCGATTGTTTCCTCTCCGGACTCCGTTCCGACTTCCAAACGGAACTCGCATTACACAACCCTCGTTCCCTCCACCAAGCTTATGGTTTAGCAAAATTAGTCGACGACAAGCTCTCGGCTCAGCGCCCTCGATTCCTATCTTCCCCACGCACCACCAACACCCCATACACTAACCCTCACACTCCGTCCACCACCCCACAATCCGGCCTACTACCCACACCCACGAAACCTCCAAACGTCCTTCCCTTACGCCGCCTTACACCCGAGGAGGTCCAACAATGCCGTGCTCAAGGGCTATGTTTTCGTTGTCCAGATAAATTCTACCCGGGGCATCGTTGCAACCCGCCCCAATTCCTTCTACTCAAAATCACCGAACGAATCCCAAACACTATTCCCTTCACCCCAGAAACCCACCACCCATACACCTCTAACCCTGTCCCTAGCGACACTTCCCTCCAAACTGAAACTTTTCCATCCACCACTTCCCAACTCGATAACCCATCACCCAACGACCCCCCTATTCGACAACTACCTTGGACGCCCAATTCCTTGCCCTATCTTCCGTCGCCATCCATGGTACGGCCTCACCGAAATCTCTTTGGATCACCGGTCAGATAGTCGGCCATCCAGTCACCATATTTGTCGATTCTGGAAACACCCACAACATTATTCAACCCCGTGTCGCATCCTTCCTACACTTACAAATCGACCCCAAACCATCATTTCCTGTGATGATCGGTAATGGTTCCTTTCTTCATTGTTCGGGTCATTGTGCCGATATACCCATACGCCTTTCTGATGTTACCTTCTCCATCTCTATGTACTTGCTACCGTCGGCGCCCTCGGTATGTTGTAGCTTAGTTCCCTAGGCCCCATATTGGCTAATTTTGCGATTCCTCAACTCACTTTTACCCATTTCGGTCGCAGTTACACTAAAGGGTGAACCGACCTCGAGCTCTGCCTCTTCCAGTGTCATTTGCCATCTCCTCCAAAAACAAAGTTTATCTGCCTTATATACAGTCCACTTCGATAATATGCCTCCATCCACTCCCTCCCCCCCAAACGACGATCCCCACCCCGACCCCGACGTCGCATCACTCCTCGACCGCTTCCGTGCCATCTTCGAACCACCATCTGGCCTTCCGCACCCACGACCCCATGACCACCGCATCTCGCTATTACCCAACTCACCTCCGGTTAACGTATGGCCTTATCGATATCCACATTTCCAAGAAAAGTTATGACTAAGCTCATTACAGATATGTTACGCGATGGCATAATCACCCCAAACACAAGCCCTTATTCCTCTCCGGTCCTTCTCATCCGGAAAAAAGATGGCACGTGGCGTTTTTGTGTGGATTATTGCGCACTCAATGCCATTACGGTCCGTGACCGTTTCCCCATCCCTACCATCGATGAGCTTCTATCTTGCGAAAAACTCTGATCACGCAAAAGTAACTTTGCGCTAAGCACTTAGAAACACTTGAATCTGGCGAGAAAGAACTATGATCTGGCGCAAAATGGAGATCTGGCGTGTTCTTCAATTTTTTCCGAAGGAAAATCGATCTGATTCATCCAAAGACCTATCTAGACTTCGAATTACAACTCGAAACTTTGACAATAAGACCACAAATACATCTAGAACATATTACAACCAATTAATTTCAAAAACAAACACTCTAAGAATGATTCGATCAATGAAACAGTGCCTGTGAACTCGTGAAAACCAAGAACACTAAAATCATCAAAATGACAATCGATTATAGTGCAATACGTGAATAAAACAATACAATCTCAATCTAATACACTAATCGACCTCAAACCAAATGATTCCAACCCGAAAAACACACAAACACTCAAAAATCAGTATTGGACTTCGATGGAACAGTGTTCGACCAATGTTTTCTTTTGATTTCAATCTGGTTAAGCTTTGATACCAATTGATAATCCCTGCAAATTCAAGTTCTTATCACAATAAACATATATTCACAATCAAGAGATTAACAAACCTGTTTTTGATATTACAATCAAAGGATTACAAGTTCTCTCTTGAAAGGATTTCTCTCTCTAAGCTCTCTCTCTCTAGAATGTAGATGACGGCTGATGATTTCTATTTTTGCACACCCTTACACACACAACCCTAGCACCCTAAAAGGCCATATACCTATTTAGGGAAAAACAAAAATACATAAAAATAAACTTTGACATTTTATTACAAATTGACCTAGACTTTAATTGAGAATTGACTTTGCAGCTTTGACTTCTTGAATCTTTCGTCTTCAGTCTTGATGATCTTGAATCCAATAAATCTGTGATCTAACATCATTTACTCCACTTAGGGTTTGGTCCTACCACTTTCCTCACCATTTATTGCTAGAGCTTAGAGCACCATCCAAGGATTCGGTTTGGAAGCTTCACCACCATCTCCATCTTCATCTTCTCCAAGAGGTCAAAAATTAGGGTTTTGGATTTTCTTCTAAAACCTACTTGGTGAGTTCCTACTTCCTTTTTATCAAACTTTGTACACATCAAAATGCATTTTTGACTTCTAGATATCTCCTTGTTTACATTTTCATTGTTGATGAGTTTTGACCTAACTTGGTATTTTGGGGATCTCTAGGGTTTCTTACCATTTTGTAAAATAAAGAAATAACCCATACCTTTGAACTACAAATGTGGTTGGTTTCATATTTTGATGAAGCAAATGTTCAACTTATGGCTTCTTAGTCAAGTTTATGTTTTAAACATATTATGGGTATTTTGGTTGAAAGTGTTATCTTGGAAAAAGAAAATAAATGGTTTGGTCTTGAGGAAATTCATGTTACCTCTAAATGGTTTTTACACTTATAGTGTTTACTTGGTAAGGAAATACATTTGAAAATGAGAAGATAGCCTTATGGTTTATGTTTGGGCTTTGTATTTCTTATCAGCAGTTAACCATCAAAATGTGATTTGGGAACTATATGGCAATATGAACTATATGTTTGATTATAGTTGGTCACAAGTGTATTGTGACGAGTCTAGACTATTACAAATGGATCCATAGGTATTTAGTTGACTTATTATTTGGGGGTAACTCCCGTATGTAGCTAGTTGAGACATTGGACCCTAGAGGGAAACTTGGTACGATTATGTGGGACCGGTTACTAGCCGTGGGTCGTAAATGTAAATCCTAGTGAATGAGTATGACTAGGATCATTGGGTGCCATCCTCCCACATCTTTATTTGAGTCGGCGTGTTCACGGACTTGATCCTAGTATGGTGAGCTCAAAACTCGGAAAGTGGCTTACTTTGTGTTTCGCCACAATCCTTGGAATCCGGGTTTACACCCGTCATCGCAAGATGAAGTCTGGACCGGAAGGTCACTATGTGCTTACCAAACCCTTTGCAAGGATGTTGTTGAAAATAGTTTATTTATATTGAAACTAATTCTTTTACTGTTTTCATATAAACTGTATATTCTCACTAGGCTTTAAGCCTAACACTTTTTCTCAAATGATGTGTATAACAGGTTCCCATAGCGGCGGGTCGTCAAGGGGTTGAGAGAAGAGCGTGGTCTCTTGATGGCATTTTTGAATGATAGAACTTTTGGAAGCTTTAGCATTGAAACAATTATTCACTTTGGTATTGGGTTGACAACCAATGTAATCTAACTAGATGTAGTTTTAGATTAGTTTGTTGTTGTTCCCCATACATTATTACAGGTTTTTGTAAATGCTTACGCTTTACCCTTTATGGGTGGTTTGCCCTATTTATAAACGTTAAATTGCCGATTTTTCAATTTTTAAAATTACCCGAATTTTTAGGGTGTTACACATTCCCAACATTATTTCATCAAATATCCAAAGTATTCCCAAAAACCTAATTTTGACCTAGATAATCAAAATCACCCATATAATAGGTAGTGATGCAAAAGTCTTAAGAAACATAAAAGTGATGTTTTAATGTCTATATAGTTTAAAAAGGTTTAGGGAAGAACTCACAATATTGGGTTTTGACAAAAACCCAAAACCCTAGAACTTTCTCTTCTTGGAGAAAATGACAATGGAGTTGGTGGTTAAATGATCCTAGCTTTCCAAACTTGTTAGTAATACCAACTCTTGCAATAAATGAGTGTGGATGAACACTTGGTGGCTTTAAAACCGGATTTAATGAAGAGGGAAGGTTGAGAGAGTATTTTGGTGAAAGTAGATTGGAGTAATGAATGAGAAAGAGGAGGGAAAGGGGTTTTAAAGTCTCTCAGTGCCCGTCGGCGACCTTGACATCCGACTATGCCCTTGGCATAGTCCCCGGGCATAGTCGCCCGCTCCACACACCCGACACTACCAACCCTGCGGCAGTGACCAAGCGACAATGACTCGGGCATAGTCGCTGGGGATTGTCGCGCCATATGTACCAAAGCTCATCAAAAGGTTGCGACTTTGACACTCGACGACAGTGACCATGTCATTGTCGCATGGCACTGTCGCCCCAGACCATACGGGCTCCGACAATCCACTTTTTCATGATTGCACTAACTCTTGATATACATGATCAAACAGCCACAAAATAATATACTTAAATTTGGTATTTAAGGATAAATGAGGGATAGAAGATATAGCTTAAATTTGGTATTTGGAAAGAGCAACTAATTTAAAATTTCGTTATTACATCAAATAAAGGATAAAATCCCTCTCTACAAATCAATACCTGGAAATACCTCAAGATAAATCCTATATTTAACCTCAACAATTACTAACTTTAAGTCTTATACAAAGACCAAAAAAATAGGTCAGATGTTACTAAATCCAATACCAGTTGCTATTTCCAAAGTGCAGAAGGCTTCATCCAATAACTACTCTCTTCTCGTGCATATAACTCACACTCATCTCTTCACATTGTCGCTAGTACCATTCCCCAACCGGAACCTGATGCACATGCCGATAAATAAAAAAGGTTAGGCTAACGCCTAGTGAGTCCAAGAGTTTTCATCATGATTATATAAATTGTTAAAAGGAACGAGTGCAACTTAAATCATGATTTCCAAAATAATTTACTTTAAATATGAAAACGACCTAAAATCCACTAACGTCCATTTTAGGTGATGGAAACACCAATATAAACGTTTTCCAACACACACAATTTTAAAGACGAAAACCCCAATATAAAACATTCATTCGTAAAGTAAACTCAACCTAAAACTCACCAAAACGTGAATAGTAAATGAATTCCCAAATTATGAAAACGTGGACAAAACTTTATATCTCGAAACATCGGGGAATACTACTTAACCCATAAATCATATATAACAATCTCTCTCTCTCTCTCTCTCTCTCTATATATATATATATATATAACGTCACCTAAAACATGAATAATAAAATTAAATACCCAAACAACACATCTCGGTGACGGGGGAGACCCGCATTGTACGTGGCAGAACACAAAGTTAAGCCACATATCTATGTTATCAAACTACACCTCAGATCGTGACTTATTGCCTGCTTTAATGAGCTACACCTCAAGTTGGACTTTATTGCCTGCTAGCTAAGCTACACCTCAAGTCCCCAATGACGTCGTATCCTTTATTGCCTGCTTTGCCAAGCTACACCTCAAGGATACACAATCTTATTTCCTGTTCATTTTCTAGTAAGTTCCAACCTCAAGGTTCCTAATACACCTTTAGTGCATACTTACTAGCATTCAAGATAGGAGTCTCAAACTCCATACTTGATGACCTCAAGATGTTTAACCCTCGTGCCAAGAGCTAGAGCATCTAAACCACAAAACCCATAGTCCCGGAGTACAACCCATAAAGGTTCATCTAAAAAAACAGAGATAACAACAATGCCAAAACGACATATCTCCCAAAGTGAGAATATCAAGACTCCTCAGTATTAAATATGACCGACTTACATGCCTATGAATCCAATGCATTACAATATAAAATACATGACTTTAAATAAATGACACAAGCACTCAAAACATGTATTCTCCAAATAAAGTGCAATAAATGCAACTTACACCTAAAGCTCCACATTAAGCTATTAAAACCGAACAAATGTCCCCAAGACCCGATAAAGACAAAAACCGAGCCTTCAACTCAACCAACCAAATGATCATATGTTAAAAGCCATAGTATGTGATAAAACGTAAACAACCTACGTTTATGCAAACACATACTTTAAACTCATGAATAACCAAAAACACAACATTAGGTTAGGACAAAACCTTTCTCCAAAGGAACTCACACCATTTACACTTTCAAAACGCCCCATAACATGATCTATGCATATTTCCAAAGCATATGTTAAAAGTGCATTTCTACCAATTACTCTCCATATATAAGATAGATCATCAAAACACATTCATTTATGAATTATTTGTCAAAGTGTCCAAAAATCCCAAATATGATGTTTCACAAGATTTATAAAATCTTATTAGTTCAAATAGCAAAACTCATCAAAAATTTCAACATTTGATAATAATCATGTAAAACACATAAAAACTCTAAAATGGACATTTTTGGCATGTACAACGTTTTTACAAATCAACTTGAACTCACTTTGCTAGATTTAGGCTAAATCTAAATTTTACCCCAATATGAGCTCTTTGAAGAAACTTGAATCCACAAGCAATTCCTCCAAACCCTAGATTAACAAGTTTTCTGAACATAAATATACATATCCAAATACTTAGAATCATTCCCCAAATATCTTATATCAAAATCTCTATTTTTGACCAAAACCCTAGTTTTGACCTAACTTCCCCAAAATCCTCCAAACTGAAAATTGAGAAACATAAACACTAGAAAGTCATCAATGGAGAATTTATATTATAGTTTAGAAACTAGGAGGATGAACTCACCACTTAGGTTTTGGTGAAAACCTAGAAAACCCTAAATTTTTTGAAGATGGAGGTGATGATGATGAACTCTTGATCTTTACTTTCACTCCACCACCAAATACTCTTGGATCTTCCCAAAACTAACAATCTATCATTGAAAAGCTCTAAAAAATGAAACCATAGCAAAAAAATCGTCAAAATCGGAGTTGAAATGAGGAGATATGACCAAATGAAGAAAGAAGCTCAAAATCGATTTTATGCACTGCACCTAGACCGCGATTGTGACATGTCACAATCGCATGGCAAGGTCGCCCAGAGTGTACCAAAAGTCACTTTTACCCCTTGGCGACCATGACATGCCATAGTGAAGAGGGAGCAATGAACTAACTTTACTTGGGCAAAAATGCCTCATTTTTGGAGTGAAGAGGGAGCAATGAACTAACTCTACTTAGGGAATCATAGGGTTTAGATAAAGAAACACAAAAATCTAAAAGAAAAAGGTAGCAGGTTTTATAGAGCCCATGGAGGCAAGTAACACAAGAGTAATTTGTTTGCACTGCCATTATCTATCTACATATAATCGAAGCCAAGAATCCTCATCATCAGGTAATTGGAGTTAACTCAGCGACAAGACTTCTTTGATTTATCCATGCAGTTTTTACCTTTTCTGCCTTTTGATGATTTTTGAGGATGAAATGTCCTTTCTATTTATTATCTTACTTTTGGCACATGCGTCATAGTTGTAGAGTTGTTGACTACGCGATCGAGAAGTGGGGAGTAGGATTAAGATCTTAGAAGTACCATTAGCTTGCAAATGGGAAGGAGATTAAAATAGAAATTAAGGTTGTTAGGGCAAAAGATGAATAAACATCAATGTAAACACAGTGTAAGTTCAAAAGATCTTCAAGATTCTTACTAATGAGTGTTAATTTCAAGAGACTGATTAAAAGAAAAAAAACAAAGGGTAATATGTAGCAAAATGCAACAAAGTTGTTTAGTTCTTATTTAGTGTAATAAGGAATTCTTTCCTCATTCAATATGATGAACCTTTAATTTTTCATACTTTGTACATAATTTGACCAGTAACCTATTGATCTTGTAAGATTTGATAACGTAGATATCAAGTTTATTGTCCCCTTTGTTGTATCTCTTTCGTAAACCTTTTATAAACAATTTTTATTGTAAACCTTTTGTATACCAACTTTTATCTAACCTTTTTATAAACATTTCATAAACCAACTTTATCATAACCCTCTCCCAACCCTTTTATAAATTTTTTTGTAAACCTCTCGGAAATCAACTTTATCTTAAACATTTTGTGAACCACAAAACTAACTTTGTCATAACTCTTCTGTAAACATTTTGAAGATATGAGGGAGGTTCATGGGATAAACTAAAAAAAGAAAAACCGAAAAACTTATACAAACCGTTAAGTTAATTGGTCTAAGAGATGTGATTAAAGGGGTGTTTACAACTTACAAAAAAAACTTTTCCCCCATTTTTAATCAAAAATAGATTAAATATATACAATCAGACTTGAAGCGAAATAAATTACATCAAATAGTAGTCATTTATTATTTTTAATTTAACATCTATATCGATATATTTTTTTCATCTAATTTTCGTTGTTATCTAGTTCTTTCATATATTTAGGGATCTTCCTTCGAGGCTTGAACCCATCCCTCATAGACATTTTACAAACCATTCGGCAATCTTGTTTAAACCTTTCATAAACATTCATAAATCAACTTTATTGTAACCCTTTCAAAACATTCCGTAAACTAACTTTATTATAACCTTTTTGATACAAAATAGGAAAGACGGGAAGGCTGTTGTTATATCTATTGATAAAAAAATTCATTTGTTACATTATTATTTTTGTAGAAAAATAAACTTGGGCAAAAATGCCTCATTTTTGGAGTGAAGAGTTATGCTGTATTCTCGAAACTCTTTTTACGAAGGAAATGAAAGGAAAGAAGAGGGGAGGAAAGTAAAAAAAACTCGTGTTTTCGAAACTCTTTCAGTAAAGAAAGGAAAAGAAACGGAAGGAAAATAATGACAAGTTTTCTCCCAAATGTTGGAGGAAAGAGAAGGAAAAGAAAGAAAAAAAATTAAAACCATTTAAAAAAATTACTGAAATTATTAAAATTACAAAACTACCCAATCTTTCATTATAAAAAATATATTTTTATAAGGGTATATTTATAAAAATGACATCTTTCCTTTTCATTCTCTTCTGTTCAACAAAATGAAAAACTATTTCATTTCCTTTCCTTTCTTTTTCTTATTCTTTTCTTTTTCTTATTCTTTTTTCTTTGTTTGACAGTTGCTGAATGGTTTAGTGCAGAATGATTAAGTGGTATGAATGATTAAGAGGCTTTTATGATATAGTGTAAAATGAAATATTGTTGATTGCTAATTGTTCATTATGAAATCAGGGCTCTTAATGGTTAATCAAGGGAGAGTCAGGATACAAAATCATTAACAGGATTTTGGAAGCGAGTCAACACTTTTTTTTGCCAAACAAGATTTATCTCTTAACGGTTCAAAGGTTGCCTCTTAGTAAAACCATTAAAACAACAACTTATTCTTTTTTCTTATTCTTTTCTTTCCAGGTTAAAAGAAACGCAAAAATTTAAAAGAAAAGGTAGTAGGGTTTATAGAGCCGAGGGAGGCAAGTAACACGAGTAATTTGTTTGCACTGCCATTATCTATCTGCACACAATCGAAGCGCCAAAACCACCATTTTCATGTGCAGACTCTGGATGAATGGCTCTTCTTAAACCTCATCATCATTTAAGCTGTTATCATTCTCTTCGTTTAATCATGTCCTCAAGGTTCTGGGTACCCACTCATGGCCTTTCTATCTCCTCCTCTATTTGCCCTTCTCCATCTGTCCTCCTAAAACCCAGGTACATATTTCATTCATTTCTATCAAATTGAAGTTAAAATTTTACAAGTTTGATGTAAATTTGTTTTCAGGTCAAATTTGGGAGTGAGGACACTATCAACGAACAGGGTTTTGGTTCCAAGAGCTTTGGTATCTCCAAGAGCTTTTATGTCATCATCACCAACCTCTGTCACTGAAGTTCGTAAAGGAAAAGATGGTTCAGAACATTATGGGTCTGAAAATATTCAGGTGAAGACGTTATATTCAAAATTCATACTTTTGACCTAATGTTTTATAAATTCAAACTTGATATTGGTTCTTGTTATCAACATCAATTTTCTTTTATTTGTACTTGAAGGCTCATGTGGTTATTAATCACGTTCTGCTTGATATTTATCTATCATTTTTGGAGATGGAATTTGTCACTTTGGGCAAATGCTATGAACCCTTACCTTAGTTTGTTGACAAGAGTTTTGCAGGTCAATTAGGTTTTGGGGGTGTTTGGATGTGCACTGAAAGTGATTTTTGCAATAATCAGTTTAAAGCGTTTGGCAAAAACTGATTATTGAGATAAATGTAAAATTACATAACTATCCGTAGTTCTAATCAATTAATTATTTGATTATCCTATTTGGTTCTGATTTTTCAAGTCGCAATAATCACCTTGAACACACACATTCAAACGCCCCTTTGTATGTTCTCTAAGTTTTGTGCCTACATATGGGCTAAAATTGTGCCCCCCATGAACGTGTTTGACTAGATATAAAACACTTTGTGGTAAACTTTACAAAAAGATTAAACCTTTGAAATTTTTGTGGTCCACTTTTCCTCCATTGGAGCCGAAAAAGATGTTTCTTTAGTAGTGACACTCGCATGGAGATAATACAAAGTATTTGATGTATGCTTTATATCTGAGTGGAGCAGAGTAGAGACAAATGCATACATACCAAGAAGTAGATGTCTTAATTCTTCATATGAACCAATTGGCCTTTGTTGGTAGTTATCATTTTTGTCAATCAGTGCTCTTGGGAGTCTTGATAAAGCTGCAGTCTCCTACATAAATCGAGCTCGTGTCTATATGTGTATGTCTATACGATATACTTTTACCTTTCTTGTATCAGATATTAGAAGGTTTGGAAGCTGTGAGGAAAAGACCTGGAATGTACATTGGAAATACGGGTCCCCGGGGTCTGCACCATATGGTACCTTCCTTACTTTGTCTTTGTTGCATTACTCCTTCCTTTACACTACCTTATATTTGGAATGTTTTTTTTATATCGATTTAATCAGGTTTATGAAATATTGGACAATGGTGTTGATGAAGCTCAAGCAGGATTTGCCTCCAAGGTTGATATTGTAATACTTGCAGATGGTTCAGTGTGTATCACTGACAACGGACGTGGGGTATGGACTTGTATTCTTTAACTAGTGGTTGGTGAGCATAAATGGAGAATCAAGTAAAGTTCTTTCAAATCTTTAAGAATGATGATCAAAATCATGGTGGGTGAATGAACCTTTAAGATATGTACTTGTAACAATAAAAAATGGATGTTTCAAGATAATTAAATTAAACACCGAAGAAAAAGTGTACTCTAAAAGAGTAACCCAAAAAAGCCTACCCTTACTCATCGTCTATGATGTGAGACAGAAGTTATTGGTTTCTCAGGTTATCAAGGAATGTTATTCATCCCCTCATGCTCTAACGAGAAGCTCTAACTTGTTTTCTTCATCTTACGTATTCACTTCCATTTTGCAGATACCAATCGACTTGCATCCAGGCTCAAAAAAATCAGGAGTGGAGACCGTGTTGACAGTATGTTGCAACATTCATCTTTTCACTTCGAATTTTTAAGCCGCATAATCCATTTTTTTAGCACTTGAGAATATACGTCTATGTGACCACACTACGATGATTTTTTTGCAAGAATATTTAACTTTTCTTCTTTAGGGATGAGAAAGGTCAAGAAAGATTGGGTTTCTTTTTGATGTTCATTATTGTTATTACCATATAAATTTTATGGTTTTAACTTTTAATAAATCGTGAACCACTAACACAGCTTATGTTCGGCATTAGATGCTACAAGCTATTATAGGAAAGCACCATTTTCTTCCTACTTGATGAAAATATGAAGTCAATTGTTTTGGGTGCACATGTAGTGCACTCATAGTTTGGTAGATTCGTTATTTTATAATACATTATTAAAAATCTTTTTGTTTTTTGTATTTCTTTTCTTAAGCCCACTTACATATCTGCTGCATATACTATACCGAAGCTTCATCTTTGCTCACTAGATTGTTGACCAAAGCAAGAATTTTGTGAAGTACTACATTGAATATTGAAGGGTAGTTAGAAGCTCTAACAAGGATGTATATAGTTACTACCCCTTACGTGCAACCGTTTTGGATTAACCTGCGTACTGATTATCGTATATTACATCTTCAAAGTTTAAATTTATTTAGCAGGAAATATTGCACCCTAGTATCATAATTCATGAGTGCTATCGTTGCTTGTTTGTTTTTGATTTTATTTGGAAGTATATAATATTTATATACGGAAAATAACTCACACACACTCTTCACCTTTGGTGTGGTTTGAACCCTTGACCTCTAGGGAGGTAAGTAGTTGACATACTTGCTAACTTTACATCTAATGCTGCAGGTTTTGCATGCCGGTGGAAAATTTGGTGGAGAAAGTAGTGGTTATAAAGTCTCAGGTGGGCTACATGGTGTGGGTTTGTCAGTGGTTAACGCATTGTCTGAGGTGCTTATTTCTAGCTTCTAACCGTCGTATAGTTTCCATTATAATGTTCTACGAAAAATACCCGAGTAATCAAAGCGGTTTGGGGACCGTTAAATTAATCGTCATCATTGTAGCTTTCAATTTGTGACCTCAATCATCGTTATCTCCTTGTCATTCTGGACGTAATTCCTAGTGTTTATAGAATCTGAGGGTACTCTAATCAACTTGGACTCCTTTTCTTCTACTTACTGTTTTTCACAGACATTAGAAGTTACTGTTTGGCGAGATGGCAAGGAATGTCATCAAATCTATTTTCGCGGAAAACCTCATAAACCTTTAGCATGTAAGGATCTTCCAGCTGAATCAGACGATCGTACAGGGACATGCATAAAGTTTTGGCCCGATTCAGAAAGTACATTTCTCACTTCTCCCTTTAATTTTTTAGTTTCAAATGTTTAGCTTCCTTAAAGCATCATATTGGTTGCTTTTAATTTGTAATGCAGTATTCACATCTGGAACGGAGTTCGATTACGATACTATTGCTGCACGCGTTCGGGAGCGTGCTTTTCTAGTCCCTGGGGTAGAGTCATTAGCACCGTTTTAATTTTTATTAGATCTTTATCCATTATAATATGCTACTTGCATGTGTTGCGTTGCTCAATGTACCCTCTCAATGGAATAAATTCCCGTTAAAAGGAGCTCTTCCCTTTTCAAATCGGACTATTCTTTCCCCTTCTTCCTGCCAAGGATATTTTATTTGTTCATTTTCTGTTGAATATGTTACTATTCTCCATTTTTATATTTATCGGGAAGTATATTTCATGTTTCTAGTTTTGTTCATGTCGTAATTCGTCTTATTTCATTTAAATATCCTCTTATTTCCAAATATTGACAGCTCACTATTACTCTCAAGAAAGAGGATATAGACCCTGAAAAGAACCGATATGATGAATATTGCTTTGCTGGGGGATTGGTCGAGTATGTGAAGTGGCTAAATGCCGATAAGGTGCTTGTCATTTTCCGTCTTATTGTCTATGATCATGTCTTTTTACTTTTTGAATTTTCTAAGTTCTTGCAAAAACGTTGTCAAATGTTTTAAAACTCAAACCGTTCATTGATCTGGAAAAGTTCGTTGGAAACCAATCGTGGTTGGAGTGCTGCTGACCCATGACGTCTAAAGCACGTAAAACTACTTTGTATAATAATAATACCAATATAGATATTATTTAAAACTCCAATAACATCAGAATTTGGGAAAGTTCTACAGCTTCATAGAAAAAGGCACATGAGATTATCAAATTAACAAACATAAGATCATTTAAAGAATATTATAATAAACATAAAGAGTCGATCACAAACAATAAAGCTAAGGGTTTAATCAAATAACAAAATAATCAAAGAAAGAAAAGATATTTCGGAAATAGGGATGGAAGAAGTTTATGTATAGCTTCTACGTTTTATGGTTAATGGTGAACCTTTAAATCACTCCCCAACTAACTGGATTAAATGGAACACTTGAGCCTGGTTTTGAGCGGGGTTTTTTAAAATTGGTTTACGGAGTGGAAGGTCAAGAGGACGGGTTGTGTTTTTGAACGTAAATGTTGAGAATCAACAGTTAGAGCATGTTTTTTTGTGAGTGGATGCTTAAGAGCTGGGACTTCAAGGTGGAAAATATCTGGTCTCGAATCTATGAGGCCATTTCGAGGTTGATATTGATATCAACTATCTGTGATGGGGATGCTTGAGGTTCTACGATTTTGATTTGGTTGGATCTCCAATCTGGTGTAACTATTGGATGCTAAAGGACCCGTTCAACTGATTTTCGCAAGTAGAATTTTTTTGAGGTATGAAAGGTACACACGCTAAACTTTGAGGGGTGCTACGGTATATTAGAAAATACAAGGGATATCAACCAGAAAATCGAAAAAGTCCCTCGAAATCAACCAGAAAACTGAAAAAAAAATCCATCGAAGCGGTGGGATACAGCTAAGAACACATTGGGCTTATGTTAAGATGTAGTCTTGCGTCTTTCTCAAAAGGTCGATTCCATTTGGAAAAATATATTTTATTCCCCAAATCGACGCAATTGACTTTTCTCCGGGTCAAACCACGTTTTTTTTTCCATGGGATCAAACCGTGACTTTACGGGCCATTGATCCACCTTAAAAGTGCACCCACTCGGCAAAAATCCTGGGTCCGCTGCGAAATGTTGGCGCTACTTGCAGCACATGGAGTTTTGGCAATCAAAGGATGCTTGGCTCTTATTTATGATGTACTTGTGCACGACCTTTGTATGTTGTGAGAAATAGATCTTTGGAACACATTTATGCACATGACATTCATTGTGATGGTTTGCCTCTTTAAAGAGACAATTAGTTGACATGTCAAGTGTCGGTAAATAAATTTATATAACCCTTAGGTTGTGAGCTCAAGTCTATTTGGAGACGTCAATTTATCGTTTATTACCATTCATATGGCTGGTGGGACAGCAATTGACTAAACACTTATTGGAAACCCTAGTTTATTTCAAGTAATATTTTACTTAAAGGCTACTAAATGTAGAGGGAACTCTTGCATGTGGTATATACTTATTGGAATTAAACATATACAACTAACCTCTTGACCCATTCCATATAACGGCATATAGTAACATCCTTGATGCGTTGCAACTGCCAACCCCTAACAACATCCATGAGATAGTCTCTCTCTCTCTCTCTCTCTATATATATATATATATAAACCAAAACCAAACCAAACCTGTCTGCTATATCTTACCCTGAGGTTTTTTTTTTTTGGGGGGGGGGGTTGTATACAGGCCTCGTCTCTACCCCAAAGAGCAAAGAGCGGCTGTGTCCGTGAAGACCCTGGCTTGTGAACCCCGTCTCTCTCTCTCTCTCTCTCTCTCTCTCTCTCTCTCTTCTATTCTTGTTTCCCTTCCAAATCCTAGCTTCATAAAGCGGTCATTGTTGATTCTTTATTTATACTTCGTTTTTGGCAACTTTGTATATTTTGCATGCAACTAGGCTTTTCATTTGTATTTCGTCACTTAACATGTGCTGATTGTACTACTGCCTTGGTGATGTTTGGAGGGTTATCTATTTTTAGTCCACCTGTCAATCTAAGGTCTAAAAAATGTAATATTTCTATAAAGGTTTAATCCCTTTCTTAGAAATTCATGCATGCTTTTGTTGAATTTCTTTGCGATTTAAATAAGAGGCTTATTTGTTAAGTGGTAACTGAATCAAATTTTTTGAAGAGAAGACTATTGCCGCTTTGTGCATCTTACGGTCACTAATTTTTGAAGCCAAATTGTCACCTTCACAATCCTCCTCTTGTCTTCTTCATTGCCTTCTTTAAAAGGTGACTGATGATTCTCTTTCTTCACCTTCCCGATCATTCTATTTTTAGATTTTTGAGTTTAAAATCTATGAATCGATTATGTTCGCTCAGCATCATCTTCAATTAGATGGGGAGATGAGGAAGCAAGGCAACTAGAACTGGAACTCTAGTGTCATGTACGATAATGTATAAATTGTTTTTAACTATATGGATCTATGTGCCCGAAGTTGGCTTGACTGCTTATTTGCATGCCCATAATTTGGTATTGGAATCCAAAACCGACCTTTATTTAGAACGATCCTATGAATTTGAGGGCCAGTATTGGAATTTTTCTGGTTTGGATATAAATATATACAGAGTATCATACTAGAATATGAGAACAGTCATGTGAGGTGATAAATGCCATTTTTAGATTTTTTTTACATTAGATTGATTCTTTTAGGCTTTGGAACTAAGATTTGCAAGAATGTCTTCTTTATTTTGATTAGTACAAATTTTATTTTGATCTTGAACATCGTACTTTTACGCTTTCAATTTAAGTGACTGATTGTTTTCTGATTTAGCAACCACTTCATGACGTCTTGAGCTTTAGAAAAGAAGGCAATGGAATGACCGTTGATGTAGCTTTCCAGTGGTAAGTCGCTACGATCTTGTTTTTCTGATTGTCTCTAAATAATTTTGGTGTATTTTTTTGTTCCCTACCAGTATTCTTTTCTTAATAACAGAGACTGCATAAAAGATTGGAAATATGATACTCTTTACATTGCAGTTTGAAGATTCATTTGGATTAATGAAAATACCTCTAAATCAAAATGTAATTTGGTTCTGCATTCACTTTTTACACTAGGTGTTCAGATGCATATTCAGATACAATGCTAGGATATGCAAACAGCATACGTACAGTTGATGGTGGTACCCACATTGATGGTATCAAAGCTTCGCTAACTAGAACTCTAAATAATCTTGGAAAGAAGTCAAAGGTTATCAAGGTATTTTTACTCTATTGTTCATCCTCTGTCCTTTAGAAGACAGTTTTTCAGTTTCAAAATCTTGATACTCTTCATATATATATATATATTGAAATTGTGAAAAGTTTGAAAAAACCCCAACAAACTCTTAAACTTTTAAAACCGGTTAAATACATCCTTGTAACCTATAAAAACAGGTTAATGTGATACAAATTTGGGAAAAGTCTAAACACCCAACAAAATATCCGATTTTGAATGATTAAATCCCTGAATTTTTTTAATAAATAAATCTCTAAACTTTTTCCTAAATCTTTTTATCATATAAATTCTTTAACTCTTTTGAACAATATAAATCCCAAAGTTTTTTTTGAAGAAACAAAATCATGAACTTGATTTTGAACAAATAAATCGGAAGCTTTTTTTTTGAACAAAATCATGAACAAAAAAAATATATACAATTACTCTCACCGACAAAAAAGTAAAATAAACCAATTAAGCAGAGAAAAATATACCATTTCCATTACTAAATCCGACGCATTCAAAAGTTATGCCTAAAGCATATAGATGCATACAAAAATTATATTTATCCCTTCACAAAATACCAAAAAAAATGTTCGTCCTTTCACAAAATATACCAAAAAACCGCCCATCCGTTCACAAATATACCCAAAAAAACGCCCATTTTTTTGGATATATTTGTGAAGGGATTGACGTTTTTTTGGTGTATTTTGTAAAGGAATGGCTGTTTTTTGGTATATTTCGTGAAAGGATTGGCTTTTTTTGGTATATGAAATGATGAGTATAATTTTTATATTTATCTATTTATGCTTTAGGCATAACTTTTGAATGTGTCGGAGTTAATAAATGGTATAATATTTCTCTGTTTAATTGGTTTATTTTACTTTGTTGTCAGTGAGAGAATTTGTATATATGTTTTGTTCAAAAAAAAAATTGGATTTATTTATTCAAAATTAAGTTCATGATTTTGTTTTTTCAAAAAAAAAAACTTTGGGATTTGTTTGTTCAAAAAAAACTTCAAGCTTTTATTTGGTAAAGCGATTTAGGAAAAAGTTTAGCGATTTATTTGTTTAAAAAAATCAGGGACTTAATCATTCAAAATCAGATAGTTTGTTGGGTTTTTGTAGACTTTTCCCAAATTTTTATCACATTAACTTGTTTTTACAGGTTACAAGGATGTATTTAACCGGTTTTGGAAAGTTTAAGGGTTTTATCATTCAAAAAAATAGTTCAAGGACTTAATCATTCAAAATTTGATAGTTTGTTGGGTTTTTTCAAACTTCTCCCATTGAAATTTTCTGCCTGAATATCATTTGACATGAGAAAGAACCGTAAACTCTTGGTATTTATCATTACTAACATCAGCATCATGGCTTCAGGAAAAGGATATCAGTTTAAGTGGCGAGCATGTGAGGGAGGGACTGACTTGCGTAATATCCATCAAACTTCCAAATCCGGAGTTTGAAGGGCAAACAAAGGTAGCCTCTAACTAATGGTGGATGTGTACCGATTATTGTGTTATCGAAATCTGATTAATATTTCTTACTTCATATTTGCTTGAAAGACGAGGTTGGGAAATCCAGAGGTGCGGAAGGTCGTTGATCATTCACTTCAAGAATTCCTTACTGAATACTTGGAGTTAAATCCAGATGTGCTCGACTTAATCCTCAGCAAGTCCCTTAATGCTTTAAAGGTATGGCAAGTTTTTGTAATACATATTTTGTACTCTTTATCCAATGACGACATAGCTGCATGCATTTTCATATGTTCTGAAAAGGTATGAGTGGAGCTAGGCAGTTAAGTGACTTTCCAGCGCGTAATCGTCTAACAGGGATTAACCAAAAAAGTGTTTCAGAAGCCGGGGGTCTTCACGAAAACAACCTCTCTACCCCTACGGGTAGAGGTATGGTATGCGTGCATCATACCTTCCTCAGTTTTATCTCTTGGTAGGATATACTTTTGGTTTGGTTTATAAACACTTCATTAGAATACATGAAATATAGTTATTATTATATTATGTACGCATACGAGAAGTGAGAATTCGATAGCAAATTATTTTGGTACAAGTACTTTCTTGAATGATCAGTTTCATCGTTCCAATGAGACACTCGGAAAGGACCAAAATGCTTACCTCCTAGTTTAAAAAAAGTCGATTGATGAACACAAGTAAGAGAGGTCCATTAATTTGCAAATTGCAGTTTATTTTTCGACACACTTACTTCAATGACGTGTTGCTAACTGAAGCTAAACTGTATATGGTTTAGTTATTCATATTGTGTCAATATGTTTTAGCTTTTCAATTTAATAAATTCTTGATTGACCAATTAAAAAAGAAGCTACTATTAAAGCTGTGGGAAGCTTAAGTCTAGGCAGCCAACTAAATGGGTTAAACTGATTGTAGTGGTCGAGGGACATTTAATGCGTGGATGGACACTTAACCGGTCTTAAATGGGGACTTTAAGAACACTGTTTTCTTATGGGTCGGTTGTTTGTTTAGGCAGCTCAAGCGGCAAAGAGGGCAAGGGAATTGGAGAGACAGAAGAGTGTTCTGAAAGTGTCATCTCTTCCGGGAAAGCTTGCTGATTGTTCAGCCACGGATCCTGAAATAGCCGGTACTTTCCACTTTCTTTTGTTTTAATGAACTTTCTGTAGCTGCTTAGAAAAGAACAGTACTGTGACATGAGACTTATTAAGTTTGATGGTTCTATACCATGCTTCGATATAATAATAGTTTTAAACTTTGATGTCATTGGAACATGGAGGTTTGTAGATGTCATAAAGGTTCATTAGGATTGGTATATTTTGCATCTCTATGCAACTTGATGCCAACATGCCATGGGCCGTTAGTTTGTCTCTATTCTATCTCTGTTTCATGTTCATTTTAATTTTAGAAATTAGGGTATACATAATGAACATTATTCTATCATATGGGCCCATGGACATCTAAAACTGCATCAACCTAAATATGATGAAACATGAAAGACATTACAATGAATTGGTAAGTTTGAGATCCTCCTACCTCTTTTTTTTTCCCGTTCTTTGAGAACATTAAGGCAAGAAAGGAATGAGGAGCAAGGAGAAAGTGGGGAACACTGGAGGCAGAAAAGTACGTGTAATCTTTACTGAAAAATAAGTAGAATGTATTCGGTGTACAACCGTGTTAGTATTATAAACTCTTTTTTTATTGGCTCCCTCAATAGAAAAAGGAAGATACTTTTAAAGGGAATAACAATCTATCGAATTGATTGAAATTGAAACAAGTCAAACAGAGTTCTTTATTGTGGAATATTCTAGACATAATACAAGTTTGTGTATATAGGATGTGCATATAAAGTGCGGAGCATACCATATTTTAGCTTTTGATGTACGATGTAGCCCAAATATTTATACAGTTGAGACTACCCCCATGAATCTCGTATTGCCAGCTAAATGTAAATGCATATCTTCTCCGTACCACAAACCAGTGGAATTCTTCTGTGAATGACTTTTGTTACTCACTTTTGGAACAGTCTGATATACTTTCCATTCCGATAGTATTTTGATTTGACCCGATTGAATGGAACTCGACGGAATGATTCATACTTCTTTTTCACGTTTTGCAGAGATATTTATAGTTGAAGGTGATTCAGCAGGTGGAAGTGCAAAACAAGGCCGTGATAAGAACTTTCAGGTGATCATTAGAGGAAGGCTTGATCTTGTTTCTATGCATTTTATCTATTAAACTCTTTTGGATCTGCTGCCGTTTGATTTAGTTACAGTTTATGCTAGAGCTATTTATTGAGCTCAAATGGTTGATTATGAAATAATGCCGAACCTGGTCATAAAATGTCAAAACTGTAGTCAGCAATGTGAAATGTTGGTGATAGAAGTTGTCGTGTTTCAGGCTATTCTTCCTTTGAAGGGTAAAATTTTGAATGTTGAAAGAAAGGATGAAGCGGCTATGTACAAGAACGAAGAGATTCAAAATCTTATTCGCGCCCTTGGCCTTGGAGTGAAGGTTATTTGTTTAATGAAGTTATATTTTCGTCTTTGTTTCCCGGTTTCCTTTGTTAACTAGTCATGTCTTTACCTGGTGTTCACTCAACTTTTCGTGTTTCAGGGAGAAGATTTCAAAAAAGATGGTCTACGTTACCATAAAATCATTATCTTAACTGATGCTGATGTTGATGGTGCTCATATTCGTACACTGTTATTAACATTTTTCTATAGATATCAGGTATCACAAATGATCTGTTCATTTTTATATTTGTACTACTTAGTACTTGCAAAGAAATTAGAGACCCCCTGGGTCCCATGAAATTTGCTACTTTTGACTTGGCACATAGTTTAAGGTAAATGCTTGATCATTTTGTCAAGTATTTAAAATACCCTTCAACAAAGACGAATAAAGAATCTTGTGGATCCAAATAAATATCAATGTTGAAATGATGACAAATGGCAACACATGAAATCTTTCCAAAAGAATGTAGAAAGGGTAGTATAGTAATTTTCATGGGATGGAGGGAGTACGAAATGGTCTTTAGATAATTTGCTCATGCTTTTGCAGAGAGCTTTATTTGATGAAGGCTACATATACGTTGGCGTCCCACCCCTATACAAGGTTTGCGTTCTTTCTTACTAGTATGGAAATGCTATTTCTCGACAAAGTTTGCAATGATTGATTCACTTTGGGTGATTATTCAGGTAGAGAGGGGAAAGCAGACATTCTACTGTTATGACGATTCAGAACTTAAAAAACTTCAGAGTTCCTTCCCTTCAAATGCATCATATAATATTCAGAGGTTCAAAGGTAAGCAAGTAAAGTATTTTTATAAGAACAATGAATAGATAGTCTTGGTTACCTGAAATCTGATTTGTCGAAGGGATTGCCCCCAATATGTGCAACTAATGCCCCTTCAATGTGCACCTTAAAATTACTGCTTGCTGGCTGATCAACATACAGTGTTGATAATTTGTCATTTTGGGGATCACTAACATGTTGAATTCCCATCTAAAGTTCATGATTCATAGGAGAAAGATCTATAGAAAGATCTATTTGGTATTTTGGGATCTAGTTGCTAATCTATGAGGCGGGAAGGCGCTTAACACGTAGGTGGATGATTAAGCAGGGATTTCTTGAATGCTGCTTTAATCTTGGCTTCTCATGAAATGTTTCATCGATATGTGCAAAAATGTAGGGTTGGGAGAAATGATGCCGTTACAATTATGGGAAACTACTTTAGATCCCAAAACCAGACTATTGAAGAAACTGGTGGTTGAAGATGCAGCTGAAGCAAACGTTACGTTTTCGTCCCTTATGGGTGTCAGGGTAAGATTTAAATTCCCATTATAAGTACATATATCATAAGGTATTATCCATTTACCCAAACACAGAAAAGTTACTTACAAATCTTCATTAATATTACAATTCATGATCTTTTGATGTAATTAGCTTTAAATCTAACCCGAAACAATTGGCCTAGTGGGTAAGACTTAAAAGACTTGTTTATCATAGATGTCAAGTTTAAATCCCATAGTTGCCATCAACTTTTCAGGTCGCTGAATTCACGGAAACATGTGAAAAAGCTGCTTTACTCTTTGGGGTAGAGGCCAACTTTGCATACTTCATACCTACACTGCACCTTTGGGTGGGATACTGGGTTCGTTTGGTTTGCTATTAACTTTTTATTAGGCGGTATTCCTGCTGGCCGGAAGGCCTGAAGTTTGCTTGGTTCATATGGAGGGGGGCACTTTGCATGAACTAGTTGGGTCTAAAGAAAGACAAAGTAACTGTGAATCTGTGCACTTCCCTATTGCAAAATGGAAAATTGCATGAAAAATACAATGTACTTTGGTTTGATTTCTATTCTGTCACGTACTTTTATAACAATCATTTTGGTGCCTCTGATGTGACATTTCAAACATTTATATACTGTATACCCTGGGTTTAATAGTCAAAAAGTCAATATTGGTAGGTTGGGATAGGAGAGACTGTTAGCTCGTATGGTCGGTTAGGAAGGGTTGGTGGGCTAGAGTTTGTGGGCTGGAGGTAGTATAAATAGTGTAGTTGGCTTTTAGTTAAGGGATTCTGTTTTGGTAAACTCTGTCTGGACGTGAGTCCTGTGGGAGAGATTCTGGCCTCTCGAAAGCAAGAAAACCACTTGTAAACCTTCCATTAGTGAGAAACATTCGGTTTCTCTTGAATTCAATTCTTTCGATTTTCCAGTGTACATCAGATACCTTGTTTACATCTGAGAATGCATGAAAATTAAACGTATTTTGATCCGAATCCTATTTTGATCCGAATCCTATTTTGTGTGACCTACTTTGGTCTAAATGTTTGAGATATCACATATGAGGTACCAAAATGAAGTTTTTGAAAGTAAGTTGCACAAAATAGAATCCAAGATCAAAGTACGTTGTGTTTTCATGCAATGCCAAAGCAAGCGTAAGCGGTCCATGAGCCTGGAAACAACTGTTACAGTTGCTCTTCTCTGACCTGGTCAGAGATTTGATTATTAGAAAAAAAAAACTTTTGTTTTTGTGAGTCCTTAGAAACAGCCGCTCTAACCTTTGGGGCAGAGCACATGCATGCATAGTGGATACCCGAAACTCTACTTTCGAATGGGATATACCGGATTCATTTGGTTTGTTTTAACTTCTTTGCAAAATGCAAATCGAAGACTTTCGTCAACCCATGCAAACGACGATCCATTACCTTTTGGTTCTCTTACTGTTTATATGTTGGTAATGTATTATTTAGGTGGACGTGCGGAAGGAGATGATACAAAGCACAGCAAGGAAAATGGATTTGAAGCATCTTGATATATGAAGTTAGCATCTGGGGATGATTGAGAAGGAACTACATTCTTTCTTCTGTTAGATTGTACAGCGAAAAAACAAGCCGTTTAGACGGAAAGCTAATGAGAGGTGACATCGGTTCATCTTTCTGACCTATGCTTGCTTGTCTTAGATGCATACCTCCCCCTCCCTCACCCCCACCCAAAAAAAAACTGTCCATGAAAACACCAAATTTTGTGAAATCTGTAGTGTATACCGTCTATTCTTTTGGTCCATGTTAATCTTTAAAAGCTCACTGTATTCCTGTGCACAAAAAACCGAAGCATGAAGCCTGGCCCAAAAAAAACCCAGTCAGGCCAACTTTTTTTTCAAGGCCCGGTTAAATCTAGGCCTGAAAAATCCCTGGAAAGTCTGACAGGGCTCTCTTTTAGCCCCCAAAGCCTGGGTCGAGCCCGAATAGGCAGGCTTTTCTTTTGCATACTGAAAATGGTATTTGAGGCCGGACGCCCGGACCTTGTGTATCTATATTCCTTTGTATGTGTATGCATATTAAATCGTAGGGCTATGGTGATTATAGATGCACAAGGCACGGGCCTTCCGAATCTGTTTTCAGGGAGCAAAAAAAGTCCCGGGGGTAGAGGTGGCCAAATACTGGGTCCGGCCGGGCCCAAATCGGTTCCGGGTCGTAACAGTGAAGCCAACAACCAGTCCTTGTGTAACCGGTCCTGGTCTTGGCATTTGGGGGCCGGTTAAGCTTTACTATAACCGGTCTGGGTAACCGGTCCCGGGCTGGGCCCAAATCGGTTCTTTGAAAGAAAAATGTTATTTTCAAGTAATTAATTTATTATTCTAAATACCTTTTTAATTTTTTTTAACAATACTTAATGTCGTTATAATACACTTCAAAATATGTAATTGGGTACGTTTTATTATAATTTCGATTTAATAATACATTTGAAATTACATTCAATTATTAAAAAAATACACTTATTCAAATGATGGATTGTATTGAAGAGTCCTGGTGGTTTGAAGTCTTTGAAGAGTTGTTTAGTTATCGAGGTCATCAATGTCGAGTTCCTTATCATCGTCATATTGTGAGACACTATCGTCGGTATCGATAGTTGGCGGCGTACTTAGTCCCATGACAATTTCGTTTTCTTTCGAGTTTTCTTCCACTCCTTCAATCTCCACCTCTAGTGATGTCTACGGACTCCGGGGTTAGTCTTGTTTAACGTACCGAAATGATCCTGCCCCTAAGAGAAAAGACAGACTTCAAAGTTACGGTACTAGTTTGGATTGTTAGTATATCACATAGGGGTGTTTGCGGTCCGGTTTGGACGGTTTTACCCCCCAAACCACAAATGGCGGTTTAGGAAATTTCCAAACCGAGTGGTTTCGTATCAAGTGACCAAACCGGTCAAACCGGACCACAAAAAGGCAGTCTGGTCTGACCGGTTTAGGCGGTTTGGGCCTCTTATGGTTTTGAGCTAAGAAAATGTTACATCTATATCCAAAATGAAATTTCAACCGATATAACATTATTAAAAAACAATATCTGAATTATGAAAGAAACATCTATCTCTCAAAACTAAAAAACATATATCTCTCAAAACTAACAATAGTCGAATTTTGGACAAATATTGAGCAAGGCGAAAGACAATTTGGCATTTTGGATTTGAGTTTTTACGGATTTCAGAGTTTTGTTCATTTAGATACGTGATCATTTGAGAAATGAAAACTAAAAACATAATGTTTCAGACGGATTTATTTCAACTGACCCATAAAGATTAAACTTACAACATGAACCATAAATATAATTAATACAAGTGTAATTTTGGCGGTCGGTCCGGTCCAGACTGCTCAAAAAAACGTTCAAACCGCAGACCAGACTGGACCGAGCGGTTTGGCTATTTTTCAGACCGGACCGGACCGGACCAGACCACTAGACCGTTCAAACCACCAAAAACGATCCAGTTTGACCGGTTTGAGCGGTCCAACGGTTTTGTAACACCCCTAATATCACGGGCCATACATGCTAAAACCGCGAATTGAGGTTGCTTTTGTTGTCAAAATTCTAGTAAATTTAATTTTTCAAAAAATCTTCGACACTTCTTACAGGGCACACGGCTATAAAATTAGTACGCATGTAGATATTTAATTCATCCAAATCGATATTATCAAATATAGTTTTTTTAACTCAATTCATTTAAAATTTCGTTCATTAAGTTAGTCATTAAGTCTTTTCGGTTTTGGCGATAACCACTAGAACTAGAACTTGTAAATAATTGACTTGAAGAACTTTGTCGTTGGCTTCCTCCCCATGATAGATTTTATAAATATCAAATAAATCTTCAAAATTGCGGTTAAACACATGTTTTTATTCTTTTGAAAATGTATTATCTCTAGCCATATTTAAATCAAAAGCCATACATATATGTGTAATTAAAACTTCAACATCAGTAACATTTAAATACGAATTTAACGTCGCGACATAAAAAAAGAAAAAGAAAAGGAGATCTCGAGAAAATATTTTAACAATTTTGATTTCGTTGAACTCATCAACGTTCCCCAATCGTGATGGTCTTCATATTATGAAATTTTACTTGCCAAAATATATAATTGATTTAAAAGTAAATGACTTGTTAGATAATAAATACCGGATAAAAGATTTGTTGCATTTTTAAAATCGACCAAAATATCGTATAATCCCTCAAGTATGGCAAATCAAGATTTCCAATAGTATTAAGTGCGTAAAATACGATATTTTGTAATGAATATTACAAAATGCTTGCATATAACTTCTTTGTTTTATCAAAATTTCAATCATATAATAAGTCAAATTCCATCGAACGGGCATATCAAAGTTTAGTCCCAAAGCTCGAAAACCAACATATTTGCAATATTTTCTATATTCCGTGTGCATTTTTTTTTTACCTTTTTGTGAAAATTCACCGCAACATAAGTCTAAACTTATCAATTATGGGTTTACAAGTATTTAAATCGTTTTGAACGGCTAAATTTATTATGTGTGCACAACAACATGTATGAAATAATTGACCGTCTAAAATAGGGGTCAAAGACAACTTCAATTTCTCCACACATCGATTATTATAACTAACGTTATCAAATGAAATGCTAATAACTTTAGAATATAAATTATAAAACATAAGACTTTTTATTAATAACAGAAAATTGGTAATCACCTAAATGTGGCACCAAACGGTTCAAACATGATTGCACGTTTGAATAATTGCTACGATTTTAGCTCAATCCAATGTGCCGTTATGCATATATAAGAAACCGGCAATTCGTATGATGCCCTCCATACATCACATGTTAAAGAAACGTTGTTCGGTAAAAGAGAAAACATTTCTCGCGTTTCATTTTTACACATTTTCCACATTTTAATTGCATCACGTCTAAGAGTTTGACGACTTACCAATTTGTAGCGTGGTTGTAGCGGTTTTTGGATCAACTTCATAATGTGAGGATTGTCGAAATGAGAGAACGACAACCCGACTTGAATGACATACTGTGTTTTCATTTACCGGTTCAAATCAACATCAAACGACCATATTTGACCTTGATTGTGAAGTATCGGTTGACTTGAATCACCCCCGATCTCAACCCAGGGAATGTTTTCTCGGTGTGTTGCCTTAAGGTTGAATTTCCTTCCACTGTAAGGAGAGCTTGACACATTTTGCATTGCGCCTTCTTTTTCCCGTTCGTGTGGATCACCATGTTGTAAAAATTCTAAACCTCGGACTTTCCTCCGTGCTTGGCGAGAACTTGGGCAATTTTTCCGTTTGATGCATCATGATGTTCACCGTCCTTGGAAGAGAAAGAGAGAGACATGAGAATTGAGAGATGAGAACTTACGAGAAACGAATACGAGCCGAAATCACGAAATATAGCGAGAATTGTGAATGTTTTTTGCATTTTATAAGTTGGTATCTTACCACATACACCATATCACTTATATATAGTGTTTGGGGGGGGGGGGGGGGACCAAAATGCAACAAAAAGGGGTCAAAAATGGGCTAAAATGGTCATATTACCGTTGCCCAATTTCTAGCTAACAACTAGTTTTTTGAAAATCCGGTCCGGTCCGGTCCAGTCCCTCGAATCCACCCAAAAGTGTAACCGGTCTCTGGCCGGGCCGGTCCTTTGTCGGTCTCGGTTCCGGTCCTCCAACGGTCCCGGGCCGGGCTGGGCCCATTTGGTCATCTCTACCGGGGCGTATCAAGCTTTGGGGTTGAAAAGGGCACAATTATGATTTATCAGGTCAGGCTTTTTTGGGCTTTAACCAAGCTTTTTCTAGTCAAGCTTTTTTGTGTCGAGGCCTGGGCCTACCCCTTAATTTTTTGCCTGATCGGGGTTTGAGGCCTAGCTCGGACTGGGCTTGGGCTTTTTTTTACGTACCTCTAATGGTGATGGTGCAGCCCACGACCCTAAGGGAACGTGGCTACTCCCCTTTATGCTTCTAAGTTGTGACCCTGCGACCGCTGGTTTATGCCTAGGGCTACACCCCTATGTTTTACATAGCGAGTAGACTCCAGGCCTCCTATTATGGACTATTTTCTTCGTAGGTGTGACATATCCATGCTTCTTAGAGACCCTGGAAAATGCATTTTCATTTTGAAATATTATATATATATATATATATATATATATATATATATATATATATATATAGGTGGAGGTTCAAACGAGAACACTTCTGTTTTGCGAAAATGCGAGAACAATTGTTGGCCTCCAACTTATTTAACCAATATTTTAAATAGTAATAAATAAAAATAAATCATTGAGGGTTTTAATGTAATTTTCATTTTTCATAATTTTTAGGTTTTCTTAATTAATGATAATTATCCCTAGATTTTTGACCGGAGATAAATCTTTATACATATAATTCTAATAATTGACTTTCAAATTTATTTTTATTTTGTCGATCCAAGATGGTTGACGTCAATGGTGGTGGCAAGGAAGTTTGAGGAGGAAGTGATCAGGATATCCCATTTGTCGAGTATATTGTGCTACATATTGAATATTCAAATTGTGATAAGAGTGTAATAATCTTCAATATCATATAATCAACCATAGAACACTGTGATACATTATGATAGTCGCCGAATACCGACTAAGTACAAGACCCCAGTCAGAGATGTGATAGGATGAGATACATCTGTGATAATCGCCGAATACTGACTAAGTACAAGACCCAATCCAGAATATGTGATAAACATGTGATAATTGCCGAATACCAACTAAGTACAAGACCCAAGTCAGAGATGTGATAAGCCTATGATAATAGCCGAATACAGAATAAGTACAAGACCCCAAGTCAGAGATGTGATAAACCTGTGATAATAGCGGAATACAGAATAGGTACAAGACCCAATTCAAATATGTGATAAACCTATGATAAGCGCATCCTTATATGTATTGAGTCGAAGACCCAAGTCATAATATGGAATAAGCCTTCTTCTCTTGTAAGTCAAATATGTGTAAAACCGTAAATTTTTTGAACTCCACTCTTCGATTCTCTACTTCCCATGTGATAATCTGTACCCGTGTTATAAATGAAGATGGAATAAGTCGAAGCCATACCTGTCTTATAAGCACACTCCTTGTGATAATCGTTGTGATAAATGTTGTGATAAACACTGTGATTTGAATGCAGAAGATATAATAAGTTGTAACACCCCAAATTCTGGACTAAATTATTATTTAATGTTTATGAATTACCTTGATGATTAAACCTCTATTATCAGTCATGAAATCGAGAATCGAACCATCGAGTTTTGGAAGGGAAGAGGCCCTCGGCGACAATGTCATTGGGCATTGTCGCATGTCACAGTCGCCACCCATAACCCACTCTTGGTACATTTTGGGCGAGAGTGGCCGACGAGAATGCCAATGGCACTCTCGCGTGTCATAGTCGCGCCAGGCTAGGGGCTCGTGGTACATTCTCCGCGAGAGTGACAGGAGAGAATGCCAATGTCACTCTTGTCTGACAATGTCGCCGACGGGGGCTAGTCCTTTAAATGATTCTTTTAGTTAGGTGAGCCTTATTTAGTAACATTGAAGGGTTTTGGGTAGCCGATTTTTCTCTCAAGACTAGGTAAGATCCTCTCCATTTCTCATCCTCTCCTCTCATTTAAGGTAAATCAAATCTCATCTAGTGACATTAATGATTTCTTCTTGGTTCTAGTCTTCAAGAGAACCACCTAACCTCATTTGGGAACCTTAAGGCTCAATCTCTACTTCTAGGGTTTTTCTATTTTAGGGTTTTTACATCACAAACCCATTTGGTGAGTCTTTTAACCCTTACCCTACTATAAATGTGATATTATTTGCTTATGTGAAATTGTAGGTACATGGGAGTTAACCTAAAATTAGGGTTCGGTACATTTTGCTAAAATATGGATATTCTTTCTTATTAGATGCATTTAGTGTTATGATGGCTCATATGTGACTAAGGAAATGTGAAGTGAGTTATGTTCAAGTGAAAAGTCTTTCTTACAAAAGAGGTTTTGACTTAAGTGACATATTTGTAGTTAGATTTATTACTCTAGTTCATTTATGTCATTTATTGGTGTTGAAATGTGTTATTCTAATATGATCATGAGATATGCCATATCATGAGTAAACAAATGTCATACGTGTATATCATGTCTTCTAATGAAATAAATCATGCTTGGGAAATGTAACCTTTACTTGATTATGATCACAATGTGAAGTTTGATGTCTATTTCCTTGTGCACGAGGATTTAGACGGTATGTAATACTTGGTTATTATTGTTGACCACGTTGGGTCACTAGCGAGTAGGCATTGGGGGACTTTATAGTCCTTGAGGTGTGACTCGTCTAGATTGGATAAACAATAATGTTCGTTAGTCCTTGAGGTGTAACTCGATGGAGTAGGCAATAAAGGCATAAACGGTTTGAGGATTGTGATGTCTTGATGGCATGAGAACTAGATCCGGGACATGAGGTGTAATCCAATAACATCACTGGTGACTCAATTCACATGTTCTTGTCACCCATGATGGAAACGAGTTTCCCTCGTATTTCAAGAGGTATCTATTGTGTGTATTTGTTCAGATGTGTGGAATATCTTTTCCATGTTGAGAGTTGACATTGGTTCAACCCTTGGGTGTATCGGTAACAATTAATTATGATGCAATTGCCTAAATTTTAAACTGTTAAATCTTACAATATCACTAGACTATTGGTCTAACACTTGTTTTGGTATTTTGTTGGCTCACAGGTCCTACTAGTAGTGTGCAAAGGGCACCTTGATTTGCCGATCGTGCACCTAGGAGTTTTGAAGGATTGGGCTTTTGGGAATCTTTTGAGAAGAGCGTTTTGGAGACATAGCGACACCCACCTTAATCTAGTTTTGAATATTGTTCTAGATTAAATAGGTTGTGTTTTATGTCTCATTCTTCCGCTACTATATTTGGTACAAACTACCCCAACTTTATTGGGTTAGTCATTCATATTTACAGGGTTTATAAACCTTCATATTTTAGACGTTATGCCGAAAAATTAAGTTTTAAATTTACCCTATTTTTAGGGTGTTACAAGTTGGTATCAGAGCTCTTGTTTAAGTGAACTAGGTACGTAAACCTTATGCCTAGACTTAAGTTGAGACGATTAAGCTACAAATTGTGAGAATTGGTTAGAACTTCTAGGATGGGACAGTCTTAGAGTCGACGGAAACTACACTATTGAAAATTGTAAAGTGGTAGCGAGAATTCTTATGTAAAGTATGTTCATAATTTCAATTAGCTACTGTTATTATGAATATATGATTACGTGGGCATGCTTGAATTACTATGATTATGATAATCGATAAATTGTAATAGTACGTTCCGTGTGTGTAATCTCGTATAGCCTATCTCTTACTCTCTCTCGATTGTGTGACAGACTGAGATGGTAAACACTCGGAGTCATCTTTAATCATCTCCGGAGGGCTAAGACGTGACCGAATCCACGGTCGATCGACTAAACGAAACAGTAACTATTGCGCCTCCTCAACTTCTGCCCTTGGTTGGTGGAAGGGTGGAACATATACCAAGAACAAATATTGCCACCATAACGCCTTAAACTCAAATGATGGACATGATGAGAGTCATGAACGAGACCATGGCGAAGCAACAAGAATTGTTCATGAAACTACTGGAAGACCGAGAGGTTAATCACCGCCGACATGAGACAATCGAGGAACATGTGATTGTAACGGGATCCGGGGTACCGGAGATGAGAACCACACTGAAGGACTAGTAACCCTAGAGACGAGATAACCCGTAAGAACTTGTTCCTACAAGTCTTTACATTGTTGCAAAGCGACGGAGTTTGCTGGATCCAAGATCTCGTAGCTTGCATGAACTGGCTCAGAGAGATTGAGAAAGCTTTTAGAGCTTACGACTGCGAAGAGAGCCATAAGGTAAAATTTGGTTCACAAATGCTCAGAGGTTCAGCTTTGACATGGTGGAACGTATTCACCTCGACTCTAGAAGATTCTGTGGTGGCCAAAATGACTTGGGCGGTGTTCAAGAAAAAGGTTTTGGAAGAATATTGCAATGAGCAAGAGATGGACTTGATAGAGGAGGAATTCCGCACGTTGAAGAAAGGAAATTTGTCGGTGAGGGAATACACCCGACTCTTCATGGAGAAGTTAAATCTTGTGGGGCATTTGGCCTCAACTGAGAAGGAAAAGGTGAAGGCTTATTTGAAGGGGTTGCCTGCGGATATGATGTCCATGGTCCGCAACTTCAAAGCTACCAATCTTTTGGAGACGATAAAGGAAGCCAAGATTATAGAAATAGTCTATGCGAGAGACAAGAAGGAGAAGACCAAGATGGTGGATAAGAGAAGGTGGGAGAACCCGCCGAGTTTGTTCAAAAAGCCGAGGTTCCAACCGAGCGGTAAAAGTTTTGACAATCGCAGTGAGGCGAAGTGGTGCCCCAAGTGCAAAAGCTAGCACTTTGGTTATTTTTAACCCCAACCCCAACCCAATATCATGCTTCAAGTACGGTAAGTCGGGTCACACTAGTCCGGATTGTCCTGTTAGAGGGACAATTTGTTACGAGTGTAAAAAAATGGGACACGTGAGAAGAGAATGCCCCAAGCTGAAAGAGGTGGCAAGAGGAAGTAGCTCGGGAAATCAACCGAAGAAGGAGGTCATCCCTAAGTCTCAAGAGAGGGCCTTTCAAATGACGAGAGAGGAAGCAAAGGATACCGCCGACGTAGTGTTGGGTACGTTCTTACTCAACTCCCTTACCACTAGAGTACTATTTGATTCCGGTGCCAATTTCTCTTTTGTGTCCATTGAGTTTTGCAAAGCCTTAAAATTGCCCTCTAGTACTCTTAGTGATGCCTTGGTAATAGAGGTAGCGAATGGGGAGCAAGTAATCTTGTGGGAAGTTTTAGAAAAAAGTCACCTAGAGATTAGTGGTGAACTCTTTGAATTAGATATACTTCCCATCGCGATTGGGAGTTTTGACGTGGTGATTGGAATGGATTGGTTGTCTAAACACCAAGCGAAGATCTTGTGTTCGAAGAAGCTTATCAGGATACCGACCTCAACCGAAGACTTTGTCTTTGTTTATGGGGAGAAGCGTAAGGGTGAAGTGGCCCTCATTTCATCCATCAAGACAAGGAAGTGTCTAGTGAAGAAGTATCCGTCGTTCCTCGCGTACGTAATCGACGCCAAAACAGATAAGAAGAAGATCGAAGATTATGGATCATCAACGAATATCCGGATGTCTTTCCCGACGACCTTCTGGGCTTGCCGCCCGATCGCTAAGTGAAGTTCCAGATCGACTTAGTTCTAGGAGCGGCACCGATAGCCCATGCACCTTACCGCCTTGCCCCGACAGAAATGCAAGAGATGATGTCCCAACTTCAAGAATTGCTAGAGAAAGGTTTTGTGAGGCCGAGCTCTTCGCCTTGGGGAGCTCTAGTACTTTTTGTCAAGAAGAAAGATGGTTCGATGCGAATGTGCATCGACTACCGGGAGTTGAACAAGGTGACGGTGAAGAATAAGTACCCGCTACCCCGAATAGACGATCTCTTTGACCAACTGCAAGGAGACAAATGTTTTTCCAAGATCGATCTTCGCTCGGGCTACCATCAAGTGAAAGTTAGAGAGGAAGATATCTCCAAGACTGCCTTTAGAACCCGGTATGGCCACTACGAGTTCTTGGTAATGCCTTTTGGGCTAACCAATGCGTCGGTCGTATTTATGGACTTAATGAACCGAGTTTTCTGACCTTTTCTAGACAAGACGGTCATCGTGTTCATCTATGACATCTTAGTGTCTTCGAAGAATGAAGAAGAGCACGAGCGACATCTCTGAGAAGTTTTGGAGTTATTGAGAAATGAGAAGCTTTACGCCAAATTTTCTAATTGTGAATTTTGGTTGCACAAGGTCCAGTTCTTGGGTCACGTGGTGACAAGGGAAGGAGTGAAAGTTGATCCATTGAAGACCGAGGCAATGAAGAACTGGGAACCACCCAAGAGTCCCACCGAAATTCGGAGCTTCTTGGGCCTAGCCGGTTACTATAGGAGGTTCATTCAGAACTTCTCCAAAATCGCCTCTCCCTTGACATCCTTGACAAGGAATAACGTGAAGTTCCTTTGGACCGATATCCAAGAGTGGGCCTTTCAGACTCTACAAAGGAAATTATACGAGGCACCAATCTTATCCCTACCCGAGGGGACGGAGGATTTTGTGGTCTACAGCGACACATCCAAGATGGATTTGGGGTGCGTCTTGATGCAAAGGGGCAAAGTGATAGCCTATGCCTCAAGACAACTTAAGGAACATGAGAAAAACTACCCAACCCACGATCTCAAGCTAGCGGCGATAGCATTCTCTTTGAAGTTATGGAGACACTATCTCTATGGTACGAAGTGCACGCTTTTTACCGACCATAAAAGTTTAAAGTACGTCTTCGACCAAAAAGAACTGAACATGCAGCAACGAAGATGGCTGGAGTTACTCAAAGACTACGATTGCGAACTTTTATATCATCCCGGTAAGGCCAATGTCGTGGCAGATGCTTTGAGCCGAAAGGAGTATGGTAGTGGTGTCCAAGACACTTTTGCAAGAATCAAAGTTTTCTCAAGCCTACTTGATAGAATCAAAATGTCTCAGTCGGAGGCATTAATCGAAGCAAACCGTGAAGGAGAAGCTATGGTGAAGCGACATCTTCAGTTGTCAGAAGACGGAAGAGGTTTGAAACTGTTCCAAGGGAGGATCTGGGTGCCGAAGATCGGGGGATGTCAAGACTTGTTGTTGGAAGACGCGTATAAATCCAAGTAATCAATTCATCAGGGAAGCACAAAAATGTACCGAGACTTGAAGTTAAATTATTGGTGGCCGGTAATGAAATTGGATGTAGCCAGTTATGTAGAGCGGTGCATAACTTGTTTACAAGTAAAGGCAAAGCACCAACGACCTTACGGTAGTTTGCAATCCCTAGAGATACCAGAATGGAAGTGGGAGCACATTACCATGGATTTTGTAACCAAGCTACCGAAGACCTTGAGGGGTCACGACACTATATGGGTGGTAGTGGACCGATTGACCAAGAGCGCACATTTCTTGACTATGCGAGAAACTCTACCGATGGACAAATTGGCTAAACTTTATATAGATAAGGTGATCTCGAGGCATGGGGTGCCACTCTCTATTGTGTCTGACCGTGATAGTCGTTTCACCTCCCACTTTTGGGATAGTCTACAAAAGGAGTTAGGTACGAGGATAAAGTTGAATACCGCATACCATCCCCAAACAGACGGCCAGAGCGAGAGGACCATCCAAACCCTTGAAGATATGTTGAGATCGCGCGTCATCGAATTCGGGGGAAGTTGAGATTCACACCTCCCGTTAGTAGAGTTTACTTACAACAACAATTATCACTCAAGTATTGGTATGGCGCTGTTCGAGGCGTTGTACGGAAGGAAGTGTAGGACTCCCGTGTATTGGTTAGAGGCGGGAGAAAAGCAGTTTGTCGGACTGGAGATCGTGCAAGAAACGACCGACAAGGTAAAGAGCATTAGAGAGTGTTTGAAGGCGGCTTAAGACCACCAAAAGAGTTAAGCGGACAAGAAGAGGAGACCGGTCGAGTTCCAAGTGGGGGAACGGGTAATGTTTAAAGTATCGCCATGGAAGGGAATTATTAGGTTCGGAAAACGTGAGAAGCTTAGTCCCTGTTTCCTTGGACCTTTCACCATTATCGAGCGTATTGGACTTCAAGCCTACAAATTAGATCTACCGCCTGAGATGAATGAAATCTACCTTACCTTTCATGTATGTTACTTGCGAAGGTGTCTGGCCGAAGAGGAGAATGTCATTCCTTTATTAGATCAGAGTGGATAACGGCCGGTGTGTGGAGGAACCCAAAACTATTCTAGAAAGGAAGACGAAGAGATTGCGACACAAGGAAGTGATTATTGTGAAGATTCAATGGAAACACCACCGGGGACCCAACGTGACGTGGGAATCGGAAGAGGATATGAAGAGGCGATATCCTCACCTATTTGATTAGTTTGATATTTCGAGGAAGAAATCTTTTCTAAGGGGTGGAGGATTGTAACATCCCGAATTCTAGACTAAATTCTTATTTAATGTTTATGAATTACCTTGATGATTACATCTCTATTATCAGTCATGATATCAATTTCGTACTTCATCTATCTATATACTCGAGTAACTCAACTACTCCTATCAAACGTATGTGTGCAAATGAATTTTTTGCACTCGATAGTTTCAACTCCAGAAAAAAGAATCCAATCAAAATTTTCTGCCATCATATATAATTACTTAATTTACTACTTCTGGCTTCTATATGCAGTTCTACTTGCCTAATCGTGAATCAGAAACTCAGTTCGTGAAGCAGAAAATTCACATGAGTTCATGAATCAGAAACTTAGTAGGATTTTGTATTATGTAACACCCTAAAAATTAGATGAATTAAAAATTCGAAATTTCGACAATATAACGTCTAAAATACGAAGGTCGAAAATACCCTGTAAATATGACATTCAACAAGGACAAAATCCTAACTTCAAGATAACTAAAACCCATATCAAATTGGGTTAGTTTGCATCAAATTGGAATGGTAAGAGTAAGGGGACATATAAATACAACAACCTACTTAATCTAGAATAAATTCGAACTAGATTAACTTGGGTGTTTCTATTCCACCAAAAATCCCTCTTCACACGAAACCCCAAAAGACCGGCACTTCAAGATCTCCTGCGTGCCCGCTCAACAAGCCCGACATCCTAGATTCCATTGCGAGTGGGATCTGTGAGAAAACAACAACCATAACAAGTTTTAGGACAAAGCCTAGTGAGATTTCATAAATTATACAAATCACAAACAAAGATATCATAATACAAGACTTGTGTTACCGAACTCCATTGCCTCACATTATTATTCCACTTGCAACGATGTTCCCAAACCTGAACACAACACACAAGAGACAACCCTTGAAAATACGGGGGAGACCCATTTCCATCGGGGTGACATATACATGGGAGTGGAATCACCCATGATGTTATTGGATTACACCTCATGTCCCAGTCCTAGTTCCCATGCCATCGAGACATCACAACCTCAAACCATAATCGTTGCCTTTATTGCCTACTCCGTCGAGTTACACCTCAAGGTCTTACGGAACATTATTGTCTATCCATATCTAGATGAGTTACACCTCAAGGGACCACGTCCCCCTATTGCCTACTCGCTAGCAAACCACAACGACCAATAACGGCAGGTCCAAATACACATATAACCACATCCCCGTACACAAGGAAATAGGAAATTCATAAACTTATCAGGTGATCACATACTGATTAAATATACACAACTATATATATATATATTCCACTTGTCAACACATAGGTGCCATATTCCTCATACAAGGTTCCATATTGATAAAATAATATGTATCTCAATAATGACCATCTACTCCCACATTTCAAGTAGTACATCTGACATGCTTTCAATAAATACCAAGATATAGGTTTATATTATTCTTTCACATTTCCATGAAACCTTAGCTATTTAGGTCAAACCCCTAAATAAGGATCTCTTCATATCTTACCCATAAAAGTACATACATTAGGTCATAAGAGCAATAAATAAGCATGTAAGTTCAGTTATAGTTTATAGAAGAAACTCACCATCTAGGGTTTTTGCAAAGTAAAAACCCTAGAAATTAGGTCAAACCTAAATGTAAGAGATCAAACATATATTAATGTATAAGTGTTTATTGTAGGCAATAAATGAGTGTATTGACATTTAGAGAGTAAGAACTCACAAACTAGGGTTTGTAGGGAGAAAACCCTAAAAGATGTGCGAGCTTGGAAAGATCTTGAATACTTGAAGCTTTTATGACACCAAGATCCAAATGCTAGCACCACCCAACCACCACTTGGAGAAGAAATAAATCCTAGGGTTTGATTTAGGGCTTTTAATGAGGAGGGAGAAGAAAGGAAAGAGTGAAAATCACCTAAGGGATGAGAGCATTCGATCTGTAGGTTTTGAGTTGAAGTGTGTGTGTATTTGGCCTCAAAAATGACATTTATTCCAGCACCCCCGACCCTACCCGCGACTATGACCCATCGACTATGCCCTGGGCATTGTCGCCGGGCATAGTCACCCGCGACACCTTACCCTCTGTTTTGTCGACGGCGACATTGCCACTGGCGACTATGCCATGGCATTGTCACAACTCATCCCCAAGCTGCTGTTCGCTCGTTGCCAAAGGTGTCAAACGGTCCAAAGCTCGACCCTCTCGACTCTCATTGGTTGCTAAAGTCTTGGGATTAGGTTTCTCATGAATTAAGGTAGTAACCAAAGTGTAGGCTCTTCACGTAAATCTACTATCCGGGTTCATGTGATCGATAAATGTTCATACATATACTCAAGTACATTTTACACCCATATACACATAAACTCTTTTACATTCGATATAATCATACATATACCCAAAATATTATGCTTGGCACATATACGCATACGGTGCAACGGTCCAAAACGAAAAACACGAGTGCTTAAAAAAAGAAGTGTGACTCAACGAGACATATAAATAGAGTGAGCATAGAGTTTACTTGAGAATTTCGTGGTGTTACAATCCTCCCTTCCTTAGAAAATATTTTGTCCCCGAAATCTTATATCATTCAAACAAATTGGGATAACGACGCTTCATGTCCTCTTCCGCCTCCCAAGTCATGTTCGCGCGTCTATGATGTTTCCATTGCACTTTCACCATTACTACCTCTTTATGACGAAGCTTTTTCGTCTCTCTTTCCAAAATAGCTTCCTGTTCCTCCACACATCGGTTGTTGTCCACTCGAATCTCGAACAACGAAATGACATTCTCTTCCTCCGTTAGGCACTTTCAAAGATAGCAGACGTGAAATGTAGGGTGAATTCCACTCATCTCAGGTGGTAAATCAAGATTGTAGGCTTGGAGCCCCACATGCTCAATAATCAGAAAAGGCCCGAGAAAACAAGGGCTAAGCTTCCCTCACTTTCTAAACCTTATAATTCCTTTCCAAGGTGACACCTTCAACATTACTCGATCACCCACTTGAAATTCCATCGGTCGCCTTTTCTTATCCGCATAACTCTTTTGACGATCTTGGGCCGCCTTCAGCCGCTCTCGAATGCTCTTTACTTTGTCCGTCGTTTCTTGTTCTACTTCCGGTCCGGTGAATTGCTTCTCACCCGCTTCAAGCCAACACGTTGGTGTCCTACATTTTCGACCATACAAGGCCTCGAACGGTGCCATGCCCAAACTTGAGTGGTAACTGTTGTTGTAGGCGAATTCTACCAATGGGAGATGAGAGTCCCAATTGCCTCCGAAATCAATGACACATGATCACAACATATCTTCTAATGTTCGAATAGTCCGCTCGCTCTGCCCATCCGTTTGGGGATCATATGCCGTGCTCAACTTCACCTTTGTCCCCAACTCTCTTTGAAAAACATTCCAGAAATGGGAAGTGAAACGACTGTCCCGATCGGACACGATGGATAAAGGTACCCCATGTCTCGAGACCACTTCGTTAATGTTCAATCTTGCTAGCTTGTCCAACGACAATGTTTCTCTCATGGTCAAGAAATGCGCGCTCTTCGTTAATCGATCCATTACTACCCAAATGGTATCGTGGCCCTTTAATGTCTTTGGTAACTTTGTCACGAGTCCATGGTGATGTGATCCCATTTCCACTCTGGTATTTCCAAGGATTGTAAGCTCCCGTACGGTCGTTGGTGTTCGACCTTCACTAGAGAACAAGTGAGGCATCTCTCCACATAGTTTGCCACGTCAAGCTTCACAACCGGCCACCAAAAGTTCAACTTCAAGCCTCTATTCCAAAAAGTAACTTTCGGCATCCCCCCAATTTAGGCACCCAAACTCGTCCTTGGAAGAGTTTCAATCCTCTACCATCTTTTGTTAGAAAAAGGTGTTGTTTTGTCATCGCTTCATCTTTAAGATTCGCTTCGAGTAACGCCTCGACTTGAGCGGTCTTTATCATGTCCATAAGGTTTGAGATGATCTCAATCCTTGCCAATGAGGTTTACACCGCCCCACTGTACTCCTTCCGGCTTAATGCATCCGCTACAACTTTTGCCTTGCCCGGGTGGTATTGAAGCTTACAGTCGTAATCTTTCAGCAATTCCAACCATCTTCTTTGCCGCATATTCAACTCTTTATGATAAAAAACATACTTCAAGCTTTTGTGGTCGGTGTAGAGTGTGCACCTTGTGCCGTACAGATAGTGTCGCCATAGCTTCAAGGCAAACACTACCACCGCGAGCTCGAGGTCGTGCATTGGGTAACTCTTTTTGTGTTCCTTCAATTGCCTTGACGCATATGCAATCACCTTGCCTTTTTGCATCAGAACACAACCTAGCCCCATCTTGGATGCGTCACTGTAAATGACGAAGTCTTCCGTTCCCTCGGGTAGGGATAATGGAGCTTCACACAGTTTCCGTTGTAAGGTACATAAATCCTTCTCTTGAACGTCAGTCCATGCAAACTTCACATTCTTCTGAGTCAACGTGGTCAACGATGATGCGATCTTGGTGAAGTCTTGGATGAACCTGCGGTAATAACCGGCGAGTCCCAAATAGCTACGTATTTCTGTCGGACTCCTTGGAGGCTCCCAGTTCGTCATCGCCTCAATCTTCGTCAGGTCTACCTTTACTCCCTCACGAGTCACCACATGGCCGAGAAATTGAACTTCCCATAACCAAAATTCACACTTGGAGAATTTTTCATAAAGCTTCTCCCTCCTTAACACCTCGAGCACCTCTCTCAAATGTTGCTCGTGCTCCTCTTCATCCTTGGAGTATACTAAAATGTCGTCGATGAACACTATGACTGATCGGTCCAAAAATGGTCGACACACACGGTTAATCAAGTCCATGAATATTTCCGGTGCGTTTGTCAACCCAAAAGGCATTACTAGAAACTCGTAATGCCAATACCGAGTCCTAAATGCCGTCTTCGAAACGTCTTCCTCTCAAACCTTCACTTGATGATACTCCGATCGAAGATCAATTTTGGAAAAGCATCCGGCACCTTGCAGTTGATCAAAGAGATCATCTATACGAGGTAACGGATATTTGTTCTTTATAGTCACCTTATTTAGATCTCGGTAATCGATGCACATACGCATCGGCCTGTCTTTCTTCTTCACAAAGAGTACCAGAGCTCCCCACGGCGAAGAGCTCGACCTCACGAACCCCTTCTCTATCAACTCTTGAAGCTGAGTTATCATTTCTTGCATTTATGATGGTGCGAGATGATACGGTGCACGAGGCGCTTGTTTTAATCCATACAGTGCTTTATCCAAGATGTAGACATAATCTGGTTTATCTGGATTTACAAAGCCTTCAGGTTGTGTAACGTAGACTTCCTCTTTAAGAATGCCATTCAGAAAAGCAGTCTTTACGTCCATCTGATAGATAGTGAAGTTTTTATGAGCAGCGTACGCTAGAAACATGCGGATTGCTTCTATACGTGCCACTGGAGCGTAAGTCTCATCGTAATCTATGCCTTCCTCTTGCCGGTAACCTTTGGCAACAAGTCTTGCTTTGTTTCGAATGACAATACCATCTTCATCCTTCTTGTTTTTGAATACCCATTTCGTACCAATGATGGATTTACCTTTAGGTTTTGGTACAAGTCACCAGACTTTCAAGGCTTCAAACTGGTTTAGCTCTTCTTGCATAGCAGACACCCAATCCGAGTCAGCTAGAGCCTCTAATACACGAGTGGGCTCTATCTTACTCAGGAATGAGTCATGCAAACATTGATTTAAAGTTGCTGACCTAGTTTGCACCGATTTGTTTAGATCTCCAATGATTTGGTGAAGAGGGTGCTCTTTGGTCCAACGATGTTCATGAGGGAGTGGATTAGATGAATATTGATCATGGTTGTCATCTAAGAATCCACTATTAGCTTCTTCTGTTTGTAGATTATGAGGGAGGGGTTCAGTTGAAATAATTGGTGCATAAGTTTCAGTAGGTACATCTTGTTCAATCTGTTGATCAGTCCTTACAGTACACCCTACTGATTCAGCAACTTCTGGCTCTTCGTTAGTAGTTACAGCGTTAACTATCGGAGTAGGAATATGAACTGGAATTTCTTGCTGAATCGGGGAATTTGATTCAGTGGAAACATATAATGTGGTTGGATGATTAGTCGTTGAATCTTCCATCCTGTCAACCACAACAGGTTTAGTCACATTAGATCCAAGAAATTCATAATAAAATAGTTCAAATAAAAGATCTAAATCAGATAAATGAGTAGTAGACGATGATGCAACATCTGATTTATTCACTGTAGATACAGGTTCTGGACTAATTTGCCCAGAAGCTAGCACTCCGGTTATCACGGGTTCTGAACTGACTTGTTCAGAAGCCATCTCCTCATCGAATGTGACGTTTACGCTCACGATAACAGTCTTCGACTTCTTTAAATACACTCGGAATGCAGAAGATGTAGAAGAATATCCAATGAAGATGCCCTCGTCTGCCTTAGCACTGAACTTGTTCAAACTCTCTCTGTCATTTAGCACAAAACACTTACAACCAAAAATATGAAAATATTTTATGGTTGGTGTTCGGTTGTTGATCAAAGCATACGGAGTCTTTTGAAATCTGCGGTGTATCATGGAACGGTTTTGAGTGTAGCACGCAGTCGAAACAGCTTTTGCCCACAAAAATAGAGGTAGGTCTGATTGGCTAAGCATAGTGCGAGTGGCCTCGACCTGCGTTCGATTTTGCCTTTCAACTACTCCATTCTGTTATGGCGTACGAGCAGCAGAGTATTGATGTGATATCCTGACCGATTCGAGATACTCTTCAACAGTTCTGTTTTTGAACTCTGTGCCGTTATCAGTTCTGAGAAGCTTGACTGGTTTCTGCAGATTCACCTGGGTCGTCTTCAGAAATGTGATGAGTACTTCTGCTGTCTCATCTTTTGATCGTAGAAATTTGACCCACGTGTATCTTGAATAGTCGTCCACGATAACTAGAACATATTTCTTTCCGCCTAAGCTCTGCGTTCGCATCGGACAACAGAGATCCATACACAACAACTCTAATGGAGAACTGGTACTAGGTTCAGGCTTCGGTTTATGTGGAGCTCTCTTCATCTTTCCTTTTTCACACGTTGCACACAAGTGTTATTTTACGTACTTGAGCTCAGGAAGTCCATTCACTAACTTTCCACTGACCAATTTGTTTATGTAACGAAAATTCAGATGTGACAGCCTTTGGTGCCAAAGCCAACTTTGCTGCATCGAGGCTTTTGTCAGTAAGCAAACCTGATTGTCAGTTTGGACCTTTGACAGATTTATCGTATAGAGGTTGGACTTTTGAGTGCCGACCAAAAGTTCTTTGCCATCTTCAGTTCGTACGGAGCAACTTTTGGCTTTGAAATTCACCTCTAATCCTTTGTCACAGAACTGGACAATACTAAATAGGTTGTGCCCTAATCCTTCGACATAACTGTTAAACCCAGGTTATAGTTGATAAACAATCACACAACACATTAAAGAACAAGAGATAAATAGATCAAATCAACATACCAATGATCTCTTGATTAATCAGATAAAACCGTGTATGTGTTCTTGGTGAATACAGATACCTCGTGTGATGCGTACAATACAGAGAATACGGCTCCTCCTCTGTTTTTCTTATTATTGTAGTTAACCTAATTCTAGAAAATAAAACTATTTATACTTAGGTCAACATGACCTAATTAATATTAACTATTTGCTAAAATACCCCCTAAGGTATTAAACACTATTACAAACTAGACCCCATTTATAATTTAATCTTGAATACAATTACTGATCCAACAATCTCCCCCTTTGGATTCAAGATTAAAAAAAAATTCCAATTATCTTCGGGTCTTCACTTCTCTTGAAAACTGTATCTGATATGACGTTAACAACTTCAAAGCATGTAGCTTTACACAGTCTTCATCTTCCTCTTTCTTTAAATGAAGATCAAAAGATCAAATGAGCTCAGACACTTTGATATTTGAATTCTTCAAATTCTTCAACAGTCTTCAATCAATAATTCTTGGATAGGCTTTCTCTTTGTATTCTCCCCCTTTTTGATGAGTGTTGAGAATCAGCATCATCAAAACATAGCAAAATAAGGTAGGAATTTTCTCCCCCAAATCATCAATTAAGCGCAGTCTTCATGTATAGATCCATGAGTGGAAATAAGAGCAGTCTTCCCAGATAGAGAGAGTGATTATTTCAATCTTTGCAGATTCAAATAAGTAAAAAAGTGGTAACCCTGAATCAACAAATGACTCAGTTTGGAATGCCTGTCAGTGACACACAGTCACTGAGTAACACAAAGTTACTATATAAGGAGTTGATTTTGATGTTGGCTACCCAAAACTTCCATTCAATCATCGAATAACACATGGTTATCTATGAACGTTCTGACAGAAAACAGATTTCTGTGTGCTCGTGCATGTGTATGAAAGAATTAAGCACCGATGATTGCTTTTCAATGTAGGCTCAAAGTATGTAAACTTGTTGAGACAACAACAAATTATACAAAGACTCAATGTGCATGAGAAAAGGTCGAAGGTGGGTCAACTTTCCTTCTTTTTCAATAATAGTATCTTCCAAATGAAGAACCAATAGCGTATGTGCTACTTCCCCAGAAAATGTGAAACATTCTCTTTTTGAGAAAAGAATGAGTAGCTGGTGGGGTTGTATGCAAGAGATGGCATGGGCTAGGTGCCTTTTTCAATGATAGTCACCAAAGAATGTGAACCAATCAGATAATGTGGCTGCCCGACTCAGAAAGAAGTTTGGTGCATAGTTTGATATTCTTTTACTCTGTTCTCTCACCCTCTTTCTTTTAATCTTTTAGATATCACTTCTAACCAATCTCTCTTTTCCATTTTACCTCTTCATACACCAACACTCAAATCTTTTGACCCCTCTCCCCTCAATCACTCAGGGAATACTTCCTGGGTAGGAAACACTGGTTATCGTGAATCCATGGAAGTTATGTTAAGCTTTCACACTAAATCCCATGTATTTGCCTAAAAGAACGTGCTGTTCAACAACCTTTTGTACATGTAAGCACAAAGGAATACAAATAAACATGAAGAATAAAATTTTGGAGAAGTCAAAACATTTGTGTGTTTGACAATGCTATTCTCCCCCTCAAACTCAAGGTGTTTGTCAATTAAGCTCTTTGACAAGTAAGCTCCCCCTCAACTTAATAATTTTTTTTTTGATCAAATAAAACAAATAAAATGAAAACATTTAAGTACGGGTTCTAATCAGATGTGATTAGAAACCATTGTCACTTGAACTATCCTGCACAAAAAAAAAATCATGGTAATCATTTGTGGAAATGATTACTCTATCGTTAGCAACAGTTGGAGAATAAATATATAAAACACAAAATTAAGATTCATAATACTCCCCCTCGAATCATGAGTAAGGTCTAAGAAGATATGTTCAACATACCAAGTTTGCTGATTAGAAACTGGAACCTCTTTTCATCCAACGGCTTGGTGAAAAGGTCAGCTAACTGGAAACTAGTTTGAACAAAGTGCATTTCAATATCACCTTTTTCTACATGATCTTTGATGAAGTGATAACGTACATCTATATTCTTGGTCTTTGAATGCTGAACCGGGTTAGCGGTTATGGCGATTGCGCTCTTGGAATCACAATAAATAGGAACACACTTGTAGTTGTACCCAAAGTCCCTTAACTGAGTTTTCATCCAAAGGACTTGCGAATAGTAGCTAGCAGCAGCTACATATTCTGCCTCAGTAGTGGATGTTGAAACACAATTTTGTTTCTTTGAGGTCCAACTTACAAGTTTGTCACCTATAAATTGACATGATCCAGAGGTGATTTTTCGGTCTAGCTTACATCCTGCATGGTCAACATCTGTAAAGGTAGTGAGATCAAAACGAGAATCCTTTGGATACCAAAGGCCTAAATTAGGAGTGCCTTTGAGATATCTAAGGATTCACTTAACAGCATTAAAGTGCGACTCTTTAGGATTAGATTGATATCTCGCACAAAAACATGTGGCAAACATTATATCTGGGCGACTGGTAGTCAGATAAAGTAAAGAACCAATCATGCTACGATACACCTTTTGATCTGCAGGTTTACCAGAGGGATCTGCATCTAAGAGTGTACCAGTAGCCATTGGTGTTTTCATGACTGAACTATCTGACATATTGAACTTTCTTAACATGTCTTTTATGTATTTGGCTTGATTAATGAAAATGCCTTCGGGTAATTGCTTTACTTGTAAACCAAGAAAGAAATTTAACTCACCCATCATCGACATTTCAAACTTTGTTTCCATGATTTTAGAAAAGTTCTTGCAAAACTTCTGATTTGTCGACCCAAATATTATGTCGTCAACATAAATCTGAATGAGAATCAAGTCCTCACCTTGCCTTTTGAGAAATAAGGTGGTGTCAACCGTACCTTTCTTGAAACCAGAAGCTAGGAGAAATTTAGTTAGAGTTTCATACCAGGCTCTTGGTGCTTGTTTAAGACCATACAATGCTTTGTCTAGCACGTAGACATGATCAGGGTAATGAGGATCAATGAAACCTTCAGGTTGTGCCACGTAGACCTCCTCATGCAGAACGCCATTTAGGAAAGCTGACTTTACGTCTATTTGATAGACTGTAAAGTTTTTTGTGCGCTGCATATGCTAAGAAGATTCTGATGGCTTCGATCCTTGCAACAGGGGCAAAGGTTTCGTCATAGTCAATACCCTCCTGTTGATAATACCCTTTTGCAACCAGTCGAGCTTTGTTTCTCACAAAAACTCCTGCCTCATCTTTCTTGTTTCTGAATACCCACTTAGTTCCAATAACAGTTTTACCTTTAGGTAGTGGGATCAAGCGCCAAACCTTGTTCCGTTCGAATTGCAGAAGCTCGTCTTGCATAGCAGAAATCCAGAAGGGATCACGTAGAGCTTCTAATGCTTTCTTTTGTTCTAGGGAACTAAGGAAGCTTGAAAACATGCAGAAATTAGCTGACGTTGACCGTGTCGTGACACCAGATTGTACGTCACCTCTCACGTTATGAAGGGGACGATCCTTAGTCCAACGATGTATGCTTGGTAAGGATTCAATTGTTTGTTGCGTATTTGATGCATTGTATTCATCATGCACGACAGGTAGATCCACATATGTACTCGGGACATCTTGTACTGGTGTTTATGATACTGAAGCTTCTGGAATGGCAGCTGAAGTACTCGTGACTTCATTTCCAGAAGGAATATCTGCAGAGATAGATTCAGCATTAGTAGAGTCAGAAACTAACGGCTTAGTTGTACCTGATGGAGATGCAGTTTCAGTGACATTTTCGGACGGTCCAGACATGTCTACAGAAAGAGTAGGGACCTCCGAGCTTGGTGTTGATGTTGATATGCCTTTGTCAAAGTCTGCAAAAATATCATCAAAGGCATCAATAAACAACAAATCTAACTCATAAGTGATAGAGTTAGTCATAGAAGAAGTAGATTCTTTAGACGCTGGTTCTATTCTGGAGTGAATAGAAGCTTTGTTCTTGAGTCCAATTTCAGAACCGTTGTGTCCAGAAGTCCGAGTAGAATTCTCATCAAAGGATACATTCATGCTTTCAACAATCGTCTTGGTTCGAATAATGTAGATTCGATAAGCTTTGGATGTCAGGGAGTATCCAACGAGATATCCTTCATCCGCTTTCTTATCAAATTTTGATAGACCTTGACGCTCTCGTAGAATGTAACACCTGCAACCAAAAACACGAAGGAATTTGATATTAGGTTTATGATTGTTGATCAACTCATATGCTGTTTTATCAAAGCGTTTGACCACAATGGTACGATTCTGAGTGAAGCAAGCTGTCGCGACTGCCTCAGCCCAAAGAAACATGGGTAAATCAGAATATGCAAGCATAGTACGAGCAGCTTCAACAAGAGTGCGGTTCTTCCGTTCAACAACGCCATTCTGCTATGGAGTGTAGGCTGCGGAGAAGTTGTGTGAAATTCCCACAGAGATAAGATAACTCTGCAAGGTGTCATTCTTGAACTCCGTGCCGTTGTCACTATGAAGAGTTCAGACTGGCAATTGAAGACGTACTTGAATGCGCTTAATAAAAGCGATAATCAACTCTGGCGCATCTGACTTGTTGCGAAGAAACTCGAGCCATGTATACCTTGAATAGTCATCTATCAATACTAAGACATATTTCTTGTCGTTGATAGACGTTGTTCGCATTGGGCCACAAAGGTCCATATGAATAAGTTCCAGTGCAGATGAGGTTGATGATTCAATTTTGGACTTGAATGAGCTTCGCTTCATTTTGCCCAACTCACATGCAGAACATAGTGAGTCTTTCTCAAACCTCATTTCTGGTAGACCTTTGACCATACCTTGTCTCTGTAGCTTGGCTATTGATCTGAAATTCTGATGAGACTAGCGGCGATGCCACGTCCACGATTGTGCTTTAGATGCTTTGGCTAATAGGCATACGGGACGTGTGGCAGACAGAGTCGGAAAATCTACATAGTATAGATTTCCATGGCGTTCAACTCTGAAGATTTCGTAACCATCTGGGTCTTCTAGATAGCAATGAGATGTTGTGAAGCGAACTTGATATTTCATGTCACAGAAGTGACTAGTGCTAAACAAATTATGATCAAGACCTTCAACATATAACACCCTCTGTATCTTCACAACTCCATTATCAAGCATTCCATATCCTCTGACATGTCCTTCTACTTCTGAATTAGCAAACCTAATTGCTCCAGCAGGCTCCTCCACATAGTTATGTAGGAGGTGCTTGAATCCTGTCATGTGGCGTGAACAGCCGGAATCTATCACCCACACTCGACAGGCCTGCACAAGAAACAATTAGTTTTGCTTAGGTACCCATATCAAAATGGGTCCTTCGCTGTTAGCTTCAATAAATTCAGGAATATCAGCAGGTTTAACTTTCACTCTCCATTCATATCGGGGTTTTGGAACCCATATCCAAACCATTTTAACATTTAATTCCTGAAAATGCTTTTTAGATCTTGGATTGGTAACCTTAGCACGAAACACTTTGGGTTGTGTGGAAAAATTGGAATTAAGATTAAGTTTAGCTTTTCTTCTACTCTTTTTGGACTTAGGAGTGGAGTAGTATTTGAAAGAATTATCCCAACAGTGTTTGCAATATAGATTCTTTCGAGCAAAAGTCATAAATTTAGATTTATCGGAACAAATCTGACATCCATGTCCATCAAAAGAATTACTTGTCAAAACATCACTGTCTGTAGTACAACTGTTTGTAACAGAAGTTTCACTAAAATTCAAGCTATCATTTTTATTCAAACTATCATCTTTATTCTTCTTACTCCTCCCAACTTCATTTCCTTTTATATCTGAAACAGAAACAGGAATCTTGTTAGTCTCTTTCTTAGAAGGTGATTCTTTTCTTGAGTTGCTTGAAGTCTCACCCTTCTCAAAAATACTAGGTGGATATTCAGGACAATCAGAGTAAATAACTGAAGGTTTCGCAGGAGCATCAAATTCTGGATTAGTTCTTACCTTCCAGCTTGGATCATTAAACATCTGTTTATCATTTGAAACATTCTTAAATAGAGTAATTTTCAAATCATTGATCTCTGTGCAAAGCTCTTGATTATCTTTCAAAGATTTTTCAAGTTTAACCTTGAGATCAAAGTTTTCATCTTCAATCTCTTCAAGAGACTGTTGCAAAGTATTGATTTGTTTCATCAATTCAGATGTATGATCACTCACAGAATTTGACTCTTTTGCAGTAGAGACAGGATCAGAGTCTGAAGCATTCATCATTTCAGAAAACATTTCTTCAATCATGTTCTCAATAAACTCCATTGTCATTTTTCAAACAAGATCCATTCGTGATGACAATTTCTTCTTCAACCTCTTCAATAAGTAAAGGTTTAGGAGCAATGGGATTTGAGACTGATGGTATAGTTGATGGATCAACATCCGATTCATACTCATCATATTGGCATTCAGTCTCAGGTGGAACCGTGTCATTGTGTTAGGACTGAAAGTCCTGTGTGTTGAAAGTTGTATAAAGCATTTATAAGGGTTTAAATTGTAATTAGTTGAAAGCTTATTTAATAGTTGGGCCCAAAGCCCATTAAGCCCATTAATATTGTAAGCGCCATATATAAGGCGTGGTTTAGTTCATTATTCATTTTAGTCGCATTATTCATAATTATTCTAGTCATAGGTTTACATTTGCTTATCAAATATTCTCTCTGTAAACCTAAACCCTTTATTGAATATTAATCATATGACTAGAAGTTTTGGCATATTTGTTCTTCATTGATTGATTACTATTGTTCGTGATTGCACTATACTGGGATCTACAATTGGTATTAGAGCAAAGAGACGGAAGTTTTGATCCAAAAAGGTTTGTCTAAAACTCTTAATCGTTATTCTGATCTATCTGAGTTTATGGTTTCTGTCAATTAATTGTTTTCTGGATTGATATCTGCTTATCGATTTGATCTAAGAAGTGGAGTTACTGAGTTTTCTATGATATCGATTATCTGGGTAATTAAGTTTCTGCAAATCGATGCAAATCGAATTTTTTTTAAGAATCATAGCAGCAAATTGATTTTGTTTAAGAATCGATTGGGTTTATTTGTTTGATCTGAGTTCTGCTATATCTGTGTTCAATTTGCTGTTTTATCAATTAATTGATTTTCTGGGTCGATTGTTTGATTACGATCGATTTTCAGATTCATCGATTTTTTCGATGATTATCTGTTATCGATTTGTATTTATCGAATTGTTTATCTGTGAAAAGTGCTTATCTTGATATCGACCGACTCTATTGACCGGACCCCTGCGACCGGACAATCCTTCGACCGGACTCTAGTGACCGGTGCCTTGACCGGTTCCTTGACCGGTTTCTGCGACCGAACAATCCCTTCGACCGGACTCTAGTGACCGGTGCCTTGATCGGTTCCTTGTTGACCGGTTTCTGCGACCGGTACTCTTGACCTCGACCAGTACCTTGTTGACCGGTGCTTTGCGCCCGGTGTCCTGTTCACTGGTGGTTTGTTGACTGGACTCGACCGACCCTTGTTGACCGGTGCCTTGCGCCCGGTGTCTGGTCGACCGGACCCTTTCTTCGGTGTCTTGTCGACCGGACCCTTGCTGTTAGTGTATTATTGTATCCAAGATTTAATAGGAAAAGTTAAGTCAAGTAAAGTCAACAAAGTCAAAGTCTGTTTAGTCAAACCTGAGATTACTTAGTTGTTAAGTTTGTGATTTAGTCCTTGGTATAAATACCATGTTGCCTTGTAAATCATGTAGCTAGACACATTGTACGTATCATTGTCAGATCTATGAAGTTTGAAGACTTTCTCTCTCTACACTCTCTCTCTAGAATATACTTTGAATGTCAATATCTTGTTTGATTGTTTGATTGTTTGATTGCTTGATTGTGATCTGGGAAGTACAATATCAAATGGTATCAGAGCACACCAAACAAATTCAGAAAGATTTCTTCACCAAATCAGATTCAGATTCTTGAAAATTTCAAGAAAATTGTTATTTTCGAAAATGTTACTGTTTGATCTTGATTTTTCATGTTTTTGTACAATTAAATCAAGAAATTGACTTGATTGTATACGTTTTATCATAAGGATCAACATTTGTTCAAATCACAATGTCAAATTCCAAGTCTAGATCGATCATTTTGATTAAATTGTTGAGTTTTTGAAAAGTTGAAAACGATCACTGTGTATTCATTCAAATCGTAGATTTTTGATGTTTTTAATGGAAATATTGAGATAGAAAAGTGTTCTAATATGTTTTTCGAGCACACTGATGCATTTTGAGAATCAATTGCAGGTTTGAGAACGATTTGGAGTGATTTCGTTAACATATCTGTCAAAACGCGCAAGATCCAGAAAACGCGCAAGTTCATCATAGAACGCGCAAGCTTCATCATAGAACGCGCAAGCTTCATCGTTAAAACGCGCAAGTCGCTAAAACGCGCAAGTTGAAGATTCGGTCTAAAACGCGCTAGTCGAAGTTAGCGAGTTTCTAAAACGCGCTAGTCGAAGTTAGCGAGTTTCTAAAACGCGCAAGTCAAAGTCAGCGAGTTCCGTACATCTGCGAGTTTGTCTGCGAGTTTGTTTGCGAGTTTGCTAAAACGCGTAAATAGGCATCTGCGAGTTTCTTAAACGCGTACGGTTCAGCCAGCGAGTTTCTTCGAAACAGTGATCTGCGAGTTGTTTGACGTGCGAGTTTGTTTTGAAACAGTAATCTGCGAGTTCTTTGACGTGCGAGTTTCAAGACTTAGATTTTTTTCGAAAATTAAATTTTTTTTTCTGATCCAAGTTTGACTTTTTAAGTCAACATTTTTGATTTGTTTGGGAACGATCATTTTTTTATTCAAGCATTTCTTACTAGAGAAAAACATGTCAGAAAAATTTTCTCTAGGGGCACTGCCCCCATAGCGGAACCCCCATGCTAAGTCTGCGGAGGGGGACATATTTTGATAGTGGTCATAATTTTCTGATTTTTGACGAACATTTTTTTTAAGCTAATCTGTCAATATGCCTGTTACAGATGAGAGAGGAAATACCATTTTATCTGCAAGAGATATGGCTGTTTTGTACATGCCAGAAATTCCAAAGATGGAAGCTGAATTAGACAAGCTGAAGAATCAGAATTCAAAGCTTCTTAAACAAATTCAGGATTTTAATTCTAATTTGTCAAATTCTGATACAATTCTTGTTTGTGCAAAATGTACTGAAAATGTCAAATCTGGTTTTGCAGGTATTGATAATGCAAGAGAGAAGGAGATTAAAAAGAAAGAAGAAATCATTGCATTAAAAGAAAGTACAATTGTAACATGTGAGAAAGAATTAAAGTTAAAAGAGAAAAAGATTGAGAGACTTCAAAGCCAACTGAAGACGACTGAACAGAAGTCATCAGAATCACAAGATGAATCAGTCAAGCTTCAACTAAAGTTTAAGGCTTTTGAAGATCATATATCTGTTCTGGAAAAGAAAAATGCTGAATTGTTAAAAAGCATTAAAGAAAATAAAGTCAAAGAGAATTCTCAAAGTCAACTGAAGAAGACTGATAAGAAATCATCTGAGCTGAAAGATGAGTCAGTCAAGCTTCAACAAAAGATTAAGGCTTTTGAAGAGAAAATATCTGCTTTGGAAAAGAAGAATGCTGAACTTCAAACAAGTCTCCAAGCAGAAAAAGAAAAAGCAAATGTGAAGACATCTTCAACTCAACAATCATCTGAGAATTCAAAGAAAGCTGACCAAGAGAAGAAAAATCTTGAGCTTAGATGCATTAAACTTTCAAAGCAAGTGTCTGATTTTGAAAAAGTTTTAATCACAGAAAGAGACACATTTGCTAAAGAAAGAAAAGTTCTTGAAGATAAAAACATTGAACTTCCCAAGCAGATTTCTACTTTACAAGACTTGCTCGAAAAGGAAAGAAATATTTTCAAAGAAAAGAAGCAGTCTTTTGAGCAAGAAAAGAAATTTTTTGAAAAGAAAAATGCTGGGATTTTCAAAGATATCTCTGATAAAAACAAGAACTTGGAAACATATTTTGAACAATAACGTTCATATTTTGAATCTGAAATATCAAAGCTCACATCCAAATTATCTGTTCTGTCATCAGAAATTCTAAAAGAACAGATGGCTAGATCTGATTTGAAAAAGAAGTTTGACACAATTATTTCTGAAAGAAACATTCTTTCCAAAAAGATGAAAGACTTAGAAGATGCAAACGTCAATTTATCAGAAAAGATTTCAGCTGATGTGATTAGTCAATCACCTGTTGATAATTCAGCAGAATCAGTTTGTTCTTTCAAAACAGCTTCAAGTTCTATTCATGACAAAAATGTTTTCAAAAACAAAAGTGTCAAACCAATCATAGTCAAATCAAGTCAGATCAGACCATCAAATCTATTTTATGACAAATCTGTTGATGGATCAGCGAGCTTCTATGTTAAATCTCTTGGAAAGCAATCGAAGAAAAATCAGATGGTCTGGCGAGTGAAGACTCCTGAAGAAGACAAGAAGAATGACAGATCATTCAAATCCACAACCAATGCCAAAAAGAACAGTACGCATAAAGGTAAATCTTTTGATAATTCTGATATACATTACTCGACTAATCATTTGATCAGGATTGCTCAAAAGAAAATCTGTTGTTCTTACTGTGGAGAGAATGACTTCATTCAAAAAGAAACTGCTCACAACTGGTACGGTTCTTATAGAATAACTTCTCATAATTCTGGTTTTAAAAGATATACATCTAATGAGAAGTGGATTCCTAAATCTAACACACCAGGACCCAAATACCAGTGGGTACCAAAACCTGTTAAATCTGTTTTGCAGGTACCACAGGTCTAGGGGGAGCAGGAATGTAGGCTTTTGAACACAACAGTTCAAAACCCGGACCTTAAAGTCAAAGAGTTATGGCTTTTGAACAAAACAGTTCAAAACCCGAACTTTAATGTAAAGGACTGTGGTTTCTGATCACATGACAGATTAGGACCCATTCTTCAATGTTTAGATAAGGATATTATGCAAATATCCAAGGGGAGCTTAATAGACTTAAATCATTCTATAATGATTTGAGGGGGAGCTTAAAGGTAAATATCTTCTAATCTAGATCTCTGATTGTTTGAAAGAAGAACAACTTTCGAACATGAAAAACACTTTCTGAAATGTTCAAACCACTTCTGGTTCTCAAAAGATTTCATGAATTTAGAAGTGTGCTTTTAAATGTTTTTCAAAATTAAGCGTTAATGTTTAACTGGCCGTGTGTTTTCAAAGATTAATACTTGCGTATTATCTTTTTTATATACTGTCAAGTATTCATACACACCGGTTCAGTACTTCATTTGATTTTGTTATTACCATGTCTCATAATGAACAAATTTTTCGATGGTAATACTCCCGTTTGCTTTCAAATATTGTTGAGCATCATTCATCATTTCAATATTTGTGCTTTCATTGCTAAAATTGTTTATATTCGTTCATATAAACAAAATATCCTATTCTTTGATACCCTAACCATTTCATTTTGATCTGATTGATACATTGTCAGATTCTCAAAAAAATTCTCTTGATTTCATTTCATTCATTCAATATCCTTGTTTTGAGAGATCTTCAAAGTTTAATTGCTCAAATCTCATGAGCATACATTCTGACATTGTTATCATTTTGTGCTTAACTGTTCAAGTTAAACTGTTGAACAACTATTCTTTATAGGACTTACATGGGATTCGTGTTTGAGCTTAAACAGAACTTCCATGGATTCACCTAAACCAGTGTTTCCTACCCAGGAAGTTATCCTCGAGTGATTGAGTGGTGAGGGGTCAAAATCAAAGAGTGGGGGAGATAACTCATCCGGTTGAGTTTTTCTCATTGTGTGGAGCGGAAAAATGTAAATGAGAGTTTGGTTAGAAGTGAGCTTTAATGTTAAAAAAAGAAAGAGGGTGTGAGAACAGAGTTAAAAGAATATCAAAACTCTGCACCAACAACTTTCTAAGCCGGGCAGCCACAAAATCTGATTGGTTCACATTCTTTGGTGACCATCATTGAAAAAGGCAGTGAGCCCATGCCAACTCTTGCAATTACCCCACCAGCCACTCGTTTCTTTCTTAACAAAGAAATGTTTCATATTCTTTGGGGACGCAGCATATCTGCTATCTGATCTTCACTCGGAAGATTAAGATATTGAAAAAGAAGGAAAGTTGCCCCACCTTCGCACCTCTTTCATGCACATTGAGTCCGTGTAATATCTGTTGCTGTCTCAACAGTTTACACATTTTGAACCTTATGAAACACAATCATTGTGCTAAATTCTTTCATACACAAGCACGAGCACACAGAAAATTTGTTTTTCTGTTAGAACATTCATAGATAAACCTTGTGTTTTTCAATGATTGAATGGAAGTCCTGGGGAGTCATCATCAAAACCAGCTCCTTATATTGTACATTCGTTGTACACAGTAACTCTGTGTTACTGACAGGCACTTCTAACTGTTTCATTTGTTGAATCAGGGTTACTAAGTTCATTATGTCTGAATTTGAAAAGATTCGGGTATATGCAGTTCATAATTCAGCTATTCAGATCAAAGTGCAGAGAATGTTAAATGTATCTCAAAAGGGGAGATTGTTTGTAAAAGGAGAAGATTCAAAGAAAGTGCTGAAATTGAGAAAGTTTTGATGATCATGAAGCTCACAATCATCAAAAAGGGGGAGACATCTACAAAGGTCAATTTCAAATCAATTTCAAAGTCCTGAAGAAAGTTCAAAGTCAAGACTTGTGAGAATTTTCTGAAAGTTGATATCAGATGAAAAGAAATCATTTTTTTTCTTAAAAGATTCTGAAGACAAATTCAAAAGGCTTGATGATTAAAAGTCAAATAAAGATGATTCGAGAAAGTTTGTTTTTCTAAAGACGATCAAGAGATCAGAAGAGATGAAGATACAGTTTTTGAAAGATTCCTCAAATTCAAAGATGAAGATTTCAAAGTTCAAAGATAAAAGTTTCAAAGAAGTTTCAGAAGTTTCAAAGATTTGTTCAAGACTTGTTGACTTTCCAAAGCTGCAAAGTGTTAAATACTTTTCAAGATTCTTCAAAGACTGAAAGGTTGAAGATTGTCAGAGCTTCAGAGGTTAAAGCTGTCAGAGTTAAAAGTTGAAGAATCAAGCGTTGAAGACTAATGTCGAATTTTTTTTAAATCTTGAATACAAAGGGGGAGATTGTTAGTGTATTATTGTATCCAAGATTTAATAGGAAAAGTTAAGTCAAGTAAAGTCAACAAAGTCAAAGTCTGTTTAGTCAAACCTGAGATTACTTAGTTGTTAAGTTTGTGATTTAGTCCTTGGTATAAATACCATGTTGCCTTGTAAATCATGTAGCTAGACACATTGTACGTATCATTGTCAGATCTATGAAGTTTGAAGACTTTCTCTCTCTACACTCTCTCTCTAGAATATACTTTGAATGTCAATATCTTGTTTGATTGTTTGATTGCTTGATTGTGATCTGGAAAGTACAATATCACTTGCTTCGACCGGGTCGTTGTGTGCTGTTATATATTTTGTTTTTGGATCATCTTGTTTGTCTCACGATCAATTACAGTGCATTTTTAAGTTTAACGAGTTAAGATGAATTCGAGAGACGCCCTAGCCATTGGTTCAGATCAAAAACCCCCGGTGCTCTATCGGGGAGAATATCCACAATGGCATGATTGCTTCATGAAGGCACCATTGCTGTTCAAAGGAAAATATGAAGAGTGGAAAGTTAATTTTTTGACTTTTGTGGATGAACATGAGTTGGGTTACTATATCAGATTATCATTGACTGAAGGAGAGATGCAATCCCAAATTCCAACAGAAGCTTCTTCTAAGGAATAGGAGAAAAGATAGAGGGCTAATAATATAGCTCGAAATTTTATGACAAATAGTATTTCTTGTGAACTTTTTCGTGACATTTTTTGTGAAACTTCTGGTCAAATAAATACTTACAAAATGACAAGAAAAGAGTTGTGGGATTGTACTGAATGGTTGATGTTAGGGCCAAAGGTTTTATTAAAACGAAGAGAATTGGAAGCTGAGAACTCTGAGCTAAAAGGAAAGATTTCTAATCTGGAAGCTAAAACTCAGCAAACAGTCTCTGTTGAAAGATATGAGGAAAAGATCTCTGATCTGAAAGATGCAAATGCTAATCTTCAAAAGCGAATATCTGATTTGGAGGAACAACTTGCTAAACACAAGTATGATTTTGAGACTAAAAAGAAATCATTTGCACAGAAATTCTCAGAACTGTCTAAGAAGAGTTGTGAAGAGAAGAAGATAGTTGAGCTTAAATGTATCAAGCTTTCTCAACGAATTTCTAATTTTGAGAAAGTGATTATCTTAGAAAGAGAAAAGTTTGCCAAGGAAAAGAAGGCCATTGAACAAAAGAATGTTGGATTCTTTAAGGAAATATCTGGTCAAAGAAAGGATGCTGATAAGGGATTTGAAGAAGAACGAAGTATGTTTGAGGCTGAGATCAAAAAGCTTACTGAGAAGCTATCTGAACTATCTGAAAGTGTGCTGAAAGAGAAGAAAACGAAGTCTGAATGCGAGACGAAGATTGACCTTCTTGTCAAAGAAAGAGACAGTCTTGCTTCAAAGATTAAAGAGCTTGAAAAGACAGCATCAAGTTCAAATCAGAAAACTGTTTCTTCCAAGTGGTCAGTTAAATCTTCTGATCAGATTCGTAGTACTAACCTTTTCTATGATAGAAATATAGATGGTTCAGGTACACATCGACGAAGAAGGAGATACAAGAAAGAGGAACTGGTCTGGAAGAAGAAACCAGTTGAAGATGAGAAGAAAGATGAGTTGAAAGGAAAGAAATCATGTGTACAAACACACAAAGCCAAGAAGAACAAAGCGCATAAAGGTAAACCTGACCATATCTACTCGAGAGATTAATTACTCAGGTTATCAGGTAAGAAATACTATTGTTCTTACTGCTGTACACATGATCATGTTCACAAAACAAGTGATCATTTATGGTATGGTTCTTATTCAATTACCCCCACAAGAACTGCAACTAACATTCATGGACCCAAATACCAGTGGGTACCAAAACCTAAAATTGATTCTGTGTTGCAGGCACCTCAAGTCAAGGGGGAGTAAGAGAACAAAGGCTTCTAAGTAAATCATCTTAGAACCCGTACTTCAACGGAGTTTGACTTATAGACAAAACATTCTAGGACTCGTACCTCAAAGAACTATGGCTTTTGAACAAAACAGTTCAAAATCCGGACTTAAGTGTCAAGATTATGGTTTCTGATTATAACAGATCAGGACCCGTTCTTCAATGTTCAGATAAGGATATTTTGTAAATATCCAGGGGAGCTTATCTGACGTAAATCATTTTATCATGATTTGAGGGGGAGCTTAAAGGTAAATATCTTCTAATCCTAGATCTCTGATTGTTTGAAAGAAGAACAACTTTCAAGCATGAAAAACATTTTCTTAAATGTTCAAACCACTTCTCTATTCTCAAAAGATTTTATGAATTTAGAAGTGTGATTTTAAATGTTTTTCAATTTTGAGCTTTAATGTTTAGCTGACCGTGTGTTTCCAAAGATCAATACTTGCGTATTATCTTGTCCATATACTGTCAAGTATTCACACACACCGGTTCAGTACTTCGTTTGAATTTTTTATTACCATGTCTCATAACGAACAAATTTTTCGATGGTAATACTCCCGTTTGCTTTCAAATATTGTTGAGCATCAATAATAATTAGCAAATTTGTGCGTTCATTGCTAAATTGTTTATATTCGTTCATATAAACAAACCATCCAATTCTTTGATACCCTAACCATTTTATTTGATCTGATTGATACATTGTCAGATTCTCAAAACAATTCTCTTGATTTCATTTCATTCATTCAATATCTTTGTTTTGAGAAATCTTCAAAGTTCAATTGCTCAAATCTCATGAGCATACATTTTGACAATGTTATCATACATTTTGTACTTAACTGTTCAGTTAAAATGTTGATCAACTATTCTTTTTAGGACTTACATGGGATTTGTGTGAGAACTTAAACAGAACTTCCATAGATTCACGTTAACCAGTGTTTCCTACCCCGTAAGTTATCCTTGAGTGATTGAGGGGTGAGGGGTCTTAAATCAAAGAGTGGGGGAGATAACTCATCCGGTTGAGTTTTTCACATTGTGCTGAGCGGTAAATTGTAAATGAGAGTTTGGTTAGAAGTGAGCTTTAATGACAAAAAGAAAGAGGGTGTGAGAACAGAGTTAAAAGAATGTGAAAACTCTGCACCAAACACTTTCTGAGCCGGGCAGCCACATCTACTGATTGGTTCACATTCTTTGGTGACCATCATTGAAACAGGCAGTGAGCCCATGCCAACTCTTGTTTTTACCCCACCAACCACTCGTTTCTTTCTTAATAAAGAAATGTTTCATTTTCTTTGGGGACGCAACATATCTGCTATCTAGTCTTCAATCGGAAGATTTAGATATTGAAAAAGAAGGAAATTTGCCCCACCTTTGCACCTCTTTCATGCACATTGAGTCCGTGTAATATCTGTTGCTGTCTCAACAGTTTACACAATTTTGAGCCTGAGAAAGCTAAGTAGCTTCAATCATTCTACACTTGCACGTACACACAAGGAATGAGTTTTCTTATCATAACATTCATAGAAAATTCCTTTGTGGTTTTTCGATGATTGAATGGAAGCCCTGGGGAGTGAATATCACAAAAGCTCCTTTCCAAAGTACATCCGTTGTACAAAGTGGCTCCGTGCTACTTACAGGCATACTAACTGTATCATTTGTTGATTCAGGTTTACAATTCCTATTATATCTAAATGTGAAAAGATTCGGATATATACATTTCATGAATTGATGGATACTCAGATCAAAGGGCGGAGAATGTCAAATCATCACAAAGGAGGAGATCAAAGAATGTGTTGAAATTGAAGAGTTTTGATGATCATGATGTTCACAATCATCAAAAAGGGGGAGAGATTTACAAAGTTCAAGCAAGAAAAAGTTCAAGCAAGAAAGATTTTATTGCATTTCTTCTATCCCTATCATGTGGTGTCTGCTACAAGTTTGTTCCTCCTACGAGCATATTGGTTCTACAAGTTCTTGAGCTGAAAGTCTATTCAACTCGCGGTTCAAAGACAAATTCTTTGTTTTAAACTGAAGTTGCACTTTGGAATGTCACGTAACTCGCACATTATCTTTCTTGTGTGCTGATCCGATGTGTTGAGTTTCTACAGTTGAAAGCTGCTTGATAGTGCGTTCAGTCGAGGCTACTGTACATTGAATCTGGTTACAAAGTTGAAACTATGAAGACCAAGAGCTTTATTCAAGGGGGAGTTTTGAAATACATGAAGACATGCAACACCAAAGTTCTTCAAAGATTTAAGAGGGAAAGAAGATCAATGCCTAAAGATTTCAAGAAGATAAATGCCTTATTCAACTTTAGGGGGAGATTGTTAGGACTGAAAGTCCTGTGTGTTGAAAGGTGTATAAAGCATTTATAAGGGTTTAAATTGTAATTATGTAACATCCTAAAATTTAGAGTAAAATAAAACTTCTCACAGAAGGCAACATGACATCTGCATTGATAGAAATTCCTCAAAAGTGTATCAGTCCTTTGGACTTTACAAAAACCTGTACGGATCTAGAATTCATCAACAGACTAATCTAAACATAACTATCTAGATTACATCAGTTGACAATCCAAAATTCATCAAAAGAATGGGACTTAACAATGCCCAACTATCAACACACTTTAGTCATCTCAAAATGCCTCGAGACCAAACTCGTCTCTCAAAACCCTGTGCTTCCCACCGCTAAGGGAAACCTGTTATACATATCATTTGAGAAAAAGTGTCAGACTTAAATCCTGGTGAGAACATACAGTTTAATAAGCTCAAAAGATATAAACATTTGTATCATAAGATAATATTTCCAAAGAGGTTAAATCTTACAATTGAAACCTTTGCCACAACCGGGCTTTTCCGTTAATAACATGTCATCAAATGACCAACGATAAAACATTTTACCAAGGATTGTGGCGTAACACAAAGTAGGCCAAAATCCGAGTTATGAGATAAACAATTGGAATCCGAGGATACGAACACATAAGTCCGTGCTACAACGTGAGATCTAGCCCCAAGCAAAACCAATGTATACTCCTTCACTAGGATCACTATGAACCATGGCTAGTATCTGGCCTCACATAACCGTACCAAGTTGCCCCCAAGGATCATATGCATCCATAGCTACAAAATGGGGAATATGACATCCCAATAATACAGTCGACTCAAAACCTAGGGATCCGCTAGTAATGGTACAGATTCGTCACAACAACATATGTGACCAACCATAAATAAACATATGGTATAAACACATTTTATAAACAAAATGTCATTTCCAGTTCAACTTCTGGTGAGAATGAAAATCATTAAAATGAGTTCTTAAACATTCTTTTCACATATCCACATAATGTGCAAGTAAACCATCATTTTACTTCAATAAGATAAGATCCATCTTTTTAGTCAAAACTGATCGGGAACCCCGAAAATCACCAAAAACGCCATTTATATCAAAATGCATAGAACATGAAATCATACCGTAGAAATACTTCGGATTTCACAAATAAGAGTTTTGACATGTATAAAGTTTGTAAAATGGTAGTAGGAACTCACCAGTAGGTTTCAGAATAAAATCCGGAAAACCAGATAACGATCACGACGTAGAGGTGAAGCTTAAAACACCGAAACCTCGGATCGAACACCAACTATAAGCTACCAAACTCTAGAGAGAGAGAGAGAAACGATTTAGAGAGAGAGAGAAAGAGAGAGAGAGAGTGTGAGTTTAGAGATTGAGAGAAATGAGATATTTTGGGAAACTGAACCCTTAAGTCGGCCAGGCAACTACGCGGGTTATGCCGCGACTTCAACTCGCGGCATAACTCGCCCGTGTCCAAAACCCAAGATCATCCAGTGGGTTTCGCGGGTTGTGCCGCGACCTTTAGTCGCGGTGCAACTCGCGTAGTTCCAAAAATCTCATATCAAACAGAGGATTACGCGGGTTATGCCGCGACCTCTAGTCGCGGTGCAACTCGCGTAGTTCACTGCTTGTCCCTACAATTCTCAAAATCCACTCAACTTGAAACCAAACACGATGCTAACGACAACAGCTTAACACAAGAATACAACGATGAAATATAATGAAAATACAGGGTGTTACAATCCTCCCCAACTTAGGAATGATTTCGTCCCCGAAATCCCAACTATACAAAAAGATGAGGATATCTTCGCTTCATATCCTCTTCAGCTTCCCACGTCACATTGGCTCCCCGATGATGCTTCCACTGCACCTTGACCATAGTGACCTCTTTGTGACGCAACTTCTTAGACTTTCTCTCTAAGATGGCGTCAGGATCTTCTACACAACGGTTACCTTCGTCTACCGTCAACTCGGAGAGAGGAATAACGCTTTCCTCTTCCGCCAAACACTTCCGAAGGTAACAAATATGAAACGTGTTGTGGATTCTGCTCAATTCTGGCGGTAGTTCCAATTGGTACGCTTGCAACCCTACTCGCTTGAGCACTTTGAAAGGTCCGAGGAAACGGGGACTCAACTTCCCACGCTTTCCGAACCGTATAATACCTTTCCACGGTGATACCTTAAGCAACACACGATCGCCTACATGGAATTCCATCGGCCGCTTCTTCTTATCGACATAACTCTTCTGCCGATCCTGAGCCGCTTTCAATCTTTCACGAATACATTTGACCTTATCGGCCGTCTCCTGCACGATTTCAGGTCCGGCGAACTGCTTTTCTCCCGCTTCAAGCCAACACACGGGAGTTCGGCACTTTCGTCCGTACAATGCTTCAAAAGGTGCCATTCCAATACTCGAGTGGTAGCTATTGTTGTAGGCGAACTCCACCAAAGGTAAGTGAGAGTCCCAGCTACCCCCGAAATCGATGACACAAGACCTCAACATGTCTTCCAATGTCTGGATCGTTCTTTCGCTTTGCCCGTCGGTTTGTGGATGGTAAGTCGTACTCAACTTAACTCGTGTACCAAGCTCTTTCTGAAACCCATCCCAAAAGTTCGAAGTGAACCGACTGTCGCGATCCGACACGATTGACAATGGTATGTCGTGCCTCGAGACCACCTCATCGATGTACAGTTTTGCTAACTTGTTCATCGGTAATATCTCGCGCATGGCCAAGAAGTGAGCGCTCTTTGTCAATCTATCAACTATCACCCAAATGGTATCGTGACCCCGAAGAGTTTTAGGTAACTTTGTCATGAAGTCCATAGTGATATGCTCCCACTTCCACTCGGGAATCTCTAGAGACTGAAGACTCCCATACGGTCGCTGATGTTCGGCCTTAACTTGCGAACATGTCACACAACGCTCAACGTAACGCGCCACGTCAAGTTTCATTACTTTCCACCAATAGTGCAACTTCAAGTCTCTGTACATCTTTGTACTTCCCGGATGAATGGAATACTTGGACTTGTGTGCATCTTCTAGCAACAGTTCACGGTTACCCCCAATCTTGGGTACCCACACACGACCACTGAACAGTTTTACTCCACGGCTATCTTCCGTTAGAAGTAAACGCTGCTTCGTCATGACTTCATCCTTTAGATTCTCTTCTAACAGTGCTTCCATCTGCGATGTCTTGATCTTCTCAACAAGACTAGACACTAGCTCGATTCTCGAATGGGTAACCCGAATACTCCCGCTATAGTCCTTTCGACTTAACGCATCGGCCACCACGTTCGCCTTACCGGGATGGTAAAGCAATTCACAATCGTAATCTTTAAGCAACTCGAGCCACCGCCGTTGTCTCATATTCAACTCTTTCTGATCAAAGACATACTTTAGGCTCTTATGATCTGTGTAGAGTGTACACTTCGTGCCATAGAGATAGTGTCGCCAAAGCTTCAGGGCGAACACCACCGCTGCTAACTCCAAATCGTGGGTAGGATAGTTCTCCTCGTGTATTTTAAGCTGCCTCGAGGCGTAAGCGATTACCTTGCCCCGTTGCATCAACACACAACCTAAACCCATTTTCGAAGCGTCGCTATAAACCACGAAGTCTTCCGACCCTTCAGGTAACGATAAGATCGGGGCTTCACATAACTTATTTTGAAGGATACGGAAAGCCTTCTCTTGCGTTTCGGTCCATTCGAACTTTACATTCTTCCGAGTCAAAACTGTCAAGGAAGAATCGATTTTTGAAAAGTCTTGGATAAATCTCCGGTAGTACCCTGCCAGATCCAAGAAACTTCGGATCTCTGACGGACTCTTGGGGGATTCCCAATTCATCATAGCTTCAATCTTGGAGGGATCCACTTTCACTCCGTCTCGAGTGACAACGTGACCCATAAATTGTACCTCTTTAAGCCAAAAGTCACACTTGGAGAACTTGGCGTACAATCTTTCCTTCCTCAACACTTCAAGCACTTCCCGCAGATGTTGTTCGTGTTCTGACTCGCTCTTGGAGTACACGAGTATGTCATCGATGAATACAATGACCGATTGGTCGAGGAATGGTCGGCACACTCTATTCATCAAGTCCATAAATATCGCCGGTGCGTTCGTTAGACCAAAAGGCATTACAAGAAACTCGTAATGGCCGTAACGCGTTCTGAAAGTTGTCTTCGGAACATCTTCTTCACTCACTTTCACTTGGTGATAACCCGAACGTAAGTCGATTTTGGAAAAACAACCCGCTCCTTGAAGTTGGTCGAATAAGTCGTCTATTCTCGGAAGCGGATATCTGTTCTTTACTGTAGCTTTGTTCAACTCACGATAGTTAATGCACATTCTCATCGTGCCATCTTTCTTCTTTACAAACAAGACCGGAGCTCCCCAGGGTGATGAACTCGGTCTTATAAAGCCCTTCTCCATAAGCTCTTGGAGTTGTGCCATCATTTCTTGCATATCTGACGGTGCTAAACGATAAGGAGCTTTAGCAATTGGTGCTGCTTCAGGCACAAGATCAATCCGGAACTCTAACTGACGATCGGGTGGTAACCCGGGCAAGTCGTCCGGAAAGACATCTGGAAACTCACGCACAATCTTCACATTTTCCAGGTTTGATTTCTATAACTTAGCATCGATCACGTAGGCTAGGAAAGACGGACATCCTTTTACCAAGCACTTGCGTGCCCTTGCCATTGTGATTATTGCCACCTCACATTTTCTCTTTTCACCATAGATGACAATGACTTCGCCAGAGGGGTTGGAAAGTCGAATCAACTTCTTGGAACATACGATCTCGGCGTGATTGTTTGACAACCAATCCATTCCGACCACTACATCGAAACCCCCGATTATCATCGGCAGTAGATCGATCGAGAATTCTATCCCTTCGATACTAAGAGTACACTGCTTCAGAACATCGCGGATCAGAACTTGACTACCATCGGCTATTTCTACTACTAATGCATCCTCAAGACTAGTAGTGGGCATAGCAATCTTTTGACGGAATAACTCAGATATGAAAGAGAAACTGGCACCCGTATCGAATAAAACACGAGCAGGTACAGAGTTTATAAGAAATGTACCCGATACCACATCAGCGGATGCCTTGGCCTCATCGGCACTCATCTGAAATGCTCGACCCGGAACCCTAGGAGGGTTCTCCTTCCTTGCTGGCGTGCTACTCGACACAAGCTTCGGGCAATCTCTTCTCACATGCCCTAGTGCCTTGCACTCATAACAGACGAGTCCTCTGACCGGGAAATCTCTGATAGTGTGACCAGGCTTCCCACACTTATAACAAGTTTGAGAAGTGGTAATACAGTCACCATGGTGTTTAGTTCGACACTTGTGGCACCACCTAGCTTTCTCTTGGGGTGAGTAGATTGCATGAGTAGAATTGCTTTCTCTTGGTTTCCGCCAAAAGGTCGTGATCTCTTGGGGTGAGTAGAATTTCTCTCCCACTTTCTCTTATCAGACACCACTACGACTTTCTCAACTTTGTTCCTTGCAAACATCTCTTCCATGTACTGAGCTTCTTCAATCATCTCGCGGAGGTTAGAAGCTTTAGAATTGTGGACCATAGATTGCATGTCCGCGGGTAGACCATTCAAATAGGCCTTCATCTTATCTTTCTCTGTTGGGGCAGCGTGTCCCACCAGATCAAGCTTCTCCATGAACTGACGGGTGTACTCCCTCACCGTCAGGCTTCCCTTTACCAGAGACCGAAATTCTTTCTCAATCCGGTCCATTGTTCTCTCATTGCAGAACTCTTCTAACAACTTTTTCTTGAACTTGGCCCAAGACAACTGAGCCAACACAGCAGGAGATAGGGTGGATTGAACGACATTCCACCAAATGAGCGCGGTATCCCTCAACAGTTGGGTACCGAACCGCACTCTCTGATCATCTTCGCATTCGAAAGAGCCAAAAGCTTGCTCGACCACTCGAATCCACTTCACACACAAGATTGGGTCGTCGGAACCAGAGAACTCTGGCGGTCCGTAACCCAGAAAGGACTTGTAGGAACAACTTTTCCTATTTCTCGGAGCACCAACAATCCCGTGCTCCTCAGCCCTGACCCCTGCACCAACGCCTCCAGGACCCGCTACAATGTTTTCCACAACCGTCTCACTCCTCCGATTGTTCACATCGCGGTCCTCAATCACTTTAAGCAGAAACTCTTGCTGCTTTGCCATCTCTTCCCTCATTGCCAACATCATGCTGGCCATCAACTCAGACGGGGAACTAGCATCCCTGATGACTGGGTGGGATGAAGCCAGGTCTACACGCGGAATGACCTCTGACCCCCCACCTAGTATTTGTTGAACAGGTGGACGCACAACAACCTCAACTCCTTCCAGCTGGTCAGCGGTGGAGGCTGTTGCTTCCAGACCATCAACACGCGTACGCGGTCTACCACGCGTATTCACCATACTGAACTGCTTCACAGAACAGGAAAAGAGATAAGAGAGAGAGAGATTGAATAAACACAAGGGAAACGTACTACCACATTACCAATTGTCACAGTAACAGAAATTCAAGCACATTTACGTACAATATCCTCATAATAACATTAGCTAAGTGAGATTATGAACATATAACACATAAAGGTTCTTGTCACCATTGCCACAACGCCTGATAAACGTACTTTCCGTCGACTCTAAGACTAACCCATCTTAGAAACTCTACCCAATCTCGCGGATCAATTCTTATCATACTTGGTCTAAGTCTAGACATCTTACATTCATGCCTAGTTCACTTAAACTAGAGCTCTGATACCAACTTGTAACATCCTAAAATTTAGAGTAAAATAAAACTTCTCACAGAAGGCAACATGACATCTGCATTGATAGAAATTCCTCAAAAGTGTATCAGTCCTTTGGACTTTACAAAAACCTGTACGGATCTAGAATTCATCAACAGACTAATCTAAACATAACTATCTAGATTACATCAGTTGACAATCCAAAATTCATCAAAAGAATGGGACTTAACAATGCCCAAATATCAACACACTTTAGTCATCTCAAAATGCCTCGAGACCAAACTCGTCTCTCAAAACCCTGTGCATCCCACCGCTAAGGGAAACCTGTTATACATATCATTTGAGAAAAACTGTCAGACTTAAAGCCTGGTGAGAACATACAGTTTAATAAGCTCAAAAAATATAAACATTTGTATCATAAGATAATATTTCCAAAGAGGTTAAATCTTACAATTGAAACCTTTGCCACAACCGGGCTTTTCCGTTAATAACATGTCATCAAATGACCAACGATAAAACATTTTACCAAGGATTGTGGCGTAACACAAAGTAGGCCAAAATCCGAGTTATGAGCTAAACAATTGGAATCCGAGGATACGAACACATAAGTCCGTGCTACAACGTGAGATCTAGCCCCAAGCAAAACCAATGCATACTCCTTCACTAGGATCACTATGAACCATGGCTAGTATCCGGCCTCACATAACCGTACCAAGTTGCCCCCAAGGATCATATGCATCCATAGCTACAAAATGGGGAATATGACATCCCAATAATACAATCGACTCAAAACCTAGGGATCCGCTAGTAATGGTACAGATTCGTCACAACAACATATGTGACCAACCATAAATAAACATATGGTATAAACACATTTTATAAACAAAATGTCATTTCCAGTTCAACATCTGGTGAGAATGAAAATCATTAAAATGAGTTCTTAAACATTCTTTTCACATATCCACATAATGTGCAAGTAAACCATCATTTTACTTCAATAAGATAAGATCCATCTTTTTAGTCAAAACTGATCGGAAACCCCGAAAATCACCAAAAACTCCATTTATATCAAAATGCATAGAACATGAAATCATACCGTAGAAATACTTCGGATTTCGCAAATAAGAGTTTTGACATGTATAAAGTTTGTAAAATGGTAGTAGGAACTCACCAGTAGGTTTCAGAATAAAACCCGGAAAACCAGATAACGATCATGACGTAGAGGTGAAGCTTAAAACACCGAAACCTCGGATCGAACACCAACTATAAACTACCAAACTCTAGAGAGAGAGAGAAACGATTTAGAGAGAGTGAGAAAGAGAGAGAGAGAGAGAGAGAGAGTTTAGAGATTGAGAGAAATGAGATATTTTGGGAAACTGAACCCTTAAGTCGGCCAGGCAACTACGCGGGTTATGCCGCGACTTCAACTCGCGGCATAACTCGCCCGTGTCCAAAACCCAAGATCATCCAGTGGGTTTCGCGGGTTGTGCCGCGACCTTAAGTCGCGGTGCAACTCGCGTAGTTCCAAAAATCTCATATCAAACAGAGGGTTACGCGGGTTATGCCGCGACCTCTAGTCGCGGTGCAACTCGCGTAGTTCACTGCTTGTCCCCACAATTCTCAAAATCCACTCAACTTCAAACCAAACACGGTGCTAACGACAACAACTTAACACAAGAATACAACGATGAAATATAATGAAAATCCAGGGTGTTACAAATTAGTTGAAAGTTTATTTAATAGTTGGGCCCAAAGCCCATTAAGCCCAATAATATTGTAAGCGCCATATATAAGGCGTGGTTTAGTTCATTATTCAGTTTAGTCGCATTATTCATAATTATTCTAGTCATAGGTTTACATTTGCTTATCAGATATTCTCTCTGTAAACCTAAACCCTTTATTGAATATTAATCATATGACTAGAAGTTGTGGCATATTTGTTCTTCATTGATTGATTACTATTGTTCGTGATTGCACTGTACTGGGATCTACACATTGCTGACTGATTCTTTTGAAGATGTGGTAAACAGTGATTCAAACTCAGCAAATTCGATCTTTCGAGTCTCATAGCTTTTGTTCAAATCACTGTATTTAAAACCAACTGATTTAAAAGAATTTTGAGAGTCAGTGTCACAAGACTTGTTTTCTCCCATTTCTTCTTTACCTTTGGTCTCTGTAAAAGGTTTAGAAGTACTTGCTTCAACAAAGGTTGCACGAATGTTAGGAATGGGTCTGATTGTGGAGCCAAGTTTATCAAAATTATACAAGTGCTCCGGTGCCTTTTTCAAAACATCGTTAATTGGCAAACCCAAACCTGGTTTAAGTTTATAAAACCTTTCATCTTGGAGTTTATTGGTCAACAGATTTAATGTCTGCTCAGTTTGACCTCGTTTCATATTAATATCCTCCAATTGCTTAATCTTGGTGTAAGCTTCATTTCTTTCTTGAAAACATACTTCGAATTTGATTTTGAACTCACCTTTTTCAGCATTGAGATTTACAAGATCCTTTTCTAAACCAGATATTTTTCCTTTTAAAGATTCCTTTTCAGCTTTTAAACTTTGTTTCTCTTTTTCCTTTTCTTCCACAACAACTTTTAGCAAAGCGTTTTCATCACGAAAACTCAAGACAGTTTGATGTGCGGAGCTAAGTTTACCTTTCAACAAAGCAAATTCATCTTTCATATTGTGAATTTGGACCATCAGAGATTCAATAAGTTCAGAATTTACCTCAGAGTTGTCATCTTCGGAATTAGCCTCAGAAGCTTCATCATCACCATCAAGCTTGGCCATGTAAGAGACTTGGGTGAAGTGCGCCTGCTCCTCTTCATCAGAACTTTGGAACAACTAGTTTTCTTCTTCAGCCATAAGCACCTTTCCCTCTTCAGCTTTCTTGGCAATGAGTGACTTCCTTGCATAGTATTCTGAGTTCTTTACTTTCTTGAACTTGCAATCTCTGGAGAAGTGTCCAAATTTGCCACAGTTATAGCATCTGCCCGGTTCATCCTTTCTCTCTTCTTTCTTTTCCTCTCTCTTTTCTTCTCTTCTATCTTCCTTCCTTTCATCTTTCCTCTCTTCTCGTCTTTCCTCTCTCCTTCCATACCTTGGCTTGTATCTCACTTCAGACTTCTCTTTCTTGTACCCTTCGTACTTTGGCTTTGAATAGTACTTCTTCTTGCCAAAGCTCTTCTTGAATTGACGAGTTATCATGGCCAAGTTCTCAGAGAACTTCTGTATATCATCATCAGAATCGATCTCCAGTTCTTCATCACTTGAAGCAGAATCGGACTCAGTAACCTCCGTAACAAAAGCTTTAGACACTTTCTTCTTTGACCTTGCAGCAGATACAGAACCAGAACTTGAACTTTTTCCTTTGCCAGCTATGAGAGCCACAGAGTCCTTCAGATTCTTGGGCTCATTGTTGATAGTTTTCACCTCTTCTTCATGCTGAGAAAGAGTAGAAAATATATCAGTTACGTTTTCTAGAGCCATGTTCTTTGACATCTGAAGATTGATGACAAAGTTCTTCCATTCAGGGTTCAAGTTCTTGATGAACTTATAGTTTATCTCGGAGGCAGATTTAGAGATATTATTCCTCCTCAGGTCATTCAGAATGATGTTGTATCTGTTGTAGGTATCAAGCATTGTTTCTCCTTCCCTTGCATGAAATCCCTCATAGGCATTAATGCACAGATTCTGCTTGGTCTAAATTGAAGCTTTACTTCCCTCAAATTGTCTTGCCAGTTCATCCCAGACTTCCTTAGCTGAATTTCGACTGTCTACCGATTGTAGATGTCATTTGGGATGACCATCGTCAGGTAAATGAGAGCTTCTTCATCTATCTTGTACAGATCTTTCTCCTTTTCTGTAAAGTACTCATACGGTTTAGGAACAAATTTGTCAGGGATTTCTGGAGAGGTTTCAGTTGCAGCTTGACCAGGTACTCTGATCATTGGATTTACTGGACCAGAAGTGATTGATTCCATGTAATCTCTGCTTTTGTGATTTAGGAACTGAATCATTTTTTTCTTCCATTGCTGATACTCATTAGCCAAGAGAACAGGAGGTTTGGACTGAGAGCCCATTGAGAGAAGTTGGTTCGACATCTTTAGCTGTATGACTAGAAATCAAACTTATATGTACCAAGAGAATCAACTAATAAGATCTTTTGAATCAAGAATTGGATAAAAACTACACTAAAAAATTTTCAGAAAAATAAATTTCCAAAAATAATCAAATGAAGAATTCGCAAACAGTATAAAACACAAATAAATTAGCAATCAGAAAATCTAGCGCAAATCACAGATTGCGCGAAGACAGTTTGCGCTAAACAAAGCTAGCATGAAATTTAGATATGCGCTAAAGAACAGTGGTGCAAACTATAGTGGCGCAAAAATCAGAAACTCGCTAAGGCAGTGGCGCAAAAAGACAACTTTGCGCTAAGTGAACCTGGCGAAAAAGAAGATTTGCGCTAAAAGAGTCTGGTGCAAAAGTCAACTCGCGCTAAGAGAAGTTGGCGCGAAATCCTGAAATTCGCTGTCTGTAAGCAGAGACGCTGGTTTTGCGTGAGAAGTGGGTCGCGAGAAGTAGGACTTTGCGTGAAGGGAAGGTGACGCAAAGAGAGGTTTGCGCGAAGAACTGATGGCGTAAAGAAACCAAGTGTCACGACTGGTATCTTGCTTCGATCGGTGTGTTGCTCGACCGGTGTCCTCGACCGGTGTCCCCGACCGGAGTCTGTCCGACCGGTGTCTTGTGCCGACCGGTGTCTGCGATCGGTGTGTGTGACTGGTGTCTCCCCGACCGGTGTGGACCGGTGTCGTGTGTGGCGCAAAAGACAACTTTGCGCCAAAAGAAGGTGGCGCAAAATACACTTTTGCGCTAAGAGGGACTGGCGCAAAAGACACTTGAATCTGGCGCAAACTGGAAATCTGGCGTGTTCTTCACTGTTCGACCCTCAATTCGACTTTCAATCCAGAAAACACTCCAAACGGTTGATACACAGTGTAAAAATCATACCATATATCCATAAACATATATCGATCAATACCCAATCAAAAACAATGATTAAAAAATAACTTTTCTGCTTGAAATCGAATATATCAATAGTCGACTTGTTCATGAACAGAGTTTCCAAAAAATCATCAAAAGCTAATCGATTTGTGATTTTAAGTGCAACTAGGCAATCTAATGATGTTCTATAACAATAAACACACCTAGTTCAATGATTTTCAGCTTCAAAAACACACAAACCTTTGAAATCGATTTTCACCCAGTAAGTTATCGATAAAAATTGTTTTAATCCAAAAAGCTTGATTCTTTGGCTCTGATACCACTTGTTAAACTCAGATTATAGTTGATAAACAATCACACAACACATTAAAGAACAAGAGATAAATAGATCAAATCAACATACCAATGATCTCTTGATTAATCAGATAAAACCGTGTGTGTGTTCTTGGTGAATACAGATACCTCGTGTGATACGTACAATACAGAGAATACGGCTCCTCCTCTGTTTTTCTTATTATTGTAGTTAACCTAATTCTAGAAAATAAAACTATTTATACTTAGGTCAACATGACCTAATTAATATTAACTATTTGCTAAAATACCCCCTAAGGTATTAAACACTATTACAAACTAGACCCCATTTATAATTTAATCTTGAATACAATTACTGATCCAACAATAACTCACCTTCGTTATCGTTACATTCTCTTGAACCACGTCACCATATCCTAAGATCGGTGAGAACTGGTCGTTTCCAAACCTTACATTCCCGCAAAACTTCTCTGTATAATTAGTCAATAAATCTTTTTTCCCAGTCATATGCTTGGAACAGCCGCTATCCAAGTACCACATATGAAGGGTCTGCAAGAGAAATCAGGGAACAATAATTTTAGGTACCCATTTAAAAACGGGTCCTAACGAATTAGTGCAAGATTTTGGTATCCATTTGAATATGGATCCTCTTTTCTTTTGAAAACTCTTTGAAACATTTGATTTAGAAGAATAAACATGATATGATCCAAACCAATCATTAGAATAATGATGATAAGCAAAATCATTCCACTGATAAGTATAAGATTTAGTAGTAGTAGGAGATAATTGGAACAATTGCTTTATGGAATATCGCTTGTAAGAAGTTACAAGGTTTTTATTAGTAGAAGCAACAGAATCAACTACATCAGACATACTACTATTTGATCTATTACAAGAATTATCAGGAATTGACTCTGCCTTGTCATCAATCTTCCTTTTAGGTCGCCATTCAGTTCGCTCTTCCGACCTTTTCTTTCTTAAATCTGAAACAAAGAATTTAGATTTATTAGGAAAATCATATTTCTGAAATTGGCGTTTCTTGTGTTTACCAGTGTTGTTCCGTTTCTGTGAGCGTTGTTTCTTATGTTTCTTACCCTTAGCATAGTAATCAACATTCACAAAAACTGATTCACCAACCTTAGTTGATGATTCAACTTTTTCATAAACACTTGGTAAAGCTTCTCCATTAATAACAAAAGTAGAATGACCTTGAAGTGGAGCATTGAAGTCAAACATATCAATTTCCTCTACACACCCCTCATCAGAATTAAGAAAATCATTTGCAAACGCAAATAAGTCATCAAAATTATCAGTTGAAGTTTGAGGGGCTTTAGAAAAATTAGAAAACTTTGTAGATTTATTTTGAAAAACAGTGTTCTTTAACAAAGTTGAAAATACACTTTGTTCTATATCTACCAAAATTCTTTCTTCAGATAAAACGTTTTCAAGCTCAATTATTTTGCTTTCTAGAATGAGTGGAGGAACATAGATTTTTGCAGTTGTAGGTTTTGCCTCCATCTCTGAAACAGAATAGCTAGCAAAATAATCATTTGAAAGAACTTTTGGTGTTTCAGAAAGGTAACTATCATTCAGCTTTTCATAGCGAAATGGTAGTTGCATTTTCTTTACATTCTTTCTATTTTCAGTTTCTTTGGCCACAACTTCATCTGGTAATTTGGTAACAAATTTGGGTTTTAAATGAGGATATTTACCGGCAGCAACAACAAAATCAAAGTTATATAATGCTGGTTGTTTTCTGATGGCTTTCTTTAAGTAATGGGGGTTATCGTAACCGAGTCCCCATTTCTCTTTAATATCAGCCTCTTCAATAGGTGTATTTAGAAAAATAGTTTGATCTATTTGGCCTATAGCATGAAGTTTAGCTTCCAAACCATTTACCTTCTTAGTCAAGCTCTTGTTTTCATCCTGCAATTTAAGAGCTTTTAGTACAGATTCTTTATATTCTAAATCAGACTTAGAAAGTTTAGATTCAAAATCAGAAATCTTATTTTCAAAACAATCTTTTTCATGTTTAAAATCAGAAGCAAATTTGCGTAGAGAATCAATTAAATCTTTGTTCCCAATAACTGATTTATTAAGTTCAAAGATCTTTTGATTTCTCCTAGCAACTTTGTCTTTTTTCCTTTTTCAGTTTAGATTGAAGGTCTTGAAGTTCGACCATCATGGCTTCCATTTTGGTCATAAAATCATTTTCAGTTAAGTGCATTACCTCATCAGCTGTCTCATCATCAGAATCATCATGATTATCTTCTTTACCCATCAAGCATAAATGAGCTGACTCTTCTTTCTCTTCCTCGAAGTCCGAATGATCTAACCAATATTCGTCTTCAACCATTAATGCCTTTCCAGCTTCCTGTTGCTTGGCCAAGAGCATTTTGTTCTTGTAGTATTTCGAATTCCGAACCTTCGGCTTCCGACAATCTTTTGTGTAATGTCCAACCTTGCCACAGTTGTAGCATTTCATCAGATCATCAACTTTCTTTTCAGTACTAGTGTAGTCATTCACATACTTCTTTTTCTCTTCTGGCCTCTTCTCGACAAATCTTGTCTCTTCAAATCTTCTACCCTCAACTCTTTCTCTGTGCTCATGATTCTTTGATCCCGTAGAAGAATACCTCTGTGAGTTTGACCCTGGTTTCTTGTAAAAAAATTTCTGGAAAGCTCGGGTCAGTAAAAGCATTGCTTGCTTGAGGTTCTCCTCGTCATCACCATCGGATTCAGAATCAGACTCAGAGCTAGAAATGACTATCTTCTTCTTTTTCTTCTTCTCTTTCTTTTCTTTCTCCTTCTCTCCAGCTACAAGTGCTATGGGATCGGCAACCTTCTCAGCTTTCTTTTTCTCAGCTCTTTTCTCTTCCACCTCTTCCTCATTCTGTCGTAAAGTCTCGTATCATGAAAAGGTATATCACTTAAGTCTTTCATCTGTTTCATCCTGCGTGTATGTTTCTTCCATTCTGGTTGCAACATGCTGAGGAACTTCACGTTGTTCTTAATCTGCTTCTTTTTAACCTTGTTCTTTGACAGCTCATTCAGAAGCAGAACAAACCGTTCATACGTATCCTCCAAGCTCTCATTATCCTTTGCTTTGAATTCTTTGTAGCTGTTTATACAGTTAGCTACCTTCATCTGGTTGCCTACCTTTGAACCCATCATCATTTTCTGTAGCTGATCCCACATAGACTTGGCATTATCTTTGTAGCTTTCAATCTTGATATAAATCTCGTTTGGGATACTCTGTAGTAGAAGAGATCTGGCTTTTTTATCAACTTTTAATCGATTTTTCTGAGCGTCAGTGAGCTGAACAGGTTCTTTCGTAATTGTCCTTATCTGAATTTCATCATCATCTGATCCATTATTTGGAGCAGGAATTTCAGTAGTAGGAATCTTGAAAGGACCATCTGTGATAGACGACTTAATGTTTTCTCCATTTGCGTGCTGGTCTACAAAATAAGGAAGCGGTCATTCCACTGTTCGTATTCACCTCTGAATAGAACAGGAGGCTTGACATCAGACCCAATAGCTAGTGCTTCTCTTGAAGTCTCCCTGTTTCAAAAATATGCAATAAGAAACTTGAAACTGACCGTTAGTCCAATAGAAATTACAAGAATATTGAAAAACACTGAAATGAACTAAACAAAGAAATTTCTGAAATTCACTAAGTCTAGAATTCGCAGGATACACTAAGAAGTACAAAGAATTCGCAAGGTACACTAGAATCACAAAGAATTCGTAGAATTCACTTAAAAACACAAGGAATTCGCAAGATTGGAAATAGAATTCGTAAGCTAAAAGAAACAAACAGAATTCGCAAGCAAGAATGTGATAGAATTCGCAAGACAGAGACTTGGGAATCCTACACTTAGAAAATTTTCAAAAACTTTTTTTTCGTAAAAACACTAAGAATTCGTAGACTACTCTTATGCGAATTCCAAGAAATTCGTAGACTAGTCTTATACGAATTCTTGATACGAATTCTGTCCTTTGAAAGAATTAAGAATTTTTTTTCGCAAGAATGACTTCTGCGAATTCTTCCCTTAGACAAATTTAGAAATCACTTTTCGCAAAGAACACTTATGCGAATTCTTATGGTTTTCGCAACACACTGATAAACGAATTCTATGCAATTCGTAATACACACATATATGAATTCTAAGCCTTCTGCGAATTCTATACTTGAAACTTTTTCAGAAAATAACTCTGCGAATTCTATGAAATTCGCAAAAGACCCAACAACGAATTCTATCCTTAAGAATTTTCTGAAAAACAATGCGAATTCTGATGATCTCAACGAATTCTTGAGGCTTTTTGCGAGTTCTTTCAAGTTTTACGAATTCTTGACACACTGCGAGTTCTTGAGATGAATCTTGCGAGTTCTTGAATAAGTCTGCGAGTTCTTGAGTTTTTTGAAGAAAAACACCTCTGAATCGACTAAAGACTCACCCAGACCTCAAATTTCGATCTGAAACTTTGACAGATTGATCACTTACACACCTAGAACAAAATTCTATCAAAGAATTTCAACGAACATCAACAATAAATACAATTAGATCCATTACAGTGCTCGACAACTCGTGAAACTCAAACTTGACAGTTTCGCAAATTCAAGAAAATTACAGTGCGATTGACTAATCAAACTATACAAACTCGTTCTAGTACTATATTCGATCACTAACCAATCGATTACAACTCGAAAAACTAACTCAAAATCAGAATTGAATCTAAATTCGATATCACAGTGTTGACTCCATATTCTTGATTTGATTTCAATTAGATCTGCTCTGATACCATTTGTGTGTCCCTGATTCAAGTTTCTAATCACAATTAATCAAACAAAACAAGATTATCAAACTACATGTTTCAATTCAATTATCAAATTCAAACAATTACAAACTGTTTATCTCTCTCTCTCTCTAGAACAATATTTCTCTCTCTACAACTCTCTCTACCTTAATGCGTATCTAACTCTTCTTTTAGTCATATATCTATTAAAACAAAAACAAAACTATTTAAACTAAGCAACAAATACAAAGGAACAAAACAATACAAATTGACTTTGACTTTATTACAAAAAGACTTTGACTTTCACTGAGAGTTGACTTTCCAGCTTTTGACTTCTTGTACTTTGACCTCTGATCTCCATGATCTTGTATCCAACATATTTCTACTCTAACAGACGATTATCAAAGCTTTTACCTCCCGATTGAAATCTCGGCTTCTTGAACGAACTTGGCGGGCTCTCCCACCTTCTCTTTTCCACAATCTTCGTCTTTTCCTCTTTGTCCCGAGCAAAGAGTTTTTCCGTCACATTGGCCTCTTTGATTGTTTCATGGAATAGAGGCTTTGGAGTTGTGGACCACTGAAATCATGTCCGCGGGTAAGCCCTTCAAGTATGCTTTCACCTTCTCTTTCTTGGTCGGGACCACATGTTCCACCAAATTTAACTTCTCCATAAACAGGCGGGTATACTCTTTCACCGACAAATCCCCCTTCTTGATCGATCAAAACTCCTCTTCTATCATGTCCAACTCTTCTTCATTGTAGTACTCTTCCAACAATTTCCTCTTAAACTTGGTCTAAGCCATCTTGGCTAATGCAGATTCCTCTACAGTCGCGGTGAAAACATTCCACCATGTTAGTGCCAAACCCTGAAGCATCTGAGAACCATACTTCACCTTTTGGCCCTCATCACAGTCACAGGCTCAGAAGGCCTGTTCAATTTCTCTAAGCCAGTTCATACACTTTACGGGCTCTTCGGTCCCGACAAACACCGGCGGTTTACAACAGAGGAAGGATTTGTATGAGCATCCCTTTCCCGGTTATCTTGTATCCAAGGTCACCAAACCCTCGATGCGGTTCTCGTCTCCGGTACCCCTGGAATCCGTAATGACCATATTTTCTTTAACCGTCTCATGACGACGGTGATTCACCTCTCGGTCCTCTAATAGCTTCATGAACAACTCTTGTTGCTTTGCCATGGTTTCATTCATGGCTCTCATCATATCCATCATTTGTGTCTAAGGGTTTACCTTAGTCAAAATTGGATCGACAGTGACAATATCAGTCCTCGGAATTTATTCCACCCTTCCGACAAGCATAGGTAGAATTGGAGGTTCAACTGTTACTGTTGCATTCGACTTATCAGTCGTGGATTCTGTCACACCTTGACCCTTTGGTGACGTTTGAAGATGACTCCGAGTATTTACCATTTTCGTCTGTCATACAACCAAGAGAGGTAAAAGATGGGCTACACAAGATTATACACAAGAAACGTACTAATACAATTCATCGATCATCATATTCGTAGTAATTCAAGTATGCTCACATAGAAATACATTCATAATTACAGTAGTTAAGTGAGATTATGAACATATTTTATATAAGAATTCTCGCTACCATTTCTTACAATTCTCAATGGTGTAATTTCCGTTGACTCTAAGACTGTCCCATCTTAGAAGTTCTACCAATTCTCACACTTCATTGCCTAAAAAGTCTCAGCTTATATCTAGGCATCGAGATTACTTACCTAGTTCGCTTAAACTAGAGCTTTGATACGAACTTGTAACACCCTAAAAATTAGACGAATTAAAAATTTAAAATTTCGGCAATATAACGTCTAAAATACGAAGGTCCAAAATACCCTGTAAATATAAACATTCAACAAGGACAAAATCCCAACTTCAAGACAACTAAAACCCATATCAAATTGGGTTAGTTTGCATCAAATCGGAATGGTAAGAGTAAGGGGACATATAAATACAACAACGTACTTCATCTAGAATAAATTCGAACTAGATTAACTGTTGGGTCATCTAAGATTTGAAGATGACCTCCCCTTTTCGGCTTGTAATTATATATCTGTAAAATGATTGAATATTTTCATACTTAGGAAATTTTATGGTTCTTTGTAATAGCTTAGTTATGCCTTAAAAGATCGGTGAATCGAAGACCAACCGAATCCAACATGAAGCAAGTCTACTGATGCGGATCAAGATGAACTTCAGAAGAACTAAGCCAACACTGCCAAAGATATTCAACATCTTCGGCAGACATCCTCCTTGCCGATCTCTATTCTCTTCGGCAGAGGCTTTATTGCCGAACTCTCATACATCGGCAACCTTTGCCAAACCTTCGGCAGAGCCTCACACTGCCAAACATCTTCTCTGTTCGATGGTATCTTTATAGCAAATTCTCACGATTTGACTATACTTCCTCATTCACAATGTCATTCTGACAAAAGGAATTGAAACTTCTATTGCACAGAGGATATTCACTTGAGTTCTGATCTGACTGAGACTTTCTTCTTAAAAGATCTCAAAAAGATTTGTACCAGATATATTTTAGTAAGATATTGTCCTTTCATAGTACAAAAGTTACATTTTGTATTGTGATAAGTCACTTCAAATATCTTATAATTTATTGAAGAAATCTCAACTACTCATGCATTAAATGACATGTGTCATTTGTATTTAATGCATGGGGTAGTATATAAAGGGTGAAGACCTCTCCATGCAATACATGCTTTCAGCTCAAGAAATCTTTGTCCATTCAAGCAAGTTGTTAAGTTTGTCTCTCTCATAGCTTTTTGTCTTAGTGTTCTTCAAAAGTTGTGTTCTTAAGTTTTTCTAAGTGATAGATTGTTAGGATAGTTTTACTATTCTTTTTCGCAACAATATGTGTAAGCTAAGTGTAATTCTAGATAATTTTTATTATCTAATAAAGAATAAAAACTAAGTAAAATTTTGAGTATTGTATTCAATCCCCCCTTTCTACAATACTTATTTACTTATCTTGGGACTAACAAGTGGTATCAGAGCAGGTTGGTTTAATCTAATAAACCAGATCTGCGATGGCATCACCATCTTCTGCTAAGGTTGAGTCCTCTTCCCAAAACTCTTTTCCTATCGACAATGGCTCTATAGCCAAACCTCCGAAGTTCAACCCCAATAACTTTTCCCTTTGGAAAAGTCGCATGATGTTGTTTCTTGAGGGTGTCGATAATTGTTTTCTTACTGTTCTTCGTGACGGTCCTCTCATCCCTAAATTCTGGGACAAATTTGTTAAATCTCCTAAGGAAAAATAAAAGGACAAAGATATTGTGTATGAAGATTCTGATGACTCATCTGACGAGGAAAGAACTTCTGCTACTGGGCGATACATTATCAAAAAGCCCAAAGAATACACCGATGAAGACAAGCGCCTCATAGGCCTTGACTCTAGAGTTCGTGCAATCATTGCTCTCACTCTTTCATATGAAGTGTATCATTCATTGGTTAACCTTTCTACTGCCAAGGAAATGTGGTCTACTCTATATGTTCTGTACGAAGGTACAGATGAGGTTAAGAAAAGTAAGAAAATATCTCTCATACGAAAGTACGAACTATTCTCCCACGAAAAGGGAGAATCTCTTTCTGAATATTACAATCGCTTTAATAGTCTTCTAAATGATCTCAAACTTCAGGGGAGATTATATGATAATGAGGAAGTCATGTGCAAGTTCATGGATGGACTTTTGGACTTTTGGGAGAACATCTGTACTTGTATCAAGACAACCAAGGATCTTGATCATCTTCCCCTTCCTGTGCTCTATGGAACTCTTTTCAATTATGAGCAAACTCGAATCCAAAGGAGAACTATCATAAAAGAGATAAAAGCCCCTCCTATGGCTCTTATCAGTGATAGCTCCAAGAAATCTGTGTGTATCCCTCGCATAACCTATCCTTCAGACGATTCTGACCGAGAGAGCCATGATGACTCAGATCACCATTCGGAGGCCTATCTGAGTGAGGCCGATGATGAGGGTGATGAAACCTCAGTTGATCAAATGACGGAGGAAATGGGCATGCTAGCCAATTTTTCCAAATTTCGAAACAACCACTCTTCTAACCGTTTCAGATCTAACAGAAAATCTTCTTTCTCCTCAAAGAACTCTATGGATAAATCCCAAGAGGAATGCTACGCATGTGGTAAGAAAGGCCACTTTGCATCTAAGTGCAGAAGCAATCCTCCAAGGAAATCTAAATCAAATTCTTCCAACTCTTCTAAAGGAAGGAAATTAAGATCGATTTCTACTGGTTGATCTCACTCTCGAAAATCCTCTTCGTCTTCCTTCAAAGATCATTCTGATCGAGCTGAAAAATATAAAGCTAAATATAAGAGAGAAAAAGAAAGAAATGAAAGCTCTCTTCGTAAAGGAAAAGGACTAATGGATGAATCCCATGATTGGGCTGATGAGCCCACCTTTGACAGTGAGAAAGAAATTTCTAGCAAATGTATCATGGACAAGACTGATGATGTGGCCAAGGATACTGACACAATGATGGACTTCTCTACTGAGTGCTCTTCTTCTTCTTCCCAGGTACATCCCTTTCACTCTCTCTCAAATGATGAAAAGATCGAAGCATATGACTCTTTAACGGTGCTTTATCATAATGAAAAAGATGCCAAGAAAAGAGCCAATGCATAGATCAAGTCTCTCTCTTCTCAGCTTCAAGTCTGTCTTTCTCAGCTAAATCAGTTTGATAAAATAAAAGTTGAATTAGAAGATTTAAAAACTATTAACTTTGTTCTTGCAAAAGAGAAGAATAAACTGTTTAAACGTCTTCAAAAGGAACAAGAAATAGTCAACAAATGGACCGCTTCTTCCAAAAACCTCGAAAAGATTTTTCAAGACCAAGTAACTGGTGATGATAAGTTTGGCCTAGGTTATGGCAAAATGGATGTTGACTATCCTCCCTCTCAGGATCTTCCTTCTTCTTCTCAAAATCTTCTTTCTCTCCCTAAACTTCCTTCATACTCTCCCGAATGTACTGATTCTAACTCAGGAGATTATGGCTCTGTATATTCTATGGATCTTCGTGATTCTAGAAAATTTGGAGTTTTTGTTTCTGCTAAACAAAATAAACCTCAACTTGAGGAGGACCAAGATTCGAATGACATTGTCAAACCCGTAGATAATATGTTTAAATCTTTGAATCTTGGTGAAGCTTCTTCCTCCTCTTCTTCTTCCATGAAACCTACCTTCCTTGATGGGAAGTCAATAGCTATAGATCTTTGTTGGGAACTGAAGAAAAACTCAAGTATGGTTAATGCTGCTGGTTCAGAGTTAATACTGCTAGAAGACTTAAAGGTTAATACTGCTGAGTGTTACTACTGCTAGTAGTTAATACTGCTAGTCAAAGTTAGTGCTGCTTGAACAAAGTTAGTACTGCTTAGCTAGTTAGTACTGCTAGTGGTTAGTACTGCTTAGTAGTTAATGCTGCTAGAAGGAAGTTAATGCTGCTGAAGATTAATACTGCTTATATGATGAAGATTCGTATGAAAGGATATACATAGAAGCTTAGAGATATACATAGAAGATATACTGAAGATATTTTATTTATTGTAATTATCTTTGTATTCAGTATATATTGTATTGCTTAGAATAGTTAGATAACTTTTGTTTTCATTCTTTTTGAGAGAAAAACAACCTCAAGGCATAGATCCTAATTCTAGAGAAGTAGAATTCGTATTGGTGAGCCTGTTCATCAATATTGAGGTTGAGTGAGTAATCTTGTAACTTCAAAGCATTCAATACAAGTTTACAGTTTGTTCTTCATATTTTCTGTATTGATTTACTGTTTAATTGAATATCAAAGTGTTATTCCGCAAACTTCTTTGATATTGTTTCTGAGAATTAATTCTTGTTGAGAATTCGATCCTGACAAGTGGTATCAGAGCCTGATTTCTCAGAAACAACTATTCATCATGGAAAATCTTGCAGAATCAAGCAGTACTTTGGTCTCAAAGGTTCCAATGCTTAGACCCAATGAATTCGATATGTGGAAGATCAGAATCAAGCAGTACATACTCCTCACTGACTATTCTACGTGGGACATCATAGAGAATGGTCCTTCTGAAGCAGGAAAGATTGGTGCAGATGGAAAGAGAACTCCACCAAAAACTGATGCAGAAAGAAAGATCAGACAGACAGAGATGAAAGCCTTGAGCACCTTGCTCTTGGCTATTCCCAATGAATATCAACATCAGTTCTGTAACTGCACTGATGCAGAGATGCTCTGGAATGCTCTGGAGAAGAGATTCTCTGGTACCAAAAGTACCAAGAGAAATCAGAAAGCCATTCTGAAGCAACAATATGAGAACTTTATGTCAACCAAGAATGAGTCCATGACTCAAACTTTTGACAGGTTCAACAAACTTATTGGTGAACTAGCTACAGTGGGAGTACAAATTGATCAAGATGATCTGAACAGAAAGTTTCTAAGGTCCTTGAGTGATGAATGGACCATGTATACTGTGTCTTTCAGACAGAATGATCAACTGGAAGAAAAGGAACTTGATGATCTTTATAATGATCTAAGAGTTTTTGAATCTGAGGTAGAGGCTAAAAAGAGGCCTTCTGGGTATGTTCACAATGCTGCACTCCTGGTATCAACTGATTCTACTTCCAATCTTGAATCAGTTAGTACTGCCAATGGAACAAACCAAGAGAAAGGCACTGAAACTGTGTTTGAGGCCTTTCTGGCAAGTCATGGAAACTCTTCTCTCATTAATGATGACTTGGAACAACTCAATCCAGATGATCTTGAAGAGATGGATATTAAATGGCAGATGGCCATGCTCTCCATGAGAGTTAAAAAGTTCATCAAAAGAACTGGGAGGAACAACTTCTCCCAAAGAAGAGAAGATGGAGCAGGATTTGACAAGTCCAAGGTTGAATGTTACAAATGCCATCAAAAGGGACACTTTGCTAGAGAATGCAGAAGTGGAATGTCTCAGAATAACAACCACCAACAAGCTCAATCTGGAAGCTTCAACAGAAACTCTGCACAAGCCCTTGTCTCTCAACAAGGTATGGGGTTTGATTGGAGTGATCAAGCTGAAGAGGCTATTCAGAATCAAGCTCTAATGGCAGAGGTGTCTGATCTCCCTACAGAGGTAACTTCCAATCTTTGCTCTCAAAATTGCATTAACACTGTTAAAAGGTATAGGGATCACAACCAGAACATGAGTGATGACCTTAAGAGATTGGAAAAGGACATAAAAGATTATGTGAGGATTGTTGAGAGATTTGAAGAACAGATTAAGGGTTTTCAAGCTAATGAGCTTCAACACTCTTATGACACAAATTACTGGAAGTGGGAGAAGAATGACTTAGAGCTTCAACTGACCAGATCTAAAGAAGAAAGTGAAAAGCTAAGAGGAGAGCTAGCTAAAGTCAAACTTGATGTAGAAAAGTTTTCTAATGCTTCCAAAGCAATGGATTCTTTGTTACAAACTCAGATTCATGATAAACTGAGAAGAGGTATAGGGTACAATACCACACCACCACCCTATAACAACAACTACATCCCTCCTAGTTCAGAGTTGTTAGAAACAAAGGATAGGAAGGATCTACCTAAGGGAGCCACTGAAATAGATCCCTTAGATGAAGTGGTTGTTAAGGATAAAACTGAGAAAGAAGTTGTCAAGGATAAGGACAATACTGTGAGTGGTGAGATTCCTGAAGAAAATCACATTATCACCAATGAGGGATGTGTAAAGCACTGGATCAAGTCCAAAGAGATAGAAAAGACTAACGGAAATGATAACAAGGTCCATTACAAACAAACCACAGTTGTGAATCCTGGATCTTGTGAACAGTGTGATTGCAATAAAACCAAGAGCCTAATTTCTGGTTTAAAAAGAGGAAATCAAAGAAACTGGAATAATCAATGGGCTCAGAAACAAGGAGTTGATCTGAATAAAATCAATAGACCAAAACCTTGTTTTATATGTGGCAAGTTGAATCACTTGGCTAAGTATTGTTACTTTAACCCTATTAACCAACAGATGAACTTTCAAAGATTTGTGCAAAAATCTGGGGGTTATAGGAAGGCTGGAAAGAAACATGTGATAAAGAAATATGTTGAAAGTAAAGGCACTTTAAAGAAAAAGATTTTAAAAGAAAGTATCAAAATGTGGGTGCCTAGAAGTACTAACAGTATTAGTACTGCTAACAATATTAGTACTGCTAACACAGTTACTACTGCTAACAGTGTTAGTACTGCTGAAAATATTAATGCTGCTAATACTGTTAATACCTCTTCAAAAGTTAATACTGCCAACACAGTTACTGCTGCTAACACAGTTACTACTTCTAACAAAGTTAGTGCTGCTAAGCATGCAAGTGCTGCCAAGGTAGTTAGTACTTCTAAAACTAGTACTGATTCTAGCAAACATAGTTCCAAGCCTATTATTGTAACAAAGTACTCCAAGAATGAGGAGTTAAAGTTCAAAAATCTTGTCAAGAAAGAATGCAAATATTTTGATGAGAAAGGGGTACCCAAGACCACTTTGGCTTGGGTTCCTAAATCATACTAATTGATTTATCTAATGTGCAGGGCAACCAACAGCTCAAGGGAAAGAGCATTTGGCATGTTGATAGTGGTTGCTCTAGGCACATGACAGGCAACATGTCATGCCTTCAGGATTTCAAGCATATCAATGGAGGACATGTTGCATTTGGAGACAATCTTACTGGTGGTAAGATAAGCGGAAAAGGTAATGTCACCAAAGGTAAGATGACATTTGAGGATGTCTACTATGTTGATCAATTAAAGTACAACCTGTTAAGTGTATCACAGGTTTGTGACAAACAACATAGTATATTATTTACTAATACTGAGTGTATGATCCTTGCTCCAGGGTTCAAGGTAGTTGATGAAAGCATGATACTACTTAGAACTCCAAGGAAGGACAATGTTTACTGTCTTGATATGGACAATGTTGATAGTGATTCATCTCTAAATTGTCTTGTTTCAAAAGCTTCTGTAGATGAATCCTCTCTATGGCACAGAAGGATGTGTCACATGAATTTCAAGACTATGAACAATCTTGTTAAAAATAACCTTGTAAGAGGGTTACCTTCAAAAGTCTTTTCATGTGATGATCATTGTGTTGCTTGTCTTAAAGGCAAACAACACAAAACTTCTCATAAGACCAAAGAGTTAAATTATGTTTCTACTTGTCTCCAGTTATTGCATATGGATCTGTTTGGTCCTACAAATGTTATGAGTATAGGCAAGAAATCTTACTGCTTGGTTATTGTTGATGATTACTCCAGATTTACTTGGGTATATTTTCTAAGGACTAAGGATGAAACAAGTGGTCTTATCAAATCCTTTATTCTAAGAATTGAAAACCAAACTAATCAAAGAGTAAAAGTCATTAGATCAGATAATGGAACTGAGTTTAAAAATCATGATCTAAACGCCTTTTGTGAAGAAAAAGGTATTGAGAGGCAATATAGTGCTCCTAGGACTCCTCAACAGAATGGTATTGCTGAAAGGAGGAATAGAACACTAATAGAGGCTGCTAGATCTCTGTTGGCTGATTCAAAATTGCCAATTACCTTCTGGGCTGAAGCAGTTAATACTGCTTGTTATGTCCAAAACAGAGTTCTAGTGGTCAAGCAAAAGAACAAGACCCCATATGAGCTTTTAAATAAAAGAAAACCTTTTATTGGTTTCTTCAAACCTTTTGGGTGTTCTTGTACAATTCTAAATACCAAATCTCACTTAGGTAAGTTTGATAGCAAAGCAGATGATGGATTTCTTGTTGGATATTCATCTCAGAGTAAGGCCTACAGAATATTTAACTCTTCTTCTAGAATAATTGAAGAAAGTGACAATGTCAAATGCAATGAGAGCACACCAAATCCTGTTGGATCTGGACCTCAGTGGCTATTTGACATTGATTCACTAACTAATTCTTTTGGTTTCAGTAGTGATGATTCTACAGGAACAGGATGTGGAGGATCAGGGACCACACAAGTCTCAGAAAGTATATCTAAATCTGTGATATTTCCCATACCCACAGTGAATTCTGTTGAAGACTGTGAAAAGGAATCATTTACTGGACCAAATCAGAGTGAAGAAGAAACTAGAGATGAGGAGACTCAAGAAAATAAAGAATCAGAAGTGGCATCTGAAAACACTTCAGTTGAGTTGCATGACTCTAATCTAGAGGCTGGACTGAATGAAGAACCTAGTCATAACACCAGAGTTCAAAAGAATCATCCTCCACAGCTGGTAATAGGAGATATCTCTTCTCCTATGATGACTAGACATCAAAGCAGGCTTCAAGAAATGCAAGATCAACAGCATACAGTCCTTTCTTGTTTTCTATCCCAGCTTGAGCCTAAAAAGGCACATGATGCTATGAAAGAATCTAGCTGGATAGAAGCAATGCAAGAAGAACTGTTACAGTTCAAGCTACAAGATGTATGGGATCTAGTAGACCTTCCTAAAGGTCACAGAGCAATTGGCACAAAGTGGATTTTCAGAAACAAGAGAGATGAAAGAGGTATTGTCATAAGGAACAAAGCAAGGCTGGTGGCTCAGGGATATACTCAAGAAGAGGGTATAGATTATGAAGAAGTGTTTGCACCCGTGGCTAGAATAGAAGCAATCAGACTATTCCTAGCCTATGCTTCTTACATGAACTTCAAAGTCTATCAAATGGATGTAAAAAGTGCCTTTCTCTATGGGTCAATTGAAGAAGAAGTATATGTCTGTCAACCACCAGGGTTTGAAAACCCAAGCTATCCAGACAGGGTATACAAATTAAAGAAAGCACTTTATGGACTACATCAAGCTCCAAGAGCATGGTATGACACTCTGTCATCCTATCTCTTGGAAAATGACTTTGAAAGAGGAGTCATTGATAAGACTCTATTTATCAAGAGAAAGAAGAAGGATATCTTGCTGGTCCAAATTTATGTTGATGACATTATCTTTGGATCTACCAGAAACAACATGTGCAAGGAGTTTGAGGATTTAATGCATCAAAGGTTCAAAATGAGTTCCATGGGGGAACTTACTTTCTTCCTTGGACTCCAAGTTCAACAGAAGTCAGATGGCATTTTCATATGTCAATCCAAGTATGTGCAGGATATTCTAACCAAGTTTGGTTTCTCAGAATCAAAACCTGCCAGCACACCTATGGAAACACACAAGCAGATCACAGCAGATCTTGAGGGGGAGGATATGGATGAGCATCATTATAGATCCATGATTGGCTCTCTCATGTATCTCACAGCATCAAGGCCAGATATAATGTTTCCAGTCTGTGTATGTGCAAGATTCCAAGTTAGGCCAAAGCAATCTCACTTTCAAGCTGTTAAGAGGATATTCAGATATCTCAAAGGGCAACCCAGATTGGGACTTTGGTATCCTCATGACTCACCCTTTGACCTAATAGCATACTCAGACAGTGATCTAGGTGGGGCAAACTTGGACAGAAAATCTACTTCTGGAGGATGTCAGTTTTTGGGTGCTAGACTAGTCTCATGGCAGTGCAAGAAACAAACCACAATATCCACATCTACAACAGAGGCAGAGTACATAGCAGCTGCAAGTTGCTGTTCTCAAGTCTTATGGATTCAGAATCAAATGTTGGATTATGGGGTAACCTTTCTACACACTCCAATCTTTATTGACAACAGCAGTGCTATTAGCATTGTAAATAATCCAGTCAAGCACTCAAAGACAAAGCACATTGAGATCAGGTATCACTTCATAAGAGACTGTAATGAAAAGAAAATTATTCAAATTGTAAAAGTTCACACTGATAATCAGTTTGCTGATTTATTCACTAAAGCTTTTGATGTGGGTAGATTCACTTTCTTGGTAACAAGTGTGGGAATGATCAACTCTGAATAATCTCCTTCTCAAAAAGTGGTTTTATACCTGTATATTTTTATTCTTGGTGTTACTAATCTTCTTTTTCAGGATATGCATAGCAGTACTCAGTGTTTAGCAAGTTTAAAACAGAGTTTAAAAGGAGTAAGTTTAGTTAATACTGCTAGTAGTAAATACTGCTTTCAGTTAATACTGCTAGTAGTTAATACTGCTAGTGGTTAATACTGCTAGTAGTTAATACTGCTTTCAGTTAATACTGCTAGTAGTTAATACTGCTTTCAGTTAATACTGCTAGTAGTTAATACTGCTAGTGGTTAATACTGCTAGTGGTTAATACTGCTAGTGGTTAATACTGCTAGTAGTTAATACTGCTAGTAGTTAATACTGCTTTCAGTTAATACTGCTAGTAGTTAATACTGCTCTAGGTTAATACTGCTTATATTCCGAATACTATAAATACTCTTTGCCCGCCTAAAAGTTCATAACGACTCTTTGCATACTGTTCTCTTGCGCTCAAAACCTTTTCTCTCTCAAGTTCGAAGTTTTCAGGCAAGTTTTTCACTAAGATCAATGGCATCCATGACTTTCATCGACGAGCACAACGAGATTGCGATGCTACAAAAGCCAAAGCAAGCTTCAGGATTTCATCAGATTGTGGATTTCCTCAAGACAAGCCACATTGCTCATGCTCTTATTGTATCCCCTACAATCTACATTGAGCATCAAAGGCAGTTCTGGGCTAATGCAACCATTGTTGTGGAAAATGGTGTGCAAATGATCAAGACCAGAATCTGTGATCAATCACTAACAGTTACTGAAGAGGTTATTCGCATCAGTCTACGTCTAGACGATGCCTCTGGTATAACTTCTATCCCAAACGATGAACTATTTTCAAATCTTACAAGAATGGGGTATGGAGGCCCATTGGGAGTTTTCAAATTTTCTAAAGCAAAATTCTCACCCCAATGGCGTTTCTTTGTTCATACTCTTATGCATTGTATCTCCAAAAAGACTACTGGATGGAGTGAGTTCAGCAGCACTATTGCTTATGCTTTGGTGTGCTTGGCCACTGCCAGAAAGTATAATTTTTCTAAAATGATTTTCAATGATCTTGTCTCAAACATGGGAAACAAAAAGAGCTTTTTTATGTATCCCAGGTTTGTTCAAGAAGTTATTACTCATGAATTAACGGATATACCTCAACCTGTTGGGGTATATGTACCTAAACCCCCCAAAGGCAAGGTTTTCTCAAATATGAGAAGATCTGCTGGGGACTCTGAAGGAGTTGACACCCCATTGTTCTCTACAATGATGGTGGTGCCACAAACCAATGAAGGTATGGCAGCAGGGTCAAGGCCCCCATTAGACCAACCCACTGCTAGCCAAGCCCAACCTTCCCTCTCAAAATCAATTCCCCAGTCCCTTCTTGAAAAACCAACCTCTCCCATCACCCAAACTTACAAGAGAAAACAGGTAAAGAAGGCTCCTTCCCTTCTTGTACCATTACCCACTAAGCCTATAAGCCCTCTAAGGGAGAATTCTCCCCTAGAGAATATCCAAAGGGAAACCATAAGGGTGTCTCCCAACCCAAAGGAGGTGCTCTCTGAGGAGGAGGTAGAGCATATGGGTGATGAGGCTGCCACTACTCCTGCTAGTACAGAGGAGGAAAGTGGTAACATCAATAAGACCTCCCCCATGGCAACTTTGAATGAGCAATCATTTGAAGGTCCCTGGTGCCAAGAAACCACAGGGGTGGATAGTGCCTCTGCAAGGCAGAAGACTTCCACAAATAAAAGATCCAATGATCCTTCAAAGGAGGGTAACACTTCTGGAGAGGGTGAGGACAGATATACGTACGATGAATTGATGGAAACAATGGGGAACATCAATCAAGATGTTCTCAAACAAGGCAAATAAATTGAAGAAATGAAGCTAGTAATTCTGTCACAACAAGAACAGATTGCTAAGCTGAAGAGGATGGTGGTTAGTCTGGTACAAAGGAAGAAGAGAAAGCAATTCCAATTAAGGAGAAGGACCACTGAGGATGATGCTCCCAAAAAGGGGGAGATCAACATGGAAGAAGCCACAAGAAAGGGGGAGCTTGATGGAGAGAAAGTTGATGTTCAGGGGGAGAAGCAAGAAGAAACAGTTACTACTGCTGACATTAATAAAGCAGCAGAAACTGTGAAAGAAGTGTTAACAGATCTTGAGATTGCAGAAACCTTACTAAAAGCCAAGAATGATACTCCCAAGGTCACTTCAAAGACCAAAGGTGTAATCATAAAAGAACAAGGTGAAGTGATCAAGAAAGATAACAGTAAGAAGGCAATGAGCAAAGATAAAGGAAAAGCAAAGATGGTAGAATCTGATCAACCAATCAAAAAGCAAAGGTTGGTTGAATCAGATGAAGCCCTAGCTAAAAAGATGCAGGAGGATATTGAAAAAGAAGAAAGAGTTCAGATGGAAAAGGACAGGGAAATGGCAAAAGCTCTAGCTGCTGAACTGAATGAAGCTTATCAACAGAGTATGGCAACTGAAATTGCACAGAAGAAAGCTGCAAGTATGAAGAAATCTGTGGTGAAAACAGTTGCAAAGAAGAGAAGACCCTCAAAGACATTCCTAGGTACCCAAGAGAGAAACAAGATGATTATATTTCTCAAAGGTGCTGTAGGAGTCAAAAAGGAGATGTTCTCCAAAATGTCTTTTGAGAAGATCAAAGAACTCTATGATTCAGAGATGTTAAAGCTTCAGGGAAGTGAAACTGCTAGGGTGGAGATGGAGAAGAGGATGAAAGAAAGTAATGACTTTGATTGTCAAAAGCCATTTCCAGATGAGCAAGAAACACCCCCTAAGAAAGAGACAACTCTGGGAGAAAGTCTAAAGACTTTAAAGAGAACCAAGATTATGGTAAGGAGAAAGCTAATCAAGAAGCCTAGAGTATCTGAAGAAGAGGCTGAAAAGGCTGCTGAAGAAGAAGGAGCAACTGAGTCATCCAAACTGAAAGAGCCAGCAAACACAGATGATGTAAATTTGTATATGGTAGTGATGGATAAAGTGCCTGAACCAATTTCAGCAGAACCTGTAGGAGTTAAGCCTCCTGAGGTCATTCACTGGGATACATTGACAGTGGATGGAAAGGAATACATAAGGCTAAAAAGGAAGGATGAAAAGTATGAAGTGTTCAACACATGGGCAAAAATTGTCAGAACATGTTCTAGATCAGATCTTGAAGAGATGTTTGAGATAGGAATGAAGTTGTATGCAGATATTCTAAAGGCTCCAGGGATTTCAATTACAAAACTGGTAATGGAGTATCTGTGTATGATGTTCAAACCTGAAGAAGTAAAGCACTTGATCAAGGATGTCTTCAAATCAGTAAACAGTTGGACTCTATATGAAATTAGTGGAGTATATACAGTGACTTTGGATTTAAATCACACTGAATACTTCCTAGTGGATAGAGTGTATAATCATAGCAGATTGAAGCTACATGCCATGCTGAAGAAAAAGTTAAGGTGTGTTCCAGATTCAGAAATGGCTAAATACTTGATTCAAAGAACCATCAATCAGAGTTTGGGATTGGATGCAAACACTGGGATTTAGGCATTGATAGAGTTTTGGGAGCATCTTGAAGAAAATTTGAAGAACTTGACTTCTCTTCCTAAAAGTCAAGTTAGGGGGAGATTGTTGGGAACTGAAGAAAAACTCAAGTATGGTTAATGCTGCTGGTTCAGAGTTAATACTGCTAGAAGACTTAAAGGTTAATACTGCTGAGTGTTACTACTGCTAGTAGTTAATACTGCTAGTCAAAGTTAGTGCTGCTTGAACAAAGTTAGTACTGCTTAGCTAGTTAGTACTGCTAGTGGTTAGTACTGCTTAGTAGTTAATGCTGCTAGAAGGAAGTTAATGCTGCTGGAGATTAATACTGCTTATATGATGAAGATTCGTATGAAAGGATATACATAGAAGCTTAGAGATATACATAGAAGATATACTGAAGATATTTTATTTATTGTAATTATCTTTGTATTCAGTATATATTGTATTGCTTAGAATAGTTAGATAACTTTTGTTTTCATTCTTTTTGAGAGAAAAACAACCTCAAGGCATAGATCCTAATTCTAGAGAAGTAGAATTCGTATTGGTGAGCCTGTTCATCAATATTGAGGTTGAGTGAGTAATCTTGTAACTTCAAAGCATTCAATACAAGTTTACAGTTTGTTCTTCATATTTTCTGTATTGATTTACTGTTTAATTGAATATCAAAGTGTTATTCCGCAAACTTCTTTGATATTGTTTCTGAGAATTAATTCTTGTTGAGAACTCGATCCTGACAATCTTCCCACAAAAAGAAAGGTAACGCCTCCTCCAAAAGGTAAGTCTCTGGTCCCACTTACTAAGTTCATTCCCAGATCTGTAAACTTGAAAAAGTCAAAATCTAAGGGAATCTCTATTTCTTCTCATCCTTCCTCTGAAAAGGGAATTCTAGGACCCATGCCTAGTATTCTTCCTACTCCTCTCAAGTAAACCATTCTTACTACTTCTTCCAATCCTCTTAACGCCAAGTCCAAGGGAAAATCCAAAAAATCTTCTCAAGAATCTAAAAAGGTGTTCATTTATCGTAAATGCTATAATTGTGGTGACACTTTTCATTTGGCTAAGGTTTCCCAAAGGAACGAATTGACAGATATAGTTAAGTTGGTCCTTCTCCCTCTCCTAACCCTAAAGGACCCACCTCAAAATGGGTACCAAAGGATTGATTTCTTTGTGATTGCAGGTCATTGGACATAATCAAACTTGGTATCTTGATAGCGGGTGCTCATGTCATATGACCGTGAATAAATCTCTTCTAATAAACTATGTGACTGAAAAGGGACCAACTGTAACGTTTAGTGACAACTCTCATGGTTCCACTAAAGGCTATGGAACTCTCTCTAATGGTTCCATCACATTCAACAAAGTAGCATGCATAGAAGGATAAATGCACAATCTTCTGAGCATTAGTCAACTATGTGAAGCTGCACGGTCTATGCTGAGTGAATCTAATCTTCCTACCTATTTCAGGGATGAAGCAGTCAACACATCCTGTTTTACTCAAAATAGGTCTATCATAGTGAAAAGACACAACAAGACCTCTTATGAAGTCTTTTATGGCCGAAAACCCAACATCAACTTTCTTCACGTTTTCGGCTGTGTGTGTTTCATTCTAAATGATCGAGAACATCTTGGGAAATTTGATCCCAAGGATGATGAAGGAATCTTTATGGGATATTCTCTCACCTCCAAATTCTATAGAGTCTACAACCTCAAGAGGAAATGTATTGATGAATCGATACACATAAAGTTTGATGATCAAAAGTCATCTTCTCTTTCTTGTGATGATAATGAGTTATATCAATGGATCACTTCTTGTATAGGAGAAGATTCTCATAATCAAAATTCGGCAGGACCTCTAGTGTCCCCTTTTCGACAAATCTACCTTCTCAGAACAACCAAAATTCGGCAGAACCCTCATCCTCTGCCGAACCAAATCCCCAGCTTGTGGTCACCAAAATCCCTGCCGAAACTATAAATCAAAACACTCCTCATCAATCTACCCACATCACCCCTACCGAACCTTTATCCTCATACTCTCCAAGACCATCTCCTGCACCTCTTCCACCAGCTATAAATGGACCAAAGATCGCCCTATTGAGCATATCATAGGAGATCAATAGGCAGGTGCTAAGACAAGAAGAGGTATTGGAAATATCTGCCTCTATGTGAACTTTCTCTCTATCATGGAACCCAAGAAAGTTGAGGAAGCTCTAGCCGATCCATGTTGGATCACTGCCATTCAAGAAGAGCTTTCTCAATTTGAAAGAAACAAAGTTTGGAGACTTGTACCTCGTCCTTATGGAAAGACCATCATTGGAACTAAGTGGGTCTTCAGAAACAAGATGGATGAAGAAGGCACTGTCATTCGAAACAAAGATAGGGTTGTTGCTCATGAATATCGACAGGAGGAAGGAATTGACTATGACGAAACATTTGCTCCTGTTGCTAGACTTAAGGCAATAAGAATCTTTCTAGCTCAAGCTGCTCACAAGAATTTCAGGGTCTTTCAAATGGATGTTAAGAGTGCATTTCTCAATAGAGAACTTGCTGAAGAAGTCTATGTGAAGCAACCTCCAGGTTTTGAAGATCCATCTCATCCAGACTACGTGTTCAATCTGGATAAAGCTCTCTATGGTCTCAAACGGGCTCCTCGTGCCTGGTATGATACTCTATCAGACTTTCTTCTCTCCAACAGATATACCCGAGGTAAAATTGACAACACTCTCTTTCTCAAGAAGACCAAAGGTAATATAATTCTTGTTCAAATCTATGTGGACGTTATCATCTTTGGTGCCACTGACGAATCTCTTTGTCAGGAGTTTGCTTCTCTCATGAAGAGTAAATATGAGATGAGCATGATGGGTGAGCTAACATTCTTTCTTGGCCTTCAAATCAAATAAACTTCAAAAGGAATTTTCATAAACCAAAGTAAATACATTCGTGACCTTCTAAAGAAGTTTAATTTTGAAAATTGCTCTCCCATGAAAACTCCCATGGCACCACCTCTTAAAATTCATGTTGATCTAGCAGGTAAACCAGTTGACATCACCAATTACAGAGGAATGATTGGGTCTCTTGTTTATCTTATTGCTAGTAGACCATATACTATGTATTCTACGTGTCTATGTGCGCGTTATCAAGCCAATCCAAAGGAATCTCATTTGGTTGTTGTGAAGCGCATCTTTCGGTACCTAAAAGGTATTTGAATCTAGGTCTTTGGTATCCCAAAGACTCAGGTTTTGATCTAATTGGCTATTCATATTCTGATTTTGCAGGGTCTAAAGTGGATAGAAAAAGCACTACTGGCAGTTGCCAATTACTAGGTGGAAATTTGGTCAGCTGGTCCTGCAAGAAACAACATTCAGTCTCCACTTCTACTGCAGAAGCTGAATATGTTGTAGCTGGTAGTTGCTGTGTTCAGATATTGTGGATGAAGAATCAACTCCAATATTATGATAAGTTCTACTCACAAGTCCCTATACTGCGTGATAACTCAAGTGCAATAGCCATTGCAAATAACCCAGTGCTCCACTCCAGATCGAATCACATAGACATTCGGTATCACTTTATAAGAGATCATATCTCTAAAGGTGATATTGAGTTGCATTTCATCCCTACCGACTTTCAACTTGCAGATCTTCTCACCAAACCTCTGGATGAAACAAGATTCAAATTTCTTTTGGATCTTTAGGTATGTTAAATATTGATTAAAAAAATTCTCTTGTATTTTTTTTTGGTAAGAAAGTTTCCTACCAAATAGTTTTATTCAACAAACTTCCCTTCTACCGAACGCTCCTTTACCGAAAGTCTCTCTCTTTACATTTCATCCATTTTCAGTAAGTCTCAAGCATACCGAACATATACTTTGCCGAACATATTTCTTTGCAAATCTTCTTACTTTCGTCAAGACTCTCACACCTTTTTTCGGAAAGCCTCACGCATATTACCAAAACCCTCCTCTTCCTTCGGCAAACACACTATTCGACAAGCCTTACGCATACCGAACCTCAAATATTCGGTAAACTACCCCTATACCGAATCTTAACTATTTGGCATCTCTAATCCTTGCCGAATCTACTTCGGCACCTAGGTTGACGTGTTTTGTCCTTATCCACCTTCTTTTCTACTATCTCTTCGGCACCTCTGCATCATCTACTGTCTCCTTGCCATGTGTCATGATGTGACTTGGCATGTTAGGGACACGACCCTTCAGTCCACATCACGACTCTGCAAACGCCGTTTTTGGCCCCTTCCACTTCCCCATGTTTCCAAAACCATCATTACCCTTAATCTTTTTATTAATTTCAATTTATATCTTTTTGAAATCCACGTTTTCCCTGCACCTATAAATATATATTCTCGTCTCTCTTTTTCCTCTTTACCACCATATTCATTCTCTCTTGATACTCTCTTTTTCTGAAACCTGCAACCTCTCTCAAGCTTTTCTTTTTTCACCAATGGCTTCTTCCAATTCCTCTAAGACAAGCAAGAACGCACCACTCACTCGGGAAAATCTTACATTTCCCGCTTGCAACCACATTGCTCGACTCTCTGCTGATGTTGATCTTCTGGAGTTCAACCAAGTCTCGATCTTTCTTCAAATATCTCCTATTCGTCATTCTCTCACTGTGTCTACCAAGATGAGAAAGATGCTCCTTGGTAACTTTTGGCTCACATGCTCGTATGATGACACCACTCACCAGGTATCCGCTTCCATTCTTTCTGACTCTGAACATCCCAATCTCTCTTTCGGGGTTGAGGATGTTCATTATATCCTTGAACTACCTGTGTTCAAGCCTTTTGTTCCATTCCACGCTTATCGCGAACATGATGAAGTTGTCGCCGCCATGAACTACATTCACTATGGTAAGGGCAAGGGCACCGGGACTCTCCTATGCAAGAATATGGGAGGCATTTGGAACTTCTTTTTCTCCCATCTCATGTATTGTATTTCCCACAAGATGTCTAGGTGGGACCAATCTCCGGCCTTCGTTACTCCCTGGGCTAATGCATTGATGTTCACGCGACGTATCTACTTTGCTCAGGTGATATTTGAATCCATTGTTAATGTCACCTCTCCTTCTCGTACTCCTCACGTGTCTCTTCCAAGATTTCTATCGCTGATCATCAACCACAAGTTGGTGGGACCCCTTGCTGCCGACGCTGCTTTACCCGAGCCTACTATCTTGTATGACTTTCCAACTAATCAGCTTGGCAAACAAGTCTTTCACAAAGCAATGAAGGCTACCGACAACCCCTTGACGGCATGTATGATCTCTTTTGCTACTTCTGCCAATCCGGTATGGGGAGCTCCTGTGGATGTAGGTGTCGAAAGGCCTCAACATTCACAGGGTCAACCCAAATCGATGGTCCCTCTTCTCCTTCCTTTCTCCTGAGCCAAGACAGTAGCCTCGAAAAAGACTACTAAAAAGGCTATTGTCGCCGCACTTGCTTCTATGACAATGCCTCTGAAGAAGCCTTCGGAGACTACCCCTGTCAAATACTCTTCTTCTTCAAAGCCGCGGGGCTCTAAATCCCCTCCTAAGTCTCGTTCTAAGAGGCTTAGGAAACCTTTTTTTGGACGAACCTTACCATCCTTCTACCGATTCTCAAAACTCGGATGAAGTTGCACTTCTCTCCACTGGTCCAGGAGAATCTGCTAAGCCTAAGCCTACTCCTCCACTCCCTCTCAAAAGGGTTTGGCTGTACAAACGGAGATCCCTATTAAACCTTCATCCAAATTTCAATTGATGGATGAAGATGAGTTGGTCTCCTCTCCGAACCAACGCTCCTCTTCACCACCGCACAACCTCACACCCGGGTTCATGCCCGAAGTATCTGTACAGCTCGATGAAGAGCCGACATTTCCAGGTGTCGGTTCCAAGGGCATGAAGGTCTTTCTGGATATGTTGTTTTGTAACACCACCTCATTTGATGAAACCGAACAACGCACCCCATCACCCCAAGCCATCTTTTCACCACCAAAAACCTCACCACCAAAAACCTCACCACCGAAATCCTCTCCCACTAAACCATCTCCTAAAAAGCCTACCCCTTCTCCTCAATATACTCCAAAACACTCTCCAACCCACTCTACATCTTCTTCCACCGACTCCCCACCTGGTTTCCTATCGAAAAGGCCATCTCCACCACCTTACCGAAGCTTGCCTCACTAACCTCCCTCTCCCACTGCCGAAAGGGCGGGACCTTCAGTACCACCTCCATATGTGCCGAACCCCTCTCAGACTCATATATCCATTTCTGCTGAGGTGCTTGCCGACATACAGGATACTAATCGGCAACATCGTTTTCTTGGGCATCAATTTGAGCGTCTGCAGGGGGAGTTTGATCATTTTCTTGTCACCATTGGCCACTGCATCACCTTGATTGAACAAGGCTCTATCCGAGATCAAGAGCTATCTGTTTCTCTTGATGCGACCAACAAATCTCTTGCCGAGCTCCTTGGCCTCATTAAGGAGCAAAATACCAAAATTCTTCGTGTGAACTACGACTTTTTCAAATGAATGGACACCATGCGGCAGGATATTCTCGGTATTCGTGACTCTCTTAGTGATGCTTTGGACGCTGTTCTCAAAGAGGTTATCAATCTCATCGACAACAACACCAATCTCACCCTTGCTATGGCTGATATCAAAGTTGCCTCCGATGCTCGTGACCAAGAGCTTGCCTCTCTTCGGCAAAGGGCTAATACTCAGGACCAGGTAAACACTCAATACTGTGCCGATTCTCTTGATATTGACATCACCGACTCTGCTTTCGGTCCTATTGATAAAAGATGTTTGCAACGTATTAATCGTCACATTGGTCGTGTGTCGGCCAAGGCTGGGCTTTCTTCCCCGGCACGCACTGAGGGGGAGAAACCATCTGAGGGGGAGCTTATTACCCCTCATATTACTATTACCAGTACGAGTTGGGAAGAATCCCAAAATCCTCCCTCTCAAAACGTTACGACTGCTGTGATTGAGGGGGACAAATCAAAAGAAAAGGAAGGAGATGTATCGGTTGCTGCCGATGAAGAAGAAAAAGACAAAGAAAAAGAATCTTCGGCATCTGCCGAAAAGATAGAGAAAGAAAAAGATGATTCGGCATCTGCCAAATGTAAGGGAACCAATGATGCTCCTGTTGTCATTGAAGGTGAGGGAACCGACCACTCCTCAAAAATGGTCAAAGAGTCTGAAGAGGAGCCAAAGCCGAGAAAAGACAAAGGAAATGAAAAACTCACTTCAGATGAAGAGGTTGCCGAAGCCAAGCGTCTCAAAGATGCTCGGATTAAGCAGTTTGTCGATGGTGGTGGTTTAAAGCTTCCTCCTCCCTCTAAGACTGCCTCCTCAGATCTTGGGTTGTCGGTGGAAGAACTGAAGAATGCTGAGCTAGCTCAATTAGCACTTGATAAAGATAGTGAGCTAGCTCAGAAATTGGTTGAGGAAGAGGCTGAGAAGGCAAAGGTCCCAACCGACGCGACCAGTGTTAAACTTCTTCAAATGGGCGCCTTGGATGAATCGGCAAAGAAAAACGAAGAGATCAAGGCTATGTGCATTGATTGGTATCACAAAGCTCTCTCCAACTGAAAGAATTATCTCAAAATGATTGATGTCAAAATTCTTAAACCTTCTAAAGAATGTGACACCACTCGACTTATCATCATAAGGAAAGATCTTTCAAGGTTTGTTGAGAGACTTGACTCTCTTCTCAGGTATGGGATAACCGAATGGATGAAGATTATGATGTGTTTAGACAAGAGCAGAAATGCTCTTAGACCTGAAGTTGAAAATTTTATTCGTGATCTTCAAAAGAAATTTGGTTCCTTCCGAAGGCGGTACAACATTGTTCATACTCCTGCTGAGGAGAAGATAATTGAAGATCTCAGAGCCGACCTCCCTCCTATCTCCAAATAAAAGTCGAAGTCCTCTAAAAAGGAGGATGTGTTCGCTCAAATGGCCAAGGAAGGAAAAGTTCCAAACATTTCCAACCTTGACTTATCATTACCGACTTCGGTGCGACATCCTTCAACCATGTACTTCGTGAGCCAATCCAAGGAATCTTCTTCAATGATGCCTACAGTCAGATTCGTTTCTTCAGAACGAGTCATATTTCTATTGCCGACACTACTTTCTTATATGGGATCATTCTAATCATCGCACTACAAGCAATGGATCTCTATGTTGCCACCACCGACGAACTCAAAAGAAGAAATGTCGATCCTCATCTACCTTTTGAATTGTAATCTTTTTACAAGATTAATACAATGTGCAAATATAGGTTGACGTAAATATCTTGTAGAGTTTATTATTTCATTCTTTTATACTTGTAATTGTCGGATACTCTAAAAAATCCAAAAAGAAGCAAAAAAAATGGTCAAAATGCATTATTCATGTACTAATCTCTTTGGTCTAAGTGTAACACCCTGGATTTTCATTATATGTATCGTTGTAAATCTTGTGTATAACTCTTGTCGTTATCACCGTTATTAGTTTATCGTTCGCAGGCGTGGTTCGGTGAAAATGTGAACTTCCAGTTAGTTCCGCGACTTGCTCGCGACTTGGAGTCGCGGCATAAGTCGCGATGTCCACTGTTGATTTTGGGTTTACGAGCTTTGCGACTTGCATGGGAGTGGTAGTCGCAGCATTAGTCGCGACATCCACTGTTTGGGTTTTGATTTGAGAACACGGGCGAGTTATGCCGCGAGTTGAGGTCGCGGCATAACCCGCGAAAGACCCTGGCCGACTTAAGGGTTTCAGTTTCCAAATATCTCATTTGGATCTCATCTCTCAATCTCAAAACTGTCTCTTCTCTCTCTAAATCGTTCTCTCTCTCTCTCTCTAGAGTTTGGTAGTTAATATTTGGTGTTAGATCCGAGGTTTCTGTGTTTTAAGCTTCATTTCTACGTCGTGATCGTTATCTGGTTTTCCGGGTTTTATTCTAAAACCTACTGGTGAGTTCCTACTACCATTTTACAAACTTTATACATGCCAAAACTCTTATTTGCGAAATCCGAAGTATTTTTACAGTATGATTTCATGTTCTATACATTTTATATAAATGAAGTTTTTGGTGATTTTCGGGGTTCCCGATCAGTTTTGACTAAAATGATGGATCTTATCTTATTAAAGTAAAATGATGTTTTACTTGCACATCGCGTGGTTATGTGAAAAGAATGTTTAAGAACTCATTTTTAATGATTTTCATTCTTACCAGAAGTTGAACTGGAAATGACATTTTGTTTATAAAATGTGTTTATACCATATGTTTATTTATGGTTGGTCACATATGTTGTTGTGACGAGTCTGTACCAATACTAGCGGATCCCTAGGTATCGAGTCGACTTATGGCTGGGAAGGTTGTGCCCCTTCTGTTGTAGTTAGATACATTTGATCTTCGGGGGCACTTGGTACGGTTTTGTGAGACCTGTTACTAGCCATGGGTCAAATGTAGTCTAACGAAGAGTATGACTGGTTCCTTGGGGGCCTCCCTCACATCGTAGTACGGACCGAAGAGTTCGTGGCCATGGTTCCATGTATTTAACTCATAACTCGGATTTGTGGCTTACTTTGTGTTCCACTATAATCCTTGGTAAATCGGGTAATCCCGTCATCGGAAGATGTGTTTTGGACCGGTTGTCTGTATATTATCAAAGAATTGTATTTTGCATAACTAAACCTTTGGAAGGATTTACTTTGACGCATTTGATTATAATTCTTGAGACTTATGAACTGTATGTTCTCACTAGGCTTTAAGCCTAACACTTTTTCTCAAATGATATGTATAACAGGTTTCCCTTAGCGGTGGGATGCACAGGGTTTTGAGAGACGAGTTTGGTCTCGAGGCATTTTTGAGATGACTAAAGTGTGTTGATAGTTGGGCATTGTTAAGTCCCATTCTTTTGATGAATTTTGGATTGTCAACTGGTGTAATCTAGATAGTTATATTTAGATTAGTCTGTTGATGAATTCTAAAACCGTACAGGTTTTTGTAAAGTCTTAAGGACTGATACACTTTTTGAGAAGTTATAGCAATACAGATGTCATATTGCCTTATTTATGAAGTTTTAAATTACTCTGAATTTTAGGATGTTACACTAAGTATGGGATGTCATCATCAAATAGGGGGAGATTGTTGGGTCATCTAAGATTTGAAGATGACCTCCCCTTTTCGACTTGTAATTGTATATCTGTAAAATGATTGAATATTTTCATACTTAGGAAACTTTATGGTTCTTTGTAATGGCTTAGTTGTGCCTTAAAAGATCGGTGAATCGAAGACCAACCGAATCCAACATGATGCAAGTCTACTGATGCGGATCAAGATGAATTTCAGAAGAACTAAGCCAACACTGCCGAAGACATTCAACATCTTCGACAGACATCCTCCTTGCCGATCTCTATTCTCTTCAGCAGCGGCTTTATTGCCAAACTCTCATACATCGGCAACCTTTGCCAAACCTTCGGCAGAGCCTCACACTGTCAAACATCTTCTCTGTTTGGTGGTATCTTTATAGCAAATCCTCACGATTTGACTATACTTCCTCATTCACAATGTCATTCTGACAAAAGGAATGGAAACTTCTATTGCACAGAGGATATTCACTAGAGTTCTGATCTAATTGAGATTTTCTTCTTAAAAGATCTCAAAAAGATTTGTACCAGGTATATTTTATTAAGATATTGTCCTTTCATAGTACAAAAGTTACCTTTTGTATTGTAACAAGTCACTTCAAATATCTTATAATTTATTGAAGAAATCTCAACTACTCATGCATTAAATGACATGTGTCCTTTGCATTTAATGCATGGGGTAGTATATAAAGGGTGAAGACCTCTCCATGCAATACACGCTTTCAACTCAAGAAATCTTTGTGCATTCAAGCAAGTTGTTAAGTTTGTCTCTCTCATAGCTTTTTGCCTTAGTGTTCTTCAAAAGTTGTGGTCTTAAGTTTTTCTAAGTGATAGATTGTTAGGATAGTTTTACTATTATTTTCCGCAACAATCTGTATAAGCTAAGTGTAATTCTTGATAATTTTAATTATCTAATAAAGATTTCAAATTAAGTGAAAATTTGAGTATTGTATTCAATCCCCCCCTTTCTACAATACTTGTTTACTTATTTTGGGACTAACATTAACTTGGGTGTTGCTATTCCAACAAAAATCCCTCTTCACACGAAACCCCAAAAGACCGGCACTTCAAGATCTCCTACGTGCCCGGTCAACAACCCCGACATCCTAGATTCCACCGCAAGTGGGATCTGTGAGAAAACAACAACCATAATATGTGTTAGGACAAAGCCTAGTGAGATTTCATAAATTATACAAATCACAAACAAAGATATCATAATACAAGACTTGTGTTACCGAACTCCATTGCCTCACATTGTTATTCTCACTTGCAACGATGTTCCTAAACCTAAACATAACACACAAGAGATAACACTTGAAAATACGGGGGAGACCCGTTTCCATCGGGGTGACATATACACGGGAGTGGAGTCACCCATGATGTTATTGGATTACACCTCATGTCTCGATCCTAGTTCCCATGCCATCGAGACATCACAACCTCAAACCATAATCGTTGCCTTTATTGCCTACTCCGTCGAGTTACACCTCAAGGTCTCACGGGACATTATTGTCTATCCATATCTAGAGGAGTTACACCTCAAGGGCCCACGTCCCCTAATGCCTACTCGCTAGCAAACCACAACGACCAACAACGGCAGGTCCAAATATACATATAACCACATCCCCGTGCACGAGGAAATAGGAAATTCATAAACTTATCAGGTGATCACATACTGATTAAAGATACAAAACTATATATATATATATATATATATATATTCAACTTGTCAACATATATGTGCCATATTCCTCATACAAGGTTCCATATTGATAAAATAATTTGTATCTCAATAATGACCATCTACTCCCACATTTCAAGTAGTACATCTAACATGCTTTCAATAAACACCAAGATACAGGTTTATATTATTCTTTCACATTTCCATGAAACCTTAGCTATTTAGGTCAAACCCCTAAATAAGGGTCTGTTCATATCTTACCCATAAAAGTACATTGATTAGGTCATAAGAACAATAAATAAGCATGTAAGTTCAAGAGTTAGATAAGTGTTTATTGTAGACAATAAATGAGTGTATTGACATTTAGAGAGTAAGAACTCACAAACTAGGGTTTGTAGGGAGAAAACCCTAAAAGATGTGTGAGCTTGGAAAGATCTTGAATACTTGAAGCTTTTATGACACCAAGATCCAAATGCTAGCACCCAACCACCACTTGGAGAAGAAATAAATGCTAGGGTTTGATTTAGAGCTTTTAATGAGGAGGGAGAAGAAAGGAAAGAGTGAAAATCGCCTAAGGGTTGAGAGCATTCGATCTGCAGTTTTTGCGTTGAAGTGTGTGTGTATTTGGCCTAAAAAATGACATTTATTCCAGCACCCCCGACCCTACCTGCGACTATGACCCAACGACTATGCCCTGGGCATTGTCGTCGGGCATAGTCGCCCGTGACACCTTACCCTCTGTTTTGTCGACGACGACATTGCCACTGGCGACTATGCCACTGCATTGTCGCCAGGCATAGTCGCAGCTCATCCCCAAGCTGTTGTTTGCTCGATGCCAAAAGTGTCAAACGTTCCAAAGCTTGACCCTCTCGACTCTCGTTGGTTGCTAAAGTCTCGAGATTAGGTTTCTCATGAATTAGGGTAGTAACCAAAGTGTAGGCTCTTCACGGAAATCTACTATCCTGGTTCATGTGATCGATAAATGTTCATACATATACACAAGTACATTTTACACCCATATACACATAAACTCTTTTACATTCGATATAATCATGCATATACCAAAAATATTACGCTTTTGGCACATATACGCATACAGTGCAACGGTCCAGAACGAAAAACACGAGTGCTTTAAAAAAAGAAGTGTGACTCAACGAGACATATGAATAGAGTGAGCGTTCAAAAGGGCTATAGAGTTTACTTAAGAATTTCAGGGTGTTACATATTATGTATTTATAATTTAATAATTATGTATTCAGTTATGTATTATGAAATTCTCGTTTGATCATTGACATTGTTTATTTGTTTGAGATTCTGGGTTCTTCAAGAATCAAGAAAACGTTTTCTTTACTTATTTATGTTATAGATTCAATAACATGTTTTTACTTTTTACCGGTAAAGTTCGTTGCAAATTTTCAATTTTTAGTTGAAGTTCGATGCATTTGTTTTTTTTTCTTTTACTTTTTTATGTTCAATAATTGTATGTCATCTGTTTTCAAGGATATATCTTTAATTTTATGACTTCTGACACTTTATATTATTCTTTTTAGAATTAAAGATGGACAACAATAATATTTCTCAATCTGGAATCAGTAGTGGTTATCATCAACAACCTACTTCTGATCCAAATCCTACGACAACTGCAACATCTGTTACAAAGAAACGAAAACCGAGTGAAACAAGATCTCAAGTATGGGATCATTGTGAAAAAAATTTAAACACTGATGGGATGGTGATTAAAGGGAAGTGTTTATATTGTGCGAAAGTTTATGCAGCTGAGGCTAAGGAACACGGTACTTCCTCCTTGAAATATCATGTGAAGTCTTGCCTTAAAAATCCACACTCTAAGGAAACCAGACACTCGATGTTGGCATTTCAAGGTGCAAAATCTGAGACTAGTGATAGTGTTTTGACTACTTGGGTATTTAATCAAGAGACCGTTCGGAGCGCATTGACTAAAATGATTATAATTGTTGAACTCCCATTTAGGTTTGTCGAGGGGAAGGGTTTTAAAAAATTTGTTGATGTTGCATGTCCTAGATTTAAAATCCCTTCTAGATGGACTATTAATAGGGATATATTTAGTATGTATTTTGAAGAGAGGGAAACCCTTAAAAAAACTCTTTAAATCAAGCACTAAACGAATTAGTTTAACTACTGATACTTGGACCTCTGTTCAACGAATCAATTATATGTGCATAACTGCACATTTTATTGATGATCAATGGAAACTAAATAAAAAAAATCATCTAATTTGTTCCTATCTTTTCACACAAGGGGGAGTCTATAGCCAAAGCCTTAGAATTTTGTTTGGTTGATTGTGGGATCAAAAACATTTTTACTATCATAGTTGATAATGCTTCAAGTAATGATGTTGCTATAGGTTTCTTGAAAAGAAATTTTTTGTCTTGGGGCTTATCTTCCGTTAGGATTGAGTATTTGCATATGAGATGTATTGCTCATATTTTGAATCTAGTTGTGCAAGACGGTTTAAAATTGGCAGATGCCTCGGTTAAGAGGATATGGGATTTTGTTAGATGGGTGAGGAGCTCTCCTTCTAGACTGAACAAGTTCAGTGACCTGGCAGAATTACTTGGGAATAAGGCTAAATGTTCCTTATGTCTTGATGTTCCAACAAGATGGAACTCCATTTACATGATGCTACAAAAAGCAATAATTTATAGAAATGTTTTTTAAGAGTATGAAAGTATTGACCATACTTTAAGAGTTGATTTGGGTGATTCTGTTCCATCATGTACTGATTGGTTATCTGTCGAGACCTTCGTGGTTCTGCTCAAGACGTTTTATGAGATGACAATAAGAATTTCTGAATCTCTATATGTCACCTCTAACTTTTTCTTATCAGAGGTTTCTGATTTAAGTTGCATTATGGCTGATATGATGCGAGCTACTGTTAGAACATAAATATGTTCTATTTTAGGAAGTTTAGTAAAGTAATCCATGTATTTGTTATTGGGCCTTGTACTTGGGGGGGGGGGAGAATGTTAGAACATAAATATGTTCTATTTTAGGAAGTTTAGTAAAGTAATCCATGTATTTGTTATTGGGCCTTGTACTTGGGTTTGGGCTTAATGTGTACAAGGATGTTGGGTATAAATAGGAATCTTGTAGTATGTTTGTAAGTAACTTTCATTTTTGCAACCATGTAGACATCATACGAATTATGCTCTCTGTAGTGTAGATTTGTTTGTTCAATAAAACTACAGATTTCTACCCCAATAATCCTTGTTATCTTTTCTAATCAATCAATCTTTGATCTCATGGACCTAACAGCTACTTCTAAAACTGAACAAGGATGTTTACTTTCCTTTTTTTATAAGTAATTTAGTTATATTATAATGATATGATTTATATATATTTGGTTACTAACTGCGTTGTTATTTATTTTGGTTTTTGATTTTTATGAATAGGATATGGGTAAAAAAATGAAAGAGAAGTTTGATAAGTATTAGGGTGGTCCAAGGAACATGAATTTCATAATCTTTTTTGCAAACATATTGGACCCCAGAGATAAGGTTGAGTATATGCCAGTGCAGTTGAATCAATTGTATGGTGAAAAGGAAGGTGAATCATGTTTTGAGAAGGTAAAATCTTCACTGACTATGTGTTGGTCCTGAAGGTGCTTAACAAGTTTGTAGAAACGGGGGTTGAATACAAACACATAATTTAAAGTTTAATAAATATTTTATTGATAAATCAAAATACAATTTACAAGTTTGTTGTGGAATAAGATTAAGTAAGAACCTAATCTAAACAAACTTAAGAAACACTAATATGGTTGCACAAGAATTAGAGAATAGAGATTAAGAGAATATAGAAAACAAGAGTTTCTATATTTTACAGAAAGATTTGAAGCCTGAAGGCTTAGAGGCAACTCTCAGATAGAGTTAGGCCTGTAAACGAACCGAACGAACACGAACAAAGGTTTGTTCATGTTCGTTCGTTTAACTTAACCGAACAAACGAACGATCACGAACAGTAAACGAACAAAAATTTTAGTATTCGTGTTCGTTCATTTAGAAAAAGCTTATGTTCATGTTCGTTTATGTTCGTTCGTTTAAGTGTTAAACGAACATTAAACGAACATAAACGAACAAAATAAGCAACCACTTTCATAGGCTACTTCAAAAAAACTCTTTTAAGACTCAAGCCAAAGGGCTCAAGTGTCTTGGGCCAAAGGCCTCAACCCACATTTAATTTAAGTGGGATATGAATGGAGATTAGTAGTTGAGATTACATATTTATAGTAGAAACATCAACATAAGAATGTAAATCCCATCGATGTGGGATGAAAAGGGAATCAGATTTGTAATTCTCTATGCATAAAGACATTCAAAGGAAGAATGGGGATATCCAACTATCCCACATCGAAATTTTTCAGAAAACAAAGGCACCTAAGCTTATATATCAATGGGGAAGGTTAAATCCATCAATTTCCATACGTATTTTTTTTCTAGGAAATGTTCTCTCTATTATATTTATATGTTTAATATTAATTATTATTAATAATTTATTAATAATAATAATATTAATAATAATTATTATTATTATAATAATTATTTAGTTAAGTTATTGATGGTAAACGAACGTAAACGAACATAAGTAAACGAACGTAAACGAACATAAGTAAACGAACGTTCACGAACATAAATGAACGAACGGAACCTTTGTTCATGTTCGTTCGTTTAGTTAAACGAACGAAAAAAACTTGTTCATGTTCGTTCGTTTATTAAATAAACGAACATAAACGAACTTCCCGCCGAACAGTTCACGAACGGTTCGCTGAACGTTCGGTTCGTTTACAACCCTAGATGGAGTTGTGATCTTTCTATTTATACCCTATGCATTAAATGCATGGCATGGTATTTTACACGTGTCCTTCTCTGGTTGGTTGCATGAGTCTGACTTTTGGAGACATGCTTTTGGTCGTATGATGAACAGTGTAGATATCAAAGTTGTTGTACAAAATGTTGCAGAGGTATGTCTTTTCTGACACTCGTACTATATGTGCATAGATAATACAAAAGAGACTTGAGGTATAAGCAAAGTGATCATCGATCGCTGAATATCTCTTCCTTCTCAGAGATAGAAAGAAGTTCAGCTATCGCTGAAGCTTTTCCTCAGGTTTCTTCGTGTGTGAGTAGACTTGTCTTGTTTTCGCTGATATGCGCATCAGGTCATGAGTAGACTTGTCCTATGTTCAACAGCTTTGTCTTCGATTCAGCAGTGAACGTCTTTTGTCGCGAAACTTGTCTTCAGGGATTACGTCTAACTATTTACATCAGAAATCATCAGCGATACTGAACATACTCAGTATTTGATCGCTGATGGTGAAACACTAATACATACAGATGTTAAACGTATTTTTCACTAAGTAGTATAAAAGGGTCATTATCAAATCATTGAGAGAGTTGGATCAAAAATCTCCCCCTATTTGATGATGACAAAGTAACTATGAAAAAAATTACTTAAGTCAAAATAAAAGGATAATCAGGACTCATAACATACATGTCCCAATTACTATTTTGAGGGATCTTTTACAGTACTGATGGATTTAAGTACTTCACTGAAATTTTCATTGATTCAAAGAAAAATAATTACAAGGAGAGACATGAAAATTATAAGTACAAGTGAAGTTCTAAACTACTGTAAGTCTAACTAACATATTACAAGGAAAAAGAGAATCTATCAGCTATCTAGATAAGACTTCAGGACCTTGATCATATAATTTGGTACTTCCTCTCCTTTTTGTTTTCGATCAGCGGATTCTTGTCGAATGAGAGTCTTGATCGGTTCAGCTGAGGGACAGTAGGTACACCATAAGCACAGAAGGTCCTTGAGATGATTTAGAGGGCAGAGAGGGATTTCAGAGACTCTTTGGAACCTGAGCTGACCTTCATCATCTATGAAAAAGATTCCAAAAGGGTTCTTCAAAACTTGCCCTGGGATGAATGGTCCACCAGGAGGCAGAGATAGATCAAGAACTGAGAGATCAGGAGGATGCCTGAACAGTGCTTCTTTTGAAAACTTGATGGAGGTGTCATTTTTTATCACTACGACATTATCATAGGAGGAGGAGGCAAGCTTTTTCTTTACATGTTTTGGCTTTGGTGGAAGAGCTGAAGGCACTTTCAATATTGCAGCGACTCTGTTGATTAGAGATCCAACGAGACTTTCAACATAGCCTTTATACGTTGATTTCGATTTCTTCAGTGCTTCCTTGAACTCTAGTCACTCAACGTAACCAAAGTGTTCAAGCCTTGATACGAACATTGCTTTTAAGCTTCCATCTTCTCTGGTTATCTCCATAGTCACTGAAGTTCGGTCCTTTTTCTTTCTCCTAGAGATAGTAACAACGATGATCTTCATCGGGTCACAGTGATAGTCTATCTTTTCTTTGCACCAGTCTAGATATTTATCGCCGACCTCTTTTTCTTTTGAGCGCTCCTCTTCAATCTCTTTCAATATAGCAGCTTGAACTACAACTAAATTCTCCTTTATCTTGTCATCTTTAAACATGGACACATCTACCTTGAGATCTAATTCAGCATCTCTTCGACAGTCAGCTAGCAGTCTTTCAGTTCTGACAGATTCTTCGTATTCAGCTTCGGAGAGAAAGTTGAGTTCTTCTGGTAGAGACTGAGGAGAGATCTTTATTCGCTGACTTTCAATGAGAGAGATCATCTCGATTTTTCTTTTAAGTTCATCCTCTGACCATTGAGGTGGTCGAGAGGGCCTTCCTGGATGGTTCAAAGATTCATCTTCTTCTTCCTCTTGTTCATCAACCTCGTTGAAGGAGGTTGGGATTATTTGTTCATCAGTTATGATAGCTGGGATTATTTGCAGAGATTGAGTTCCCTTAAGTAGGGGAGAGAATTGTCTGAGCGAAAAGGATCAGGGATTTAGTGTTTATATATAGGAAGAGAAAGATAAAGGTTTAGAAAGTCAGGGTGAGTGGTAGGAATAGAATGAGAGAGGGACAATGGAGAGGCATACCTGAGAAGGTTGCTCCCCCTCAGTTGGTGATGGTAGCTTCAAGTTCCCTTTGGCAGCAATCCCTTTCTGCTTTCCTTGAGAGGAGGAAACTGGAGCACTATCCTTTTGTCTCCCCCTGCTTCATTTATGACAAGGCCTTTAGTCTGAGGTGTTGATGATGCAGTTATTGCTGAAAACCAGAGAGAGGGGTCTTCATCCTCCTCATAATCATCATCAGTTGCGGCGTCATTGTTTTCTTGATCTTGAAGATCAAGGTCTTCCTCGTCTTCTTCTTCTTTTCTTCTTCATCTTCTTCTTCTTCTAAAACTTGAGAAGGAGAAGGAGGGACCTGAACTTCAATGGCTGAAACCTCAGCTATCTTCTCCCCTTCAACTTGAGAGGGAGGTTCTTTCGCAGCCACCTGAGCCTCAGCCGCTGTATTTTCTTCAATATTCATCTCCCCCTCTTTGTCATCATCTATGACCTTTTATCTTTCTGAAAAACAAAGTATTATCAATTTTACCACGTTCAAATTTTTCAGAGATAAGAAAAGAAGAGAGAGTGTCATACCAAGCACGAGGAGCTTGTTTTAACCCATAGAGAGCCTTATCCATCTTATATACATAATGTGGATGCTTAGGGTCAGAGAACCCTGGGGGTTGTTAAACATAGAGTTCTTCATTCAGCTTTCCATTTAGGAATGTTGATTTGACATCCATTTGATATACTTTGAAGTCTTTGTAAACTGCATAAGCTGAGAAATGTCGAATTGCTTCGAGCCTAGCCTTCCTCATAGTCTATGCCTTCCTCTTGTCTGTATCCCTGAGCAACTAGTCAAGCATTGTTGCGGGTTATAGTCCCATGTTCATCTAATTTGTTTCTAAACACCCATTTAGTGCCTATAACAGATTTATCAGATGGTCGGGGAACGAGATTCCAAACTTGGTTTCTAGTAAACTCAGTTAGCTCTTCTTGCATGGCGCTGATCCAGTTTGGATCTCTAAGGGCATCATTAGTCTTCTTTGGCTCTGTAAGAGAAAGAAAGTTAACAGAGATACAGATGTTACCTGAACTTCGTCGTGTCTGAATACCTACATCAGGATCACCAAGAATTTGATCTATGTGGTGATCTCTGGTCCATCGCTGAGCTGGGGCATGATCGCTTATCTCAGGAGTTGGATCATCAATAGGAATGTTCACTGATGAAGAAACTTGAGGTTCTTCAGCTATCAGTTTTTGAGTTTCAGATAAACCATTATTTACTGAGAGGTTTTCAGAAGAGGAAATTTCTGATAGAGGAAGTGTGTTTAGAGGAACAGCTGAAACCCAAGAGGTGGATTTAGTGTTAGGAGGTATGATGTTTGGATCTTCATCAGCATTAGGAGAGTTTGTATGCTGATGAGTGTTGAAGAGAGGTTATGTTTCTCTGTAATGAGAGAACATCTAAGCATTCAGTTCATCATTTTTAGCGATAGGTTTAGAGTTTGTTGATTTGGATTCGTCAAAGGTGACATGAATTGTTTCTTCTACAGTTTGTCTTCTCTTATTGAAGAGTTTATAGGCATTGGAAATTGAAAAATAACCAAGAAAGATTCCATCATCAGCTTTTGGGTCGAACTTTCCAAGAGCATCTTTGTTGTTCAAAATGAAACACTGACAACCAAAGATGTGAAGAAAGTTGATAGAAGGTTTTCTTCCATGAAAGAGTTTGTAGGCTGTCTTGCTGAAACGTTTTACTATCAGAGACCTGTTCTGAGTGAAACAAATAGTGTTAACAACTTCTGCCCAAAACTGAGTTGGAATATGAAAATCGCTTAGCATTGATCTTGCAGCTTCGATGATCGTACGGTTTCTTCTTTCAGCAACACTATTTTGCTGAGGAGTTCTTACAGAAGAGAAATTGTGAGAGATTCCCTTACTCTCAAAGAAATTGTTCAGAGAACTATTTTTTAATTCAGTTCCATGATCACTTCTTATTGAGCGAACAGTTAGATTATTCAACACTTCCATCTTTCTAACAAAAGATATCAGTTCTTCTGGAGTGTCACTTTTACAGCGAAGAAAGATTACCCAGGTGTATCGAGAGTATTCATCTACAATGACAAGTGTATATTTCTTTCCAGCTATGGATTGGATATTGACAGGCACAAATAAATCCATATGCCAAATAAACAATGACAAGTGTATATTTCTTTCCAGCTATGGATTGGATATTGACAGGGCCAAATAAATCCATATGCAAGAGTTGAAGAGGACTTGTCACTGAGGAAACTTGTTTTGATTTGAAACTAGATTTAGTCTGCTTTCCCTTTTCACATGCTGAACAAAGAGATTCCTTGGCATATGAGCGCTGAGGTAGACCTGAGACTAGTTCCTTTGAGAAGAGAGAATTCAGTGTTTTGAAGTTAAGATGAGATAGCCTTTGGTGCCATAACCAGTTGATATCTGAAGATGCCTTAGAGAGAAAACAAACGTTTTCAGTGGTAGTAGAGTCCATGTCTATTACATAAACATTTTCCATACGATAACCACTAAGGGCGAGCTTTCCTTTTTCATTCATCACTGAACATGCTTTCTTACAAAAGCGAACTTCGTAGTCTTTGTCACATAGCTGACTGATGCTAAAAAGATTATGCTTCAGTCCATCTACGTAAGCAACTCTTCTGAAGGTAGTTGTTCCATTGCTGAGAACACCAAACCCTCTAGTATAGCCTTTTCCATTTCCACCAAAGGTCACTGAAGGACCTTTCTGTTCCTTGTAATTAGTGAGCAGATCTTTTTGTCCAGTCATGTGTCGAGAGCATCCGCTATCTAAATATCAGATGCCCTTTGATCCCTGCAAACATAAGGAAGATTAATTTTTGATTCGTACCCACTTTTCAATGGGTCCAGCAATGTTAGTGGAGATGGAAGGTTCAACAATCTTCACGGCATTTGAAGATTCAGCTTCAGTGGTAACCGTCACTTTGGTTATTTGAATAACCTTAGGGCATTTTTTTACCTTAGCAGATTTCTCAGCTTTGGTGACCTTCTTAGCCTTGGAGGCAATCATCTTCACTTTAGCTGTCTTTTAAGCTTTTGTGGCAGTAGGACATTTACTAGCAATATGATCAGTAAGTCCACAGTGATAGCATTTTCTATAGACGAAATTTGCCTTGTGACTATGAGCAGTTGAGTTAGAAAATTTGAGATGAGCAGGGCCAGCTCCAAGAATGCCCTTAGCATAAGATCTAGGAGGAACTTTCAGTTCTTCGGATTTCTTAGGCTTAATATCAATTTTCAGGTTTGGAGTTGATCTCTGAGAGATATCAGTGATTTTAGTTCCAGAGCTGGAAGATTGACTTACTGAAGCTTTGGAAAGGACTTTCAGTTTTGCTTTCTTGGTAGCCTTCTGAGGATGAGAGATGGATTTCCTTTTATCAGCGAGCTTAGAGCTTTTTGATAAGTCCTCAGGAATAGAAGAGACAAACACTCCAAGTTTGAGCATGGAACAGTCTCTGCTAGATTCATCATTTTCAGGATGATAACCGAGACCGGTTTTGTCATTAGCAGGGATTTGAGCCCTGATGATTTCAGTGATCTTGGTTGACGATTTACACCATCCCTCAACAGTTGCCTTGTCTGCTTTTAAAGCAGCGATGGTTTGTTCACGTTCAATGCTGATAATTTCATTAACAATGACTTGATCTTTTAAACTTTCCTCTAGAAGAGTTAGTTCTTTGATCCTTTCATGACATTTCTCTAGTTGTTCAATTAAGTCAATGTTTTTTGTTTTCATCTAGAGTTTTGCCATTGAGTGCATTGTACAAGTCTATTGTCAGCACATCTACTGCGCGACTTCTCTCAGCTTCAGAAAGAGAGGGATTAGTAGAGATTGATACCTGAGAGGAGATATAGCTCATGGAAGTTCCTGTTGGTTCTTCCACTTCTTCTTTAATCTCAGCCATAAGACAAAGATTAGCAACTTCTTCTTCATCAGAACTTGATTCTTCTGATTCAACCAAGTCATGTTCTTCAGCGATAAGACCTTTACCTTTTCGCTTAAAGTTTTTCAACTTTTGGTATTTCTCTTTTAGCTTAAGGTATTTGTTATCGCTGTTTTCCTGGAGGTAGAAGGTTTGAAAGCTTTCTTTGACCTGCATTCACTTGCAAAATGTCCAACTTTTTCACAGTTAAAGCAAGTAGCAGTAGCCTTATCAACAAGGGTTGATTTTGGCTTATCAGTTACAGAGAGAGGCTTATTTCTTCTGAAATTGCTCTTTCTTGCAAATCTTTTGAAAGAGTTTATCAAGAGTGCTAAGGATTCGTCAAACTCTGAAAGATCAGTGTCTGATAATTCCTTAGAATCATAATCTAACTCAGTAATAGTGAGAGTAGATCTCTAAGATGGAATGATCTCTGAAGAGACTAAAGCAACAGGAGTGCTTTTGGAGTCTTTAGAATCTTTTACAAGATTCTTCTTCAGAAGATTTGATTGCTCATAGTTGAGCAATATTCCATATAAGGTGCTAAGAGAGAGAGAATTTAATTTTTTTGTCAGCTTAAGACACATTGAGTAACTGTCCAGCTTTCAGGAAGACATTCCATGAATTTAGTTAAGACCTCAGAGTTAGAGTAGGTCTTACTAACAGTCCTTAGATCAATGATTAGACAGTTAAATCTATGGTGAACATCAGACAAGGATTCATTATTACCACAGATAAAACTTTCATATTGTCTTACCAAGTTAATCTTTCTGGTTTATTAGATTTCAGTGGTACCTTCATATTGAACACATATAGTGTCCCACATTTCTTTAGCAGTTTTTAGATGCATGATGGAATGAAAGGCTTCATCAGGCAGAGCCATAGAGATAATGGTTTTTGCCTTAGCATCTAAACCAACTTTCTTTTTATCTTCATAACTCCATTATCTTATTTCTTTAATAACATATCTTTCAGGGACAGCAGGAGTGGTGGCAGTAGCTGGAGCTGCAGCTATGATTGTGAAGGGTTCATAAGGGCCATTTGCTACATATTCAGGTATAGTGAGATCTACACCTTCTAGAAATAGCATCATTCGATTTTTCCAGAGAGCAAAGTTATCTCTACTGAATCGAGGAGGTTTTGAGAGAGAACCATTATCATAGTAGTTAGTGTTTGTGTTTAGTACCAAATTGAGAATAGCAAGGAAGAGAATAAAGCAAGATCTTGTTTATGAGATTAAACAATCTGCTCTGATACCACTTGTTGGTCCTGAAGGTGCTTAACAAGTTTGTAGAAGAGGGGGGGTTGAATACAAACACATAATTTAAAGTTTAATAAATTGTTTATTGATAAATCAAAATACAATTTACAAGTTTGTTGCGAAATAAGATTAAGTAAGAACCTAATCTAAACAAACTTAAGAATCACTAAGATGGTTGCACAAGAATTAGAGAATAGAGATTAAGAAAATATAGAAAACAATGGTTTCTATATTTTACAGAAAGATTTGAAGGCTGAAGGCTTAGAGGCCACTCTCAGATAGAGTTGTGATCTTTCTATTTATACCCTATGCATTAAATGCATGGCAGGGTACTTTACACGTGTCCTTCTCTGGTTGGTTGCATGAGTCTGACTTTTGGAGACATGCTTTTGGTCGTATGATGAACAGTGTAGATATCAGAGTTGTTGTATGAAATGTTGCAGAGGTATGTCTTTTCTAACACTCGTACTATGTGTGCATAGATAAGATAAAAGAGACTTGAGGTATAAGCAAAGTGATCATTGATCACTGAATATCTCTTCCTTCTCAGAGATAGAAAGAAGTTCAGTATCGCTAAAGCTTTTCCTCAGGTTTCTTCACGTGTGAGTAGACTTGTCTTGTTTTCACTGATATCCACATCAGGTCATTAATGCTTATCTTTTTGTTCTACTTTATTCTGCTGTCAATGCCACTAACTTTTCATGGTCTAGGGGTGGCTTATGGTATTCACTTGACTATTCATTTATATCTCTTCCCCAATTTCCAGATTCTAATTTTGCTCTCTCTATTTTACGATTTTGGTCATCTTCATCATCAATTTGCTTTTGATACGAGAGACAATTCAAGGTATTTTCATAGATTCTTCTTTACTTTGAGTTCTTCAACTCCAGGCTTGTAATCATTTTTATGTAACGATTTAAGGTATTTTCATAGATTCTTCCTTCCTTCCTATTCTTCAACTCTAGTCTTGTAACGATTCAATGTATTCTTGGATCCTGTTGATATTGCAAGATATTCATGTCCATTGCTTCAACCAGTTTTATATTCTTGGATCCTATTATTCTTGATGATTTCTCTTAATGTTCTTGGATCTTTCGTTGATTCTTGATGTTAATATTTGTCTTTTGTATCTTTTGGACTGAATAGAGGTCTAGAGTATCTTCATGAACTTGTAGTCCGCCTGTAATATGTTTATTATGTGTGTCTTGATGTTAATATGCTAATATGTGTATCAGCAGAGACCGTTTGTCCGACGAATCTCTTTGCTATGCTTACATTAATTTTTACATAACTTCTCACCGTAATCATAAATAATCGAATCACCGAATCGCTTTCTTTCTTTGTTGGCGTGAATATTTTCATTTGTAGATTTTCATTTGTTTGAGAAATTAAAGAACTACTATGGCTTTTGATTTTTGGTTTTTGATTTTGATTTGTGATATTTTATTTTTAGTTTTGATTTGTGTAAGTTCTTGATGTTATCACCTCATAACACTTTCTCCTTAATCAGTTTAGTACAACTATTCTCATTCATATTGAGAGATGCCCAAGATCTAGAGACAATCTAAAGTCTTCACATCAATAACGATAACTATAGAAGAATCAACAAATCTTGGTTCATGAAATGTATGTTGAGTTAAACGGGTTATAATGCTTTGGTAACCAGCCTCGTGTATTTTCAAAATTTTAACAAATCAAATAGTGCAGAGACTTGTATTTTGTCATCATTGTTTCCCATAATATATTAATTGTACAGATCCTTAAAGATCATTCTTCATAATGTTTTGTAAATATCCTACGGTCTGGCAATGCTTTCTTTGCATTCTTTCAAATGGAGGCTTTTGTTGTTGTTTGCTTTGTCTTACCATATATTTTCCTGATCCTGATTTGCGGTAGAGACCTCGTACTAAACCAAAACAAAGTTGGAATATTGGAGATGATAAAGGATGGTTTAAAGGTGGATGTTTTGTGTAACATCCTGATTTTTATCATAATTGAAGAAAAGTATTGAACTAGTTGAATCAGTAAAGGAAGAACCAAATATGGAGTATGGCTTTAGTTGTAACACCCCGAATTTTCGTTTGGCCGTTTTGCGAAGATGTTTAGAGAAAAGGAGGTTTCCGCACTGTTCTGCAGGACGCACGGGTCGTGCGGCCTCCTTTAAAGAAAACGCACGGGTTGTGCGTATGAAACAGTGGCGAGGCAGTGGGCTTGCGCACGGTCGTGCGCATTTCCTTCTTTGAGGGCGCACGACTGTCAGTTTGGTTTTTCGAGGCCAGCTTAAATATCTAGATTGAGAGATATTTTCATAATATCTCTCAATATCTCAGTCTCTCGCTCTTTCTTTTCCTTTTCTTCTTTCGAATCTTCGAGGTATCGTTTGGTTGCTAGTTTTCGGTGTTTCTAGCAAGGGGTCGGTGTTAAAAGCTTCACCTCTTCGTCGTGATCGATATCTGGTTTTCCGGGTTTTATTCTAAAACCTATTGGTGAGTTCCTACTACCATTTTACAAACTTTATACATGTCAAAACTCTTATTTGCGAAATCCGAAGTATTTCTACGGTATGATTTCATGTTCTCTACATTTTGATATAAATGAAGTTTTGGTGATTTTCGGGGTTCTCGATCAGTATTGACTAAAATGACGGGTTCCGCCTTGTTAGAAGTAAAATGAGGTTTTACTTGCCCATGATTGTGGCTTATTGAAAGAATGTATATAAACTGGTTTTATGATTATCTTTCTTACCAGCAGTTGGTCTGGAAAATGGCATTTTGAAATATAAATGTGTTGAAAGCTGTTTATCTAGCTTTAAAATGGTCACATGAAATATTGTGACAAGTCATGACTATACTAGTGGATCCCTAGGTATCGAGTCGGCTTATTGTTGGGATGTTTGTACCCCTTCTGTTGTAGTTAGATACATTTGATCTTCGGGGGCACTTAGTACGGTTATGTGAGACCGGTTACTAGCCATGGGTAAAATGTAGTCTAACGAAAGAGTATGACTGGTTCCTTGGGGGCCTCCCTCACATCGTAGTATGGACCGAAGCGTTCGTGGCCATGGTTCCATGTATTTAGCTCATAACTCGGATTTGTGGCTTACTTTGTGTTCCACTATAATCCTTGGTAAATCGGGTAATCCCCATCATCGGAAGATGTGTTTTGGATCGGTTGTCCGTATACTATCAATGAACTGTATTTTGCATAACTAAACCTTTGGAAGGATTTACTTTGACGCATGTGATTTTATCTCTTGAGATTTATGAACTGTATGTTCTCACTAGGCTTTAAGCCTAACACTTTTTCTCAAATGATGTGTATAACAGGTTTCCCTTAGCGGTGGGTTGCCAGGGTTTGGAGAGACGGGTTTGGTCTCGAGGCATTTTGAGATGACTAGTATTGTAACTGGGCATTTGTTAAGTCCCATTCTTTTGGTGAATTATGGATTGTCAACTGATGAAATCTTGATAGAGGTGTCTAGATTAGTTTGTTGATGAATCCTATATCTGTGAAGGTTTTGTAAAGTCTTAAGGACTGATCCCCTTTATGGGAGGTTTATATCAATACGAATGTCATGTTGCCAGGTTTCCAGGTTTTAATTTACTCTGATTTTTAGGGTGTTACATTAGTGTCATGTGGTTGTGACACTTGTCGTAATAGCACCATTGGTACTGTGAGTATGATTGTCTCGGCTATAGTGCATGTGGTTGTTACACTTGTCACAATAGCACCAATAGAACTAAGAGTATGGTTGTCTCGGCTATAGTGACATGTGGTTGTGAAAATAGCCCAATGGTACTGAAAGTGTGGTAGTCCTGGCTATGGTGTCAAGCAATTGTGACAAATGTCACAATAGCACCGACGTTATCGAGTGTTTGGTCGTCCCAACAAATGTGCCATGAAACTATGACAATGGCACGATAACTGGCATAATAGCATCAAATGTACCGAGAACACGGTCGAGGAACGGCTGTTGGATCCCAGATTTAATCTCACAACAATGATATAAACAATAAGAGTAATAATAGTGGAAGCAATATAGTTTAATATCAAAGGAGATTCAAATATCACTGTTCCACTAGTACAAAAAAGGTCTTTAGTGACGGTTAAAAAGCGTCACCATAGGTATACGGTAACGGTTTTCGTTGACATAAAAATCGTCACCTTACTTGCCGTCACTTTTGATACACTTTTGGTTACGTTTAAAAAACGTTACGAAATCACATAAAAAAACGTTACGATAACTTAAAACCGTCACTTTAGGTCTATAAAAAATTAATGTTTTTCCTCAAACCGTCACCGTAGCATGCCATATAGTGACGTTATATTTACAAAACCGTCATAATAGCATGATATATAGTGACATTTCTTTGTCAAAACCGTCAACATAGCATGACATAAGTGCCATTTATAAGTCAAAATCGTCACTTTAGGATGACATACAGTAACCTTTAATTGTTAAAATTGTCACGGTAGCATGACAAACAGTGACGTTTAATTTTCAAAACCATCACCATAGCATGACATATAGTGACATTTATTATTCAAAATTGTCACTATAATATGACATACGGTGATGTTTATTATTCAAAACCATCACTGTAACATAACATACGGTGGCGTTTATTTTTCAAAACCGTCACCGTAGAATAATATACAACGACGTTTATTAGTTAAAGTCGTCACTTAAGCATGATATACAGTGACATTTATTTATCAAAACTGTCATTGTAGCATGACATACGGTAACGTTTATTTATCAAAAATGTCACTATAGCATGACATATGGTGACGTTTTTATTTTTAAAATCGTCAACTTTTCATGACATGGTGACGTTTATTTTCCAAAATCGTCACTGTAGAAGTTCATATGGTGACGTTTATTTGTTAAAATTATGACCGTATCAAGACATACAGTGACATTTATTTTTCAAAATCGTCATCGTAGAATGACATGTGGTGATTTTTATTTGTTAAAATCGTCACTGTAGCATAATATATGGTGGCGTTTATTTTTCAGAATCGTCACTATAACATGACATACGACGACGTTTATTTTTCAAAACCATCATTATAGTATGAATACAGGGACGTTAATTATTCAAAACTGTCACCGTAGCATAACATATGGTGATGTGTATTTTTCAAAATCGTCATAATATAACGACATACGATGACGTTTGTTTTTCAAAATCGTCAAGATAGCATGTCACACAGTATCGTTTATTTATCAAAATCGTCACTCTAGCATGTTATAAGGTGACGTTTATCTTTTAAAACAGTCACCGTAGCATGACATACAGTCATGTTTATTTTTCAAAACCGTCACCATAACTTAACATACGGTCACGTTTATTTTTCAAAACATCACTATAGAATGACGTGCAAAAATGTCTACTTTTCAAACCGTCACTACAATAGACATATAGTGACGTTTATTTTCAAAACCCTCATTGTAACAAAACATGTTGACGTTAAATTATCAAAACCGTTGCTATAAGCTATCTTTTAGTGACGGTTTTAATCATTTTAAGGTATAATGAATATAAATTTAATTTAAAAACTCAAAATTTGAATCAAACGATTAACAAGACATATAAGAATACTGAAATAATATACATTATATAATTAATGTATGGAAACACCAGCAACAAAAAGTACTAAATATCTTAAATAGATTTGTTCTTATGTAATCTATAATCCTCGTTTGCCTAGATCTCTTCATCATCTCGGATGTTTTTTCGCTTCGTATGTTTTACTTCAGGCAATTATTTTTACAAACTCGTGATACCTGCAAAAAGATAAATCCCGTTAGATTGAAAAACTACAATTGATAGAGTTTTTACAAGTGTGTAGAGTTTGTAAACATATATAGATGAACACAAGTTGTATGTATGTACATTGTATCATGGAGAAAGAACTGTTACCATATTAACATTCCCAGCAAAGATAGATCTCTTGGTAACCTTGGACTTGATATTTCCCCTGCATACACATCAAGAAAGCCAGATCGATGGTTAGCAATAGGGATGAGCAAACTGGACCATTTTCCCGAACCGAACCGGTACCAAACCGATACCATATATTCGGTCCAGTTTTCGGTTCCAACTATTATGAAAAATCGGTATTCGGGAATTCAGTATTCGGTACCGGGAATTTCCCGAAAATACCAAAACCGAACAGGATATTTTTAAAGTTAGTCTTTTAAGATTATTTGATTATGCATATCTTTTCCTAATATTAGAAAGCTTATCTTTTGCTAATCAAATTAAATCATCTTCTAAACAACCCAAACTTTATACATAAGTACCTATTCTTCATCTTTCTAGGGTTTATTTGAAGTTATGATTGGGTTGAGTATATAAGAGTTCAAATGTTGGTATATTTCTAGGGTTTATTTGAAGTTATCTATATTTTTTGATTTGGTAGGGTTTTTTCCTAGGGTTTTTTTCTGTTGATTCTGTAAGTGATCACACGATTAATAAATGTTTCATCCCTCTTTGTATATAATCTGTTTGCAAGGTGGACTTCGACTGTAGAAGTGAGTTTTTGGTCCCATGTTCGATTCTCAGTTGATTGATTATATTGTACGTATTCCATCTTCTTCCTCAACAATCTCAGGTTCATCTCTCTCGTCTCTCTTTCATTTCATAGATTTCTTAATGCTTTTGTGTCATCGCCAATTCAATTAGGTGTAACACCCCGAATTTCGTTTGGTCATTTGTGAAGTAGAATTAAAGAAACAGGGGGCTGCCTGCGCTGGTCTACAGGGCGCACGGGTCGTGCGCACTCCTTCAGAAATTCCACACGGGTCGTGCGCTAAGTCAGGGGCCGCGGCAGTAGGTTTCGCACGGGTCGTGCGTTCCTCCTTCAGCAAAAACGGGTTGTGCGTTTTGTCAGGGACTTCATCAAAGTGGGTTTAATGAGATTTTATTCCCAAAACTCATTCATTTCTCATTTCATCTTTTAAGTCTCTTTCTCTCAAACCTCCTCCCTCCTCATTTACTCCTCTAGGGTTTCTCCAACCACCAATCATCCCATTTATTGCTTGAATCAAGTGTTCCATTCAAGGTTTCGGGTTTGAAGTTTCACCTCCATTGTCATCTTCTCCAAGAGGTCCAACCTAGCATTTTGGGATTTTCTTCTAAAACCTACTTGGTGAGTTCCTACTATCATTTTACAAACTTTATACATATCAAAGGTTACATTTTGAACTCCTATATATCTCTATGGTTTTGGATCTAAGTTTATGGCATTTTGACCTAACTTGAGTTTTTGGGATATTTTAGGGTTCCTAATCATTTTCTTGAAATGTAAAGGGTTTGATCTTATTGAGAGTAAAATGGAGATTTACTTGCACATTATTGTGTTCTACTTGAAAGAATGTATATAAACTCATTTTATGATTTTCATTCTTATCAGCAGTTAAACTTGAAAAAGGCATTTTGGTTATAAATGTTTTTGGAAGCTATACGTTTAGCTTTGGTTAGTCACACATGTTATTGTGACAAGTTTAGACTATTACTAGTGGATCCCTAGGTTTTGAGTCGACTTATATTATTGGGATGTCTTTTCCCTATTTTGTAGCTATGGATACATTTGATCCTCGGGGGCCTTTATGGTACGGTTATGTGAGACCGGTTACTAGTCATGGATCAAATGTAGTCCTAGTGAACGAGTATGACTTGGTTTCCTCGGGGGCCCTCCCTCACATCTTAGTACGTTCTGAAGTGTTCGTGGTCATGGATTCCAAGTATTTAGCTCACAACTCGGGTCGTGGCCTACTTTTGTGTTCCGTCACCACCCTTGGTAAATCGGGTATCCCCCGTCATCGCGAGATGAACTTTTGGACCGATTGTCCTTTCTTGATAAAGATCTTCTTTTGTAAACTAAAAGTTTTGTAAAGATTTATCTATGTTACGAATGTTTATATCTCTTGAATTCTATAAACTGTATGTCCTCACTAGGCTTTAAGCCTAACACTTTTTCTCAAATGATATGTATAACAGGTTCCCTTAGCGGTGGGGTGCCAAGGTTGTGAGTGACGAGCATGTCTTAGAGGCATTTTTGGAATGACTAGTAGTCAATGTTGGGCATTGTTTAAGTCCCATCTTTTGGTGATTTTGGGTCGACAACCGATGTAATCTAGATAGATGTATTTAGATTAGTTTGTTGTTGATTTCCATACTTATTCTCAGGTTTTTGTAAAGGTTTAGTACTTTACCCTTTTTGGGAGGTTTATACCAAATGCTAAGTCGTCTTGCCTATATTTCCGCAGTTTTATTTCACCTTGATTTTTAGGGTGTTATATTAGGGCCCAATTCACTTACTCAAAACTTCTTTTCCCCATTTTATGTCTTCAATTATAAGCTTTTCATTACATACTCAATCATCCAATTCTCATGATTTGCATCATTAGCCAGTCAGGTTACTTCAGATGCTAATGGAGCCTCAAACTGGGACCTCAACATCTCAGGTTACATCACTTATCCTAGACATTACTTTTCAGCACTCTGAAATATTTCACGTTGTAGTTTGAAAGCTATATAATCTACTATCCAACTACACATTCCTTAGCTTACCGCCACTGCTTTGGGATAGAAATAGAATACCGAAATAGAATACCGATAAAGTTTGCAGCAGGTTAGAGAGAGAACCTGAATAAAATACCAGCTATCTGGTTAACCTAGTGTTGATGAATCTGTTTGTAATTTACCACTACCTGGTTATTCCCTAAGGCTAGGAGCAGTAGAAGTTTCTTTGTATATAAACACTTTGAAGTTGCTAATGAAAGGGGGGGATTTCAATACAAAAGGCAGTGAAGGGTTTATATACCTGGTTACCTCCTTTCCATATTCTTTCTGGGTGTCTTTGTCTATCTTTTGAGTAGTGAAGGGTTTATATACCATTAAAGAATTACAGTTGAGTGAAGGTTTTAAATGAATATAGAATTTTAAATTAGATTGAAATTAAATGAGTGCAAACTTGAGCCTTTCTCTGGCTTTGATGTCCATCATGTCTAGGGAAAGCTCATTGAATGTATTGTGTGTCTCCTCCATATTACTAGAAGCTTAAGTTATTGTGCAGATGAGCTGTGGTAGGAGAAGAATCAAGAGAAATATATGCGAAAAGCATGGGCTAATAAATCATCAAAAAACAATACAATAACTCATTTGTCACTGAGAGTAAGTTGTACTTAAATATGGGTTCAGTGCACAATCGAAGAGCAAGGTTTAGGATGCTGCAGTAAAATCAAACCCCCAAACCACAATCTTCTCCTGGTTTCTTTGACTGCTATGTTCCTGAATCTTAATTCCAAACAGATAATATGTAAACCAACTCCTGTCAGTTTATTTCTGTCAGACCCTATTGGTTCATGTGTTGTCAGTGGTCAATTGTTATGCATCTTTTAGAACATTTTTAGGTTCACGACACAGTTATGGTGTCATCTCAGTTGGGGTCCAGTCCGTTGTTTCTCATCCGATTGTTTCACTGTTGAGATGGTTTAACTGTTGGTTGATCTTAAATTTTTAGTTGTATTTGGTTTGGATATTTGTATATATCTTGGTATGTTTTGGCTTTTCAGTTTAATATGATTTTTATCATTTAAATATGATGAACTCCTGTATCATACCATTCTGACTACTGGAAAGGAGCAAATAAGATGGATGAATTGTGACCACAGTCTCTCTTTCTTTGACACCACCAGCACATTTGTGTCCTGAATCAACATCACTTGATGCCATATATCAGTTGGAATATTATAAACAGAGCAAGTGTTCTGCTACAAGTTGGAATATTACACTGAGAGAATCTTCTAAGCAATTTAACAACCATTATAATACAAAGTGAACATAAATTACAGGGCATCGCTTTGAGTGAACCCATCAAGTGAAGCAACTAGCTACCAGAAATGAGAAACTAACCCAAACTAACCCATCAGTTTAAATCTGACAGGTTGTACTTTGCCTTGATACAGTTGTATTAGACATCTGATTGGGAGTTATTAATTGAAAATAGATGGGATTCTGATTTAAAGAAAACGCAGAACAATCATCCTGCTATGCATTAACACCCTGACGTAATCTTATAATCATGTGATCATGTACCACCCATTAAGGATTTGAAGATATTATTTAAAGATATACCACCCATTTTCTTTTGGTTTTTGGGGTTAGGGAATCTTGTATATTTTATTGGGTAAATAAGAAAGGAATCTGTTTATTTTATGCTCTGAAAGGTTTATACTTTCTTGTCTGTTACTTTTCATACACACACATATCCATTGACTATCAATTTTAGATATTCTAGCTAAATTACATTACTTAGCAGATACTTGGTAGTTCATACAATCGGTTTGTTAGTTACATATTCTACTCTATATATACATACACACATACACTCAAATTGACCTTGTATTCTGCTTTTCAAGTAAGTAAAGAAAGAAGAAGATGATGTCGGATGGAAAGAAAGCCGAAACTTATTTGATCAAAGAGATGATGGAAATGTAAGTAATGTATTACATTGATATAAAAAACAAATAAACAAATAGCCATTTTTCCAACTGGAGAAAGCCAAGGCTTCAGATAATATTCATTAGAGGTCTGAATAATTCATAAAACATGGAGTTCCATAACCATAATCATGTTTTCATGTTCTAAATTCCATGATTTCACTATTAGTTTACCCTAACATTACGCTGCTGCATTTTATCAACTGCAAATTAATACATTGCACAAACAATCCGGAAAGCGATTAATAGAATGCAGATGCAAACCTTGTCGTTACGATTTTCTTTCTTCGTTCGACTTCAGCTACGCATCTCCCAAGCGTCAAAATAGTTTACTTTATCCTCGGAATCATATCTTCAAGTTCACCGTCCGTTTTCATCTGGTATTCCACGTCTTCCTTCTCCGTTTTCGGTTTCGACCACCGCCGCCACCATCGCCGGCTCCCTAGGAAAGCCTCACCCTTTTCACCGATTGAAAATTGTGAGAGGTAGAGAGGAGTAGAGAAGCCGGTGGCGAGAAGCGACGATAGAAGAGAAAGACAATGGGATGAGTAGTAGGTGAGGGAGGCAGAGGGAGGCGTGAGTGAAAGGAGATTGGGTGTTAGGGTTTCATCAAGCTTCTTTTTCTTGTGGAAGAGATATTAGGCGTGTTTCTTTTTTTTTTGTTGGAGGGAAATCATTTTTTTGGAAAATTATAAATTTTTTAGAAGATATATATATAGGGAGAAGTTCATTTGAGAAATGGTAAATATATGAGAAATAGAGAAGTAATTTTAGCCATTCATCTGGTCAACATTTGCGGCTTTGACCGCGAAACACCGGATAATTCCTTATGTGGTCTATAAAAGGTAGAGGGGTAATTTCGTAAAATACACGGAATGAGTTCATATATGAATCTGTATGAATCACAAAGATTCATATATGAATCTGTTAATTAGTTCAATTGATTCATATATGAATGTTTGTGATTTATACAGATTCATATATGAATCTTTGTGATTCATACAGATTCATATAAGAATCACAAACATTCATATATGAATCTGTTAGTTAGTTCAACTAAGATTCATATATGAATCAGTTAAAAGAGTTCAGTTGTGAATTGCACTGGTTCATATATGAACATATAGTTCATATGTGAATTATACATGTTCATATATGAACACAGTCCGTGTGTTTTGTAAAATTTACGAAATTGTCCTTCTATTTCTGGGATAGCCGCAACTTTTGACCAGTCAAAGCCGCAACTTTTGACCGGTCAAAGCCGTAATATTTGACTAGTCAAATCCGATCTTGACCATATGAATGGCTAGGATTACTTCTCTATTTCTCATATATTTACCATTTCTCAAATGAACCAAACACTATATATATATATATATATAATATAGAGTTGGTTCTAGTGAGAAGTTCGGTTAATGGTGAGAAACGTGAGAAGGGGTTATTTATCGTTGGATGTAAAATGAACGCACATTAGGATGAGATACACCGAGATAAGATGTACCATATCAATTCCCTTTTAAGCCACAATTCATTTGAGGGCTTGAGATTAACAGTTCAAATAAAAACAGGTTTCTTACCGTTAACTCAACTTCTCACACGATCATTCGCCTATATAAATATATATATATATATATATATATATATATATATAAGTTTTATCTTTTATTAATAAATTATTTTTGTAGTCTGTTTTTTATTTTATTTTTATTATTTTTCTTTTTTTCTTTTATCTTTTACCTATTTAGCATCATTTAGTCTTTTTATTTATTTTTGTATGATGAGTATAATAATAAGGGGCATTTAGAGTAAACATTTAAAGACTATTTTATATGCATCAAATACACTTGTTAATTATTATTTTTAAATAATAATTTGTTAATACATATTACTTAAAATTCTAAAATTTGATTTTTATTTAAACAAGACGCCATAATAAATACTAGATTAACACTACGAGATGGAACACTTTTTTTTATTTGCTAAAATATTTAAAATTTTAAAACTCTTCTTATAACTAAATATAGTTATAACTCTTTTTATTAAGTAGATTATATCTTTAATTTTAAATATAAAATACTTTAAATATAGTTATCATTTAATGATTAATAAATAGTTAATGAATAAAATACCTCTGATTTATATGAACTTAATCAATTAAAGCCCATTATAACTCATTGGAGCCCAATAGTACCCATTAAAAGTTAATAAAACCAAATAAAGCTTAATAAATCTATTTGATGTATATTAGGGTCGATAAGACCACTAAGGTTCACTATAAATCCCGATAGATCCATTAAGACCCAATGAAATTATTTAAAGTCCGATAGATCCATTAAGGCCAAATGAAATCCTTTAAAAGCCCAATAGAAGCCTTTAAAGCCCGATATATCCATTAGGGTTCGTTTGGTACGTAGACAGAACGGGACATGAAAGAACAGAACAAGATAGAATAGTTGTTTAGCGTTTGGTAACATGACCAATTTACCTTTAATAAGTTGTTTATATTATATTATATATATATTGATTAATTATGTAATTTATTAAACTATAACAAAATAAATATTTTTTATAACAAAATATAGTATTAGAAAGTTCTCTTCAAAATAGATTAAAGTGACACCAAAAAAAAATTATGTAGTTTCCAATTTTTGTTTTTTAACCTTTTCTATATTTTTTTACTATTAATATTTAATAATTTAAATAAATTAATCAAAACATAGTAACTATATAAAAATAATATTTGAGGACAATAAAGTGAAAATTAAAAAAAACATAAAATAAAATGAATACAATTTAAAGAATGAATAAAATATAAAAAATAAGGCGTATTTAATGTTTTATAAGAGAATTAAATTTTATTTTGAGGTTATATTGGTAAAACATAAGTTTGTTCCACCTTGTTCCATTAGGGGGGGGGGGGGGGGGCCATGCATGTTCTACTTTTGTAACAGTAAAAAACCCAATAAAGAACTTTAAAAACCAATAAAACTGATCAAGACCCTATAAAACAGTTCTCACAAAATTATAATACTTTTTGGTCTTAATATTTCTCATGTGGTGTGTATTAGATTATTAGTTAATAATTTAATTTTTAATTTATAAAAGATATATTGATTTTCATTGTGCTCTTTAATATGTTTATATTTATTAATTTTCTTAATAAATATCGAATTTTTAAAAAAAATTGGCCTGAATAAGGGTTTATTCAGTCAGATTCGGGCTCATCTAGTCTGATCTAAATTATGTGTATATGTATGTGTGTATACATGTGATAACTTCAATGAATCTTCATCAATTGTAGTAAGTCTTGATAATTGTATTATACTCATTGATATTCATAAGCTTTAGTGGTTCTTAATGAATTTAATTGGGTCTTGATGGCCTTTAGAACAATTTAAGCCCAATAGAACAATTTAAGTCCATTATAATGTTGGTGACTTATTAAGGTCAAATATAACCTATTAAGACCCAATTGAACTGATTTAAGCGCAATAGAACAATCAAAGCCTAATAGAGCCATTAAAGTCCAATGAATCACATCAAAGCCCATTATGAGCGTTGGTAACTTATTAAGGCCCAATATAACCTATTAAAACCAAATTGAATCAATTTAAACCCAATAGAATTGATTTAAGCTTAATAGAACCATCAAAGCCCAATAGATCCCATCAAAGCCCATTATGAACATTGTTGACTTATTAAGGCCCAATATAACCTATTAAAACTAGGGGTGCTCAAATTTCCGACCAACCCAGCCAATCCAACCCGAAAAAACGCAAAAAAAACTCAAACCGAGGTAACCCGATACATAATCGATACAATTTTTTTTCCAAACCGCATCTATTGGGTTGGAAACGGGTTGAGCCCAAAGTAACCCGACCAACCCGCCAACCCGACCAAAAACTTACGCTTTTATTTTTTTATAATGGTTTTAGATTTTTATTGTCTTTTATTTCTATTAATTTTCAAGTCTTCTTAACTTAGTCGTAGTTTAGATCTGTCCACGAGACCACATCGATTAAAATCGCACGAATTAAACCTTCAAGTCTTAAAAAATCTTCAAAATCGATAGAATCAAGAGGCAAGGGATACTCTAGTTCTACTATTCTCTTCTCCTATTAACCTTATTTTTATATATTTGTTTTGATTTTAGTTTTTTAAGCGGAATCACTTAGTTAGATTGTGAAACGATGTATTAAATTTCAACCCAACCAACCAACCCAACCCGCACGGTTTGGGTTGGGTTGGGTTGCACTTTTGATTGGGTTGGGTTGGGTAGAGATTTTTCAAACCGCAAACATTGGGTTGGGTTGTTCAAGTGCCTTCAACCCGACCAACCCAACCCATGAGCACCCCTAATTAAAACCCAATTGAACTGATTTAAGTCCAACAAAACCGATTTATCCAATTGAATCGCTTTAAGCTTAATAGACCCATCAAAGCCCATTATGATCATTGTTGACTTATTAAGGCCCAAACACACAAGTCGTCACTTATTATGTGCTTTTGTACATGTAACGAATTCATAGATGCATGTGTCGTGTATTCGGGTCAATTAGACAACTAAGCACCATTATACCCCAATATGAACCATTCAACCATCATTATAGCTCAATATGACATTTTATGACTTATTAATGCCCAATAACACCAGTGGTGACTTATTACATGCTTGTGTGCATGTATCGACTGCATAGATGTACGTGTTGTGTATTAGGGTCAATTAGACAACTAAGAACCATTATACCCCGATATGAACCACACAACCACCATTATAGCCCAATATGACAATTTATGACTTAGAAGAAATTTAATGTAATTTTAAATTTAATATAATTTTAGATTTTAATATAATTTGAATTTTTAAATTAATTTAATTTCCGACGTGCGGAAACTAATATAATTTAAAATTAAAGTAATTTATGTCAGAAATTAACTTAAATAAAATTCTTATTTAATTTTAAAATAATTATAATTTGATATGTGGTTTCTAAAATTGAATTTTCTTAAATTTTAATACAATTATAAGAAATTTAATATAATTTTTGAATTTTTAGTCACTAACTATTTGAAATTAGTGACATTTATTTTTGGTCACTACCAATTTCATTTTAGTGACAACTATTTTTTGTTATTAACATTTTTATTTTAATGACCACTCTTTTTTGTTACTATCTATATAATTAACATGAACTACTAAATACTATTTAGTAACAACTATTTTTAGTCACTGAGTCTTTGAAATTAGTGACCACTATTTTTGGTCACTACCACTTTCATTTTAATGACAACTATTTTATGTTACTAACATTTATATTTTAATGACCACTATTTTTTGTCACTAATCTATTCGATTAAAATGAACTACTAACTACTTATACGTCTTTGAAATTAGTGACTCATACCACTTTTATTTTAGTGACCACTATTTTTAGTCACTAATATTTTTATTTTAATGACCACTAATTTGTAGTCACTAATTTTCAATATATCAACATGCACTACTTTACTACATATGAAAACCATTACTGTGTCATGACATACAACGACATAAAATCCTTAACTGTCATTGTATCACGACAATCAATGAGGTAAATTTTCTCAAAACCGTCATGGAATCATGACATTTGGTGACGTAACTTAATCAAAATTGTCACTATAAGATGACATACGATGACATTTATCATTCAAAACCGTCACCGTGACATTACATACCGTGAGTAAATTTCTCAAAATCATCGCTACATGACATACGACGACGTAAATTTATCAAAACCGTCACCATTACATGACATACGGTGACGTTTATCAATCAAAACCGTCACTGTATCTTTCCACACAGTCACCCTAGTATGATAAATGGTGAAGTTTATTTTTCAAAACCTTCACAGTAATATGATATATAGTGATGTTTATTATTCAAAATTGTCACCTGAGCATAGCATATAGTGGTGTTTATTATTCAGAAGCATCACTGTAACCTAACATATGGTACATAAATTTATCAAAATCATCACTACATGTACATTATGATGTACAGTGACATAACTTTATCAAAATTGTCACTATAAAATGACATATAGTGAAGTTCATCATTCAAAATTGTCATCGTAACATTACATATTGTTATGTTTTCCATTCAACACCGTTACCGTAACATACATACGGTAACATTTAGATGTCAAAACTATCACTGTAAAATGACATAGGGTGACGTTTATTTTTCAAAACCATCACCGTATGATAACATAAGATGACTTTCATTATTTAAAAATATCATTTAAACATGACATATATCGACGTTTATTATTTGAAAACGTCACAATAGCATTGACACAGGGTGTCTCGTTTTTTTTTTTGTCAAAACCGTCTCCCTTGCATAACGTACAATTACGTTTATGTTTCAAAACCGTCACATAGCATGACGTATGGTGACATTTATTTTTCTAAACCGTCACAGTAGCATGACATTAGGTGACGTAAATTTTTCAAAACCGTCATTTTAACATCAAATGTGGTGACATTTATTTTTTAAAACCGTCAACATAGAATGAGATACCTTCACGTTTATCTTTTATAACCGTCACTATAACATGACGTACGAGGTACGATGACATTTATTGTTCACCGTCGCTACAGGATGATGTACACTGATGTTTATTATTTGAAATTATCACCATAACATTACATATAGTCACGTTTATTATACAAAATCGTCATCGTAGCATGACTTACGTGGACGTTTATTATTCTAACCGTCACCATAGCATGATATATATTGACATTTATTATACAAAACATTCACCATTGTGACATATAGTTTTTTAAAACCGTCATCATAACATAACATACGGTGACATTTACTTTTCAAAATCGTTACCGTAGAATGACATACCTTAACTTACTCAAAACCGTCACCGTAACATAACATATGGTGACATAGTTATTAGAAACCGTCAATATAGCTTGAGATATTGTGATGTAAATGTTTTAATGCCGTTACCAAAGCATGACACATAGTGACGTAATTTTTTCAAAAACCATTGCCATACACTAACTTTTGGTGACAAATATTTTGCAAAACAGTTGCCATAAAACTTGGTGACTTTTGGAAACGGTTTTCAAATAAGCGTTCCTATATATATATATATATTAGTTTTCAGTAACGTTTTTTTAAAACCGTTACAACATAAAGTAACGATTTAGACAAAAATCGTTACTAAAAGGTCTTATATGGCAACGGTTTTTAAAAACCGTCACAAGATAAAGCAACGGTTTTTCAAAACTGCCCTAAATCGTTACCTTAGGGAATCTTTTATTGACGTTTTTATCTAAAACGTTGCTTTATGTTTCTACTTTCTTTTAATAGTAACGTTTCTTTATAAAAACTGTTACTAAAACAATTCTCTAACTTTTTATGTGACTTTTTGTAACGTTTTTTTTTCAAACCGTTACAAACCTATTTTTCAAAACTGTCACAAAAAGTCATTTTTGTACTAGTGTTCATAAAGCAGATAATAGATAAACAAGATATTCATGGAATAAAGTATTCAACTTATATTATCAGTTATAAGACTTCTTAAGCACACTTTGAACAATAAGGTGATGGTCCTATTTATAGGACCATAAAGTAAACAGTGTACTTATCTGACAAATAGAAGCATGCTTGAACAGTGTCTTACCTAAAAGGTAAGATCAAGACATACTTGAACAGTGACCTACTCTAGAAAGAAAATCTTATCACTAGGTGCCATGTCATCTGTTCTTATTTGTCATGAAATTCAGAGTGAACATCTTCAGAGCTCTGAAATAGGATCTCTGATGAGGAGCTCTCTGATGTCTTTCCGTGAGACTGTCTCTGAACTGACTTCAGAGACAGACTTGCTTTCTTCAGACTGACTCTGAACTGACTTCAGAGATAGACTTGCTTTCTCCGCTGATGTCCCTTGAAAGTCTTTAGATGAAGACTGAGTTATTTTCAATACTTTCATTGGTTCAGATTTTGGGGCTAACAATCTCCCTCTACGTACTGAAAATAAATAAAGGACACAGAGAATTCTTAAACTAGAAAGCGAAGAGGAGAAAGTTATCCTCTTTAAATATTACTTCTCATAATAATTTGGAATTACAAAAGAGAATAATATTCAAAAATTAATCAGAACTTATCACTAGAACATATCCTATGAAACTTCATGATGAGCTCTCTGAAGTTAATCATTGAGCCAATTTCCAAGTCTAGTTTTTCCAGTAGGTCTGCTCTGTGCTGTTCTTTCTTTACTAGAATCAACTTTTTTATGCCTTTCAAGGTTTCATTAGAATACTTTTCTACTTGCGAAGCTAGAAAGATTTTCTTCTCTTGGTTCACTCTGTAGATGAAACCCAGAGGTTCTTCAATGATTGATCCAGTCTTCTTTTTGTCCAGGTTTTCGATGGTTTCCACTGGTTCAGTCACTCCGAGCTTTTCTTCACCCAAGTTCAGAGCAATCTGAAAGTCACGTTTGTCTTTGTGTTTGATATAAGCTTCCATTGCCCGTCTTACTTCAACCATGCTCATTCTTATCTCCCTTCTTCCTGAATCGTATCTCGCAGAGCAATAGGCATATAGATGAGTGAGATCATATGGATTTAGATTTACGAGATCATTATCATTGAACTCGTAAATCTTCTGATCAGATCGAGTCACCACATAATGCCTATATATGATTTTGTTGAAGGCGAATGTCTTTTCAGTGATTTTCTCAACTTTTATTATGGGAGCATCGTTGAGAACCGCCAGTCTTGGTGATGTCTTCGCCTGTATGAATCTTCGTTCGTAGTCTGGCATATCCTCTCTGATTCTTGGATTCAGATGGATTACTTGAGTGTCTCCCATATTGAACTCGCAGTAGATATGCCGAAAGTGATCTTCTATCGATGCTTCAGGAGTGGATTCTAGAAATGTGGGAGGATGAGTGAATACCTTGGCTGGTAAACCGATGCTTGTCTTCTCAACAAGATTCTCTTGAGGAGCCTGTTCATCAACAACCATGGTTTCTTTGTCCTTGGGCTGTGACTGAGTTATCTCTGAAGGCTGTTCAGAGATATATCCATCTATCTCTGGTGATTTTCTTAATTCTGAAGCTGTTGAGGTATGATGAGGTTGAGTGTGTTTGAAAACATACTCTTCGACATTAATTACTTCGATCTGATCTCCAGCAACTTCTTCCGCTCTGTCAGAATCTGAGTTCTGTTCTTTTTCAGACTCTGAGTCAAAGGCATCTCTCATCACCATTGGTTGTCTTTCGGGTGATGAGAATGCATCTTCAGAGGACGTAGAGAAGTCTACAAGTTGTTCGTTTTCTTCCTCTTCCAGAGCTCCAATTTTCTCTGGAGTTGCATCGGTAACTGGAGTGATTGGAACACCTGGTGTTGATGATGCGAAAAGTATTACCGGTGTTGTGAATGTTTGCAAAGTTTGGTTGTCATTAGAAGAGGTGGTGTTCCTCTCTGGTTCCTTCTCTTGAACTGGTACAGAGGGAGCAGCTTTAGAGGTGTGTTTGGTTGTATCTCTGATCTCCCTATCGTGTGATTCAGAGGCCTCATCATCATCTGAGTCCTCATAATCATTAAATATGGCTTTCTTCCCTGCTTCGCTACAAGTCCCACCAGAAAACTTGCGTTTGCATTTGGGAGAGTCTGGTTCAGCGATTCCTTTTCCTTTGGGGTCAAGAAGAGCCTTCTGAATGGATTCAATTGCTTCTGAAGCCGCAATTCTGATTTCAGCAACCTGGTCCTCTGATTTATAGTGATGAAGTTCCAGAGTAGCTTTGACCTGCTTCTGAGCAATAGTAGAGATCTTGGAAGAACATGTTAGCATTCTGCTCATGATTGCGGATTTGAATGAAGCCAGATCACTTTTGGTGATTAGGTCTTCAGTAGTCCGGGGTGGTGGTTGTGGTGTTGCAGATGGTGCGCTGACTTTTGGTACAGAGGCTTGAATTGTTGTTTTGATGAGGTCAGAGATAGAGGCCATTTGTTCTATTGAGAGTGAAGATGATCTGGTGGTTACTACCTCGTCCCTTAGTTCTTGCAGAGCCTTCTGAACATCAATGGTTGTAGTTGCTTGATTTTTAAGAGCAACATTCTGAGTTTTAAGAGCGGCTACTTCCAGGGATGATTCAGCCTTCTATTTGAACAGTTCTTGTTCCAACTCTTGGATTCTGTTTGAGGAGTCTAAAAGTTGGGTCTTCAGAGTGGAAACCTCTGCTCTGAGGTTGGTGTTTTCAGAACGAAGAGCAGAGGTCTCTAAACCGTCAATTCGCTGAAGGTTATGCTCTTTCATGGAGCCTCTGACTTCCTCACAGAATCTCTGGAACTCAGATTTTGTGAGAAGTTCAGAGAGGGGTACATTGGTTACAACACATGTAGCCAATTTTTCCTCGAGTTCAGAGGAGCCTTCGTTCAGAGCTGTTTTGATGTTATCTCTGGAAGGACTTCCACTCAATCCTTGATGTTCCGGAGAATCATCTCTGAGTGTTCTGTTCTCAACCAAGTCCTCCTCCTCAGATTCAGAGGACTGGAAGTGAATGTGGGAGTTGAGCTTGCGATCCAGGTAAGTCAATCCTTGTTCTTGTAGGTCAAGCCATTGTCCCTGAGTTGGACAGCTACTTTTGGATATCCTGAAGGGTGAGAGATGAGTCACAGAGGCATCATCATGTGTAGGAACTGCTAATGTACTCTGAGGCAACTGAGTACTGAATGTATTGGCTAAGTCCTGTGAAGAGGACTTAACCAGAAATTGAGTTTCCTCAGTTATGTGAACTTCAGAGGTGGAAAAAGGTACCTCTGAAGTGGCTGGGTGGTTTGGGTTCGAGGTGTGCACCTCTGATTCAATAACCATTACCTCTGGATCAGGTAGGTTAGATTGTGTGGTTGCACTGGGAGATGGGGTTGGTGTCCTAAAATATATGTGCCTTGGGGCATCTTTTTGTGTGGAAGGGGAAGAACTCTCAGGTTTCTCTAAGTCCTTAAAAGACTTGCTCTCTTCTCTCTCTCAACTTCGGTTTCTTTATCAAGAGTATCCTCTGGTTCACTCTTATGAGAGCTCTGAACTTCAGGGTCCTCAGATCCCTCTGAAGTCGAGTTGCTCTTACTCTCCATTCCAGGTTCAGGACCTAAGTGTGTTGGGGTTCCCAGAACTGGTTCTAGTCCTTGGGCAACACTGAGATAAGAAGCTAAGGCTAAAGATTGAGGATTTACCTGATTCAGCATGTGGTGAGGGATCCGCCTTGCTTCTGGATAGCCTTCAGAGAGAATCGTCGGTTTGAAGCTGTTCATTATGTAGAAAGGAGTTTTGGGTTGTTCAGTGACGATCAAAATATGAAGCTTCTCAATCGCCGCATGGATGATTAGAGACAGAAATTTAGGGAATGTTATTGAAGGAACTTTGGATGATTGGGTCGTTTGTTCAGGGTCCTTTGACAAGCATTTGTTCTTCTTCTCTATGGATGTCAGAATCATATCAAAAATTATGCCGGCCATGTCCAAGTTGCGATTGAAGAATAAGGCATACATGATTGACAGAATTTCGGGTGTTGCTTGATCCATGCTCCCCATTTTGCAGGTGAGAGTGCGGTTTAGTACCGAGAACATGAAGTTCCAGATTGGTGGTAGATGTTGTCGTCGGAAGTTGCTCAATCTGGTGATTTCAGTGTTGTAACCTAGCATTCGGATGAACTGGAGAAGGGTTTCAGAAGTTAGGCGTTTTTCAAAACGCGTGATTCAAAGTTCCTCAGTTGTTAGGAGTGGGAGAACTTCTCGTAGAACAGTAGGAGTGATGAGTATCCGACATTTTACGACTTGAGATATGTCGAACTCGCCGATTATTCCGTTATGTGCATCACTGTAGTGACTGGAAGAATACCATTCTTGAACAAACGAGAGTGGACATTCATTGGTAAAAGCAGTTAGGGCTTGAGTCAGTTCACAGTTGGAGAAGAACTCGCAGATTACTCCGTATTGTTCCTCAAACTTGGGAGAATCAAGCTGAATCATGTGATTGTTGTCTTTGATTTGAAAACGATACAGTCTTGAATATTCGTCAGATTTGGGAAAAAGCTTGCACCATTCATTTGAAGACGCCATTTTTGAGTTGAAGTGAAGAAGATGAAGTTCAAATTCTATTTAGAGAGAGAGAGAGAGAGTGCTTGAGAGTAATTTGTAAAAAATGAATATCCGGATGTAAAATTGGTTTTGTATCCAAATTTAGAAAAAGATACACTTGAGTGCATAAGGTGAAACGACAGTGATTTGACCCTTTTGATAAAGCCGTTTGGCCTTTCACTCATCCCTCTTGTGACACGTGGCCTTGAAAACTATTGTACCTACGAATATAGGTTCCAAGAAAATAGGAATGGGGCGTCATTTTTCAATATTAAATTGAATAACTTCTTTTTGCTGACTAGACAAACCTTTCGCCTTAAGAAGTAATTTAAGATATCACTTGTAATAAAAAGATTCAGATAACCTGATATTTTAATTTCAAATGATATCAAAAATTGCTAATTAATTAAAAAGTTCTTGTTTGAGGAATGACTGGTCTGAAAGTTGTTGATTCCCCCTTGACAGATGATTAGAGAAAAAAGAATTCAGAGACTCTGAGATGAATTTCAGAGATTCTGAGATGAATTTCAGAGATTCTGAGATAAAATTCAGAGGCTCTGAGATGACAGTTGAAAAGTTCTTTTTCTCCCCCTTGAAATATGCTACTTGGTCCAGAGGCTCTGATAATTTGATCAGAGACTCTGAGTTGACTTTTGAAAAGTTCTCTTCTTAACAAAAGAACAACTTTTTATTTTTCTTCCCTTGTCGTGTTTGGAGAACATTCAGAGACTGATATTGACATATGCTACTTGGTTCAGAGGCTCTGATGATTTGATCAGAGACTCTGAGTTTCTTCTTTGTTAGGTAGACATATTCAACATTCCTAACTTGCTAATTAAAAAATTGAACCTTCGTTCATCTAAAGCTTTTGTGAAAATATCAGCAAGTTGGAGATCTGTTGGTACAAAATACATTTCTATTGTTCCCTTTTCAACATGATCTTTTAAGAAATGATACCTTACATCAATGTGCTTTGTCTTTGAATGCTGTACTGGATTGGCAGAGATGGCTATGACATTTTTTGAATCACAGAGAATGGGTATTCTCTTATATTGTTGGCCATAATCTCTGAGCTGAGTTTTCATCCATATTACTTGAGAGCAACAACTAGCAGCAACAACATATTCTGTCTCTGCAGTTGAAGTTGAAACACAATTTTGTTTCTTTGATGACCAACTTACCAGCTTATTGCCCAATAACTGACAACACCCAGAGGTACTTTTTCTGTCAAGCTTACATCCTGCATGATCTGCATCAGTGTAAGCTGTTAGATCAAAACTAGAAAGTTTTGGATACCAGAGGCCTAATGAGGGTGACCATCTCAAGTATCTGAAAATTCTTTTGACAGCAGATAAATGAGATTCTTTTGGATTTGTTTGATATCTTGCACAAAGACATGTTGCAAACATTATGTCAGGCCTACTTGCAGTTAAGTATAATAATGAACCTATCATGCCTCTGTAGGTTTTTATATCCACAGATTGTCCTGAAGGATTAGAGTCAAGTTTGACTTCGGTGGCTAGAGGCGTTTTCATAGAAGTTGAATCATTGAGTTTGTATTTTTTCAAAATATCAGAGACATATTTAGTTTGACTTATGAAAGTACCCTCTGAAGTTTGTTTTACTTGTAAGGCCAGAAAGAAAGTTAATTCCCCCATGAGGCTCATCTCAAATTCACTCTTCATCAACTCTGAAAACTTGTCACAATACTTTTGATTTGTAGAGCCAAATATAATGTCATCAACATAAATTTGTACTAATAGCATCTCATTTTTGTACCTTTTGATGAATAATGTTGTATCAATTGTGCCTTTGTCAAATCCATTTTTAATCAGGAAAGTGGACAGAGTTGCATACCAAGCTCTTGGAGCTTGTTTAAGTCCATACAGAGCCTTATCCAAATAATAAACATCATTAGGAAACTCTGTACTCTCAAATCCAGGTGGTTGCTGGACATAAACTTCTTCATTTAATTTACCATGTAGAAAGGCAGATTTAACATCCATTTGATAAACTTTGAATCATTTGTGTGCAGCATAGGCTAAGAAGATTCTGATTGCTTCTAGCCTAGCTACAGGTGCAAAGGTTTCATCATAATCAATACCTTTTTCTTGGCAATATCCTTTAGCAACCAACCTGGCTTTGTTTCTGATTATTATTCCATCCTCATCCTTTTTGTTTCTGAAAACCCATTTTGTTCCAATTGCAAATTTTCCTTTGGGAAGGGGAACTAGGGTCCAAACTTTGTTTCTTACAAACTCTTGAAGTTCATCCTGCATTGCAAAAATCCAATGAGGATCTTCAAGAGCTTCTTTTACCTTCTTTGGTTCAATAATGCTCAAAAAGTTTACGTAGAAGCATTCATTGATTGTGGCAGATCTTGTTTTAACTCCTTCTGATGAGGATCCAATGATTTGATCAATTGGATGATCTTTTGTCCATCTTGAGATTGGAGCAAAAATTTGGGGTTGAGTTTGAGCTTCAGAGATGACAATTGGTGACATCTCTGTTGTGCTGTTCAGAGGCTCTAAAGTTGGTTCCCAAGATGGTGAAGCAGAGTCTTGAATTTCTTCACTATTTGTTTCTGGAGTTACTTCAGACACTCCTTGATCATCCTCTTTTTGATCTTCAGCTTCTTCTGATTCACTTTGCTGATCTGCATTTGGTGAAGCAGAAGGTGTTAATTCAGAGGGTCCAGAAAGGGTTGTACCTGTTTCTTGAGGTCCTTCTGAATTTTCTCTTGGTCTATCTCTGAAGATAACTTCTGAGTTATCTTCATCATCAAAGAAATCTTCAAATATTCTGTTTAATTCAGATTCCCTTGATGATTCAGAGATAGGTGTTGAGAAACTTTCTTGTTGTTCAGAGCTTTTATTCTCATCAAAAGTGATATTGATGCTCTCTTGGATGGTCCTTGTTCTAAGATTGAACACTCTGAAAGCTTTTGATGCTAATGAATATCCAATAAATTTGCCCTCATCAGCTTTCTTGTCAAACTTTCCAAGATATTCTCTATCTTTCAGAATGTAACATCTGCATCCAAAAACATGAAAATATTTAACATTAGGTTTCCTATTGTTAATGAGTTCATAGGATGTTTTCTGAAATCTCTTGACAATTGTAGCTCTATTCTGAGTAAAGCAGGTTGTTGCCACTGCTTCTGCCCAAAAGTTTGTTGAAAGATCAGATCCAGCAATCATTGTTCTTACAGCTTCAACAAGTGTTCTGTTCTTCCTTTCAACTACTCCATTTTGCTGAGGGGTTCTTGCTGCAGAAAAGTTAGGAGTAATGCCTTCTTCTGATAGATATGAATTGATTTTGGCATTTTTGAACTCTGTTCCATTATCACTTCTTAGTTTTTGAACTTTGCTGCTAAATAGAACCTGTAATCTTTTCAACAATCTTATCAATATTTCAGGTACATCAGATTTGGCTCTGATGAATTCTATCCATGTGAATCTGGAAAATTCATCAATCAGAACCAGAATGTATTTCTTACCTGCTAGACTCTGTACAGAGATAGGACCACAGAGGTCCACATGAAGCATGTGCAGAGGTCTAGGACAGTTGTTTTCACTTTTGGTTTTATGGGAAGATCTTTTCATTTTTCCCATTTCATAAGCAGAACAAAGATGATCTTTGTTAAACTTCAGAGATGGTAATCCCTTAACCAAATTACGTTTAACTAACTTATCAAGTGAGGAAAAGTTTAGATGTGAAAACTTTTTATGCCAGAGCCAGAGTTCCTCACTATTCAGAGATACAAGACAAAGTTTCTCTGAATCAGTGTCTTTGATTTTGGTAAAATTCATCCTGTAGAGGTTACCTTTTCTGTCTGCTCTGAGCAATTCTTGACCTGATTCTAAGTGAAGAAGTCAACAATATTTTCTTTGAAATTTCACATCAAAACCATGATCACAAAGTTGACTTATGCTGATCAGATTATGTTTTAATCCATCCACATAAGCAACCTTTGATACTGAAACATTTCCTCTTGATAACTCACCATATCCTTTAATTTGTCCTTGCACATTGTCTCCAAAAGTAACTGCTCCTCCAGATTTTGCTTTGAATGAGGATAGCAGTTCCTTATCTCCAGTCATATGCCTTGAACATCCAGAATCTAAGTACCAGATTGGCATTGACTGATTCTGCAAGACATATTATTGTTTCTTAGGTACCCATCTCATTATGGGTCCTTTTATGTTAGACTTTGGTGGATTTGTATGACTTTTTGGCATCTCATCTTTTGATGTCTTGCCTTTACTTGTCTTTTTTTGAAATTTTGTCTCTGAGATATTTTTTAGAGATTGATTCAAAAGACAATGTGATCCTTTGAAATGATTTTTCAGTTTTATCAAGAGATGAATGCAGTTGCAATTAATAGAACAAGAAGAAGTAGGAGCAAAGTTTTTCTTTTTATTAAAAGCATTTGTTACATTTTGACTTCTTTTGAAACTAGCACTAGGAATATTACACGTATCCCTAACTACTTCTTTCCTTTTTGCTTGAAAGACAGTCTTCTTTTCAAGTTGCTTTTTCTTGATCAAAAACATCTTCTTTTCTTTGTTGCTTACTGCACAAACAGGATCATTATGGTTATTTTTTGTCCATTTGCCTTTTTGTTCAGGAGAGAATTTTATTGTTTTATAGGTGTAAGATTCAGAAGTGTTTGTTTTATTCTTTGCCTTTTCTTGTAACTCTTTTTCAAGTTCCAGAGACGTTTTTGCTTGTAAACACATATTTGCAAAATCAGGACTTATTGGTATTCTGGTTTTGGTTTTCAAAATTGAAATTGGAACATTCAAAATACAAGAGCCAACAGTTTCTATTTTTTTGTGAATTACATTCCCTGGTTTACAAAAAATCTGTTCATCAATCTCTTGATTAAATTCTGAATCAGAGTCAAGAAAGTCTCTCTTAGTTTTAATAGAGATAGCTACCTCTATTGGTTTTTTAATTTCTTTTGTTCTAGAGACTTTGATGATCCGTTTCATGCTTTTTTTTTTATGTCCTCCATGATATTTTCTTTCCATATCTTTTTAACATCATCTTCAAATGTAGTTCTGATGTTTTCATCTGACTTTGGTGAATACAGAGGGGCATCCGGATTAAGTGAACTCTGAGATTCATTTTCAGAAGTACTTGTATCAGAGGTACTTGGTTCAGATGTCTCTGATTCATTTGAGATGAAAGCATCAAATCTGAAAATTTCTTTGGGATCATTACTTTGAGGTTTTGTGAAGATTACCTCTGAAGTTTCTTCTTTTATCTGTAACACAGACTTTTGAAAGTTTTTTTCTTCAGAGTATGTAGTATTTTTGAAATTCAAAGCTCTTGTTTTTTATCCCTCTGATGTTTTAATTCTTTTGAAATTATTCAGAGATGTACCTTCAAAGCTTTGGACCTTTCCCATACGGAAAGTGGAAGAAAGTGAAGTTTTCTCCAATCCAGTGAATGAATTCAACTCATTGAATCCCAGCCCTTGAGAGTCCATTTGAGTTTTTATTTTGTCGAAAACACCTTGTGCATTAACATAACTTTTGATTCGAAGATTTTTTCTTTCTAGAGATTGATGTAGGATTTCTTTTTCCTTTTGAAAAAATTTGGTTAAGGCAATAGAATTGAGTTTTTCATACTCAGATTTCTTTACTTCTTCTTCTTTTCCTTTTAAAACTTTCTCAATTTTTCTTATTTCTTCTGAAAATGATTTTTCTTTTTGCTTGTGAGTTTCTTCAAGTTTGGTTTTTTCAAGAAAAAATTCTTTCTTTTCTGATTCCAGAAGATTCTTTTCTCTTTTAAAAAAAATGAGCTCTTTTGTCACTTGCTCTCTTTTCTTTTTTTCTTCAAGAAACTTTTGCTCTAGATCCTGAAGTTCATTAATTAGTTTAAAAGCATCTATTTCAGGATCACTGTCAGAGGTGTAAAGAGAGTTTACCTTTTCAGAGTTGTCTTCTGATGCTCCATCAGTTTGATTTCCATCTGAAAAAGCCATACCACAGAGATTGGTAGGCTTTTCCTCGTCGTCGCTTGTTGAGTCTGATAGCCAATCTTCCATTTCTGCTAAAAGAACTCTTTCTTTTACATTGTACTTGTATTTGTTCTTGTAGTAATCTTGATCTTTGACAAGTTTTCCTCTGAAGTTTGCAGAGAAATGGCCTAGTTTTCCACATCTGAAACATCTTCCATCATTTTGATTTGTTGGAAGAGTGGCAGTACTTGTCTCTGGCTTCTGTTCTTGAGGTTTGAAGTATCTCTGTGGCTGTGGATACCTTGGTTGAAATGGTTGTTGAGGTCTTGATAGTTGTGTTGCATCATTATTGTTGAAGTTTGTACCCTTTTGATCACTATATGGAGTGAATCTGGGTTCTTGTTGAAATCTGACACCATCTTGTTGAAATCTTCTTTCAGGATTTCTTCTTTCTTCATTCTCTCTCCTTCCTTCAAATACTTCCTTGCCAAATTTCTTGTTAAATTGATGAGTGATTAATGCAAGAGATTTGGCGAAGGCATTGATATCATCTTCTGAGTCTGAATCTGTATGATTTTCTTTTGCCATTAGGACCTTTTTGGATCTTCTTTTTGTTTCCAAACCTTTTTGTGACTCTTCACAGTTGTTTTCTTTCGATATTTGTTTTGAATCAAGTGCAAGGGGTCCACCTAAAGAGGTTTTTGATTTTTGCTTCATAACTTCCTTTTCATGTGCAACAAGAGTACCATAAATGTCAGTTAATGACCATGACTCAAGATCTTGATTGGCTTGTATAGACATGGACAATTGTGACCATTCTTCATTTAAGCTTTTCAAGAAAAGAACGTTGTTTTCCTCTTTTGTTCTTATCACTCCAAACTTTCTGCATTTGTTGATAAGATTGTTGAATCTTGAGTAAGTTTGGTGTAATATTTCTTCTGGTAGAGCATGAAAATCATGATATTCATTGATGCATAGATTTCTTCTATTTTTCTGGGTTTGTAGGCCTCCTTCAAGTTGATTTAACAACTGATCCCATATCTCTTTTGCAGTTTTACAAGAATCAAGTTCTTGAAAGATATCATTGGGAATGGCCATTATAAGTAATCTAACAGCTTTTGAGTCATTATCCATCATATTAGTTTCTTCATCAGTGAAGTTTGTGGTTTTCTTTTCATAATATGCAGGTATTTCAGCAGTATCTGTTGTTGCAGGAACTCTTGGTACCAACATCATTGGAATGTGAGGTCCAACATTCACTGATCTAAAAAGATCCCTGTCCATACCTTCTAAGAAATTTACCATCCTTATCTTCCATTGGGGATATTCATCCCTTAAAAGTGTAGGAGGTTTTGTTAATGACTCAGCTGTATAAATGGCACTCATGCTTGAGTTTGCCATTTTTGAAGAAAAAGATGAAGATTTGAAGAACTGATGCTTTTTGTATTGAACTGTGATTTACTATCAAATCTTGAGCATATGGTGTTCTTTAATAAACCAGGTTTATATGAACATGCACAGATTTTGAAAGTTAGAATCAATGAGATGTAAATCTATCCGAGTATGCAGATGCGATCTTTCTTTGTTTAGAAAACAAAAGAGGCTCTGATACCAATTGTTGGATCCCAGATTTAATCTCACAACAATGATATAAACAATAAGAGTAATAACAGCGGAAGCAATATAGTTTAATATCAAAGGAGATTCAAATATCACAGTTCATAAAGCAGATAATAGATAAACAAGATATTCTTGGAATAAAGTATTCAACTTATATTATCAGTTATAAGACTTCTTAATCACACTTTGAACAATAAGGTGATGGTCCTATTTATAGGACCATAAAGTAAACAATGTACTTATCTGACAAATAGAAGCATGCTTGAACAGTGTCTTACCTAAAAGGTAAGATCAAGACATGCTTGAACAGTGACCTACTCTAGAAAGTAAATCTTATCACTAGGTGCCATGTCATCTGTTCTTCTTTGTCATGAAATTCAAAGTGAACATCTTCAGAGCTCTGAAATAGGATCTCTGATGAGGAGCTCTCTGATGTCTTTCCGTGAGACTGTCTCTGAACTGACTTCAGAGACAGACTTGCTTTCTTCAGACTGACTCTGAACTGACTTCAGAGACAGACTTGCTTTCTCCGCTGATGTCCCTTGAAAGTCTTTAGATGAAGACTGAGTTATTTTCAATACTTTCATTGGTTCAGATTTGGGGCTAACAACGACCGAGAGAATGGTCGAGGAATGGCCGATATAAAGGTCGAGCAACGTCCGGGAAAACGATCGAGAAAACGGTCGAAAAACTCACGGTACGAGCCATATTATAGAGCCCGACGACTGTGCCAATGAAACTATAGCATTTTGAGGTTGCCAAGGGGGTAAAATAGCTTTCATTACACTTTGAGCGACCTCTCCATGTGATTTTGACATGTCACAATCGCGGTCAGGGTTCAGAGGGTTAAATGTCCGATTTTCTAAGGTTTTCTTCATTTGGTCATATCTCTCTCATCGTAGCTTTCAATTTTGACGATTCTTTTTGTTGTGGTCTTGTTTTTGAGAGCTCTTCAAGGATATATCAAGAGTTTTGAAATTTGTTATAGGATACAAGAGTATTTTTTGGTGGTAAGATCCTCAACTCTCTTAATTTTAAGCTAGCGTTTGGCATATTCATCATTTTCTCCCCTCTCCCTTCCTTGTTGCTTTAGGTTTTGGATCTTTGGAGGTGAAAGAAACACTTTAAATAAATAGTCAATTGAGTTGTTGAACTTTTGGCTCGGTTTTGACTCATATGAGTCTTATGGGACAATTGTCCGAGTTTAATAATTCAATGTGGGGGTTTGGTTATGATTTGCATTTATTGCATCTGATTTGAGAACTACAAGTTTTGAGTGCGTTAGTCATTCATTTGGAGTTATGTAATGTTTTAGACTGTGATGCAATGGATCAATAGGCATAAGAATCAGTGATTTGGAATGGGACTGTAACACCCCTAAAATATGTGTAAATTTAAACCTGAAAATGACTTGGAAATGACGTCTATATAAATGGAATCACCCAAAAAAGGGAAATAGTTAATGTTATTCCCTATTTCATCAAGTTCTAATCAATAACAAATACTCAAGATGATAATTTCAAACTCACATGAATTAATCTCAATCACAAGATTACAAATTTACAACTTTCTCTCTCTACTTTCTCTCACTAGAATGATATACCAATATGCTCTTCTCTAATATGCGTGTGTACAACTGATTACAAAGACAAGGACAAAGGTATTTATACCCTTGACAAATTACAAAGAAACAAAATACAAATACATTGACTTTGACTTTTATTAACAAAAGACTTTGACTTTAAGTGAGAGTTGACTTTTCCAGCTTTGACTTCTTCACTTCTGCCTTCAATCTTTAATGATCTTGAATCCAACATATTTATGCTCTAACAATCTCCCCCTTTGGATCAAGATCATTACTAAAAGATTTAGCAATGTGATCTTCTCTTTGTTTAAGCTCGATTGAAGTAACTCCCCCTTTTATCAACCTTTATCTTCTCTTGTAATCTCCCCTTTGATACAAACATGATAAACAAACTCCCCCTTAACATAATGAAGTTCTTCTTTAGCTTTGTCTTCAAAAACTTTCTACAATCTTCCCAACGTCTGATCTTTAAAAATAGTAACAATCTCCCCCAAGGTTGTAAGCAAACCTCTTTCAGACATTGAAAGAAATTATCTTCATTTTCAGCTCTGAACGATTTATCCAACTTTCTTCAAATAAACTTTCTCCAAAATCTGCTTGCTTTCGAAATTCTTTGAACTTTCTCTTATCAACTTTGATCAAACTTCAAATCTGAAATATCTCTCTCCATATCCAATACAAATACTTCTTTCCGGACAATTCTTTCAACTTTAACATTTCTTTGAAATACACATTTCTTGATATCTTCTCCCCCTTTTTGATGATTTGAGCATCGATATCATCAAAACTTTTTCTTCCAAGAAATGTCATTTGACCATTCTGATATATCCAACTGAGCCTCTGATTCTGTGATCCATAACCAAGTAGTCATCTAGATCTTTGCAAATCCAGATAAAATAAGAACATGTAACTCCTGAATCAACAGATGAATCAGTTAATATGCCTGTCAGTAACACAAAGTCACTGTGTGTAACTAATACACAATATAAAGGAGCTTTTTGATGTTCACTCCCCCAGGGCTTCCATCCAATCATCGAAATACCACAAAGGCAATTTCTATGAATGTTATGACAAAGAAACGAATTCTTTGTGTGCTCGTGCAAGTGTAGAAAGAATTTAAGCACAAATGATTGCTTTTAATAAGGCTCAACATTGTGTAAACCACTGAGACAACAGTAGATAAACACAGACTCTAAGTGCATGATTGAAGTGTGAAGGTGGGGCAAACGTCCTTCTTTTTCAATATCCAGATTTTCCAAATGAAAATCAGATAGATAATATGTTGCGTCCCCAGAAAAATATGAAACATTTTCTTTTTGAGAAGAAAACGAGTGGTTGGTGGGGTTTAAGCAAGAGTTGGCATGGGCTATTTGCCTGTTTCAATAACGTTCACCAAAGGGTTGTGAAACGCTAGTAATGTGGCTGCCCGACTCAGAAAGTATTTGGTGCAGAGTTTGATATTCTTTTACTCTGATCTCACACCCTCTTTTTTTTAATCATTAAGCTCACTACTAACCAATCTCTCATTTCCATTTTACCTCGTCACACCCACACTCATTTCTTTTGACTCCTCACACTCAATCACTAAGGGATTAACTTCTTGGGTAGAAATCACTGGTTAACGTGATTTCATAGAAGTTCAGTTAATTCCTAGCACAAAGAACCCATATTTTTCCTAGAAAGCATGTGTTACTCAAATGGTTTAACTATAGCAGTTAAAACTCAAATACAAATGTCAGATATAAGTATGCTCAGTAATATAATCATGAAGATATGAGCATTTTAAACCATTGAAGTATTTTCAAACAAGTATATTGAATGAATGAACATGAATGCAAGAGACTTGTTTGAAAATCTGACATTGTATGAAAATGATCAGAAAAGAATGATATATCAATCAAAGCTTAAGGTCAAAAATAATGGATAATGTCTATACGAAACAAAATATAGACATTCTTGAAATGACGTTTCGAAATGAAATATCGCTCAAAATTCTTTGAAGTACAAGCGGGGTGTCTTACCATCGAAAAAATTGGTTACAATATGAGACATGGTAAGATCATTTTGAACAAAGTCAAACCGATGTGTGTGAATACTTGAAAGTATATAGAAAAGACAATACACAAGTATTAATCTTTGGATAACACACGATTTGTTTATCAATGAAGCACAAAAATAAAATGAAAACATTTAAAATCACACTTCCAAATTATAAAATCTGTTTAAAATTCGAGAAGTGGTTTGAACATTTAAGAACATGTTTTCTATATCTGAAAGTTGTCCTTCTTTCAGATACATTTGAGATTAAGATAAAAATTTACCTTTTCGCTCAATCTTAATACTCATAAAGTCAAGCTGAAGTCATTAAGATATGATCTTGTCAGCTTCTCTCATCCTGCACAAGTCTCAAAGTCTAGTCAAAGCAACTTTATTCACAAAATTTATTCGAAAATAAAAGACATAAAGCAGTAAAACGATTAAAGAACGAGTTCTGATCAGAAGTAATCAGAAATAAAAATTCTTTACTCCCCCTGAAAATATGCATCTGAAATTTATCAGTAAAAGGCACATGATAGATATCTACAACTTCATTTGAAGTGTAGTTCATCATATCTTCTGAATACATATTTCCAGAAAAAATTTATGTACTCCCCCTTGAGGGTGTGTTTGGTACACTGAACTGGACAGGACAGAACAGAACAGGGATTACTGTCCCACGTTTGGCAGGACTGTTAGGTGGAACAGACAGGAACAAAGTGGAACAAAAGTGGAACATGCCTGTTCCACCGCCACCCATGGAACAAGTTGGAACAAGGTGGAACAAACTTATGTTTTACCAATATAACTTCAAAATAAAATATAATTATCTTATAAAACATTAAATATGTCTTTTTTTATATTTTATTCATTCTTTAAATTTTATTTAGGGGTAAATTGGTCATGTTATATGTTCTGTTCTGTCAAGTTCTGTTTTACCAAACGCTGAACAGTTGTTCCGTCCTGTTCTGTTCTGTCCTGTCCCATCCTGTTCCGTCCTGTCCCATCCTGTTCCGTCTTGTCCTGTCTGCGTACCAAACGCACCCTGAAGGTTGATTTCCTCTTCTGAATATCTGAGTACACTCTCTTATCAGCCCGAGAGTAACATTTCTTTTTCATCATTGAAAAGCGAGTCCTAAACTGTTGTGTTTAGAAGTCAAACTTCGTTGAAGTACGGGTCCTAAGCTGATTTACTTAGAAGCCATTTTTCTTGACATTGAGGTGCGGGTCTTGAATTATGTTATTCAAGAGCCATCGTTCTCTTACTCCCCCTTGACTTATGGTGCCTGCAACATAGAATCAATCTTCGGTTTTGGTACCCACTGGTATTTGGGTCCATGTGTGTTAGTTGCAGTTCGTATGGGAGTAACTGAATAAGAACCATACCAGTAATGATCACTTTCTTTATGAACAAAATCATATGTATGACAATAAGAACAATACCTCTTTTTAGATAACCTGAACATTTGATCTCTCGAGTAAGCAAGATCAGGTTTACCTGTCAGTACTTTGTTCTTCTTGGCTGTTGATGCATGTACAAATGATTTGTTACTTTTCTTCTCTTCCTTCTTTCCTTTCTTTTCTACCTTCTTATCATCATTTTTCTCATCTTTAACTGGTTTTATCTTCCAATCCAGCTTCTCTTCTTGATATCTTCTTCTTCTTCTATGTGCACTTGAACCATCTACATTTTGATCATAGAAAATGTTAGTTGTACGAATTTGATCAAAAGATTTAACTAACCTTCTTGTAGAAACAAGTTTCTGATGTGAACTTGACGCGGTCTTGTTAGAACCAGCTGAACTATTTCTAGGTGTATGGATTTTTGACTCTGGAGTCGTTTGCTCAGTCACCACCACCTTTGAAACAATCTTTTCAAGCTCTTTTACCTTTGAAGAGTAACTGTCTCTTTCTTTTACAATAAGATCAATCTTCGTCTCAAATTCAGACTTTGTTTGCTGCTCTTTAAGCACACAAGTAGATAGCTCAGAAAGCTTTGCAGTTAGCTTCTTTATCTCTGCTTCAAATAAGCTTCTTTCTTCCTCAAAGCCCATTTCAGCATTTGTTCTCTGACCAGATATCTCTTTGAATATCCCAACATTCTTTTGCTCTATTAACTTCTTTTCTTTGGCAAAATTCTCCCTTTCCAGAATGATTACTTTCTCAAAATCAGAGATTTGTTGAGAAAGCTTAATGCATTTAAGCTCAACCTTCTTCTTCTCTTCAACACATTTTCTGGAAAACTCTGAGAATTTCTTTGCAAATTCTTTCTTGTCACTCTCAAAAATATCTTTATCTTTGACCATCTTTTGTTCCAAATCAGATATTTTCTTTCGAAGCTCAGCATTAGCATCTTCCAGACTCTTAATTGTCTCCTCATAACTTTCAACAGATGCTTGCTGCTGGATTTGAATAATCTGATATTCCAAGTCAAAGATTTTATTTTTCAGCTCAGTGTTCTCAGTTTCCAAACTTATTACCTTATCTTCACTAAGCCCAGAAGTCTGTTTCAGTAGATATTCATTTATTTTCTTTAACGCACTGACTTCTTCTCTCAGTATCTTCCTTTCATCCTTGTATCTCTTTGATCTCTTTGAGTAGTAGTCAACTGAGGAAGTAAAAATTTGGTTCTCCATTTTGAGCTCTTTAATCTTCTTGTCATCATTATCAGAAAAATATACCATCTTGAATATCTGATTCAAAAAGAACTTGAACTTGATCGTTAATCCAATATGAAATCACAAGAAAAATACAGAAATCTAAAAAAAAAATCAGAAATTTTGATCACAAAAAGAACTTTTGTCCCCCTCCGCAGACTTAGCACGGGGGTCCCGCTAGAGAAAAAATATCCCATCTTGCGGGGTCGAGGGGCAGCGCCCCTAGAGAAAAAAATTTCACTATTAAAGGCCATATTATAGTTCTGAAAATTTCTCAGAAAATATTCTAAGTATAGAAACTCGCAAGTCCCTATTCAAGCTTAAAACTCGCAGACTGAGAAACACGCAGATCGAGACTTGCGCGTTTGATAAACTCTCAAGCAAACTCGCAGACAGACTCGCAAGCAAACTCGCAGACAAACTCGCAAGCAAACTCGCAGATCAAACTCGCAGATGATGAAACTCGCAAGTGCCTAAACTCGCTAAAAACTGTTCACGCTGAAACTCGCTAACAGAGATGTGCGTGTTTTCCAAACTCGCACGTCGAAGCTTGCGCGTTTGAACAAAACTCGCTAGCTTCACTTGCGCGTTTCTACTATTCCTCTTCAAACTCGCACGTCGAAGAACTCACAAACAACTGTTCCTTTCAAACTCGCTAGCTTCGATTAGCGAATTTCTAGAACTCGCAGATAGCCTTGCGCGTTTGAGACCAAAAATAACCCTTAGACTTGCGCGTTCTAGATGATGAACCTTGCGCGTTTGACGAATAACTTACGCGTTTGGACGAAGAACTTACGCGTTTGGGAGATCTAGCGCGTTCTTCCGAAAAACGACCCAAATACTGAGTTTTCCATCTGAATTCGATCTAAACTTGTCCAACTGGTCTGAAACTTTGAACAAACCTTTGTAATCAACCCAAGAACATATTCCAATACACAATTTTTACAAACAAACACTTACAATCCAACAAAATCGATGTAACAGTGAAAGTTGACTCGTGAACAAAACTCAACAAAAATCAAAAAATTCGTGTGATTAACAGTGCAATACAGAAATTGAATTACAAAGACTCGATCTAATACACTTTTAGAACAAATCCTAAACAAAATCTGCTCCAAAATCTCACTCAAACTCAAACTTCGATTTTCCTTTCAAGAACAGCAACGAACCACCAAAATCTTGAATTTCTTGAACTGATTTCAACTTTGGATCTGCTCTGATACCAATTGTTATTCCTTATTTCATCAAGTTATAATCAATAACAAATACTCAAGATGATAATTTCAATCTCACATGAATTAATCTCAATCACAAGATTACAAATTTACAACTTTCTCTCTCTACTTTCTCTCACTAGAATGATATACCAATATGCTCTTCTCTAATATGCGTGTGTACAACTGATTACAAAGACAAGGACAAAGGTATTTATACCCTTGACAAATTACAAAGAAACAAAATACAAATACATTGACTTTGACTTTTATTAACAAAAGACTTTGACTTTAAGTGAGAGTTGACTTTTCCAGCTTTGACTTCTTCACTTCTGCCTTCAATCTTTAATGATCTTGAATCCAACATATTTATGCTCTAACAGTTAAAGCTTTCACAATTCTAAAGATGGAATGATAATTAACAACATAATAATCTAAACTACATGAAGCTCAAATTACACACGAGTGTCATTATCAATTTCCCAAAAGTTTCAATCAACGGTATGTACACCAAACCTCCAAAAGTGATCTATTTCAAAAGTTCGTCTAGTTGCACACACACTCCACTTAAGATCTCGAAGCTCCATCGCTAAGTGAACCTTCTACACATGTCATTTGAAAAAGTGTTAGACTTTACGCCTAGTGAGAACAACAGTAAATGACAAGGTTATAAAATGATATGAAAGACATAGCTTTTATAATTTCTCAAATTGATCGTACATCTTTTATGTCCCATAGAGTTACTTTTAATATCCCGGATTGACGGGGGAGACCCGTGTATGTCCCTAATTCAAGTTTCTAAAAGCAAACAATCAACACAAACAAGATGGTTAAACTACCTGTTTCAATTCAATTCAAGAATCAAATGATTACAATTCAGTTTGCAACTTTCTCTCTCTACAAATCTCTTTCTCTCTCTAAAACTCTCTCAGAATGCGTAAAATTCTCAAGTCATACATCTATTAAAACAAAAACAAAACTATTTATACAAAGCAACAAATACAAAACAATACGTTGACTTTGACTTTATTATAAAAATGACTTTGACTTTCACTGAGAGTTGACATTCCAGAATTTGACATCTTGTACTTTGACCTCTGGTCTTCATGATCTTGTATCTAACATATTTATGCTCTAACAATCTCCCCCTTTGGATTCAAGATCATCTTTGAAAGATTTTACAATTCAGTCTTCTCTTTAGACTTTAAAAAGTACAATCTCCCCTTTGTAACAAATTTCTTCTTTAAGCACACACATTGCAATCTCCCCTTCCATTGACTGTATTCTTCCCAAATCTCTTTCATACTTCAGAAAGAAATTATCTCCATTTTCAGCTCTGTTTGCTTTAGCAACAAACCATCAAAGAAAATTTCTGAAAATTCAGCACAACTTCAGAAAACTTTGAACTTTGCATCCTTCTTTCACAATTAACCTTTGATCTCAAACAATTCTTTAACTTTGAAATTTCTGACTCAAACATTTCTTGTAGATCCCAGTTACAGTGCAATCACGAACAATAATCAATGAAGAACAATAAATGTGCCACAACTTCTAGTCATATGATTGATATTCAATAAAGGTTTAGGTTTACAGAGAGAATATCTGATAAGCAAAAGTAAACCTATCGACTAGAATAATAATGACGACTAAACTGAATTATGAACTAAAACACACCTTATATATGGTACGCACGGGCCTAATGGGCTTTGGGCCCAATTACACAATAAACTATCTAATAATTACAAATCAAACCCTTATAAATGCTTTATACAACTTTCAACACACAGGACTTTCAGTCCTAACAATCTCCCCCTAAAGTTGAATAAGGCATTTATCTTCTTGAAATCTTCATGCCTTGATCTTCTTTCCCTCTTAAATCTTTGAAGAACTTTGGTGTTGCTTGTCTTCATATCTTTCCAAGCTCCCCCTTGAATAAAGCTCATGGTATTCATAGTTTCAACTTTGTAACCAGATTCAATGTACAATAACCTCGACTGAACGCACTATTGAGCAGCTTTCAACTGTAGAAACTCAACACATCGGATCAGCACACAAGAAAGATAATGTGCGAGTTACGTGACATTCCACAGTGCAACTTCAGTTTAAAACAAAGAATCTGTCTTTGAACCGCGAGTTGAATATACTTTCAGCTTAAGAACTTGTAGAACCAATATGCTCGTAGGAGGAACAAACTTGTAGCAGACACCACATGATACGGGATAGAAGACAAATCAAGCAAGACACTATGCATATTTAGAGATGGAAAAAGAAGCAGAGCAGAAAAAGTCCGCAAAAATATATAAACTGCAGGCTATGACAATAAAATCTTTTCAACTTAGCTGCAATCTTTGAATCCAACGGCTTTTCAACCTCAGATTTAAGATTTGACTATGAAATTGAACTTTGTAAATCTCTCCCCCTTTTTGATGATTGTGAACATCATGATCATCAAAACTCTTCAATTTCAACACATTCTTTGATCTCCTCCTTTGTGATGAACTAACAATCTCCCCTTTATGATAATTTGACATTCTCCGCCCTTTGATCTGAGTATCCGTCAATTCATGAAATGTATATATCCGAATCTTTTCAAATTCAGATATAATAGGAATTGTTATCCTGAATCAACAAATGATACAGTTAGTATGCCTGGAAGTAGCACAAAGCCACTTTGTTCAACGAATATACTTTGGAAAGGAGCTTTTGTGTTATTCACTCCCCAGGGCTTCCATTCAATCATCGAAAAACCACAAAGGAATTTTCTATGAATGTTATGACAAGAAAACTCATTCCTTGTGTGTACGTGCAAGTGTAGAATGATTGAAGCTACTTAGCTTTCTCAGGCTCAAAAATGTGTAAACTGTTGAGACAACAACAGATATTACACGGACTCAATGTGCATGAAAGAGGTGCGAAGGTGGGGCTACTTTCCTTCTTTTTCAATATCAAAATCTTCTGAGTGAAGAGTAGATAGCAGATATGTTGCGTCCCCAAAGAAAATGAAACATTTCTTTGTTAAGAAATAAACGAGTGGTTGGTGGGGTAAAAACAAGAGTTGGCATGGGCTCACTGCCTGTTTTAATGATGGTCATCAAAGAATGTGAACCAATCAGTAGATGTGGTTGCCCGACTTAGAAAGTGTTTGGTGCAGAGTTTTCATATTCTTTTAACTCTGTTCTCACACCCTCTTTCTTTTTGTCATTAAAGCTCACTTCTAACCAAACTCTCATTTACATTTTACCGCTCAGCATAATGAGAAAAACTCAACCGGATGAGTTATCTCCCCCACTCTTTGATTTAAGACCCCTCACCCCTCAATCACTCATGGATAACTTCTGGGGTAGGAAACACTGGTTAACGTGAATCCATGGAAGTTCTGTTCAAGTTCTCACATAAATCCCATGTAAATCCTAAAAAGAATAGTTGCTCAACAGTTTAACTGAACAGTTAAGTACAAAATGTATGATAACATTGTCAAAATGTATGCTCATGAGATTTGAGCAATTGAACTTTGAAGATTTCTCAAAACAAAGATATTGAATGAATGAAATGAAATCAAGAGAATTGTTTTGAGAATCTGACAATGTATCAATCAGATCAAATAAAATGGTTAGGTTATCAAAGAACTGGATATTTTGTTTATATGAACAAATATAAACAATTTAGCAATGAAAGCACAAATTTGGAAATGATGATTGATACTCAACAATATTTGAAAGAAAACGGGAGTATTACCATCGAAAAATTTGTTCGTTATGAGACATGGTAATAACAATTTCAAATGAAGTACTGAACCGGTGTGTATGAATACTTGACAGTATATTGAAAAGATAATACACAAGTATTTATCTTTGGAAACACACGATCAGTTAAACATTAATGCTCAAAAATTGAAAAACATTTAAAATCACACCTCTAAATTCATAAAATCTTTTGAGAACCAGAAGTGGTTTGAACATTTCAGAAAAAAAAACGTTTTTCATGTTCGAAAGTTGTTCTTCTTTCAAACAATCAGAGATCTAGATCAGAAGATATTTACCTTTAAGCTACCCCAGAATATTTACAAAATATCCTTATCTGAACATTTAAGAACGGGTCCTGATCTGTTATAATCAGAAACCATAATCTTGACACTTAAGTCCGGGTTTTGAACTGTTTTGTTCAAAAGCCATAGTTCTTTGAGGTACGAGTCCTAGACTGTTTTGTCTAGAAGTCAATATGAAAAATAAATAACATGATATTCCCCCTCAAAAGTGGCATAACCCTTGAATGTAGTCATGTGACGTGAATAAGCTGAATTAAATCACACATGACATTCCTGCAAAACAGATTAAGAAGATTTTGGTTTTGGTATCCATGCTGTGATGGATCCTTGATGGTTAGTTGCCTTGGCTTTGAAGCGATTAAACTGAGGATTGGGGATGCTATAAGTACCATACCAATCAGATGCAAATCTACGATCAACAAAATCATTCAATCGACAGTTGGAACAACAAACACAATCATGAGACAGTTGAAGTAATTGCTGAAAGGAATAAACTTTTAAAGGAAACAATCCATTACGTTCAACCAAAGGTTTAAAATTAAAAGCAGCATGACTGTTATTGTTTTTCCTAGAATTCAAAACAGGATTAACTGATTTCGTCTTCGCCGTGCTCTCCTTAGACTTCTTAACTACCCACTCGTATTTGACTTCTTTTCTTCGACCAAAAGTATATGAAATACCGTTAAACCCATAGTCAGAAGATTTGAAATTTGATGATTGTTTCTAAAGATTGAGGCTCTTTTCCTTTGTTTGAAAATTTTGGTGACGAGTCACCCAAAAAGGCTTTACAGGAAGATGTGTCCGAGGGTGGATAGGAATTTTCAGACAGATGAATTTTCTCAACTTGGAGAATTTCATGCTTAGCTTGAGGTTGAGCTTTGTGAAGTCGCTCTTTCATCAGATCTGCTGCCAAAGCAGCCAGTTGTGAATTAAGCTTCTTTATTTCTGCCTGAAAATATTCCTTTTCCTCCCTCGACACAGTTTCCCTTTTATCGGAATTGAGACACTCAATTTGGGATAATAACTCTTGTTTTTCCTTTTGAAAAATGTTCCTTTCCTGTGCAAATGACTCTTCTAGTTGAACAATTTTCTTTTCTAAAATCAGAGGTGGAACATAAAATTTATGGTCTATTAGTTCCTCCTCAGTTTCAACGGTTTTAGCATCTAGTTCAGCTTGACTGTAGCTTCGAAAATAGTCATTTGACAGGAAACAGGATTTTTCAGCGTTGTAAGATGCATTCAATGAATCATAAACAAAAGGAAGTTGCATTCTGGTAGAGTTCTTCCTTTGCAAATTGTCCTGTTCCGTTTCCTCATCATCAAGTGGCTTGGTCCAATTGATTTTGTACTCTGGGTAGGTTTTTTCTATTCCAAAAAATTCGAACGCATATAACGTAGGAACTTTGGATAAGGCCTTTTTCAAATAACGTGGGTTATCGTAACCGATACCCGTCTCTGAATATTTGAATTCTTTTGGTGCAATTAGATTCAGCGTTTGATGAGATTGACTAATTTTATAAAGTTTCAGTTCAAGATCCTTTAAATGAGTAGATAACCTTTGATTTTTATTTTTATAAGCCAAGCTTTTTGTTACAATATCAATTTTCTCATTTTCTGACATACGAAGCTTGTAGGTAAGATCATCTACTTTGGTCTTTAACTCTTTTGATTCTTTTGAACAACTCTCACACTCTTCTTTTAGATTTGAAATTATGCACATGTTGCCAGCAATTTCTATGCTTTGTTTTTCAATATATTCAGACTGTGATGACACACGTTTTTCCAGAGATGAGATGAGTTGTTCATTTTCTTTTATGGTTCGCTTGCAGGAGTCTAATTTTTGCACAGTGATTTTCATCTGGTCAATTAAGGCTTCTTGGTAAGGAGCACATATCTAACATGGGGAATTACAATCATCATCATCAATATCGGACTGTGTTGAATGCTTGCCCATGAAACACAAGTGTGCTTCTTCATCAGCTTCTTCTTCATTAGATACATTTAGCCAGTAGTCATCTTCTGCCATGAGAGCCTTACCTGCTTCCTTTTCTTTGGCCAGCAACATCTTGGCTTTGTAGTATTCTGAGTTGCGCACGATAGACTTTCGACAGTCTTTGGCAAAGTGACCCAACTGACCACAGTTATAGCATTTGATCGGCTCCTCTTTTGCTTTCTCTTCATGTATTTTCTCAGACTTCTTACCTTCATCAACGCGTCTCTTCCCTTCATACTTCTCTTTATGATCGCGTCAATTGAGAGGAGTAGTAGAGTATCTTTGCTTGTTTGATGAAGACTTGTTGAAGAACTTCCTTTTCTGGAACGCTTGGGTTAAGAACAACACATATTCTTTAATCTGAGTGTATTCTGGGTCCGAGTCGCTGTCAGGATCTTCGGGTTCAGAATCACTTTTCACTTGCTCCTTTTCAGTCGCGCGACTGACAGATCTACCTCTTTTATCTGAGACAAGCGCTAACAGATCAACCACCGGCTTTTCATCTGCTTTTTGATTTCCCATCAACTCAAGAACTTCCTCTTCATCCTGGAGAAGCATTTCATATAGTTCGTGTAGAGGAATCGTCTCCAGGGTTTGAGTATGTCGGATATGAGAGACGAACGTCTTCCACTCCGGCTGGAGATTGTTCATGAACTTGATGTTGTTCTCGGTGTTCATCTTCATGATATGGTTTTTATGTAGATCGTTCAGAAGCTGGTTGAACCGTTCATAGGTTTCCATGAGCGTCTCGCCTTTTCTTGCTTTGAAGCCATCATATCGGGTTATGCAATTTGTCATCTTCAGCTGAGTGTTTATTCGGCTACCCATCATCATCTTTTCAATTTGGTCCCACATTCCTTTTGCAGTATCCTTGTAACTATCGATGCAGACATATATGTCATTGGGTAGGCTTTGGAGAATATAGGACTTTGCATGCTTTTTAGCATCATACATGCTCCTTTCTGGAGGGGTAAACTCACTGAGAGTTTTTCGAACATAACGGTCTGGTCGACCTTCGTCTTGGTTTTCAGGCAGAACTTTCATCGGCCAGGGTTGCGGCCCCTCCTTCAGGCACACGAGTATTTCCTCATAGTCTGGTTTCACTTCGATAAAATTCATGAAGCGATCATGCCATTGTGGGTATTCTCCCCGATAGAGCACCGGGGGTTTTTGATCTGAACCAATGGCTAAAGCGTCTCTCGAATTCATCTTAACTCTTTAAATCTTAAAATGCACTGTAGCGATCGTGAGACAAACAAGATGATCCAAAAACAATAAATAAACAGGACAGGACAAGGACCCGGCCGAGCAAAGGTCGAGCAAGGACCTGGTCGAACAAGGACCCGGTCAAACAAAGACCCGGTCAACAGAATGCACCGGTCAATAAAGGGTACCGGTCAAGAACTCGGTCGAACTGACTCTGGTCGCACAGGGTTCGGTCGAGCAATGCACCGGTCAACAGGGAACCGGTCGCAGAGCACCGGTCGACAAGGATCCGGTCACAAACACTGGTCGCCAAAGCGATCCGGTCAAGTCAAAGCACCGGTCCAAAGGGTCCGGTCGCAAAAGGGCTCCGGTCAAGGCACCGGTCAAGAGGGTTCGGTCGCTAGGGGTAGGTCGAAAACCAACTATAATCACACAGATAACAGATAAACACTAATTGATAACAGATAATCTACCGATAAAATCGATCGAAATCAATCTTGAACCCAGAAAATCCCAGAAATCAATCGATATGAAAACTAACAGAAATCGATATATAAAAACCTTAATCCATAATCAAGATAAACAGATATAGCAGTATATCAATCGACCCAGAATCCAGATGAGATTTTGCAGAAAATCACTTTAATCGATATTCAGAAATCAGCAACTTGAATTAATCGATATTCAGAAACTTGATTTTCAGAAAAAAAATTCAAAGATCGATTCTGATACCAAGAACACTAATATGATTTTGCAGACAGTTCAGATCAACCCATAATTAATGGACCGAATTCAAAATTTATGAACCAAGAAATCGATATAGCAGAAGCACAGATCAATCAAACTAAGCAAATCAACCAATATACGACCGAACTCAAAAAGAAATCGACCAACCTTACTGTTTTTTCCAGAAAAGATTTCAATCCAGAAAACAAACTATAGCAAATAAACACGATAAACACGATTAAAACAAATAGTCGATTAAAGGGTTTTAGACAAACCTTTTTCGATCAAAACTTCTGTCTCTTTGCTCTGATACCAATATTAGATCCCAGTTACAATGCAATCACGAACAATAATCAATGAAGAACAATAAATGTGTCACAACTTCTAGTCATATGATTGATATTCAATAAAGGTTTAGGTTTACAGAGAGAATATTTGATAAACAAAAGTAAACCTATCGACAAGAATAATAATGACGACTAAACTGAATTATGAACTAAAACACACCTTATATATGGTGCGCACGGGCCTAATGGGCTTTGGGCCCAATTACACAATAAACTATCTAATAATTACAAATCAAACCCTTATAAATGCTTTATACAACTTTCAACACACAGGACTTTCAGTCCTAACATTTCTTTAATTCATCTCCCCCTTTTTGATGAATAAAGCATCGATATCATCAAAACTTCCTCCAAGAAATGTCTGTATCAATTCTGACCACTGATTGTTTGAACTGAGCCTCTGATTCACCATCGATCCAAAATAAGGTATTCATCCAGATCTTTTCAAATCCAGACAAATTATAAAGTAACACCTGAATCAACAAATGAATCAGTTAATATGCCTGTCAGTAACACGAAGTTACTGTGTGTAACAAATACACACAGGAAAGGAGCTTTTTGATGTTCACTCCTCCAGGGCTTCCATTCAATCATCGAAACATCACAAAGGAAATTTCTATGAATGTTATGACAAGAAAACAAATTCCTTGTGTGCTCGTGCAAGTGTAGAAAGAATTAAGCATTTGATGATTGCTTTTATAAAAGGCTTAACATTGTGTAACCACTGAGACAACAGTAGATAAACACAGACTCGATGTGCATGATTAAAGTGCGAAGGTGGGGCAGACTTTCTTCTTTTTCAATATCCAGATTTTCCAAATGAAAACCAGATAGATTATATGTCGCGTCCCCAGAAAAATATGAAACATTTTCTTTTTAAGAAGAAAATGAGTGGCTGGTGGGGTTTTTAACAAGAGTTGGCATGGGCTAGATGCCTATTTCAATAATGTTCACGAAGAATTGTGAAACATTAGTAATGTGGCTGCCCGGCTCAGAAAGTAGTTGGTGCAGAGTCTGATATTCTTTTACTCTGATCTTTTACCCTCTTTCTTTTTAATCATTTGAGCTCACTTCTAACCAAACTCTCTTTTACATTTTACCTCGTCACACAACCCACACTCATTTCTTTTCGACTCCTCATACTCAATCACTAAGGATTAACTTCTTGGTTAGGAAACACTGGTTAACGTGAATCCATAGAAGTTCATTTAAGGCCTAGCACGAAGAACCCATATTTTCCTATGAAGCATATGTTGCTCAAAATGGTTTAACTTGAACAGTTAAAGCTCAAATACAAGTCAGATGTGTGTATGCTCAGAATATAATCATGAAGATATGAGCATTTGAAACATTGAAGACATTTCAAACAAGTAAATTGAATGAATATACATGAATGCAAGAGACTTGTTTGAAAATCTGACATTGTATGAAAATGATCAGAATTAAATGATATAGCAATCAAAGCTTAGGTCAGAAACTAATGGATATTGTCTATATGAAACAAAATATTGACATTATTGAACTGAATGTTTAGAAATGAAATTACGCTCAAAATTCTTTGAAATACAAGCGGGGTGTCTTACCATCGAAAAAATATGTTTAAAGTTTGAGACATGGTAAGAACATTTTGAACAATAAGTCAAACCGGTGTGTGTGTGAATACTTGAAAGTATATAGAAAAGACAATACGCAAGTATTTATCTTTGGAAAAACACGGTTTGTAAAACATTCAAACTCAAATAAAATGAAAACATTTAAAATCACACTTCCAATCCATGAAATCTGTTTTAAGAATCGGGAAGTGGTTTGAACATTTAAGAATATGGTTTCTATGATTGAAAGTCGTCGTTCTTTCAACCATATATGAGATTAAGATAAGAAATTTAACTTTTGTCGTACAGTCTTAAATCTCATGAAGTCAAACTGAAAATCATAATGATATGATCTTGATAGCTTCTATCAATCTGCAAAAATCTCAAAGTCATGTCAAAGCAACTTTATTCACAAAATTTATTGAAAAGTAAACAACATAAAGCTGTAAAACATAGAGTGAATGAGTTCTGATCTGAAGTAATCAGAAATCATAATTCATACTCCCCCTGAAAATATGCATCTGTAATTTGTCAGTGAAAAAGCACATGATAGAGATCTACAACTCCTCCTGAAGTGTAGTTCAACATATCTTCCGAATACATATTTCCAGAAACATATTACCCCCCCCTTGAAGGTTGATATCCTCATCTGAGTATCGGAGTACAATTTCTTATCAGCCCGGGAGTATCATCTCTTTCCTCGTTGAAGTACGAGTCCTAAACTGTTGTGTTTAGAAGTCAAACTCCGTTGAAGTACGGGTCCTGAACTGATTTATTCAAAAGCCTTCGTTTTCTTACTCCCCCTTGACAATAGATGCCTGCAACACATAATCAGTCTTTGGCTTTGGTACCCACTGGTATTTGGGTCCATGTTTGTGAGTTGCAGTTCTATTAGGAGTAACTGAGTAAGAACCATACCAGTAATGATCACTAGTTTTGTGAACATGATCATGTGTACGACAATAAGAACAATAATATTTCTTACTTGACAACCTGATTAACTGATCTCTCGAATAGACATGATCAGTTTTACCTTTTCGCACATTGTTCTTCTTGGCTTTAGTCTCATGTACACATGTCTTCTTTCCTTTCTTCTCAGCTTTCTTCTCATCTTTCTTTTCTTCTTCAACTGGTTTCACTTTCCATACCAGTTCTTCTTCTTTGTATCTTCTTCTTCTTCTTTGTGCACCTGAATCATCTACATATTTATCGAAGAAAATGTTAGTTCTACGAATATGATCAAATGAATTAACTGACCTTTTTGATGAAACAGTTTTCTTATATGAGCTTGCAGTTGTCTTGAACGAACATTCAGAATCAGCTGAATCATCTCGAGGTGTGTGAATTTGTGACTCTGGAGTCGTTTGCTCAGTCACCACCACCTTTGAAATAATGTCTTCAAGCTCTTTCATCTTTGAAGATAAACTCTCTTTCTTGGACAAGCAGGTCAATCTCTTTCTTGAATTTAGACTTCGCTTTCTGTTCTTTCAGTACATTCTCTTATAGTTCAGATAACTTGTCATTAAGCTTCTTAATCTCAGCCTAAAAAATATTCCTTTCTTCCTCAAAACCATTTTCAACATTCTTTCTCTGACCAGATATCTCTTTGAAGATTCCAACATTCTTTTGTTCTATGATCTTTCTTTCCTTTGCAAACTTTTCTCTTTCCAAAATAATCACTTTCTCAAAATCATATATTTGTTGAAAAAGCTTTATACATTTTAACTCAACTGTTTTCTTCTCATCAACACATTTTCTGGAAAACTCTGAGAATTTCTTAGCAAACTCTTTCTTTTCTTTCTCAAAAATTGATTTGTCTTTGACCATCTTTTGATTCAAATCTAATATATTCTTCTGAAGCTCAACATTAGCATCTTCCGGATTCTTAATCTTCTCTTCATAGCTTTCAATAGAAACTGTTTGCTGGATCTGGGCAATTTGATCTTCCAAGTTAGAGATCTTTTGCAGTAATTCAGAATTCTCAGTCTTTAATTTCTCAGTTTCCAACCATTTATCATCTTTCAAGACTTGAAGAACTTCTTTTTCAAGTTATTGGATATGTTCTTTGTATTTGTCAAAAAATTCTGAATATTTACCCGAACCTGTTGCCTTCTTCAGGAAACCTACATGTGCATGCATCCACTCTTTAAGACCAATGTAAATGGAAACTTGGTCATCATGTTTATGCTTATAGTATTCCATATGGTCTTTAGATGCAGCAACTTCCATATGTAACTTTTCCAACTTTTTACATCTTTGTGCAAATCGTTCTTCAAGAGAAAGAAGCTCTGCTTTAAGTTTAGCAATCTCTTCTTTTGATGTCATTTTTACTTGAGAAGTCATCCTGTTTAAAAAATATGCAATAAGAAACTTGAAACTGACCGTTAGTCCAATAGAAATCACAAGAATATTGAATAACACTGAAATGAACTAAACAAAGAAATTTCTGAAATTCACTAAGTCTAGAATTCGCAGGATACACTAAGAAGTACAAAGAATTCGCAAGGTACACTAGAATCACAAAGAATTCGTAGAATTCACTTAAAACACAAGGAATTCACAAGATTGAAAGTAGAATTCGCAAGCTTAAAAGAAACAAACAGAATTCGCAAACAAGAATGCGATAGAATTCGCAAGACAGAGACTTACGAATCCTACACTTAGATAATTTTCAAAACTTTTCGTAAAACACGAAGAATTCGTAGACTACTCTTCTACGAATTACAAAGAATTCGTAGACAAGTCTAATGCAAATTCTTGATACGAATTCTGTACTTGATAAAAAATTTCTTGAAAACACTGCGAATTCTGAGCAATTCGCAACACAGAGTAATGCGAATTTTTAGAATTCTCAACACTCAGTAAAACGAATTCTGAACAATTCGCAATAAAGACAATTGCAAATTCTGAACTTAAAACTTTTTAGATTAAACACTCTGCGAATTCTATGAAATTCGCAAAAGACCCAATTACGAATTCTATGCCTTTCGCAATACAGAGTACTACGAATTCTGTCCTTGAAGAATTTTCAGAAATAACTATGCGAAATCTGATGATATCAACGAATTCTTGAAGTTTTCTGTGAATTCTTCCAACGATTACGAATTCTTGACACTCTGTGAGTTCTTGAGATGAGTCTTGCGAGTTCTTCGTGGATTTAGCGAGTTCTTCAGATCTCGAAGAAAAATCAACTTAAATGACTCAAAAACCAACTTATATTCTGATTTACGATCTGAGACTTCGACAAATTGACCACTAACACACCTAGAATCAAAAACTAACAATGAATTTCAATCTAACTCACAAACTATTACAATTCGATTCAAATTACAGTGCACAGAACTCGTGTAACTTGAACTCAACAAATTTCAAAAATTCGATTACAATTACAGTGCTAAACTCAAATCAAATGATACAAACTCATTCTAAAATACAATACGAACATAAATCCATTGAATACAACTCGAAAAACACATAAAAACTCATAATCGAATCTGAACTTCAATGGAACAGTGTCGAACCCATTTCTTGATTTGATTTCAATTAGATCTGCTCTGATACCAATTGTGTGTCCCTGATTCAAGTTTCTAATCACAATTAACCAAACAAAAACAAGATTATCAAACTACCTGTTTCAATTCAATTCTCAAATTCAAACGATTACAATCTGTTTATCTCTCTCTCTAGAACAATATTTCTCTCTCTACAAATCTTTCTCTCTCTACAAATCTTTCTCTCTCTAAAACTCTCTCAGAATGCGTACAATTCTCAAGTCATATATCTATTAAAACAAAAACAAAAACAAAACTATTTATACAAAGCAACAAATACAAAACAATACATTGACTTTGACTTTATTACAAAAATGACTTTGACTTTCACTGAGAGTTGACATTCCAGCATTTGACATCTTGTACTTTGACCTCTGGTCTTCATGATCTTGTATCCAACATATTTATGCTCTAACAACCCGTCTTACCATAGTTGTGACAAAACACAAAAGTAGGTCACCAACATATGTATGAGCATAAATCAAGGATGGAAATTTGTTGACATCAACCCTCTCCAGGTCTTTAGTCATTCGAACATCAACTCTACCTAAGTCTTTAGTCCTACACAAATTGAGTTCAAATCTATCCAAGTCTTTCACTCAAGGAAACGCCAAGTTCAACCACTAAAATCAATAGAATAGAAAGTGGGGAATAAACTTACCAAGAAAATCCGGGTGTTACAGGGACCGTTGTCCTTGTTTTCTTGCTAGAAACTCTGATATAGCCAGGGACCCAAACTATAGACCGTAGGTGGTTGAACTTGGGACCATATGATCCGAGCGGTAAACTTAAGCTGTAGATTGTGGGTGGTTGAACTCGATGACCGTGCAATCCTTAGTGGCTGTCATTTCTAGCAAACGAGCATGGCTAGGATCAACGGGGGACCCAAACTATAGACCGTGGGTGGGTGAACTTGGTGACCATATGATCCATAGTTGAGACTCGTCAATGTTGAATTGTGGTTTACTTTTGTGTTCGCCACATTTGATGGATACGGGCCTCCCTGTCACCAAACGATGTTATTTTCGGATAGTGTATTGTCCACGTTTTTTGGAGTTGTTTTGAATATAGAGTTTTTTCCATTATTTATGGTTTTGGTTATTGAACCTCATCCATGTTTTGAAGTATTTTTTGATAATAGAGTTTTTATCAATATTTTACAATATTTGGACATGATTTACCGATTTACCGATGTTATTTTGGTTATTGAATCCCATCCATTATTTACCGATTTGATCCAGAAATGATGGGATTTGACTAAAATCGAATTAGTGCAAGGCATATGTAACACTCTAAAATTCAGAGTAAATTAAAACCTGGAAATATGGCAACAAGACATCCGTATTGATATAAACTTCCCATAAATGGGATCAGTCCTTAAGACTATACAAAATCTGAACGGATATAGAATTCATAAACAAACTAATCTAAACATAACTATATAGATTACATCAGTTGACGATCCATATTTCACCAAAAGAATGGGACTTTAACAATGCCCAACTCCAAATACTAGTCATCTCAACAATGCCTCGAGTCCACACTCGACACTCAAACCCTCGGCGACCCGCCGCTAAAGGAACATGTTATACACATCATTTGAGAAAAAGTGTTAGGCTTAAAGCCTAGTGAGATCATACAGTTTATAAATTTCAAGAGATATAAACAATTGCATCAAAGTAAATCCTTCCAAAGGTTTATTTATGCAAACGCAGTTATTTGATATATAAAAGGACAACCGGTCCAAAACGCATCTTCCGATGACGGGGATTACCCGATTTACCAAGGATTGTAGTGGAACACAAAGGAATCCACAAATCCGAGTTATGAGCTAAATGAAATTAAACTCACGCATCTCAAAATATACGCACGCGACAAAAGAATCCGTAAAACAAAACTCCAAGAAATTCAACAAAACTCACACAACTAAAAATTCCCAAGAAACTCCGACTCAAAAGCATGGGAATAACTCTTCCTTTAAAACCATTGACATACGTGGAAGAGATCCAATGTCAAGGTCAAAATTCCACAACTACTTGCCCATTAACTCAAAAAGCGTTAAAACACAGATATTTCGACATCCAAAAATAGCATTTAAACACAAGACGTGAATAAAGAGAGTTTTGATAACAATTTGAAATCAGGTGCAACAAAACCATTTTAAGCATGCTTATGCTCATAGTTTAAAATATGTTGAGTGCTAAATGTTTTGCCAAAACGTTATAAGGTAATTTACTTTATGGTTGGCGATCATGAAAAGAAATTTATGCAACCTTATTTTAGAAATAAATTTAATGCATGAATTCGGTCGGCACTCACATCTTAATACTACGCTTCCCAACATCCCGACGTACTATAATCAACCGGATGCCTCAGGCATCATAGGGCAACCATCCCATTAATTAACTTACAAATATCCTCGAAATAGAATCGATCTAACAAGATATAGTTCTAATTCCACCAACGAATCTGGCTCAATATGATTAACTTAATGCGTTCTACGCACTTACTATCATCCCAAAGAGACATTGCCATAAACAACAATCATTCCTTAGCTTACTCGCTTAGAAACTTTCGCACTACTATAACGGTCAACATACCAAGGTAGAGCAGGTAAACACAAGCACGAGAAAGGGTAATGAAGAGTTTACCAATTGTCATAACATTATCAAACCAATTACACTCACGTAAAATATCCTCATAATCACATTAGCTAAGTGAGATTATGAACATATAACACATAAGGGTTCTTGTTACCGTCATCACAACGCCTGATGAACATAACTTCCGTCGACTCTAAGACTGTCCCATCTTAGAAGTTCTACCCAATCTCACAATCAATGCCTATCAAACTCAGTCTAAGTCTAGACATCTTACATTCATGCCTAGTTCGCTTAAACTAGAGCTCTGATACCAACTTGTAACACTCTAAAATTCAGAGTAAATTAAAACCTGGAAATATGGAAACAAGACATTCGTATTGATATAAACTTCCCAAAAAGGGGATCAGTCCTTAAGACTATACAAAATCTGAACGGATATAGAATTCATCAACAAACTAATATAAACATAACTATATAGATTACATCAGTTGACGATCCATATTTCACCAAAAGAATGGGACTTTAACAATGCCCAACTCCAAATACTAGTCATCTCAACAATGCCTCGAGTCCACACTCGACACTCAAACCCTCGGCGACCCGCCGGTAAAGGAACCTGTTATACACATCATTTGAGAAAAAGTGTTAGGCTTAAAGCCTAGTGAGATCATACAGTTTATAAATTTCAAGAGATATAAACAATTGCATCAAAGTAAATCCTTCCAAAGGTTTATTTATGCAAACGCAGTTCTTTGATATATAAAAGGACAACCGGTCCAAAACGCATCTTCCGATGACGGGGATTACCCGATTTACCAAGGATTATAGTGGAACACAAAGTAAGCCACAAATCCGAGTTATGAGCTAAATACATGGAACCATGGCCACGAACGCTTCGGTCCGTACTACGATGTGAGGGAGGCCCCCAAGGAACCAGTCATACTCGTTCACTAGACTGCATTTGACCCATGGCTAGTAACCGGCCTCACATAACCGTAACAAAGGCCCCCGAAGATCAAGTGCATCTAGCTACAAAAAGAAGGGGTATATGACATCCCAACAGTAAGTTTATAACGTCCAAAACCTCACAATTTAATGCACATGTAGTTCTATATTTTGTTAACGGACAGAACCTCACAATTTAATGCACATGTAGTTCTATATTTTGTTAACAGGGGAAAACATCCCAAATATATGTCGACTCAATACCTATGGATCCACTAGTAATAGTCTGGACTTGCCACAATTTCATTTGTGACTAAACAAAGCTAAACACATAGCTTTCAATACATTTATATCCGAAATGCATTTTTCAAGTTTAACTGTTGACAAGAATGAAAATCATGAAAATGAGTTAATATACATTCTTTCAAATAGTCCACATAAATGTGCAAGTAAAACCATCCTTTTACTTTAAATAAGACGGAACCCATCACTTTAGTCGGAAATGATCGGGAACCCTAAAATCTTCCCAAACTCAAGTTTTATCCAAAATGTATCAAACTTAAATCCAACCATGGAAATACATCGGAGATCACAAATATAACCTTTTATGTGTATAACAGTTAAAAAGGTAGTAGGAACTCACCAAATAGGTTTTAGATAAAAACCCGAAAAACCAGATATCGACCGCGAGGAGAAGACGAAGCTTTTTAATACCGGCCCTTGCTAGAAATGCTGAATACTAGCAACCAAACGAGCTCTTAAGATCCAAGAAGAAAAGAGAGGGAGAAACTTGAGAGAGATTTGAGAGAATAGATATTTCAGATCCAAAACCAAATGAGATATTTTGGCTGAAATAAGACTAAGTCGGCCAGTTGATTTCGCGGGTTATGCCGCGATCTCCACCCGCGGCATAACTCGCCCGCTTACTCAAAACCAAACCCATCCAGAGGGTTTCGTGGGTTATGCCGCGACCTCAACCCGCGGCATAACTCGCGTAGTTCACTGTGGTTTGTCCAAAACCACCAAAAGCCAAACTCAAACTTGGTACCAAACGCGGTGTTAACGACAAAAGCTTAACACTAGAATACCAAGATTATATAACGAAATTCAGGGTGTTACAGCATAGCCTTGTGTCTTTCTCAAAACATTGTTTCCACATGGAAAAGTGTATACATTTTTGCCAAAATTGACGTTGTTTACCTTCAGGTATTACAAACATACCATAAACTTATCTTCTTGTTGTACTGCATCAGTTTGAGTGTCTAACGCCTCAAATCTTGATGTATAAAAAACCTCCCATATTCATGTTGAATTTCAGGAGTCATATACGCGGCAGAGTAAAACTGAAATCCCAAAGTGTTCGATGTAACCTAAATCGGTTGAGTTAAGAGAAGAATCCTAATTTTCAATGAAGTGAGAAGTGTTGGAAGATAAAAAGAGGTCGTTTTTCTTCTTTTTCTTATCTCTCAATTAACTCATTTTCAATAATGTTGTTTGATATTATTTTTTAATTGTAAGACAGATATATTTATTTATATTTTTTGCAATTTATATTTGAAAGATAATTTATTAAGAATACATGTCAAACACTAAATCAATGAAGTGAGTATAATTTTTCTTTAAGATTTTAGCTTTTGGTTTCCAATTTTAAAGAAATTATAGATTATTTGTTAGAAGTGTTCTTGATAAGACCTTTAAGTTTATAAGACTAATACCTATATGTCTTATACAAATGTATTGCAATAAGTTGTTACTGACAAAATTAGACAATCTACCAAAATCTATCTTTATAAAGCAATACATTATTAGGACAATATTGGACAAACCGAAAGAAATTAGAAAGTGAATTGTCATATTAGCCTACATTTTTTTTGTGCACTGACTAACCCCTTGGGTGACCACGAATGACCTGGAGTCATCGCAGGTGAGACTTTGTTGCGAGATTTATATGAAAATAGATCTATCAGATTATTAGCAAATGGAGACTCGCGTAAGTAGACACTTGTCAATCCATTGTCGTCTTAAACAAGTAATAAAATGGTAAAATAGCAAGTATTGATCCACAGGGACAGGAAAATCCAAACTTTTTTAAGTCAAACCAAAAAGATAATTTCAGATGACGAAATTGAAGAAATATTTTTGTGTGGGTTTTTAACATCTGCTTAATGAAAATAAACTTCTTTAAATTAAAAAGGAGCAAGGTGTAGGGATCCGTTAAGATTTTTAAACAAATAAATTAGGTGATACGTTGTACTTAACTTATCCAACCATTGGCTTCTCTAAGGAACCCTTTCGACGTTAAGAAAGGCTCGCATCCATAGACTTAACTCTAATGTTTCCAAAATAGAAAAAAGTTTAGGCAATGACACAATATATTCCTTGTATAAGCTATATGTAATGAAAACAAGTTTCCTCATACCTAAATAACTCTCTCGAGTATATCTTTATATCATTCAACTTGATGTGTCAAGACGGCTTATCTCTAAGTCCATTACACTTTAACATTTTTCAACAATGATCAACTTATCTGGAAATGATTTTATAAATATAACCTTGATTGAATGGTTCGACATAATTATTAATTAACAATTTCCACCATCAAAAAATGGTTTTAATCTTAACTTCACCCCACACCCAAGCTAAGGTTTTCAACCTATCATCACTCGGAAACTTTGCAATTTTTAAAGTAAAGAAAATAAATATTTATGACCAATAAAAATAAAGGATGATAAAAACTATAATAAACTAAAAACTAAGTTACTATGATTTAATGAAGGTAAAAGTAAAGATTACGAGAAATGTAAAATCTAGACTAAAATAATTACGAGAATATATATAAATCAACGAATAATTAAAATGCGGTAATGTAGAGACATAAATTTAAATGCGAGAAATAAATGAGATATAATACTAGAATAGATTAGACGAGAAGAAATACTGAAAATTAAACACTGATATAAAATGTTAGACTTTCTCCAAATGATTGGAGAATAAAAGTACAAACTAAAACTAAAGTTGTTGGGAATATTTTGAAATTGTGATGTCATTTACTACAACACAAGAGACTTTTATATAGTCATCAAAGGAGGGGGAGGTATTACACATTGGATAAAACTTTGAAGCACATGACAAATCTCTCAAGGATTTCCTTCAGCTTATGATTGGGTGGAAGCATATGCTAGGAATATTTCAAAAATCCCGAGATGACTTGTGGTTGCAGCATGTTTTTCAGCATCCTATTTCTTCAAGCAAAAATGTACAAAAGTCGCCAAACTAGATCGTTTCTACTTCCAAACTCCATAAACAAGAAAGATATAAAATAGTAATGAAAAAGACTCAAGTCATCCATTTAAAGATGTAAAACACAAGAGAAATATGGGGAAATTATACTATATTATCGAATAAATAATTATCAGACTTCATGGCTATAAGAGTTATAACAGCGCCTCGATTCGAACCCTGAGAGAGGAGATTTCCACTCCATATTAGCCTTTTTCACAAGTTACTTTTGAGAAGTGTTTTAGACACACATACAAATTAATAGTGGCACTACGAGGAAAAGGGGTTTTAGAGAAGAAGGATTTAGAGAAGGATTTCGAAGCGTATCTAAAGGTGACCTTTAGGGAAGGAAGTACATGACAAAAGTGAAAACCGTAACAAAATATAAGATGACTTCCAAAGAAGGATTTCAAACCAAATAATACGCTTATGGAAATCGTCCCTAAAGATTTTAGAGACGCTTCTTACGTAAAACGTCTCTAAAAATTAAATGAGAAGCTTTAGAGACGCTTTCTAAACCGTCTCTAAAGAATAAAATATTTTTATTTTTAAATTAAATAAAATGTTTTAGTTACATTTTTTATTAATTCTTAAAGCGTATCTAAAAGTTTTCTATTTTAATATTTTAAATTTATGTAATAAAAATATTACTATAAATCAAATCAAATGGACTGATTTCAACAATCGACTGATTTTTCAACAATCGACTGATTTTTCAACAATCGACTGATTTTTCAACAATCGACTGGGTTTACGAGAGTCCCGTACGAACGTCCTGTAGATGCTCTTCGTTTATTCAACAATCGACTAATTTCTCTTTGATTTCTCGTTGATTTCTCAAACAATCGGACTGATTTCTCATTGCCTTCTCTCTGATTTCGATCTTTGATTTGTTTTTTCGATTGACTTTGAGTTCAATGTGTCTCATTTTTTCGATTTAGGGCTTGAGAATTCATCGAGTTAGGGTAGGCGATTTCGAGTTTGTCTTCATGTCTTCATTTTTGTTTCTACTACTTGCTAGTGTATGTGCTCTACCTTATCATGTTTATAATGTAAAATTAGGTTTTTATGGTTACAGGATTGCCTGATTTGTGATTCGGTGGCTTTGGTTGCATTACAATCTGCGCTGATCATCAAAATATCTCTTCATTTGGTAAAATTTCTATCTACTAATGAATTAGGATCTTTGATAATGTTCATCGTTTAATTTCCTTCCTCCTGTCCATGAAAAAATAGACTCAAAAGATATGGTTGAATATAAATATGATTATATGTACTTATTTTGAGTTTTTAGATATCATTTTTTATGTAACTATATATATATATATATATATATATGTACTTATTTTGAGTTTTTAGATATCATTTTTTATGTAACTATATATATATATATATATATATATATATATGACTCTGTTTCATCGCTGGATGAATACATGATAATACTATTCTATGCTAGATACATCAGCTATTGCAAACAGGAAAGTACATTAAATCTTATCAAGTGCAACCACAAGCTAAAATAATGTTTTATGAGCCATAATAACAAATATTTTAACTGCAACCATAATCTTATCAGAAACAGTTCCAATCTAATGGATTTTATGTACATTCCTTCTCCTTTATGTCTAATGTCCCTCTATCTCCTTGCAGATGTCATTGAAGAATTTCACTTTGGTTACAATACAAATCAATTGATGGAATTTTTCTTGTATTCTACACTTTGGAACAATTTTAGGCAAATGCTCATTTGTTTTGGGTTCAGAGGTGGTATTTGATAATACCTTCTTGTTTGTTTTTGTCTCTAGCTTTTCTAGCAAAGTGGCACATTGGTTGTTGATCTTTGATCCAACCAAAGTGCTTACCTTTATAGGGCATTGTTTAATTTATTTGGTTTGCATCCAGTTGGTGGTTCTATATGATCAGCTTTCTTCTCTTCTTTATTTGCAGTCTAGTTGGTGGTTCTTTTTATCGGTTATCTACAGTTTTAGATCATATGCCAGATGGTGGTTTAAATATGGGTTCAGAATTGAGTATTTTAGTTGGGTTTATAAAAAAATGGGTGATGGTCTTTTTCCAGATTTTGGAGCTACTGTGTATTTCATCTCTTTAAGCTTCTGGTTCTTTTTAGCCTTGTGTCTTTATATCCATATCAGATTACATTTTAGGTTGCTTCAATTTCTTAATCTATTGTGGTTTTTATCTTTAATGTTGATGCAGAGGTTCTTATCTTGGTTGATGATACAAGATGTAGGATTTATTGGATGCTGAAAGCATGGTTAAAAAAGGCTTCTGCTAGGGTCGGAATTGGTGCTTGTCATATGTTGGTTGCTGATAGCTGGAGAAATAAGGGGGAAAAGGCTTGGGAAACAGTTAAGTAGTAAATCTCCCAATTCTTCATTCTAAAATTGACCACTAACTTCCTTTGAATTTTCTTCCCAATTCTTCCTTTGGTATTCGTGATATGGGTATCTCAAATTTGTTTTTAGGTAATTATAAGTAACAAATGACTAATGGCACATGCATGACCTCCGTTTTTGTTAAGCTCCCTTTTACATCATCACAAAGGAGCATCGGGCCTAACATGAGTGTGGGGTCCAGATCACCCATATATTTGTATATAAGTACATACTCAATATTGGTCTTTGCTTCCACTTAAGATACACCATTCTTACACTCCCTTAACAGCTTGTCCCGTCCCCCCTGCTGTTATATATATTTAGAGTTGGAGTTCTTTGCCATTTACTTCAAATTGCATACTAGATTCTTAATTAGGTAGATTTGATTTCATTCTGTATTTGGCAATTTCAAAATAAAGGATGTATATATATATATATATATACTATAAGAATATAGGATGGTTTTGTGAGGCACGTGATAGCCCACGCACGGCGCGACTCTCTTTTCCTCCCCACTCGCAATCTCACAAAAAGCCCTTCCAATTTCGCATCGGCATTCCTCCTCCCCACCGGACCTCACTCACACCAGATTAACGATCTGCACAATGCCACCATGGTTTCCCAACAACTTGGTTGCAGTATCTCGCCCGTCGTTTCGAGTACTCCGTCGCTCAACTCTCTATCTCTCATCATTCTATACTCCATTTATTGGGGATTGGGGAGAGACTTCAATTTTCTTTCATTTGCTCCGTACGTCCCTATTGCGTACGACAAATCTTTGTTTGTCTCCTCATGGAAATCGAGGTTTGTTTGTTTATCTCTGTTATAGTTTCTTGAAATCTTGTACCCTCAAAAGGGGGAAAAGTTTGAATCGGGTTTTCAGTTGAATATATACACATATATGTATCTATATCTACATATAGGTATCTTTGAGCAAACCCCATCTTCAATACTTACTTGGAGAGGATTATGATTTGATTTTGTAATTGAAGCTTATTTCCTTTGAAATCGATTAAAATTAGTTTGAATTTCCATTATTTTTGTTGGGAATTCTGCCATTCTTTGAAAAATTCAATTTAGATCCATTGACCATCTCCAGCACCTTGTATGACGGATTCCGGTAATTGATTTCTAAATAACGTTACTTGCTAACTACGTGTATTCGTTTATAAGAATGTGTTCAGTTTTGTGAATCGTTGAACTTGTATTGATGATTTTTTGTTTTTTTTTTTCTTTTTCTTTTTTAGTTCGATGATTATAATGGCGTTGGTGATGTTTCACCTCGAGTTAACAGTTGTAATGCCCTTGAAAGGTTTCGGAGAACACAATCTAAACAATTAGAGAACCCAGGTATCATACAAAATTTGTTCTGTGTAATTGTTCCACATGAGGGAATATGATGTCTTTATATATTTGGACATCGTTTTTCTTACAAGTCTTTTTATATTCGTATGCTACCCATACATTGAGCACAATGACATTGAACACAATGCTAAAGATCACATGCTTTACTTGAAATGTATCTTATGATGAATAAAGAATTTTAATTCTCCATCCCAAATAATTGTTGCAATTTCTTTTTTGGCATGTCCCAAAACAAATGCAATGCTTCTTTCTTGCAAAGATCCAATTAAAGTTACCATTTTATCCATTGACTATCATAGTATCATTACGACATATTGATAGCACCAAGTTTGGTACACAAGGTTCTCTTATTTTTCATTAAGGGGTATTATGATATTTGAGTAATAGACAAATAGGCAAACACTTCTATCAAACTATGTGCTCAACTCACTGATGCATTAGTCTGGTCAGGATGGAGTGTATTAATAGTTGTACAAAAAGTAATGTTTCTTACCTTCAATGTATCTCCATCTATCATGTTTTGATTAACATTGAGGTCATCATCATTATATGCTTCAATTAGACATCATTTTATTACATGTACAAGGCACGACAACAATATATGCTTGGCGTAGGTTTCAAGTTGCCAATTCTAATCAACTCCCATTTTCATTATGTTAATCTTTTTTTTTTTTGGAGCTATGAAGCATCACATAAGTTGTTTATGATATTTTGATCGGCTTGTTGTAGATGTGATGTGACTGTTTGGGATAGGACCAAGAGCAAATGTGATCCTCTCATTGATCTGGGTGCAAAGTAAGTAATCACAATCTACTTCTAAAAGCTTTAGTAGCACAGTTTTTAAACAAACCACAGTTTTCTACCCTCAATGAAATATTATTTGGTTTCATATAAACTAAAAATTAAACTTAACCCGTATGCATAGATTGATCATCAAATTAATAAATCTCATGTACTTGTCAAAATTCTAAATTAAACAGGAGCAATGGTCAGCAATGTTCTCAAATATCGTCTCTAGCACCATTGTTCTTGGAAAGATTTTAGAGGAGGGAACCCTGATGGTTCTCTTATAGTGGTAATCCATATATATATATATATGTGTGTGTGTGTGTGTGTATTATATATATATAGGGCCAGGTTTAGGGGAGAACCGTAAAAAAAATGTAAACCTGAGGAACACCTTGGTAACCATTCATTTGGACGGGGGTAATTTGTAACATGCACACGTGCATAAAAACCAAAAAAAAAACAGCTTCAGTTACTTGTATGCATATCGATTACCAGGTTAAAAGCAAATGGCTTCACTATACATATGCGAAGCAAAACTAAATGGTTAAATTAAGTTCTCTAAATACAATGTTGGTTATTGTTGTCATTCAGATGAAGGCTGAATTCGGCTTACCAACCCCAAATCCTACACAAAGGGAGACATATTTCTTGAGGAGAAGTAGAAAACTGAATGATCATATCTGGTTGACTGTTGATGCCTCTTTAGATATCCCTTGTTTGAAGTACTACAGAAGGCCTTAAGGTTGTTTGGTTGAGCAGATGGATGATGGATTCTCAAGGGTATATAAAACTAAAATCTTTATATATTGAACTCATATTTTCTTGTAGATGCATGAAATTGCTGAAATTTTTTTTATGGGTTTGGGTATTTGCTTAATCTTTATTATGATAAGATAACATGGGTGGAGCATAATGAGGTAAGTAACGGATACGTTCATGAGCTATTCTGAGAGCATATATATATATCATCTGGTTCTTTCTTGAACATCCATATAATAATATATGTACATAAATAAACAAGCACATACATACATACAAGGATATAAAGACGAAAAAGTAACCAACTTATGTGATTTCAATCACATTGATTGATGTCATATGAAGGCACCTATTGATTAATATATGATTTTATCTAGGCCTCAAGAACATAAAGACCTAAACATTGTGTTACACCAACAAAAGGAATTTTAACCAAATGGTCATTTTCCAGTAGTACCTAATAACCCCATCTTACTTCGGGTCAAGAGTTCAAGTCTCGTCAAATGTGACAAGTATGTGTCAGTTTCATTGTCGTATACAAATATATATATATATAGGCGAAGGATCGTGTGAGAAGTTGAGTTAAGTTGAGAAGTGTGAGAAGTGGAATTGAACCCTTGATCACTTATAATCTCAAACCTACCCATGAATCACGCTTCATAAGAGAATTGAGCTAGTGCATCTCATCCTAATGTGCATCCAACGGTTGATAATCACTTATCATGTTAACTCAACTTCTCACTGAAACCTAACCTTATATATATATATATATATATATAATACTAGTTGTGTACCCGTGCAATGCAGCTGGACATAAAATTCAAATAAATGTAATGAAGAACAAAAGAAATTGCATGATATCCATCGATATAACGTCATGTAAAGTTGGTTGTGAGAGAAGCCTAGAATAATAATTCTGCTAGATAAAATCTATGTTTCGCACTATCTCCTTCGTTGTCGGCTCCCTCTTGTGTCGACTCATCATCAATTCTTTCTGTTTATCCAAGTTATCAAATTTCATCATCTTTTTAATTTCATATATTCTTTTTTGTGCAAATTGTTTGGAAAATCAATAAGTATCAACTTATCATAACGATACAGATTGTATTAGATCTTTATTGATAGACATTCATAAACCAGATCTCTAATCCACTATGAACTAAGCGGCGTTTACCTAAACGATTTCCTGGTAAGCACTTACTGTTAAGAATCAACACTCTAATTTACTTTACAGAGTAAGATTTTAGTCCATCAAAACGGTATTGCATCCAACAATTTATACAGTACTCCTTAACAAAACAAGAAATAGAAAACAAATGTAATTGTGTAGCCCTACTTCTTGGTTATAAAATTTTCATCATTACCTATCTACTTAAACCTCTTCCCAAAACCTATTACATCTAAATTGTAAAGTACATCGTCCATTTTTTTTAACTTATTAAAGTACATTAACAACACTCCAATTTCCATCTTCAACCTCAATATACATATTTATTTATATCAATAATCCTTCTACCATTCTTATCAAATACAACGCCATGTATGCACTAATGTCTTTCCTTGATCATTGAATGGTTATCCAAAGGGTAAAGTTACCATCATATGTGCAGTAATATAATGCAAATTATACATCAATTTAACATATACACAAATGTGTTTTACTTTGATTTGTTCATCTTCAAGTTTGATCATTCTTCTTCGGTTTTTGGGATAAACGGATGGTATTCTAGTTCCCATGCTTTGATTTTCTGCCTCATCAATCATCATACACCTTCGGAAGTCATTTGTTTATTCCCATTATTGGGGAGGGCGTGAAGAAATCGATGGAGAGAAAGATGAGAGAGTGATCGACTTGGATAAGAATGTGAGATCACGTGAGAGCTCGCTTTCCTTAAGTGATATTTTGACCCTATTCTGCCTGGGTATTACAAAATTCACTCGAGGATAATCTCTATTCACCGGTATCGATTCTGGAAGAAATCGATCCTATTTAAACACCAAGAGAATTGTAACCGATCCTATATTATTAATGATAATAATTTCTCATTAAATGAGATTGATTGCTGGACATTGATGTTGGCGGTTACAAGAATTTCTACAGTTACAAAACTGATGAAAACGCACGACCCGTGCCAATTACAAGAAGAAAACCGCACGGGTCGTGCAAAACCTTCTGACAACCATGCACGGCCCGTGCCAATTTCAAAAAGAAAATTGCACGGGTCATGCAAAACCTTCTGTTGACAAACGCACGGCCCATGCTCATTTTATGAACAAAAACGCACGAGTCGTGCCAAAAACGCACGGGTCGAAGTATGATGAAACTGACACATACTTGTCAGTTGATGTCATACGCTTCACGGGTCGAAGTAAGATGAAACTGACACAACTAGTATAATATATATATATAGGGTTGGGTTTCGGTGAGAAGTTGAGTTAACATGATAAGTGATTATCAACCGTTGGATGCACATTAGGATGAGATGCACTAGCTCAATTCTCTTATGAAGCGTGATTCATGGGTAAGTTTGAGATTATAAGTGATCAAGGGTTCAAATCCACTTCTCACACTTCTCAACTTAACTCAACTTCTCACACGATCCTTCGCCTATATATATATATATTTGTATACGACAATGAAACTGACACATACTTGTCACATTTGACGAGACTTGAACTCTTGACCCGAAGTAAGATGGGGTTATTAGGTACTACTGGAAAATGACCATTTGGTTAAAATTCCTTTTGTTGGTGTAACACAATGTTTAGGTCTTTATGTTCTTGAGGCCTAGATAAAATCATATATTAATCAATAGGTGCCTTCATATGACATCAATCAATGTGATTGAAATCACGTAAGTTGGTTACTTTTTCGTCTTTATATCCTTGTATGTATGTATGTGCTTGTTTATTTATGTACATATATTAGTATATGGATGTTCAAGAAAGAACTAGATGATATATATATGCTCTCAGAATAGCTCATGAACGTATTCGTTACTTACCTCATTATGCTCCACCCATGTTATATTATCATAATAAATATTAAGCAAATACCCAAACCCATAAAAAAAAATTCAGCAATTTCATGCATCTACAAGAAAATATGAGTTCAATATATAAAGATTTTAGTTTTATATACCCTTGAGAATCCATCATCCATCTGCTCAACGTTTAGGTCTTTATGTTCTTGAGGCCTAGATAAAATCATATATTAATCAATAGGTGCCTTCATATGACATCAATCAATGTGATTGAAATCACATAAGTTGGTTACTTTTTCGTCTTTATATCCTTGTATTTGAAAGTTGCTCATCCTTTTTCCACTTAGTAACTCGCCAAACATAACCATCCAACGATCACGGGTTCTAGTTAGCTTACACGAATGTGCACTCCACACCTCCTAGCTCATGTTATAGCTTAGCTATCAACCCCATTATTATCTTGTGAACCTAATTACATAAAATGAACCGATGATTTCACTAAAATCACCAACATTCCTCCCCCATTTTAGTGCAATACTTGGTTCACAAACAACAGCTAATATAGGAAACAAACTCATGCATAAATGAAAATATCTAGAAGATTGAATTTCCATCTTAGTACATTACACATTTCAAATACTCGAGAATCCGGGTGTCCTATGGATTGAACCCTTCAACCCATTTGAGTACCAGAAAATAACATACACATGAATTTAAAGGTTCTCTAAAGTTTAAACTTGACACTATACAGGCCATGTGTCCTTATCCATTCGTGAGTGCATCAAAGCCAAGTCCAAGCTTCTTGAAGCGGCCAAACTTCACACTCATATAGGTAGTTCCTTTCATCATGCACCTGTACATGCACTTTTACAAAAGAACAATTACCTCCTAAACTTGCAGTACCGAACACATACCTTGGGATGATTATCTTGTGCTCCAATCCCTGAGAGTGAGCTTTCCCATTGAATTCAACTTCTAACGTTGTATTAGAAGGGAATTGGGTATCTCACCGTTAGAGATTTAAATAGACTTTAATCCCATCCCTATCACCAACTTGTGAACCAGGTCCCTAGCTAACCCCTTCGTCAAGTGGTCCGCTAGATTTTGTTGCGACCGAACAAATTCAACCGAAATCACCACATTCGTGATTAGCTCACAAATCATGCTATGTCTAACACCTAAGTGTCTAGACTTACTATTATATACTTGGCTATAAGCTTTAGCCAAAGTAGTCGCACTATCACAACGGATAGAAATGGGTGATATTGGTTTCGGCCATAACGTAATTTCATGGACTAAATTCCTTAGTCACTCCGCCTCTTTACCGGCAGCGGCTAATGCCACAAATTCCGACTCCATAGTCGAACTCGTGATGCAATTTTGCTTCTTGGAAACCCATGAGATGGCACCTCCCCCAAGCAAGTATACCCAACCACTCGTAGAAAAGTGATCTTCTAAGTTGGTAATCCAACTTGCATCCGAATATCCCTCTAATACTGAAGGAAACCCGACATATGACAAACCATAATCAATGGTTTTCTTCAAGTATTTAAATACTCGCCTTATCGCTTGCCAATGATGTATACTAGTATTTCTAGTATACCTACTCAACTTGCCTACGGCAAAAGCGATATGCGGCCTAGTGCTTGTCATGGCATACATCAAGCATCCAATAGCCTTTGAGTACTCGAGTTGTGACACCGCTTCACCCGAATTGGGCATAAGCTTCACACTCGGATCAAATGGAGTATTCACCGGAGAACAATCAAAGCAATTAAATTTCTTTAATACTTTCTCAATGTAATGAAATTGCGTAATTGCAATCCCTTTATTCTCACGCTTGATCCTTATTCCAAGGATCACCTCGCCTCTCTCATATCTTTCATGGAGAAACTTGATGACAAAAACTCTTTGGTTTTATCAACTTGATTTTGGTCGGTGCCAAAGATCAACATGTCATAAACGTATAAGAAGATGATTACTCTGTTACCGGATGTGTCAAACTTGCTATATACACACTTGTTCGCTTGGTTTAACATAAAACCGTTGGACAAGATAACCTCATCAAAAATTTTATGCCATTGTTTGGGTGCTTGTTTAAGCCCATACAATGATTTTACAAGTTTACATACCTTATGCTACATCCCGGGCATAACAAAACCTTCCGGTTGTTTCATGTAAACTTCTTCCTCCAAGTCACCATTCAAGAATGCCGTTTTGACATCCATTTGGTGAATCACTAAATTGTGGATAACTCCTAAGGCTATCAACAATCTAATCATGGAGATTCTTGCAACCGGGGCATAGGTATCAAAATAATCAATGTCTTCCCGTTGCCTAAAGCCTTGGATTACTAATCGAGCTTTGAACTTGTCGATTGATCCATCGGCTTTCATATTCCTTTTGAAGATCCAGTTGCATCCCAACGGTTTACAACCCGGTGGCAAGTCCGATAATACCCAAGTATTATTCCCCATGATGGAATCCATCTCATCATTTATTGCTTCTTTCCAGAAAGCAATATCTTGAGACTTCATACCCTCATCAAATGATTTTGGATCTTCCTCAATACTATAACAGTAAGAGAATTGTGACCCAATCTCATCTCTTGATCCTTCTACCAGGTATACTTGGAAATCGGGACCAAAGGATTTTTCGTTCCTTCCTCTTTTTCTCCTTCGAAGCATCGGAGATTCGGTTGGAACAATTGCTTGTTCTTCAACCTCACTAGTTACACTAGTACTTGGAACAAGGTCCTTCGGCCTAGGTATTGAAGAGAATCTAGTCTCATCAAATAATGCATCTCTCGATTTTATAACGGTGTGAATCACTATAGAATCATTAGGTTCAATAACATGATAACCTATAGGTCTTGGAATGCTCGGCATATCCAACAAAAATGCAATCAATACCCTTTTCACCTAAGGTTTTCCTTTTGGGTTCGGGTAGTTGAACAACCGCTCGACAACCCTAAACTCGAATATAATTCAAGTTAGGCCTCTTCTTGAACCAAAGTTCATATGGGGTAATCTTGTTCCTTTTATTAGGAACTCGACTCAATAAATAACAAGTCGTTAACATGGCTTCACCCCAAAATCTATCACTCAATCCCGAGTAGGATAACATAGAGTTCACCATTTTTTTGAGAACTCTATTTTTTCGTTCCGCCACACCATTTTGTTGTGGTGTATAAGGCGTCATGGTCTCATGAATGATTCATACGGATTGGAAAAACATGGGGTCGTAATATTCCCCACCATGATCGGTGCATAAACATTTAATAAAACCGTTCATATTTAATAAAACCGTTCATTTGCAATTCAACCCCCGTTTTATAAATTGTAAATTTATCCAACGCTTCATCTTTTGAGTGTAACAAATAAATATAACAAAACCGTGAAGCGTCGTCAATAAAAGTAACAACATACTTTTTTATTACCAAAAGACGGAGTTGAATGCAAATCACAAAGATCACTATGAATTAATTCAAACACTGACAAATCCCTTTTCACATTAGGAAAAGGTTGTCTAGAGATATTTGTCAACATGCAAGTTTTACATTTTTCGTTTTTAACGTCAAAAGCCTGAATAAGACCGTCTTTTGATATTTCAACCATTCTTTTAAAATTAACATGACCAAGCCTTGCATGCCATAAAATAGAATCAACAAAATTCTCATTTGCAATATAAACAGAATTTGAATCAAACTTATTTTTATTCAAACTCAACATAAACATATTATTATTCAAATAACCAAATCCTACAAAAGAGCCACCTTTTGATAAAGTAAACTTGTCGGACTCAAAAACTTGCTTATATCCTAACTTATTCAAGACACTACCGGAAACCAAATTCTTTCGAATTTGTGGTACAAACAAAACGTTTAAAAGTTCAATAATTTTGCTAGAACTAAACTCTAGCCTAACTAAGCCACGTCCAAGAATGGAAGCATTTGACTCGTTCTCCATGTGTAGCACAGATCCATCTTCAACCGGTTCCAAGGAAGTGAACCAACGTCGATCTTTACACACATGACTCGAGGGACCCGTGTCAATCCACTAAGCATCATCATCATCCTGCACGTAAAATGATTCGGATATTAGTGGTACATAATTCAAATTTGAATTAAAACCAAAGTCAATAAACTGACCTTGCCGTGGGTGTTGATCCTTGGATCCTTGCCCACCACCACTTGTGCTTGTTTCATTCTTGTTCTTGATAACCCAACAATCCCGCTTGAGATGGCCGGTCATCCCACAGGTCCAACAGGTTTATTTAACCTTTTTGTTGGGCCCTTTCTTGTTTCATTAAACTTGCATTTTCCCTTGAAATTGTTGGATTTTCCTTCTTCCACCATGTTCACCGAAGGGACAGAAACCTCTTTTATCTTAGGTTTCTCAGTCTCTTGCGCCCGAAGAGATTCCTCTATGCGCAAGTGACTACCGAGTTGTACAAGAGACAACTCTTCCTTCTTGTGTTTCAACATATGTTTGAAATCTTTCCAAGAGGGAGACAATTTATCAATTATATTCAATATGGAGATGGATTCGTCCATCATCATATTGTGTTGAGCATATTGGCCTAAAATGCGTAGGAGCTCATTATATTGCTCCATCACAGGCCTTGAGTCCACCATTTCGTAATTATTAAAATTACTCACGAGGAACTTCTTACTAGAAGCATCCTCCGCCATGTATTTGGACTCAAGAGAGTCCCATAGCTCTTTAGTGGATTCAACATTTTGATAAATGTCAAAGAGGGAGTCACACATATCGTTCAAAATGTGGCCACGACAGATGTAGTCGTCGTTCTCCCATTTGTCGTGACGTCGGGTCATCTCCAACGTCTCGTCTTTCATCACCTCTGGCATAGGAGTGCTTAGCACGTACACTACCTTCAATATCGTCAAAAGGAAATGCATCTTCTTCTGCCATCTTCGAAAGTCGACACCTTCGAGTTTTTCAAGCTTGGTGAACTTTGTCGTCATATCTCTCACGGACTGATTACTCTCCATCTCTCACACGATGAGAAATATCACTTAAGCTTGTTGGGGAGGGGGTGCAGAAATCGATGGATAGAAAGATGAGAGAGTGATCGACTTGGATAAGAATGTGAGATCGCGTGAGAGCTCTCTTTCCTTAAGTGATATTTTGACCCTATTATGCCCGGGTATCACGAAATTCACTCAAGGATAATCTCCATTCACCCGTATCGATTCTGGCAGAAATCGATCCTATTTAAACACCAAGAGAATCGTAACCGATCCTATATTATTAATGATAATAATTTCTCATTAAATGAGATTGATTGATGGAGATTAATGTTGGTGGTTACAAGAATTTCTATCAGTTACAAAACTGATGAAAACGCACGACCCGTGCCAATTGCAAGAAGAAAACCGCACGGGTCGTGCAAAACCTTCTGACGACCACACACGACCCGTGCCAATTTCAAGAAGAAAATCACACGGGTCATGCAAAACCTTCTGTCGACAAACGCACGGCCCGTGCTCATTTTATGAACAAAAACGCACGGGTCGTGCCGTTTATAACAGGAAAAACGCACGGGTCGTGCTCATCCTTTTTCCACTTAGTAACTCGCCAAATATAACCATCCAACGATCCCGGGTTCTAGTTAGCTTACACGAGTGTGTACTCCACACCTCCTAGCTCATGTTATAGCTTAGCTATCAACCCCATTATTATCTTGTGAACCCAATTACATAAAATGAACCGATTATTTCACTAAAATCACCAACACATACAACATATGATAAAAAAAAACACACAAGGTACATACACATTAAGCATTGCTTTTATCCACATGCTTCTACAATATAAGGCTCTTCCTGTTGGGACATACCTTATTTTTTTTTCAAATCGGTATTTTTCGATTTTTTAGGATATACCTTATTCTTTTTTTCAAAGTTTAGAATTTGAATTTTAGGATTTGATTATTGATTATTTACCTTTGCTTTGCAAACATAGACATGCAATTCACTTATTAAGGATTTTAGGGCTTACCTCAAAGATATGTGAGAGGAGTAACATCCGATAACTTTCTTATGGGTAGAAAAGACGAGGTCATTTAAGGTTAAATGTGTCACTTTATCACAACCAAGAGTTGATTGTTAAGTCAGATTTTATAGTAATCATTGTATTTATAGGCTTGGTCTAATACTGTGTTTAGGGTACATATATTGTGTAGTATTGGCCAGGGTATTTAAGTCCCTTGGGTCTTTGTGTTGTGAAAAGAAACCTAACGCATTCATCTAATACAAATTCTACTTTGCGCTTCAAACTCTCTCTCTCTCTCTCTCTCTATTTTCTCTCTCTAGAGATTTAGTGATTTTGGGATTATCAATTGTTATCAGAGCTGTTCTAAATCTGAGAGAATTGAGAGAAATGTTTTTCGAATTCTGAATTGGTGTTGAATCAGAAAATTTGATTGATTTTCTTGAATTTTTTCAAGAAAATCTCATTTTTTTGATTTTTCATCAAATTCGGTCTGTTTAGTGAACGAATTTTCTTGATTTTTGGTTCGTTGGATCCGGTTTTAGTAGGAAAACTCTTTTGATTCACATCAAATTGCAAGAAAAACAGTTTTTTATCATCAATTTTAAGATTTTTCGAGTTTTTGAAATTTCGTTGAATCGTACTGTTCTTATTTCAATATCACGATTTTGTGGTTTTTAATCGTATTGGTTGTTTGAAAGTGTTAGAAAACTGTTTTCGAACGTTTTTGTGTAAGAAATTTTTCATCATTTTCAAGTTTATAATCGAATTAATAGAAGTTTCTTGTTTTTCTCACGTTTTTGCGCCAGATCCAAGTTTTGCGCGAGTTCTTCAAAGTTTGCGCGAGTTCATCGAACTTTGCAGCAGTTCATCTTATCGAGTTCAGGGGTTCGACAGTTCTTCACGCAAAACAAGCTTTGCGTCTTATCATTCTCGCGCAATTCTATGTTGTGCGCCACCTATTTTTCACGCAAAGAAATGTTCTCTCTATCTGCAGTTCACGCAAAGTAAAGTTTGCGCTATCTTTATCTCACGAGAAGTTCGGTTCAGAGTGAGTAAGTGATCTTTTGCGCCCTCTCAGTCTCACGCAAAGTTAAATTTGCGCCATTAACCTCTCACGCAAAGAGTGGCTCTCGCCATATTCTTGTCACGCAAAGTCTAGTTTGCGCCACCAAAGCTTCACGCAAATCTCTTTTGCGCCATCTGCTTCTCACGCAAACCTTCAGTTTGCGCCAGCTTATCTGCTTCCAGACTTAGCATTTTCTTAAATTTGTCATCTATGGATTCTGAAAAGTTTGCGTTTCAAGCTCAGTTCTACAAGAGTGATCTAATGATGTCATTTGGCACAAAAACTCGTCCTCCGGTTCTAGTTGATGAAAATGAGTTTACTCAGTGGCAAGATCGGTTTCTGAATTTCATCGAGTGTCAAAGAATGGAGATGACATGATGAAGATTTTATCTGAATGATCTTTTGTTCAACCCACTCTGGCCTCTCGATTATTAAAGCCTACCAAAGAGTATACACCCGATGAGTTGGTGCAATATCAAGTTGATCGTGATGTAAAGGCTAATCTGATGCTAGCTTTGCCAAATTCTATCTACAACAGGATTGATTGCTTCAAAAACAATCCTAAAATAATGTGGGCACAGCTAGAGAAGATTATGCTTGGGTCTTCAGTTGCAACTCAACTTCGGCATACACGCTACATGAACAACTTTGAAGAATTTAAAGCCAAAGATGGGGAGTTACTGAAAAGTACTTATGACAGATTATGTGCGGTAATAAATGATCGGAGGAAGATAAAAGTGGAAAAGACTGAGCTGGAGACAAATCTGAAATTCCTCAATGCTTTGCAACCAGAATGAAATAAATCTTGTCATCGCTTGAGGAATGATGTCAAAATATCTACCATGCAAATCCAAGAAATGTACGAGATCTTGCTAATAGATGAGTGCATAGTCACAGAGAAGAAGGCCAAACTCGTCAAGAAAAACAAGAAGACAGTGGATCCAGTTGCACTTCTAACAAGCAAACTATCTGAACAAGCATTATCCGAAAATGCTTATGATGGTGCAATTGATGATGATGGCGAAGCTCTTCAGAAAGCTATGATCCTTCTCTCTCAACACTATCAGAAGAAGTTCCAACCTCGTTCGAATTTCAACACTATTCGCTTCACTTCTGGGTCCAAGAATGTTCAAGTGCCCGAGGCTAAGAAACAAGATGCATGCTTCAACTGTGGAAAGTCGGGTCACATAGATAAAGAGTGTCGAGTGAAGAAAGTTCGGGATTCAGCATATTATTGGAAGAAATTGGAACTGGCCGAAAAGAGAGAGAATGAAACTGCTTTACTAGCTGAAGAAGAATTTTGGCTAGATCACTCCGATGATGAAGCTGATAATATCGAGACTGCTTATATGTGCTTCATCGGAGATGATCAAAGTGATGATGATGACACTGATGAAGATGAGGTAATTTCTGAGTTTGATTTCACTTTTATTTCTTCACGGATGAACATTATTATTTCTGCTTTACATGATTTACGCTCGAAGTTATTACCTGAAAAACATTTAAATTCAGAAAAGTCAAATTTGATTGATAAATTACAAATTTCTTTGAAAGATGAAAAATCTATTTTGGCTCATACAAAAGACATCTTTCAAAAGAAATTAGATGGTTTAGAAAAATCAAATATGACTTATCTTGATTCTTTGACTGAAATGACCAAATTAAAAGATAATTTTTCAGATAAAATAAATGAGTTGGAAGAAAAATTATATCGAAGGAATCAATCAGAACAAACTATTTATTTGAACAAACCACGGAGTTATGAGTCTATAAAAGAAAATTGGGGACTTGGTTTTGAAAATCCACATTGTTTAAACAATGTGATAGAAAAATCCCCTACTTTATATAAATACGATTATCTAACTCTTGCTAAATATGCTCCTCAATTTAAAATTGATTAGATGAATGAAAAGCAAGTGTTAGAAATCGAAAATGAGAAGAGGATGAATAACAAGAAAAATGAAATTTCTTTTGTTTATACAAGTGAAAATGCCAAATATTTTCCTGACAAATCAAAGAAAGGCAGAAAAAGTTTAAATGAAATATCTCCCATTAAGTCTTCAGTGTCTGATGATTATGTTGATATATATGCCACTAAATCTGATAAGGAAAATATCTCTCCAATCTTTTATGATTCTAAGAGATATACTCCTCCATTAGTATTAGAAGGCAAAATCATTGACCTTGAAGATAAAATGGAAGATCAAAATATTCAAAAAGAAATTGAATCAGATGTATTTCTTTCTTTCATGACATCAAGTCTTGAAGAAAAATTATTTTCTCAAAAACAAGATTCTATTTCTGGCCTTTCTTCTGATTTTCAAGTAAACAAAAAGGAATTTCTAAAATCTGAAATCTTTTCTCAAAATTTTTCTGACTCCGAGGTAAGTTCAGATTTATTGGTTGATCAGTTGGGTCTCTTAGGTAAAATTTCTTCTTCTGATTCAAATATTAAATCGAAAATTCTTGATGAATCTTTTACGCTAAATGATGATTATTATAAACCAAAGCGTAAAAGAAGAAGGTCAAAGAAGTCTAAGAAACAAGATACTGTTATTTCTGAAAATTCTAATTCTTCTGATTCGAATATTTCAGATAAGACTTTGAGCACATCTTCAAAGCAGATATGGAGGATCAAGCGGATATCGGATGAATCTACGACTGATGAGGATAGATATGTAGACAAAAACTATAAAAGTGATTCATTTGTTATTTGTAAGAAAATTTCAAAATATTCAATAAAGCAAATGATTAAAATTTCAAAAGATGTCTCATATTATTCTTCTGATTCTAGTTCAGATGATTATGCTTTTTCTTCTACTGATTCTTTTGTTCATCATTCTGATAATATTTCTCGTGCCTTTTATGTCAAATCTAACAAGTTCTTCCCCACAAGAACTGCAACTAACTTTCATGGACCCAAATATAAGTGGGTACCAAAATCACAGATTGATTCTAAGTTGCAGGCATCTAATGTCAAGGGGGAGTAAGAGAAAGTTGGCTTCTAAGTACATCAGCTTAGAATCCGTACTTCAATGGACTTCGACTTCTAAACATGTAAGTTTAGGACTCGTTCTTCAAAGCTTTTAGCTTCTGACTAATGAAAAACTGTGAGTACATCTACTTTATTCCGCTGCATTTATCTCTGATAATGATGTTATTTCAGTTTTCTCATGTGTTTTTCAAAGAATCTGAGCAAGTTCATCCAAAACCTGAATTTGTACAACCCAATTTTTTCATATGAGACACAAATTTATTACACATTATGTGAAAGAAGGTTTTATTGAATTTTATTTTGTTCCAACTAAATATCAATTTGCCAAATTCTTTACATTTGTCTTAAATGAAAATTTTTCAAACTTGGCATAATGAATTTAAAATTTTATATCTTTATAAATTTTATTCTATAAAGTAAAAGTTTTACCGTTTTTCTTTCTTTTGAATAAAATGTGTGTCTAGGATAAATTTTCAAGTTGCTTTGTTAATATTAAAGTTTTATATGTTCAACTTTCAAGTCTTTTAAAAGTCGAAAAGTCAGCAACATGTTTGAAACTTTTGCATTGTGCTTTAAATATATGTGATTCGGAATATTTATAGTTTACAATGCTTGGAAATCCTAAAAAGTCTGAATTATGGATCGTAATGAAAATATGGGCTAAGCACTCAGATGTAAAACTGAGTGATTGAGATGAAAATTATACATATAAAATACAGAAATCTCTAAGTTTAAAAGTTTGTACCTGTGACCTTTCTGGTTTGGGAAAGTAAGTTATGTGGGATGCTTGTCATCTGGTCCCCTAAGGTCAATTGATATGGGAGTGATCGAACCCAAATCCTTCTATAGAATCAGATCGAAATTCATGTTCTACTGGTATGAATGGGTTTAGGATGTGTCGATGTAGCCTTTCTGATCTGGGAGAGTAAGTTCCAAAGGGGTCTAGTCCCCTAAGGCCAACTGGTCTGGGAGCGGCTGACCCAAATCCTACAATAGGGTCAGATAGAAAGTTACGTTTACGACATGTTCTTTACTTACCAAACTTTTTGATTAAAAGGATGCCAAAGTGCACAAGCTTAAAAGATGCCAAAGAGCACACTCATGTGAAGATGCCAATGTGCACAATGCTAAAAGATGGCAATGAGCACACATCTCATGATACTTGGTGATATGTTTGAGTTGCGATAAACCTATAAATTTGTGAAAATCTTAAATTTTGATGGCTTAGTGTGAGTACATGCAAAGTTCTCTATTATATTTTAGAATTGCATTTTCTTAAAGCTAATCGAAGTTCGCATGCGAGCACACTGAATAGATTGATGAAAGTTTTTGAAACTGAACATGTTTTAACTTGATATGCAATGAAACTTGTATCTGTATCCAACAACATATATTTGATTTCATTTGATGGATAAATCTGTGATATTTTACTGAGTAGAATTTAATTTGTTTAGTGTTTAAAATTTTATATATTTAGTTGTTTCAAAATACATATTCAGTATATTTTTCTCTCTACATTGATGTTTTCAATTTTTGTGTTCTCATTCTTTTGTAAATGGGTTTGTACATTATTCAAGGGGGAGTGAATAAGGAGAATTTTCTGAAAGATCATATTTGTTTTTGAGGGGGAGTATCTGATTTTCTATACGAATGCTAACTTGAATTGTCATATTTAGTGCATTTGTGTACGGGGAGTCAAAGTGCTTAACAGGTAAAATTTTTCTGAGTATAAGTCAGCTTTGCGCCAACAGTTGGTAGCGCAAAACTAACTTTGCGCCACCTTCATCTAGCGCAAAACAATCTTTGCGCCACCAACGTGTAGCGCAAACCTTCCCTCTTTCTCCTTAAATCTGATTTTGTAGATCTTAAGTTGTCTCGTCTCCAACATTTGCATGACCAAGTTGATCCAGATCATCAAGGTCATGAGGGGGAGAAGTTAAAGAGAAGTTAAAGAGACAAATAGTTCAAACGTTTATCTGCTGATCAAGATTCGCTCAAGATTCTATTTCTTCAACTATATTTGTCTTTTTGCTGTTCCAGCTCCGACCACCACAGTTCATTCAAGTACATTTGAAAAATGTGTGTCGTCTAGAGCACAAGTTGATGAACCAACTGTTCTTTCAAGCTTATTACATATTGGTCCAGTCTTGTCAAGGCAGCAAAAGCAACTGAGATTAACAGATGCTGAGAAGATTTTTTTTTTCTTAAGTCAAGAAGCTTCGCTAAGTCGCTTAGATGGTCTGTGCTGATTTAGAAGATGGATATTGAAGACCACAGCGCCAATGATTACTAAGGGGGAGATTGTTAAGTCAGATTTTATAGTAATCATTGTATTTATAGGCTTGGTCTAATACTGTGTTTAGGGTACATATACTGTGTAGTATTGGCCAGGGTATTTTAAGTCCCTTGGGTCTTTGTGTTATGAAAAGAAACCTAACGCATTCATCTAATACAAATTCTACTTTGCGCTTCAAACTCTCTCTCTCTATTTTCTCTCTCAAGAGATTTAGTGATTTTGGGATTATCATTGATGTTACTGCCAACCCTTAATATTGTCTCATTGGATAATACAAAAAAATATCATAAAACAATGTTTTTTAGTTTATAAAACAAATAAATTGTTTTAATTTTGGTTTCGAATAGCATTAAGTTTATTAAACCAGACCAATATATAATCGATTATAACTAAGTTTAAAATTGAAAACCAAACCCCATTATACTCGGTTTCAGGCCATCCTGTTATGGTTCTCAGTTGATGCATTAGGTTTGCAGTTCTTAACTAGATTATGCACAACTCTATGCAATAGATTCCTTTTCTATGGTAGACATACTAATCCACTTGTGACACTGATAAGAGTGATCATGGCACCTCCATTCAAGGTTTTCCAATCTGATTATTTCACTATCACCTTCTACGACATTTTTAGTACCATATAAGTAACTAGGTCGGTCGTGAGGTTTTTGGTGTCCTGATCGAAAACACTAAGTTTTACTCCGCTTGAAACAACCACTAAACTTTTAGGGTGTGTAACTATATTGAGTATGATGTTACACCATCTGCAATCATTTGTGCTAATTCTTGCATCAAAATGATATAAAATTTGGTGTAATATTCATTTCAAACAAGCAACAAAGACCACAAGAACAAACAACAGAAAGCCTCGTTGCTCCGAAACACCCGGTGCTGACCACACTGAGAGACACAAAAGCGTAGGTAAAGCCATTTAGCAAGGAAAGTGACTTCAGACTTTTGAATTCTCAGAACCTCCTTACCCGACCAGGCCACAAGAAGACAGGCGGAAAGTTATTGAAGCGGACAATAAAGTGTTGCTTCTTATGAAAAGCTCTCAATGTTGTGTGAAAGAAGGGGGAACTAGGGCTCGAATGACGCCACATATTATCCCCTCTTTTTTTCCATAGAGGAGAGATAAAGAAAAAGAAAATAATATAGCGATCGTGCAATAAGACCTTGTTGCAGGGTTTGGTGGCCCGAAATTGACTTGGCTTCGCCAAAATTCCTCATCTCTAAAAGCTCGGCTTGCGAGGCGTTTCTCTCTCGCAGATTGCTTCATTTTTTTCATTGAACCTCTTTCCATTGTTAAAGCTTTTTCCTTACTCTTACTAAAGCAACACACAAATTTTCTAACACAAGATACAAATTTTGAAGTATATTTCTTGTTTGTAACGTATATATTATTTCAATAATACCTTTATATTTATTAGTTTTTTCAAATTCTACCCACTTTTTTGTTACAATAACTTTATAAATCATAATGTTATACAATTGCAACCAAAATAAGTTATTTGTATATATTAATTTCGAATTAATTGTCATTTTATTCAAGAATTACATTATAATACACATTCATATAAATAATACACGTTTTTAAATTTGTACTATATGTTATTTAATTTATTTTTTTTGGCATGCATTTTTTAATTTCAAGTTATCGTAATATATATGCCAATATTTTGTGTTAATATTAATATAATCTATAAATAATATTAACCAATATTTTGATCAAGATATAATTATTACAATCACATAAAATAAAATTTTATAAATATCAAACTTGAGAGGTCACTTAGGGGTTGTTTGTTTTTTTCAAAAATTCTCTTAATGACTCTTAAGTCTGATTCGTTCAAACCTTTTTACACACTACCTCTTATTAACCATAACTAAAATAAGACTTCAGACTTTAAACCTCTTAAAAAACAAACGTCACCTTAGTGATAAAAACAATTTAACACTAAATCGGTATAAATCAAAATATCTTGTTCACCAACGGAGTGAAATTGTGTAAAAATAGGATTTGGTGTTAAGTTGGAGATGCCCTCAAGAGCAACAAGTATGCACATAATATGCACTTGGGATAACATAAAGATAACATAATATGCACTAGGTTTGGGTTCCGTCGAGAAGTTGAGGTTAATGTGAGAAATGGTTATCAACCGTTGTATTAGAAATGAACGCACATTAGGATGAGATGCACCGAGATCAGATGCATTGAGTTGCATCGGATCAACTCCCTTTCAAGGAACAATTTAAGGAAGGACATGAGATTAAAAGTGATTAACGGTCCAGATCTACTTCTCACGCTAACCCTAACTTCTCACACAATCCTTGGCCATATGCACTTGGGATAATATAAAGATAACTTATTAGTTTTCTACATAAACATATTTCATGAAATCATACACAATGACATTTCAAGTATAGGGGTTTTCAAAATAAAAACTCATACAAAGTATTATTTATTTGATGCTTATTAAATTTCTTTAGTTTTTAGAGTAAATTACATTGGTAGTTCTTGTGATTTGATTAAAATTAGTATTTGATCCCTAAAACGAACTATCTACACTTAGGGGTTGTTTGTTTTTAAAAAAAAACCTCTTAATGGCTCTTAAGTCTGAATCATTCAGACCTTTTTATACACCATCTCTTATTAATCATAACTAAAATAAGACTTCAGACTTTAGACCTCTTAAAAAACAAACGACACCTTATTGTCCCTAACTTTTCAAAGAATATTATGGTTTATGGAGTTAACAACGTCTATTAGCAATCGTTATGAGGGACAAATAAGTCTTTTCACATACTACAGGGACCAAAACTATAATTCACTCTAAATTTAATAGTGATTCACATATTTTCTTTTAAAAATATTTTCATACATCCTGTCACAAATTAAATTTCTTAAATTAAAGTATATATTAAATAAAAATCTGTATTTTTATTTAAAAAACTATAAATTAAACAAAATGACTTTTAGGTTTGAAAATCCCAATTTTTGAAAAACAAAGAAAATCAAAAAGAATTTCACATATACTTGCCAGTTGAACATTGAAATATGCAAGCAAAACATTGGAAGTTAAGTATGATTAGCGTGAGATTATTAATATATAATCAAACTTTAAATAATTAAAATAATAACAAAATAAAAATAACATTTTTGACACATACAACTAGTGATGGCCAAATGGGCCCGACCCGATCCGATCTGGGTGGTCAACCGCAGCCCGGCCCGACCCGATGAAAGCCCAATTCATAGCCTAAAAATCAGGACCGGTCCATGTATTTGGAAGTTTTGGCTGCCCGGACCGGCCCGGGAACGATTCATGGACCGGTTTTTGGCCCGACCCGGCCCAATCTGAATTTTTCAAAAAAAATAGTCGTTTTATAGCCGTTATAGAGCCGTTATATTCGATTTTTTGACCGCTTTTTTTTATGTTCTAACCCCCAAACCCCTATAAATACTTGTGTTGATTATGGAGTTAGACACCAACTTACAAAACGCAAAAAACGCATACAATTCTCATTTCTCGGTCTCGCTATATTCGTTTCTCGCAAGTATTTGAGTGATCCAATCCAATTTTTATTTTTTAAAGTTTAGTAATTGATATAATTGCGTTTTTGTAAGTTTATTAATTGATAAGTAAACCTATTTTTTAAAGTTTATTATATAATTAATTATTATATAAATTATAAAGAAACTAATTAAAAAAAAAGGAAGGACCGGCCGAAGGACCGGTTCAGGCCCGGGCCGGCCCGGTTGTCTAAGAACCGGTCCATCCCTCCCTTAACCGGGCCACTGATAATTGGGTGAAACCCGGCCTGGCCCGAAGCCCGCTTGGCCCGGTCCTTGAGGTTACTGTTTGGGCCTGACCCGGCCTGGCCCGAGCCCAACTGTTATAAATATTAAAAAGAAAACAAGGATTATTCATACAATCAAGAAAACAATTGTCAACTCCTACAAGAATAATGGGTAATTATATGAACAATTATAAAGAAAACTTTTGTTGTTCAAAAATATAAAAAGTTGCAAAATATTAACTTATTTCCTTTTTCTTCCAAGAACCATACAAAATCCTTCAAATAGGTTGTCAGGAGGGTGTTTAGGATTGCTTATCTAAAGTGATTATTAACTTACACCGTGTGTGGCATCGAGAATAAACAGTTTTTAGGCCCTGTTTGTTTTCCACAATTCAGCTCTTAAATGCCCCTTTTCTCTTAATCGGTAAGAGAGTCCTCAAATAAGTGTGTTTGTTTATTTAAAAAAATAAGGGGATCTGATCCCTAAATTACCTCTAAATAAAAAAGTGAAAAGATAACTGTTAGATCCCATTTCCAGCAACAAAAGAAGAACTCCATATAAATAGAAGATATAAGAGAGAAATTAATAACAACAATCATTAAAATCACATCTCATATGCTTTGATTGATGACCAATGGAGGGGAAACTGGATGAACACCACACTAAACATTTAGTCGACTCTCATGAAATTTAGTCAGTGTGTAAACTGTGTTCTCTCCAAAAATAACCTAAATGACCAAATGAGCCATGTGCACCTATTAATAGGACCCATTTACAATAAAAAGGCTCAAGCCCATACAACTAATTAAAAAACCCAAAATACAATTATTTATAAAACATTCAATTAAATTGGGGGCTAATTTAATCTAACAATCTCCCCCTAATGTTTTATAAAGAAAGCATCATCATAAAGTGTCCCCCTTGCTTTCTTTAGAAGCTTTGGTGTGCCGTTCATCGAGTCTTTAAAGTATCATAAGCTCCCCCTCAAATGTAGCCTCATATTCTTGAAAGACTTAGACGAATTATCCTAATTTGTCCAACTTTCATGTCTCAACTTCACTGCTGTTTTTGACCATCAAGGAGTGTGATTGAGATAAAACATAAAACATGCACATTGAACATCAGCCTCTTAGATTTCCAACGAGCTTTGATTCATCCATTTTGGATTAAAAATGAGTGAGTTGTGCAAGTTTTCCTACAGCAGCGCATAACGGTCGTCAAAACAGAAAAATTGACTCTTAAGATCCCGTTGAGTAAACGTTCAGCACCGAGCCTTAAACATGAATAATGGAGGAGGGAGTGAAAAACTATGTTTCACAATAGCAGCTTGAAACCATGAAGAAACGTCGAGAGAACACCGTTCTTGAAAGCGGAAAGAGCACGAGTGAAATGCGATGCTTTCGGTCCAACACTCTAACGCAGACTTTGAAGTAGATTCTAGCATATCAGATCATGGAATTTTAGAAAACTCAAAACATCAAATTCGTACGTCTGTGTTTTAGAAATCCAACGCAACTGGACTCATGTAAATTGGAGCTTCGAGTACAAAGTTGTGCGCGAGTTTCTGAAACAGCGCAATGCTGTCAGAAAATTCGAAAAATTCGGGCTTCGGGCTCTTGGCTCATTGCGACCTCTGGACCATCAACCTCTGATGTGCGTGCTTGGGTCTACCTCTGGTACTCCTCTCTGTTCGCTGCTCTTCAAAGGATTTGGTCCACAAAGGCTCTGTGGACAACTTAAGAGCCTCTGTGCCTCTTAAGGGCATCTCTGAATTTAACTTATGAACTTTCTGGACAGCTTTCAGAGGTTCTGGACAATCTTCAGAGGCTCTGCGATCTTCCCTCTGCGATCTGCCTCTGATTAAGCTCTATGTTTCAGAACTATGCCAATTTCACAGGGCTTCTCTGCATTTCAGCCTCTGTTTTGATCACCTCTGGAACCATGACCTTTAGACAGAACATGTGTACACCCAGAGCCTCTGGACCTTCTGTCCAGAGCCTCTGTATATGTCTTAAACCACTTGTTATAGAATTCAATCACCAGAGCTTCTGAAAAAGTTCTGGACTTATGTACATCCTCTGAATATTTTTGACAACCTCTGTAGTTTCTGATCAAGCTCTGGACAGCTTCTGCAGAGCTCTGAACAACGCACAGAAGCTCTTCAAACATGCACAGGTCTGTTAGCTTTTGTTGTCATGAGCCAAAACTCTTCTTGACAGCCTCTACACATAGTGAACTACATAGAAACAACTCTGATTTTGCCTCTATGTAGCTTCTGTGTTCTATCCCATATCAGAGGCTCTATCTTCTGTCAATGACCTCTGAAAAGCCTTAGCAGTCTCTGATCAAGACTTTGATCTTCGATCACTTGACCAAAATCATTCACATGGCCCTGTTCCTTTTGAAATAAAGAGCTGCAATCTATACATTGATTAAGTTCTAGCACATAACAAACCAAAACTTGCAGATTTTGCAGATTCTTGAAACTGATTATGGGCTGAAATCATGCAGCAACAAACAAATTAGTTTGTACAGTAGCGAAAATCAATTTCTTGACATTAGAGTACCCTTATCCCTTCAAATCTAGATCAATACTGAGAACAACAGCAAACAGATTCGATTCTTCAGAAAAATAGCATCAATAGGGATCTGCATATCTTTGTTCTTTTCAAGTGTGTGAATTTGCTGCACAATTTAGTTTCAAACAGCAGCAAACAACTTTATGTCCAACAGCTATTACTCGAGTTCAACACAGTTTTTGACATATAAGCATCGTTATTTTGAGAAAACTCAAAACATGAAAGTTATAAAACTATGTCTTAGGTTTCCAACGCATCCAGAATCATGCAATTTGGAGCGATAATGAGAGAGATATGATCAAAATGCTACAGCTGTGCAAATTTGACAGCAACAAACAACAACTTTCTGTTTTACACATCAACACAACAGCGATTTTTTCCACATTTAGGACAACCGATGCACTTCGAAATCTTTTTTTTTGTTACAGATGCATACACATAATCATGTGTTGTTTATCCACTACACAGGGTTTTTTGAACTCTGAAATCAAACAGATTGACAACAGCTTTGTGTTTTGATCATGAATCATGGCTGCTGCTAAATCTAAATTAAATTTGTTCCCAACCATATCCATCTAAACAAATGAAAGCATTGTTCATAAGTGTGTGCACAAATCTGAATGAAATCAAGTCAAATCCACCATACTACATTATGGAATACATCTTGATCACAATTTCATTTCAATTTTGGTTTTGAGAAACACAAATTGAGAACATATTGAATAACAAATGATGGTTGATTTATTAAGCATTGGCCAATCCCAAACAGATTTAATATCTCACAAACCAAAATCTGTGCAAAAAGAGAGTCCAATCTTGGATACAAATAAATCCAGATCAAAGATCAACAACCTTGAATCCAAGATGCCATAAAGGCTATAGACTAAAGCACACACAAGGATGACATCATAGATCAATCATCTACTTAGTGCTTATCAAGTGTTAGACCAATGAATGAGAAAGATCAAGAACACACACACACATGTAATAAAACTGATCAGATTTAACCAAAATGAAATTAAATCTTCTCATAGGCATTTCATCAAACATGTGGTGTGCAGAAACAGATTTTGTGAGGAATCAAGCAAATATTCTATAGAAGATCATCCAAATCACATCTAAATAAAAAAAAATGGATTTCCAATAAGCACAAAACAGTGAATAAATCACATAAATGATATTTTGTGTCAAGGCTCATGTGATTTAATCAATCTAAGCACCAAAACAACAAAATAATCATCTATCTTCAATTGTTGCCATAGATGACCGAACTGAAGAAAAGTTTCTTCAGTTGGCTCTGATACCAATTGTTAGATCCCATTTCCAGCAACAAAAGAAGAACTCCATATAAATAGAAGATATAAGAGAGAAATTAATAACAACAATCATTAAAATCACATCTCATATGCTTTGATTGATGACCAATGGAGGGAAAATTGGATGAACACCACACTAAACATTTAGTCGACTCTCATGAAATTTAGTCAGTGTGTAAACTGTGTTCTCTCCAAAAATAACCTAAATGACCAAATGAGCCATGTGCACCTATTAATAGGGCCCATTTACAATAAAAAGGCTCAAGCCCATACAACTAATTAAAAAGCCCAAAATACAATTATTTATAAAACATTCAATTAAATTGGGGGCTAATTTAATCTAACAATAACCTCTAATTCGGTTAGAGGTATGCTCGATCTCTTTCATATTTATCAGGCTCCCTCCCCTTCATATATATCGACTCCCTCCCCTTCAACCTCTCCATCAAACTTCTTCTACTCGACCAGGTACTCCATCATCCCCTTTTCTTTTAATTTTAGGGTTCTAGTTGATCATGTTTTGATTCGACGGGCTGGACTCCATAGCAGACCATCGATTTTGGTACAGTCAAATTAAAATCGAGTAGAACATGACCCATCGACTTTATAGTTCTACTCAATTTGTTGCTTGTCCATCGAGACCATCGATTTTTTAGTCAAAACTCAGACCATCTACTTTATTGTTCTTACCCAGACCATAAAGTCGATTTTAAGAGCTTACCCAAACCATAAAGTCGAGTTGTGTTGGACTTTATTGTTCTTACAGTTTTGATTTATAGTTCTACTCGATGATGTGATTCGTTGATAAATCAAGCTTTTGTACAGTCAATTTTATAGTCAAAACTGAGTAGTTGAATTTTGTGTTGAATTTTATAGTCAAAATTGAGTAGTTCAATTTTGTGTTTGCTTATAGTTCTACTCGATGAGTTGAGTTTTGATTTATCAACGACTTTATTTTGTCATAAAGTTCACTGTACAATCAATTTAAGTTGAATAAATGAATAAAAGTTTTTTTTATAAATTCAACAGTAATAACATTCTGAGAGATAAAATATATAATTATATATATTCAGACGTTTGTCATCAGACAAAAACAAACAGTCTAACTGATTCAAATTTCAGACTTCAGAACCACCTCTAAGAAATCAAAAGTGAAATCAGACTTCATACTTCAGCACCTCTTAAAAAACAAACGTCGCCTTAGTGTTTGGATGGGGAAAAAAGAAAATTGCTTAAAGGCTGTTTGTTTTTAATAGTTTCATTAAGAGACAACCTCTGAATCGCTAAAAGATGAATATTGTTTGGCAAAAAAAAATTGTCTCTTAATGGTTCTAAAACCCTCTCAATGATTTTGTATATTGGGTCCCCTTAAACATTCAACACCCTAATTTTATTCTGAACAATTACCAAAATATTTCATTTTGCACTATATCTTAAGAACCTTATAATCATTATGACCACTTAATCATCCGGTACCAATTCATTCAACAACTGCCAAACAACCCTTATACCGGTTTGGCAGCGGTGATAAGGAGTTTTTGATAAGTCTTTCATTTTAACTTATTAACTTATTTGAAACAACTTATCAACTTTTTGGTCATCCCAAACACTCCTTAAAAAATAACCCATTAGCTTATTACGTCTTGGTACCACCATAAACTAATTCAAACACTTTTTATAAAACTTCTATTTAATATGATATAAGTTGATAAGAACTTTAAAAAAAAACATAAGTTGTTTTAAATAAGCAATCCCAAACACAGAAGTTGACATTTATTTAAAGACAAACAAAAATAGAAATATGATCACTTATTTTGAAAGTATGAAAAAAAGAAGAGTAAACTACGATTTTCGTCCTTATGGTTTGTTGATTATAAATATTTTCGTCCCTGGTCTTTAGAAATTGTCTTTTTAGTCATTGTGGTTTCTAATTCATTTCGATTTTCGTCCCCAAAGCTAAATCTTTAAAAAAATATCATTAAATCAAGGGCATTAAAGTCTTTTGATATTTTGATTTTTTTTCTTTTTATTAAGTAATATATTTTAATGTATCGAATTATTTATATTTCCGTCTCTCATTTTTTGCCTGTTCCTCTCATCCGATCTCCGGCCATCACTCCGACGTTGGTTCCCTCTATCTTCCTCCCTTCTCCCTTTTCCTTCCCATCGCAACCCCCGCCCCCTGCCTCTAAACCCAACGTCACCACCCGCATCGATATCTTTGCTCTCACATGGTCTCGCACCCTCTTCGGCCGATCCCTCCACCTCCACCTCCACCTCCTCCCTTCCTCCGCTGCCGCCGACGATGACGATTTCATCTGGAATAGACATGGTTCAAAGAAGATTCCAATCTCCGCCAACAAAACAGAGTTCATCCAAATCTATTACGATCTCTCGCGGGCCAAGTTCAGGTTAGGTCCATAACCCATATCCGGATTCTACATCGCCGCCTTGTTCACTTCTGTTGTTCGGTGGCATAGGTTTTTAGTTTGGGTTACCGATTTTGTTTTTGGTTATGATTTGGGTTACTGACTTTGCTTTTGGTTTTGGTTTTGGTTTCAGTTTCTATTTTGGTTTGGGTTACCCATTTTGTTTTTGTTTTGGTTATGATTATCGATTTCGATTTTGCTTATGGTTATCGATTTCGGTTTTGGTTTTGTAGAACTAAAATTGCAGAGATGGTGGTCATGGTGTTCGTGGTTCTTTTGCAGGGATGATAGGGAAGACGGAAGAACCAAGGTGGGAGCCTGGGATGATTTATTTTTAATGGTATAAAACACTTGGAATTATATTATTGGCTGAGATAAATTTTTTTATTAGAAGATCAGATGAAAACTTAAAAAGACAAAAACACCCTTGTTTTAACTAAATTTTTTAACAAAGTCAGTCATAGGGACGAAAAATGAAACAAAATGGAAACCACGATGACGAAAAAAGCAATTTTTAAAGACCAGGAATGAAAATAGTTATAAACAACAAACCAAAAGGACGAAAATCGTAGTTTACTCAAAGAAGAAAGAGACGAAGAAAAAGGTATAAGTGGGTAAAGCAACCTCTAGGATGTACAAGTCTGTAAAGCGACAGATAACGTCAGTTCCACGTCGGAGTTGGAGCCGTACATCGGCGAAGAGATGCCAGTGAGACAATGGATGGAAACGGTACCGACACCGACGCTTCACCCACTTGTACCCTCTCTCTCTCTCTCTCTATTTATCTCTTTCCCCTAAAAATTTCACCGATAAACAAACCCTAGCATGGCCGACGACTTAGCTTTGATCAATTCTCCGTCTCCGGCAGCCGTAGCCGGACCCACTCAGACTCCCTCATCTCGTCCGCTTCCTTTCCGTGAGGATTGTTGGAGCGAGGATGCGACGTCGACGCTCGTCGACGCTTGGGGCCGCCGTTACCTTGAGCTCAACCGTGGCAACCTCCGTCAAAAGGATTGGCAGGAGGTTGCGGATGCCGTTAACGCACGCCATGGTCATACGAAGAAAACAAGGCGTACCGATGTTCAGTGCAAAAATCGAATCGACACTCTTAAGAAGAAGTATAAGGTTGAAAAAGCTAGGGTTTCTGAATCCAACGGGCAAATTACCAGTACTTGGCCGTTTTACTCTCGCCTGGACACATTAATCGGATCGGCTGCAACCGCGAAGAAGTCGTCTTCGTCATCACCGCCGACAGCCGTTCCGTTACCCTACCGGAAACCTCCTTCGACGTCGGTGTTGTCTCCTCAATTTCAGCCTGTGGCGCTTCTCCCTCAGAAACGACCGCTGCCGGTGGCTGCGGCTGTGGATGACTCGTATTTCCGGAGGAATTACTCAGCTGTTGCTGCCGCTGCTGCAGCGGCAGAGGATGATGGATCAGAGGACGATGAGTCACTGGGGACTAGCGAGGACGACGGTGCTGCAGGAGGGGAGGGAGTGAGGAAGGAGGGAGGAGGGGATTCCGACTGCATGAAGCGGTTGGCAAGGGCTATTGAGAGGTTCGGAGAGATTTACGAGAGGGTTGAGGGAGAGAAGCAGAAACAGATGATTGAATTGGAGAAGCAAAGGATGCAATTCACTAAAGATTTGGAAGTTCAGAGGATGCAGCTGTTCATGGATACCCAGGTTCAGCTGGAGAAGATTAAGCAAGCAAAGAGGACGGTTTCAGATGATGATGTTTACAGTTAGCCAAGAAAGAGGTTGGCTTTGCATTTGACGATCTTCATTGTTCAGTTCAGTCATTCTGCCTTGGTAACAATTTCCCATTTGCGTTCTGGTATTTATGCATGCTGAAAAAAGAAAGTATATATAATATCTGGATGATTTCGAAGGAAGAGGATGGTTTTAACTGTAAGAGTAAATCGCTGCTCAGTAATTATTATTTAGACAAGAATATCAATGTTGTAGTTACTTTTTATTCAATGTCTCCGGCTTAGGAAAACAATATGGTGGTAGACCCTCTTAATCTTTCTTGAAGAAATTTGTCCTTAACTTTTGGTTTTCTTTAACTTGCTTCATTTGTTATCAATCTTCACTGATATATCATCTTTTTTTCTGCATTGAAACCCATTTGTCTACTGCATTAGAATCCTTAAATACATTTATACATGAGATGGAATGAATAGACCTATCTATGCATGTGTTGATGGTATCCCCGTGTAGCGAAAGAGGAACTTTTGCTTATAAACAAGAATTGTGTGAAGACTAAAACGGCTGTTGAAACCAGAATTTAGGAGACTCTTTACTATGATGAAGGGCCAAGGGTTTTGGCTTGGCTGCAAAAGATACCCACATCAATTTGCTGTCTAAAACCATCATGTTGCTATCCCAATCTTGCCAACCAAACTCTCTGCAGGATCTGATCTGATTGGCATTGGTAGCAATCCACAGGAATGAAGTGATTCAGTGTCTTGTGTTCTGGGCTTTCAAGTAAAGGTTGAATCTTTGTTATATGATTGACATTTTTTAATCATCAGGCTAAGTATAAAGATGATCCATGGAGCAACCTGTAAGGTTAATCTGATCATAGGGGTTTCAGTCATGGATGCAGTTGAGCAACATTGGTACACCAGTCTCCAATCATGATGATTTCTATATCTGATGAATGTGGTAGTCCTACATACATAAGGTCTGTATTCAGCATTTACCAGCTAAACTATGTTCTTTCCCACAAAGTATCTTAGGGTTCATGTTATTGTGCTTTAATTGTTCAGGATGAGAGGGCTTGAAGACTTGCACGTTCGCATATCAGACTGTGAAAGGTAAGGACAAACAAATGTTATATGCTTTCACATCACAATGTGTGAATGTTGAATTGATGACGAATCTTTTCTTGTTTAGACTCGATAAGATCAAGATAATGTGTCCAAAAACAGGTATGTGGTAGATATGTTAAACCTGATTTGGAGCAGATGCAGGTATAAGTTGCCATCCCTAGGGTTGATTAGTTTATCACTTCATATATTTGACTATTTTGCCCTCATGTAGGTCAGCCCAATGTTTCTTTTAACCCCTATTTCCCCTAATAGTCTGGCCTCAGTTGTTTTTGGAACTATATAATAATTATATACTGCAAACTCACACACACTTCTCAATTTTGGTGAGGCTTGAACCCTTGACCTTAAGGGAGGTTGGATTTTACCGGAAACTTGGGTATCATGATCCAATAACCCTTGGCCTCAATTGTTGTCGTCTTGGTATTGGTTTCCACAGAAGTTCATATACTTGGCTTTAAAAGACTGTAACCGCCAACTAAGATTTTGGGAACTTCTGTTATCTGCCTATTGTCCAAAACTGAGAAACAGATTTTCTAACATTCTAATGGAGCTTCGGCATACATTCTTCATATGCAACTCAGTTGGAGTTGACAATCCCACACAGGGGTAGGGTCTCAAAGATCTTCCCTTTAAGATTTTGGCAGACATCCTTTTAATATGCACCCTGTTAACGGTCTTGATGGATTCGTATATGAATGAAATGGTTATGGTTGGTTGAACCACAAAGGAACTATATTATTGAGAATTTGAAACTAGGAATAATGATAAAACTGGGTTGGGTTCCGGTAAGAAGTTGAGTTAATGGTGGGTTCCGGTAAGAAGTTGAGTTAATGGTGAGAAGTGCTTATCTACCGTTGGATGAGAAATGGATGCATATTAGGATGAGATGCACCGAAATAAGATGTACCAGATCAATTCCCTTCTAAGCCGCAATTCATGGGAGGGCTTGAGATTAGAAGAGATCTAACGGTTCAAATCCACTTCTCACGCTTCTCACCGTTAACTTCTCACAGCCTGATAAAACTATGTGTGTGCCTCACATATATATATTTTTTGGTAACCGCGGGTTTCTGGGTAGGCTTACACGTACCGACTAAATCCCTGGGCGACCACGAATGGCCTGGAGTCATCGCATGTGAACGTCCATGGCCACAAGGGTTTCAGATTCGACGCCGGGGAAGATGAGATTTCCACTACATCCCCTTGAGCCTTACCACTATATCATTTAAGTTGTATACATGATGAGTTTACATGTCTTCTTTAGGTTCATTACCGATATCAAGAACCAGGTTGAGTTACAAAGGAGAGGTATTCTTTTTGAGGACATACATCTCAATATGAAAAACCAAATTCAACTTAAAATTGAAATCATACATGCAAACTAAGAAAACCTTGACAACCCAACTTAGAGATCGTTTAATTACAACTAATGGTCTGTTTGTTAGCAGCTTAATGAGACTCACAACTTATTCAGTCAGATATATATGACTGTTTGGTAGTGGGTTAATGATATAGAAAGTGGCTTATTCAGTAAGATTTTAAGGGGGAGCTTTATGCAGAAAGCCAAGTTTTTCCAAACCAGTCCCTCCCATTAAAAAACACGTTCATTCCATCTATGAAAAAACTTTCTCAAATAAAAACCTTCTAAATCTATACAGACAGATTAATCCATACATACAACTTTATCCATACAGAACTTAATGGAAAACCAACCAAACAGCCCCTTAATGTGCTTAACAGTTTAAGTGGCTTATTCATTCAGCCATACAGGGTGTTTTTTATATGGCTTAATGGCTATACAGGGTGTTTTTTATATGGCTTAATGGTTAAGCCATTAAGCCAAAATGGCTATGTGGAATAAACCATGTTTTGTCACTTGTTTTTATTAAGCCACCTGTTTACTAAATTTTCTATTAAGTCCTGTATGGATAAATGTGTCTGTCTGGATAAATTTGTCTGTCTAGATAAATTAGTGTTGTTGTTTACTTTTTTATCTGAATCAACGGTCTGAATGACAAAAATGACCGATTTACCCTTCAGTATGAATTATGCACTGTTTGATAAACCGTTTATATATTTTTTAAGCCAAATGATATTTCTAAAACAAAAAATATTATTTGAACATTGAAACATAGAATTACGTTTAACCTTACCAATAAACTATCAAATTTAATTCTTAAACAAAGTTTAAAAACTTAACAATAATTTAGAAATTTTTAGAAATTTTAAATAAAATATTAGAAGACAACAATAAAATATTTGAACCACATACACAAATCAATGTAAATTATGCCAAAATAAAATTTAAATTTTATTCTAATAAATCTATTATTTTTTTTTGAACGGCAAGTTAACACACTCACAGGTTCCCGGGGTATCCGGGCTCCCACTTAAGGGTGCCACCCGACTAATCCCCGTCGATCACGACCCAACCCAATTAAGGGTACCACTATGTGGCAGACCCATGATCATGGATGTCACAGGATGCTCACCACAGGGTTCGAACCTGGGTAGTCAGGGATACATCCACTGACCCCCCCAGGATGTTACCTTACCACTGGGCTACAACATGAAGGACAATAAATCTATTATTAACTTTTGTTTGAAAAGGCACAATGATCCATAAAAAGCGAGTGCTTTTATTTTGAGTTGTACTTCTCTATAACAAAGAAAGCGGGATTTGCATATATGGAAGAACAAAGAAAGAGGGAGTGGTCGCCGGAGTTTGAAGGAACGTTCCTACTTAGCGAATAAAGCTATAATCAAACACTTCTTATAACCAAAGGTTTGAAGGAACCTTCACCGGAGTTGCAGGGGTCGCCGGAGACGAGGAGCAGGACGGTCGTCGGAGTTGCAGGGGTCGTCGGAGTTGCATGGGTCGTCGGAGACGAGAAGGTGGGGAGCAACGGTGATGCGTGGTTTGAAGGAGAAGTCGATGGTTGTTCTTTTCTTTTTTAAGGGTATATGTGTCAAAATTTTGTCTTAATGGGGACAACACCTCCCTTCCCTACTTAGTGAGTGAATAAGCCATTTTTGTTTGTGCGAATAAGCCATTAAGCCACAAGTAAACACCCAAAACGTCTGCGCGAATAAGCCATTTTTGCCATTAAGCCAATTAAGCCACAAGTAAACACATATAAAAAATGCCCTAAAAATAATACAAACCTGTCTTTGCCTCTCTCAAATTTTGTCAAAGGATCTTTGGTCTAGCAGTATTGGAGCATTTGGCCTCTTAGGAGGTTAAAGGTTTAAACCTCACCAAAGGTAAGGAGGGTATGTGAGTTTATTTGTTACATTTGCCGTATATAAATATTATATACTTCAAAAAAAAAACGAGTAATACATTTTTAACAAGACATACAACTTAACCCATATATAAGGCGTAGAGTCTGTTTGTTAGCAGCTTAATGAGACTGACAACTTATTCTTTCAGCTATAAATGACTATTTGGTAGTGGTTTAATGGTATATATAGTGGCTTATTTAACAAGTTTTTAGGAGCTTTATATAGAAAACCAAGTTTTTTTCAAACCTGTTCATCTCAATTGAAAAAACATGTTCGTTCCATCTATGAAAAAATTCTTTTAAACTAAACATTCTCAATCTATATAGACAGATTAATCTACATAGATAACTTATCTATAGACAACTTAATATAATAGCAACCAAACAACTTAATGGAAGAAAAAGGTAAACACCCCCTAATCCAATCCCAAATTAGACCCCAAGTGAATCCAACCTGAACCAACTCAAAGCATTATCGATGCTTAAAAATTAAAATCAAACATTGAGGGGTTGTTTTTTTTTTTTTAAAACCTCCTAATGACTCTTAAGTCTAAATCATTCAGATCTTTTTACACACCACTTCTTATTAATCATAATTAAAATAAAATTTCAGACTTTAAATCTTTTAAAAAACAAACTGCAACTGAGTTAGGGAAAGGGCTAAATCAACCAAGCCCATTCAGCCCAATACACCAAGTCCACAATACAAATCACCATTTTGTTAGTGAGTTCCAAAACCGTTGTGGATTCAATTCAATTTAAGGTTTTTATTCTAATATATATATATATATATATATATATATATATATATATATCGAGTTCTCGACCAATAATTACCAGCCACTAATATTTGATTTTTCCTTTTTCTTGGGTTTTAGATTTTAATTTAACCATTGTTTTTAGACTTTCTCCAACACAACCGAGCGGCTTACACATACCCCAAGAGAGTGGTTGTTTTTGATATTTGCATAAATGCTTATTTATAAGTTAAAAAAATGAATAATCAAGTCTATTGCGTTTAGAACTCGTTGCAAAACCTAATCGCCTTCTCATATGCCTAAAATAGTAAATAAATGTATGAATTACAACAATCTGCTTGCTTATATAGGTAGCGTTTGGTACGCGGACATGATTGGACAGGACGATACAGGACAAGACAAGAGGCTAGGACTGGACTGGACAAAACAAATTATGTCTTGTGTTTGGTACGATCAGGACGGGATAGGACAGGATTGGACAAATTTCCCTAAAAGTTGTTTGATGATTTTATATGTCATATTATAGTTATAAATAACACAAATAAAATATATCTTTAAATATTTTAATTAAAAAACATTTTTATTTTTTTACACGATTTTCATACATATAAATACATACAAAAACAATGGTAGGAAATTTGAATGAAGAATATGAAATAATTGTTGGTAGTTCGAAAAAATTCAATTCATATAAAGAAAATATAATATTTGATTCAATTTGGAAGATCTTAATGAATTGGCGGATGTATAGTTGCAATGACATGTAAGGCGATGGGTGGCCGGTGAAGGACGGTAGTTGTGAAGAACATGAAAGATAGTGGATAGTGGTGGTGCAGGAGGTTGTTGTGGTGGAGGTATAGGTGGTCTACGATGGTAGTGGTGGTGGCGGTGGACAATAGTAATAGAGGTTATTGTAGTGGAGGAAGAGGCGGAGGTCACCGACGGTGGTTGGCGGCGAGTGACGGTGGCGGCGAAATTGGGTGGTCGTGTTCGGTGGAGGTGGCGATAGGCGATGGTTGTGGAGGTGGTGGAGGAAGTTGTTGTAGTAGTGGAGGAAGAGGTGGAAGTGGTCGACGATGGTTGGTGGTGGCTACCGGTGGCCGTTGATGGTGGTGGCGGCCATTGGTGGTGGTGATCGGTGTTAGTGGAGGTGGTCGACGATTGTAGTGGTGGTGGCGATGGCCGATGGTGGTGGAGGTGGTGGAGGAAGTTGTTATGGTGGAGAAATAGGTAGAAGTGGCCGACGGTGGTTTTTAGTTTATGTCTCACTTTTGTCCCATGTTGTTCCACATATTTTGGTAGAATAAGAAAATACCATTTTTTGTCCCATCTTGTCCCACCCTGTCCAGTCTTTGTCCCTGTCCCATGTCGCGCCAAACGTAGGACAGTGAATTTTTGTCGTGTCCCATGTCACACCAAACGTGGGACAGTGAGTTTTTGTCCCGTCCCATCCCATCCCACCAGTCACCTATAGTGTTTTTGTAGATAATTTCCAAAATTTTGCATTTGTAAAGGAATCTACTTGATATATTTATGACGGTATACACATGAAGGATGTGTTTGGTACATGGGACAAGGTGGGATAATGTGGGACAAAAAAAGTTTTTTCTTGTTTAATCAAAATAGGTTGAACAATATGGGACAAGAATGTGACAAATTAAAAAAATTATTAATCTACCCTCAATATGGTATTTGTTTTAATGATCATCATTGCTTGTCACCACCACCACCACCATTGGTAGCCACCGTCGGCCACCTCCTCTACGACCACTGTCGTCCACCGACCACCACCAGCATAACCACCGCCACCATCAGCTACCACTACCCCTGCCTACAATCCAACTACCTCCACGATATCGACCACAACTACCTTCACCACAATCGGCCGTCGCCAATACTCATATTCACCATCTTCATGTACTCTATTGATAACAACGCCTTTCATCTCTGGCATTGATGAGACGTTTGTGGCTGAGAACAAGAGAGACTGATCCTCTTCATCATCCTCTTCATCATCATCATCAGCGGCCTTATTATTTTCTTGATCAGGGAGATCAAGTTCTTCATCATCATCATCATCATCTTCTTCTTCCTCATCCACTTCTTCTTTAAAAGCAAGGGAAGAAGAGGGAGGGGCTTGATCTTATGTCGCTGAAACTTCAGCGATCTTCTCCCCCTCAACTTGAGAGGGAGTTTCTTTCGTCACCTGAACCTCAGCTGCAGTGTTATTTTCTTCATCTGATCTCTCCCCCTCTTTGTCATCATCAACGTGGGGAAGTTCAGCAGTGATAGCTTCAGCAGCAGACTTTGGACGAGCATCAACCTCCAAATTATCCAAACGGCCTTCAATATTGGGGATCTCTGAAGTAGCCTGATGAATGAATTCAGCAGCGATATTCAACGAAGTACGATCATTGTCAGTGAAGGAAGGCATCGGAGTAGGAGCTGGTTCATTCATCTTCTTCAGCGCCTGAGTCAGCAGGTTTGTAAATGAGTCAATCATGGAAGAAAGACCCCGAACCTCAGTCATGAGAGTGCCAATGCGCCCCTGTAGGACCTGCACTTGTTGGTGATTTGTAGCCAAGTCCTCCTTTATTTTCGTAACCTCTTCTTGAAGAGCGGTGATTTGAGAAACTTCAGCCTTGGAGGTAGAAGAAGCAGTGAGTCGTTTCAGCTCCTCACCAGCTTGGTTGAGAGTGCTGGTGGTGGTGTTGAGTGAGGTGGAGAGAGAGTCTACTTTGTCAGCGAGTTTGTTGACGCTGGCGTCAACAGTTCCCAAAGTAGGACCTGAAACAAAAGTTAGTGGTTGAGCAAAACGATGATCATGCTTATATGGAGAGGTGGGAGAAGTGTATATTAGTTTAGGAATACCTGATAGATCAAACATATTGAAGAATTGCATATCTCCTTCAAAATTTGGAGGAGGTGTTTGAGTACCAGGTCTTATGGATGCAATGGTAAGAGGTTGCTCAGTTGGTGGTTGTTGAGGAACTGAGAAAAGTGGGGTTGTCACCGGTGTGGTGTCAGCGATTGACGTCACTGACACGGTTATTGTTGTGGTAGCTGATGTGGAGGAGCGACCCACAAATCCATCCAAAGTAGTTTGTTGAGAAACTACTTCAGGTAAGTTACTAGAAGGGGTTGACTCCTTGTTCTTTTTGGCTTTTTTAGCAGGGCCAGAAAGAGCTGTAGACTGTCGCTTGGAAGGGGTTGTAGCGGCAGGGTTAGCAGAAGAAGGAACCTCCTGCGTGGCCACTGAAGTCGAAGAATAGAGAGAGAGAGAGAGACGAGATCGTAGATTAGAAAGACGTACCTCATTTTCAGCAGGTTTGATGTACAACGCTCGTTGGCCAACCTGTGAGAAGCTACCATCATTTGTTGTGGGGAACTTCTTGTCAAGGAGAAAGTGAAGACAAGCACAAATGAAACGAACATAGGGAATCTTGGGATCCCTTTCAGGCTTCTCGATCTTTGACAAGAGATCGTCAAAGATCACTCCAGCATAGTCATAGTGCTTTCCAGCAAGCACCAAATAGCCCATTTGTAGCTGCATTTTGCTGGCCTGGTCCAGCGATCCTATCTTTCCACTCATACTCTGAATAATATGAGTGAAGATGTAGTTGATCTTTGCAGGCATGTTTGCCTTCAGGATTTTAGTCAGATTCTTGTTTGGAATCTGGGAGTGAGGCTTGTTGTCCCAAGTGTATTCCATGTCATCCAGAAATCGGATGAGTTCAGCATCAGTGGGAAGAGAGTCGAAACCGTTGGTAGTCTTGGCAGGGAATCAATGAGCCTTGCGGATACCAAAGGCAGGGAGATTTCAGGGGCCATGTTCAGTCTGGAAAGAGATGGCAGGGACTACTTCACCCTTTTTGTTGGTCACTGAGCTCTTATCAGCAGTAAACCAGAATTGCTGAAGTAGTGTTTTGGATGGCTTGGGGTCAACAGTAAGAGCATATACTATGCATGATTGTTTCAGAAAGGCAACAACTTCCACCAGATGTGGGTATTTTTCAGCTTCAAAATCCAAGCGAGCCAGGTGGTTGTTCTTAGGGATTTCAGAGTCAGTAAGTGCGAACTTGACATTCTTCGAAGCAATAAGTGTAGCTTGGGCCATTTCTGAATAGAGAAGTAGAGTAGAATAAAGGGTTTATAGTAAAACAATGTTCTTTATGAAAAGAAAGAACAATCTTAAAAACCAAATGTTTTTGAACAAGTTAAAATCAAAAGAAATGATTTTAATGTAAGAAACACTTTTAAATCCAAAATAAGAGGATATTTAAGATTCAAGAGTATGTTTAAGAGGAAAGAATGGGAAGAAACAAAAACCTGATGATCTTGAAGATTTGAAGATTGAGGTGTGTGTTTTTGTTTGCTTGAATGCCGAGAAAGCTTTTTCTTGCCTTAGAAGTTTTTTAGAGCGTTAAAGGCAAAAATGTAAATGACATTCCTTTTATACGAGGAGAGAGAAGGAATTTGGAGCGGGAAAAGGTGGTCATCATGACACGGACACGTCCCACGAAAATTGATTGGACATGAAGTGCAACGGACGAACGTGTCAGAAAAAGGCGTGCCATGGATTATCGTTTAGAATGACGTCATAGGAAAGAGAAAACGTTTCGTTTTTAGAAAGTATAAGTGAGAGAAATTCAGAGATAATTTTTCTTTTCAAAGGATCATTGACGAGAAATATCAGTGATAAAATTTGATTATCAAAAAGCTTTTAACCACTTGATGAAATTCAGTGATTGAAGATTTGATTTTTGAAAAATGTCTTACTGAATGAGATATTCAGTGAGAGAGAATGAGGAAACATACGTGAGAGTCAGAGATATTTAGTCAGAGAGCAAATGATGGAGGGGAACTCTGTATCACTGTCATAATGCATGAAAGCTAAAGATTTAATCTTCAAGATTCAACATTCCAAGCTTACTGATGAGAAAGTTAAATCGTGTCTCATCAAGAGGTTTGGTAAAAAGATCAACGAGCTGATAGTCAGTAGGGATAAAGTGAAGTTCAATATCACCATTCATCACATGATCTCTGATAAAATGATATCTGATCTCGATGTGTTTTGTCTTTGAGTGTATACCGGATTGTTTGCTGGCACTAGTGCTGTCGCAATAGATTGGAATCTTTGATAGCTGAAGGTCATAGTCTAATAGTTGATTTCTCATCCATAAGACTTGAGCACAACAACTTCCAGCGGCTACGTACTCAACTTAAGCTGTGGAAGTGGACACTGAATTTTGCTTTTTACTTGTCCAACTTACCAGCTTTCCTCCTAGAAGTTGACATCCACCAGTGGTGCTTTTTCTATCAAGTTTGCATCCTGCAAAATCACTATCTGAATATCCAGTTAGATCGAACCCTGAATCTTTGGGATACCAAAGACCGAGGTTAGGAGTTCCTTTCAGATATCTGAAGATTCGCTTTACAACGATCAGATGGGATTCCTTGGGTTCAGATTGATAGCGTGCACAAAGACATGTAGAATACATGATGTAAGGTCGGCTCGCTGTAAGATACATCAGGGAACCTATCATTCCTCTATAGGCAGTTACATTAACAGGTTTTCCTGTTGGATCCTTGTTTAATGTCAGAGGAGGTGCCATAGGAGTTTTCATCGCTGAAGTTTGAGTAAGATCAAACTTCTTCAACATATCTTTAACATACTTACCTTGGTTGATAAATGTACCTTTTTCAGTTTGCTTGATCTGAAGTCCAAGGAAGTAAGTTAGTTCACCCATCATACTCATTTTATATTCTTTCTTCATTCTTTCAGCAAAACGAGTTCACAGAGATGGGTTAGTAGAACCAAATATAATGTCATCAACATATATTTGCATAAGAATAATGTGACCTTTTATCTTTCTGAAAAACAAGGTATTATCAATTTTACCGCGTTCAAATTTTTCAGAGATAAGAAATTAGGATATTGTTATTCCCATATATGTGCAAGATTAACAAGATGAATAAAGAATTCCCAATCAAATCTCATATGTATTGATATTGATGTTAACAGTACAATCACTTTCTCTCTCTACTTTCTCTCACTACAATATGCAATACGATCTTCTCTACTAAGCTCTCTAAGTTCATACTACAAATACAAAGACAAAAGGTATTTATACCTACCATCAAATACAAGGAAACTAAACACTTAAACACTTTGACTTTTCACTTTAAGAGACTTTGACTTTCCAATCTTGAAGACTTTGACTTGAGCTTTTGACTTTCAATCTAGATGATCTTGAAGACAACAATTTGTGCTTTAACAGATAGAGTGTCATACCAAGCACGAGGGGCTTGTTTTAGACCATGGAGAGCCTTATCCAATTTATATACATAATTTGGATGCTTAGGGTCTGAGAACCCTGGGGGTTGTTCAACATAGACTTCCTTATTCAGCTTTCCATTTAGGAATGCTGATTTTACATCCATTTGATATACTTTGAAGTCTTTGTAAACTACATAAGCTAATAAGAGTTGAATTGCTTCGAGCCTAGCCATAGGGGCAAAGGTTTCATCATAGTCTATGCCTTCCTCTTGCCTGTATCCCTGAGCAACAAGTTTAGCCTTGTTGCGGGTTACAGTCCCATGTTCATCTAATTTGTTTCTAAACACCCATTTAGTGCCTATAACAATCTTATCAGATGGTCTGGGAACAAGATTCCAAACTTTGTTTCGAGCAAACTCAGTCAGCTCTTCTTGCATAGCGGCGACCCAGTTTGGATCTCTGAGGGCATCATCAGTCTTCTTTGGCTCTAATAAAGAAAGGAATTTGACAAAGAGACAAATATTACCTGAACTTCGTCGAGTCTGAATACCTGCATCGGGATCACTAAGGATTTGATCTATGGGGTGATCTTTGGTTCATCGCTGAGCAAGAGCATGATCGCACACTTTAGGAGTTGGATCAACAATAGGGATGTTCACTGAGAGGTTTTCAGACTAGGGAAGATCTCATGGAGGGAGTGTATTTAGAGGCTCAGTTGAAACCCATGAGATGGATTCAACATTAGGTGGTATGATGTTTGGATCATCATCAGCGACTGAATGATCTGTGTGCTGATGGTTTGTGAAGAAGGGTTCTCTTTCTCTATAATGAGTGAACATCCAAGCATTTAGTTCTTCATTGTCAGCGATAGGTTTAGAATTTGTAACATCCTAAAATTTGGGTAAATTTAAAATTCGGCTATATAACGTCTGTAACTGGTAGAAATCAATCTACCAAAAAGGGAGATCCAATAACCTGTAAGATATGAGTGTAACAAACTAATCCAAAGTACGTCAACCCAACACGGGGAACCAAGTATGGCTATTACAACCCAAGAACAATTAAAGAATAAACAACAACCTAGTAATCTAACTTGTGCAAGCAAGATTAATGACGGATGTCGCTATTCTTCCAAAAGGTATAATCTCTATATACTTCAATATCGGTCACTAAGTCATCAAAAAGACCGCTCTCGACCCCAAGGCCGTCCACTCAATCCCGACGTGTCCCACCGCTAGAGTGACCTGCCATACATGACAATCAAACAAGTGTTAGGCTAGAGCCTAGTGAGGACATATAAGCGGAAAATAATTTAAACAATAAACCCGATTGAAGTCATGTAGCCGATCTAGCCGTGAGCTAAATCAAAACAATTCCAATAAACCGTTAGCATTCGGGAAACACTGACAACAGTTCAAAACCACATAGCGAGCTCAACTACTCCAAGTCTATTGCTCGAAAACATCAAGTCAACCACTCCAGGTCTATTCTTGAGAGTTCCTGAAACAGGGAAACTCGAGCACAATGGGATTACACCATACTGTCCATGGGACGCTGCCCGACCGTATAGGCCCACACCCTACTTACCATGGAGCCCGATGCCTATCCCATGCCAAGGTAACCAAATGTCCGGACAAGACATTGGAATACCGTGCGTATGGATCCATTGCACTAAACCAAATACTAAAACATGCTATTACAACCATGTATAATAACGCATATAATTCGTGAGACCAAATCCCAAAACATTGGAGCTACTAACATGGCTCATCTCACCTTGGTTAAGAAAACTTCATAACACAACCCCATCAATGATAATACAAAAATCTCGTTTTCAAACGTCATCATGTCCTATAATTAGTCTAATACACGAAATACTCCCAAAACCCTAGTTTTCTCTTCATGTAATACCAATATCTCAAGTAACAAATATTACTTAACCAATGAGAGGGTGAACATGAAAATCATTACTTTCTTTAACATACCATACCCTAAAACTTTGTTTAGCCAAATAACCATGATATCTTCAAAACTCATAGTTAGGTCAAAACCCAACAAAACTCAAATGTGATTAGAAGTAAGGGTAAGATTATAACCATCTAAACCCTAGCATTTATGATAGATAGATGATTGAGAAAACTCACCTTGTAAGGGTTATACACCAAACCCTAGATGTGATACTTGAGAGGAAGGAGGAATAACACTTGAGCTTCTAAATCACAATCAAGAACCTAAATCAAATCCACCAACCAACCATAAGAATTTTTACTAGGAGCATTCAATGAAGGAGGATGAAAACCCTACCTTTTTGCTCTCCAAAATCGCCCTTCAAAGCTTCCCAAAATGACCAAATGACTTAAAATTTCGGACATAAGCATTTAAGGCACTGGGGCCCGATCGCGATAGTGCCACGCGATAGTGACATTGTCACAATCGCGTGTCACAATCGCCCGAACTATACAACTCTCGGTACAATCTTCGCGATAGTGCCACGCGATAGTGACACTTGTCACAATCGCCGATCACTATCGTGCCAATCCTCGAGACCGCGGTACAAACTCCGCGAGAGTGCCCTGCGAGAGTGACCTCTGTCACAATCGCGGGCACTGTCACCCCAGTTGTACCGAACCCACTTTTCACACGACCTTGACCCGGATGCGTGCGCGATCAAAAGTACGGTTTCAATAATTGGATTTATAATCAAAATGAATACATACCGAAATCGAGGGTGTTACAGAATTCGCTGAACGGGATTCGTTAAAGGTGACATGAATTGTTTCTTCTACAGTTTGTCTTCACTTATTGAAGACTCTGTAAGCCTTAGAGATAGAGGAATATCCAAGAAATATTCTATCATCAGCTTTTGGGTCGAACTTTCCAAGAGCATCTTTGTTGTTTAAAATGTAACACTGACAACCAAAGATATGAAGAAAACTGATAGAGGGTTTCCTTCCATGAAATAGTTCATAAGCTGTCTTTCCAAATCGCTTTTGTCAGGATCTTAATTCTAAACAAGAATAAACACTCAGAAACAATATCAAAGGAGTTTACGGAATAACACTTTGATATTCAATAATCAATGAAAAACAGTAAATCAGAAGAACAACTTGTAAACTTTATTGAATGATTATAAAGTTACAATATTCAACACTCAACCTCAATATTGATGAACAGACTCACCAATACGAATTCTACTTCTCTAGAATTAGGATTACAAACCTTGAGGTTGATTCTCTCTAAGAAAACTAAAATTCAGAAAAAGTTCACTTCTATCAATTATAATCTATTCTATATATATTGAAGATAAAAGATAATTACATATAATAAAAGATCTTTAGAATAGTCTTCCATATTTATCTTCAAGCCTTCCATATTATCTTCAAATAATCCAGCTGTCTTCATTCCATCCGAAGTCTTCAATATCTCATAAGCAGCATTAAGTCTTCATGAGCAGTATTAAGTCTTCAGCATTATTAACTTGTTCTGGCAGCACTAACTCCAGCAGTACTAACTACTAGCAGTACTAAGATTGCTTAGTAGTAGTAACTTCACTTAGCAACATTAATCTTGACTAGCAGCATTAACCTGTATCAGCAGCATTAACTTCAGAAGTAGTATCCAGGTTGTGCTAGCAGCATTAACTGTACTTAAGCAAATCTGTAATTCCCAACAATCTCCCCCTAACTTGAATTTTAGGAAGAGAAGTCAAGTTCTTCAGATGCTCCCAAAAATTTCATAGCTCACACACCTGTATCTGGATTCAGTCCCAAGTTTTGATTGATTATTCTCTTAATCAGATACTTTGCCATTTCTGAATCTGGAGCACATCCAAGCTTCTTCTTCAACATTTCATGAAGCTTCAGTCTACTGTGATTGTACACTCTATCCACTAGGAAGTACTCTATGTGATTTATGTCCATAGTTATTGCATATACTCCACTAGTTTCATATAGAGTCCAATTGTTGACAGTTTGAAACACATTCTTGATCACTTCCTCTACTTCATCAGGTTTGAACATCATACACAGATACTCCATCACAAGCTTTGTAATTGAAATCTCTGGAGCTTTCAGTTGGTCTGCATACAACTTCATTCCTATGTCAAACATCTTTTCTAAATCTGACCTGGAGCATGTTCTTACAATCTTTGCCCAAGTGTTATACACTTCATACTTTTCATCTTGTCTTTTCAGCCTTATGTACTCTTTTCCATCCACTTCCATGATGTCCCAATGAATGACCTCAGGAGGCTTAACTCCTACAGGTTCTGCTGAAATTGGTTCAGGCACTTTGTCCATCACTACCATATACATATTTACATCATCAGTGATTGATGGCTCTTTCTGTTCAGATGACTCAGGTGCCCCTTCCTCTTCAGCAACCTTCTTAGCTTCTTCTGCAGCTATTCTAGGTTTCTTTGTTGACTTTCTCCTTGCCACCATCTTGGTTCTTTTTAGAGTCCTTAGACTTTCACCAAGAGTGGCTTCTTTCTTTGGAGTTTCTTGATCATCAGGGAAAGGTTTTTGTATCAGAAAATCATTACTTTCTTTCATCCTCTTCTCCATTTCAACCCTGGCAGTTTCATTCCCTTGAAGCTTTGTCATCTCTGCATCATACAACCCTTTGATTTTCTCAAAAGACATCTTTGAGAACATCTCCCTTCTGACACCTACAACACCCTTGAGGAAAGTGATCATCTTCTTTCTCTCTTAAGCACCAAGATATGTCTTTGAAGGTTGTCTTTTCTTTGCAGCCATTTTGATCTTTCTAGACTTCCTTAGAGATGTTGCTTTCTTCTTTGCTATTTCTGTTGCAAGACTTTGTTGATAAACTTCATTGAGTTCTGCAGCCATAGCTTTTGCTATCTCCCTATCTTTGGCTACTTGCACATTTTCTGTTTCTTCAAGTTCAGCTTGTAATTTTCTAGCCAAAGCTTCATCTGACTCAATCAATTTTTGCTTTTTAATTGGTTGATCAGATTCCACCATCTTAGCTTTGCCTTTGTCCTTGCTTTTTGCTTTATCAACACTGACTTTCTTGACAACTTCAACATTTTCTTTGATGACAACTCCTTTGGCATTTGAAGTGACCTTGGGAGTATCATGCTTGGCTTTGATTAATGCTTCAGCTGTCTCAAGTTCTTCCAAATTTCTGTTCTGAAGATCACTTAATACTTCTTTCACCATTTCTGCTTCTTCATTCAGTTCAGCAGCATTAACAGTTTCTGCTGCTTTATTTGCTTGAGCAGCATTAACTGTTTCTGCTGCTATTGATTCTGTTACTGCTGCTTTCTCTTTTGTTACTGCTGCTACTTGAGATTCTGTTTCTTGTATAACCTCTGAATCTTTTGCCACTTCTTGTACCTTTTCTGTACTGACCCCATCAAGATCCCCCTCAACTTCCTGTATCTCCCCCTTATCTGTTGCTTCTTCCATGTTGAACTCAACTTCTGACTCCCCCTTTTTGGGAGTATCATCCTCTGATTTCCTTCTCCTTAGCACAAACTGTTTCTTTTTCTTTTTCTGTACTAGTCTCATCACCAATTTCTTGAGTTTGGTAATCTGCACTTGTTGGGACAAGATTACCAATTTCATTTCTTCAATGTCAGCTCCTTGTTTGATAACATCCAGGTTGATGTTTCCTATTGTTTCAATCAATTCATTATAGTCATATCTGTCCTCACCTTCTCCAGGAGTGTTACCCCCTATTGACGGATCATGGGATCTTTTAGTAGTGGGAGTCTTCTGCCTAGCAGAAGCACTCTCCACCCCCTTGGTTTCTGGGCACCTGGGGCTTTGAATGATTGCTCATTCAATGTTGCCATGGGGAAGGTCTTATTTATGTTACCACTGGCCTCCTCTGTGCTAGCAGGAGTAGTGGTAGCCTTAGCACCCATATGCTCAAACATCTCCTCAGTGAGCACCTCCTTGGGGTTGGGAGACATCCCTGTGGTTTCCCTGTGGATATTCTCTAATGGAGAATTCTCCATTAGAGGGCTTAAAGGCTCAGTGGGTGATGGTACAAGAAGGGAAGGAGCCTTCTTTACCTTTTTCCTGGTATAAGTTTGGGTGATTGGTGAAGTTGGCTTATGAAGTAGGGACTGGGGGATAGATATGGAGGGTGAAGGTTGGGATTGGCTAGCAGTGGGATGGTCTAAAGAGGGCCTTGACCCTGCTGCCATACCTTCTTCATTGTGGGACACCACCATCATTGTAGAGAACAATGGGGTGTCAACTCCTTCCGAGTCCAATGGAGATCTTTTCATGTTTGAAAAGACCTTACCTTTGGGAATTTTGGGTACATATACCTCATCAAAGTGAGGCATATCCGTCAATTCATGGGTTATAACTTCCTGTACAAATCTTGGGTACATATAAAAATTCTTTTTGCTTTCCAAGTTTGATACAAGATCACTGAAAATCATTCTTGAAAAATTGTACTTTATGGCAGTGGCCAAGCAGACCAAAGCATAAGCAATGGGGCTGCTAAACTCACTCCATCCAGTAGTCTTTTTGGAAATACAGTGCATCAGGGTATGAACAAGAAAACGCCATTGGGCATAAAATTTGGCTTTTGAAAATTTGAAACCACCCAATTGGCCTCCATACCCCATTTTTGAAAGGTTTGAGAACAAGTCCTCATTTGGAATAGAAGTAATACCTGCAGCATCGTCTAGACGTAGACAAATGCGTATTACCTCTTCAGAGACAGACAAGGGTTTGTCACACACCCTTGTTTTCAGAAACTGCACACCATTCTCTGTGACTACGGTGGCATTAGCCCAGAATTGCCTTTGATGCTCTATGTAGATTGTTGGCGATACAGTAAGAGCATGGGCAATGTGGCTGGACTTGAGAAAATCCACAATCTGGTGGAATCCAGCAGCTTGTTTCGGCTTCTGTAACATTGCAATCTCGTTGTGCTCATCAATGAAAGCCATAGAAGCCATTGAACTTGAGTATGCTAGACTGAAACACTTGTTCTTGAGAGAAAAGGATTAGAGAGCAGATGAACAGTATACAAAGAGTCGTTATGAGCTTTTAGGCGGGCAACAGGGTATTTATACGATTCGGGACAGAAGCAGTATTAACCACTAGCAGTAGTAACTAGCTAGCAGTATTAACTGAGAGCAGTATTATCCACTAGCAGTATTAACTAACTAGCAGTATTAACTGAGAGCAGTATTAATCACTAGCAGTATTAATTGAGAGCAGTATTAACCACTAGCAGTATTAACGAACTAGCAGTATTAACTGAGAGCAGTATTAACCACTAGCAGTATTAACTGAGAGCAGTATTAACCACTAGCAGTAGTAATTGTGCACTGGCAGTATTAAAACTGCACTGGCAACATTAACTAGACTTACACTTTTTGAAGCTTTGAGGTACTCTGAGCAAGGTAATAACTTCCTGAAAAAGATGTTAGTAACACCAGAGAATAAACCAATAACAGGTATGTAAACACTTTTTAAAACATGAGCTCATTCAGAGTTGATCATGCCCACACTTGTGACCAAGAAAGTGAATCTACCCACATCAAAAGCTTTAATGAATAGATCAACAAACTGGTTGTCAGTATGAACCTTAGCAACTTGAATTAGCTTCTTTTCATTACAATCTCTGATAAAGTGATACCTGATCTCAATGTGCTTGGTTTTGGAGTGCTTGACTGGATTGTTAACAATGCTTATAGCACTGCTATTGTCAATGAAGATTGGAGTGTGAAGAAAGGTTACCCCATAGTCCAACATCTGATTCTGAATCCATAGAACCTGAGAGCAGCAACTTGCAGTAGCAATATACTCAACTTCTGTTGTTGATAAGGACACTGTGGTTTGTTTCTTACACTGCCAAGATACTAGTCTTGCACCCAAAAGTTGACATCCTCCTGAAGTAGACTTTCTGTCCATGTTAGCACCTCCCAAGTCACTATCTGAATAAGCAATCAAGTCAAAGTTGGATTCATGAGGATACCAAAGACCTAATCTAGGTTGCCCTCTTAAGTATCTGAAAATCCTTTTAACAGCTTGCATATGTGATTGCTTTGGCTTGACTTGGAATCTGGCACACAAACACTGGAAACATGATGTCTGGTCTTGAGGCTGTGAGATACATGAGAGATCCAATCATTGATCTATATAGATGGACATCAACATCCTCCCCCTCAAGATCAACAGTGATCTGTTTATGAGTCTCCATAGGTGTGCTTGCTGGCTTTGAGTCAGTTAGACCATACTTATCCAGGATGTCTTTCACATATTTTGATTGGCTTATGAAGATCCCATCTTTCTTTTGTTTCACTTGAAGCCCAAGGAAGAAGGTAAGTTCACCCATTGAACTCATTTTAAAGCTCTTGTGCATCAACTTTTCAAAGTCTCTACACATCTGATCTTTTGTGGATCCAAAGATTATATCATCCACATAAATCTGAACCAATAAGATGTCCTTCTTACTTCTTTTAATGAAGAGGGTCTTGTCAATTATTCCTCTTTCAAACCCATTCTCCAAGAGATAGGTAGACAGAGTATCATACCATGCTCTTGGGGCTTGATGAAGACCATAAAGTGCTTTCTTCAGTTTGTATACTCTGTCTGGATATGATGGATTTTCAAATCCTGGGGGCTGACAGACATATACTTCTTCATCAATTGTACCATACAGAAAGACACTCTTCACATCCATTTGGTATACCTTGAACTTCATGTATGAGGCATAGGCTAGAAATAGCCTAATTGCCTCTACCCTTGCCACTGGAGCAAATACTTCTTCATAGTCAATGCCTTCTTCTTGAGTGTACCCTTGTGCCACCAGCCTTGTTTTGTTCCTTATGACAATGCCTCTCTCATCCTTTTTATTCCTGAAAATCCACTTGGTGCGAATAGCTCTATGACCTTTTGGAAGGTCCACCAAGTCCCAAACTTCTTGTAATTTGAACTGCATTAACTCTTCTTGCATAACTTCTATCCAGCTGGAATCTTTCATTGCATCATAAACCTTCTTAGGCTCAATCTGGGATAGAAAGCAGGAGAGTACTGTATGTTGCTGATCCTGCAGCTCTTGAAGTCCGCTTTGATTCCTTGTTATCATAGGAGAAGAGATGTCTCCTATGACCAGCTCTGGAGGATGATTCTTTTGAGTTCTAGTCTGATGACTAGGTTCTTCATTGATTCCCACCTCTAGATTGGAATCATTTAAGTCAGCTGAGGGGATCTCATCAGCTACTTCTTGTTCTTCTGATACCACTTGTCAGGATCTTAATTCTAAACAAGAATAAACACTCAGAAACAATATCAAAGGAGTTTACGGAATAACACTTTGATATTCAATAATCAATGAAAAACAGTAAATCAGAAGAACAACTTGCAAACTTTATTGAATGATTATAAAGTTACAAGATTCAACACTCAACCTCAATATTGATGAACAGGCTCACCAATACGAATTCTACTTCTCTAGAATTAGGATTACAAACCTTGAGGTTGATTCTCTCTAAGAAAACTAAAATTCAGAAAAAGTTCACTTCTATCAATTCTAATCTATTCTATATATATTGAAGATAAAAGATAATTACATATAATAAAAGATCTTTAGAATAGTCTTCCATATTTATCTTCAAGCCTTCCATATTATCTTCAAATAATCCAGCTGTCTTCATTCCATCCGAAGTCTTCAATATCTCATAAGCAGCATTAAGTCTTCATGAGCAGTATTAAGTCTTCAGCATTATTAACTTGTTCTGGCAGCACTAACTCCAGCAGTACTAACTACTAGCAGTACTAAGATTGCTTAGTAGTAGTAACTTCACTTAGCAACATTAATCTTGACTAGCAGCATTAACCTGTATCAGCAGCATTAACTTCAGAAGTAGTATCCAGGTTGTGCTAGCAGTATTAACTGTACTTAAGCAAATCTGTAATTCCCAATAGCTTTACTATCAGAGATTTTTTTTGAGTAAAGCATGCAGTGTTGACAGCTTCAGCCCAGAACTGAGTAGGGAAATGAGAATCGCTGAGCATTGATCTGGTAGCTTCAATGATCGTTCTATTTTTTCTTTCAGCGACACCGTTCTGCTGGGGAGTTCTTATAGAGGAGAAGTTGTGAGAAATTCCCTTATTCTCAAAGAATTTGTTTAGGGAACTATTTTTGAATTCAGTTCCATGATCACTTCTTATTGAGTGAACAGTAAGATTATTCAGCACTTCCATTTTTGAATTCAGTAAGATATCAGTTCTTCTGGAGTGTCACTTTTGCAGCGAAGAAAGATAACCCAAGTGTAGCGAGAGTATTCATCTACGATGACAAGTGTATATTTCTTTACAACTATGGATTGGATATTGACAGGGCCAAATAAATCCATATGCAAGAGTTGAAGAGGACTTGTCACTGAGGAAACTTGTTTAGATTTGAAACTAGCTTTATTCTGTTTTCCTTTCTCACATGCTGAACATAGAGATTCCTTGGCATATGAGTGCTGAGGAAGACCAGAGACCAGAGACCAGTTCCATAGTAGAGAGAGAATTCAGGGTTTTGAAATTGAGATGATAAATCATTTTATGCCATAGCCAGTTGACATCAGAGGAGGCTTTAGAGAGAAAACAAACATTTTCAGTGGTAGTAGAGTCCATGTCTATTACATAGACATTTTCCGTACGGTAACCACTGAGAGCAAGTTTTCCATTTTCACTCATCATTGAACATGCTTTCTTATTGAAGCGAACTTCGTAGTCTTTGTCACATAGCTGACTGATGCTTAGAAGATTATGCTTCAGTCCATCTACGTAAGCGACTCTTCTGAAGGTAGTTTTCCTATTTCCGAGGACACCAAACTCTTGGGTATATCCTTTTCCATTTCCACCAAAGGTCACTGAGGGACCTTTCTCTTCCTTGTATTCAGTAAGCAGGTCTTTTTGTCCAGTCATGTGTCGAGAGCATCCGTTATCTAGATACCAGATACCCTTCGATCTCTGCAAACATAAGGAAGATTAATTTTTGATTGGTACCCACTTTTTAATGGGTCCAGTAGTGTTAGTGGAGATGGAAGGTTCAACAATTTTCACGGCAGTTGAAGATTCAACTTCAGTGGTAACCTTCACTTTGGTTAATTGTTTAACCTTAGTGGTATTCTTCATCTTGGTAGTTTTCTCAGCTTTGGTGACCTTCTCAACCTTGGGGGCATTCATCTTCACTTTAGCTATCTTATCAGCTATTGTGGCAGTAGGACATTTACTGGCAATATGGTCAGTGAGTCCACAATGATAGCATTTTCTATATTTAATGGTGGATTTAGGACCATGAGTAGTAATATTTGAAAACTTGAGATGAGCAGGGCCAGCTTCAAGAATACCTTTAGCATAAGACCTGACCTGGTAGGAACTTTCAGTTCTTCATATTTCTTAGGCTTAAGATCAATTTTCAGCTTTGGAGTTGATCTATGAGAAATATCAATGATTTTAGTTCCAGAGCTGGAAGATTGACTTACTGAAGGTTTGGAGGGAACTTTCAGTTGATAGCCTTCTGAGGATGGGAAATGGATTTCACTTTATCAGCGAGCTTAGAGCCTTTTGATAAGTCCTCAGGAATAGGATTAGAGGAAGAAGAGCACTGAGTAGAAGAGGTGTCAGGGATAGAAGAGACAAACATTTCAAACATAAGCATGAAACTGTCTTCTTTAGGTTCATCATGTTCTTTCCAAAAACCAAGACCGGTTTTATCATTGGCAGGGATTTGAGACCTGATGATTTCAGTGATTTTGGTAGAAGAGTTACACCATCCCTCAACAGTTGCCTTTTCTGCTTTTAAATCAGCGATGGCTTGTTCGCGTTCAATGCTGATAATTTCATTGACAATGACTTGATCTTTTAAACTTTCCTCTAAAAGAGTCAGTTCTCTGATCTTTTCATGACATTTTTCTAGCTGTTCGGTTAAATCAATATTTTTATTTTCAGCTAGAGTTTTGCCATTCAGTGCATTGTACAGATTAATTGTCAGCACATCTATAGCGCGACTTCTCTCAGCTTCAGAAAGAGAGGGATTAGTAGATATTAATACCTGAGAGGAGATATAGCTCATGGAAGTTCCTGTTGGTTCTTCCACTTCTTCTTTAATCTCAGCCATAAGACAGAGATTAGCAACTTCTTCTTCATCAGAACTCGATTCTTCAGATTCAGCCTAGTCATGCTATTCAACGATAAGACCTTTACCTTTTTTTTTAAAACTTTTCGGTTTTTGGTATTTTTATTTAAGCTTGAGGTATTTGTTATCGCTGGACTTTCTGGAAGTAGAGGGTTTGAACACTTTCTTTGATCTGCATTCACTAGCAAAGTGTCCAATCTTTTCACAGTTATAGCATATAGCAGTAGCCTTATCAACAGGGGTTGATTTTGGTTTGTCAGTTATAGAGAGAGGCTTATTTCTTCTGAAATTGCTCTTTTTTGCAAATATCTTAAAAGAGTTTGTCAAGAGTGCTAAGGATTCATCAAATTCTGAAATATCAGCATATGATGATTCCTCAGAGTCAGAATCTAACTCAGTGATAGTGAGAGTAGATCGCTGAGATGGAATGATCTCTAAAGAGACTAAAGCAACATGAGTGCTTTTAGAGTCTTTAGAATCTTTTACAAGATTCTTCTTCAGGAGATTTGATTGCTCATAGTTGAGCAATATTCCATATAAGGTGCTAAGAGAGAGAATTTAAGTTTTTTATCAGTTTAAGACACATTAAGTAACTGTCCTAGATTTCCAGAAGACATTCCAAGAATTTAGTTAAGACCTCAGAGTTAGAATAGGTCCTACCAGCAGTCCTTAGATCAATGATTAGACAGTTAAATCTCTAGTGAACATCAGATAAGGATTCATTCTTACCAGCGATAAAACTTTCATATTGCCTTACCAAATTAATCTTTCGGGTTTCTTGGACTTCAGTGGTACCTTCATATTGAACACATATGGTGTCCCACATTTCTTTGGCAGTTTTAAGATGCATGATGGAATGGAAAACTTCATCAGGCAGAGCCATAGAGATAATGGTTTTTGCCTTAGCATCTAAACCGACTTTCTTTTTATCTTCATCACTCCATTGTCTTATTTCTTTAATAGCATATCTTTCAGGGACAACAGGAGTGGTGGTGGTAGCTGGAACTGCAACTATAATAGTGAAGGGTTCATAAGGGCCATATGCTACATATTCAGGTATAGTGGGATCTATACCTTCTAGAAATAACATCATTCGATCTTTCCAGAGAGCAAAGTTATCTCTGCTAAATTGAGGAGGTTTTGAGAGAGAACCATTATCATAGTAGTTTGTGTTTGTGTTGAGTGCCATATTAAGAATAGCAAGGAAGAGAATAAAGCAAGATCTTGTTTATGAGATTAAACAATCTGCTTTGATACCACTTGTTGGTCCCGAAGGTGCTTAACAAGTTTGTAGAAGGGGGGGGGGGTTGAATACAAACACAAAATTTTAAAGTTTAATAAATTGTTTATTGATAATCAAAATACAATTTACAAGTTTGTTGCAGAATAAGATTAAGTAAAACCTAATTTAAAAAAACTTAAGAATCACTAAGAAGGTTGCACTAGAAATAGAGAATAGGAGATTGGGAGAATATAGAAAACAAGGGTTTCTATATATTTAGAAAGATGAAGGCCACACTCAGATGGAGTGTAGATCTTTCTATTTATACCCTATGCATTAAATGCATGGCAGAGTACTTTACACGTAGCCTTCATTGGTTGGTTGCATGAGTCTGACTTTAGGAGACATGCTTTCGGCCGTATGATGAACAGTGTAGTTGACAGAGTTGTTGTACGAATTGCTGCAGAGGTATGTATTTTCTAACAATCGTACGATGTGTGAAAGGATAAGACAAAAGAGACTTGAGGCATAAGTTAAGTGATCATCAATAGCTGAATATCTCTTCCTTCAGAGATACAAAGAAGTTCAGCTATCGCTGAAGCTTTTCCTCAGGTTTCTTCGCGTGTGTAGACTTGTCTTGGCTTCACTGATATCCGCATCAGGTCATGAGTAGACTTGTCTTTGTTCAAAAACTTTGTCTTCGATTCAGCAGTGGACATCTTTTGTCGCGAAACTTGTCTTTAGGGATTACGTCTAACTGTTTACATTAGAAATCATCAACAATACTGAACATACTCAGTATTAGATCGCTGATGGTGAAACACTAATACATATGAATGTTTACAAGAGAGATCATTAGTGATAATTGAACAGACTCAGTATGATCGCTGATGATGAAACACTAATACATAATGTTAAACGTAATTTTCACTAAGTATAGAAAAGGGTCATTATCAAATCACTGAGAGATTATGGATCAACATATAACCCTGTTGGTTCCAGTTTGACTCAACAATGATATATTCAAACACAATTATGCAAAACAAGTTTGTATGCGGAAGTGTTTAATAACATTAAATGGTTTGAACAGATTGGGAGATTTACACACACAGATAATAAAGATAACATGAATAATTGAAAGAATTTACTTAACAAGTCATCTTCATTAATCTTCAAGTTTACACCAAGAATACACACTACTGTGTGATATTTTTCTCAACAATGCTTTCACTCTAGAAAGACAAGGCGTGTGTGAATTGTGTGTTGCTTTTCCAAAATAGCAGAATGTGCTTCCTACATATAGATATCATGGAGCATGCAATAGTACAAACAAAAGGCTATCACCCATAAAAGAATGACACCTGGAAAGTTGTCCATCGTGGGTATACTATTTGATCTTCAGAATCTTCGTACATGTAGAGGCATGTGAGAGGCATGGGATCATTTGTCTTTAAAAAAGCACAAGTCTTCAACTTCAAAAGGTTTGCTCACAAAGAGGCTCTGTTGTTTGAAAGTGATCTTCTGGTTAAGTCCTTCTCGAGAAACAGTCGATAGAGGCTCTGATCCGTACTGAGAGTCTTGGTGTAAGTGGCAGAGGTCTTCTGCAGTTCTTGTACTTAGCCTATTTTTCAATCTCCCCCTAAGTATTGAAAAATAAAAATCTACAGAAGTGAAGTTCTTAGGCTAAACAAGAACAAGATGTGAAAGGATTTCAACCTCTGTAAAAGAAAGATAATTCCATTAAAGTACTATGCCATAAGGCATTTATAGAAGTTAAATGAAAAATTACACAAGTAAAACAAAAGATTACAATTCATAGAGCCTATATTTTGGCGTTTGGGAAGTCATCTACTCTTGGTGCGTATCCCCCCTTCTTCTTTAGTTCCTTGTAGTAGAACATGCACATGTCTCTAAATCTCAGAGTCACATCGATGTCTTCAATCAGTTGGTTTCTATCTTCAAGGTTGACATGTTTGGTGCCTCTACGGTTCAGGTGTTCTTGTTTGAAGATTAGGAGGGAGTGGGTTGAGTACTTCTGACTCTTATGTCCTATGAAGAGATTTTTGTTTTCTTGAGGATTGAGCAACACATAGCCAAAGCGGGGTTAAGTGATGATTGTATTGGGAAGGATATCGGCAAAGGATGAGCAGTGATCATCAGGAGCTGTGATCTTGATCTTTTTCACGCCTAAGTCCAGAGCGACTTAAAGGTCGAGTAGACTGAAGTATAGCAAATTCTTCCGCATGATGATCTTGATGGTCATGTATGCCTTCTTGTTCTCTTGCCTCCATCTATATCTGGTATAGAGCTCTATCAGGTCGAAGGGATGAAGATTTCTGAGATCAACATTTGTGAATTTCATTTATGTCCCATCTTCCCTTCGAGCAAAATATTGGCAGTAATAGAAGTTCTTGCATTAAGTGTGCAGAAGCTTGATTTCCAGAACCTTCTGTATGTTAGAGTACGAGAAGACCTGTTCGACCTTCTATGCCTTTTCCCTGTAGAATTTGTCGGTCAATTCTGCGATGATGTCAGGTCTGAGGGTAGGTTCTTGTTAGATCAGAAATATGTTGGATACTAGATCATAGAAGACTGAAGGTGAAAGTTAAATATGTCAAAGCTGAAAGTCAACTCTCAAGCAAAGTCAAGGTCAATTGTAATAAGTCAAAGTCAATTTCTTTGTATTTGTTTTTGTAAGCTTGTAGTTTTCTTTAATAGACTTGTGACTAATATAAGTAGTTTTTTATTTTTGTTTTGTTAGAAATCTGGTGATAGAATTGTACGCAGAGAGAGAGAGAGAGTTTTAGAGAGAGAAAGAGATTTGTAGAGAGAGAAAGTCATACACAGATTTGTAATCATTTGATTTTTTGAATTGAAATTGAAACAGGTATATTACTAATCTTGTTGTGTTTGATTGTTTTTTTTGGAGAGGGTATCCCAGACCACATTGGGCCCAGACTAATCCCTGACAATATGGGCCGAAGCCCGACTGCTAAAGCATGCAGCCCGGGGTCGAAGCCCCCGTACCTCCAGGATGCGTCCCCCAGGGTTCGAACATGAAACCGCTACTAGCTAGTCCACATGCCTTACCACTAGGCTAACACCCTTTTGGTGTGTTTGATTGTTTGTGATTAAGAAACTTGATTTCAGGGACTATCAATTGGTATCAGAGCACATCCAAGATCGAAATCAAGAAAAATCAGAGGCACTGTTTCATTGAAGTCCAGATTTGATTCTGAGTGTTTGTGTGTTTTAGAGTTTGTAATTGATCGAAATGAGTTCGCTTATTGTATTCAATTGAGTTTGTATAGACTGATTTGTGTTTTGCACTGTAATTGAGGTTTAATTTGAAGATTTGTCAAGTTAGAGTTCATGAGTTCAATACGCACTGTTCTATATCAATTTGTAATAGTTAGTGATTCTTATAGAAATTGAGTAATAGAATATGATTCTAGTTTTCTTAGAGAGTATATTGTCAAAGTTTTGAATTGTATTTTGATGTCTAGATAGGTTTTAGAAGAAATCAGAGGAATTTTTCATTCGAAGGTTGAAGAACTCTCAAGTTCTCGTGAAGAACTCGCAAGATCATCTCTAGAACTCGCAGAGTGTCTGAGTTTCGCAGGGTTCTTAAAGGGTTTCTCAAAATCTCAAAGGATTCACATAGAACTTAAAACTTTCGCAGGATTTATATTAGATTTAGTATTGTCGTTGAATTCTGAAATTTTACAAGTGTAAAATTCGAAGATGCTTGTGTTGCGAGTTTTCTAGGATTTGCAGGCCTTTGTGTTGAGACTTCTTAAGAATTCGTATTTGTCTGTCTGCGAATTGCTAAGAATTCGCAGAAGTCTGATTTGCCAAGAATTCGTAGTTTTTAAAAGCATTCGCAGATTTCTCTTTGTGAAAAGTTTTGAAAATTTTAAGGATAGAATTCGCAGGTGTCTATTTTTGCGAAAAGTGATTTCTAAATTTTACATGGACAAATTTCGCAGGATTCATTCTTGCGAGTTGTTCAAGTTTCGCAGATCTCTTGTCTACGAAAACCTTAGAATTCTTAAGTATCTTTGTACGAATTTCAAAAGATGCATGTTTACGATTTTTGAAGCTTACGAATTCTGCATCTTATCCGAGTATTGCGAATTCTGATATTTGCATTATACGAATTCTTAGTTCTTGCGAATTTTGAAAGGATTTTGCAAATTCTGTGTGTGTGTTTTTGTATTTTGCGAATTTCATACTTGGAGAATTTTTGGAAATTCATTTATGATTTTCTTTCAAGTATTCTGCATTTTTTTTACTTGATTTCATTTTTGGACTAACGATCAATTTCATGTTTCTTATTGCATAAAATTGAATCAGGATGACTTCCAGAGACGCTCTTTCAATTGGAACAGATGTAAAGCCCCTAGTTTTGTTTAAAGGGGATTACGAACAGTGGAATGATCGATTTATTGATTTTGTTGAACGGTACCCAAATGGAGAGAATATTTGGTTATCAATTACAGAGGGTCAAATGAAAATGCCGACTGATGAGATTCCTGCTGAGGGTTATGAATCAGATGGAGTTCAGAAGACATAAACTGTTGAAAAACATATTTCTCAATTTTCTGACCAGCAAAAGAATCGATTCAAAGCCGATAAACAAGCCATATCTCTATTGTTGCAAAGCATAACTAACGAGATCTACATCAAAATAGATAGCTACAATGCAACTGCCAAATCTATGTAGGATCAGTTACAAAAGACGATGTTGGGTTCCAAGGTGGGAAATCAGATGAAAGTGGCAAATTGTATAAACGGTTATGAAGAATTTGAGGCTAAGGAAGATGAGAGCCTTGAAGAAACGTATGAGAGATTTGTCCTTTTATTGAATGAGCTTTCCAAGAATAAAGTCACAAAGAAGCAGATAGAAAACAATGTCAAGTTTCTCAGTGTTCTACAACCTGAATGGAAGAAACATACTAGAAGGATGAAACAGATGAATGATTTGAGTGAGATACCTCTCCACGAAGTTTACGAAACTTTGAGACAGAATGAGGAGGAGGTTGAAGAGAAAAAGGCTGAGAAAAAGAAGACAGAGAAAGTTTCTGACCCCATTGCCTTAGTAGCTGGAGAGACAGAGAAGAAAGAGAAGAAAAAGAGGAAAAAGATTGGGTTTCTAAGCTCGGATGATTCCAATTCTGAATCAGATGGTGATGATGGAGAAAATCTCAAGCAAGCTATACTTTTACTGACTCGAGCATTTCAGAAGAAATTCTACAAGAAGCCGGGATCTAATTCTCAGAGATATTCGTCATCGGGATCAAAGAATCATGAGCACCGTGAGAGAATAGAAGGAAAGAAGTATGAAGAGAAAAGGTATGTGGAGAGAAAGCTAGAAGAAAAGAAGTTTGTGAATGATTATACCAGTGCTGACAAGAAGACTGATGATTTGATCAAATGCTACAACTGTGGCAAAGTCGGACATTATGCAAAAGACTGTCGAAAGCCAAAAGTTCGAAATTCAGAATATTACAAGAACAAGATGCTTTTAGCCAAGCAACAGGAAGCTGGCAAGGCACTCATGGCTGAAGATGAGTTTTGGTTGGATCATTCAGATGATGATGAAAGAGAAGAATCAGCTCATATGTGTTTGATGGGCAAAGAGGTAAAAGATGATGATTCTGAAGATGAGACATCTGATGAGGTAATGAATTTATCTAAATATGATTTTATGGTCAAAATGGAAACCATGATGGTCGAACTTCAAGATCTTCAAAACAAACTGAAAAAGGAAAGGACCAGAGTTGAAAAGAAAAATCAAAAGATCTTTGAACTAAACAAGCAAGTTGTTGGGAACAAAGATTTGATTGATTCTCTTCGCAAATCTGTTTCTGATTTTAAACATTAAAAAGATCGTTTTGAAAGTAAGATTTCTGATTTTGAATCTAAATTGTCTAAGTCTGATTCAGAAAAGCAAGAATGTGTTCTAAAAGCATTTAAACTGCAGGTTGAAAACAAGACTTTAGAGAAAGAGGTAAATGGTTTGGAAACCAAATTATATGTTCGAGGCCAAACAGATCAAACAATTTTTCTAAACACCACTAATGAAGAGGCTGATGTTAAAGAGAAATGGGGACTCGGTTATGATAACCCCCATTACTTACAGAAAGCCATCAGAAAACAACCAACTTTATATAATGTCAATTTTATGTATGCGGCTGCTAAATATCCTCATTTGAAACCCAAATTTGTCACCAAATCACCGAAGGAGGTTGAGGAAAAAGAAGATGAGAAAAGAAATGAATTTAAAGAAAATGCAACTACCATTCTGTTATGAAAGGCTGAATGATAGTTATCTTTCTGAAAAACCAAAATTTCTTTCAAATGATTATTTTGCTAGCTATTCTATTTCTGTGATGGAGGCAAAACCGGTTGAGGCTAAAATTTATGTCTCCACTCGTATTAGAAAGCAAAATAATTGAGCTAGAAAGTACTTTATCTGATGAAAGAATTTTGAGTGTATTAACACAAGAAGTATTTTCTACTGTTTTAAAGAACACTGTTTTCCAATTTGAATCTATAGAGTGTTCTCCATATTCTAAAGCACCTCAAACTTCTGAACCTGATTTTGATGATTTATTTGCGTCTGCAAATGATTTTTTAAATTCTGATGAAGGGTGTATAGATGAGATTGATATGTTTGACTTCAATGCTAAACTTCCAGATCATTCTCCTTTTGTTATTAATGGTCAAGTTTTACCTAGTGTGTATGAAGTTGGTGAATTATCAACTAAGGTTGGTGAAAGAGTTTCTGTGAATGCTGATTATTATGCTAAAGGTAAGAAGCAAAAGAAAAGGCGCTCACAGAAACAAACTAACACTGGTAAGCTTTCAAAAAGACAATCTCAGAAATCTAATTTTCCTAACAGATCTAAATCTTATGTTTCAGTAAATAATAAAAGATCTGAAGAACGAAAGGAATGGCGATCAAAGAGGAAGATCGATGAGAGTTCTGAATCATCTCTTGATATGGATTGTAATAGATATACTAGTAGTTCTTCTGATATAGTTGGTAGTATTGCTTAAAATAAACAAAACCTTGTAATTCCTTACAAGCGATATTCCATAAAGCAATTACTTCGATTGTCTCAATCTACTACTAAGAAATCTACTTATAAACGGAATGATATTCCTAACAGATCTAAATCTTATGTTTCAGTAAATAATAAAAGATCTGAAGAACGAAAGGAATGGCGATCAAAGAGGAAGATCGATGAGAGTTCTGAATCATCTCTTGATATGGACTGTAATAGATATACTAGTAGTTCTTCTGATATAGTTGGTAGTATTGCTTAAAATAAACAAAACCTTGTAATTCCTTACAAGTGATATTCCATAAAGCAATTACTCCGATTGTCTCAATCTACTACTAAGAAATCTACTTATAGACGGAATGATATTGTCTCTCACCGAGATTCTAATGATTGGTTTGGAGATTATCATGTTTGTTCTTATAAGCCATTTGTTTCAAACATTTTTCAAAAGTTTAGAGGATCCATTTATAAATGGATGCCAAAATCTTGTGCTAAACTGAAAGGACCCGTTTTTAAATGGGTACCTAAATATGTTCTTCCCTGATTTCTCTTATGTAGACCCGTCATATGTGGTACTTGGATAGCGGGTGTTCCAAGCATATGACTGGGCAAAAGGATTTATTGTCTAATTATATAGAGAAATTCAGCGGAAATGTTAGATTCGACAACGACCAATTTTCACAAATTCTTGGATATGGTGATGTGATATAAGAGAATGTAACGATAACGAAGGTGAGCTATGTGGAAGGTTTAGGGCACAACCTATTCAGTATTGGCCAGTTCTGCGACAAAGGATTAGAGGTAAATTTCAAAGCTAAGAGTTGCTCGATGTGTACTGAAGATGGCAAAGAACTCTTAGTCGGCACTCGAAAGTCCAACCTCTACACGATCAATCTTTCAAAGGTCTAGACTGACAATCAGGTTTGCTTACTGACGAAAGCTTCGATGCAGCAAAGTTGGCTTTGGCACCGAAGACTGTCACACCTGAATTTTCGTTACATAAACAAATTGGTCAAAGGCAGATTGGTGAAAGGTCTTCCTGAGCTGAGATATGAAAAAGAACATCTGTGTGCAACATGTGAAAAGGTGATAATCCAAGAATCCTCTAAATATTAAAGAGAAAGTAGAGAGAGAGAGAGAGAGTAAGCGCAAAGTATGTTGTATTGAATAGTATGCGTGAATGTCTGACCAAGACCAAAGCCCAAAGGGACTTAAATACCCTAGCCTTATACAACACAGATAAGCAACCTAAACACTGTATAAGACCAAGCCTATAAATACAATGATTACTATAAAATCAGACTTAACAATCTCCCCCTTAGTAATCATTGGCGTTGTGGTCTTCAAAATCAATCTTCTAAAACAACATTGACCATCTAAGCGACTTTGGCGAAGAAGCTTCTTGACTTAAAAAAAAAATTTCTTCTCAGCATCTTTCAGGCTCAATTGCTTTTGCTGTCTTGACAAGACTGGACCTGTTTGTAATAAGCTTGGAAGAACAATCGGTTCATCATCTTGTGGTCTAGACGACACACCTCTTTTAAATGTTCTTGAAGAAACTGTAGTGGTCGGAGCTTGAACAACAAATAGACAAGTTTAGTTGAAGAAATTTGAATCTTGAGCGAATCTTGATCAACAAATAAACTTTTGAACTCTTTGTCTTTTTAATTTCTCCTTAACTTCTCCCCCTCATGACCTTGATGATCTAGATCAACTTGGTCATGCAAATGTTGGAGACGAGACATCTTAAGATCTGCAAAATCAGAGTAAAAGTGACAAAGGAGAGGGTTTGCGCTACACGTTGGTGGCGCAAAGTGAAGTTTGCGCTAGACGAAGGTGGCGCAAAGTGAGGTTTGCGCTACCAACTGTTGGCGCAAAGCTGACTTAAACTCATAAAATTTTACCTGATAAGCTCTCTTTGACTCCCCCTACACAAAGGCACTAAAATATGACAATTCAAGTTAGCATTTGTATAGAAAATCAGATACCCCCCTCGAAAACAGATATTATCTATTCAGAAATTTCTCCTTATTCACTCCCCCTTGAATAATGAACAAACCCATTTTTAAAAAAAATATGAGAACACAAGAATTGTAACATTAATGTAGAAAGAAAAATATACTGAATATGTATTTTGAAACGACTAAATATATAAAAATGTAAACATAAACAAATAGAACTCTACTTAGTAAAATATCACAATAAAATCCATCAGATGAAATCAAATGTATGTGTTTGGATACAGAAACAAGTTTTATTGCATATCAAGTTAAGACATGTTCAGTTTCAAAAACTTTCATCAATCTATTCAGTGTGCTCTCATGCAAACTTTGATTAGCTTCAAGAAAATGCAATTCTAAAAATATAATAGAAAACTTTGCAAATAATCACACTAAGCCATCAAAAATTCAGACTTTCACAAATTTATAGGTTTATTACAACTCAAACATATCACCAAGTATCATGAGATGTGTGCTCATTGGCATCTTTTAGCATTGTGCTCTATGGCATCTTTACATGAGTGTGCTCTTTGGCATCTTTTAAGCTTGTGCACTTTGGCATTTTTTAATCAAAAAGTTTGATAAGCAAAGAACATGTTGTAAACGTAACTTTCTATCTGACCCTATTGCAGGATTTGGGTCAGCCACTCCCAGACCAGTTGGCCTTAGGGGACTAGGTGTCAAGCACCCCTTGTAACTTACTCTCCCAGATCAGAAAGGCTACATCGACACATCCTAAACCCATTCATACCAGTAGAACATGACTTTCAATCTGATTCTATAGAAAGATTTGGGTTCGATCACTCCCAGATCAAATGACCTTAGGGGACCAGATGACAAGCATCCCACAGAACTTAATTTCCCAAACCAGAAAGGTCACAGGTACAAACTTTTAAACTTAGAGATTTCTGATTAATAAGAATTTAATAATCATCTCAATCACAAGGTTTTACATCTAAGTGCTTAGCCCATATTTTCATTACGATCGAAAATTCTGACTTTTTAGGTTTTCTAAGCATTGTAGACTATAAATATTCCGAATCACACAACTTTAAAGCATTATCAAAAGCTACAAACATGTTGCTGACTTTTCGACTTTTGTTAGAGCTGAAATTTGAACATATAAGAACTTTAATATAAACAAATGAATTTGAAAAATTATCCTAGACACACATTTTATTCAAAAGAAAGAAAAATTGTAGAAATTTTACTTTATAGAATAAAATTTGGGAAGGTTTAAACTTTTAAAATCAATATACCGAGATTTGAAAATAGAAACATTTGATCGGCAAATTTATATTCAGTTGAAACAAAATATAATTCAATAATATTATCTTTCACATAATGTATATAAAAATGTGTGTCTCTTTTGAAAAATTTTGGGTTAAACAAAATAAGGGTTTGAATAATATTGCTCAGATTCTTTAAAATCATTTGAGAAAACTGAAACAACATCATTATCAGAGAAAAATGCAGCGGAATAAAATAGATGGACTCACATTTTCTCATTAGTCAGAAGCTGAAAAACATTGAATAACGAGTCCTAGACTGACATGTCTAGAAGTCAATGTCTTTGAAGCACGGGTTATGAGCTGAATTACTCAGAAGCCAACTTTCTCTTACTCCCCCTTGACATTAGATGCCTGCAACTTAGAAGCAATTTGAGATTTTGGTACCCACTTGAATTTGGGCCTATGTTTGTTAGTTGCAGTTCTTATGGGGAAAAACTTGTTAGATTTAACATATAAAGCACGAGAGAGATTATCACAAGAATGAACAGAAGAATCAGAAGAAGAGAAAGCATAATCATCTGAACTAGAATCAGAAGAAGAATATGAGACATTTTTGGAAATTTGAATCATTTGCTTTATAGAGTATTTTGAAACTGTATTACAAACAGCAAATGAATCACTTTTATATTGTTTGTCTACATATCTATCCTCATCAGTATGAGAATCATCTGATGTCCGCTTGGCTCTCCATATCTGTTTGGAATGAGTGCTCAAAGTCCTATCTGAAATCATTGAAGTACAAGAATTAGAATTATCAGAAATGACTGACTCTTGTTTCTTTGACCTTCTTCTTTTACGCTTAGGTTTATAATAATCATCATTTAGCGTAAAAGATTCATCAAGAATTTTCGTTTTAAGATTGGAATCAAAAGAAATAATTTTACCTAAGCAACCAATCTGATCAAACAATAAATCTGAACTGACCGCAGAGTCAGAAAAATTTTGAGAAAAATTTTCAGATTTTAGAAATTCGTTTTTGTTTTCTTTAAAAGAAGAAAGGCTAGAATTAGAAAATGAATCTTGTTTTTGAAAAAATAAATTTTCTTCAAGACTTGATGTCATGAAAGAAAGAATAACATTTGATTCAATTTCCCTTTTAATATTTTGATCTTCCATCTTATCTTCAAGGTCAATGATTTTGCCTTCTAATATTAAAGGAGGAGTATATCTCTTAGAATCATAAAAGATTGAAGAGATATTTTCCTTATCAGATTTATTGACAAAAATATCAACAAAATCATCAGACACCGAAGACTTGACGGGAGATATATCATTTAAACCTTTTCTGCCTCTCTTTGATTTGTCAGGAAAATATTTTGCATTTCCATGCGTATAAACAAAAGAAATTTCCTTTTTTCTTGTTATTCGTCCTTTTCTCATTTTCGATTTCTAACACTTGCTTTTCATTCATCCAATCAATTTTAAATTGAGGAGCATATTGAGCAAGAGTTAGATAATCGTATTTATATAAAGTAGGGGATTTTTCTATTGCATTGTTTAAACAATGAGAATTTTCAAAACCAAGTCCCCATTTTTCTTTTATAGACTCATAACTCCTTGGTTTGTTCAAATAAATAGTTTGTTCAGATTGATTCCTTCGATATAATTTTTCTTCCAACTCATTTATTTTAGTCGAAAAATTATCTTTTAAATTGGTCATATCAGTCAAAGATTCAAGATAAGACTTATTTGATTTTTCCAAATCATTTAATTTCTTTTGAAAGATGTCTTTTGTATGAATCAGAATAGATTTTTCATCTTTCAAAGAAATTTGTAATTTATCAATCAAATCTGACTTTTCAGAATTTAAATTCTTTTCAGATAAGAGTTGTGAACGAATATCATGTAAAGCAGAAATCATAATATTCAATTGTGAAGAAATAAAATTGTAATTAAACTCAGAGATTACCTCATCTTCATCAGCATCAGAATCATCATCATTTGACTGATCATCTCCGATGAAACACATGTGAGCGGTCTCAACAGTATAGCTTCATCATCGGAGTGATCCAGCCAGTACTCCTCTTCTACGAGCAAAGCTGTTCCGTTCTCTCTTTTCTCGGCAAGTTCCATTTTCTTTCTATAATATGCTGAATCCCGAACCTTCTTCACTCTACACTCCTTTGAGATGTGACCCGACTTACCACAGTTGTAACAGGCAACAACTGTCTTTGGCTCGGGCACTTTGACTTTAGACCAAGAAGTGAAGCGAAGATTGTTGGAACCCGATCGAGGTTGGAACTTTTTCTGATAATGTTGTGAGAGAAGGATCATTGCTTTCACGAGCGCCTCGCCATCATCATCAGTGGCCCCGTTGTAAGCATTTTCAGACAATGCTTGTTTTGTCAGTTGTTTCGTGAGGAGAGCAACTGGGTCCACTGATTTCTTATTCTTCTTGTCCAGTTTGGCCTTCTTCTCTATAACAATGCATTCATCTGTCAGCAAGATCTCAAACATTTCTTGGATTTGCATGGAAGATATTCTGACATCATTCCTCAATCTGTGACAAGATTTGTTCCATTCCGGTTGAAGTGCATTGAGAAATTTCAGATTCATCTCAAGCTCAGTCTTTTCCACTTTAATCTTCCTCAAATCATTTATCACGACACAAAATTTGTCATAAACAATTTTCAGTGACTCCCCATCCTTGGCTTTGAATTCTTCAAAGTTGTTCATATACCGTGTATGTCGAAGTTGAGTTGCAACTGAAGACCTAAGCATGATCTTCTCAAGTTGTTGCCACATAAGGTTAGGATGATTTTTGAAACAATCAATCCTGTTGTAGATAGAGTTTGGCAAGGCTAGCATCAGATTTGCCTTTATATCACGATCAACTTGATATTGTGATAACTCATCGGGTGTATATTATTTGGTAGGCTTATATAATCCAGAAGCCAGAATGGGTTTTTCAAACGGTCCTTCGGATAGAATATTCATCATGTCATTTCCGTTCTTTTGACGCTCGATGAAGTTCAGGAACCGATCTTGCCACTGAGTAAACTCGTTTTCATCTATCAGAACTGGAGGACGATTTTCTGTACCCAATGACATCATGATATCATTTTTGTAGAACTGTGCTTGATAAGCAAACTTTGTAGAATCCATAGATGACAATCTTCAGAAAAAAATGCTAAGTCTTGAAACAGAACTGGCGTAAACTAGATGTTTGCGTGATCAGCAGATGGTGCAAACGAAGATTGTCGCTAGCAGTTGGAGACGCAAATTGAGATTTGCGTGAATAAGTAGTGGCGAAAAGGAGACTTTGCATGAACAGAAGGTTGCGCAAACTTAGATTTGCGTGACACACGGATGACGCAAACTTGAGTTTGTGTGGAGAGACGCAAAGATACTTTGCGTGAGCAGAAGATGATGCAAATTGGACTATGCGTGAGTAAGAGGTCTGTAGATGAAAACCTGAAATAAACTGACACAAAATTAGGTATATCTAGCGCAAAACTGAAGAACTCGCGCAAACCAAATGATGAACTCGCGCAAAGTTCAAATCTGGCGCAAACCGTTAGAAAAACAAGAAATCTTCCAAAAATCGATGACAAAACAGAATTTAATGAAAAATTCTTGCACATATGAGATCAAAAACAGTTTTCTAACAACTTTCAAGCAAAAATCTCGATCAAAAACCACAAATCAGAGAATTCGTTATATGAACAGTACGTGAAAACCGTTTTCCAGAAACTTGAAAAATCTAGAAATTGAAGATCAAAATTTGATTTTCTTGCAACTTGATGTGAATTAAAATTGTTTTACAATCAAAATCGAAACCAACAAACCAAATTACACATAAATTTAGTCAAAAACAAGTCCGAATTTGATGAAAAATCCAAAAACGAGATTTTCTTGAAAAATTCAAGAAAATCGATCAAATTTTCAGATTAATTCACAAATTCAGATTTCGAAAACAATTCTCTCAAATCTCTCAGATTTAGATTGGCTCTGATACCAATTGATAATACAAGAATCCTCTAAATCTTAGAGAGAAAGTAGAGAGAGAGAGATAAAGTAAGCGCAAAGTATGTTGTATTGAATAGTATGCGTGAATGTCTTACCAAGACCAAAGCCCAAAGGGACTTAAATACCCTAGCCTTATACAACACAGATAAGCAACCTAAACACTGTATAAGACCAAACCTATAAATACAATGATTACTATAAAATCAGACTTAACAAAAGGGTAAAATGAAGAGGGAAGATCACAAGCCGAAACCCGAACCGAGTACAAGTTCTCCGCTTGAACTTTTGCATATGGATCTTTGTGGTCCTATGCGTACTCAAACCATAGGAGGAAAGAAATATATGTTGGTAATTGTGGATGATTATTCTCATTACACATGGGTAAAGTTTCTAAGGACAAAAGATGAGATGCCCAAAGTACTCATCAACTTTCTGAAGACTACCCAAGTGAACTTGCATGATGCTGTTGGATAAAACAGGAATCTTCATGTTACTTTAAAAATTTGTATAAAATTAACCATTGATCCAATTGACGTGTATGATATGTAGTTGAAAACCTTGGTGTGTCTAGAACAATTGTTATGAAGAGTCCAAAAGCTAATTTTGAGCTTAAGTGTGCCAAAATACCCAATTACAGCAGCTGGTCTCTGTAAACTCGGGATTTGCACACTGTTAGTGAATAATTCATATAAAATCGATCATAGCTTCAAACAACATGAATCCAGTGCGATTGGACTCCTAAGAGGCATAGGTACAACTTTCGTTTAGACAATATCACCAAATTATGCTCCTATGTATGATTAATATGTCCAATACAGAGATGGACAGAAGCTGAAATGTGCAGGGGAACTTTCTTTTGCAATATTTTGGTTGTTTTGTTCAAGTCCTTTTGCACCATTTTATAAACACTAACATTGAACTATAAGCATATAAGGTGGAAATAAAGTTATCATAAGCTAATAAAAGGGTGCCAATAGGATAAAGAGATCAAACAAATATACGAAATCATTTTATAATTCTAAGTGTATATATATATTACTTGTGATAGGAAAATCCGACTAGCACGGATTTTGGACACTTTGGCATTTGGGCATCGTATTTTGGTTATCTCGACTATATAAAGGTACGGATCTCTTATTTTCTTGGAACGGGATTGATCTATTGTTGAGGGTTAATCCATTCAAATATGATTTACGAATTGTAAACTTGAGATACGAAAATACCTCATTGATGCTGATTCTTGGATTTTTATCGTGTAATTTCTTTGTTGAATTCCATTTGGTGTTCCATTAGTTGAGCACGACTTAGGACTTTTCCAAAGTTTGTTGCTCCTAATAGGGACCGTTGGCCCGGTTCTTGAGTTTTACTCTGAATGCTGAGGCGCGAATGGAATGTGATAAATATGGTTTGTTGAATCGGTCCAATGACCGTGATATTATTAGATTGAGAATGGCACGACTAGATAGAGTCAAGCCATATTGACATTGTTCATTGATTGTTGTTATATCTTTGTGATTCGGTTAGATCACATATGTTGTGATCCTTTACCCAGACACTTAGTCGGGGCACCGACTTTGTGATGCTTCCATGGTGGCTATAATCACTATGGCGTCCTTGTGTATGCGTGGAAAGTGCGCTGGCCCTGATCCGGCCATAGGGGCGAATGGATATCCTAGAAACAGAACAGAACCAGGACTGCTTTAATAGTAGTCGAGGGCTAGTGGGTGTCGTGCCCACACCGCTAGTTCTTACTTATGCCCATAGAACCGTACATTCTTTGGGAACAACGTGTTTAGTGTATTCGGGTGATATATGTGAACTTGAATAAAACGAAACACGGAACGGGTGATTACATGAACCCCTTGTTATATCTTTGTGATATTCGATTGATTATTTTATCGTTTCATGATTATAGGGTTAATTTGTACTTACCCTATATTGTTTATTGTTGATTTCATTGATCTGTTCACTGAGTTATTGCTCAGCCACGTTTGTTATTCCGTGGCAGGTTCTAGAGATAGACTTGGGGATTATCCGGGCTGAGTGACCGGAAGTGGATATTTTGAAGACTGACCGGACAACCTTACTTTTCTATAGAAACTTTTGGGATTGTATATATTTATATATGTACCTTAACATCCGGTTGTCTATAACTATTACTATATTGCTATAAAGGTTACTTAGTTGCTCTGTATGCGTTTAAGCGAGTATAGCTAGTATGGGATGTTACATTACAGGACTTGGTTCTGGAGTCATGTTTCCACGTCTGTATGCCCTCCTATCTTCTCTACCCAAGTATTTCAACATCTTCTTTGGTATGGGTCATTTGTTGGGGTATCCAAAGGCCAAAATTGTGGGTTTGTGGGTGGTCATGGCATGGGTTCTGACCACATTGCCCGTCTGAGGAAGCTTGTCTTTTCCGATCATCGCATCTCTCAGAAGTACTGCGATGAACCTCTGGAACATCAATGAAGGAAGTGCTTATCCTCTGGCTTGATCTTGTTTCTTCTTGATCACTGTGCCAACCATTTCTCGCAGAATCAAGCGAGCATAGTCTAATAGGAGGTCAAAGAAGATCCCATACATGATGACTAGAATATTATGGCTCGTTTGGTCTGGACTTCTTATTTTTTCAGTTAAGCAACGATTCAAGATTGAGAAGAGCACATTCCAGACTGGTGGCAAGAATTTTCTTCTAGAATCAGTTCTTTTGGTAATTTCCTTTCCATACCCAATGAAAATCAGGAAGTCGATGAGTTCTTCGTCCGTTGGTTCTGTGGCATAGCTGACTATGTTTAGTTTGTTAGGACATTTTATGTCCCTTTATAGAAAGTTTTGTAAAGGGCTTTTAGTTTGTAAAAGGCATTGTCTTAAGCATTGGGTTTGGGCTTAAATATTGTACAAGGGTGATTGGGGGTATAAATAGGACAATGTTTGTAATAGTTTTCAAGATAGTTTTTACAATACAGCTGTATACATGTATTGAGAGTTTCTAGAGAGAGAAACTTCTTTCTCTCTCTAGGTTGTGTTATTGTGAATAAACAACAATGTTCTTCCTAATCTATCTCTTGTTAATCTTTCTATCATTGATTAAGTTGTGAATTACTGGTTCCAACATTTGGTATCAGAGCAAACCACTGAATTTAGATTATGGATTGATTGTGTTTTTAGTCAAGATTTGTTGGAAAACTTTCCAAAAATTGGAAGTCGTAGAAACGTACTGGACAGTTGTTGTGGGAATCAAAATTAATTACATTGATTAATTGTGAATACTAGTTCCTACATAGTTGAATTCTTGTGGGTAGTTCAAAAATAGAGGAAATCAACTTCCTGTTGATTCCAAGTTCCAAAATGCGATTGACTGTAGGACTTGTTGCAAACCCAACGATGGGAGAGCCAAAAATGTGATTTTCTTCATACTTGCAGCTTTGCCAAAACTGTTGGATGTAACTTTTAGGTATGTCGTTTCTGTTCATTGTCAGGGATTTTGCAATGAAGTAGTTTTTTAGTAGAAGGATTAGTGGTTCATACTCCCTTGAAAATGCCTGGGGGTTCAGAACAACGTAATGGCTGTTAGGTTTTAAGGGGAGAGTGGTGAGGTGAAATCGATGGTTATCAAAAGAGACGATTATGCTCGATAGGGGGTTTTCTTGTTGATCACTGTCTGAGTGTTGTTCATCATTGTTTCTTGGAGGCAGGTAGGAGTTCTCACCATTTAGATTGGGAAGCAATTTGAGAAAGTAGAAGAAGAGGAAATTAGTTGCAGGTTCGCTGGAGTTATTGAGAGAGAGACAATGGTGTGGAAAGATTAAAACGAAGGGTGAATTAGGGTTTTATGGTGGATGAGGAGGTAATAATCGAGCGGTAAAAATTTAATTACATGAAATTTGGAATCCGTACTCGAGTACAAGTCGTTTGGGGACGTTTCAGAAATGATGGTATAATACACCTCCAATTACAAAATGCCACGTGGATAATGGCGGTGCACGATGAAATGACGTGCGCCTCCACTAATCTCACGTGCGTGGCACTTGCTAAAACCAAATGACTGCCACTCTCAAAAGAACCCGCACCCCAGATAAATATTTAAAACACCCAGTGTTGGTGATGCCAGAAGCTCTATGGTGGAATGAGCTTCTGTGGTATAGGGTTGACCTAAACTCGCACAAGATTACACCTTTTCTTTACCCAAATCGTTTGAAAATCAATGAGATGATCGAGATAATCTCCCCAAAGAAATCAGAGGTATTAAATACTTCTGTGGCGAAGAGACTCTTAGACCAAAAATTTCTATTTATGGTAAGATCTCAAAAGATTTTGACCATTCAAAGTTTTGATTTGTTTAAATAGGCATTTTGGGTCATATTTGGAAAGTTGTGTCCGAGAAAAGTGTTTTTGAAAAAGGTTTTTGTGCGGTGTACTTACCTTCTTCTACAATCTGCTTGAGAGGAGGTACGTAAAGCTTACCTTCGATAGGTTTAGCCTCCAACTCTTTTGAAGAATAACTCTCAAAATAGTCATTAGAAAGAAATTTTGATTTATCAGAACTGTAACTATAATTCAACTTCTTATAACGAAATGGAAGTTGCATTTTAGTTGTGTTCTTCCGTTTCTCTTTTTCTTTCGCTTCATCCTCGTCAGACAATTTGGTCCACTTAACTTTGAGCTCAAGGTATTGTGGTGCCAATTTTAAAAATCCAAAGTCATAAAGCGCAGACACTTTTGAAATACCCTTTTTGAGGTAGTATGGGTTCTCGTAACCAAGTCCCCAACACTCACTACTCTCTTTAGGTTTGTTCAGATGAATAGTGTGTTCAGTTTGACCTAAACTATAAAGCTTTTCCTATAAAACATTCACCTTGTCAGTTAAAGATTTATTATCTTTTGAAAGTGATGAACACTTTTTAGCAATCTCTTTTGATTCAAATTGACACAGTTTATATTTTGAAGTAGTTTCAGCTAATTCATTGTGAATTATAGTCTTCTCTTTAGCGCTGGTATCAATATTTTTATGTAAACCATCAATTAATACGTTCTTCTCAGCAAGATCCTTGCTATGTTTCTGTATTAATTGATTGTTTTCTTTCATGATACCTTTTTCACGTTCATGTTTAGACTTTACTTTCTGGAGTTCAATCATTATAGCTTGCATAACATTTAAAAATTTTGACTCAGTCATATCACATACCTCTTCATTGTCCTCGTCATCAGATTCAACTTCAACTTCCATCTCTATCTTTCCCATGAAGCACAAATGAGCTTTCTCTTCTTCCTCTTCTTCCTCTTCTTCCTCTTCTTCCTCGTCTGAATGATCAAGCCAGAACTCTTCCTCCGCCATAAGTGCCTTGCCAGCCTCTTGTTTCTTGGCTAAGAGCATCTTGTTTTTGTAATACTCGGAGTTTCGGACTTTGGGCTTTTGGCAGTCCTTAGCAAAGTATCCGAGTTTGCCACAGTTGTAGCACTTTGTCGGTTCTGATTTCCTTGTGTTCATAATTTCTGGACCCAGAAGAATATCTCTGACTGTTTGAGCTAGGCTTTTTGTAGAACTTTTTCTGAAAGGCTTTAGTCAGCATCAACATAGCCAACTTTAAGTTCTCACAATCGTCAGAATCAGAATTATCTTCACTCTCCACCTCTTCAGACTCACAAACTATGACTTTCTTCTTTTTCTTCAAGGTTACAGACTTTTTCTTCACTACCAAAGCAATAGGATCAACAACTGCCTTCTCAGTCTTTTTCTTTTCCTCTTTGATCTCATCCACCTCTTCTTCATTTTGCCTAAGAGTTTTATAGACCTCATGAAGTGGAATTTCATTCAGATATTTCATCTGCATCATTTGTCTAGTGAATCTTTTCCACTCGGGCTGCAGTATGCTGAGGAACTTTGCATTCAGTTCAATCTGTGATTTTCTGACCTTTTTCTTGCTTAACTGATTCAGCAAGGTCACAAATCTGTCATATGTTGCCTCGAGAGATTCTCCTTCTTTGGCTTTGAACTCCTCGTAGTTGTTGAGGCAGTTAGAGATTTTGAGTTGATTGCATATTCTTGACCCAAGCATCATCTTCTCTAACTGATCCCACATTTGCTTGCTCGTGGCATTGTATCTATCAATCTTTACATAAATCTCATTCGGTATTCCTTGAAGATTGAATGATTTCGCCAGTCTATCAGCTTTTACTCTTTTTCTCTTCTCTTCAGTGTATTCCTCATGTGGTAATGGATACTCTCTCTGTTCCTGTTCTCTAGGTTCTTCTACATTAAGAGTCTTTGTTGGAAGTTTCATAACACCTTCATTCAAAGATTCCTTGATATATTCCCCCAAATCATGTCTTTCTATGAAGTCCATGAACCGGTCTTTCCATTGCTCGTACTCTCCCTTGAAGAGTACTGGTGGCTTTACGTCGGTTCCAATTGCATGTGCTTCTCTTGATGACATCCTATTACAAAATTTTACAATAAGAACTTGACAAACAATCGTTAGTCCAATAGAAATCAAGTAAATCAGAAAAAATTAGACAGAAAATCAGAAATAAAATTTCCAAAATTCTCTAAGTCTGGAATTCGCAGATTATACAGAAGTACAAGGAATTCACAAATCACTGTGATACACACAAAATTCGCACACAAAATTCGTATGCTCCACACACCTCAGAATTCGTACCGAAACAAACTTCAGAATTCGCAAGTAAAGAAATCAGAATTCGTAAGCAATATCAAATCAGAATTCGCAAGATAGAAACTCACGAATTCAACACTTAGAAAAATTTAAACACTTTTCGTAAGAACCACAAGAATTCGTAAGATAGTCTTCTGCGAATTCTAAGGAATTCTCATGTGAGCCTTATGCGAGTTCTATCCTTAAAAAAATTTCAGAAAACTTTTTGCAAAAGAAATATCTGCGAATTCTATCCTTCAAATAATTTTTTGAAAGCTTTTCGCCGAAAGCACTTCTGCGAATTCTGAGCAATTCGCAAGTAAAGCCGTGCGAATCTAAAGAATTCTCAACACACACAGATACGAATTCTGCGAATTTTCGCACATCACACAAATGCGAATTCTACACTTGAAATTTTCAGAAACACAAAATATTATGCGAAAACTAATGTCTGCGAGTTCTTCAAGATTTTTGCGAGTTCTTGATCATTCTGCGAGTTCTTCAGATCTCATCGAAAAATAACCTCTGATCCACTCAAAAACCTATCTATACCCCGAATTTCGATCTGAGACTTTGACACAATGCTCTCTAACACAACTTGAAACAAATCCTAACACTGAATTACAAGGAAATTCAGTCCAGATTACAAGATGATCCAATCACTGTACGATAAAACTCGTGAAACTCAAAACTCTAAAATTCAAAAATTGACAATCAAATACAGTGCCATTTATCACAAAAACTATACAAGATTCATCTAACACTTTATACGAACACACTGAACCAATTACAACTCGAAATACCAACACAAACTCAAAATTGAATCTGAACTTCTATGAAACATTGTCGAACTCCATTTTCTATCGATTTCTTGATTTCTAAATTGAATCTGCTTTGATACCAATTATTAATCCCAGATTTTATCAAGTTCTCATTACTAAATTCAATCACAAAATAGGATTACAATAAGATTAAAATTCAACCTGTTATTCAATCTCAATTCACGTTTCGTACAGTGAACTTTCTCACTCTAATGCTCTACGAATGCAATTCTTCTATTTGCATGCTTCTAACAGACCCCTAGTCATATATCTATTAAAGGAAAATAAGAAACACATGCTTACAAGCTTACAAACACAAAGACACTTTGACTTTGAGTTTATTACAATTGATTTTGACTTTGCTTGAAAGTTGACTTTTGAGCTTTGACATGGCTTGACTTTCATCTTCAGACTTTATGATCTTGTATCCAACAAATCTGTGCACTAACAGGACCGTTTCCTATTTCTGGAAACTGTCAATACATCGTAGTAGTTGTAGATTATGTCTCTAAATGGGTTGAAGCTGCAGCATGCCACAATAATGATGCAAAGACAGTGGTCAAGTTCCTTCACAATAACATATTCTGTAACCCCCGTAAATTTCTATTTGGGAAAGTCAATCCTTTGAGAAATTCTTGATTTCTATCGTGGAATCTCATCCTTTATGTCTTACCTGTTAAGCCTTATCACGTCATGGGTGCTCCGAGTGGAAAATGGGAAAGAAGGGGGTTCGGTACACTCTGGGCGAGAGTGCCCGCGAGAGTGACATTGGTCACAATCGCGGGGCAGAATCGCTAGCGGGGGTGTGCTCGGGATACATTTTGGGCAAGAGTGCCCTGGCGAGAGTGCCCTGGGCACAATTGCCATCGGCCTCCAGCAGGTTAAAAAAACCCTTTTTCTTCCATTCAATCCCCATTTAATTTCTCGCCCTTTTACCCCAAACTCTCTCAACTCTCCAAGCCTTTCCAATGTCGGTTTAGGGTGCATCCAAGGCTGCCATCTTTCTTACTTCTTCAATTTTGGACCTCATCAATGGTGGGATTTGGATACTACACTAAGAGTTCTTCATCTTCGTTTCCATTTCAAGAATTCTTAAGTTTTAGGGTTTGACCAAACCCTTTTTCCATTCCTTGAGTGCTTTGGGATTTGAGGTCACATTAGTGACCTAGAAGTATATTGTGGGTGTATTCAAGTTGTAAGTAAGGTAACCTCTTCTTTTCCTTCACCTAAGAAATTAGGGTTTGTTGGTTATCTTTTCTTCCCATTCGTTGGAAATTGGTTTAACTTAGGAACTTTTGTAGCTAAGGTTTGTTGGGGAACTTGGAGCTAGTTTAGGGATTCAAGATCTCATTCTAGAAACTCAAACTTTGTGGGTAAAACCTAGATTTAGTCTAAATCTAGCAAGGTGAGTTCTAGTTGCTTTACAAAACTATATACATGTCAAAATATAAATGTTTTGGGTTTTAAACATACATTTATGAGCTCACTTCACATTTAATGAATTTGGTGATTTTAGCATTCTTGTGCATATTGAGTTGCTAAATGGTTATAAATAATTTTACCATACATTATTGAGTGTTTGGTCCATCAAAAAGGGATGTTAACCCACTATTAAACATTTATTGGATGTTTGAAGGATTGAGTAACTCACTTCATCTGTTTTCTAATATTTGTAAAATGGGTTATAAAGGGTTTCAAATGGGAAGATTTTAAGAGTCGGAATCTTATGGATAAGTATCTTGGTTATGGTTTATTTTTGGGGTTTTGCCTAACTTACGAGTTTTGGGTATCGGAACTTTAAACTCATCTGATTTTAAAAGTGTGAGTTATTGGAAACGGTCATCCTTTGACCTTGTATATATTTTGGAAAAAAGTGAACTTTACGAATTTGGCCTTGGGCCAATTATATTTGAAGTAATTGTCCGTTTTGGAAAAGTTGTACATCGGCGTATGTAGCCAGATTGGCTTTATCTAATTACCAAGCATTTTATGATGTCCTTATGACTTGGCTTATACTATAAGGAGTTTTGGTACGTTGTTCGGTTTAAATGGCTCAATGGAGCATTTTATGGAAATATAACTATTATACAAATGTTGGTTATTACATGTTTGAATGCATTAGTTCATTCATTTAGAGTCATGTAATGTTTAGACGGTAATGCATTGGATCCATAGGCATAAGAGTCGTTGTTCATCATGGAGTCTTGTTGTCCATGTCTGAGTCTAGTGAGTGGTCCCCAAGTCATGTTTTATGTAAGCTTGCGGTGGTGCTCTTGGAGAGCCGTATACGGAGCTAAGTCTTGTGGTGGTGCCCATGGTGAGCCAGATACGGGGACTTGTGACTTTTGTGGTGACACTCATCTAGAGGTCGAGTAGCTTGGGTCATTTGGGTATCTTGCGGTGGTTGCTCAATGGAGCCGTATACGGGGATCCATGACCCGTTGTGAATCTCGTGAACGTTGATAAGTGACTTAACTTTATGTTCCGCCACATTCGATGGAATTCGGGTCTCATCCGTCACCGAAAGGTGTTATTTTCAGGTATTCCCTTACCCATACATTCGGTGTTGAAACTTACCATTTATTTATATAAATAGCTTTTGACAAAATACTTCATGGGTGCGTTTAGGGGATATTGGATGGTGTTTATTTATTTAAAAAGGGTGTGCTTGGCGTGGGCAGAGACGTGGTTTGAAAGTAAAACCTTTTATAACTTATGTTTCAAGAATGGATGCTTTTAGAGTGAGATATTGGTTTTAAAACGTCCTATGATTTATATATGATTAAACTGCTTTAACTCACTAGGCTTTAAGCCTAACTGTTAGAGCATAAATCTGTTGGATACAAGATCAAGAAGACTGAAGGTCAAAGGTCAAGAAAGTCAAAGCTGAGAAAGTCAAATCTCATTAAAGTCAAAGTCTTTTGTAATAAAAGTCAACATATCGTATTTGTTTGTTTCCTTGTTGTAATTAGTTGTAGGTATGAATAGGTTTCCTTGCTTTGTAATCAGTAGCAACAAACAGAAGAGTTTCATTTATACGTTTTATCAATTATTTTTTAGAGAGAGAAAGAGAGAGAGAATCTAGAGAGAGAAAGTGTAATCTTGCGGTTTATTGAATCGAATCAAACAGGTAATTGTGATATGTTGTTTGTTTGATTGTTTGTGTGTGATTAGAAACTAGATTTTGGGAATAACAATTGGTATCAGAGGCTATGCAAGAAGAGATCAATCAGTTTGAAGCCCTAAAGGTTTGGAGATTAGTTCCAAAACCAGAAGGTAAAACCGTGATAGGCACTAAATGGGTATTCAAGAATAAAAAGGATGAAGATGGTATCGTCATAAGGAACAAAGCTAGACTTGTTGCCAAAGATTACCGGCAAGAGGAAGGCATAGACTACGATGAGACGTATGCTCCAGTAGCGCGTATAGAAGCAATCCGCATGTTTCTAGCCTACGCAGCTCATAAGAATTTCAGTCTTTCAGATGGATGTGAAAACAGCCTTTCTGAATGGCATTCTTAAAGAGGAAGTGTACGTGTCTCAACCAGAAGGGTTCGTCAATCCAGAGAAGCCAGATCACGTCTACATCTTGGACAAAGCCCTGTATGGTTTAAAACAACCCCCTCGAGCATAGTATGACGTTTTATCTAAATTCTTGGTCAAGTCCGGTTTTTCTAAAGGTAAGGTTGATACCACTTTATTCATCAAAAAGGAAAAAGCTGATATTATTCTTATTCAGATTTATGTTGATGATATAATATTTGGTTCTACTAATCCAAAGTTTTGCAAAAACTTTTCTAACCTTATGGTGTCACGTTTTCAAATGAGTATGATGGGAGAGATGAATTTCTTTTTCGGATTACAAGTTAAACAGTTTTCTACGGGGATTTTCATTAACCAGTCTAAGTACATTTTGGACATTCTTCGGAAGTACAAAATGGAAAATTGTAAACCAATTGGAACCCCGATGGCACCAGGTACTAAGATTAACACTGATCCTTCGGGTAAAAGTGTTGATGTTAGAACTTATAGAGGTATGATAGGATCGTTAATGTATCTTACATCTAGTAGACCAGATATTATGTTTTCAACATGCTTATGTTCTAGATATCAAGCTGCTACCAAAGAATCCCATTTGGCTGCTGTCGAACGGAACTTTAGATATCTGAAGGGCACTGCAGACCTTGGTCTGTGGTATCCTAAGGATACTGGGTTTCAACTAACTGCCTATTCAGATGCAGATCATGCAGGTTGCATGTTGGACAGAAAGAGTACTTCTGGTCACGTTCAATTTCTTGGAGACAAGCTCGTGAGCTGGGCATCAAAGAAACAATTATGTGTTTCCAAATCGACTGCTGAAGTTGAGTACGTAGCTGCTGCCAGTTGCTGTTCTCAAGTCCTGTGGATGCGAACACAGCTACGAGACAATGGATTCAAGTTCGATAAAATTCCAATATATTGTGACTCGAAGAGTGCAATCGCAATATCTGCTAATCCTGTCCAATATACGAAAACCAAACACATTGATGTTAGGTATCATTTTATTAAGGATAATGTAGAAAAAGGAACAATTGAACTCTATTTTGTAAAAACAGATTATCAACTTGCAGATTTATTTACCAAACCATTAGATGAAAAGAGATTTAATTTTCTTATCTCTAAGCTTGGTATGTTAAATTTGAAGACATAATCAGTTATTACTTAATATAGTTAAGTATTGTTATTTTTCATCATTTTTTTTATCTCTATTTCTGAAAGATACTTGCACTTTAATTGTTTGCTCATGATCTCAGGGGGAGTAAGTGAAGATTTTAGATGATCTACTTTTTCTTATCGACATGTATATCCGGTCTTAGATGGATCTGAGTGGTGAGTGAAGATTGGTAGAAGTTCTGGTAGGATGGCTTTAGTGGCGTCATCCGGTTTTGAGAAGATAGCAAATTTGGTGGTTTTAGTAACACTCGCCAGACTCTGTTCTTGTATGCGGAATTAGATAGTTCCGTTTAAACCCTGATACTTGTTGTGGTGTTCTTTTCCCTTGTAACTTTAGAATTTAGTATTTCAGCTCTAGTTTAAGTGAACTAGGTATGAATTTTAGATGCCTAGACATAAGCTGAGACTTTAGGTTACTATTGGTTCGTGATGGATAGAACTCTTAAGTTGAGAGTGGGTCGTAATGGTCGACATAAATGCACTAGTTGAGGTGGCGAGAATTCTTATGTGTATTATATTCATAATTTCACTTAGCTACTGACATTATGAATACAATATTACGTGAGCGTGTTTGGCTTTACCATTATCGTGATGCTTGATGTGTGTGATAGTATGTCTTCGTTGTTAATCTAGCGTCGGTGTAACATTTTAACCTCATCCTCGTGTATGTCAGATCAGAATGGCGGATGCGCAGGGGGAAGTCCAAGCCCAAGAGGACGGATGCACTATAGGCATGGCGACGTGAAGTCAACCCGCGGGAGTCAACCATGTACTACCTCCTCCATTGCTATCTTTGTCTAATGATGGACCGGAGCACGCATAAAGAGTGAGTTTAAATTTCACAGACCCAAATGTCCAAGGAATAAGCCCTCATTCCGAACTGTTGACTAGCGTGGTTCAAATGATGAATTCAGCTATGGAACGACAAGAAGAAAGGATAAGGAAACTGTTGGAAGACATAAATATAAATGGCCGGAGGCAGGAAGTGGCCTCCGGGCATGATGAGAGAGGACCAGGCGACACTGGGAAAGTATTCCGAATGGAGGACCTCATTGTTGCTAATATGGGACACGGTAGAAAAGCCTTGTTAGTGCATATATTTGTTGGATACAAGATCATGAAGACTGAAGATTGAAAGTCAAAGCAAGTCAAAGCTCAAGTCAACTCTCAAGCAGAAAGTCAAAGTATATTTGTCATAAATGTAAAAGTCAAAGTGTTGTGTTTTAGTGTTGTTTTATGTTGTGCACGTGTGTTAAATAGGGATATGACTTAGAGTAGTTGTAAGAAGTTGTAAATGTAATTGTAAGAAGTACGCGGACATAGATTCTAGAGAGAGAAAGTGTCAGAAACCTTCTATATACGAAATCCTTAATTAAAATTGTATAACAGGTTGATTGTTGAATTGTTCTCATCTTGTTATTATTGTTAAACTGTGTGATAATGTCCAATTCAAGCTTAAGGAATCAATTTAACACAATTCAAATCAAGATTATAGAGAGAGAGTGTAGAGAGAGAAAGTCACAAGTCTATTGATTCAATATGATGTGCGTACAATGACAAGAGTTTCAAGCTTCTCTCAAACACAAACTATTTATACCAAAGACTTCTCTCAAACAATACAAAGTAAACCTCACTACAAAGGTTCTCTAAAAACACTAATGATCAAACATAAAGTCAAACACACTAATCTAAACAAATACAATAACAATCTCCCCCTTTTAGATCAATTGTGAATATTTGGTCTGCCCAACGTGTTAGTCTCCCTTGACGAATTTCGAGCAAAGACTCAAAGTTTCTGATAGGGGTGTTATTCGGTCGATTAAATCGGTTTTCGATTTATTCGGTTCGGTTTAATCGGTTTTAAAGCTTTTTAAAAACTAACCGATAACCAACCCAAATAAGGTTCGGTTTAATCGGTTTCGGTTTATTTGGTTTCGGGTTATTCGGTTCGGTAACCGGTTAAACCGAATAAGGATTTATATTTTTTCGTTGAACATTTGCTCAAATAATGTTTTCAAATCAAGTGTTCGTTGCTTATAATATATAATTGTATCATACATTCATACTCAACAACTTACTTATATTAAGTAAAATACACCATCTATCAAAACTTATTTCTATCATATGACATTATTTTTCTTCATGCGACGATGTAATTCAAGCATAAAATGTAATCTAATAATAAAACATTATCTACTCTCAATAAAAAATATTATATATCAATAAAATATGTAAAATAATAATAGTATAGCATGTCTTAGGTTTATTTTTTATAAACATGCAATATATAAAATATTAGTAGAATGTGTTATTCGGGTTATTCGATTTAACCGAATTAGGAAAAAATTAACCGAAAACCGAACCGAATAAGGATCCTTATTCAGTTAACCGAACCGTTTAACCCGAAAACAGAATAACCCGAAACCGTTTAACCCAAATTTCATTCGGTTCGGGTGGGTTATTCGGTTTCGGTTATTTTTGACACCCCTAGTTTCTGATGCCACGCTGAAAGTTGAATCTATCATAAAGTGCATCAACAATCCTTTCAGTATTAATCTTGAGAATCTTTCCCATACCTTTCTCACCAGCTTTCAACTTTTCTTTATTGTCTTTGAGTTTTCTTTCCATCTGCATCTTGATCAATCTTAAAGTTCCATCTGAAAACTTGGCGATTTCTGAAAGTCTGAAGAACCTTTTCTTGTTCTCAGAGTTCTCGTAAACCACACCAAGTTCAGGCTTGATAAGCACGGTGAACATACTGTATTCATCAATGTTCTCCAAACTGAGGTTAGGCTTTATCATGTTGATTTTCTGTTGATTCGTCTCTATACTAAGCTAAAAATAATATAGCAATACGTATAGTTGACCTGCCTTCTCATGAACCTCTTCACAGCATCCAAGGCAACTAGAATGTTATCTTTTCTGACAGTCATATTCCTGAATAGATGATACAAATACTCGATGTCGTCTACGTTCAGAAAACAAAAGTCAGCTTCAGAGAAAACGCATTCTGTCATATCTCTTTGTTGCACATGGAATATCGGATACCAAATTCGAACAAATTGAACAAGTCTCACAAGCTTTAGCGAAACAATCCCTGACTTGTTTTTCACTTGACTTTCAGGTCTCCTCACCCAGTTCATCAATCTGGCATACTTTTCCTGATACTCTGGATGTTGGTCTGAGACACCCAAGACTTTGAAAGTATCCATTTTTCTAATCCTGTGAACAAATATATTTTTCATTTCTTCCTTCAGAAAGGGTTGTTTCAATCTGTTCCTCAACTGTCTAACTTGAGCATCAGTCAGAACAGGAGGTAAAAAGGGTTGATTAGAAGGACCGACTTGGGTTTCAACAGGGTTAGAAGGAAAGAAAAGTTTATTTACAGTGTTTGGGTTTGGAAATTCTTCAAAGTTTGGTGGTTCAATAAAGTTTGGGCTTGGTATTCTTTGTGGACTAGGAAGATTTGTTTGGATAGGTGAAACAGGTTCAGTTAAGGTTGGTTGAGAAGTTTGAATGGTTTGGTTAAGGGTATCAGTTTGAATGTATTGGGTAGCTTGGGTAGGTTGAGTTGATTGGATAGGTTCAGTTGACTGAATAGGTTGGGTTTCTGGGCTTTGTAGAGATTGGTTTATTTGGCTAGAAAGGTCTTTGAAAGAAAGGATATTGGGTTGCTCAAGATTAGTTTCTGGAATTTCAGTGTTCACAGGACTGAGTTGGATGTCTTCCTGAGAGCATGCAAGGATGTCCAGAATGTTCGCTTCACCTTCTTCAAACATATCTCTTTCTTCTTCCTTTATCTTCCAAAACCTTTCATACTTTTCACAATAAGAAGCTTCGTCATCAGAAGAAAGATCTATAGTATATATCTCCTCTAAACCTGTGAGCCTGATTATTTCCTCCTTTGTAGCAACCACAGGCTTTTCAACCAATGGATATACTTCTTCATTAACATACAGAATCAGCTCCATTCCATGACCTTTACCAACATCCATCTGATCATCACCTACTAGATCAACCATCTCAGTATCTTCACCCCTTTCTGAACCACCAGCAGCACGTTCAGATTCTGAAACAGTTTGTTGTCTCTTACTTATCTCCCCTTCATGGTCATGATCAGAATCATGATCATGTCTTTTTCTCGAATCTGCTTGAGTCTTGCACGAATCTTGAACTGCTCTGGTCAATTCTTGAATATGTTGAACCATTTCTACCTTGAATGCATTGAACTCTGTAATGGTAACAACTTCAGTTTGTGGTTGGGGTTGGTGAGTTCTCAACAATCCAATCAAATCAGCATTTGAATCCTCAGCGGGTGCCTGGGACAACAATTTGGCATAAAGTAGTGATTTCAGCTCCTCCACCGATAGATCATCATACTGAACGGGTGGTGGTAAAGTCCTCGTCTTGGTTTCAGCAAAGATCACGTTTGCACTTTCGATCACCGTCTTTGTTCGAGTATTGTAGACTTTGTATGCTTTGGACTGTAGAGAATACCCAATGAATATCCCCTCATCGGCTTTTGGTTGAAACTTGGATAAGTTCTCTCGATCGTTAAGTACATAGCATCTGCATCCAAACACACGAAAGAATTTAACAGTAGTCTTACGACCATTAATCAATTCATAAGAAGTTTTATTAAAACGTTTATTAATAATGGTCCTGTTTGGTGTGAAACACGCAGTTGCTACAGCTTCAGCCGAAAGGAACATTGGTAGTTCTGAATATGTCAACATTGTTCGAGCAGCCTCTACCAAAGTTCTGTTCTTGCGTTCAATGACCCCATTTTGTTGAGGTGTCATTGCAGCAGAAAAATTATGTGATATGCCAATAGATTCCACAAAGGTTTGCAGAGTCGCATTCTTGAATTTTGTTCCATTATCACTTCTCAGTTGCTGTACAGGGCTTTGCATAAGAACTTGAATTTTCTTGATGAACTTGATGATTAGATCAGGAGCCTCATATTTCGTCGTTAGAAACTCTAGCCAGGTATACCGAGAGTATTCATCCACCATCACTAAGATGTATTTCTTTCCGTTGAAGGATTGAGTTCTCATCGGTCCGCACAAATCCATGTGAATGAATTCCAGACACTTGTTACAGCTGGATAACATCTTTAGTTTGTGTGAACTTCGCTTCATCTTTCCTTTTTCACAAGCTGAACAAAGTGAATCTTGTTCAATCTTCAATTCAGGAAGTCCAATCACTAACTGTTGTGTCCTTAACTTATTCAAATCACGGAAATGCTGATGAGATAGTCTCCGATGCCACAACCAACTCTCTTCTGTAGATGTCTAAGAGATCAGACACACTGGCTTTGAAGCTTTCAGTGTTGGGAAGTGAACACCATATAACAATCCCATTCTGCCGGCTTTTATGAGTTCTGCTCCACTTTGATCCTTGATGTAACAATAATCAACATCAAATTCTATCTTGCATTTCTTTTCTGCAAATTGACTTATCGAGAACAGATTGTAAGCCAAGCCTTCCACATACAGAACCTTTGATATAGTGATCATGCTATTCTTGATAGTTCCGTAACCTCTGACGTAACCTTTCATTTCGTTCCCAAAATTTACTGTACCTGCGTAATGGTCTACATAGTCGAATAGCAGGTGTTTGTGCGCTGTCATGTGTCTTGAAGCTCCAGAATCAATGATCCACACATGACACGCCTGAAATCAACAACCACTTAACTTTGGGTACCCATATAAATATGGGTCCTTTCTTGTTATTACTCTTAACAGTTTTTAAATTTGTTGATGACCCTTTAATGCGCCATTCAAATCTTGGTCCTTTTGGTAAAGTTTGTGTGTTAAGTTCAACTTTTGAAATCCATTTCCACACAAATTTCACATCAACAATTTTATTAACTTGAAAAGCATTATTTTTCTTTTTCAAAGAATAAATTTCAGCTTTGTTAGCTTTAGAATGATTAGAAGAGTTTATGTTCTTAGATTGGACATATTTCTTTTTCTTTAAAGACTTTGGTTTCCAAGAAAATGAACTAGTAAGACAATATGAACATTGCAATTTAGTAGTAGCTTGCGTCAACAACTCTTTTCGGGAAAAGATTTTTGTTTTATTGAAACTTTGTTTATTGACAAAAGTACAAGCACCATCTACTCTATTACATTGACATTTATCTAATTCATTCACTGTCTTTTCCACTTCAGTCTTCTCTTCCTTCAAACAATCTTTCTTCACTTTTTCATCTGAAATAGAAACAAATTTAGAAATATTAACAGATGATGAAGAATAAGAACATTCACCTTTTTCATTTGTTTTTCCAGACTTGGATGAAGACTCAACACTTTTAGTCACAGAAATTGGAATATCTTTATCAACAACAACCTTTTTTCCTTTTGATAACTTGAAAATTTGAGATTCTAGACTTCTTATTTCTTTTTGCAAAGATTCATTTTAAATAAAACTCGAGTCTAGTTCCATCCCAAAATTCTCATTAGCTTCTTCCAATTCAACAATCATGTTGTTGAGATGGGAGATTTGCCTTTGTAATTCTTCAATTTTATCTAAGGCTTATTGATATTCAAGATCAGAAAATTTTGAAGTACAAACAAAATCAGAGTTATCAGAAATGACTTCTTCATTTTTATCTTATAATATTGAGCAAGTCAAAATAGTTTCAGTAGAATCAGAATTGGCTCTAGAAGACTCAGGGTTTTCTTTAAAAATATTTTCATATTCAACAAAAGAATCCTTGTTACTTTCGTAAGAAGAATTTAATTCATCATATGAAAATTTAACAGATTTAAAATGTTGAGTCTCTGATTCAGTTTCAATTTCTGTTTTTACTTCTACTATTTCTTCCTTCTCTATCTTAGGAGATTCAGGCAAAGTAGTCTCAGGCTTTACAAATGTTTCAAGGATGTGTGGAATTAAAAGAATAGGTTCATCACCCGACTTGTTAAAGTTGTAAAGATTTTCGGGTGCCTTTTTCAATACATCCACATCTGAAAGACCAAGACCTGGTTTTGCCTTATAAAATCTAGTGTCTTTCTGATTGTTGGTCAAAATTTTAAGAGTCTGTTCCGTTTGACCTCTTTTGAAATTCAGATCTTCCAATTCCTTGATCTTCGTGTAAGCTTCCGTCCTGTCTTTCAAAACAATGCCATACTTTAAGAGTTAGATCAAGATTCTTATCTTTTAATGTAACTATCTCTTTTTGTAGTTCAGAAATTCTTGTTTGAAGTTTAGTTATATCCAATTTCAGAACATTTTTTCTCTTCTTCTTTTTCTCCAGCCAAGTTTTTATAGATGTAAACCTGATCTTGATGTCCTTGTATTGTACTCTTTTGTTGTTTGAATTTTTCTTTTAATTTAAAAAACTCAGAGTTCATCAGATTGATCTGGGACATCAAGTTCATCACTTCATCATTATCATCAAAATATTCAGAATTATCAGAAGTGGAATTTATCTCAGAATCTGACTCGTCATTCAGATGTGCCATTAAGTTGTAATGGACTTGAGTCAGATTCACCTTAGCTACCTCAACCTCTTCATCGTCAGAATATTCAAACCATATCTCTTCTTCAGCCTTCAAAGTTGTGCCCTTTTCCATAGCTTTCGCCAATTGAACTTTCTTCTTATAATACTCATAGTTCTTGACACGCTTTTCTGGGCAATCCTTGATGAAGTGGCCGGTATTTCCACAATTAAAACACTTGTCTGACTTTTCTTTCTCCTCTTTCTTTTCTTCTTTTCTCTCCTCTTTCTCTTTCTTCTCTTCATATCTGCCTTTATAGCCATACTTGTAAGAATCGTGCTTCGGCTTGTTATAAAACTTTTTCTTTCCAAACCGCTTATGGAAGCTCGAAGTTAGAAGTACAAGCTTTTCTGCAAATTCAGTTAACTCATCATCATCAGAATCTTCTTGAGTATCATCCTCTGAACTGTCTGAACTGTTGATCATGTTGGTTATCAGGGCTTTCTTCTTCATACTCTTTCCAGAACCAGAACTTGACTTTACCATCTTTCTCTTGCCCTGAGCTATCAATGCCAAAGAATCTTCTACCTTCTTTTGCTTGTCTTTTAACTGAAGCAATTCTTTGTTCACTGCAGTTTGCTCCTTTATCTTGTCCTCGTGTTGATTTAGAGCACAGAACAAATCATTCAGTTTCTCCTCTTCCATATCTTTATTAATTTGCATTTGAATGGTATAAACATCCCACTCTGGTTGAAGGTTCTTGATGAATTTGAAATTAATCTCAGACTCTGATTTCTGAACCCCGTTCCTTCGCAGATAATTAAGGATGATGTTGTAACGATCATATGCCTCTCTAAGAGATTCCCCTTTTTTAGCTTTGAATCCTTCATAGGCATTGATGCTTTGATTCCGTTTGGTCTTGATAGACTTTGCTGATCCCATGAACTGTTTCTCTAGCTCATCCCAAATTTCTTTTGCATACTCTCGACTATCAACACGGTTGAAGATGTCGTTTGGAATGACCATTATCAAGTATGTCAAAGCAACTGCATCTCTTTCCACTAACTCTTTGTCTGTTTCAGTATATTGAATCGGATCTCTTCCTACAATCCTTTCGGGAATTTCAGGATTATTGTCAATAGCTGGAATTCTTGCAACCGTTACATGTGGAAAATGAGGACCATTCAGAATTGAATTCATCAACTTCTTATCTTGATTGTTGAGAAAATTAATCATCCTTTTCCTCCACTGCGGGTATTCATCGGCTTGAAGGACCGGTGGTTTGGATTTTGATCCCATACTGAACAGATCTCGAGACATGATGGCAGACTGAGAAAGATTACTGAAAGACAGCTTGAATACTGAAGATCTCCCAAAAGATTTAGAAATATTAGACTAGAAGAGTCAAATACAGATTATCACAAAAACAGATTTCCTGAAAAAACATAAGTATAAAACTCGCAGAAAGCAGAAACTCGCACAGAGCAGAAACTCGCAAGTCACTATTCCTTCACACTTCTCGCTAGAAGCCTCGTGCGCGAACTAGAAACTCGCAGAATACTGAGTGCGTGAAGTGAGAAACTCGCAAACAATGTTGAGCACGAAGTGACTTCTCGCAAGGTACTGTGTCCGCGAACTTTACTTAGAAAAATTTCAAAATTCGAACTTCTCGCAGACGAATGTAAACTCGCACACTAGTAGAAACTTGCAGAAGCCTTTGCGAGAACCATACTTAGAAAATTTTGAGCAGATCGAAACGCGCAAAATGCAAACTCGCAAGCAATGAAACTCGCAAAAGGTGCGTGCATGATCTGGACTTAGTAAAATTCTGAGAAATCAAGAACTCGCAGAACAAACAATAGAGACCTTTGCGCGAACTGAGTTCTTGCAAACTGTACTATGCGCGAACCTGCAAAACTCGCACAACAAGCATGAACAGTGCTTTGCGCGTTCTTCCTTAGCGCGAATCTCGGATCTAGCGAGTTCTTTCCTTATCTTCTGAAAATCAATCCAAAAACTCAAATTTCCTGCAAATCTCTTTACAATCAAATCCAACAGGTTCGAAAAGTGATATTGATCACTTCTTGAACATACACCAATGAACAAAAACAAAGATTACAATGCAATTCATTGAGATTACAGACTCTGTGTGTTCGTGTTTCTAAATTTCAAGAAAATCCAAAATTACAACAATTTCAGTGTTTGATTTGTGAAAGTGTGTGAGTACAATGAGTTTACAATCACAAATCGATCACAACTATTACAAAGAAAAACACGAATTTCAACAAAACAAGAAAAACTCGATCAAACAGTGAAATTTCAAGAATACGACTGTGTTCTTGAAATTTTCCAAAAATTCAATCCAAATTGACAATCTAAACACTCTGAATTCTCTTGGGTAAGCTTTGATACCAATTGATAATGTCCAATTCAAGCTTAAGGAATCAATTTAACACAATTCAAATCAAGATTATAGAGAGAGAGTGTAGAGAGAGAAAGTCACAAGTCTATTGATTCAATATGATGTGCGTACAATGACAAGAGTTTCAAGCTTCTCTCAACCACAAGCTATTTATACCAAAGACTTCTCTCAAACAATACAAAGTAAACCTCACTACAAACGTTCTCTCAAAACACTAAAGATCAAACACACTGATCTAAACAAATACAGTAACACTGTGATTAGAACTTGAAATTTAGGGACTAATAATTGGTATCAGAGTAGAGTTCATATCGAAATCATTCAAGAAATGGAGTTTCGCACTGGTTTCTGAGTCTTTGATCGATTTTTGTTTTAGAGAGTGTAATTGCGAGTCTTTTTGGGTAAATTGAGTTCGTATAGTGTTTTTGAACAATCTTGTATAGGTTTGTTGGAATCTTGCACTGTAATTGTGATCAATTTGTGAGATTTTACGATTTTAGAGTTCACGAGTTTGAACGCACTGTAATTGAGTCAATTTGTACATTTGGGTGAATTTCGTTGAAATTCATTTGTTGTAATCGATTATAGATGTGGAAGTGATCAAATTATCAAAGTTTTAGATCGTAATTCGAAGATTTGATGGGTTTTTAGAAGATCAGAGGGAATTTTTGTCGAGATCTCAAGAACTCGCATCGAACCTCAAGAACTCGCACCAAGAACTCGCATCAAAGAATATTTCACATAATTTTCTTGTCTGAAAATTTCACAAGTGTAGAATTCGCATGAGTGTGATATGCAAAATGTGTAGAATTTGCATAAGGTATTGTGCGAATTGATCAGATTTTGCATAACTCTTCTATACGAAAATATTGTTGAAGGATAGAATTCGCATCAGGGTGTCTTATGATAAGTAAGGATTTCACATTACTGAGTTATACGAATTCCTTGAACTCGCGTAAGGGTTGAGAGTCCAAGATCACTGATTCTTAGAGAGAGAAAGTAGAGAGAGAGTAACAATGGAGCGCAAAGCAATGTATTGAATGAATAGTGCGTGTGTTCCTTACAAGGAACAAGACCAAAGGGACTTAAATACCCTTGGTCAGATACAACACTGATAAGACACTAAACACTGTATTTGACCAAGCTCTATAAATACAATGATTACTATAAAATCAGACCTAACAATCTCCCCCTTAGTAATCATTGGCGCTTTGGTATTGAAAAATAATCTTCTAAATCAGCACGGACCATAAAAGCGACTTTGTGAAGCTTTCTGACTTTTAAAAAAAAAAAATTTCTTCTCAGCATTTTGCAGATTGAAATTTTCTTTGCTGCTTAAGCTCAAGACGATACACCTCTTTTGAATGATCTTGAATGAACTGTGGTGTTCGGAGCATGAACAACCAACGAATCGGTTGTAGCTGAGAGAATAGAATCTTTGAGCGAATCTTGATCAACAGATAAACTTTTGAGCTCTTTGTCTCTTAAACTTCTCCTTGACTTCTCCCCCTCATGACCTTGATGATCTTGATCAACTTGGTCATGTAAATGTTGGAAGCGAGACAACGTAAGATCTGCAAAATCAAAGAAACAGAAAAAACAGGGAGGTTTGCGCTTCATGTTGGATGCGCAAACCAAGGTTTGCGTTTCATGAAGGGTGCGCAAAACAAAGTTTGCGTTTCATGAAGGAGACACAAAGCAAGGTTTGCGTTTCATGAAGGATGCGCAAACCGAAGTTTGCGTGTCATGCTGTATGCGCAAATCTGACTTAAACTCAGAATTTTTTTACCTTTTGAAGCCCTTTGACTCCCCCCTACACAAATGCACTAGATATGACAATTCAAATTAGCATTCATGTAAACAAAATCAGACACTCCCCCTCAAAAACAGATATAATCTTTGAAATACATTCTCTTTGTTTACTCCTCCTTCAATAATGCATAAACCCATTAAAATATATTTATGAGAACACAATGATCAAATAGTAATGTAGAAAGAAAAATATACTGAATGTAAATTTTGAAACAACTAAACATATAAAATTTTAAACACTAAACAAATAAAATTCTACAGAGTAAAATATTACAAATTTATCAATCATTTGAAATCAAACATATGTTGTAGGATACAAGAACAAGTTTCATTGCATATCAAGTTAAGACATGTTCAGTTTCAAAAACTTCCAGCAATCTATTCAGTGTGCTCACATGCGAATCTTCGATTAGCTTCAAGAAAATGCAATTCTAAAAATATTATAGAGAAGTTTGCATGTACTCACACTAAGCCATCAAGAATTAAGATATTCATAAATTTACAGATTTATCGCAACTCAAACATATCACCAAGTATCATGAGATGTGTGCTCATTGGCATCTTTTAGCATTGTGCACATTGGCATCTTAACATGAGTGTTCTCTTTGGCATCTTTTAAGCTCGTGCACTTTGGCATCTTTTTTAATCAAGAAGTTTATTAAGTAAAGAATCATGCCGTAAACGTAACTTTCTATCTGACCCTATTGCAGGATTTGGGTCAGCCGCTCCCAGACCAGAAGGCCTTAGGGGACTAGGTGTCAAGCACCCCTTGGAACTTACTCTCCTAGATCAGAAAGGCTACATCGACATATCCTAAACCCATTCATACCAGTAGAACATGACTTTCGATCTGATTCTATTGAAGGATTTCTGTTCGATCACTCCCAGACCAAATGACCTTAGGGGACCAGATGTCGAGCATCCCACGGAACTTACTTTCCCAAACCAGAAAGGTCACAGGTATAAACTTTTAAACTTAGTGATTTCTGTATTTTAAGAATTTATTATTCATCTCAATCACTCAGGTCAACATCTAAGTGCTTAGCCCATATTTTCATTCCGATCTATAATTCTGATTATTTAGGTAGTCTAAGCAAAGTAAACTATAAAAATTCCGAATCACACAACTTTAAAGCAGTAATAAAAGTTTCAAACATGTTGCTGACTTTTCAACTTTTGTAAGACTTGAAATTTGACCATATAAAAACTTTAATATAAGCAAAAGAACTTGAAAATTTATCCTAGACACATATTTTATTCAAAGGAAAGAAAAAATGTAAAACTTTACTTTATAGAATAAAATTTGTAAAGATTTAAACTTTTAATTAATATTTAGTTGGAACAAAATAAAATTCAACTATTTCATCTTTTACATAGAAGAAAATAAATTTGTGTCTCATATTAGAAGAAAAATTTGGGTAATACAAATTCATGAGTTAGATAAACAAGCTCAGATTCTTGAAACATTGAGAAAAACTAGAATACCATCATTATCAGAGATAAATGCAGCGGAATTAAAATTGATGTACTCACAGTATTTTATTTAGTCAGAAGCTTAATCATTGAAGAACGAGTTCTAAACTGTTGTGTTTAGAAGTCGATGTCTATGAAGTGCGGGTCCTGAGCTGAAGTACTCAGAAGCCAAAATCCTATTACTCACCCTTAACATGTGATGCCTGAAACTTTGAATCAGATAAAGATTTGGGAACCCACTTGAATTTGGGCCCGTGTTTGTTAGTTGCAGTTCGTATGGGGAAATAATAAGCAAAATTGACATTTAAAGCACGAGGAAAATGATCAGAGAAATAATCACAACTATCAGAAGAGAAGGCATAATCATCAGAACTAGAATCTGATGAAGAACATGAGACATGTTTTGATATTCGAATCATTTGCTTTATAGAGTATTTGGAAATCTTATTACATTGAGCAAATGAATCACTGTTATAAAGTTTGTCTACACATTTATCCTCATCAAAAATATGTTCATCAGATGTCCGCTTCTTTCTCCAGATTTGCTTCTTTGATCGAGTGCTCAAAGTCCTATTTGTAAGAATTATATCAGAAAAATTAGAACAATCAGAAAGAACTGTATCTTGTTTCTTTGACTTCTTTGACCGTCTTCTTTTACGCTTAGGTTTATAATATTGATCATTTAGCGTAAAAGAATCATCAAGAATTTTAGACTTAATATTTAAATCAGAAGAAATAAATTTATCCAAGCAACCAATCTGATCAACTAATAAATCTGAATTTGCCTCGGAGTTTGAATTATTTTGAGAAAAGATTTTAAAATTTTAAAATTCCTTTTTATTTTCCTTAAAATCAGAAGATAGGCTAGAAATAGAATCCGATTTTTGAGAAAATAATTTTTCTTCAAGACTTGACGTCATGAAAGAAAGAAAAATATCAGATTCATTTTTCTTCAAAATATTTTGATCTTCTATCTGATCTTCAAGATCTATGATTTTTCCTTCTAATATTAACAGAGGAGTATATTTCTTCGAATCATAAATGATTGGAGAAATATTTTCCTTATCAGTATCAGGTGCAAAAGGAGCAATAAAATCATTAGACATTGAAGATTTGATAGGAGATATATTATTTAAAACTCTTTTTCCTCTTCTTGATTTTTTAGGAAAATATTTTGCATTTTCAGACGTATAAACAAAAGGAATTTCATTTTTCTTGTTATTTATCCTTTTCTCATTTTCAAGATCTAACACTTCCTTTTCACTAGTCCAATGAAATTTGAACTGTGGACCATAATGTGCAAGTGTTAGATAGTCATATTTATATAAGGTGGGAACTTCGTCTATCACTTTGTTTAAACAATGAGGATTGTCAAAACCAAGTCCCCATCTTTGTTTTAAAGCCTCTTCACTCCTCGGTTTGTTCATATAAATTGTTTGTTCAGATTGGTCTCTTCGATAAAGTTTTTCTTCTAACTTATTTATTTTATCTGAAAAATCATCTTTTAAATTAGTCATAGCCGTCAAAGATTCAAGATAATTCTTATTTGAATTTTCCAAAACATCCAATTTCTTTTGAAAGATGTCTTTAGTATATTCTAAAATAGATTTTTCATCTTTCAAAGAAATTTTCAATTTATCAATCAAATCTGACTTTTCAGAATTTAAATTCTTTTCAGATAAGAGTTTTGAACGTAGATCAGATAAAGCAGTAATTATAATATTCATCTGAGAAGAAATGAAATTAAAATCAAATTCAGAGTATACCTCATCTTCATCAGATTCAGAATCATCTGACTGATCATCTCCGATTAAGCACATCTGAGTGATCTCGACCTTTGATACTTCATCATCGGAATAATCCAGCCAAAGTTCTTCCTCGGCCAACAAAGCAGTTCCGTTCTCTCTCTTTTCAGCCAGTTCCAATTTCTTGCGGTAGTAAGCTGAGTCCCTAACTTTCTTTGCTCGACACTCCTTTGAGTAGTGACCCGACTTTCCACAGTTATAACAAGATGCAGTCTTAGGCTCGGGCACTTTGACTGTAGAAGCAGAAGTGAAGCGTGAAGAGTTGGAACCTGATCTCGGTTGGAACTTCTTCTGGTAGTGTTGAGAAAGAAGGATCATTGCTTTCTGTAATGCCTCACCATCATCTTCAGTTGATCCGGTGTAAGCATTTTCAGACAATGCTTGTTCAGATAATTGCTTCATGAGAAGAGCAACCGGATCTACTGATTTCTTCTTTTTCTCTAATTTGACCTTCTTTTCTAACACCAAACTCTCATCAGTCGGCATAATCTCATATAATTCCTGAATTTGCATTGTTGAGATTCTGACATCATTCCTTAATTTGTGGCATGATTGATTCCACTCAGACTGAAGAGCATTAATGAATTTCAGATTTGTCTCAAGAGCAATCTTTTCCACTTTAATCTTTCTGAGATCATTAATCACAGTGCAAAACCGGTCAAAAGTCACCTTCAGAGATTCATTGTCCTTTGCCTTAAATTCCTCAAAGTTATTCATGAAACGTGTTTGGCGTATTTGAGTAGCAACTGATGACCCAAGCATGATCTTTTCTAATTGATTCCACATCATGTTTGGATTGTGTTTGAAACAATCAATTCGATTGTAGATTGAGTTAGGCAGAGCTAGCATCAAATTGGACTTAGCTTCTCTATCGGCTTTTTCGCGTTTAATTTCATCAGTAGTCAAAGGAATGTCATTTTTCGGCCTGACAAATGGTCCTTCAGTAAACGACTTCATCATATTTTCTCCATTTGTCTGACGCTCAATGAAATTTATGAACCTATCTTGCCACTGTGTAAACTCATCTTCGTTGATTAAGACTGGAGGACGAGTATCTGTTCCCAATTGCATCATCAGATCATTTGAGTAGAACCTAGCTTGGAAAGCAAACTTGGCAGAATCCATTGCTGATGTACCAGAAAATCAAAAATCAGATTGAATTAAAAAAAATCGAAAAATATTAAAAAATTGAAAATTTGAAAAACACTTGTTATGACACAAAGTTTAAAAAAAATAAAGATGACACACTAAAAAAATTTAAAAAACACTTGTTTTTTTTTTAAACTAAGTCAGGGAGACGCGCAAAGATGAGCTTTTCGAATGAAGTGAGACGCGCAAACTAGAGGTTTGCGTTTGAAGAGGGAGCCGTGAACTAAACTTTGCGACTGCTAAGAGAAACGCAAGATGACACTTTGCGTTTGAAGAGAAACGAAAACTGAGACTTTGCGTGTTGAACTTTGCGGGTGTGACTTTGCGGGTGTGACTTGAAACGCGAACTTGGCCTTTTCGGTTGAAGACAGAAACGCAAATCAAACTTTGCGTTTGTAGAGGGAAACGCAAATTTCACTTTGCGGGTTGAACTTGATACGCAAAGTAGCTTTGCGTTTCCAATGAGAACCGAAAACCTGAAAAATTCACTAACACAAAAGTTAGACACGCAAAATATATGAATGACACGCAAATTTATATGAATCACACGCAAACATATATGAATGAAACGCAAAGTTTAGATCTTGTGCAAACCGAACACAAAACACAAAAACTTCTAAAAAATCGATTACAACACCAAATTTGATGAAATTTCCTTTTACAAACTTGATCGAAAACAGATTTTCAACACATTTCAAAAAAATATTTCGATTAAAATCCACTAAAACTGAAAATCATGAATGTAACAGAACGAGAACTCGTTTTTCCAGAAAAATTCAATTTCTCAAAATCGATGAACTAAACTTGAATTTTATGCAAAACACTATTAAGCAAACACGATCGATTAACAAAAACGAGTCTAAAGAGACCAAAAACAACACAATTCGATCACAAACAGATCCAAATTTTATGAGAAATCAAGAAAACGAGATTTTCTTGAAAAATTCAAGAAAATCGATCAAATTTTCGATTTCAATCACAAATTCAGATACAGATAATGCAATCTCTCAATTCACTCAAGATTCAGTTGGCTCTGATACCAATTGAGAGTCCAAGATCACTGATTCTTAGAGAGAGAAAGTAGAGAGAGAGTAACAATGGAGCGCAAAGCAATGTATTGAATGAATAGTGCGTGTGTTCCTTTCAAGGAACAAGACCAAAGGGACTTAAATACCCTTGGTCAGATACAACACTGATAAGACACTAAACACTGTATTTGACCAAGCTCTATAAATACAATGATTACTATAAAATCAGACCTAACAAGGGTGTATGCGAATTGTTCAAGATAAAAAATTTTCCAAGTACATATTTCGTATGTCTCTGTCGTGCGAAAAGTGGAAACAAAAAGTTGTAGTTCTTTGAATTCTAAGTATAGAATTCAAAGATAGTGGTGTACGAATTCTTAGAATTTGTATCTAGGTTTGTGCGAATTGGTGGAGTTCTGTGAATTCTGTGTGTGAATTCTGAGTTGTATTGGTGTGCGAATCCTGAATTGTGCTTGTATGCGAATTCTGAAGTTTATTTTGTGTGCGAATTGTGTCCTGCGAATTCTAGGTCTGCGAATTGTTTTTGATCTTATTGTCGTGTGCGAATTCCATACTTAGGAAATTTTTAGAAATTTTATTTTCTGAAAATTCTTTCTAAGCTTTTATGTATTTTGATTTCACTTGAACTAACGATCATTTCAAGTTCTTTTTAAATCAGTGTATTTCAAGATGAGTCTTTCTGATGATGATGAAGAAAACATTGCAAAACTCAAAACAGAGATCAAAAATCTTGTTTCATCAGTTGGACACTATTCAAAGCGATCAAAAAGATATCATGATGAAAAGAGGTTGCTAAAAGAAGAAGTCGATGCATTAAAGAACATTAATGTGGATCTTCTGAAGCAGATCTCTGACTCTCAGCAATTGAAAGATGGCGAGAGCATTGAAGAGAAAGTACAGAATCTGGAAACTGAGAACACTGAGTTGAAGAGCAAGATCTCAGACTTGGAAGATCAAATTGTCAAAATCCAGCAAACAGAGTTTGTTAAGAAGAATGAAGAGAAAGTTAAGGATTTGGAGTGTGCTAATGAAGAACTGATAAAGAAGATTTCTGAGTTGGAACAACAAATTGCTAAAGAGAGATCAGAATTTGATAAAGAAAAGAGAAGATTTGCTTAGAAGTTCTCAGAGTTTTCACGGAAATGTTTTGAAGAAAAGAAAGTTGTTGAGCTTAAATGTACAAAACTTTCTCAACAAGTAACGGACTTTGAAAAAGTGATCATAATGGAAAGAGACAATTTTGATAAAGAAAAGAAGGCAATTGAACAGAAAAATGTTGGAATCTTCAAAGAAATATCTGGTCAGAGAAAGAATGTCGAGAAGAACTTTGAAGAAGAAAGAAATATTTTTGAGGCAGAAATAAGAAAGCTTACTGAAAAGCTATCCGAACTATCTACAAGTGCTTTGAAAGATCAGAAAACGAAGTCTGGATTCCAGAAAGAGATTGACCTACTCATCAAAGAAAGAGAAAGTTTATCTTCAAAGATAAAAGAGCTTGAAGAAATTGTTTCTAAGGTGGTGGTGACTGAGCAGAAGACTCCAGATTCAATTATTTACTCACCTAGAGATGATTCACCTGATTCTGAATGTTCATTCAAGATAGCTGCAAGTTCACATCATAGAACTGTTTCAACAAAAAGGTTAGTTAATTCATATGATCAGATTCGTACTACTAACCTTTTCTATGATAGAAATGTGGATGGTTAAGGTACATACAAGAGAAGAAGGAATAGAGAAGAAAAGTTGGTCCGGAGAGTGAAACCAACTTCTGATGAAAAGAATGGTGAGAAGAAAGGTATGAAATCATTTGTACATGCACCACAAGCCAAGAAGAACAATGTGCGAAAAGGTAAAGTTGAGTTTGTTTATTCGAGAAATCAATTACTCAGGATAGCTCATAAGAAGAATTATTGTTCTTATTGTTATATATATGATTTTGTTCATAAAACAAGTGATCATTACTGGTATGGTTCTTATTCTATTACTCCTAATAGAACTGCAACTAACAAACATGGACCCAAATAACAGTGGGTACCAAAGCCAAAAAATGAATATGTGTTGCAGGCACCTCAAGTCAAGGGGCAGTAAGAGAACCATGGCTCTTGAATAACACAGTTCAAGACACGTACTTCAATGTCAAGGAGTTTGACTTCTAAACACAACAGTTTAGGACTCGTACTTCAACGATCAAAAGAGAGTATACTCCAGTGCATATATGAGATTGTACTCCGATGCATAAATGAGATGATCAACCTTCAAGGGGAAGTACATATTTTTCCTGATTATTAAATACTATGAAAGCAATATTTCAGGGGGAGTATATGACTTCTGATTACATCTGATCAGAACTCGTTCTTAACATGTTTTAATGCTTTATGTCTTTATTTTTCAATAAAGTTTTTGTGAATAAAGCTTTGTACTTTGACATACTCTTTGACTGATGCAGATTTGATAGGGAACTTAAACGATCATATTTAATATGACTTTCGAGCTGACTTCATGAGATTTAAGACTGAACAGAAGGTTTACTTCTAATCTTAATCGCATACGTGTCTGAAAGAAGGACAACTTTCAGATATGAAAACATGTTCTTAAATGTTCAAACTACTTCTTATTCTCAAAATGATTTCATGAATTTAGAAGTGTGATTTTAAATGTTTTCATTTTCATGAGCTTAATTGTTTGAATAAATCGTGTGTTTCCAAAGATAAATACTTGTGTTTTATCTTTTCTATATATTGTGAAGTATTCACACACACCGGTTTACTATTCTGTTGGAAATGTTCTTACCATGTCTCATATTGAAACTAATTTTCGATGGTAAGACACCCCGATTGAATTTCAAAGAATATTGAGTGTTGATTCATTTCAAAACGTTTCTTTCAAGAATGTCTATATTTTGATTTGTATAGACAAAATCCGATTTTTCTTGTCCTAAACCTTAATTGATAAATCATTCATAAATGATTAAATATGTCAGATTTTGATCTTTTTCATACAGTGTCAGATTTTCATTCAATATACTTGTTTTGAAAGATATTCTATGATAAACATGCTCAAATCTTAATGATTATCTTTATGAGCATACATACATCTGACATATATTTCACATTGTACTTTAACTGAAAAGTTAAACCGTTTGAGCAACATTATGCTTTTAGGATTATATGGGTTCATTGTGTGAGCTTAATAGAACTTCTATGGATTCACGTTAACCAGTGTTTCCTACCTATGAAGTTAATCCTTGAGTGATCAAAAGTGTGAGGAGTAAATATATGAGTGTGGGTGTGATGAGGTAAAATGAAAAAGAGAGTTTGGTTAGAAGGGAGCTCATTGATTAAAAAGAAAGAGGGTGAGATAACAGAGTAAAAGAATATCAAACTTTGCACCAAACTTTTTCTGAGTCGGGCAACCACATTTCTGATGGTTTCATAACTTTTTGGTGAACGTCAATGAAAAAGGCAGCTAGCCCATGCCAACTCTTGACTTAACCCCACCAGCCACTCATCTTTTTTCTTAAAAAGAAGATGTTTCAATTTTTAAAAGGGGACGCAACATATAATTTATCTGATTTTCATTTGGAAAATCTAGATATTGAAAAAGAAGGAAGTTTGCCCCACCTTCGCACTTCGATCATGCACAATTGAGTCTGTGTTATACTATTGTTGTCTCAATGGTTTACACAATTTTGAGCCTAACAAAAGCAATCATCAGTGATTAATTCTTTCAAACACAAGCATGAACACACATGAAATTCGTTTTTCTGTCCAAACGTTCATAGAATAAACTTGTGTTATTTGATGATTGAATGGAAGACCTGGGGGAGTGAACGTCAAAAAGCGCCTTTCCAATGTGTATTCGTTACACACAGACACAGTGACTTAGTGATATTGACAGACATTTTAACTGATTCATTTGTTGATTCAAGTGTTACACTCATAATTTGTCTGAATTTGCAAATATTTAGATGAATATATTTTGGATCGATAGATGGTCAGAGGCTCTTGTGAAAGATCAGTGGTCAGATCATAATGTTACGGACATTTCTTGGGAAAGTTTTGATGATTTCAATGCCACAATCATCAAAAAGGGGGAGAGAGAATCAAGAAATGTTTGAAGTGGAGAAGAAAAGTTCAAGAAATGCAAATTTTGAAGAAAGTTTATTGAAAGTTTGTGTCAAAGATTGCAAGTATTGCTGAAGACTGTACAAGTTTGAAAGAGAAAATTCAAAGATTTCTGAAAGCAAGCTAGATTTTACTAAAATTTTCTTTGAAGACAATTTGCTGAAGCAAACTGAGCTAAACCTGAAGATAATTTCTTTTTGAAGCCTGAAAGAGGTTTCTTATTACCTTGGAGGAGAATGTTAAAGTCGATTGCAAAAGATGTTGTACAAAGGTTTTGGAGAGGTTACATAATGATTGAAGTTTGATTATGAAAAAGGGAAGATTGTAATTTTGTGCTTCAATGCTGATTTACTGAAAGAAATGTCAAAGGGGAGATTGTATATCAAAATCTTTTTAGAGATGATCTTGATCCAAAGGGGGAGAATGTTAGTGCATATATTTGTTGGATACAAGTGTAACGCCCTAAAAACAGAGTAAATTAAAACCTGGAAAACCTGGCAACATGACATTCGTATTGATATAAACCTCCCATAAAAGGGATCAATCCTTGAGACTTTACAAAACCTGTACAGATATAGGGTTCATCAACAAACTAATCTAGACACCAATATCAAGATTACATCAGTTGACAATCCATAATTCATCAAAAAAATGGGACTTAACAAATGCCCAGATACAATACTAGTCATCTCAAAATGCCTCGAGACTAAACCCGTCTCTCCAAAACCCCGACAACCCACCGCTAAGGGAAACCTGTTATACACATCATTTGAGAAAAAGTGTTAGGCTTAAAGCCTAGTGAGAACATACAGTTCATAAATCTCAATAGATATAATCAAATGCATCAAAGTGAATCTTTTCAAAGGTTTAGTTATGCAAAATACAATTCTTTGATAATAAATGGACAACCGGTCCAAAACACATCTTCCGATGACGAGGATTACCCGATTTACCAAGGAATATCATGGAACACAAAGTAAGCCACGGATCCGAGTTATGAGCTAAATACATGGAACCATGGCCACGAACGCTTCGGTCCGTACAACGATGTGAGGGAGGGCCCCCGAGGAACCATGTCATACTCGTTCGTTAGACTACATTTGACCCATGGCTAGTAACCGGTCTCACATAACCGTACCAAGTTGCCCCCGAGGATCAAATGTATCTAAGTACAACAGAAGGGGCATATCCTTCCCAGCCGTAAGTCGACTCGATACCTAGGGATCCACTTGTATAGTCATGACTTGTCACAATATTTCATGTGACCAACAAAGCTAGATAAATAGCTATCAACACATTTATATTTCAAAATGCCATTTTTCCAGACCAACTGCTGGTAAGAAAGATAATCGTAAAACCAGTTTATATACATTCTTTCAATAAGCCACAAACATGGGAAAGTAAAACATCATTTTACTTCTGATAAGGCGGAACCCGTCATTTTAGTCAATACTGATCGGGAACCCCGAAAATCACCAAAAACTTCATTTATATCAAAATGTAGAGAACATAAAATCATACCGTAGAAATACTTCAGATTTCGCAAATAAGAGTTTTGACATGTATAAAGTTTGTAAAATGGTAGTAGGAACTCACCAGTAGGTTTCAGAAAAAAACCCGAAAACCAGATAACGATCACGACGCAGAGGTGAAGCTTAAAACACCGAAACCTCGGATCTAACACCAATGTTTATTACCAAACTCTAGAGAGAGAGAGAACGATTTAGAGAGATAGAGAAGAGAGAGAGAGGAGATCCTGAGAAATGAGATATTTTGGGTCAAAACCCTTAAGTCGGCCAGGCAACTACGCGGGTTATGCCGCGACTTCAACTCGCGGCATAACTCGCCCGTGTCCAAAACCCAAAATCATCCAGTGGGTTTCGCGGGTTGTGCCGCGACCTCTAGTCGCGGTGCAACTCGCGTAGTTCACTGCTTGTTTCCAAAAATTCTCAGAAATCCACTTCAACTACAAACCAAACACGGTGATAATGACAACAGCTAAACACAAGATTACAACGATATGCATAAAGAAAATCCAGGGTGTTACAATCCTCCCCAACTTGGGAATGATTTCGTCCCCGAAATCCAAACTATACAAAAAGATGAGGATATCTTCACTTCATATCCTCTTCGGATTCCCACGTCACATTTGCTCCTCGGTGATGCTTCCACTGCACCTTGACCAAAGTGACTTCTTTATGACGCAACTTCTTAGACTTTCTCACTAAGATGGCGTCGGGTTCTTCCACACAACGGTTACCTTCGTCTACCCTTAACTCTGAAAGGGGAATGACGCTGTCTTGTACCGCCAAACATTTCCGGAGGTAGAAAACATGAAACGTGTTGTGTATTTTGCTCAACTCCGGTGGCAGTTCCAACTGGTAGGCTTGCAAACCCACCCGCTTAAGCACTTTGAAAGGTCCGAGGAAACGGGGACTCAGCTTCCCACATTTTCCGAACCGTATAATGCCCTTCCATGGCGACACCTTAAGCATAACGTGGTCGCCTACTTGGAATTCCATCGGTCGCCTCTTCTTATCGGCATAGCTTTTCTGACGATCCTGAGCCGCTTTCATTCTTTCACGAATGCACTTGACCTTATCGGCAGTCTCTTGCACGATTTCAGGCTCGGCGAACTGCTTTTCTCCCGCTTCAAGCCAGCACACGGGAGTTTGGCACTTTCGCCCATACTATGCCTCAAAAGGTGCCATCCCAATACTCGAGTGGTAGCTATTGTTGTAAGCAAACTCCACCAAAGGCAGGTGAGAGTCCCAACTACCCCCGAAATCGATGATACAAGACCTCAACATGTCTTCCAAGGTTTGGATCGTTCTCTCGCTTTGCCCGTCGGTCTGTGGATGTTAAGCCGTACTCAACTTAACTCGTGTACCAAGCTCTTTCTGAAACCCATCCCAGAAGTTCGAAGTGAACCGACTGTCGCGATCCGACACGATCGACAAAGGTATTCCATGCCTCGAGACCACTTCATCGATATAAAGTTTTGCTAACATATCCATCGGTAAAGTCTCGCGCATAGGCAAGAAGTGAGCACTCTTTGTCAATCTATCAACTATCACCCAAATGGTATAATGACCTCGAAGAGTTTTAGGCAACTTTGTCACGAAGTCCATGATGATATGATCCCACTTCCATTCGGGAATCTCTAAAGACTGTAGACTCCCATATGGTCGCTGGTGTTCGGCCTTAACTTGCGAACACGTCACACAACGCTCAACGTAACGCGCCACGTCAAGTTTCATTACCGGCCACCAATAGTGCAGCTTCAAGTCCCTGTACATCTTTGTACTCCCCGGATGAATGGAATACTTGGACTTGTGTGCATCTTCAAGAAACAGATCACGGTTACCCCCAAGCTTGGGTACCCACACGCGGCCGTTGAACAGTTTTACCCCACGGATATCTTCCGTTAAGAGCAAACGCTGTTTTGTCATGACTTCCTCTTTGAGGTCCTCTTTTACTAAAGCTTCAACTTGCGATGCTTTGATCTTTTCAACAAGACTAGACACCAATTCGATTCTCGAATGGGTAGCCCGAATACATCCACTATAGTCCTTCCGACTTAACGTATCGGCTACCACGTTTGCCTTACCAGGATGGTAAAGCAACTCACAGTCGTAATCCTTGAGTTACTCGAGCCACCGCCTTTGCCTCATATTAAGCTCTTTCTGATCAAAGACATACTTCAGGCTCTTGTGATCCGTGTATAGAGTGCATTTCGTGCCGTAGAGGTAATGTCGCCAAAGTTTCAAAGCGAACACCACCGCCGCTAACTCCAGATCATGGGTTGGATAATTCTGCTCGTGTAATTTAAGCTGCCTCGAGGCATAAGTGATCACCTTGCCTCGTTGCATCAACACACAACCCAGTCCCATCTTTGAAGCGTCGCTGTAAACCACGAAATCTTCCGATCCTTCAGGTAACGTCAAGATCGGAGCTTCACACAACTTATTTTGAAGGATTCGGAACGCCTTCTCTTGGGTTTCGGTCCATTCAAACTTCACATTCTTTCGAGTCAGAACTGTCAAGGAAGAAGCGATCTTTGAAAAGTCTTGAATAAATCTCCTGTAGTATCCCGCCAGACCCAAGAAACTTCGGATCTCGGACGGACTCTTAGGAGGCTCCCAATTCATCATAGCTTCAATCTTGGAGGGGTCTACTTTCACTCCTACCCGAGAGACTACGTGACCCAAAAACTGTACTTCTTTAAGCCAAAAGTCGCACTTGGAAAACTTGGCATAAAACCTTTCTTTTCTCAATACCTCCAGAACTTCACGTAAATGTTGCTCGTGATCTGACTCACTCTTGGAGTACACGAGTATGTCATCAATGAATACAATGACCGACTTGTCGAGGAATGGTCGGCACACTCTATTCATTAAGTCCATAAACACAGCTGGTGCGTTCGTTAGACCAAAAGGCATTACAAGAAACTCGTAATGGCCGTAACGCGTTCTGAAAGCCGTCTTCGGAACATCTTATTCTCTTACCTTCACTTGGTGATAACTCGAACGTAAGTCAATTTTGGAAAAACAACCCGCTCCTTGAAGTTGATCGAACAAGTCGTCTATTCTCGGAAGCAGATATCTGTTCTTTACTGTAGCTTTATTCAACTCACGATAGTCAATGCACATTCTCATTGTGCCATCCTTCTTCTTGACAAATAAGACCGGAGCTCCCCAAGGTGACGAACTCAGTCTTATAAAGCCTTTCTCCAATAGCTCTTGGAGTTGTGCCACCATCTCTTGCATTTCTGATGGCGCTAAACGGTAAGGAGCTTTAGCAATTGGTGCTGCTCCAGGCACAAGATCAATCCGAAACTCTACCTGCCGATCGGGTGGTAACCCGGGCAAGTCGTCTGGAAAGATATCTGGAAACTCACGCACAATCTTCACATCTTCCAGCTTTGATTTCTCTAACTTGGCATCGATCACATAGGCTAAGAAAGACGAACCTCCTTTTACTAAGCACTTGCGTGCTTTTGCCACTGTGATTATTGCTACTTCTCCTTTTCTCTTTTCACCATAGATGACAACGACTTCGCCAGAGGGGTTGGGAAGTCGAATCAACTTCTTAGAACATACGATCTCGGCATGATTGTTTAACAACCAATCCATGCCGACCATGACATCAAAACCCCTGATTAACATCGGCAATAGATCGATCGAGAATTCTCTCCCTTCGATATTAAGAGTACACTGCTTCAGAATATCGTGGATCAGAACTTGACTACCATCAGCTATTTCTACCACTAATGCATCCTCAAGACTAGTAGTGGGCATAGAAGTTTTCTGACGGAACAATTCAGATACGAAAGAGAAACTGGCACCCGTATCGAATAAAATACGAGCAGGTACAGAGTTAATAAGAAAAGTACCCGATACCACATCAGCGGATGCCCTGGCCTCATCGGCCGTCATCTGAAAAGCTCGACCCGGAACCCTCGGAGGGTTCTCCTTCTTTGCCTCCACACTACCCGACTTGAGCTTCGGGCAATCTCTCTTCACATGCCCCGGTGCCTTACACTCGAAGCAGACCATCCCCACAACAGAACAGTCGCGGGCGGTGTGATCATTCTTACCACACTTGAAGCAAAATCTAGAAGTGGAGTTACAGTTACCATGGTGCTTGGGTCGACACTACGGGCACCACTTTGCTTCTTGATAATTGTTGAAGTTGCGGTTTCCGAAAAAAGGTCGGACCCGCTTGGAAGGTACTGAACTGCTCTCCCACTTCCTCTTATCAGACACCACCACTGCTTTCTCAGATTTGCTTCTCGCGAACATTTCTTCCATGAACTGAGCTTCCTCGACCATCTCTCGGAGGTTGGAAGCTTTGGAATTGTGGACCATAGATTGCATGTCCGCGGGTAGGCCATTCAGATAGGCCTTCATCTTATCCTTCTCTGTTGGGGCAGCGTGCCCCACCAGATCAAGCTTCTCCATGAACTGACGGGTGTACTCCCTCACTGTCAGGCTTCCCTTTACCAGAGACCGGAATTCTTTCTCAATTCGGTCCATTGTTCTTTCATTGCAGAATTCTTCTAACAATTTTTTCTTGAACTCGGCCCAAGACAACTGAGCCAACACTGCAGGATTTAGGGTGGATTGGATGACATTCCACCAAATGAGCGCAGTATCCCTCAGCAGTTGGGTACCGAACCGCACTCTCTGATCATCTCCGCATTCGGAAGAGCCAAAAGCTTGCTCGACCGCTCGAATCCACTTCACACACAAGATTGGGTCGTCGGAACCAGAGAACTCTGGTGGTCCGCAACCCAGAAAGGACTTGTAGGAAAAACTTTTCCTACTTCCCGGAGCACCAACAATCCCGTGCTCCTCAGCCCTTACCCCAGCACCAACGCCTCCAGGACCCGCTACAATGTTTTCCACAACCGTCTCACTCCTCCGATTGTTCACATCGCAGTCCTCAATCACCTTAAGCAGAAACTCTTGCTGCTTTGCCATCTCTTCCCTCATTGCCAACATCATGCTGGTCATCAACTCAGACGGGGAACTAGCATCCCTGATGACTGGGTGGGATGAAGCCAGGTCTACACGCGGAATGACCTCTCGCCCCCCACCTAGTATTTGTTGAACAGGTGGACGCACAACAACCTCAACTCCCTCCGGTTGGTCAGCGGTGGAGGTTGTCGCTTCTAAACCATCAACACGCGTACGCGGTCTACCACGTGTATTCACCATACTGAACTGCTTCACAGAATAGAGAAAGAGATAAGAGAGAGATTGAATAAACACAAAGGAAACGTACTAACACAATACCAATCGTCATAGCAATAGAAATTCAAGCACTCTTACGTACGATATCCTCATAATAACATTAGCTAAGTGATATTATGAACATATAACACATAAAGGTTCTCGTCATGATCACCACAACGCCTGATAAACGTACTTTCCATTGACTCTAAGATTAACCCATCTTAGAAGCTCTACCCAATCTCACGGATCAATTCTTATCGTACTCGGTCTAAGTCTAGACATCTTACATTCATGCCTAGTTCGCTTAAACTAGGGCTCTGATACCAACTTGTAACGCCCTAAAAATCAGAGTAAATTAAAACCTGGAAAACCTGGCAACATGACATTCGTATTGATATAAACCTCCCATAAAGGGGATCAGTCCTTGAGACTTTACAAAACCTGTACAGATATAGGGTTCATCAACAAACTAATCTAGACACCTATATCAAGATTACATTAGTTGACAATCCATAATTCATCAAAAAAATGGGACTTAACAAATGCCCAGATACAATACTAGTCATCTCAAAATGCCTTGAGACTAAACCCGTCTCTCCAAAACCCCGGCAACCCACCGCTAAGGGAAACCTGTTATACACATCATTTGAGAAAAAGTGTTAGGCTTAAAGCCTAGTGAGAACATACAGTTCATAAATCTCAATAGATATAATCAAATGCATCAAAGTGAATCTTTTCAAAGGTTTAGTTATGCAAAATACAGTTCTTTGATAATAAATGGACAACCGGTCCAAAACACATCTTCCGATGACGGGGATTACCCGATTTACCAAGGAATATCGTGGAACACAAAGTAAGCCACAAATCCGAGTTATGAGCTAAATACATGGAACCATGGCCACGAACGCTTCGGTCCGTACAACGATGTGAGGGAGGGCCCCCGAGGAACCATGTCATACTCGTTCGTTAGACTACATTTGACCCATGGCTAGTAACCGGTCTCACATAACCGTACCAAGTTGCCCCCGAGGATCAAATGTATCTAAGTACAACAGAAGGGGCATATCCTTCCCAGCCGTAAGTCGACTCGATACCTAGGGATCCACTAGTATAGTCATGACTTGTCACAATATTTCATGTGACCAACAAAGCTAGATAAATAGCTATCAACACATTTATATTTCAAAATGCCATTTTTCCAGACCAACTGCTGGTAAGAAAGATAATCGTAAAACCAATTTATATACATTCTTTCAATAAGCCACAAACTTGGGCAAGTAAAACATCATTTTACTTCTGATAAGGCGGAACCCGTCATTTTAGTCAATACTGATCAGGAACCCCGAAAATCACCAAAAACTTCATTTATATCAAAATGTAGAGAACATAAAATCATACCGTAGAAATACTTCGGATTTCGCAAATAAGAGTTTTGACATGTATAAAGTTTGTAAAATGGTAGTAGGAACTCACCAGTAGGTTTCAGAATAAAACCCGAAAACCAGATAACGATCACGACGCAGAGGTGAAGCTTAAAACACCGAAACCTCGGATCTAACACCAATGTTTATTACTAAACTCTAGAGAGAGAGAGAGAGAGAAGAGAGAGAGAGGAGATCCTGAGAAATGAGATATTTTGGGTCAAAACCCTTAAGTTGGCCAGGCAACTACGCGGGTTATGCCGCGACTTCAACTCGCGGCATAACTCACCCGTGTCCAAAACCCAAAATCATCCGGTGGGTTTCGCGGGTTGTGTCGCGACCTCTAGTCGCGGTGCAACTCACGTAGTTCACTTCTTCTTCCCAAAAATTCTCAGAAATCTACTTCAACTACAAACCAAACACGGTGATAACGACAACAGCTAAACACAAGATTACAACGATATGTATAAAGAAAATCCAGGGTGTTACAACAAGATCATGAGGACTAAAGATTGAAAGTCAAAGCAAGTCAAAGCTCAAGTCAACTCTCAAGCAGAAAGTCAAAGTCTATTTGTAATAAATGTAAAAGTTAAAGTGTTGTGTTTTAGTTTTGTTTTATGTTGTGCGCGTGTGTTAAATAGTGATATGACTTAGAGTAGTTGTAAGAAGTTGTAAGTGTGGCATTGTAATTGTAAGAAGTACGCGGACATAGATTCTAGAAAGAGAAAGTGTCAGAAACCTTCTGTATACGAAATCCTTGATTAAAATTGTATAACAAGTTGATTGTTGAATTGTTCTCATCTTGTTGTTATTGTTAAACTGTGATTAGAACTTGAAATTTAGGGACTAATAAACTTGCTAATACAAGAACTTCCTGTGCAGCAAGCCACCAGAGTTTTCGGGAACCGACAACCCGGTAGTGTGCATGAATTGGATCCAAGAGATGGAGCAAGCATTTGACGCTAGTAAGTGTGAGGAGGGACAAAAGGTGAAGTTCGCCTCCCACTTGCTGAGGGGTCAGACTCTTACTTGGTAGAACGTTACCAAGTCCACTCATGGAACTGCTCTCACCTCATCACTATCATGGGATGCTTTCAAAAGGAAAGTGATGGATGAAAACTGTAATGAAAGGGCGATCGACCGGATAGAGGAAGATTTCGATCTCTTAAGAAAGGAAACATGTTAGTAAGAGAATATTCCAATCTCTTTATTAAGAAGCTGGACTTAGTGGGACATGTCATTCCGAGCGAGAGGGATAGAGTCAAGGATTATTTGAAAGGGCTATCGGCCGATATGAAGGCGATGGTCCGAAGTTCTAGAGCCTCCACCCTCCAAGAGGCAATTGAAGAATCGCAATTTATGGAAGTTATTTATGCTCAAAATATTGAAGAAGAGACAGAGATCAAAAAATAGAGGAAATGGGAGGACCGGTGGAGTCCACCCCGAGGACACAATGACCGTGGTGATGAAAAAGAAGTTGGTCATCGTAGGAAGTCGAAATGGTGCTAGGAATGTCGAGTCAAACATGCGGGTAGGTGTAATCCCAATCCTTCATCGTGTCTCAAATGTGGGAAGTTGGGTCACTCCCACCGAGACTGCTACATCAAGGGCATAATCTGCTTTGAGTGTAAGGACTGTCCTCATGCAAGAACTGCTGATGGGTTGGGCAGCAAGCATAGTATGTCGAGGCGTGAGTGGTATATCGGTGGCGGCATGTATGTTCCCCTTTGGTTATATTCTTTTGTTAGTGTTCATGTTTGGATTAGAGTCTTTGCTAGTATTGTCTGCCAGTTTCTAGGCTCGATGCTAGAGGTCGATATTTCAGTGTCCTGAGGAGCCCTAGAGAGTCGGTAAGGGACTTTGGAAGTTTAAGTCGAGTGGCCGGAGCTAGAATTGATATTAGGAAGTGTAGGGTTTTAAAAGATAAGTTCAAGGGTTTGGTAATCGATCGATGTTGTTCGTTTAGCTTGGGAATTCATTATAAAATCGTAAATCGAAGAACTAGTAATCGGGGTCATGGTATTTTGGTGTGTCTTAAGGGGGGAAATTCTCTTGAGGCAAGCAGAGTGTCGGATTGGCTTAGAGGAACCAAGGGAATTTTTTCACCCGTACTCGTAGGATGAACCGTGAAGGTTATAGTATCAGGTATTGTTAGCACACCCAAAGTTTTACAATCAACCGCTGAGGAAATCATGCTTTCTAAAGGAGATAGTAAAGAAGTAAGGGATGACAGTTAGTCGTGTCGTGCGAGGAAGATATGTTTGATGTTTTGGAAGATTCTGTTGAGCGAAAGCCCGAAGAAATCAATAACATCTATGAATCAGGCAAATCGAGGCTATTGTGAAGTTATTAATCTAACCAAATCCTAGGCTTAAGATTTTGATGTAATGGAAGAAAAGACACCCTCAATCGTGAGGGGTTTGAATCTTTTCTTAAGCGGTACCGGTGCTCGGTCAATTATGACCAAGTGAACGAGTTGGTGTGCAGTCGACTAACAGTCGGGTTAGACTTTCTAGACAGGAATTGAGACTAAGATGGTAAGTGCCATAGGGATCGTGGTGGAAATTGAGACGCTTATTAACCCTAAGAAAGATTGGAAGACCTTAGTGATCTTATTAAGATTTTGTGTTAAGGACTTTGCTTGGAAACTGGGGTTGAAGTTTTATGTTAGCAGGGTAGACTTTCTTGCAGCTTGTTAGAGCGTTGGGTAGGTGGGAATCATTGGTTATACTAAGAATGATCTTAGAGAAGTGGGAGATGATCCTATGTTGAGGCCTCGCTAGAGAGCCTAGTAGTTAAGACTATCCTCAGGGATGTTCTTAGCCTTGGTATTCTTGATCGGAAGATCCTAGTGGGGGATCTATCGGGGATTGTGACTGATGGGGTATATGGGAACATTCTGAGATTGGCAAGACGACGAATCTCTATGGAACCTTGAGGAGCAAGGAATAGTTAAAAGTCTGATAGGTAATTATTCGCCTAACCTTTCGAGTGGAGGGATGTATAAAAATGAGTGTTATCTATGAAGGTGATGGATTCCCTTTCCGTGACCTTTGTCTCGATAATCATGATGGTATCTTGTTCGATTGTTTGGTGGGGAATATTGATGGCAAAGGACCTAATGTTATTTGTCTAAGAAGTCCAAATTTGGTATGGAAAGCTATTGGTAATTTCATAGGTCGGAGAACTATCCATACCTCGGAAAACCCATCAAATCACTCTCGAAAGATGTTCCCGATCTCAAGAATTCGAGGACGAACTCATTTCCAAGGTGGGAAGGATTTTAACACCCGTAAATTTCTATTTGGCAAAGTCAATCCTTTGAGAAATTCTTGCTTTCTGTCATGGAATTTCATCCCTTATGTCTTACCTGTTAAGCCTTATTGTGTCAAGGGTACTCCGGGTGGAAAATAGGAAAGAAGGGGGTTCGGTACACTCTGGGTGAGAGTGCCCGTGAGAGTGACATTGGTCACAATTGCGGGGCACAATCGCTAGCACGGGTGTGCCCACGGTACATTTTTGGCGAGAGTGCCCTGGGCACAATCGTCGTCGGCCTCCGGCAGGTTAAAAAGCCCTTTTTCTTCAATTCAATCCCCATTTAATTTCTCACCCTTTCACCCTAAACTCTCTCAACTCTCCAAGCCACTCCAATGTCGGTTTAGGGTGCATCCAAGGCTCCATATTCCTTACTTCTTCAATTTTGGACCTCATCAATGGTGGGATTTGGATACTACACTAAGAGTTCTTCATCTTCATTTCCATTTCAAGAATTCTTAAGTTTTAGGGTTTGACCAAACCCTTTTTCCCTTCCTTGAGTGCTTTGGGATTTGAGATCACATTAGTGACCTAGAAGTATATTGTGGGTGTATTCAAGTTGTAAGTAAGGTAACCTCTTCTTTTCCTTCACCTAAGAAATTAGGGTTTGTTGGTTATCTTTTCTTCCTATTTGTTGGATATGGGTTTAACTTAGGAACTTTTGTAGCTAAGGTTTGTTGGGTAACTTGGAGCTAGTGAAGGGAATCAAGATCTCATTCTAGAAACTCAAGCTTTGTGGGTAAAACCTAGATTTAGTCTAAATCTAGCAAGGTGAGTTCTAGTTGCTTTACAAAACTATATACATGTCAAAATATAAATGTTTTGGGTTTTAAACATACATTTATGAGCTCACTTCACATTTAATGAATTTGGTGATTTTAGCATTCTTGTGCATATTGAGTTGCTAAATGGTTATAAACGATTTTACCATACGATATTGGGTGTTTTGTCCATCAAAAAGGGATGTTGACCCACTATTAAACATTTATTGGATGTTTGAAGGATTGAGTAGCTCACGTCATCTATTTTCTAATATTTGTAAAATGGGTTACAAAGGGTTTCAAATGGAATGATTTTAAGAATGTCGGAATCTTATGGATAAGTATCTTGGTTATGGTTTTTTTTTGGGTTTTGCCCAACTTACGAGTTTTGGGTATCGGAACTTTAAACTCATTTGATTTTAAAGTGTGAGTTATTGGAAACGGTCATCCTTTGACCTTATATATATTTTGGAAAAATGTGAACTTTACGATTTAGGCCTTGGGCCAATTATATTTGAAATAATAGTCCGTTTTGGAAAAGTTGTACATCGGCGTATGTAGCCAGATTGGCTTTATCTAATTACCAAGCGTTTTATGATGTCCTTATGACTTGGCTTATACTCTAAGGAGTTTTGGGACATTGTCCAGTTTAAATGGCTCAATGGAGCATTTTATGGAAATGTAACTATTATACAAATGTTGGTTATTACATGTTTGAATGCATTAATTCATTCATTTGGAGTCATGTAATGTTTAGACTGTAATGCATTGGATCAATAGGCATAAGAGTCGTTGTTCATCATGGAGTCTTGTTGTCCATGTTTGAGTCTAGTGAGTGGTCCCCGAGTTATGTTTTATGTAAGCTTGCGGTGGTGCTCTTGGAGAGTCGTATACGGAGCTTAGTCTTACGGTGGTGCCCATGGTGAGTCGGATACGGGGATGTGTGACTTTTGTGGTGAAACTCATCTAGAGGTCGAGTAGACTAGGGTTATTTGGGTATCTTGTGGTGGTTGGTCAATGGAGCCGTATACGAGGATCCATGACCCGTAGTGAATATCGTGAACATTGATAAGTGGCTTAACTTTGTGTTCCGCCACATTCGATGGAATTCGGGTCTCCCCCGTCACCGAAAGGTGTTATTTTCGGGTATTCCCTTACCCATATTTTCGGTGTTGAAACGTACCATTTATTTATATAAATAACTTTTGACGAAATACTTCATGGGTGTGTTTGGGGGAAATTGGATGGTGTTTATTATTTAAAAAGGGTGTGTTTGGCGTGGGTAGAGACGTGGTTTGAAAGTAGAATCTTTTATAACTTATGTTTCAAGAATGGATGCTTTTAGAGTGAGATATTGGTTTTAAAACGTCCTATGATTTATATATAATTAAACTGCTTTAACTCACTAGGCTTTAAGCCTAACACTTTTTCTTATCGACATGTATATCAGGTCTTAGATGGATCTGAGAGGTGAGTGAAGCTTGGTAGAAGTTCTGGTAGGATGGATTTAGTGGCGTCATCCAGTTTTGAGAAGATAGCAAATTTGGTGGTTTTAGTAACACCAGACAGACTTTGTTCCTGTATGTGGGATTTGATAGTTCCGTTTGAACCCTGATACTTGTTGTGGTATTCTTTTCCCTTGTAACTTTTGTGATTCCAGATTCAAGCATTAAACATTCAAAGATTAAGCAAAGATTAACAAGAATCTAGAGAGAGAAAGTAGTCACAAGTCTTTAGTCATATATCTCACAACGACAAAAGTTACAAGACTTGAAAGAATTGTGTACAATGACTACTCACTAGTTACTACACACACAAAGAACAAAGATACAACATGTATTTATATGGGTCAAACAAGCCTTGACCTCATACAATACTTACAACATGAAAAGTGAAACAAACTACAAATTGATTCAAACATGCTCTAACAATCTCCCCCTTTTGGATCAATTTGTAAATCTCCTGATACGGTTATCTCTGATTCCCAAAAGCGATTCAAACCTCCTTATCCCTCTTCCGAAGTCAATTCTATCATCAATAGCTTCAAGAATCCTAAGCATTGTAAACTTAACTCTTCTTGGCAAATGCTCTCCACCTCGCTGTCTCTACCTTTCACTTTCTTTGTACCTTGAGTCAAGTTATTGTCTAATCTCCTTGAGAGTTCCATCAGAGAACTTAGAAATCTCAGATACTCTGAAGAACTTCTTCTCATTCTCATTATTCTTGTAGACTATCCCCAAGTCAGGTTCTTCTAGCACAGTGAACACATCATACTTGTCAATATCAGAAAAAGTCAGATTTGGATTCACCATGTTGACTATCTTTGGATTGGTCTCTATACCTAACTGAAAATCATAGCAGTAGGTGTAGAAAATATGTCTTCTCATGAATCTTTTGATCGCTTCCAAAGCAAAGACAATATTCTCCTTTCTGATAGCCATGGTTCTAAACAAGTGATACATGTGCTCGATGTCATCAATATTTAGAAAACTAAAGTCTGCTTCAGTAAAAATGCATTCACTCATATCCCTTGTTTGAACATAAAACTCAGGATACCAGATTCTGAAAAACTTTTTAGCCTGACTTCTTTGACAGTGACAATTCCAGACTTGTTTTTCACAGCATGTTCACTCTGTCTCAGATAGTTCATCATACTAGCATATTATTCTTGATACTATTTCGGTTGATCAGAAACCCCCAAAACCTTATACTTGTCCATTGGTCTAACTCTGTGAACAAATACCTTCTTAATTTGCTTTTCCAAGAAAGGAACTCTGAGAGCATGTCTCATGTGCCTCAATTCACCTTCAGTAGGCACAAGAGGTGCTTCAGGAGCATTTAAAGGGCCTTCTTCTCCTTGATCGGGCATTACAAGTACATGAAAAGTCTCATCATCTGGTTTCTCAACCTCATCTTCATTCTGAACATCTTGCACAGGTGGATCATCTTGAATCGGGCTAGGATGTCTAACAGGACTTTGCTGACTTTGACTAACAGGAACTTCAGAGGCTTCGGGAAAGTTGAATTCTCTGAACAAAGGAATTACTGGGGCATCATTTGTTACTTCAGGCATATCACTATGTACAGGACTAAGATGAATGTCTTCTGGAGTACCCTGCTCATAAATTACTTGTAAAGCATCAGAATCTCCGTTTTCTTCCAACAGAGTATCCAAAACATTCTCTTCACCCTCAGGAATGACATCATCTTGTACATTTTCTTCATGAGATCCTTCCATAAAGTTTTCTTTCTCCTCCTCCTTTACTCTCCAAAAGTTTGCATACTTCTCAAAGGCTTCCTCTTCATCATCTGAAGATAAGTCAATAATATCTATAGATTCCATTCCTGTAATCTCCAAAATCTCAGCTCTTGTAGCAACCTTAGGCTTTGCAACCCTTAGTTCTACTTCCGAATCAACATATAGAACAAGCTCTCTGCATTCATTTTGATCATTCATCATATTACCATGATCAACACTCTCTCTTTCAACATCATCCTGTGATTCAACATCCAATCCAGCAACAACATCTACATCAGCTCTCTATTTCTGTCTCATCTCTCCCTCATTGTCATGATCTGAATCATGATTATGCCTTGATTTGCAAACAGAGGCTTAGGCTTTGCATGAAGTTTGCACAATCTTGGTAAAGATCAGATAAGGCTTGCAAAACATCAGCTTTGAAAGAATTAAACTCTGAGGCTCTAACCACATTTGTTGGTTCCACAGATGGTGGTCTTTATGTTTGGTGTTGGGATTGCAGAAGTGAAAGAAGACCTGCATCAGTTTGATTTTTTGGAGCTTGAGATAAGAGCTTTGCAAACGACAATAACTTAAGCTCATCTATTGACATATCTGTTGGTTGAGTTGACTGAGGTGTAGGTTGAACTTGGCTTACCAGCTCAGACTCAACTATTGGTTCCTTTCCTTTTAACAACCGCTTAACTCCACCAACTTCCTCCTCAATCTTATCCATCAACTTCGTTTCAACAGCCTTTAAGGCGTCGTTGAGAGACTCCAACATCACAAAGACTGGTAAGTTAACACCGGAGTTACGTAGACTTTCCGTTGTCATGACAGTTGACGAAGCAACTACATGGCCTGTGTTCATAGTTGGCGTGATATTAGCTATGACAGGACTTCCACCCGGTCCTTGTAGTTCAGCAATAGAAGCTACTCGGGGTGTTCCAGTCAGGTCACTAAGACTACTGACAAAAGATGTATCAACATGTGACCTAGGAATAACAATAGGAAATTCAATAGGCTCTAAACTCGATTGTGCACAGAAAGGAATTGAGAACTGGGGCTGCTATTCTCTAGTTTCAATACTTTTGGTCTCCGAATGAGAACCAGGTAGATTTTGTGCAATATCCCCATGAGTAAATGAAACTAACTCTTGTTGAGAGGAGATAGAGTGGGTGACTGGGTGTGCAGATGCATAAGTGGGCTACTTATGACTTGTTCAACACTTGCTCGCAACACATGCGGCGAAGTGGTAGATGTGGCTACCCTTTTGGAACAGTAGGTTTGGTTGCACACTCTCTCACCATATTCTTTTCCTTCCATAACACTCATCCTCTCATTCAAATTTTCAGCTAGAGCTCCCTCATTACTCCTTATTTCTCCAACAACATTTCTTACAGTTGTATCTAGATCAATTTCCATATCAGCATCATCATAAAATTCTTCAAACACATCAACATTTTCAGTACCATTAGCTTGTAGACCAGCACCACCTTTATCGTTTTGATCATTATCATCTTCATCATTATCATCAGCAGCAACACCATCATTTTCTATCTCATCATTTTCACTGGTAGCAGAAGGAATTTCTTCACTGTCATCAGCTTCAGCTGTCGGATCCGACTCATTTTCAGAGCCTTGAATTTCATTGGTAGGAGGTGTCACTGAACGTTGGGCAATGGATCATGACCTTGAAGCCTCTAGTCTAGGTCTCCGACCCCCACCAGTACACCTCTCAGAATTTTTTCTCTTCACTCCCCGTTCTTGTACCCCCTGGGTAACAGGAACCCTCACAGACTCCACTCTCCTAGGGATTGAACCTGGGGAAGGGGCAACCAGTCCTGGTTGTACCATAGACTCTCTATAAGACACCACACATTCGGATTTCGGATCAGTGTAGTCAAGTAGACTTTCAAGAATAGGCATAGAATAGCCGAATTCCTTTTTCTGCTTCATTAAGAATCTCATCACATTTACTAGTGCAACTGGATGATTTTGCCTCCTTGGAATATTTTTGTTGCTTCTAAGCATGCTTCTGACAATAATTGTGAAGAACCTCTGATAAGGCATGTTAGTGCACATATTTGTTGGTTGGATTTTACTGAAATTTTCTTTGAAGATAATTTACTGAAGCAAATTGAGCTAAACCTGAAGATAATTTCTTTCTGAAGTCTGAAAGAGGTTTTTACAGCCTTGGAGGAGATTGTTAAAGCTTATTGCAAATGTTGTTCAATGACTTTTGGGAGAATACATAATTGTTTTTGTAGATAAGGGGAGATTGTGCTTTAATGCTTATGTTGCTAAAGATTAATCAAAGGGGAGATGATTTGTTTTGTACTTAAAGATTGTATTGCAAAATCTTTTTAGAGATGATCTTGAATCCAAAGGGGGAGAATGTTAGTGCACATATTTGTTGGATACAAGATCATGAAGACTGAAGACTGAAAGTCAAGAAAGTCAAAGCTCAAGTCAAACTCTCAAGCATAATCGTCAAAGTCTATTTGTAATAAATGAAAAAGTCAAAGTGTTGTAATAGTGTTTGTAAGTGTTTTTATGCGCGTGTGTTTAAATAGGTATACGGCTAGTTGTAGGAGTTGTTGTAAGAAGTTAAGTTGTAACTATGGCATTGTAAGTACGCGGATATAGTGATCTTGTGATCCCAATATACTAGCATACAATCAATCAACACAGATTATCAAACAAGCATTTGTATTCAATTCATATGATTACAACGAAGTCACAAGTCTAGGTGTCACAGATCTCACTTGATGTATCTATGCAAATTCTCTGTGTTCTCTCTAAGTGTGTGTTTTCTCTTAATGCACGTGACTTCTTTTATAGTTACAATCCCTAACTTGTTCTTAACATACTTCCCTGCTTTTCTCTCCCAGCTTATCATCCTAGCATACTCCTCCTGTATATCCTTAGGTAAATGAGAAACACCCAGAACCTTATGAATGTCCAACCTCCTGAGCATGTGCACAAAAATCTTATTCTTCTCTTCTTCCAGAAAAGGTGCTCTAAGAACATTTCTCATCTGTCTTATTTGAGCTTCATTGAATACTAAAGGTGCTTCAGGTTGGTCTGAGGGGCTGGCTTGGGTTTCTACTGGGTTAGAAAGAAAATAAGCTTCAGGTTCGGTTTTAAGATTGGTTTCGGGTGGGTTATCAAGGATTAGGCTAGGGATTCTGTTTGGGCTAGGAAGTTTTGTTTGGCTAGGTGGATTTTGTAGGCTAGGAATTTGTTGGTTTACAGGGCTAGGTTGTCTTTCTGGCTAGATAGGTTAATTGGGCTAGGGATAGGTTGGTTGACTAGGCTAGGTATGTTTAGTGGTTGTTCGGTAGGTTCAGAGAGGTTTATTTCCTTGAAGGATGGTATTTCAGGTGGGGTTCTGGTAGTTTCTGGAAGTTCATACTGCACTAGGTTCAGTTGAATATTGTCTGGAGTGCACGTAAGGATATCTAGGTTGTTCTCATTACCTTCGTCATCTGATCCCATCAATCTATCTCTTTCCTCCTCCTTCAAACTCCAAAAATTCTCATACTTTTCATTGGTCGTTTCGTCTTCATCAGATGGTAGATCAACTATATCAATTTCCTGTATCCCAGTAAGCATTATGATCTCCTCCCTTGTAGCAACCTTAGGCTTTGAAACCCTCAGTTCTACCTTCTCATTGACATACAATACAATCTCCATCCTTTCTTCAGCATCTACTGGTTCATCATTTCTAACATCCGTCATCTCTATATCTTCTCCTTCTTGAGTACCACCCTGAGCAGCTTCATATTCAATGGCAGTTCTTTGTCGCTTAGTCATCTCCCCCTCATGATCTTGATCAGAATCACGATCATGTCTTATTTTGGTAACTGCCTGAACTTTACAAGATTCCTGAACTGCTCTGGTAAGATCTTGAAGATGTTGTACCACTTCAGACTTAAATGCATTGAATTATGTTACTGATACTGTTTCTGAAGGTACTTGAGCATACTGAGATCTGAGCAACCCAACTAAATCTGCATCCGTATCGTCAGCTGGAGCCTGGGATAAAAGCTTTGCATACAACAAGGATTTCAGCTCCTCTGCAGATTGATCTGCTTGCTGTACAGGTGGTGGTGGAGGTGGCTGAACAGGCATATCCACAGCTAGTCCTTTACCCTTTAACAAACTCTTCACCTTCCCCAACTCCTCCTCAAACTTTGTTGATAAACAGTCTTCAACAGCCTTTAAGGCGCCGTTGAGAAAATCCTTCGACACGAAGTCTGGTAAGCTAACACCGGGGTCACTTAGACTTCCCGTTAACACAACAGTTGATGATTCAACCGTGTGGCCTGTGTTCAAAGTTGGCATATGTAAGCAATGACAGGACTTCCATCTGATCCTCGTAGACCGGATTGCGGTTCTACTACAGATGTTCCGATCGGGTCACTGAGACGTCCGATGGTAGCAGATTGTATAAGTGTCCTAGGAATGGAAGTTGGTAGTTCAAGGGGCGCTAGACTCAACGGTGCACTGAATGGAATTGAGCTCTGGGGTAGCTGAGCTCTATTTTCAATATCTATACTTTTTGAATGAAAGTTGGATAGAGTATGTGTTATATCCTCGTGCAAAAGTGAGACTATGATCTGTTGAGAGGCAATAGAATGGGTGGTTGGGGTGTGCATTTACATAAGTGGGCTACTTATGTCTTGAATACCCGAACGCAACACATGCGACGGAGTATTTGATGTGGTTGCCCTTTTGGATTCGTAGGTAACTGTACACACTCTCTCACCATATTCTTTTCCTTCAATTTCTCTCTGTCTCACATTTTCTGGATTTTCTACTTGAACTCCCTCATCCATCTTTATATCTTCCAAAACATTCTGTATGTTTGTTGCAGCTTTCTCTATTTCCATGTCCTCATGGTGTAAAGAGACATCATCCAGGAAACCAAAATTGTGTCCCAAATCATCATTGTTGACCTCATCAATTTCTTGTCCTTCATGTGGTCCTGAAGTTGCAGATGGAACTGAATCTGTAGAACTGTCATACTGATCCGACTCAGTTTCAGAGTCCTGACCATCATCAACAATCCCTTCCTGAGGGCTCAAAGGACGAGTAGTATCTCTCTCAGGTCGAGATGCGGAAACTACAAGATGTGTGGCAGCAAGTGCCTGAGTTTCCACAGCTTCAGGTTCAGAATTTTCACCCCCTCCAATACCCCTTACAGCATTTTCTCTGCTATACCCGTTCCTGGACTCCCACAGCCTCAGGAACCCTCACTGACTCCACTCTTCTAAGGTTGGGGTCTTGGGTAGGGATAACCGGTTCTGGCAATCCCATAGACTCTCTATAATCCCTAACACACTCGGAGTTCGGATCAGCGTAGGACAGTAGAGTTGCTGGAATGGGCATAGAGTAGTTGAATGTCTTCTTTTGCTTTTGGAGATATCTCATCTCACATTTAGGAGCTACTTCGTGATGAGATCTCTTTGGAATATCTCTGTTTGAGCGGATCATGCTCCGGACAATGAGCTGAAGGAATCTTTGATAGGGCACATATAAAGGTTTCTTGGACGTGCGCTTGTTGATGACCTTTTCTTATGGTTCCGTCCCGAATGACACCGAGTAGTCTACATGCAGATTGTAGACGATAGCATGGAATAGTCTCAAGGTGTGCATGTTGGTGTTGTTGAGGACTGAGTGCCTTGAGGTCAAACAACGATTGATGACTGAGAACATTTGATAATAGAACAGCGGTAGATTCGTCTTCTTGAATTCACTGATCTTGGTTAGCTGACCTACATACCCTAAGGCTCGGATGCCTTCAAAAACCTCAAAATCCACATGCTATAGGTCAAAAAAAAGTTCTTACCTCTCTAGCATTGGCTTCTGGTAGATCCAATATGAGTCTGAGTCTCTGATATGTCAGAATAGAAGTGAAGTTTTCAATTCTGATTCTCAAATACTTGACAGTGTTTCTCTCCACCACATACTCTATGGTCTTCCAAGCTTGCTACAGATATATCAGAGGAACATTCGCCGTATCTGGCAGAGCTTTGTTCAGAGGATGACCTTTCAAAATCTCTATGACCAGTGGATTGACATTTAGAACGTCAAAATCTACGTGGTGGTTGTTCGGAGACAAAAGCAGATACTCGGTAGGATTAATGAGAGCAAGATCAAGGTCACCACCGATAGATGACTGTACATGGGATCTGGAAGATGGCATCGGTGTTTCCTTAGACACGTTCGGGTCATTCTTATCCATTTGTACAACAAGGTCATGAGAATGTTCATCTGCCATTATGAACCTGAAACAGAAAGAAAGTATTGGATAAAATCCAATATGTTAGCAATAAGCTCAAAAACTTGTTTTCAGAAAATCATTTGATAAAAGTATCAAAGAACAGAAAGATTGTACTTTTTAAGAACATAAGGATAGCACAAATTGTTGCAAGATTCAAAATGCAACAGTATATAAAAAAAATACGGAAAAAAAATTGACCAAATCTGACCAAAACACTTGTTGTTTTGATTTTGTTCTCAGAAATGAAATTGTAATGTAAGAACTCTCAAACATCTAAAAAGTTTCAAAAAAAAAATTTGAACTCAAAAATTTTCTAAGTCTAGAACTCTCATAACACTGAGATGGACTTTGTTACCCAGTATACTAGCATACGATTCACACACAATCATACAAAATCATATTTATTAATCAAATCACAAGTATTACAAGTAATTACAGATCTAACATGAAGTTACATGTCTCACGTATATGTGTGTGTTGTGCGAAGTCTTACCAAACTCTGAGATTGTCTAATGCATGCTTACAAATCTAACAACAAGACCACTATTTATACTAAGTCAACTTGAGTTGACTTTACAACCAAACCTTTGAACTATACAACATTTACACAACAGACCCTCACTTTTAATCTTGAATACAATATTAGTCTAACAATCTCCCCCTTTGGATTCAAGATTAAAAAAATTTTGACATTAATCTTCAGGTCTTCTTGTCTTCAGAATAATCTTCATCTTCAAATCTATTTCAGCTTTTACATCTTCATAACTTTGACACCTTCAACAAACTTTGAAACTTTGATCAAGTTATCTCCTCCTTTTCTGCTTTTCATGACTTTACTTTCTCTTCAAAATATATTTCTGTCTTGAACTTTGAAACATTAAACTTTTGAAACCTTTGACATCTTTAGCACAACAAACTTTGCTATAATCTTCTCAATCACTCAAGTCTTCAAACTTTGACTAACTTCAAAAATTTTCAACCTCTATCTTCACCTTTCATTACATCTTCTGAAATCTGATTTTGAAAATCTGACTTTCCCCCTTTCTTGATACAAAATTTAATCATCTAAACTTGAACTCTGATTTATCTCTCCCTTTTTAATGATTTGTGAGAATCAAAATCATTAAAACTTGTTCAAGGTCAGCTCGATCTTTGAATGATCTCCCCCAAACAATCAAATAAGCACAATCTTCATGATCTTCCCGTTATGATAAAATTTGAACAATATCTCCCTTTGACAATAAACGATCAATCTCCCCCAGATAGGAAAATTAGCAATCTCCCCCAATAAATAATATGAGAGAATCGTTCATCTTATATGAATGAGCCGTCAATTCATGAATGTATTCATCTGAATCTTTTCAAATTCAGACAAATTAAGAGTTGTAACCCTGAATCAACAAATGAAACAGTTAGGAATGTCTGTCAGTAGCACAAAGCCACTGTGTACAACAAATGTACAATATAAGGAGCTTGTTTGATGTTGACTCCCCAGGACTTCCATCCAATCATCGAAAAACACAAGGTATTTTCTATGAATGTTCTGACAGAAAAACAAATTTTCTGTGTGCTCGTGCTTGATTTATGAAAGAATTAAGCACAATGATTGTGTTTCATAAGGCTATGTAAACCATTGAGACAACAATGATTATACATAGACTCAATGTGCATGATAAAGGGTCAAAGGTGGGGCAACTTTCCTTCTTTTTCAATATCAGTATCTTCCAAATGAAGAAGAACCAATAGATTATGTGTTACTTCCTCAGAAAATGTGAAACATTCTCTTTTTAAGAAAAGAATGAGTAGCTGGTGAGGTTGTATGCAAGAGATGGCATGGGCTAGGTGCCTTTTTCAATATCATTCATGAAGAAATCTGAAACAACAGTTTATGCGGCTGCCCGGCTCAGAAAGAAGTTTGATGCAGAGTCTGATATTCTTTTACTCTGTTCTCTCACCCTCTTTCTTTTAATCTTTTAAGCTCATTTCCAACCAATCTCTCATTTCCATTTTACCTCATCACACACCAACACTCAATCTTTTTACCCGGCTCCCCTCAATCACTTAGGGAATACTTCCTGGGTAGGAAACACTGGTTATCGTGAATCCATGGAAGTTCTGTTAAGCTCTCACACTGAATCCCATGTATTTTCCTAAAAGCATGGATTGCCTCAATGATTTTCTTGTCATGAAAGCACAAGAAATCAATGTCAGTGAAAGTATGCTCATAAAAATAAGAATGAAATTTGAGCATGTTAAGCATTTAAGATTTCTCAAAACTTTGTATGAATGAATAATCATGAAAGAATAGAAATGTTTTGAAAACCTGACAATGATTAAGATCAGATCAAATTATCATGAAGAAAAATAATATTTTGGGAAATAAAGACGAATGTTGTTTATATGAACAATATATAAACATTTTAACAATGAAAACACATAAAATTGAAATGACGTTTGATTCAAACAACATTGAATAGCAAACGGGAGTATTACCATAGAAAGATTAAACGTTTGATACATGGTATCAACAAATTCAAGAAACATATACTGAACCGATGTGTATATGAATACTTGACAAAGTATAAAGACATGGCAATTACGCAAGTATTTGTCATTGAAAACACACGGTCAAATAGTCATCAAGGTATCCAAAAATTATTTAAAAACACACTCCTCAATTCATGAAAACATGTTAAGAATATGAAGTGGTTTGAACATTTAAAAACCATTTTTCACAAGTGAAAGTTGTCCTTCTTTCAGCAAGTGATAAAGTTAGAGATATAGAAATATATACCTGTAATGTATAGTATCTCAACTCCCCCTCAAATGAATATTATCATTTAAGTATCCTTGATAAAAACTCAGATATCCTCCATCTTGATATCTGTAAAAATTCAAGTTATTAGAAAAATATAACAATGAAAGTAAATTTAGCTAATATCTCCTCCCCCTAAAAGATATAACAATTAACTCCCACTCAAATCAAAAACTTCTAGAAAAGATGTTATCATTTAAGCATTCATCAGAAGAAAAACATTTGAAATCGGGTTCTGAATTGAGTATTCAGAAGCCATGATTACATATTCTCCGGTGAGAATAGTAATATTCAATTTTACCAATGAAGATCGGGTTCTGATCTGATGTAACCAGAAACCAAAGTTCTGAAACATTAAAGAACGGGTCTTGAACTGTTTTATCCAAGAGCCATAATTCATTGAAGCACGGGTTCTGAACTGATTTATTCAGAAGCCTTTGTTCTTTCTCCCCCTTAAACCTTGGGTGCCTGCAACACAGATTTAACTTTTGGTATCCACTGGTATTTGGATCCAAATTTGTTAGTTGCAGTTCTATTAGGAGAAATGTAATAAGAACCATACCAGTAATTCACATATGTTTTACTTACAAAATCATTTGAGCCACAATAAGAACAATTAATTTTCTTTTGTGCTAACCTGATCAGTTGATTGAAAGTGTAAACAAGATCAGGTTTGCCAAAATTTTACCTTTAGGAACATTGTTCTTCTTTTCAATCGGTGTATGCACAAATGATTTTTCTTCCTTCTTCTCCTCCGAGGAACCTTTCACTCTCCAAATCCACTTTTCTTTGCTATTTTTCTTTTTAGATTTACCTGAACCATCAACATTTCTAACATAGAAAAGATTAGAAGGACGAATCTGATCGTTACGTTCAGAAGTATGATTATCATCTAAATCAAATAAAGGATTATTAGAAACATTCATAAAATGTGAACTCGAAGCTGTTTTGAATGAACATTCTGAATCAACTTGATCATCTCTTGGTGATTGAAGAATTGATTCTAGCGTTTTATGCTCAGTCAGCTTTACCTTAAACATGATCTCTTCAAGTTCTTTTATCTTTGAAGACAAACTGTTTCTTTCCTCTGAAATTTGATCAAAGTTCTTATGCAACTCAGATTTTGCATTCTTTATCTTCAGAATGGTTGTTGACAGCTCAAATAGTTTCTTGTTAAGCTTGGCAATCTCAGTCTCAAATGCTTTCTTTTCTTTCTCAAAATCTTTCTTTATACACTTTTGCTCAACTATCTTTTTCTCCTTTTCAAACTTATCTCTCTCTATTATGATTACTTTCTCAAAGTCTGAGACTTGTTGAGAAAGCTTAACACATTTAAGCTCTACAACTTTCTTTTCTTCAAAAGCTTTTTTGGAGAATTCATAAAACTTCTTTGCAAACTCTTTTCTTTCTTTCTCCATTTTCTTTTCATCTAGAGAGATCTTTTCTTTCAGTTCATTCATCTTCTTCTGAAAATCAACATTTTCTTTTTCAAAATCTTTTCTCTTTTTATCAATCTTCTTCATCTCATCTTGTGCTTTTATGTTGTCTTTGTCTTGGGTTGCTTTCTCCTTCATCATGTTGATTTCAACCTCAAGACTGAAGACTTTATCTTTCAAGGAATCTTTTTCAGCAAAGATTTGTGAATTTGTCTTTCTCAGCCCTTCACAAGTTTCACTTGTAATGTTTGCTCTTCTTCTCAGTTCATCCAGCTCTCTTTGCATTATTTCCTTCTTAGACCATGCAGAGCATGAATTAAGACTTTCAGATCTTTTCAGTTTTGCTTGCAAATTTGGAATCTCCCTCTCTTTTGACTCAATGATTCCTGCAAAATCAATTTTAAAGTTAGAGATACATTCAGAGCAAACAAAATCTTTCTTTAAAGATTTATCATCTTTCAATTTATTAATCTGTGTAAGAAGAGATGCATTCTGAATCTTCAGATTTTTATTCTCAGCTTCAAGTACTGGAATCTCTGGCATGTACGCTAAAACACAATCTCTGTTAGTAAGAACCAGATTTCCTTTCTCATCAGTATAAGGCATCTTTGATAAATCTGTGAAAAATAGGCTAGAAATAATCACAGTAAGAAATATGTACCCCTATGCAGACTTAGCACAGGGGTCCCGCTATAAAAAAATAGCTAGTATTGATCTTTAATCAGAAAATCAGAAAAATTTGAAGTAAAAATCACAGAAAATCACTCAAAAATATTCACAAGTACAGAATTCGTATGTATACAAGAATTCGTATGTGAGAATTCGCAAGTCACAACACAACACAATTCGCAAGCAACAATTCGTAAGCAATCTAGAATTCGTATGATCAATTCGCAAGACACTCACAAGCAAGAATTCGTAAGATAAAGATACTAAAAAGGATACGAAATCTTAAGCTTTTCGCAGAACACTGATTTGCTAATTCTTTGAAATTCGTAGAACACACAATTGCGAATCCTGTACAATTTGTACGTGTGTCTTGTGCGAATTCTTTTGAATTCGTAAGTCTCACACTTGCGAATTCCCCCCTTAGCAACTTTTCTTCTCTGTAGTATGCGAATTCTTTCCTTAAGAATACTAAGAATAAGTATTTTGCGAATTCCTTGGCTCTACGACTTCTACTTGCGAGTTCTTCAACATTTCTGCGAATTCTGTAGATCTCATTGATATTTTGCAATTTTTCACTTGAAATCCACCCAAAACTTGATGTTTGGTTCTGAAACTTTGCAGTCTTGATCACTTTGTCATCGAACACAACCCTACGGAGTGAATTTTGTTAAGAAAAACAATTGATATAGGAATCGATCTTGACAGTTCGCGATAGGAAACTTTCCAAAAATGCAATGATTGATTCAATTCAATCAATCCGTTGATCGATTGAGTTTCTCTCCAACACAAAACATGTTCTACTACTATATGTGAACACTATGAGCACAAATTCACATCAAAAACTCCATGAAATTGAAACTTTGATTTCAATTCAACAATGACTTTCTAAAAACAAACTTCGTATCTTTCTAAATTCTCTGATCTGAGCTCTGATACCAATTGTTAACTAGTATACTAGCATACGATTCACACACAATATTACAAAATCAGATTTATTAATCAAATCACAAGTATTACAAGTAATTACAGATCTAACATGAAGTTACATGTCTCACGTATTTGTGTGTGTTGTGCGAAGTCTTACCAAACTCTGATATTGTCTAATGCGTGCTTACAAATCTAACAACAAGACCACTATTTATACTAAGTCAACTTGAGTTGACTTTACAACCAAACCTTTGAACTATACAACATTTACACAACAGACCCTCACTTTTAATCTTGAATACAATATTAGTCTAACAGACTTGAAAACTCGCACAACACTTAACCAAAGAACTCGCATGACATTGAGTTTACTCAAAGAACTCGCATGAAACTGAGTTAGACCATGGAACTCGCATAGAACAAAGTTAAGACCAAAACACGCATGAATCTAAATTCAATTGATAAACTCGCAAAACCAAGTGTTCACACCAAGAACACGCATGAACTTGTGTTCTAAGTCAAGAACACTCTAACTACTTTCATCTGAAATTTTTTGAAATTTTGAACTTTTTAATCCCAAAATTATTCTTTTAATCTGAAGTTTTTGTTCTTGTTATATTCGATTAGAGTTTAATTTTAGATTAAGCATTAAGGTCCAAACAAGATGTCCATCTGAAAGTTCGATTTGGTCCAATACATTTCAACGGTTCAAAATTTTAGTCCAATCAGTTCATGAGTCCGTATCAAAATCCAAAATCCAGTCAAGGTAACCTACGAAAAACAAATCAAACAAGAAACCCAGATGCTATATCGAGTTTAAACATACATACATGCATTTACAAGAATAAAATCAAAAACTCAAGTATTTTCGTTCAGAAAATGAACCGACACAAAAAAAATTCGACTTAAACACTAGAAAATCAAAAATCAAATATGTAAAGTACACAAATAAAGTACAAGAAACATCAACAAATAACAAACAATCATTAAAAGAATGAAACCTACACTGAATCAATGCTTGAGGATCAAGGAAATAGAAAGTCGCACAATGATATTTGAGAGAAAACAATTCTAAGTGAAGAACTCGCTGAAAGAATCTGAGTGAAGTGAGCTCAATGAGAGAAACATGGAATTTATACCCTGAGAAGTCGTAGATATGTGGCACGATTGAATTGGTTGCTCACTTCGCGCAGACCAAAGACAAGTTACTTGCCGCACAACAAAGGCAAGGAGCTGTGTGCACTTCGCGCATGAAGCAATGTGCGCGAAGTGATGTGAACATGAAGAACTCGCATGCAGGGTCATGCATGAAGTAGGAACTCGCACGACACTGTGTGCGTGTTTCAAGCTTTGTGCAGACTATGCTATGCGCGAAATGAGAACTCGCACGACACAGTGTGCGCGTTCTACACTTTGCGCATGCAATGATGTGCGCGAATCAAGAACTCGCAGGACACTATGTGCGCGTTTTATACTTAGAAAAATTTTGAAATTTTTCCAAAAATGGAATCTTTCCAAAAATGATTTGTCCCACTTTCTAAAAATAGCTAAGTTTATTAAAACCATTTTTAAGCACAAAAATCTTTCTTTTTCTCTTAAAATTCTTTCAGATTTCTAAAAATCTTTTTAAAATATAGACTCACACACACACTTACAGACTTTGCAAATATGCTCCCCTTTGTAGTGTGCATTGATCTGTGTACTCCCCTTTGGATTGTGCATTCTGCTCAGCATACTGAAGCACAAGTCCTGATCTGACTTGATCAGAAGTCAAAGTCTTTCACTTTGAAGTCCGGGTTTTGAACTGCTTTGTCCAAAAGCCATACTCATTGACTCTAAAGCCCGAGTTCTGAGCTGATTTTATCAGAAGTCATTTTGCTTGCTCCCCCTAAACATGTGCATCCAGCAAAACAGTTTTCACAGTTTTTGGTACCCATTGATACTTGGGTTCTGGTTTGTCAGATTTAAGAATCCACTTCTCAATAGGTTTATGCCTTTTAACTACATTATTCTGGCAAGTTATTCGGTAAGTACCATACCAGTTATGAGCAGACTCTTTTTGCACAAAATCATTCTCACCACAATAAGAACATCAGATCTTCTTTTCAGCTATCCTGATAATATGATTAGTAGAATAATACATATCAGGTGAAGCTAAAGATTTACCTTTACGAACTCTGTTCTTTTTAGGTTTAGATGTGGATACAAATGATTTCTGAGCAGCTTTGCCATCTGAAGAGCCTTTAACAACCCAAACCATCTGATATGTCCTTGATTGCTTTCCAGGAAATTTATTGTTAGAACTAGTTGTGCCATCAACAGAATGATTATAAAACAGGTTGGTAGGACGAATTTGACTTGTATCAACAGTTTTTGTTTTGACACTGTTCTTTCTTGAAACTTTTTCAATTATAAAACTGGAAGCAGTTTTAAAAGAGCTAACTGATTCAGTTGACTTGTCAAGAGGTGATTGATCAATCACGTCTGCAGAAATCTTTTCTAACAACTCAACGTTTGCAACTTCCAGATCTTTTATCTTTTTAGATAAAAGATTTTTCTTCAAGAACTGTATCAAATTTCATCTGTAAATCAGATCTTACCTTCTGTTCTTTTAACATGTCTGATGATCAAACAGTTAGTCTTTTAGAGAGGTTAGAAATTTCAATTTCAAAATTTTGACGTTCTAGCTCAAAATCCTTTTCCAAGTTCTTATTCTTTTCAGAAATTTCATTGAAGATCCCAACATTTCTCTTTTCATATTTTTTCTTTTCAATCTCAAAAGACTTCTTCTTTTCTTGAACCATTTTCTTTTCCTTTTCAAGCAAGTTTTGTAAAACAGAGATTTGTTTGGGAAATTCAGTAACCTTTTCATCAAGAACTTTTCTCTCCTTTGCAAATGTGTCTCTTTCAGTAATTAAAATCTTTTCTGACGGTCCACAATATAATCAAGTTCTTATCAATAACAACACAAACAATATTTGATTACCAACCTGTTTGATTAACAAACCACGATTACAAGATTGATAGATTTCTCTTTTGAAGCTCTTTGTGTTTTTCTCTCTGATGAACAGTAAACGTGAGTGATTGTGTTGTAATGTGATTGTTATCTCTCTTTCTTTCTCAACACACTAACTAACATAATATCTAATTCTAAATAATATGCTATAACTAATATCTAGACATAATATCTAGATATTTAGGAACTAATAACTAAAATACAATAAAAACAATAAACTAACTTTGACAATTATTACAAACGACTTTTAGACTAATATTTAGAGTTGACTTTCCAGCATTAGCTTCAGATTGCGATCTTCAGATTGGATGATCTTGAATCCAATAGATCTGTGCGCTAACAATCTCCCCCTTTGGATCAAGATCATTACTAAAAAGATTTAGCAATTCAGTCTTCTCTTTCAGCTTAGAAGATGCAATCTGCCTCTTAGTCTTCAAAAAATAGCAATCTCCCCAAAAGACGTAGATAAACTCTCTTTCAGATGATGGGAAGAAATTATCTTCAGATTTAGCTCAGAATGCTGTAGCAAAGTATCTTCAAAGAAAATTTCTCTCAAATCAGCATGTCTTCAGAATACTTGCTCTAAACTTGTGTTGTTCCCCATTTCTTGTGTAGCTCTTCTCCCCCTTTTTGATGAAAAGAGCAACGAGTTCATCAAAACTTTTATGTCAAGAAATGTCTTTCTTACAGAGCCTCTGATTCGTCAATTCAAAAGATATTCATCCATATCTTTGCAAATCCAGACAAAATAGTCGTGTAACACCTGAATCAACAAATGAACCAGTTAATATGTCTGTTAGTAACACTAAGTCACTGTGTGTAACGAATACACATCGTAAAGGAGCTTTTTGATGGTCACTCCCCAGGGCTTCCATTCAATCATCGAAACACCACAAAGGTAATTTCTATAAACGTTATGACAAAGAAACAAATTCCTTGTGTGTTCGTGGAAGTGATAGAAAGAATTAAGCACCTGATGATTGCTTATAAGGCTCAATATTGTGTAAATCACTGAGACAACAGCAAGTTAAACACAGACTCAATGTGCATGAGTGAAGTGCGAAGGTGGGGCAGACTTCCTTCTTTTCAATATCCAGATTTTCAAAATGAAAATCAGATAGTAAATGTGTTGCTTCCCTTTTAAAAATGAAACATTTTCCTTTTAAGAAGAAAATGAGTAGCTGGTGGGGTAAATCAAGAGTTGGCGTGGGCTAGTTTCCTATTTCAATAATGTTCACCAAAGAAATGTGAAACACTAGAAATGTGGTTTCCCGGCTCAGAAAGTAGTTGGTGCAGAGTTCTGATATTCTTTTAACTCTGTTATCACACCCTCCTTCTTTTAAACATTTAGCTTACTCTAACCAAACTCTCTTTTGCATTATATCTCATCACACAACCCACACTCATTTCTTTTTGATTTCTCACACGCAATCACTATGGATTAACCTCTTGGGTAGGAAATACTGTTTAACGTGTATCCATAGAAGTTGTGTTAAGTCCTAGCACACTGATCCCATGTTTTCCTATGAAGCATATGATGCTCAAAATGGTTTAACTTATCAGTTAAAGCTCAAAGATTAGTAAGAAAACATTGATAATTACACTTTCAAATTATAAAATCTGGTGAAGAATCGGAAAGTGATTTGAACATTTAAGAACATGTTTTCAATGAATGAAAGTTATCCTTCTTTCAACCATATATGAGATTAAGATAAAGGATTATACCTTTACGTGCGATCTTACATCTCATGAAGCTAAGCTTAAAGTCATAAAGATATGAACATGTAAGCGTCTCTCAAACTGCAAAAGTCTTAAAGTCAAAGTCAAAGTAACGTTATTCACATTGAATTAAAAGACAAAAAGCAGTAAAACAATGAAAGTACGAGTTCTGATCTGAAATAATCAGAAGTCATATCCTAACTCCTTTGACTTGTAAAACTCCCCCTAAAATCATGCATCACAAAAATTTGACATTAAAAAAAAGTTAAATGCATAAATTAGTGAGTCTTCTCCTCAAATTAATATTGACCATCTGTCAATTTCTTCTCATACTCCCCCTTGATGGTTGATTTCCTCATTCGAGTATTGGAGTACACTTTTCATATCAGCACAGGAGTAAGGTCTTTTGATCATTGAAGTACGAGTCCTAAACTGTTGTGTTTAGAAGTCAATCTTCATTGAAGTACGGGTCCTAAGCTGATTTACTTAGAAGCCTCTCTTAACATTGAGGTGAGGGTCTTGAACTGCATTATTCAAGAGCCATTGATCTCCTACTCCCTATTGACAGTAGGTACCTGCAACACAGAATCATCCTTTTTCTTTGGTATCCATTTCCATTTGGATCCAACTATGTTAGTTGCAGTTCTTATGGGAGTTATTGAGTAAGAACCATACCAGTAATGGTCACTCATTTTATGAACAGGATCATGTGTACGACAATAAGAACAGTAGAGTTTCTTACCTGACAAACTGATTAATTGATCTCTCGTGTAGACAAAATCAGGTTTACCTTTACGCGAATTGTTCTTCTTGGCATTCTACGTATGTACACATGACTTCATACTATTCAACTCATCTTTCTTCTTTGCTTCAATTGGTTTCCTGTTCCAGACCAGTTCTTCTTCTTTGTAGCTTCTTCTCCTTCTTTGATGTGTACCTGAACCATCTATATTCCTATTAAAGAAAAGGTTAGTATTACGAATTTGATCAGAAGATTTAACTGACCTTTTTGAAGAAACAGGTTTGGATGTTGAACTTGCAGCTGACTTGAAAGAGTATTCCGAATCAGCTGAATCATCTCTAGGTGAGTGGACAATTGACTCTGGAGTCTTGTGCTCAGTCACCACCACCATTGATATAATATTTTCAAGCTCATTAATATTTGAAGAATAACTGTCTCTTTTTTTTGATAAGAAGGTCAATCTTCGTCTCAAGCTCACACTTCTTTTTCTTCTCTCTCAGTGCACACATAGAAAGTTCAGATAACTTTGCATTAAGCTTTCTAATTGCAGCTTCAAAGGTGCTTCTCTCTTCTTCAAATCCCTTCTTAGCACCCTTTCTTCCATCTGATATCTCTTTTAAGAATCCAACGTTCTTCTGTTCAATTGCCTTCTTCTCTTTGGCAAACTGATCTCTTTCCAAAATGATTACTTTCTCAAAGTTACTAACTTGTTGAGAAAGCTTTATACTTTTAAGCTCTATCACCTTCTTCTCCTCAATACTCTTCTTGGAAAGATCTGAGAACTTATGTGCAAACATTGAACTTTCCTGTTCAAACACAGATTTGTCTTTGACAAACCCTTGATTCAAGTCTGATATTTTCTTTTGAAGATTAACATTTGCACTCTCCAAGTTCTTGAATTTCTCCTCATTCATCTCAACAGACTCTTGCTTCTGTATTTGAGCTTCCAAATCAGAAATCTGTCCTTCTAATTCAGAGTTCTCAGCTTCCAAAACCTTAACTTTTTCTATTGGAGACAATATTGATTTACCATCAAGCTGATCCCATAACTATTTTGCTGTAGCCCATTTGCTATTTATTTGAATAGAAATCTCATCTGAACTTCCTTTCAAAATAAGAACTTTGGTAAATTTATCAGCTTCATGTCTCCTTCTCTTCTCATCTATGTATTCATTAAGGTATACTAGAACCTCTTTCATTTCCATAAATCCATAAGCTCCTCGATAAGAATTGAACTTTGTTGGAATTTTCATCATTCCTTCCTGCAAAGATAATCTGATATAAGTATTCAATTCATGTTTGTCAATAAAGTCTAAGAAATGGATTTTCCACTGCTTATATTTTCCTCTGAATAAAACGGGAGGTTTCATATCAGTTCCAGATGATAAAAAATCTTTCGAAATAGACATCTGGTCTAGTTGATACTGGTCTTTAAGATCTGAAACTTTCTGTGACAGACTTTTCTCTCTAGGTGATGCAAAGTACTCATCATCATCCATGATTCGCAAAAAGCACAATTTGCGCTACTTGAAGTTGGCGCAAAAGTCAACTTTGCGTTAGAAGAAGCTGGCGCAAAAAGAAGTTTTGCGTGAGAGGCGGGTCGCGCGAACTGGAGGTTTGCGCGAGAAGTGGTTGGCGCAAAAGGGGTTTTGCGCGAGTAGAGGTTGGCGCAAAAAGAGTTTTGCGTGAAGTGAAGGTAGCGTAAAACTTTAGTTAGTCTGGAAGATGGAGTTTTGCGCTAGACGTTAGTGGCGCAAACTTGAACTTTGCGCGATAAGCTGATGGCGCAAACTTTGAAGATGGAGATTTGCGCGAGATGGTGATGGCGCAAAAGCAACTTTGCGCGAGTAACTGATAGCGCAAAAGTAACTTTGCGCGAGGAACTTTGAAGTACTTCTTTTGAATCTGGCGCAAACCTTGCTATGAATTGGCGCAAACTTGAACTTTACGCGAGTTCGTCCATGCAGCTTCGAAAATCGACTTGAACCACAAATTAACCTATCTAGACTTCGATTAGTAGACCCAAATTTTAACAAAATGACCACTAACACTTCTAGAACAGATTACAAGCTTTTGATTTCAAAAAAATAAACTCTTTTCGAAGATTTGATTTATGGAAGAGTGTCGAGGAACTCATGTACAGTTTTGCAACTAAATCACAAAATTTGAATCGATTGAAGATCTATACTGATATTAAACAACACCAACTCGATCTAGACCACAAATCGATCACAACTTGATCGATTTCAACTCCAATAAACCACTAAAACTCAAAAATGATTTTGAAATGAAGAACACAGAGTCGATGTTTTTAAAACTTGATTTGAATCTGATTTAGGCTCTGATACAATTGACGATCCACAATATAATCAAGTTCTTATCAATAACAACACAAACAATATTTGATTACCAACCTGTTTGATTAACAAACCACGATTACAAGATTGATAGATTCCTCTTTTGAAGCTCTCTGTGTTTTTCTCTTTGATGAACAGTAAACGTGAGTGATTGTGTTGTAATGTGATTGTTATCTCTCTTTCTTTCTCAACACACTAACTAACATAATATCTAATTCTCAATAATATCCTATAACTAATATCTAAACATAATATCTAGATATTTAGGAACTAATAACTAAAATACAATAAAAACAATAAACTAACTTTGACAATTATTACAAACGACTTTTAGACTAATATTTAGAGTTGACTTTCCAGCATTAGCTTCAGATTACGATCTTCAGATTGGATGATCTTGAATCCAATAGATCTGTGCGCTAACATTTTCAAATTCGGACACTTGCTTAGAGAGTTTTAGGCATTTATGCTCTAAATCTTTCTTTTCCTGTAATGTTTTCTTGGAAAAATCAGACAATTTTTGGTTGTAAATTTTCTCCAGATTAGCTTTTTCTTCAACTTTCTCTTTTTCTGCTGGAAGACTTTTCAGTAGCTCAACATTCTTTGCTTCCAAGGCAGAAATCTTTTCTTCAAATTCTTTCACCTTGCTAAGTAGACCAACTGATTCAGCTTTAATTTCGGAAGAATTCTTCTCAGTCGTCTTTAGTTTGATTTGAAGAAGATTTATCTCTCTTTTTCTCAGTTTAATTTGTTTCTCTTTAGTGCTGAGAATACCTGCAAAATCAGATTGAGAATTATCAGTACATTTTGCACATACAGAAGTTTTATCAGAATTTAACAATTTAGATTTAAAATTCTGAATCTGTTTTAGAAGAGTTGAATTCTGATCCTTCAGTTTATCACGTTCAACCTCTATTGCAGGTATTTCAGGCATGTATAATACGGCAACATCTCTTGCTGACAATACAGTATTCCCTTTTTCATCAGTGGTAGGCATCCTGAATGAAAAGGTTAGCTTGAAATGATTGTTCCCAAAATATTCAGAAAAAGTTGACTGATAGAGTCAATCTTGAATCACCACTTGAAACAAATCAAAAAAACTTTCCAACTCCAGAACTCGCAGACCACAGAAACACGAAGACCACAAAACTCGCAAACAACTTTTCACTGACTTCTCGCAGATAGCTTTGTGCGCGTAGCTACTTCTCACATATAACTATGTGTGCGTTTTCAAAATTCGTAGGCTTCGACGTGCGCGTTTGTTCTTCTCGCAAAACACTACTTGCGTGTTTTGTACTTGGAAACTTTTTCACACTATCAATTCTCGCAAGCAAATGCAAACTCACAGATCACTGAAAACTCGTAGATCCCTTTACGTGTTCCATACTTAGACAATTTTCAAGAAATTTGAAACTCGCAAAATGCAAACTCTCAAGGAAGGACTTCTAGCAGAAAATAGAACTCGCAGATTAAACAAGAAACTCGCACCAAGGTTTACGCGTTTTGTCTTCTCGCAAACTACTCTATGCGCGAATCACACAAACTCGCAGAAAACACATAAAATTCCCATGCTTTTCATTGTGCGTGTTCTTTCTTAGCGTGAAATGTAGATCTAGTGCGTTCTTTCCTTAATCTCACTGATTCGATCCAAAAACTTTGTAGACCCACAATTTGCTTATCAAATGGAACCAATATGATCGAAATAAAGAACTGAACACTTTTCTAATCAACAATTATGACTAAAAACACAAAAATACTGTGTATCAATCCAATTACAGTGTTCGACATACTTTTTCAAGAAAATCCAAAATTCGATATGTTTTAGGGATTAATTCGTGAAACAAAGTGAAAAAGAATGATTCTATTACATCAAACGACTCCTATGGAACCATTTTTACAATCAAAAAACAACTATCCAATGCGAATTCGATCCAACAGTGAAAACCAAAAAACCGTTCTGCGCGTTCTTGAAGAATCAAGAAAAATCGATCCAATCCATGTGATATATTCCTTCTGAATGATTAAGGGTAGGCTCTGATACCAAATGTAAGTCCAGATTTCAAGCCATTACAAGTAATTCACACAATATGATCAAATTTAAGAGAGAGAATCTAGAGAGAGAAAGTGGAAGTCGTATATCTCACTTAGTGTCAAATGATTACAAACTCTGAAAGTACAATGTCACACTACTCTCAAGACATTACAAAGTTATTTATATGAAGCTAAAACTCTCACATCACATAAACTCTCAAAGACTTGTAAAGTCAAAATCAAACATTTAAAAGTCAAACAATTGATCTAAACAAAATACATTTACAGATCTAGAGAGAAAAAGTATCAGAGAGCTCATTGTATACGAAATCTTGTTTGAAATTGATAACAGGTTAATTGTTGTTTTGATTCTCGTATTGTATTTGTTAATCATACTGTGATTAGAACTTGAATTTGGGATTAATAAGGCACATAGTTTGGTGCTTTGGATGTCTCCTTTGAAAGCACTCTCTCATAAAGTTCTGTCCAGAAGATGACAGCATAGTCAACATGAAGATCATACACAATAGCATGAAACAACTTTAAGATGTGTATGCTAGCATTATCAGATCCATGTACTTTTGCAGTGAGGCACTGATTGATCACTGAGAAAGGAGTATAGTAGAACGGTGGCAAATTGTTCTTCTTGAAATGGTTAACTTGGGTAAGTTGACCAACATATCCCATATTCCTGATTCCGTGAAATACTTCAACATCAGTAGGAAAATCATCATATGAAACTCTTCCCTCTCTAGCATCAGCTTCAGGCAGATTCAGAATGTATCTGAATCTTTGATAATCCAAAATAGATGTAAAGTGATAAATTTGAAGTTCAAACTGAGAAACCCTTTCAGTGCCAACTCTCTTTGTTGTGACCATTATAGTTTTCCATGCTTGCTGGACATAGAGTTCTGGAACAGTGCCATAGATTGTCAGTGCATATCTCAGCGGATGATTCTTCAGAATGCTCAGAACCAGTGGATCTATCTTTAGTAGCTTGAATTCCACATAGTGATTATTGGGTGCTTGTGGTTTCATTTCTGATGGAGTGATCAGAATCAGGTCTGGATTGAAAGCAGGTTCAGGTTGTAGTTAGATCTAGATGATGGCATGGGATGTTCCTTGGATGCCTTAGGTGGTGAGTTCTCATCCATCTGTACTTGTTGATCAACAAATTGATTTTCAGCCATTGAGTGCCAAAAAACACAAAAGATATGGACAGATGTCCAATTTGTCAGTTATGTAAATGTAATAGTTTAGATCAACTTGTTTGACTTTTAGTTTGACTTTGACTTTTGTAAGTCTTTGAGAGTTTAGTCTTGTGAGAGTTTTGCTTTCATATATAATGTTGTAATGGTGTGAGAGAAGTGAGTGACCATGTTTTGTGAGAGTTCTTTGTAACACATATGACTTTCTAAGAGATATACGACTAGTGCTTTCTCTCTCTAGATTCTCTCTCTAGCTCTTATTCATTTTATGTGAATTAATTGTCATGGCTTGAATTGTGGACTTACATTTGGTATCAGAGACAACCCAGAATCATTCAGACGGATTTATTCACTTGTTTTTGGATCGATTTTTCTTGATTTTTCAAGAACGCGGAGAACGTTTCTAAGTTTTCACTATTTAATCGAATTCACATTTGATAGTTGATTTTTGGATTTAAAAATGGTTCCATAGTGATCGTTTGTTGATATAGGATCTTTTGTATTCAGATTGATTCACGAATTTCTCACAAAATCAAGTTGAATTTTGGTTTTTTGAAGTTTTTCGTAAAAATAGTCGAACACTGTATTTTAGTTGATTGCAATGTAATTTTGATGTTTTTAGTCATGTTTGTTGATTAGAAAAGTGATTAGTTTCATATATCGATCATTTTGGTTCAATCTTGTGACCAATTGACAGGTTTACAAAATGTTTGATCGATCTGATGTTCATCAGTGAAGAACACGCTAGATCTATAATACACGCAAGGTAAGAACACGTAAGACATTAATCACACAAGTTCTGAAGAACGCGCACAAGGAAGAGTATGGATGTTTTAAGTGTTTCTGCGAGTTTATGTTTGATTCACGCATAGTGTGCTTTGCGTGAAGTCAAAACGCGCAGACTATACTTTGCAAGTTTCTAGTATGATCTACGAGTTGTTAGTTTTGCGAGTTCTTGTTCAGCGAGAAGTTCTTGGTTGCGAGTTTACATTCTGCGAGTTGTAAGTTTTTTGAAATTTGTCTAAGTATGGAACACGCAAAGCGCCTTGCGAGTTTTAATTGATTTGCGAGTTTTCATTTGTTTGCGAGAATCTGAATTGAAAAAAGTTTCTACGTACAAAACACGCACGTGGTGGTTTGCGAGAACACAAAACGCGCACATCGAAGTTTGTGAGAATTTTAAACTCGCACGTAGTTGTCTGCGAGAACTAGCTACGCGTACAAGCCTGTCTGCGTGAAGTTCAGTGAATAGTGCTCTGCGAGTTTATTTGATCTGCGTGTTTCTGTGCTCTGCGAGTTTTGGAGTTAGGAAATTTTTCTGATCTGTTTCAAGTGTTGATCCAAGTTTGACTCTTCCAGCCAACTTTTTCTGAATATTTTGGGGCAATCATTACTTTCAAGCCTATAATCAGTACTCTTTCTCAATCTGCAAAGATGTCTCGTGATCTTCTTCGTATGGGTTCTAAGTCAAAGCCTCCGGTTCTACAAGCGGACGAATATCATCAATGGCGGAAGACAATGATTAACTTTTTGAACAACCAAGACAAGAAGTTAATGAACTCTATCATTGATGGACCTCACTTCCCACATGTCACAGTTGCCAGGATTCCTGCAACAGATGCAAACCCTGAGATCCCTGAAAGGAACATAGCTAGAGACCCAATCCAGTACAACGAACAAGACAGAGAATTGGTGGCAAGAGATGCTCAGGCCTTAACTTTTCTAATCATGGCCATCCCTAATGACATCTTCAATAGAGTTGATAGCAGAGAATCAGCTAAAGACATTTGGGATGAGCTTGAGAGGCAGTTTCAAGGCTCAGCTAAGTCCATCAAGACTAAGAGAAATCAAAGCATAAACACGTATGAGGGTTTCAAGGCCAAAGATGGGGAATCTCTTAGGGAAGCCTATGACAGGTATAACATCATTCTGAATGACTTGAAGAGAAACGGAGTGCAAAAATCCGAATCAGAGATCAACTACGAATTCATTAAGAACCTCCAACCCGAATGGGACGTCTACACTATACAGATGCAGATCAACAAAGATATGGACGAGGAGAATCTTAATGATTTGTTCTGTGCCCTGAACCAACATGAAGACAAGGTTAAAGAACAAGCTGTCGTCAACAAAGAACTACATCAACTGAAAGACAAGCAGAAAAAGGTTGAGGATTCTTTAGCCCTTCTAGCACAAGGCAAGGGGAAGTTGGTCAAGGGAAGCTCAGTCTCTTCAAAGGCATCCAAGAAGAAAGCTTTGATGACTAGCCTGATTGACACTTCGGAAAGTTCTGAGGAGGATGCACAAGAAGAATCTGAAGATGATGAGTTAAGAGAATTTGCTGAGAAACTTGCTCTTTTGACTTCAAGCTTTCACAAGAGATTTGGCAGAAAGAAGTTTTACAACAAGCCAAAGTATGATTCATACAAGTCAAGCAAGTATAGAGGAAAGCTTGAGAAAGAGAAAAAGAAAGAGAAGAAATAGGAAAAGAAGGAGGAGAAGAAAGAAGAGAAGAGAGAAGAGAAAGAAAAAGAGAAATCAGATAAATGCTTTAACTGTGGAAAACTCGGTCACTTCATCAGAGACTGCCCAGTCAAGAGGGTAAAGAAATATGAGTACTATGCAAAGAAAGCCCAGCTTGCTAAAGCTATGGAAAAAGGAAAAGTGTTAAAAGCTGAGGAAGAAATTTAGTTCGAGTACTCTGATGACGAGGTAGAAGAGGTTAAAGTAAATCTGACTCAAGTGCATTACAACTTGATGGCACATTTAAACGAAGAGTCAGATTCTCAGGTAAATTCTATTTCTGATAATTCTGAATGCTTCTCTGAGAATGAAGAAGTGCTAAACTTGATGTCTCAATTGAACTTAATGAACTCTGAATTTTTAAAGCTAAAAGAAAATTTTAAATAACAAAAGAGTACAATTCAGGGACATCAAGATCAAGCATTAATCTATAAAACATTGGTTGCGGAAAGAGAAGAAGAGAAAAATGTTTTAAAGCTGGACAAATCAAACCTTCAAGCCAAAATATCTGAATTACAAAAGGAATGGTTACATTGAAGGACAAAAATCTTGAACTAACACTTCAGTATGATATTGTGTTGAAAGACAGGACTGAAGCATACACAAAAATCAAAGAATTGGAGGAATTAAATTTCAAGAGAGGTCAGACTGAACAGACATTAAAGATTTTGACGAACAACTAAAAGGACACTCGGTTTTACAAAGAAAAACCTGGCTTAGGTCTTTCTGATGTGGATGTTCTAAAGAACGCACCCGAAAATCTTTACAATTTCAAAAAGTCGGGTGATGCTCCTTTGATTTTGATACCACACATCCTTGAGACCTTTATCAAGCCAGAGACTTCTTTACCTGAGTCTCCTAAGATGAAGAAGGAAGAAACTATGGAAGTTAAGTCAGAAATACATACTGACTCAGAAACTCATGGTTTTAATTCTATTAAATTTTCATATGATGAATTGAATTCTTCTTACGAAAGTAAAAAGAACACATTCGTCGAATATGAAAACCTTTTATCAAAACAACCTGAGTCTTCTGAATCTAATTCCTATTCTGATACAACTGAAAGAGTTCTTACTTGTTCTATAAAAGAAGACAAAGAGGAAGAAGTTATTTCACAAAATACTTATGTTTCTGAGAACTTTTCTAAATTCACTGACCTTGAACATCAAACAACCTTGAATAAAATTTCTGATTTAGAAAGGAAAATTTCAGATCTCAACACTCTCATTGTTGAACTGGAAGAGGCCAATGAAAATTTAGGGATGGAACTAGACTCCAGTTTAATTCAAAATGAATCTTTAGAAAAGGAGATCAGAAGTCTAGAATCCCAAATTTTCAAACTTTCAAAAGGAAAAAAGAGGCTTGTATTGATAAAGACACTCCAACTTCTGTAAGTCAAAGTGCTAAGGTTCAGTCTGATTCTTCCACAATAAATACTACAACTCCTGTTATGAAATCTGAATTAAAAGTTTTAAAATCTTCAGAAAAGGAGGTAAGTGTTAATGAGAAAGGTGAATGTTCTAATTCTTCTTCCTTCGATGTTTCTAACTCTGATTGTTTTACTGATACAAAAGTGAAAAAGGAAAGTCTGAAGAAGCCAAAGAAGACTAAAGTTGACAAGAAAGTGAAAGTTTCTGATAATACAAAATGTAATAGAGTAGTTCATGCTTGTACTGATGTTTGTTAACACAGTTTCAATAAAACAAAAACTTTTTCTCGAAATGAGTTGTTGACACAAGCTGCTACTAAGTTGCAATGGTCATACAGTCTTGAAAGTTCATTTTCTTTTAAACCCAAGTGTTCAAAGGAAAGAAAAACAGTCTAGTATAAAAATATGAAATATTCTGCTCATTCTAATGTCAATAATAAAGCTGAAGTTTATTCTGTAAAAAGGAAAAACAGAGATCTTCAAGTAAACAAAATAGCTGATGTAAAATTTGTGTGGAGATGGATTCCAAAATCTGAAATTAAAGCACAAACTTTACCAAAAGGACCCAGATTTGAATGGAGAATTAAAGGGTAATCAGTTGATTTGAAAAATTTTAAGGATACTAACAAGAAAGGACCTATATTCATAGAGGTACCTAAATCGAAGTGACTGTTGCTTGCAGGCTTGTCATGTGTGGATCATAGACTCCGGTGCATCAAGACACATGACAATACATAAGAAACTACTATTCGATTATGTTAAACACTATGCAGGATCAGTCAACTTCAGAAATGAGATGAAAGGATATGTCAGAGGTTATGGTACAATCAAGACAGTATGATCTCAATCTTAAAAGTCTTGTACGTGGAGGGTTTGGCATATAATCTTTTCTCTATCAGTCAATTCACTAAGAAGAAGTGAAAAGTAGAATTTGATGCGGATTATTGCTACATCAAAGATCAAAGTGGAGTTGAGTTAATCAAAGCTGGTAGAATGGGCTTACTGTACGGTGTTCACTTTCCGACTCTTAAAGATTCAAAGCCAGTGTGTCTTATCTCTAAGACTTCATCTGAAGAAAGTTGGTTGTGGCATCGACGTCTATCTCATCAGCATTTCGGGGATCTGAATAAGTTGAGAACTCAACATCTTGTCACGGGACTTCCATATCTAAAAATAGAACAAGATTCACTTTGTTCTGCATGCAAAAAGGGCAAGATGAAGAGAAGTTCTCACAAGATGAAAATGTTATCAAGCTGCAACAAATGTTTGGAGCTTATTCACATGGATCTTTGTGGACCAATGAGAACTCAATCCATCAATGGAAAGAAGTACATTCTAGTCATGGTGGATGAATATTCAAGATACACCTGGTTAGAGTTCTTAAGAAAGAAATCTGAGGCTCCCGATCTGATCATCAAATTCATCAAGAAAATACAAGTTCTTCTTCAAAGCCCGGTGTAACAGTTGCGAAGTGACAACGGTACTTAGTTCAAGAACACAACGTTATAGTCTTTTCTTGACTCTGTTGGCATTTCCCACAACTTCTCAGCGGCTATGACACCTCAACAGAACGGGGTTGTTGAAAGAAAAAATAGGACTTTGGTAGAAGCTGCACGAACGATGCTTGCATATTCAGATCTACCTCTGTTCCTCTGGGCTGAAGCGGTAGCCACATCATGCTTTACACAGAACAAGACTTTAATAAATAAGCGTTTAAATAAAACATCTTATGAAATTATTAACGATCAAAAACCTACTGTTAAATTTTTTCGTGTGTTTGGCTGCAGATGCTACATGCTGAATGATAGAGAGAACCTGTCAAAGTTCCAAGCCAAAATTGACGAAGGAATATTCATTGGATACTCTCTTCAATCCAAAGCGTACAGAGTTTACAACACGCGGACAAAGACTGTCATTGAGAGTATCAACATAACCTTTGATGAACTAAAGACAAGGACTTCTAAACACATCAGTTCAGAACTCGTACCTACAGACAGAGCTTCTACATCAAGCAACATCTCAGGACCCTCTGAAGAAATTGGTGAAGCTTCCACAAGCAAAACTCAAGTTGTTTCTGATCAAGCTACACCAGACAGCACAACTGAAATAGTTTCACCATTGGTTAAACCGGGATCTACATCAGCTGTATCGGAGAGCATCAACCAGAAAATGTATCAGAGGAAGTTGATCCATCACCAAGTGCAAAGGGTCCAACTGCAACAGAAGTTGATCTGCCTGCAATTCAGGATGAGTTTGATAACTCAAACGATCAGACAGAAATTGATATACTGCCAAGCACTCACAAATGGACCAAGAGTCACCCTCCAGAAAATATTATTGGGGGTCCGAATGCTAAGGTGTCTACTCGATCTGCCACTGCATCTGCGTCTGCCAACTACTGCATGTTCGTAAATTTCTTAAGCAGCATGGAACCAAAGAAGCCGTCTGAAGCACTTAAAGATCCAGATTGGATTAACGCAATGCAAGACGAGCTCAACGAATTCAAGAGAAATGAAGTGTGGCGATTAGTACCAAGACCCAAAGACAAAACAATTGTCGATACTAAGTGGGTTTTTCGAAACAAGAAGGACGAAGCGGGAATAATTGTTAGGAACAAAGCTCGGTTAGTTGCAAAGGGTTACAATCAACAAGAAGGCATTGATTATGATGAAACTTACGCACCTGTAGCAAGGATCGAAGCTATCAGGATATTTCTTGCATATGTTGCACACAAAAATATCAAGATATACCAGATGGATGTCAAGTCAGCATTCCTCAACGGTATCCTACATGAAGAAGTTTATGTAAGTCAGCCTGAGGGTTTCACAGATCCAAAATTCCCAGACCATGTGTACGTGTTGGACAAAGCGCTCTATGGATTGAAGCAAGCACCACGCGCATGGTATGAAACCTTAACAATTTACCTGATAGAGTCTGGATTTTGAAAAGGTATTATCGACACTACTTTGTTTTTAAAGAAGAAAGGTGATGACTTGATACTAGTACAAATATATGTAGACGATATTATATTTGGATCTACGAATCCTGAACTTTGTGATGAGTTTCAAAACATCATGAAGAGCAAGTTTCAGATGTCAATGATGGGTGAGCTAAATTTTTTCTTAGGCTTGCAAGTTAAACAAACCCCGGAAGGAATTTTTATAAACCAAGCCAAATATATAAAGGACATGTTAAAGAAATTTGACATAAACTCTTCATCACCCATGAAGACTCCAATGCAATCTGGAAGTCTGCTGAATGCTGATATCTCTGGAAAATCAGTTGATCAACGGACCTACAGAAGCATGATAGGATCTCTTCTCTATTTGACATCAAGTAGACCTGATATAATGTTTGCTACCTGTTTTTGTGCACGGTATCAGACTAATCCCAAAGAGTCCCATCTAGTTGCTGTCAAAAGAATATTCAGATACCTTAAAGGCACACCAAATATGGGGCTTTGGTATCCGAAAGATTCTGGTTTTGAGCTAATTGCGTATACAGATGTAGACCATCCAGGCAATAAACTAGACAGAAAAAGCACCTCCTTAGCTTGCTAGTTTTTGGGAGACAAGTTGGTGAGTTGGTCCTCAAAGAAACAGAACTGCGTATCAACCTCTACAGCTGAAGCAGAGTATGTTGCAGCTGCTATTTGTTGCTCACAAGGACTGTGGATGAAGACTCAGCTGAAGGATTATGGATACACATTCAACAAAGTCCCCATCTACTGTGATTCAAGAAGTGCAATTGCAATAACTTTAAATCCGGTACAGCATTCCAAAACCAAACATATCGACATCAGGTACCATTTCATTAAAGATCATGTAGGGAAAGGAAATATAGAAATGCATTTTGTTTCAAAAGATTTTGAGGTTGCTGACTTATTCACTAAACCTCTTGATGAAAATAGATTTAAGTTTTTGGTCAGTAAACTTGGGATGTTGAACCTTAATGCATAGTTATATTTTTTTTCTTATATCTGTTGTTGAGGGGGAACTGATTATGTGTTTATCTGTTTAAGTGTTTTGGTTATTAAATATTTTCAATTTATGATACTTTTAACAGTTGTGGACTCACTGATACTTTTAATAGTTGTGGACTCATGTTCAATGAGTACCAAATTTTAATATGTTTTGCAGTACAACAGTTTCTTGTAGTGTTTCACAAGATCACATCATGAACTTTGACTTCTGATCAAGTCAGATCAGGACTCATGCTTCAGTATGCTGAGCTAAATGCACAAATCAAGGGGAAGTAATCAGATCTATGCACACTTCAAGGGGGAGCAAATTTGCAAAGTCTGTAAGTGTGTGTGTGAGTCTGTGTTTCAAAAGATTTTTGAAATCTGAAAGAAATTTTAAGAGAAAAATATATCATTTTGGGCTTAAAAGTGGTTCAAAAGAACTTACTATTTTTAGAAAGTGGGAAAAACATTTTCGGAAAGTTTCCATTTTTGAAAATTTTCAAAATTTTTCCAAGTATAAAACGCGAACATTGTGTCATGCGAGTTCTATCTTCACGCACACCATTGCATGCCCAAAGTGTAGAACGCGCACCGTGTGGTATGCGAGTTCTCACTTCACGCATAGCAAAGGCTGCGCGAAGTTCGAAGCGCGCACACAATGTCGTGCGAGTTCTTACTTCCCTCATGACCCTTCATGCTAGTTCTTCATATCTTTACCACTTCACGCACATTGCTTCTTGCGCGAAGTGCACACACACCTTGCCTTTTGTTGTGCGACAAGTGTCTTTTCTTTGGTCTGTGCGAAGTGAGTGACTACACAAATCGTGCCACGTGTCAACGTGTTCTCAGAGTATAAATTCGAAGTTATCCGTTTCAATGCTCACTTCACTCAAAACCTTTCTAGCGACTTTCTCACTTAGATTTTTTTTTCAAAATATTAACATGCGACATTCAGTTTCATCGATCTCAGACCTCGATTCAGTGTAGGTTTCGATTTAATTTTGATTGCTTGTTGTTCGTTTATGTCTATTGTGTTTTATTTTCGTACTTTGCAGGTTTATTTGTCGAAATTTTAGGGTTTCGGTCTCTTATTACTTTGTGTATGTTCATATTCATGAACGAAACACTTGTGGTTTGAATTTGTTCCCACAAAATGTTGTTTGTTTATTGTTTGAACTCTTTTTGTATATGGGTTTCTTGTTCGAATCGTTTGTTCTTCTTAACAGGGTACCTTGACTTGAATTTTGGATTTTGGATTTGAACTCAAGAACTGTTGAACTTAGTCGAACTGTTGGATATCTTTGGACTAAATCGATATTATCAGATGGACATTTTGTTTGAACTTTAATGATTAAACTGAAATTGAACACTAATCGAGCTTAATATAACAAAAATTTCAGATTAAAAGAAAAAAAATTTGAACTTGGGAAGTTTAAAAATTCAAAATTTTTCGAAGGAACAGTATCCTGAGTGTTCTTGACATGAACACAAAGTTCATGCATGTTCTTGTCCTTGAACACAATGTCTTGCATGTTCATGCGAGTTCCTAGCCTGAACTCAGATTCATGCGAGTTCTTGGCTTCATGCGAATTCTTTGCTTCATGCGAGTTTTTGGCTTCATGCGAGTTCTTGATCCAACTTAGTATTGTGCGAGTTTTAAGTCCAACTCAGTGTCTTGAGTGTTTTGGACTTTTCAAATTCTTTTAAGAAACTTTTCATGTGCTTGAGAGTTCATGCATTACAACATCATTTTTTAGAACAAAATCAAAACAACAAGTGTTTTGGTCACTTTGGTTATTTTTTTGTAATTTTTCTGTGTTGTTGCATCTTGTACCTTGCAACACATTGTGCTATTCTTGTGTGCTAAAAGTACAATCTTTCTGTACTTTGATACTGTGTATCAAAAGATTTTCTGAAAACATAAGTTTTTGAGCTTATTGCTAACACATTGGATTATATCCAATACTTTGTTTCTTTTCAGGTACAAAAATGGCAAATTAACTTTCTCATGATCCCATTGTACAAATGGATGAGAATGACCCACATGTGTCCAAAGAAACACCTATCCCATATTCAGTCAGCTATCGGTGGTGATCCTGATCTTGCCCTTATTAATCCTAATGAGTATCTGCTACTGTCTTCGAACAACCACCATGTGGACTTTGACGTTCTAAATGTCAATCCACTTGTCATAGAGATCCTGAAAGGTTATCCTCTAAACAAAGCTCTGACAGATACGGCTACTGTACCTCTGATATATCTGCAGCAAGCTTGGAAGACCATATAGTATGTGGTGGAGAGAAATAACGACAAATATTTCAGAATCAGAATTGACAACTTCACTTCTATTCTGACTTACAAGAGACTCAGACTCATTTTGGATTTACCTGAAGACGATTTCAGAGAAGGGAGAACATCATTTGACCTATATCCGTAGATTCTGAAGTTTTTGAAGGCATCCGAGCCTTGGGGTATGTAGGCCAATTAACCAAGATCAGTGAGTTTAAAAAGACTAATCTACTGCCTTTCTATTATCAGATGTTCTCGGTTATTAATCGTTGCTTGACTTCAAGGAACTCAGGCCTCGACAACACTAATATGCACACCTTGAGGTTATTTCATGCCATTGTGTACAAGCTACATGTGGATTACTCGGTGCCATTTTGGACAGAACTATATGAGAAGGTCATCAGCAAGCGCACTTCCAAGAAACCATTATATGTGCTCTACCAGAGGTTCCTTCAGTTGATTGTCCGGAGTATGATCCGCTCTAACAGATATATTCCGAAAAGATCCCATCATGAAGTGGCTCCTGAATGTGAGATGAGATATCTTCAGAAGCAAAAGAAGACATTCAGCTACTCAATGCCTATCCCTGCAGCTCTACTAGCCTATACTAATCCGAACTCCGAGTGTGTTAGGGAATACAGAGAGTCTATGGGATTGCCAGAACCGGCTATCCCTACCCAAGACTCCAACCTTAGAAGAGAGGAGTCAGTGAGGGTTCCTGAGGCTATGGGAGTCCAGGAATGGGAAGAGCTGAGAAAAAAATGTTGAGAGGGGAATAAACGGGGGTCAGGATTCTCGACCTGAAGCTGTGGAAACTCAGGCACCTGATGGCACACATCTAGTAGTTTCCACATCTCAACCTGAGAGAGCTATTACTCATCACTTGAGCCCTCAGGAAGGGATTGTTGATGATGGTCAGAACTCTAAAATAGAGTCGGATCAGCATGCTAATTCTTCTACAGATTTAGTACCATCTACAACTCCAAGACTAAATGAAGGACAAGAAAATGATGATGTCAACAATGATGATTTGGGACACAGTTTTGGTTTTCTGGATGACATCTTTTTAAACCATGAGGACATGGAAATAGATACAGCTGCAACTGACATTCAGAATGTTTTGGAAGATATAAGGATGGATGAGGGAGTTCAAGTAGAAAATTCTGAAAATGTGACTCAAAGTGTGAATGAAGGAAAAGAACATGGTGAGCGTATGTGTACCGTAACCTCCAAATCCAAAAGGGCAACCACACCAAATACTCCGTCGCATGTGTTGCATTCGGGTATTCAAGACACAAGTAGCCCACTTATGCAAATGCACACCTCAGCCACCTATTCTATTGCCTCTCAATAGGCCATAGTCTCAGTCTTGCATGGGGATTTAGCACATACTCTATCCAGCTTTCAATTGGAAAGTTTGGATATTGAAAATAGAGCTCAGTTGGCCCAGAGCTCAACTTCATTTAGTGCACAGTCGATTTTAGTGCCACTTGAACTACCAACTTCAATTCCTAGGACACTTGTACAATCTGCTACCATCGGTCGTCTTAGTGACCCGATCGGAACATCTGTAGTAGAAACGCAATCCGGTCTACGAGGATCAGATGGAAGTCCTGTCATTGCTTACACCTTGCCAGCTTTGAACACAGGCCACACGATTGAATCTTCAACTGTTGTGTTAACGGGAAGTCTAAGTGACCCCGGTGTTAGTTTACCAGACTTTGTGTCGAAGGAATTTCTCAACGGCGCCTTAAAGGCTGTTGAAGATCGTTTGTCTGGGAAATTTGAAGAAGAGTTGGGGAAGGTAAAGAGTTTGTTTAAGGGGAAAGGACCAGCTGTGGAAGAGCCTGTTCAGCCACCTCCACCACCTCCAGTACAGCCAGTAGACTTATCTGTGGAGGAGCTGAAATCCATTATTTATGCAAAGTTATTATCCCAGGCTCCAGCTGATGATTCGGATGCAGATTTGGTTGGATTGTTAAGATCTCAACAAGCTCAAGTACCTTCAGAAACCGTTTATGTCACATAATTCAATGCATTCAAGTCTGAAGTGGTACAACATATTCAAGAGCTATCCCGAGCAGTTCAACAAGCATGTAAGGTTCAGGCAGTTACAAAAAGAAGACATGATCATGATTCTGATCAAGATCATAAGGGGGAGATGAACAAAAGACAAAGAACTGCCACAGAAACTGAAACTGCTCAGGGTAATGTTGAAACTGAAGAGGATGTTGTGATGACTGATGCTGGAAATGATGTGCCAATTGATGTTGGAGAGAATATGGAAATTATGTTATATGTAAATGAGGAGGTAGAACCAAGGGTTGAAAAGCCTAAGGTTGCTACAAGAGAGGATATCTTGATGCTAACAGGGATGCAAGCAATAGACATTGTTGACTTATCATCAGATGAAGATGAGTCAACAAACGAAAAGTATGAGAAATTTTGGAGAATAAAGGAGGAGGAGAGAGATCAGTTCATGGGGTCTGATTTAAAAGGTGATGAGAACATCCTGGACATTCTTACTTGCACTCCAGATGATATCCAACTGAGCCCTGTACATCATGAACTTCCAGAAACCACAAGAACCCCACCAGAAATCCCAACCTTTAAAGAAATAAACCTTTTTGAACCTGTTGACCAACCACAAAACATCCCTAGCCCAATAAACCTATCTAGCCCAGAAAATCAACCCAGCCCAGTAAACCAACAAATTCCTAGCCCACAAAACCAACCTAATCCTGATAACCTACCTAGCCAAACAAACCTACCTAGCCCAAACCGAATTCTTAGCCCAATCCATGATAACCAACCCACATATGACAACCCACCTGAAAACCAACCTGAACCTAACACAGAAGCCGAACCTGAACTACACTTTCCTTCCAACCAAGTAGAAACCCAAGCCGGTCCCTCAAACCAACCTGAAGCACCTTTAGTACCTACAGAAGCCCAACTCAGACATATGAGAAATGTTCTGAGAGCACCATTTCTGGAAGAAGAAATGAAGAAGATTTTCGTGCACAGGCTCAGGAGGATGTACATATACAAGGTTTTGGGTGTTTCTCATCTACCAAAGAAATACCAAGAGGAGTATGCTAGAATGATTGGTTGGGTGAGGAAAGCAGATAAGTATGTAAAGAATAAGTCAGGGATTGTCACGGTAAAAGAAGTCAAGATGAGGAAATTTCAGAAAATATGGTATCTGGTCTTCTTTGTACAAAGAAGAGATCTGACGAATTGTGAATTCTCTGAAGCTGATTTTCAATACTTGGATGTGGACGACATTGAATATCTTTATCACCTGTTCAGGAGCATGACCATCATACCAGAGAATATTATCTTTGCCTTAGAAGCTGTGAAAAGATTCATGAGGAGGCATGTCAAATATACTTACTGCTACGACTTTCAGCTTGCAATTGTAACTAATCAAAGGAAAGTCAACATGATCATGCCCAATCTAGAGTTAGAAGATATTGACAGTTATGACTTGTTCACAATCATTGAAAATCCAGAACTTGGAGTGATTTACAAGAATGGGGAAAACAAGAGGAGATTTATCAGGATTTTGGAGATTGCCAAGTTTTCGGATGGAACTATCAAAGTGGTCAAACTGCAGCTGAACCAAAGATTTAAAGACAATGAGAAGAAAGTCAGGCAAGGAGAAAAAGGTCTTGGAAAGTTTGACAGACTTATTTTGATCAGAGTTTTGGAAGCTTTAGAAGACATAATTCATTTTAGGCGAGGCGTAAGGATCTTTGAGTCGCTGCTCGGAATCAGGCAAGGAAGCTATTCAAGATGGGGAAGATGAAGCTTTTGTTGAGTTGATCTAAAAGGGGGAGATTGTAAATGTAATAGTTTAGATCAACTTGTTTGACTTTTAGTTTGACTTTGACTTTTGTAAGTCTTTGAGAGTTTAGTCTTGTGAGAGTTTTGCTTTCATATATAATGTTGTAATGGTGTGAGAGAAGTGAGTGACCATATTTTGTGAGCGTTCTTTGTAACACATATGACTTTCTAAGAGATATACGATTAGTGATTTCTCTCTCTAGATTCTCTCTCTAGTTCTTATTCATTTTATGTGAATTAATTGTCATGGCTTGAATTGTGGACTTACAAGTTAAAAACCCAAACTTTTATTTTTGAAAAACTTTTCTCAAAATTCACTAAATATGGAATTCGCATGAACAAGGATACAAATTCCTCACTTGAAAGGAATTAAAACACAACTCAGAATTCGCATGAAAAGATATGTGAATTCCTAACTTTGAAAAAATTTGACAATGAAGAATATAATTCGTATGGAACATGAACATCACAAACAATTCGTATGGAACACTTAAAATTCAAAATTTCAAATCTTGAAATTTTTCTAAGTGTTAAGCAAGAACACCAAGAACATTCGTATGAACATCATCAAAACACATGAACATCATATTAAAACCCATATTTGAAAATCTTTGATTTTGATGATAAACCCAAAATTTGTTAACGTTATGGTTCGATTATGGATTTAGAACAAGAATAACCATTTAATTTGGGATTAAATTCCATTTTAATCATCGATTGATAATTTTTGCTCTAGAACAGTTAAGGTTCCAGTCGAAGAGTCGACATTCAAAATCCAATCACAAATCCAAAATTGTTCGATTTAGACCAAAAGATTATTTGTTAAGGGTTCGATTTATTCATCTTAATGTTACTTAGGTTTCGATTTAAACAACAAAGAAATAAAAATCGAGATTTAAAATTTCAAGTATCATGTTCCAATCCGAAGAAGATGAACAGTCCAAAAAACAATCGAAGAATCAACTCCTAAAAACCCTAATCCAGTCGGGGTAATCCTGCAAGAATCAAGATACAACAATAATAACAACAAAAAATCAACTAGAGAACAAAAATTAACCTTGGAATCAAAGAATCAAGTGATCTGAGGTCTGAAAGTCGAGAAATCGCAAGAAAGGGTTTAAGGGTTCATAGTGCAGAGAAAGATACGAAAAGCCAAGAATTTCGAAAAGTGATTAAGTCTGAGAAAGTTCGAATATTTATACTCGAGAATGAATATGACACGTGGCACGAGTTGATTGGTAATCAACTTTTCGCATGGCTTAAGAAGCAGGTTTGTCTTGAAAGAATAGACAAATGTGTGTGAGAATTTGTATGGCACAATATGCGAATTTTTTGTCTACCAAACAATTCGCATGGCAAAGGCTGCGAGTTTCAACTTTTCACATGACATTGGAGAGTTTCTACTTTTCGCATGAAGAAGGATGCGAGAAGTAAGAATTCGCACGCCAAAGGATACGAAATCCATAAATTCGCATGCCATAGTGTGCGAAATCCTAAAATTCACATACCACTGTGTGCGAATTTTGGACTTAACAAAATTTCCAAATTTTTCAAAAACATTCTAAATAGGGAAATTTGCCAAAATTGGAAACCTTTTCAAAATTTTCCAAAAATAGAAACTTTACTAAAATGAAAACTTTCCAAAAATGGACATTTTAAGCTTTATTTTATTTCCAAAAATATTTACACACACACACACACTTACTCCCTTTTTTAATGTGCTCCCCTTAGAACAGTGATTTCAGTATAGCTCCCCCTTGACTTGATCTTGCTCCCCTTAATTTGATATCTGGTTTGTTTCTCCTTGATTTGACATCTTGTTGCTCCCCCTTGACTTGAGATGGATTTTCAGGATCTGTACAGATATGCTCCCCTTTCATACCTGCATTTACTCAATACATTCAGTATTCTTGAAATAAGACTTTTATAATCTCCCCAAAACATGATTTATCAAAGATGTAACAATCTCCCCAATTATTCAAAAACAAGAAATACTCCCTTTGAAATGATTTGACAATCAAAGAATCCTTTCAGAAGAAATCTTTGAAGTATGAGTCATAATCTAATGTGATTAGAAGTCAACTTTGACTTTGAAGACCGAGTTCTGAACTGTTGTGTTCAGAAGTCATAACTCCTTCACCCCTTCTTGAGTGTTGATTCCTACATCACATGTTTAACAGGTTTTGGTACCCAGATGAATTTGGGTCCTTCTTTGTTAGTAAGTGAAAACTTCTTTGATTGGTTTCCACCTCTGTGAACTGTAGTATCATTAGAATAGACATTGTAAGAACCATACCAGTTGATATGTGCATTATGAACAAACTTATCAGTGCAACAGTAAGAACAACATAATTTTCTTTTAGCTAACCTGATTAAATGATTATTATACTTGATGTAATCAGGCTTGGTAAAAGATTTACCATTAGAAGCTTTGTTCTTGTTTACCTTTGAAGTTTGTGCACTCAATTTCTGATACTTGTCAGCTTCTGGAGATCCCTTCACAACCCATATCATCTTTTCTTTCTCAGATGCTTTCTTTCCAGATTTTGAAAAATAAGCAGCTTGTTTATCAACAAATTTGATATAAAAAGAACTTGGAGATTTAATCTGATCTGGTTTCAAGACTTTTGATTTAACATCCTTTTTCTTGAAAACCATTTTCTGAAATAGATTAGAAACAGATTGAAAAGAACAAACTGATTCAGCTGAATCATCATCATAAGAAGATAAGTCAGTTGTATCAGCTGTTATTTTATTAGATAAACTAGCATTTGCTATTTCCAGTTGTTTGATCTTATCAGTTAATTTTGATATTTCATTACAAAGCTTATCAAACTTGCTTTGCAGATCAGATTTACTCTTTTGTCCTTTTAGAATATCTGAAGATAAAGCAGCTAACTTTTTTGTTAGTTTTGAAATCTCAGTTTCAAAAACTTTTCTCTCTAATTCAAAATCCTTTTCTAAGCTCTGATTTTTCCCTGAAATTTCTTTGAAAAGAGCAGTATTTTGCTTTTCAGTATTTTTCTTTTCTTTTTCAAATATATCTTTTTCAGTGATTATGATCTTTTCAAATTCAGAAACCTGCTTAGAAAGTTTTACACATCTGATTTCTAAATCTTTCTTTTCTTTTTCAGCTTTCTTTGAAAGATCAGATAATCTCATATTGAAAGTTTTCTCTAGATCAGCTTTTTCATTCTTGTTTTTCTCTTCAAATTTCTTAATCCATTCAGCTCCTTTTGCCTGGTATGTAGATACCTGCTTTTCAGTTTTCTTCAATTTGACATTCAGCTCAACAATCTCAACTTTCAGCTCTACATTATGAAGGTTAAGCTTTTCATTTTCAGCTTCAATCTTTAGTATCTCAGGCATGTAAGCCATAGCACAATCTCTGTTTGAGAGAACAGTGTTTCCCTTTTCATCAATGTAAGGCATTGTGAAAAATTTATCTGAAATAATGCTTGAAATGATCGTTAGTCAGATAACCAGAAAGATCAACTTTGAAAATTAACAGAAGAATACACAAAAATATTCTAAGTATAAAATCCGCACACCACAGTGAACAAGAAATTCGCACACAAAGACAATTCGCACACCAAGTAGAAAATAATTCGCAGAAACAAACAATTCGCACACCAAGGGATGAGAAATCTTCACTTTTCGCACGAAGTTAGATGCGAGTTTTAACTATTCGCACGTAGTAGGATGTGAGTTCCTACTTTTCGCACAATGACTGATGCGAATTCTGGATTAGTTGATTTTTCAGCTTCCAAAATTTTGAACTTTTCGCACAACTCTCAGTGTGATGCGAATTCTTCCCTTAGTCGATGTGGATTCTGGACTTAGAAAAATTTTCACTTCATGATGTGAATTCTTCAGCTTTTCGTATGAAACTTGATGCGAAATCCTGCAATTCATATGATGAAGGATGCGAATTTAAGCTTCTCGTACACAACACTATGCGAATTCCATCTTTTCGCATATAGTATGATACGAATTATTGACGTAACAATTTTTCACACTTCAGTGAGATGCGAATTCTTCTTCAATCATGAGAGTTCTTCATCAATCATGCGAGTTCTTGGGATCTTGAACCTTTTCACTTGATTTTCCACTGATTCTTATCAAAATCGTTGAATTGGGCCACGAAACTTTGTAAATTTGTTCAGAAGATCATCGTGAACAACCCTTGACAATCAATTCCACCAAGAATCAATTTGATCATCATGATTCGACAAGAATACAGTACGTAGAATATGAACTCGAAAAGTTTACAAAAATTGAACAACTAACACTGAAATTATGTGAATTACAGATTACAATGTGAATGACAATTGATCTAAATCACTAATCGAACACAGTGCAATCAATCTAACATCAAAAACAACACAAAATCTCAAAAATGATCAATGGAACAGTAACTTGCGAGTTCTTGAAAATGAACAGTGATTTTCTTGATCTTGGGATCAAATTCTTCTTGATTGATGATTTTAGATCTTTCCAATTAATCTGATTCGGCTCTGATACCAATTGTGATTCCAGATTCAAGCATTTAACATTCAAAGATTAACCAAAGATTAACAAGAATCTAGAGAGAGAAAGTAGTCACAAGTCTTTAGTCATATATCTCACAAAGACAAAAGTTACAAGACTTGAAAGGAATGCGTACAATGACTACTCACTAGTTAATACACACACAAAGAACAAAGACACAACATGTATTATATGGGTCAAACAAGCCTTGACCTCATACAATACTTACAACATGAAAAGTCAAACAAACTACAAATTGATTCAAACAAACTCTAACAACTTCATAATTTAATATTTCAATTTATATATTAAAGGGATTTTCGGAATATTTAAATTATCTCCTATTTTTAAAATTTTAGAGGTGTTACATATTCACTATATTTGGCACACCTAGGCCCATAATTAGTGATGAAGGAATACACTTTGTAAATAACTTGATGAAGGAAGTTTTGGAAAAGTATAACATTAGTCATAGAGTTGCTACAAGCTATTACCCTCAGACAAATGGCTTAGCTGAACTCTCAAATAGGGAAATCAAGAGTATTATAGAAAAAGTGGTCAAACCTTCAAGAAAGGATTGGTCATTTAAGCTAGATGATGCTCTTTGGGCTTATAAGACTGCATATAAATCCCCAATTGGAATGTATCCCTACAAGCTTGCCTTCGGAAAAGCTTGTCACTTGCCATAAGAACTTGAGCATAAAGCTTTTTGGGATTTAAAGGAACTAAACATGATTATTAATGATGCAGGTGAAAGGAGAATGTTGCAAATCGATGAATTGGAAGAACTAAGGGACCAATCCTATGAAAATTCCAAGATCTACAAGGATAAAACCAAGAGATGGCATGACAAGAGGATTTTACATAAGAACTTTCATGTTGGTCAAAAAGTTTTGTTGTTCAACTCAAGATTAAAACTCTTTCCTGGAAAACTAAGGTCAAAATGTACTGGACCTTTTGAAATCAAACATGTTTTTTCTTAGGACTTGTGGAACTAATTGATCCAAGCAATGGATCATCTTTCAAGGTCAATAGACAAAGGATCAAATCTTTTCTAGACGCTGCAGCAACTACAGGGTCATCCTCTATAGTGCAACTCCAACCCCAATAATCCTTTGACCTATGAATGCTCCAAATGTACATATGTAAATAGTTGTTTTATTTTTAGTCGAGAAGGTATGCTTAACCTGTGTGATCATGTGCAGAAAAGGAATTTTTTGAAGAAATGACTGTTGCTACAACAAGGTTGCTACAGCAATGCGTGGGACCCACTGTCATGCAAATAAAATTGCAAAAGTGATGGTTGTGTTTTAAAATACTAGTATTTCTTTTAAAAATGGGAATATTTTCAGAAAAAACTCTGAAAAGTAAATTATGTAGATAGAGGTCTCAAAAAGCTACTTTACCCAAAGTGTCTGAATCAAATTTTTAGTTTATCATAGTTATTCCTTGTGATGATGATACCTATAAAACTTAGACCACTTCATCCCCGTTAAGGAATCATATCTTCCATCCTAGTCTAAATATTTCAAAAACAAAAGCCTTTTCAGTTCCCTCTAATTAAATTAGAGAAACCGAACCAAAACAAAAAAACCATAAAAACCATTTGGGCGGTTTTTCTTTTTTCAGTTCCAACTGATTACCCCCATTTTCTTTTCTTAAACAGAGTGCTTTGAAGAAGAGGAAGAAAAACCTTGCAACAATGTCATCGGAGAAGAAAACCACCAAGACTGGTGCTCGAAAGTCAGTGGCCAAGCCCAAGGAAAGTGATCAGGTTCCATTTCTTCTATCCGATCAAATGCACCCAAGGAGTCAAAATCAATCAAGAAGAAGGGGAAGGGAGTTTCCATCCGATCAACCGATTCTACACCAGAAGTGACTTCCAAAAGGCAGAAAATTGTTGTTCAAGGGAAAGGGAAAGGAAAAGGTAAGGCTACTATCGCCAAATCGAAATCATCATCTGCGGAGTCGATTCACTCCTCCCATTTCAAACCCAAACACCCCTGGAACCCAAGAAGATGACCCCTCTTTTTTCATGATGCACAAGACCAAGATGAACAAACCATGGACACTGATGAACCCACAAGAGGCCCAACCAGTGAAGGGTTCGATATGAATCTGTTAACTTGTGACGCCCCGTTTTTCTTTTTTTTTTCCATAACCTTTACGTCTGCGGAAGCGTTCTAAAATCAGCTCAATAGCCTAAAATTTATAATGGCTATTTTAAGAACTATAACTCTTCATGCGATCCCTTCAAGTCTTATCCTGATCTTATCTGAGATACATATATGGAATACGTAAGCTTTAAGCTTAGTGAGCAGTTATGGTTTCATGAAGAAATCATCTTTCATAAAATATATGGTTTTAGTGCATAGAATAACAATTCAATACACTTCTCATAATTATGCATAATAACATTGATGCATAAAACTATTTCTATAAAAACATCATCTTCTTTTAGTGCGAGATCTCATATGTGTAAGTATGCCAAACATTCTCAACAGATCCTAGATCCCTGGGGTTCCGCGAAGGATCTTCCCCCTGGGGTTCCGCGAAGGATCTTCCCCCTGACGTCCGTTTTGCAAGACGTCCTCATTTCTTATACCCCGTCGGGTATTTAACATGACCATACTTTCACATGCACAAAACATTTCATATGCCAATCTAAAATACATGGATTTCCTCATAAAATGCATTATAAGCATAATCATAACTCTTACAAAGCTAGCATGCCAAAACAACATTTCAAATATTAATCATGCATAAAAACATTTATTATAACATATATGTATCCCAGTAAATCTCATAACGTACTCACATTATTTACTTAACCTCGATGCTTAGTTTGCCACTGTAAGCTGAAAGTTAACTTTGTAATATATATATTCAACTTTGATTTGATGCAAGTTACTTTGAATCGCAAGGTACCTATTTATACTAATATTGGAAGAAGCAGATGAGTAAGTTTGGATGAGGGCGGTTAATTACATGGTGGCGGTGGACTTGAGATTTATTAAAATCTCATCAAAATGTTGCCTTACACTTGGTCCCTACGCAACATACACATATATATAATTTATATATAATATTTTTATTTATTATGTATACTATTGCGTTTATTAAGTATAACTTTGTATACGTAACCCCAAATCTCAATTTGAACATATATTTGAGACCTATGCGATAGTACCTACCCATAGGCATGTTATTGCTATACCTTTTTCTGAGTTGTACAAATTTCCGTAGCCATATTTTGATCTTTTTGACATTTATAATATTTATACTTTTCAACATATATAAATATGAAATTTGGTATAAATCCGATATTTCTATAATCCAGAAATGACACATTTATATAGTTTTGCTCAAGTGACCCTAAAATAAAAACTTCATTCTTTTTCGAATCTGAAAGCGTCATTACGATCTACGTGAATTACTGAGTCCGAATGTATATGCATTATATAACTTATAAGTCCATTTGGACTCTAAAATTAATAGAAACGATATATTTAATATTAAATCAGTCTTATAAATAAAACTTTGTCCTTTTTCAAATCTGAAAGTTTCATCGTGATCGTCATAAATCGCAAGTCATAAAAACATATTAGTCACATTTCATAAAAATTCATACGACTAGCTATTTTGAGTAAAACGACAAAACTTTTTAAATAAAAATAATATTAAAATATTCAATAATATATATAGATATACGATTCACATATATATATATATATATATTGAAATATATTATATATTTTCATCTCCGTAACTATTAATCAGATATATTTCTCTTCTTTGTTTTTAAAGAAATATTTTCTAAATCTTTGAAATATTCTCTTTTCAATAAATCACTTTTCGATATTAAAATATTAACTTTTGAATCCGATGTAAATACCTCGATACCGGATAAATATCTTAAATTATCTATTAGATATCGATATGCTTAACCTTTATTGTAATGATTTAAGATATCTAAATAGACATAATTTTGTCATCAATGTATAGTGAAAACGGGGTGTTACATAACATCCCAACAAACATAAAACCAACCTTTTGTTGCAACCACAACCATCCCACAAGTTACTATACCACCATCCCTCTCCTTTATTTGTGTTCTTGATGCTCCTATTTTGCAAACCACCACACCTGTGACCATCGATATGGAGACACATGTGTCACAGTATGATGTTGTAACAACCACAATACCACCACCACCACCACCACCTAGAACCCATGAGGTATTTCGAGATGAAGTATTGGATGACTTGCTAAACACCTCAGAAAACACCATTTCTGATGTGAGAGGACAGGAAAAGGCCAATGATGATGTGGTGGAAATGGAGATTGTTGAGGAGAATGTTAAAGGGGAAGCTGTGACAAAGGATAGTGGAAAGGCAACAGAGGAGAATGTTGTTGCAACCAAGGTGACTGGAGAGGCAAGTGGAGAGAAGGCAAAGCAAAAGGGTAAGAAAACACATAGATTGAAGACAAGGGCATTGTAGCCTGTCAATGTCGCACAAAGGGTGTTGATTTCTGATAAATCCGATTTTTCAGCTCACTTCTTCATTTCTCATTCCCATTTCTTCCCAAACTCTCTCTAGAACAAACCTAAACATATTTGATGATTTTGGGTCGTCTTGGGCTCAAATCTTTGGGTATTATGGAGGTAAACCATCAACAAGTTAAGAATTGGAAGCTATGATCAAGAGTTCACCATCTCCATCTTCATCTTCATCTTCATCTTCATCTTCCAAACCTAAGTGGTAAGTTTATCCACTCCATTTCTAAACCCTATTATAAGATATAAATGCTCCATTGATGATTTCCTAGTGCTTGATTTCTCAAATTTCGGGTTTGATGATTTTGGAGAAATTAAATCAAAAATTAGGGTTTTGGCCAAATTAGGGATGTTGATGTAAAATGTTTGGGGATCGATTATGTATGGTTGAATATGTATATTTATGGTTGGAAATTGTGAATCTAGGTTTTTCGGAGTTTTGTCTTGAAGATTCGAATTTCTTCAAAGGAGCTCAAGTTGGGGGGAAATCTAGATTTAGCCTAAATCTAGCAAGGTGAGTTTAAGTTGATTTGTGAAAACGGTGTACATGCCAAAATGTCCATTTTAAATGTTTATATATTTCACATGAAATTATTAAATGTTGAGTTATTTGATAAGTTTTGATTATCTGAAGTGTTTAACTTTATAAACTTGTAAAACACCCATTTTTTGGATTTTTGAGTATTTTGATAAATGTATCAAAAGGAAAATCTTTCGATAGCTTATTTGCATAAATAGAGATTATTTGGGAAGAATGCATTTGATGGTTGTTGGTATTACGTGTATTTTGAGTCGTGGAATGTTTTCAAAATACCAGTGTGTGTGTCATTGGCGTTTGGTCATTCCCAACCTTGCGAACATTTCAAAAGTTGTCAACCTTTTTGATTTGGGGAAATGATGTAACTCAAGTATTTCGTTAAGTAAATCTATGATATTGACATTTTAATGATTTATCATACGAGGGTAAATCCCTTGGAGTAGTTGCATGTTTATGCGTGTTATGGGAAATGTTTGCTTTGTGTTATGGGACGTTTTGAAAGAGTCAATGGGATTATAAACTTGTCTGGAAAAGGAATTGTCTCAATTTAATTTATGTTGGAATTTATTCATGTATTGTGGAGCATGTGTCTGCATAAACGTTGGTCGTTATATTTTGTTGCATTTTGTGTATTCTAACATATGGTCATTTGATTTTTTGGGCTTAAAGCTCGGTTTCTGTCTGTGTCGGGTCTTGAGGACATTTGTCCGACTTTAATAACGTAATGCGACACTTTGGTGTGAGTTGCATTTATTGCACTTTATTTTGGAGAGTACGTATTTTGAGTGTGTATGTCATTCATTTGGGGCTATGTGTTTAGACTGTAATGCATTGGATCCATAGGCATGTAAGTCAGTCATATTTAAGGGTGAGGAGTCTTGATGATCTTACCTTTGGAATTATGTCGTATTGGCATTGTCGTTGTCTCGGTTGTTTTGCGGAGAGGAACCTGTATGGGTTGTACTTCGGGACCATGGGTTTTGTGATTTGGTCCTCTAATTCTTGTGCACGACGGTTAGACATCCTGAGTTATCAAGTAAGGAGCTGAGGCTCCTATCTTGAATGCTAAGGAATACACACTAGGGGTCGAATGAGTACCCTGAGGATGAAACTCCACTAGAGAACGAACAAGCAATAAGATCGCGTATCCTTGAGGTGTAGCTCGACGGAGTAATCAATGAGGGATAAGGTGTTTTTGGAATTGAAATACAGTCCGACTGGGGGTGTAGCTCAGTAGAGCAGGCAATACAGTTACAATGTAAGGTGTAGTTCGACAACGTGGCTATGTGGCTTAACTTTGTGTTCCGCCACGTACAACGGAATCAGGTCTCCCCCGTCACCGGAAGGTGTTATTTGGGTATTAAATAGTATTATTTTATTATCCATGTTTTCGGTGACGTTTAGTATATACGGATTTTATTCATGATTTATGGGTCGAGTATTATGCCCTCCCGTGTTTGGGTGTTTCGGGAAATAAAGTCTTATCCGTAATTTTATAAATTGGGAGATTAATTACTATTCACGATTTGGGTGAGTTTGGGATTGAAGCTGCTTTACAAAGGAATGTCTATGTTAGGATACATGTCTTTAAATGTGTGTGTTATTGGAAAATGAGTCGTCTAATATTTAAAGTAAAACATTCTGAATGATTATGATTTAAACCGCATTCCTCCCTTTAACAAATATATTTGTTCATGTTGAAAACTCTTGAACTCACTAGGTGTTAGCCTAATCTTTTTATTTGTCGGCATGTGCATCAGGTTTGGTTGAGGATTGTTGCTAGCGACTTCGTGGTGAGATGATTGTTAGTCCTGTGCACAAGAGTGTAGCTTGGTGAAGCCTTCCGCACTTTTGGAGATAGCAACTGTTATTGGGTTTTAGTAACACCCGACTTTGATTTGTTTTTATACAAGACTTGACCTATTATCTATTGAAGTTCAATCTAGAATTCCAATTGAGGTGGCTCACGTGACGATTAGTAGAATATATTTTATCTCTATTTTTTGTATATTTGAAAATTTTAAATTAGTTGCTCTTTCCAAATTTGAGGGTCTTACAAGTTGGTATCAGAGCTTAAGTTTGAGAGATTTAGGTGTTGATTTTGGATACCTAGACTCAAACTAGCGCCCTTTTAAGTGATGAAATTGAGATTGCACGATTAGGCATTCTGAGATAAGATATTCTGAGGATTGATAAATACACTAGAACCGGGAATCACGACGAAGGTAGCATGGATAATGTCACACCCCGCTAAAGCGGAAACACGAGGTATAACAGCTCCGATGTCATTGCATAAGATTATAACATACCCACATTTACTTAACTTTCCAAAATACATTACATTTTTAAGAACATAGTATCGTCATTTTTACAATTCCCAAACATAAAATATAACGATACACATAAAGCAAAAATAATCTTGCTTCAAAATATGAAGTGCGCTGATAAAACATCATGGAATTACTTTCTTGATTCCTGAAAAGCATGAATAAAAACCAAGGTCAACTACAAAGAGTTGGTGAGTTCACAGGTTTTAAATATGCACAAATCATTTTTATATGCAAGTTGTCATTTGTAAAACATACGTATAAACCAACTCCAATTCTTTGATTCATGAGCATCACCATTTAATTTCCTTATGATAAGTGTACGCAAAGATAATATTACGTTGAGCCACTACTAAGCCGTCCCTGACCAATTTCAACGCCCCCGATGAACTAACTCAGCGGTGGTTCATGCCACATGTTTAGTCATCTTCTCTAGTATAGTGCACCCCTGCTCGTCAGCATTAAGGTGGGTTTGTCACACCAAATAGCGCTATCCACTAATACTATAGGCCCGATTTTCTTCGAGTTAATAGTAGTGTCACGGGGTCTTAACATTAAAAACTCAACACATCAATTGCATACTTATCATATAGCTTATAATTCCAAATGCTTTTAACAAAGCCTTATAAATTGCCAATTCGCAATACTTTCAAACAATTCTCATGAATCTTTAAATACGCAATTTAAACATGCTTTCCACCCCAAAATCAATTAAAACGATAAAAGTGGGGCTGTGAATACTCACCTTAACGAATGCAACGGTGAAGCTTTACTTTAATACTTATGGAATTTTGTCACACCCTTAATTTCCCTATACAAGAGTTGCCATAAGGAAACACATTAATGCCCTATTCCGATGTCCAACCAATATGTCCAATTGTCCCATGAAATGCCATTATATAAATTCTTTAGTCCATATCCATAATTAAACTATACAAAGTTCCAAAATACAATAAAACAAAATTTTATACTTAAGAAGGTTACCTTTCTGGATTCAGCACATGCTGTCCAGAAAGTTGTTCGATGAAATCAACACGGAAGCTTAACTTCCCAAGAGAATTATTTAATCACAAATTTTGTGATGATACTATAATATGTTTAGAGTAAATCTGCATTTTTTTATAATTTTTGAATAACTTTTGATACTTCAAATAATTTTTACAAAATAGGGTGTCACTGATTTTCGGATCAGTGACATACCTCACTTGCAACAGGATTTTGAGGTATCAATTCTTGGAATTAGATAGTGATCCATATATGGATGCAAACCTAACTCAAAATACTAACATTTGGAAAAAGATTCACTTATTTTGGATGAGTAATGAGGGAGTTATGGCCTCTACAAGATAGGTGTATAAATCTGTCTTCACTGGACAGATTGCACCATTTTCTTGTAAAATCCATTTAAGTGCCCAAATCAACTCCAAATTCAGTGTTTTTGGACTTTTTAGAAAGCTAACATTCTAAATTAACGTTTAGAAGCAAAAACCCCAAATTTGGACATGTGGTTTCTGAATTGTGCAAGCTAGAAGTGAAATCCATTTTCTGGACAGATTCTAAAGTATGGTAAATACTATTTTAAACCACAAAATAGTGATCATTAGACATGGTTTTTGATTATAAACCATGTCTTCACTCCTCATTACAATATAAACTAACTTATGCATCATGGATTCATTGCAATCAAAAATGCTCATCCACATGCATGCATGAACATAACGCCAATTAAAATGACATTAACACTATTGTTAAGTTCTTAATCATGTGGAACTTGGGAAATTCCTTCATAAGAACATTCTTATACTAACATTTCATTGTAACAAGAGTCAAAAACTCACATTATATACATCAAAGATAATCCATCTCATCATCAAAATTTCAATCACATGCAAGACAAAATAAACACTAAATTTATGATTTAACACTATTTAAAAACTCTTTAATCATATGAGATTGAACAATCTCATCCTAAAAGTTTATTTATACTCAAAATTGATGTAAATGCATATATTTCAATCCAACATTATTAAAATTTTGTGGACCAAAAACCATATTTCATAAAATTATCCTTACTTGATAAAATCTCAAAATAATACACTTGGAAACCCTAGTTTCATTGGAAGATCACTCAATGGTTCATTAGCAAATATATTGATACTAATGTATCCCATTTCACTTCCAAAACTTGGGTTGTACATCATTTACTTGAAAAGATATAAAATATACAAACTTTTTGATAATAACTTGAAAAATGAGAGTGTTAAGTGATTACCTTCACAAAAGGAGATGAAGACTTGAATTCTAACTTCAAATTGGAGATGGATTCTTGATTGGATTTTGATTCTTAGCAAAGAGAAGAAAGAAAAAAAATGGTGTGGTGGTGGTGGTTGCTTTCGGCCGAAGACAAGAGAGAAGAGAGGGAGAGGAGGTGAAAAGTTGATCTTGAAAAATGAAGAGTAGATTTAGTTTTTAATTTGGTTTTTAATTATTAAAAAAAATGAATAAAATATGGTAGAATTAGGACAAGTGTCCTAATGACTCACCAACATAAAAAAAATTAATTTTATCATTAATTGAATTATTAGTCTAATTTATAAAATAACAGATATAATTGAGAACTGAAATACCCGATTCTCAATATTTGCTAAATAAAATGTCAAATTTGAAAATTTTGCAATGCAAGAGAAATTAATATACTGATTTTTATAGTTTAAGGATTTTGGACTTTTATTCCCTTATTTGGCATTTCTGGACAGTGACGGTCAGATGCGGAATTGTTCCGGGTTTTTAACGCAACTTCTAAATTTTTCGGGAAACTTTTATCTTAAAGGTTTTTAATAACAATCTAAAAGTGACAAAACTTATAAAATAATCTAAGGGTGCTAACCTTAAGATTCAGAATTTGACAGGTGTCACAGTCTCCCCTCCTTCAAAGAATTTCGTCCCGAAATTTATGACTGATATTTCTGGACAGGCTTTTCATTAAACAACTTAGGATACTTGCGTTTCATGAAATCTTCTCTTTCCCAAGTATATTCAGGTCCATGACGTGTATTCCAACGGACCTTTAAAATTGGAATTTGCTGCGCCTAAGACGTTTAGTTTCGCGATCGAGAATCTCGATAGGTTCCTCTCTAAAACATAGGCGCCCATCAACTTTTACTTCATCTGGGGACACAATCATTGATTTGTCTATCAGACATTTCTTTAGATTTGACACATGAAAAGTGTCATGAATAGCACTTAACTCTTGAGGTAGACTCAGCTTATAGGCTACTGGTCCAATTCTTTCCAGTATCTCAAACGGACCAATATATCTTGGACTTAGTTTACCTCTTTTCCCGAATCTGATCAATCCTTTCCATGGTGATACTTTCAAAAGAACCTTGTCACCTTTTTGGAATTCTAACGGTTTTCTGCGGTTATCCGCATAACTTTTCTAACGATCTCTTGCAGCTTTGAGTCTGTCCTTGATGGTTGATATCTTATCCGTGGTTTCTTGTATACTGTCAGGCCCAAACAGTTGACTATCGCCAATTTCCACCCAACTAAGTGGAGATCTACACTTACGTCCATAGAGAGCTTCGTATGGCGCACATTGAATGCTGGTGTGATAGCTGTTATTGTAAGAGAATTCAACTAACGATAGATGCTTATCCCAGCTTCCTCCAAAATCTATAGCACAAGCGCGTAGCATATCTTCCAAAGTTTGAATGGTCCTTTCCGTTTGTCCGTCTGTCTGTGGATGATATGCAGTACTCAGATCCAACCTGGTACCCAGCGGTTTCTGAAATGTTTGCCAAAATCGGGAAGTAAAACGACTATCTCTATCAGAAATGATAGATAGGGGTACTCCATGCCGAGAGACAATTTCGTCTATGTACAACTGTGCCAATCTTTCTATTTTGAAGTCCTCTCTTATAGGGAGAAAATGCGCAGATTTCGTAAGTCGGTCCACAATGACCCAAATTGTGTCGTTCCCTTTTCCTGTCCTGGGTAGTTTGGTGATAAAATCCATAGATACCTGATCCCATTTCCATTGTGGTATCTCAGGTTGTTGAAGAAGTCCAGAAGGCTTTTGATGCTCTGCTTTGACTTTAGCGCAAGTCAAACATTTACTTACAAATTCAGCAATGTCCTTCTTCATTCCCGGCCACCAATAATATTCCTTCAACCCTTTGTACATTTTATCGGCTCCTGGGTGAACCGAATACCTTGATCGGTGAGCTTCTTCCAAAATAGTTGATCGTAGATCATCAACCTTTGGTACCCAAACTTTATTCTTGAAATATCGTACTCCATCTGATCGTGATTCAAACTCTCTTTCCAAGTTATGCAAGGCTTCGCAACAAAGATTTTCTGTTTTCAATGCTTTCTCTTGAGCTTCACGAACTTGTGTCTTAAGGCTTGATTGGACCAACATTCCCAAAGCTCGTGTCCTTGTTGGTCTTACTCTTTCTTTCCTGCTTAATGCATCAGCTACCACATTAGCTTTACCAGGATGATACTTTATTTCGCATTCATAATCATTAAGCAGCTCAACCCATCTCCGCTGTCTCATGTTCAACATTTTCTGATCAAAAATATGCTGAAGACTTTTGTGATCAGTATAGATGGTACATTTAGTGCCATAAAGGTAATGCCTCCAGATTTTTAATGCAAATACTACCGCACCCAATTCCAAGTCATGAGTGGTGTAGTTCTTTTCATGAACTTTGAGTTGTCTTGACGCATAAGCTATAACCTTATTCCTCTGCATTAATACACATCCTAAGCCTTGATGTGATGCGTCACAATACACCACAAAGTCATCCGTACCTTCCGGTAATGCAAGAATTGGTGCGTCACATAACTTGCGCTTAAGTATTTGAAATGCTTCCTCCTGTTTTTCTTCCCAGATAAATTTCTTATCTTTCTGAGTCAGTGCTGTCAGCGGTTGAGCGATTTTTGAAAAATTCGCGATGAACCTTCGGTAATAACCTGCCAAACCAAGAAATTGACGAATTTCCGTTGGTGTTCTTGGAGTTTCCCAATTCCTAATGGCTTCAACTTTTGCCGGGTCAACATGAATTCCTTTTTCATTAACCTCATGACCCAGGAAATGCACCTCTCGAAGCCAAAATTCACATTTGGAGAACTTAGCATACAACTTCTGATCTTTGAGTAGCTCTAAAATCAACCTCAAATGTTTCTTATGTTCTTCTTTACTTTGTGAATAAATCAAAATGTCGTCTATGAATACAATCACGAACTTGTCTAAATACGGCCGACAGACTCTATTCATTAAATCCATGAAGACTGCTGGTGCGTTCGTCAATCCAAAGGGCATAACTAGAAACTCATAATGTCCATAACGAGTTCTAAATGCCGTCTTATCAATATCCTCTTCACGAACTCTCATTTGATGATATCCAGATCGCAAGTCAATCTTTGAGAAATACGTTGCGCCTTGTAGTTGATCAAACAGATCGTCAATTCGAGGAAGTGGGTATCGATTCTTGAGGGTTAGCTTATTGAGTTCTCGGAAATCGATACACATTCGGAATGTTCCATCTTTCTTCTTAACAAAAAGAACTGGAGCTCCCCATGGCGAAGAACTCGGTCTGATAAATCCTTTATCAAGCAGCTCTTGAAGTTGTTCAGACAGTTCTTGCATTTCGGATGGCGCCAAACGGTATGGTGTCTTAGCCACTGGTGCAGCTCCCGGAATTAAATCAATGCGAAATTCGACTTGTCTCGGTGGAGGTAGCCCGGGTAAGTCTTCAGGAAACACTTCAGGGAAGTCTCGAACTACAGGAATATCTTGTAAACACTTCTCCTTGATCTCTTTATTGACTACATGAGCTAAAAACGCACTATATTCTTTCCTTAAATACTTCTGCATCTTCATGCAGGACACTATTCTTAACTTCCTTTTGGATTTTTCTCCATGTACTATAAGTACTTCTCCTTTAGGTAACGGAATTCGAAGAGTCTTTTCGGAGCAACATATTTCCGCTTGGTTATTAGACAACCAATCCATGCCCACAACTATGTCAAAGCTTCCTAACTTTATTGGAATTAGGTTTATCTTAAATTCCTTTTTAGCTAGACTTAGGGTACAATTCGAAAATACATCTCCAACCCTAATCTCTTGTCCGTTAGCGAACTCAATCACATAAATTTCTCTTAACTTTTGGGGCTTTTGATTAATTTTTGATCTAAAACTTAATGACACAAAGCTTCTATCTGCTCCGGAATCAAACAATACAGATGCACGTTGATTATTTAAAAGAAACGTACCTGTGATCACATCCGGATCCTGTCTCGCTTCTTCCGCTCCAATTTCAAATACTCGGCCACGTGCTTGGCCTTTTTGATTCCTCTGATTGACCGGTCGGGTCTGATTTGCGTTCATCCTTCTGATGAATTTGGGACAGGCATTTCTGAAGTGATCCTGACTCCCACACTCAAAACAAGCTCGTTTTCCCCCACTCTTACAATCTTTTGCAATATGACCTCCTTTGTTGCATTTGAGACAAATAACACAGTTTCTGAAATGACGATTGTTGCACTTACCGCATCTCGGATATACTTCCTTTCCTTCATCGGCTGTTTGAGTCTGAATCCCATAATTACCCGCTGTTCTCTGTTCCTTCCCTCTTCTTCTGTCAAACGGTCTCCTTGAAGTTTCCTCGACCTTCCTTTTTCCTTTGACTTTATCGTGAATGAAAAGTCTCGATCGATTGGCATTATTGGTGAGCTTGGTTGCCAGATTTACCGCCTCCTGAATGGTTTTTGGATTACCCGAGGTCACATCCCCTCGGATTTCTGGAGCTAAACCCCAGACATACCTGTCTACTCGATTCTCTTCTGGTGTAACCAGATGTGGCACCATCTTCGCCAGCTCATGAAATCGTGTCGTATACGTATCAATGTCGTTTCCTTTCATTTCATGCTCCCATAACTCTGCGTGTAATTTCTGCATTTCGCTTCTTGAACAATATTCTTCCTTAAGCGTTTCCTTAAACTCATCCCAAGTGAGTTTGTTAGCTACTTCTCTTCCTCGAGTCTGCACTTGAGTGTTCCACCACGTCAGTGCTCTCCCTTGTAGTAAGCAAGCTGCGAATTCTACTTTGTTTGCTTCTGAGCACTTACTTATGTGGAGAACGGATTCCATTCCTTCAATCCAAGATAATAACCCAACCGCTCCTTCGGTACCGCGGAATTCCTTTGGGTTACAAGACCTAAAAGTCTTATATGTGCATTCTTTTTCTATATTTGCACCGGCTCTTGGTTGATTAGGTTGGTTAGCATTTAGGCCCGCTGCTATCTGACTAACTATGTTAGGAAGTGTGGCTAAGATTTGCTCGGATACGAGTCGTGCTATCTCAGGATCTTCTCTTCTTGGCGGCATAATTCTAATGCAACAATTTATTTTAAAGCCTCGTTAATATTTAATTCCAAATCCTTATTTCCCTTATTTCTATCCTATAATCTTAATACAATATAAATTGTATTTGTTTATTCAGACATCCAATACATCATACATCAACCTCATAGTATTGAAATTCACAATTTATAAGCAAACATAAACAATATAACAAAAACACATCCAATATCAATAAAATACTACGTCAAATATTCAACATTCATCCAAAAGTAATAGCTATGCTATTTAGTAATGTATTAATACGACGAGTTACATATCTCCAAAAAGAAAGTTAGTCATCCAAATCTCCAACAATGATTCGCACTACTGATGCCTGAAAAACAACATCATCGCCCATGCTATCACAATTACCAAAAGTCCCATCATCACAGATAAACAAGAGTGCAGCCATGCTACCATAGCCCTAGTTTCCATCAGTTCCCTCACAAACCCACTCATAGTTTGATCACCCATACTTACCATTGATATAAGCCCATTTAAAATCTGATCACTTGAATTCATTATAGTCATGAGTGCATCAATGGAATGCTCATGATGGTTTACCTCCATTCTAACTCTCTCCACTTCTCGGGCCATACCCGAAACCCAGTAGTTTTCTAACGCTGTCATACCGGCTGGTTGAGACACTGGTATTCCAGCACATGGTGGTGGCGATACCCTCCGACCCCTAAGTCGAGAAGGCCCCGCCTCATCCCTACGTGGGACAGGTGTACTCTCTCGCTCGAAAGTGGCGGGTGAAGTCGGCTCCAAGGTAGGTGTAACCGATCTCTCCGGTGATCGATCAGAATCTGAGTAATCGTGCTCAGATGGGTCATAGTCGTCACTCGTCGGAGAATTTCTTCTAGGGATGTAGGTGAGGTAGCCTGATTCGTCAGGCGACTGTTCTTGGTGAGATGGTGATCGTGACATATTGACTGCGATAATTAATAAAGTTTTAATTGTCAATCATGCTATAATTTTTATTAAAAACCAAAAATACCATGCAACTCACATAACAGTCATGCTTTTCATTTTTTTTTTTTTTTTTTTTTTTGTATCAAAAAGTTTCTATTTTTAGTAATTCCTAGTATAGCCAATCCATGTCCCCTTTATACACACTTAAATTAAACAAAGGTGATCAAGCTTTGCTTAAGTTAAAATATGATAATGTGAAACACATCTTAGTTATACTACAGCGCACCTTAATTTGAAAACTTTATTTGTAAAAGGTTATAGTGTGTGGTTTTAAAACAAAACCGGTATTCCCTATAACCTATGGCTCTGATACCAAATCTGTCACACCCCGCTAAAGCGGAAACACGAGGTATAACAGCTCCGATGTCATTGCATAAGATTATAACATACCCACATTTACTTAACTTTCCAAAATACATTACATTTTTAAGAACATAGTATCGTCATTGTTTACAATTCCCAAACATAAAATATAACGATACACATAAAGCAAAAATAATCTTGCTTCAAAATATGAAGTGCGCTGATAAAACATCATGGAATTACTTTCTTGATTCCTGAAAAGCATGAATAAAAACCAAGGTCAACTACAAAGAGTTGGTGAGTTCACAGGTTTTAAATATGCACAAATCATTTTTATATGCAAGTTGTCATTTGTAAAACATACGTATAAACCAACTCCAATTCTTTGATTCATGAGCATCACCATTTAATTTCCTTATGATAAGTGTACGCAAAGATAATATTACGTTGAGCCACTACTAAGCCGTCCCTGACCAATTTCAACGCCCCCGATGAACTAACTCAGCGGTGGTTCATGCCACATGTTTAGTCATCTTCTCTAGTATAGTGCACCCCTGCTCGTCAGCATTAAGGTGGGTTTGTCACACCAAATAGCGCTATCCACTAATACTATAGGCCCGATTTTCTTCGAGTTAATAGTAGTGTCACGGGGTCTTAACATTAAAAACTCAACACATCAATTGCATACTTATCATATAGCTTATAATTCCAAATGCTTTTAACAAAGCCTTATAAATTGCCAATTCGCAATACTTTCAAACAATTCTCATGAATCTTTAAATACGCAATTTAAACATGCTTTACACCCCAAAATCAATTAAAACGATAAAAGTGGGGCTGTGAATACTCACCTTATCGAATGCAACGGTGAAGCTTTACTTTAATACTTATGGAATTTTGTCACGCCCTTAATTTCCCTATACAAGAGTTGCCATAAGGAAACACATTAATGCCCTATTCCGATGTCCAACCAATATGTCCAATTGTCCCATGAAATGCCATTATATAAATTCTTTAGTCCATATCCATAATTAAACTATACAAAGTTCCAAAATACAATAAAACAAAATTTTATACTTAAGAAGGTTACCTTTCTGGATTCAGCACATGCTGTCCAGAAAGTTGTTCGATGAAATCAACACGGAAGCTTAACTTCCCAAGAGAATTATTTAATCACAAATTTTTTGATGATACTATAATATGTTTAGAGTAAATCTGCATTTCTTTATAATTTTTGAATAACTTTTGATACTTCAAATAATTTTTACAAAATAGGGTGTCACTGATTTTCGGATCAGTGACATACCTCACTTGCAACAGGCTTTTGAGGTATCAATTCTTGGAATTAGATAGTGATCCATATATGGATGCAAACCTAACTCAAAATACTAATATTTGGAAAAAGATTCACTTATTTTGGATGAGTAATGAGGGAGTTATGGCCTCTACAAGATAGGTGTATAAATCTGTCTTCACTGGACAGATTGCACCATTTTCTTGTAAAATCCATTTAAGTGCCCAAATCAACTCCAAATTCAGTGTTTTTGGACTTTTTAGAAAGCTAACATTCTAAATTAACGTTTAGAAGCAAAAACTCCAAATTTGGACATGTGGTTTCTGAATTGTGCAAGCTAGAAGTGAAGTCCATTTTCTAGACAGATTCTAAAGTATGGTAAATACTATTTTAAACCACAAAATAGTGATCATTAGACATGGTTTTTGATTATAAACCATGTCTTCACTCCTCATTACAATATAAACTAACTTATGCATCATGGATTCATTGCAATCAAAAATGCTCATCCACATGCATGCATGAACATAACACCAATTAAAATGACATTAACACTATTGTTAAGTTCTTAATCATGTGGAACTTGGGAAATTCCTTCATAAGAACATTCTTATACTAACATTTCATTGTAACAAGAGTCAAAAACTCACATTATATACATCAAAGATAATCCATCTCATCATCAAAATTTCAATCACATGCAAGACAAAATAAACACTAAATTTATGATTTAACACTATTTAAAAACTCTTTAATCATATGAGATTGAACAATCTCATCCTAAAAGTTTATTTATACTCAAAATTGATGTAAATGCATATATTTCAATCCAACATTATTAAAATTTTGTGGACCAAAAACCATATTTCATAAAATTATCCTTACTTGATAAAATCTCAAAATAATACACTTGGAAACCCTAGTTTCATTGGAAGATCACTCAATGGTTCATTAGCAAATATATTGATACTAATGTATCCCATTTCACTTCCAAAACTTGGGTTGTACATCATTTACTTGAAAAGATATAAAATATACAAACTTTTTGATAATAACTTGAAAAATGAGAGTGTTAAGTGATTACCTTCACAAAAGGAGATGAAGACTTGAATTCTAACTTCAAATTGGAGATGGATTCTTGATTGGATTTTGATTCTTAGCAAAGAGAAGAAAGAAAAAAAATGGTGTGGTGGTGGTGGTTGCTTTCGGCCGAAGACAAGAGAGAAGAGAGGGAGAGGAGGTGAAAAGTTGATCTTGAAAAATGAAGAGTAGATTTAGTTTTTAATTTGGTTTTTAATTATTAAAAAAAATGAATAAAATATGGTAGAATTAGGACAAGTGTCCTAATGACTCACCAACATAAAAAAAAAATTAATTTTATCATTAATTGAATTATTAGTCTAATTTATAAAATAACAGATATAATTGAGAACTGAAATACCCGATTATCAATATTTGCTAAATAAAATGTCAAATTTGAAAATTTTGCAATGCAAGAGAAATTAATATACTGATTTTTATAGTTTAAGGATTTTGGACTTTTATTCCCTTATTTGGCATTTCTGGACAGTGACGGTCAGATGCGGAATTGTTCCGGGTTTTTAACGCAACTTCTAAATTTTTCGGGAAACTTTTATCTTAAAGGTTTTTAATAACAATCTAAAAGTGACAAAACTTATAAAATAATCTAAGGGTGCTAACCTTAAGATTCAGAATTTGACAGGTGTCACAGATAACCATGTACGGTACGTTCATAATTGCACCTGGCCAGTGTCATGGTGAACTTACATGTCACATGTGCGTACTTGAATCGTCTTATCGTGGTGACCGATGGGGTAGTGGATGAATTATTGAGGAGTAGTAGCTAGAAGAAGTTGATGCTTATAGCATTGTCACTTTGAGTGACAATTAAAAATGATGATTACATTAAGTGGACCGTTTCGGGTACGAATTATTGGGTGGATTAGAACTATAGACTTATGGAATCAACATTATTCGGGGAGAAATTGTAAGATGGTCGGATGAAACATTCGATTATTGTTTTAAGATGTTTAAGCATCCGGATGACAATAGTATGAGACTGAGGAGCGTGATTTCGAGATGTTGAGTGCCGACCAAATTCATGCACGGAATTTATTTCTAAAATAAGTTTGCATCTATTATTTCTCATGTTTCTCGAATCATAAAGTGAGTATATTATAAAATATTGGAAAAATGTTTAGTATGCACCAGATTTTAAACTGTGAGTTTAAACATGCATGAAATTGTTTTATTGCACGTGGTTGCAAAATTTTATTGAAAATCTCTTCATCCCCGTTTCTTGCCTAACGCTATTTTCGGATATTGTAATGTCCATGTTTTAATGTTATTTGGGGGTATTGGGCAAGTAACTGCAAAATTATAACCTTGACATTAGATCTCCTCCACGTATGTTAAGGTTTAAAAGGAGAAGTTATTCCCACGTCTTGCGTCTGAGTTTTCTTGGGAATTTTAGTCTGTACGATTTTTGTCGAGTTTTATAGGGTATTATTTGACGATGTTTTTCGACGCGTGAGTGAGCTTTGAAATGTGTGAGTTTTAATTATGTTGTGTGTAAATTCATGAGTTTATTAAGCGTCATGTCTCATGCAAGTTTTGTTGGAAAGTGTCACTTTATATCACGATGCGATAAAAGAGAAATTTTGAAAACATGACATTTTGGTCATAACCTAGTATTATGATATTTGATTATGGTAAACTAAAGTTTTGGCTACATTTGATTTTAGGCGTCGTTGAGTTTCATTGAGTTTTATGGAATTTTTGTTGAGTCTTATGGAGTTCTATTTTCCGACATTTTGCGTCGCATAGATGAATTTTGAAACACATATACTGAATTATTGTGTGCATTAACTTTCGGGTTGTTGTTTAACATTATTGTCTCATGCGGGTTTTGTACGTGTCATTTCGCAACCGCACGAGGCATCTTGAGAGTCTTCATATTGCATAGTTGCGCTTTTGGGTTTTATACAAGGGTATTTTGTGTTGAAATTTTACTTTGAACACTTTTAGGTTGTTGGGTTTTACTGTTATTGTGTCGTGCAATGCATTTTATTGGTCTATTGGTATGCATGACTTGGTGGCCATTATTTTGGAGCAAAGAATGTCTTGTTTGTACGACTTAAATGTTTGAAGTCGATTTAAACTATTTTATGATTCGACCAAATCGCATGCATCTATCGCTTTACTAAGTTTGGGAAATAAACTAATGTATGTGAAGCCTGTTGAAATTTTATTTCATGACATTTTATGGTTAAAAAGGAGAATGTGGATCTTGAAATTGTGAAGTTCCTCTTTTGGTTGTTTGTACAAACATATATTTCATATTATATTGGTGCAGAAAAAATATTTTACGTACATGGCATAGATTAATGCATATTAGGACCATAGCGGTCCATTTGAAAAGTTGTTGCGCCTTTTTGTGATTGTCATTATTAGTGTGAGTACTGATCAAATGTTTTTCGAAATGGTTTTATGTGGGCGGCATTTGTGATCACTTTGCAAAACTATCGAGTAAACGGTAGTGGATTTTACACGTACGATTAATTGTTATAAAGTTTTTGCATTTAAAAATTTTATAAAATTCCAAATTGGCATATTAATCTGAAAACCTTGAACTCATTAGGGCTATAGATTTAAACCCCTATTGTGAAAGGACTTGTAATAAGGGAATAGAGACGCCCTTGGGAATCGAACTACGAATGATCTGCTTGGTTGACAGATTTGAATTGTGGGAACAACCTCTTGAGGTCAGACCAGGTATGATTGTTTGAGGTAGTAGATCTATATTATTATCCCAGCTAGGCAAGTGGTGACCTTTCCCTCTTGGTAAATTTTGGCTTGAAACCCTGTGAGATTATTCGCACATGGTTGGATTTAATTTGATGGTTTGCTTGTTCGATCGATACCATGATAGATGTTGGTGGTGTATCACCTTAATGAGCCTTTGGGAATAAAGGAAATATTGTGGTTCGCCTGTTAGAGATATAAGAGTGGAACTTTAGTCCCATGTTAGGTGTCAACTTTAAATTCGATAATGCTAACCCGGGAGGAAATAACTGACGGTACACCACGTTTGTGGTGTAGTCGTTTTGAGGATAGGAGTCGACGTTCGATTCGAGGACAATGACAGTTAGGGTGCTTCAGGACGTACCCGATGAATGTTATGTGTTTGCAATTTAAGAGGTAGTTGTAAGGATGTGGATGTTAGTAATTAAGTATCAATGATTAAAATTTCCTTGATATGGTAAGATTTGTATAGACTAGAGGATTGATGTTTATGTACATTTTGGGAGTTGCAAAATCGCCGAATTTGAATAAGCCGACCCCGTGGAGAACGTCTTGGCACGTCCCTGGAAGGATGGCCCTACCAATCTCAAGGGCGAATGATTAAGGGATTACAGAGATTCTTTGGGTCGAGTGTTGATCATCGGAATGCGGATCCAGGATCGTGTTGAACTGGCACGGATGTGTCAAAGAGAGGTTGGGGTCACAAACTACCCTTGAGGTAGTACGTGTCACCCAAGGTTGGGAGACAACCGTAGTCTTGTGGTTAAAAGCTACTTTAGAAAGTTAAGCGTTCACTCGGATATAAGTGTAATGTGCCCAAGGGGACATCTGTCGTGAGTATCAGCATAAGGTTTATCGTAGGTGTTATGGCAAGTGGATTAGAGAAAATCTAATATGTGGGCAACATTAAATGGGAATCTAGATTTCGAGGACGAAATCTCTTTTAGGTTGGGAAGATTGTAACACCCGTAATTTTCGGTAAGTAAAGGTCACCCGAACGTTTTGTAACTTGTAAATGGTGGGATTTTTGTTGGGAAAACATTACTTAAAGTCCCTTATAGTATTGGGAGTATTGGCATTGAAAAAGTCGAGTTTCGAAGTTTGGTACCGGCACGGCCACAATGCCCGGCGACTATGACAGTGTCATAGTCGCCTCTGGCAATGTAGCAGGAAGAAACAGAAGGAGGGGTGCTGAGTGCGACAATGACCTGCGACATTGAATAAGGCATTGTAGCCTGTCAATGTCATTCAAAGGGTGTTGATTGCTGATAAATCAGATTTTTCAGCTCACTTCTTCATTTCTCATTCTCATTTCTTCCCAAACTCTCTCTAGAAAAAACCTAAACATATTTGGTGATTTTGGCTCATCTTTGGCTCAAATCTTTGGGTATTATGGAGCTAAACCATCAACAAGTTAAGGATTGGTAGTTATGATCAAGACTTCACCATCTCCATCTTCATCTTCAACCTCAAGCTTCATTTTAGGGTTTTCTAGGTTTTCACCAAACCTAAGTGGTAAGTTTATCCTCTCCATTTCTAAACCCTGTTATAAGATATAAAAGCTCCATTGATGATTTCCTAGTGTTTCATTTCTCAAATTTCGGGGTTGATGATTTTGGAGAAATTAGGTCAAAAATTAGGGTTTTGGCCAAATTGGGGATGTTGATGTAAAATGTTTGGGGATCGATTCTAGATGGTTGAATATGTATATTTATGGTTGGAAATTGTGAATCTAGGTTTTTGGGAGTTTTGGCTTGAAGATTCAAATTTCTTCAAAAGAGCTCAAGTTGGGGGGAAATCTAGACTTAGCCTAAATCTAGCAAGGTGAGTTCAAGTTGATTTGTGAAAACGGTGTACATGCCAAAATGTCCATTTTAAATGTTTATATATTTCACATGAAATTATTAACTGTTGAGTTATTTGATAAGTTTTGATTATCTGAAGTGTTTAACTTTATAAACTTGTAAAACACCCATTTTTTGGATTTTTGGGTATTTTGATAAATGTATCAAAAGGAAAATGTTTCGATAGCTTATTTGCATAAATAGAGATTATTTAGGAAGAATGCATTTTATGGTTGTAGGTATTACGTGTATTTTGAGTCGTGGAATGTTTTCAAAATACCAGCGTGTGTGTGTCATTAGCGTTTGGTCATTCCCAACCTTGCAAACATTTCAAAAGTTGTCAAACTTTTTGATTTGGGGAAAGGATGTAACTCAAGTATTTTGTTAAGTAAATCTGTGATATTGACATTTTAATGATTTATCATACGAAGGTAAATCCCTTGGAGTAGTTGCATATTTATGTGTGTTATGGGAAATGTTTGCTTTGTGTTATGGGACGTTTTGAAATAGTCAATGGGATTATAAACTTGTCTAGAAAAGTAATTGTCTCAAATTAATTTATGTTGGAATTTATTCATGCATTATAGAGCATGTGTATGCATAAACGTTGGTCGTTATATTTTGTTGCATTTTGTGTATTCTAACATATGGTCATTTGATTTTTTGGGCTTAAAGCTCGGTTTCTGTCTGTGTCGGGTCTTGAGGACATTTGTCCGGCTTTAATAACGTAATGCGGCACTTTGGTGTGAGTTTCATTTATTGCATTTTATTTTGGAGAGTACATATTTTGAGTGCGTGTGTCATTCATTTGGGGCTATGTTTTTAGACTGTAATGCACTGGATCCATAGGCATGTAAGTCAGTCATATTTAAGGGTGAGGAGTCTTGATGCTCTCACCTTGGGAATTATGCCGTATTGGCATTGTCGTTGTCTCGGTTGTTTTGCGGAGAGGAGCCTGTATGGGTTGTACTTCGGGACCATGGGTTTTGTGATTTGGTTCTCTAATTCTTGTGCACGAGGGTTAGACATCATGAGTTATCAAGTAAGAAGTTGAGGCTCCTATCTTGAATGCTAGCGAGTAGGCACTAAGGGTCGAATGAGTACCATGAGGATGAAACTCCACTAGAGAACGAACAGGCAATAAGATCGCGTATCATTGAGGTGTAGCTTGACGAAGCAGGCAATAGGGGATACGGTGTTTTTAGGACATGAAATACAGTCCGACTGGAGGTGTAGCTCGGCAGAGCAGGCAATACAGTTACAATCTGAGGTATAGTTCGACAACTTGGCTATGTGGCTTAACTTTGTGTTACGCCACGTACAACAGAATCGGGTCTCCCCCGTCACCGGAAGGTGTTATTTGGGTATTAAATGGTATTATTTTATTATCTATGTTTTCGGTGATGTTTTGTGTATACGGATTTTATTCGTGATTTATGGGTCGAGTATTATGCCCTCCCGTGTTTGGGTGTTCAGGAAATAAAGTCTTATCCGCAATTTTATAAATTGGGAGTTTAATTACTATTCACGTTTTGGGTGAGTTTGGGGTTGAAGTTGCTTTAGAAAAGAATGTCTATGTTGGGATGCTTATCTTTAAATGTGTGTGTTATTGGAAAATGAGTCATCTAACATTTACAGTAAAACATTCTGAAAGATTATGATTTAAACCGCATTCCTCCCTTTAACAAATATATTTGTTCATGTTGAAAACTCTTGAACTCACTAGGCGTTAGCCTAACCTTTTTATTTGTCGGCATGTGCATCAGGTTTGGTTGAGGATTGTTGCTAGCGACTTCGTGGTGAGATGGGTGCTAGTCCTATGCACAAGAAAGTAGCTTGGTGAAGCCTTCCGCACTTTTGGAGATAGCAACTGTTATTGGGTTTTAGTAACACCCGACTTTGATTTTTTTTTATACAAGACTTGACCTATTATATGTTGAAGTTCAATCTAGAATTCCAATTGAGGTGACTCAAGTGACGATTAGTAGAATAGATTTTATATCTATTTGTTGTATATTTGAAAATTTTAAATTAGTTGCTCTTTCCAAATTTGAGAGTGTTACAAAACCCCTTTCATCAAAGATGTCATCGAGAGTCTAGGTTGGGAAGATTTGTGCCAAGTCCCATTAAGGCACAACATTGATCGGATCAGAGAGTTCTATGCAGAGGTGGCTGTTAACCATGGAGAGGAGGTCACAGTAAGGGGAGCCAAGGTATATTACTCTACATCAAGCATAAATGCTTTGTATAAACTAAACTCACCTGCAGATTCTACTTACAAGAAGATGATGAGGAGAGCATCAGTAGTTGATGCTAAAAGGATCTTGGAGACCACTGCCAATCCTGGGAGTTATTGGAAAGAAGCCAGAGGACCAAACAAGACCTTGGAAACCCACTGGTTGAAGCCTCAAGCTAAAGTCTGGTTTCATTTTGTTAGGCATTCCATCATGCCTACATCACATGACACCGGCTTAGTATTTGAGAGGTGTGTGCTCATTTATTCCATCATGGATAGGAAGCCCTTTGATGTGGGGATAATTGTGAAGAAGAGCATACGGGCATATACAGAAAAACCAAAGGGTGGATTATGGCATCCTGCCTTAATCCACGCCTTAATCCACGCCTTAATGGAGAAGGCCAAAGTGAAGAAGCTATATAAGGATGAGATGACCAACAAGAAGACTGCCATGGAAAACATTGCCATTGACAGGATCATGAGGAATCAGATCAACAGAAAGGGTGATGAGACAGAGTTGACCAAGACTGGCACTGCAGACCATGTTGCAACAAGTGTTGTAGCATGTCAACCAAGTCACAACTGAAATTGCTATTTTGGTAAAGATGATGGAAGAAAACCAATAGAAATTGATGGCCAAGCTAGAGGATCAGAAAAGTTTTTGGGAAGAAAAGTTGGAGACCCAAAGAGATGATCTAGTGGAGGCATTTGAGGAGAAGGAGATAGCCTTGGGGAGAAAGATTAAAAGGCAAGAGAAGTTGATGAAGGAGCTCAGGAAGGATGTTGCCCTGTATAGCCAACGAGAGAAAAAAAATGATGTTGTGAGGAGTATATGGGAGCAGCAGCATGAGGAGGCTGCAAAGAACTTGCCCAAGTATCCAGAGGAGCTGCTCAAGAGACAGAAGGAAGTGCTCAAGGAGGTTGCCGCAACACCTACTCATTCTGAGTAGACAGGTCTATTTCTTACCCTTAGCTCCATATTTAGTTTTTACACTTTGTTGTTTTATAATTTTTTATTCCACAAGAGTCTGGGAAATTTTTTAACTTTAGTGATGTGATAGTCATAAGTTAGATTAGTCAAACGTAGCATATCCCAAATAATTCATGAGTTGCATGTTCACTTTCAATTATCAATACTAGAACCAAGCCATGAACACCTGGGAAGCAACTAGGCAACAATTTTGAACTTCATGAAAGGATTTAGGCCATTTTCTCATTCACTAAGCCTAACATACACTTACCATTTACACCATTAGACCATAGAGCCTAACATATTCCTCCAACAACAATGAGGACATTGTTTCATTCAAGTGTGGGGAGGGTCTGTGAGATCTGTGTCAAAGCAGAAAAGATAATGGAAAATTTCCTTTTATCTTGTCTAATAAAAATAAACACCCTTATGATATTGGCATCACTGGATCAATCAACCCGTGTGATATTGGCAATCATGGCTCAATCATGTAACCTTTTTCTTTGTGGTATTGGTACAAAGGCTCAATCAAACCTTTTAAGGCCACCTTTCAAAAATTTGGCAGAAGGTAGTTGTTGCAGCATGTCACCGTTTGATGTCGCAACATGGACACAGAAGCAAGGAAAATGAGAGAGAGAAAGCAAAGACCTGAAATTTTCAAACCTATAAATTCCTATTGATCCTTAGTTCAGAATATATTTTTTTCCTAACAATAGAAACATGATTCTTGGCTTATAGTGTTGGTTTGTGAAAGTTGAATAAACTTTGATTTATTGTAACACCCCAAAAATTGGGGATAACAAAAACTTTCTAAAACGGAAATAATGGTATATAAAAAAATGTCAAAGCATGGAGCCTCCCAAAAGTGGGGAATGAATAAATCACCTGTTAAATACAAGTTGTAATCCAAAGTAAATGGAAAAGACAACCTAATAATCTAATTTCTCGTGAAATCAGATTACAATTCGGATGTCACCCAAAACTTCCAAAAATAAATATCTTCTATGGAATGGTGTCTCAAAAGTTATTTCCCCAAGTTCTCTCTACCCCCGGCTAACTCTTCTTACAGCCGGCACCGCTAGAACCTGAGATACACAACGACACCAACAAGTGTTAGGCCAAAAATCCTAGTGAGTTTGAACAAGTAATAACAACCAATTTATATAATACGTGCATAAGGGTTTAATCAAGAACAATTCCATATGTGGGGACAATGGGGGAGACCCATATCACCAATCAAGTTCCACCCAAAGAGTCGATACACCTTGATGTCAAACTACCATGAGCGACATCCAAAAGGCCCGACACATCCAAGGATTACAACCATGGAAATACCTCGAATGGCGGAGATCTAGGTACATACCCACACGGTGGCACTCAAGACTATATCCTCCTAGTGTCTACTTACTTGGTTCATCCAACAATGTCATTAATAGACCTTAAGGCATTTTAGCCCACATGATATGTACACAATACCAATCATAGGTAATCATTATGGTTTAAATAATACATACATCATGTATAAGCTTCATATAAGACTTTTACCCCTTTCAACTCACCATAATGCACATATTTTGAGGAGCGCGCAAGTATAAATTCACTATTTTCATACTTCTTTACCCAATAGAAAAATACCAAGACAACTCATGACCATTCATGTACCATGTAAAACCATTTACCCAATTTAGGTCAAAATCCAACACATAGGTATATCCTTCAAAGTAGTCAACATAGAGACAACCATACAAATATAGTTTCCTTATAGCTTCTAAACAACCATTTAAGTCATCCCCATCCATATAGCTTATGGGATCTTAAACTTATACATAAATGAACTCACATTGCAAATAGAGGATATTATAAGAAAATGCAAGGGTAATAACAAGTAGCATGTATTGATGTGTATCTCATTTAACAAAAAGATTTAGGAACTCACCTCCTAGGCTTTTAGCCAAAAACCTAAAAAAAGAAGATAAAACCCTAGAAGGTATAGATGAAGAGGTCTTGAAGCTTCCAAGATTGATTGAGTGCCTTAAATGCTTCCTAAATGAGTCTAGAAGAGACTTTAATGCACCAACCGAAATCCTTGAGTAATAAATGATGAGAGTTGGTAAAAAGGAGATAAAATCGCCTACAAGAGCTCCAAATACTAACCCTAACCTGATTTTGGTGAAAAATGGAGTGAAAATCAGGCGGAGATGCTTTTATACGCTCAGACCCCCGCGGGCGACAATGCCAAGCGATAGTGCCAATGGCATTGTCGCAGTGGAACTATCACGGAGCGCCCCCTCCTCACGGTACCATCCTGGTGAGAGTGACAAGCGATTGTGCCATGGGGCATTGTCGCTGTCACAATCGTCGGGTATGTACCGCGACCCTATCTCCTTCGGCAATATTGACCAGCAACAATGACATTTGTCATAGTCGCGAGGCATAATCGCGCAAGCCTAATGTTAGAACATAAATATGTTACATTTAGAAGTTTAGTAAAATAATCAACATGTAATTGTATTGGGCCTTGTATTGGGTTTGGGCTTAATGTAACAAGGGTGTTGGGCTAGTATATAAGGAGTCTATTTAGTTGTTTGTAGCTAAGTTTTCATTCAGAAATGTAGATCGTACGAGTTCTTGTGTTCAGTAGTTGTAGTTTACATTTCAATAAATAAAACATTCACAGATTCCTCCCCAATTACTCTTGTTTATCTTGTATATTCAATCAATCATGATCTCAGGGACTTCACAAGTGGTATCAGAGCCTAACGCAGAGATTTTTCTACGACGATCGAGATCTGTTTGATTGAATAGAACAATCACTGTTGATTTTTGGAATTTGTTGTGAAATTGGATGTTCTTTGATGCCAAATTGGTTCTGTGGATAGAGTCGAACCTAATAGAATCAGTTGCATTGTTTTATTTCATCAATTTTGGTTGATTGGATCGAATTTTTGATAATTCTTGTTCAAAAACTTATGTCACTGTGGTATGATCAAATTATGATTTAGAGTTGTATTTGTACGAGATCATCAACTACAAATGTACTCCAAAGTCATTTTCGAACCTGCTCTCAAAATCTCATCTCAAAATTCGAAGTTTTGAAGGTTAATTTTGAAGAAATCGTGAAAAACGTTCGAAATCCATAGAATTCGCATGATTCAATGAAGAACTCGCAGAAATTGAAGAACTCGCAAAGATATGGATAGAATTCGCAGAATGATAGATTTTGGAAGAATTCACATCATAGAATTAGCATGTTGAAAGTGTTTAAGAGTTCGCATGCTTGAATTCGTATAGCCTTTGAAGATGACATTTTTGCCTAAGTACAGAATTCACACAAGATTTATCTGTGAAATGTTCAAGATTTCGCATGATAACATTCCTTGAAGATGAAATTATTTTAAGTGTAGAATTCGTACAAGTGTGTGATGCGAAAAGCTATGAATTCGCATGCGTGAGTGCTGCGAGAAGTCAAGAATTCGCATGTAAGTGTGATGCGAATTGTAAAGATTTCGTAGAAGTGAGTTATGTGAGATGCGAGGAATTCGCATATAGGTGCTTGCGAGAAGTGAGAATTCGCATGAAAGCCTATGCGAATTCTGGAGGTTTTCGGCTATGTCCATCATGCGAATTGTGCTCAATTTGAAATAGTGATCTGCGAATTGTTAGCTGTATGCGAAAAGTTTGTGACTTTTTAAAAATTTTGACTGTTTTGAACCCAGTTTGATACAAGTTTGCCCTGTTCCTGAGCTTTTGACGCGGAATGCATATGTGACATCACTCTTATCATATGTTGGTCACATATCTTTAGCAACCGATATATGTTTCACGAGTGCTCATGTTTTTCAAGATTTTCAGATTCTGGATTTGATGATTTAGTCTCTGATTGGATTGAGTTAGCTGCCTGAGCATCTGCAATCATCAGTCTGGAGAGCTTCTTTTGTAGTTAGACCGTTGAGAGCACTTTATCATTCTGCTGACTTGATCACTCAGTAGTATGAGCGACTGCAATCATTGTTCTGATGCTTGAGTTGTAATTCAGAATCCTGAGTGCTTATAATCATCAGCTAATTTGTGAAGAAAGGAGTTCTGGGTTTTATAGTTCAGTATTCTGGAAAGCAGTCAGAAAATGAGTGTCTTCTATCAGTTGTTGAACATTGCTTGCCTTCTAACCCTTGCCTTGTAGTGTTGCTACCGGATGCTACCGCCCGTAAGCTGATTAGATGAAGTTCTTACGCTGAATTCTTATTTCAACTCGTGGTTTAAAGACAGGTCATATGTTATACACTGAAGATGCACTTGGTTGTCATTCCAATATTCAGCACATATCATTTTTGTGGGCATACGGAATGTGTTGGGTTTACAAGAGTCAAAAGTTGTCTTTATGTGCACTCAGTCGAGGTTATGGTCTACATCAGATCTGGTATTTCAGTTGAAACTCCAAGGATAAGAGCTACTTTCAAGGGGGAGCTAGAGGAGCTTTGAAGTTTATGCAACTCTAAGTTTTATAAAGAAATCAAGGGGGAGAGAAGCTGAAGCTGGAGCTTAACAGAGAATGATTACTTTACAAAACATAGGGGGAGAATGTTAGAACATAAATATGTTCTATTTTGAAGTTTAGTAAAGTAATCAACATGTAATTGTATTGGGCCTTGTATTGGGTTTGGGCTTAATGTAACAAGGGTGTTGGGCTAGTATATATAAGGAGTCTGTTTAGTTGTTTGTAGCTAAGTTTTCATTTAGAAATGTAGGTCGTACGAGTTCTTGTGTTCAGTAGTTGTAGTTACATTTCAATAAATAAAACATTCACAGATTCCTCCCCAATTACTCTTGTTTATCTTGTATATTCAATCAATCATGATCTCAGGGACTTCACACCTTGATTGCCCGAAAATCTTCCGAACTTTGATTTCAACGCTTGAATCTAACGCTTGAGGTACGAGATAGAGATTAAATGTTTACAACGAGTAATTTTCTCAACCAAATAAAGATTCAAAGTTTGGGAGTTTGATCAAACTTACAAGGATTGTCAGGGTGTTACATTTATGAAAGGATATGTTGAATTTTCATGGTAGTAAGGACTAATCTCTATCACATTTAATATTTTTTTTCTTTTTCACCCTTTAAATTGAGTCTTTTTATTTGTCATTTGTGTTTCTTGGGGACAAGCAACAGTTCAAGTGTGGGGATGTGATAAGTGAATAGTTTATCACATTCTAAACACTTATGCTCTTTATATTTGCTCTTATTTTAGTCTCCCAATCACTTCATAAACTTTTTGAGGGAATCTGATTCCAGCCACAAGTCCATCCTTTCCAGCTCAGGTTGGAATGCATCTCAAGGGAATATCATCATGGAAGTGGTCATAACTTAGGAGAGCATCTTGTAATGTCTTTATCTTTTGTTTAATACCAATTGGGTAAAAGAATCTTTTGTACTCTTGTACTTCCATTTAAATGCTCTCTTCCTAGTATAAATTGGTGTAACACACCAAATTTTGGGAGTTTCTGTCCTAAAATGATGTTGAGCGAGGTAGCAGAAAAGAAGACGAAAATAATGCCAACAGTATTCCGCGTGTCTACCCGCGCGAGTGGAACCGCGCCGTAATCCGCGTGAGACTTTGCTCCATCATGACTTCAATGCTCGGCGCACCTCTCCGCGCGAGTGGAACCACGCCACCTCTCGCGCGCGAGCACTGTGCGCAGATAAAAGGGCAAATCAGCCCCAAAACCCCATTATCTCTCATTATCTTCTTCTTAAATGCTCCCAACAAGAAAGCTAGGGTTAGGAACCATTTTTGGTCTTCATCTAAGTGTTCAACCACCATTTCCTCAAGGCCTTCATCATCAACCTAAGATCAACATCTTCATCTTCTTCATCATCTCCTCACCATTGTGGACCATATCTTGGGGTTTTCCAAGAAATCCATTTGTAAGTCATTCTAACCATTTCTAAACCTTTGATATTGTCAAAACCTTTCATCTTAACCTCCTAGAACATCTCTCTTGATATATCTCTCGTATCTTGAGTTTTGACCTATTTTGGGTATTTTGGAGATTTAAGATTTTGACAAAGATTTGTATGAATCTAATTTTGGGAGTTGCTCCCGGTCTGTTTTCAGTTTTTTGGTGACCTAGAAGAGTATTGTTGATAGGTTCAAGCTATGGTAAAGGTAATCTTCTCTTCTCTTCAACTATGGAAACTAGGGTTTTGAGATAAGTTAAGATCTTCATGAAAAATGTTTGGGGAACGATTCTAAATGGTTGAATATGAATATTTATAGTTGGAAACTTGTGGATCTAGGTTTTTGGAAGGTTTTGCTTGTGGATCCAAGTTTCTTCAAGGAAGCTCAAGTTGGGAAAAATCTAGATTTAGCCTAAATATAGCAAGGTGAGTTCAAATTGATTTGTGGAAATGTTGTACATGCCAAAAATGTCCATTTCAAAGTATTTATTTGTTTTACATGAAATCATCGATTGTTGAGCTATTTGGTGGGTTTTGATTATTTGAAGTGTGTAACTTTATAAACCATGTAAAATACCCACATTTGGGATTTTTAGGCATTTTGATAAATAAGTCATAAATGAAAGTGTTTTGATGATTTATTGCATATATGGAGATTATTTGGTCAAAATACACTTAATGTTTGTTGGAAATATGCATCGTTTATGTAAGGGGACGTTTTGAAAATACGAACGTGTGAGTCATTTGATTTTAGTCATTCACAACCTTGTGAACATTTTAGAAATTGTAAACCTTTTTGGTTTTGGGTCGAAGGCCAATTGTGATTTGAGAGACAAAGATTTTGGGAAAGGGAAAATTGCATCAAAATGGAATCAACTTTGCCTTAATTCCTATTTTAGGGAACCAACATTTAAAATTATCATTTAAGGGTCTCAAACAAACTTTTCGTTTATTTAAGGGTCTGATTGACCTGTTGACCTGCTAATGGTGACATGGATTAAATATTTTGTCAACCAAAATTCCATGTCATAATTAATTTTACAAAAATAAATTTAAAATGTCTACAAGACACCCAAAATTATGACATGGCATATATTTTTTATTTATTTAACAAACGAAAATTCCATGTGAAATATTATAGTTAGGATATTTAAGTCATTTCTTATATTTTTATAATATTTAAACTAATAAAAAAGTTCTAAAAACATTTGTACAAATTCTTACCATTAAAAAAGATATAAAAAAATATTAACCTAAACAACCCTAATAGAAACTACCGCCGCCCCCATCCTCTTCTTCCATTCTCTTCTTACTATCATCTTCATCATCTATGTCTTTTTTTTTCTTTGAACAACAAATAATCTTATTACCAAACAGAGGCTAAAGCATCAAGACCAAGAGCAGCAAACAGCCCCAAACATCCGAACACTACTGATAAGCCAAGATCACAAGATCTGTAGAGAGAGAATCTAGAGAGAGAAAGTGTGCGCTCAAATGTAACAGTAAATTGAATTCAAAATATGAAAGTTCTTACAAGAAAACAAGCCAAGAGGACTTAAATACCTCAAGGCACTTACAAGATAGAAAAGAACAATAAGCACTGACAGATAAAGGAAATAAATACAATGATTACTATAAAATCAGATCTAACAATCTCCCCCTTAGTAATCATTGGCGCCGAGGTCTTCAAAAACAGCATTGACCATCTAGGCGACTTTGAAGGATCATTGACGTTCTTCTCGTTGACGTAGTCTGTTCAGCCCAACTAACACTTCCAATCGTCGCAGAGTTGAACGGAGATTCAGTCTATCTTGAATAGTGACCAAAGTTCTACGGATCAGACGAATTTCATCATTTTCAAAAAGATATGACTCTCTTCTTGTTTCCAAAAACTTTCTTCTAGCCTCTTGTAGACGATGCTCCAACTGAAGTTTGATCACCTTTAGAGTTCCATCAGAGTAATATCCAATCTCCTCAAATCGTAGAAAGCATTTTTCACTTGAGCTGTTCTTATATACTACTCCGTATGAATCTTCGATAATGGTAAATAACGGATGAGACTCTAGATTCTTCAAACTCCGGTTGGGCCTTTCAAGATTAACCACAGGCTGAAAGCTTTCGACGGCCATCTGGAAGTCAAAAACACGATAAAATCGGATCTGTCGTCGAATGAATCGTTTAATAACAAAAAGAGTTTGAGAAACATCCTGAGTCCGGTGATAAAGATTCCTGAAGTGATCATATAAGAATTCAATATCATCAATTGAAAGATCAGTGAAATCAGCCTCTGAAAATTTGTACCAGAGTCTCTTCTTTCCACTTCAAGGTCTGGATACCAGATGTTCACAAACTTATTAAATGTGACACTGAGAACTCGAAATATTAGATGAGGAGAAACAACGGTGTTATTCTTTTTGCGCTGGCACTTGATAAATGCTAAGTATTCATGCTGATAAGCTTCTGATTCTTTCTCTACTCCAAGTATGGCATATATATTGATTGTCCTTCTTCTAGAAACAAAGATGTTGCTTTGGATATCTTCAAGAAAAGTTGTTCTGAGTCTAGAAGCCATATATCTCTGCTGAAGATTTCTATGCCTTTGTTGCCTAGTTAAAGTTTCTCCTTCTTCTAGAAGAGATGGAGAAATTACCGGTTCGGAAGAAGGAATATCTGCTTGAGCTCTAGATGACTGACCAACTTCAAATGCACTTGATAGAATATTGGTTGTCGGAGCAGAACTAGTTACTGGAGTAGATGAAGGTTGATCATCTTCTGGAATCTCACCTTGACTTGGAAGATCACCATATAGCAATTCAACCTCTTTTGTATCTGAAGCATCCATAAAAACAGTATCATCCTCTGTATCAGATAAGATGATGATATTGTTGCAATCTTCTTCTTTAACTTGAGCAACTTTCTCAAATCTAACTTCTTCATCATCATCTGAAGTTATCTCTATGAAGTTCGCGAAGAAAGATCTCATGTCATTTGCTGCTTCCGACTCTTCAACTTCATGAGCTCTACCTGAGACATCTGGATCCACATAAACTACAATTTGCATATTATCAATATTTGCTTCAGACATATTTAATTCATTATGCAAAGCAGTTACATCAGCATTGTCAACCATGACATTCACTAAATCTTGGATACTGCAATCTTGAACTGAATCAGCAGTCTTTTCTCTATCTCCAGCCACTTCTTTTTGAACAACTTCTCGTGCTTCAGAAGACCCTTCTGTTCTTTGTCTCTTTACCATCTCCCCCTCATGGCCTTGATGATCGGGATCATCTTGGTCATGTCGGCGTTTAAGAGACGGGTCAGCCTCAGTCCTGCATGATTGCTCTAGATGATCAATCTTGTTAGATAGATCGGAGAAAGTTGTGACATAAAAGAACGAAGATCAGATAAACTGGATCTAACTTCTGATCTGAATTCCTGAAATTCATGAGATAAAGCATTAATGCGATCAGAATCGGAAGAGGAAGAAACTGGAGGCGGCGTTGGCTGGAAGTTCCTTAGCAGAGAGATCAAATCTTGATCTTGATGTTGTGGCGGAGACATAGATAGAAGACGCGCATAAAGAAGATCAGATAGCTCAGAAATCGGAGAATCATGAATAGAAGTCCTGGAAATATCCGCAGACTGGGTGAATATTGACGGAAAAGGAAGAGATACAATCGGTGATGTAGATGAAGACACCGCAGAATAAGGTTCCCGAAGAATCACCCCTGAAGGACGACGGAAAAGATTCTCAGGAGGAATAACCGAAGTATCTATCTCTGGCATTTTCCCTTTGAAAAATGACTTCATCTTGTTAATATCTTCCTCTTTTTGAGCATCCACCCTTTCTGAGAACTGACGAATTACCTCATTCAGAGTTGTAAATTTCTCCGAAGAAACACGTGCATGAACCATAGAAAGCTCAACAGCAGAAACAGTGGTAGCAGTAACCTCAACAGTAAAAGAAGCAGGAGCTTGACTCTGTGTTTGAGTGGAGGTTTGAGCAAATGAGATATCCAGTTCATCAACGTTTAGACGGGCAGCAGAGGGATCAATAGATACTGATTCATCTTCTGAAACATCTTCTGAGACAACAACCACTTCCGGTGTTCTTATTTTCCGTTCATACACTTTCATGTTGAGTTGATCGGCATCATCATCACCATCGTCTGAATCACTTGTTGTATTTTCACCATCATCAGAAAGATCAGCATTTGTCGCATCATCATTAGCAACTCCAGTTTCATCATGATTAGCATCTTCTCTAACATCAGCAGTAACATTAGTGGCTTCAGCTTCAATAGCAGCAATGACAGATTCCACGTGATGAGTAGCAACGTCTTGTGGTGCTGCAGAAAGATCAACATCTGTCTCTAGTGTAGTTGCAACGGCAGTAACTATTTCATGAGTAGTTGCTTCAACTTGCTCTTCATGAGTAGTACCAGCTGGAGTGCCATGAGAAGGTTCTTCCTGTTCAGCCTCTACAAATTCATTTTCCAAACAATAATCGATGACACTGTAATTGGTCATGTCAGCATAATTGGCAATAAGACCATAAGGAATGGTCATAGAAAAAGTGAAGGACTTCTTCTGTTTCTGAAGATAAAGCATCTCGGAATCCTGAACTTGCGGCCAAGATAATCTTCGTGGAATGGTCGGATTGCTTCGAAACATGCTTCTAATAATCAGCTTGAGAAACCTGATAAAAGGAATGAACTTTCGTCGCTTGTTGGTTAACTTGTCTTGCACTACTTCAGAAAGCTCGGTCCAGAAAATAATCGTATAGTCGACATGCAGGTCATAGACTACTGCATGGAACAGTCGAAGATAGTGAAGACTAGAACTATCCGTGCCGGTATGTTTAGAAGTTAAGCAGCTGTTGATGACAGAAAATAAAGAATACCAGACAGGAGGAAGATTAGACTTGTCAAAGTCTACAACCTTTTTCAGTGAACCAACATAGCCTAGTCGTTTGATGCCCTCAAAAACTTCCTCTTCAGATGGAAAGTTATCATACGTTGTCCTTCCAGGTCTAAAAGTAGGCTCAGGAAGCTCAAGAATCAATCGTAAACGCTTGTAAGAAAGAAATGAATCAAATTGATCAATTTTGAGATCAAATCGATGAGGACGTGCCAGTTCGTTCTTAGTGATGGTGTGCCAAACTTGCTGAACGTAGACTTCCGGAACATCAGCAACTGAACAGAGAGCTTGAGAGAGCGGATGTCCACGAAGAATGGAGCGTATGACAGGATGAATCTTGATGCGATCAAAGTCAACAAAGTAGTTGTTAGGCTTATAAGGCATGTACATGATGTTAGGGAACACATTATTTGGAGTTCGCCTAGAAATAGAAAGATCAGCCCCAACAGACGGAACAAGACGGCATAGGTGTATCATGAGATGCCTGATCAGCCGGATCCTCAAGAACGACATTCTCGTCTTGAATCATTGGATCAGTATTTGTTCGAGAAGACATGATAACCTGAAACACAAAAAACAAAACAAAGTTAAACAACCAAAAGAAAACACGAAAAAAAAAATAAAAAAAAATCCAAGTATGGTTTGCGGGTCCTTAAGGGAACGCAAAGGAAGAAATGCGTGTCCTAAAGGGAACTCATAGAAAGGAATGCGTGTCCTTAATGGAACGCAAAGCATACTTTGAAACATTGAAACACACAATGAGTTTGCGTGTGTCAGGATCAAATTCTTAACAAGAATAAATTCTCAGAAACAATATCAAAGAAGTTGCGGAATAACACTTTGATATTCAATTGGAACAGTAAATAAACAGTATATAATAAACACTTTGCAAACTTGTATTAAAATCACAAGATTACACACACAACCTCAATCTTGAAGAACAAGCTCTTTCAAGACGAATTCTACTTCTCTAGAATTAGGATTTATGCCTTGAGGTTGATTCTCTCTAAAAACAAAACTTAGAATGAATAAAAAATAATCATTATAAACTATTCTAAACAATACAATATATATACTGAAGATAAAAGATAATTACAATTTATACAATATCTCTAGAATATCTTCCATCATTATCTCTAAGCTTCCATGAATATCTTCAGTTTATCCAGCTGTCATCCTTTCCATACAGATCTCCATCTTATAAGCAGTATTAATCATAAGCAGCATTAATACTCTGAGCAGTATTAACTCTAGCAGTACTAACCATGCTCAGCAGCATTAATCTCTTCAAGCAGTACTAACTTTGAACTAGCAGTACTAATCTTGTTGAGCAACATTAATCATCAACTAGCAGCATTAATAACAGAAGTAGTAACCTCAGAAGTATTAACCAAGTTCTTCTAGCAGCATTAACTTCAGAAGTAGTAACCATGTTGAATATTAACTTCAGAAGTAGTAACCATGTTGAACTAGAAGTAGTAACCATGTTTGGCATATTTCAGACCCAACAATCTCCCCCTAACTTAAATTTTCAAAACTGAGAAGTTAAGTTCTTCAACATAAGGTCTTTATGATAATTTCAAAACTTTCTGCAATTACTAGTTCTTCTTGATTCAGTTTCTGCTGTTATCTTCTTTTCTGTTTCTGATGTAGTTACTGCTTTATTTCAGCTTCTTCACTTATCTCCCCCTCAAAATAAGATTTCATACAAACTTTAATTTTCTTCTTTTTCAGTACCAACTTCTTGAAATGATCTATCTGCTAGTGATAAGAATTGATCACCTTTTCATCTCTTTTATCTCCATAATTTGATTATGAACTTTCAGACTAATTGTACCAAGTGTATCCATCAATTCTTTGTAGTTATATCTGTCCTCACCTTCTCCAGGAGTGTTACCCCCTTTTGAATGATCATTGGATCTTTTAGTAGAGATCTTCTGCCTAGCAGAAGCACCTTCTACTCCCTTGGTTTCTTGGCACCTGGGACCTTTAGATAATTTCTCATCTAAAGTTGCCATGGGGAAGGTCTTAGTAATGTTCACACTGTCCTGTCCTGCACTTTGTGCAGAGTCAGTAGTGTGAGCCTTACAACCCATATGCTCTTGCATCTCCTTAGAGAGCACCTTCTTGAGGTTGGGAGACACCCCTGTGGTTTCCCTATGGTACTCTCTAAAGGAGAATCCTCCCTTAGAGGGCTTAAAGGCTTAGTGGGTGATGGTACAAGAAGAGAAGGAGCCTTCTTTACCTGTTTTCTTTACCTGTTTTATTGGTGAAGTTGGCTTATGAAGTAGAGACTGGGGAATTGATTTAGAGTGGGAAGGTTGGGATTGGCTAGCAGTGGGTTGGTCTAATGGGGGCCTTGACCCTGCTGCCATACCTTCTTGTGGTTGGGACACCACCATCATTGTTGAGAACAATGGGGTGTCAACTCCTTCAGAGTCCCTAGCAGATCTTCTCATGTTTGAGAAAACCTTGCCTTTAGGGGGTTTAGGTACATATACATTAGCAGTAGTAACACTTATCAGCAGCATTAACACAGACTGGCAGTAGTAACACATACCAGCAGCATTAACACAGTCTGACAGTATTCACTGAACTAGAAGTACTAACTACCTTTCAGTATTAGCAACCTGAAACACTTACAGACACAAGGTTAGTAGTACCATATACCATAAAATTTTCAAAAATTACTTTATCTTTTGAAACTATACCTTTTTCACTTTTCTTACCTTCTGTTGGATCAAAAGTAACATGTCCTCCATCAAATCTTTTGAAGAATTTGAAGGCAATCCATGTTCCTTGTTATGTGCCAAGAGCAACCATTATCTTCATTCCAAATGCTCTTCCTCTTGAGCTTTTGATTGCCCTGCACACTTGATAAATCAGTTAGTCTTTGATGGAACCCAAGCCAAAGTGGTCTTGGGTTGACCTTTCTCATTAATATAATCTGTCAGTTTGGTCTGAATGAGTTGTTTAGGAATCTCATGACTGGAGTACTTTGTCAAGATTATAGGCTTGGCTGCATTACTACTAGAAGCAGCACTAGCCTTGTTAGCAGTACTAACTTGGTTAGCAGTACTAATCAAGTTAGCAGCACTATTCTTGTTAGCAGTACTATCTGGGATAGCAGTACTAACAGGTTTCTTTGCAATTGAAACCCAAACTTGAGTAAAGTTGTTTGCTTTCTTTGTCTTTAAGTTACTCCTTTGTTTATTTGAAGTATTTTTCTTAGTTTTAGCAAACTTGTTTTGAACATGAGACTTTTTAGGTGCTCTGTTCTCAGCCATTTGATTCCTTCCTTGCTTCCTATAACCAAAGGAGTTTTGAGTTTGTCTTTGAAAATTTACTCTTTGGTTTATAGGATTGAAATAACAGTATTTGGCAACATGATTAAGCTTTCCACAAATAAAACAAGGTTTTGGTCTATTGATTTTACTTAGATCAACCCCTTGTTTTTGTGCCCACTGATTATTCCAATTTCTCTGATTTCCCCTTGGTTTATCATGTTTTTGGGGCTCAGACTTATTGCAAGCACACTGTTTGCAAGGGACAGGATTCACAACCGTGGTCTGCTTATAATGGACCTTCTCAGACTTTCTCTCAGTCTTCTCTATGTCCTTAGATTTGACCCAAGTCTTTCCACATCCCTCATTGGTGATTATGTGGTTTTCTATAGGGATCTCACCACTCACATTGTTCTCCTTATTTTTTTCAATAGAGTTCTCTTCTTCAGAGTCTGTTTCAACCACCACTTTTTCTAATGGATCTACCTTAGTGGCTCCATTAGATAATTCCTTCCTATCCTTTGTCTCTAGCAAGTCTGATATAGGAGGGATGTAATTGTTGTTGTATGGTGGTGGTGTGGTGTTATAGCCTATTCCTCTTCTAAGTTTGTCATGGATTTGAGTTTGGAGCAAAGAGTCCATTGCTTTAGAAGCATTGGAAAATTTCTCAATATCCATCTTGGCTTTCTCAAACTCACTCTTTATCTTCTCATTCTCCTCTTTAGACTTTTTCAGCTGAAGTTCTAGGTCATTCTTCTCCCACTTCCAGTAATTTGTATCATAAGAATGTTGAAGTTCATTGGCTTGGAAAACTTTGATCTGTTCCTCAAAACTCTCAACAATTCTTACATAGTCTTTTATATCTCTCTCTAATCTTTTAAGGTCATCACTCATTGTCTGGTTGTGATCCCTGTACCTTTTAACAGTTTCCATACAAGTTTTAGAGCAAAGATTAGACATTACCTCTGTGGGGATTTCTGTGCTTGAAGAATCTGAAACTTTAGCCATTTATGATTTCTGATTTCAAGGAAGAATGATGATTGCAGGTTTCTGAGAATACTTGCTCTGATACCACTTGTCAGGATCAAATTCTTAACAAGAATAAATTCTCAGAAACAATATCAAAGAAGTTGCGGAATAACACTTTGATATTCAATTGGAACAGTAAATAAACAGTATATAATAAACACTTTGCAAACTTGTATTAAAATCACAAGATTACACACACAACCTCAATCTTGAAGAACAAGCTCTTTCAAGACGAATTCTACTTCTCTAGAATTAGGATTTATGCCTTGAGGTTGATTCTCTCTAAAAACAAAACTTAGAATGAATAAAAAATAATCATTATAAACTATTCTAAACAATACAATATATATACTGAAGATAAAAGATAATTACAATTTATACAATATCTCCAGAATATCTTCCATCATTATCTCTAAGCTTCCATGAATATCTTCAGTTTATCCAGCTGTCATCCTTTCCATACAGATCTCCATCTTATAAGCAGTATTAATCATAAGCAACATTAATACTCTGAGCAGTATTAACTCTAGCAGTACTAACCATGCTCAGCAGCATTAATCTCTTCAAGCAGTACTAACTTTGAACTAGCAGTACTAATCTTGTTGAGCAACATTAATCATCAACTAGCAGCATTAATAACAGAAGTAGTAACCTCAGAAGTATTAACCAAGTTCTTCTAGCAGCATTAACTTCAGAAGTAGTAACCATGTTGAATATTAACTTCAGAAGTAGTAACCATGTTGAACTAGAAGTAGTAACCATGTTTGGCATATTTCAGACCCAACAGCGTGTCATTAAGGAGACGCAAGTTAGACTTTGCGTGTTCTTAGTGAGACGTAAACTACACAAAGAAAACGAAACAATACTAGAAGAATGCGGGTTACGGGTGAAACGCATAGTTCACTAAGCAGGTCTAAAGGGACACGTAAAGCGCACTTTGCGTTTCTTGTTAGAAACGCACAGTATACTTTACGGGTCTAGTAAGACACGCAAAGAACACTTTGCGGTTCTAACAGGACACACAAAGTAGCCTTTGCGGGTCTCAAAGACTTGAACAAAAACCTTAGAACTCGTTTGTTCGAACCCGAAAACCACAAAACTATAAATCTAAGCACAAAACAATGAAATTAAACCAAAACAAAACATACCTGATTGTCGATTATAATATCTAAACAAACCCCAATATGCAAATCGATCAAAATCAACTCGAATCTGAGTTTTTAGAGATCGATGAACAGTGAAAAATCGCAGGTCAGAAAAAAACACACAATAAGAGACCAAGAATTAAATCAAAACAAAGTAATGGAACACTAATCAAACTACAAACATAGAATGAAAAACAAAAACATACCTGAAATTCCAAAGACACAATCTGAAATGAATCAGATGAGAATGCAAGAAGAAAACACAGAGAGAATGGAGGGAAGATGAAAAGACAAACAAATTCAAAGGGAATAAAGAAAAGAAAAAGACACACTCTTACTTCTATAAATTCTAAAAAAAACTACTTAAAAAAAATAACTATGAGAAAATTACCTGATAAGCCCCCATTACTCCCCCTACACAAATGCACAAAATTTATCAAATTAGTTTAGCATTTGCATAGTAATTTCAGAAATACGTACCTTATGAATTTCTGATCATCACAAGAAGTAATTAATCAGCAACATTCACTCCTCCTCAAAAACAGAATATTAGCAGATATGGAACCCAGATATACACTCCCCCTCGAAAAATGCACAGACCATATGACAAAAACACAGATAGCAAACATAAAGACAACAATATGAAAGATGATCTTATGGAATATAAATTTTGTAACAACTGAATAGATAAAAATTTTAAACACTAAACAAATTAAAGTGTACTTAGTAAAATTTCTCAGATTTATCAATCAGTTGAAATCAAACATGAGTTGTTGGATACAAAAACAAGTTTCATTGCATATCAAGTTAAGACATGTTCAGCTTCAAACACATGCAGGTATCTATTCAGTGTGCTCGCATGCGATCTTGGATTAGCTTCAAGAAAAATGCAATTCTAAACATAAAATGGAGAACTTTGCATTTACATACACTAAGACATCAAGAATTAAGATTTTCACAAAATTACAGATTTATCGCAGCTCAAAATATATCACCAAGTATCAAGAGATGGGTGCTCATTGGCATCTTTAAGCAGTGTGCTCATTGGCATCTTCACATGAGTGTGCTCTTTGGCATCTTTTAAGCGTTGTGCACTTTGGCATCTTTTAATCAAAAAGTTTATTAAGTAAAGAACATGTCGTAAACGTAACTTTCTATCTGACCCTATTGCAGGATTTGGGTTAGCCGCTCCCAGATCAGTTGGCCTTAGGGGACTAGGTGTCAAGCACCCCTTGTAACTTACTCTCCCGAATCAGAAAGGCTACATCGACATATCCTAAACCCATTCATACCAGTAAAACATGACTTTCGATCTGGTTCTATAGAAGGATTTCTGTTCGATCACTCCCAGATCAATTGACCTTAGGTGACCAGATGTCGAGCATCCCTCGGAACTTACTTTCCCAAACCAGAAAGGTCACATGTACAAACTTTTAAACTCAAGGATTTCTGTATTTTAAATGCTTAAAAAAAATCATCTCAATAACTCAGATCTATATCGAATAGCTTAGCCCATATTTTCATTACGATCTACAATTCTGATCACTTAGGATGTTCATGTAAAGTAAACCATAAATATGCCGACTTACATATCTTTAAAGCAGTATCTAAAGCGTCAAGCATGTTGCTGACTTTTTGATGTTTGTAAGATTTGAAAATTGAACATATAAAACTTTAATACAAACAAAGCGACTTGTAAAAGATCCTAGAAACACATTCTATTCAAAAGAAAGAAAATCTGAAAGATTTTACTTTATAGAGTAAAATTTGTAAATATTTAAACTTTTAAGTTCAACATGCCGATTTTGGAAAGCAAAAAGTTAAAACGTTTTTCATCCAAATCTTTTGTAAATATATCAACAAGTTGATATTCAGTTGGGACAAAATATAAATCAATAGTACCTTCTTCCACGTGATGCTTTATAAAATGATATCGCATGTCTATGTGCTTGGTCTTGGTGTGATGGACAGGATTGACCGATATTGCAATCGCGGACTTGCTGTCACAATATATTGGCACCGTCTTGTATAGCATTTCGTAATCACGAAGTTGCGTTTTCATCCATAGCACTTGAGCACAGCAACTAGCTGCAGCGACGTATTCAGCTTCAGTTGTTGATATTGACACGCAGTTTTGCTTTTTCGACGCCCAGCTTATCAGTCTGTCACCCAGAAACTGGAGATGACCAGAAGTACTTTTCCTGTCCAATTGATTACCACTATAATCTGCATCAGAGTAAGCAATCAAACTATAATCAGAACTTTTAGGATACCATAATCCTAAATAAGGAGTTCCTTTGATATATCTGAATATGCGCTTGACTGCTAGTAGATGCGATTCCTTAGGATTTGCTTGAAATCGGGCACAAAGGCATGTGGAGAACATGATATCTGGTCTACTTGCTGTCAGATACATTAGCGATCCGATCATCCCCCGATATGTCTTGACATCGACAGCTTTTCCATCTGGATCAAGTCCGATCTTAGTTCCATGAGCCATGGGCGTGCCAATCGAAGATGATTTGTACAAATTGAATTTCTTCAAAAGGTCAAATATGTACTTCGACTGGTTGATAAAAATACCATCTGGAAGCTGCTTTACTTGTAGGCCAAGGAAGAAGTTGATTTCTCCCATCATGCTCATTTGAAACCTGGATGTCATTAGATCAGAAAACCAAGTACATAGAGATTGATTAGTAGCACCAAATATTATGTCATCTACATAAATTTGAACTAAGCAGATATCCAAGTTAGAACGATATATAAACAAAGTGGTGTCGATGGTTCCTTTGGTGAAGCCGGATTTGAGCAGAAAGGCAGACAGCTCATCGTACCATGCTCGAGGTGCTTGTTTCAACCCGTATAAAGCTTTATCGAGGAAATATACGTAATCGGGATGATCTTTGTCCACAAACCCCTCTGGTTGAGATACAAATACTTCTTCTTTCAGTTTACCATTGAGGAAGGCAGTCTTGACATCCATTTGATATACGGTGAAGTTTCGATAAGCCGCGAACGCGAGAAACATCCTGATAGCTTCTAATCTTGCAACCGGTGCAAAGGTTTCGTCGTAGTCAATCCCTTCTTGCTGTCGATATCCTTTGGCTACCAATCTGGATTTGTTGCGAACAACGATACCATCTTTGTCCTTTTTGTTCTTGAATATCCACTTGGTTCCTATGATGCTTTTACCCTTTGGCCGTGGAACAAGTCTCCAAACTTTTAGCGCGTCAAACTGATTGAGTTCCTCTTGCATTGCTAAAATCCAGTCTGGGTCTTCCAACGCTTCAGATACTTTGGTAGGTTCAATCTTGCTTAGGAAGCAAGTGTACATACATTCGTTGGAAGAAGCTGTTCTGGAGCGAGTAGAAACACTTGCTTGAGGATTCCCAATAATTTGATGGATTGGATGAGATATTGTCCATTTTGTTGTATGAGGGAGAGGATCAATAACTTCTTGAACCACTTCTAATTGATGAGGAGGATCTTCAGATGAAATAATGTCAGAAGATGACACATATATGGTTTCAACTGGAGGAGGAGGTATTTCCATGACATCATATTTAGGCTCTTGTTGACCAGACATAGCTTGTACTTCTTGTTGAACATTTTCTACTGGAACAGCTTCATCTTCTACAGATTCCTCATGAACAGTTTCAGCAATTTCTGGTTCATGTATGAATTGATCCGGATGATATTCAGAAGGTATGTCTTGAATTTCAGGAGATACTGAAGCAGCATCAGGTTCAGAGGTTGATGCAGCGGAAGTAGGATTAGATGCACTCACAGATTCCTGATTCAAGACATTTGATACATTATCAGTATTTGGTTTAGGAACATCATCATAAAAATTTTCAAACAGAAAATCAAGATTAGAAAGATTAGACAGAGAAGTAGAAGGATCCTGATTTGACGACTGAAGTGCAGGTTCTGAACTAATTTGTTCAGAAGCTGAGTTTCCAGTAATAGTGGGTTCTGAACTGTGTTGTCCAAAAGCCAAATCGGCAGCTTCATCAAATTTGACATTCACTGACTCTATCACTTTTCTTGCAGAGAGGAGAAAGACTCTGTAAGCAGCATAGTTAGAAGAATAGCCCAGAAATACGCCTTCATCTGCCTTTGGACTAAATTTGTTCAGATTATCTCTGTCATTCAAAACATAGCATTTACACCCGAAAGACTTGAAATATTTGATGTTGGGTTTGATACCGTTCATCAATTCATATGGAGTCTTGTTGAACCGGCGGTGTACAATTGATCTGTTTTGAGTATGACAGGCAGTTGATATGGCTTCGGCCCAGTGGGACAAAGGAAGACCTGAATAAGCAAGCATAGATCTAGCAGCTTCCACAAGCGTTTTGTTTCTTCTTTCAACAACCCCTTGTTTCGGTGTTCTTGCAGCAGAAAACTGTTGTTGTATACCTTGATCATCATAGAATGCTTGAAGAGTTGAATTCTTGAATTCTGTGCCATTATCTGATCTTACAACTTTGACATGCTTTTGCTTATTTGTCTGAATGGTTTTGATGAGGTTGATGAGAATTTCAGGTGTCTCGTCTTTAGATTTGAGAAATTTCACCCATGTATATCTGGAGTAATCATCAACAACAACCAAAACATATTTCTTCTTACCAATACTCTTTGTCTTCATTGGTCCGCACAAATCAACGTGAATTAGATCTAGGATGTCCGCAGTGCAATGTTCAGGCTTAGGCTTATGAGATGCTTTCTTCATCTTTCCTTTCTCGCAGTCCTGACAAAGATGGTCTTTCTGGAAACGGAGGATTGGAAGACCTCTCACTGAATCATTCTTGACCAGGCGATCCATATATTTGAAATTGAGATGAGCTAGTCGTCGGTGCCACACCCAGCTTTCATGAATAGAGGCTTTTGATAGAAGACAAATATCTGATGGAACCTTTACTTCGGAAAGATTAATGGTATAAAGATTTGATCGTCTCTTTCCAACAAGTAAGTCCATGCCGCTATTATTCTTTACAGCAACTCTTTTAGACTTGAAACTGACTTCAAGATCTTTATCGCAGAATTTTCCAATGCTGAATAGATTGTGACTTAAACCTTCGACATAGCTTACTCTTTTGACAGTTATATTACCTTGAACAAGATCACCATAACCAAGAATGGGGGTCGTCTCGCAGTTTCCAAATTTGACACGACCGCAACATTTTTCTTTAAAATTTGAAAGCAGAGATTTGTTGCCAGTCATGTGTTTGGAACACCCCGAATCCAGATACCATAATTGATTTAGCTGGACAATCAAAAATTACTCATATTTAGGTACCCATATGAATATCGGTCCCTTCTTGTTAGTCGTTTCCTTTTTCTTTTTCAAAAAATTATTTTTCCAAAACATCTGAGACTGATCAAATAAAGCATGAACATCATCACATATTAAGGAAGAAACGCAATCATCAGAATCAGAACTAGAGAGACAATATGAGATATTCTTCGAAATTTGAAACATTTGCTCTACAGAATATTTTGTAGTTTTATTACAAAAGGCAAATGAGTCTTGTTTACAAAGAAGATCTACACATTTATCCTCTACAGATACAAATTCTTCAGATCTCTGTTTCTTTAGCCAAACAGACTTCACAAACTTCTTCAAAGGCCTATCTGAAATAGAGGAATCAGAAAAGTTAGAATTTTCAGAAATATCAAACTCTTTCTTCTTTTTCTTCTTTGACCTTCTTCTTTTACGCTTTGTTTTATAGAAATAAGCATTTAACGTAAAAGTGTCATCAACAATTTCAGATATAATATTTGACTTAGAAGAGGAAGTTTTATCAATAAAACCAAACTGATCAGTTAATTGATTTGGATAAACCTCAGAGCAAGAAACATCAGATGAACACAAATTGATGGAAGATTTGAGAAGACCAGAATTATTTTCTTTAAAACTCGATGTCATAAAAGAAAAAATAACATCGTTTTCAATTTTTCTCAAAATTTCTTGTTCTACCATTTGTTCTTCTAGATCAAAGATTTGGCATTCTAATACTAATGGAGGTATATATCTCTTAGTATCATAAGGTACTGGAGATATATTGTCCTTATTAGGATTAGCTGCATTTAAATCAAAGAATTCATTAGATATAGAAGAATTAGTAGAAGAAACAATGTTTAACTTTTGTCTTCTCTTCTTTACTTTTTCAGGAAAATATTTTGCATTTTCTTGAGTGTAAACAAAAGGAACTTCCATTCTCTTGTTGTTTATCCGTTTTTTATCTTCCTCAATTTTGCATATCCGTTTCTTTAGCACTTGTCCAAAGAGATTTGTATTGAGAACCATATTGTGAAAGAACAAGACAGTCGTAATCATAAAAATTGGGAATCTCAAATTTAGCTTTCTTTAAAAACTGAGGATTTTTAACTCCAAGACCCCAATTTTCTTTTAACGACTCATAGCTCCTTGGTTTATGCATATGAATTGTTTGTTCAGTTTGTTTAGTTTGTTTTTGTTTATATAATTTTTCTTCTAATTCAATTATTTTATCCGAAAACTCTTGATTTAAAATTGACAATTCAGACAAAGAATCATGAGAAGTCTGTTTTTCAATTTCTAAATCTTCTATTCTTTCTTGAAATTTCTCTTTTGTAAATTTTAAAATAGCTTTTTCATCTTTCAGAGAAATCTTCAAAATTTCAATTTGAACAGACTTTTCTTGATTTTCACGTTTTTCGGATAGAAGCTTTGAACGAAAGTCATGTAAAGCATTTGTAATGACATTTATTTGCGATGAAATGAAATTAAAATCAAACTCAGATGGTACCTCAGGTTCATCGGTTGAAGTCTCCTCATCCTCATCATCACTGTTGTCGTCTCCAATAAAACACATAGCAGTAGTCTCTTCATTATCAGCTTCATTGTCTGAGTGGTCCAACCAGTATTCCTCCTCAGCCAACAGAATTGTTCCACTTGTTTTCTTCTCAGCCAAAGCTAATTTCTTCTTATAGAAATCAACATCTTTCACAATCTTCGTTCTGCACTCCTTTGAAATATGCCCGGGTTTGCCACAGTTGTAGCAAGTCACAGCCTTCTTATCTTCTTTCTTTGGTTCAGCTGCTGTAGCAGGCTCATATTTGAGAAAGAAAGGCTTTGATGTAGTATCGGGTTCTACCTTCTTTGATCCAGATGAGAAACGAAGATTGTTTGAACCTGAACGTTTCTGATATTTCTTTTGATAGTGCTAACTTAGAAGAATCATGGCTTTTTCCAATGCTTCGCCATCGTCATCTGTTGACCCGTCGTAAGCAGACTCAGTCAAGGCTTGGTCAGCCATTTGGCTAGCTAAAAGAGCGATTGGATCCACAGTCTTTGGCTTCTGCTTATCCAGCTTAGCTTTCTTCTTCAGAACCATGGCTTCATCAGACATCAGAATTTCAAACATTTCCTGAATGGGCATTTTGGAAATTCTGGGATCATTCCTCATCCGATGACAGGATTTTTCCCATTCAGGTTTGAGTGCATTGACGAACTTCAGATTTGTCTCCAGCTCATTCTTTGTTACCTTGATCTTATACAGATCATTAATAACAGTCCAAAACCTGTCGAAGACACTTTTCAGACTTTCCCCATCCTTAGCCTTGAACTCTTCAAAGTTGTTCATGTATCTTGTCTGACGAAGCTGGGTAGACATTGCAGTACCAAGCATGATTTTCTCCAGTTGTGTCCACATCAGCATAGGATTATGTTTGAAACAATCGATTCTATTATAGATGGAATTTGGTAGAGCAAGAATCAAATTCGACTTGGCTTGATTGTCAGCTTGGTATCTTAGAAGTTCATCAGCCTCATATTCTCTCAGGGCTTTTTCTACAGTAGTGGTTGGAGTGTTTCCAATAGCTGGTATCACTTTCATTGGCCTGACCATGGGACCTTTAGTCAAAGCTTTCATCATATTTTCCCCATTTGGTTGCCTTTCGATGAAATTAATAAACCGGTCCTGTCATTGTTCAAATTCGTTCTCATTTATCAGAACAGGTGGACGAGTATCAGACCCCAACGACATCATGAGGTCATTCTTGTAAAGTTGAGCTTGTAGAGACATTTTTGATGAAATCAGGTATTCAGAAAAATAACCAAGTCTTGAAGACCCGCAAACCCAAGGTTTGCGTTTCTGGCTTGAATCACAGAAGAAACTATTCGGGTCCTTGTAGACACGCAAACAAGGACTTTTCGGGTGATAGGAGGAGCGCACACTGAAGAAGGACTATGCGTGTTCTGAAAGGTACGCACTTGATGCTTTGCGGGTTCAGTAAGACACGCACTTGATGCTTTGCGGGTCCAGAAAGAAACGCACTTAATGCAATGCGTGTTCAGAGAGACACACAAGATATGCTACGCGTGTTCAACGGGGCATGCACTTGATGTTATGCGTGTGCAGAATGACACACACTTGGTGATCTGGGTGTGTTGACAGATACGCAAGAGAGTTTTGCGTTTCCAAGAGAGAACCGATAACCTGAGAAACACTAACACCCAAAAGTTAGTTACCCAATGAATATGTGATAGAGGCGCATACCAATAAGATGAACACACACAATTTCATGAAACACACGCAAAGAATATGAATAACCCGCATACTTCTTGAATCACACGCATACTTCAAAACCTATGAATAACATGCAAACTATAATAACAACCCGCACAATCATATGAATAACACGCATAGTAAGATGAGTGACATGCAAGATATCATGAACAAACGCATACTAACACTCGAAGATAAATCTGCAATATCAATCATAACAATGAAATTAAACCCAAACAAATTGCACACAATTGATCGAAAACAAGTTTTTAATACAATTCTATTGACAATTTCGATCAAAACACTCCAAATCTTAAAAAATCAAAAATAATCAGAACACAGAACTCGACTTTTTCAGAAAATACTAAAACTCAAAATCGAAGCACCAAATCACGTTTTTATGCAAAACAACAAGAATCAAACTCGATCGACTATCTAAAATGCATCTAATAACATCAAATTCATAGAAATTCGATCACTAAAATGACTGAAATTGGTGAAAATCCAGAAAATGAGATTTTTCTTGAAAAACAAAAAAAAATCAATCAAATTTTCGAATTAACCACACAAATCAGAAACAAATATACATTAATCTCAATCCTCTCAAGATCTTGAAGGCTCTGATACCAATTGATAAGCCAAGATCACAAGATCTGTAGAGAGAGAATCTAGAGAGAGAAAGTGTGCGCTCAAATGTAACAGTAAATTGAATTCAAAATATGAAAGTTCTTACAAGCAAACAAGCCAAGAGGACTTAAATACCTCAAGGCACTTACAAGATAGAAAAGAACAATAAGCACTGACAGATAAAGGAAATAAATACAATGATTACTATAAAATCAGATCTAACAACTACAAACAGCAGTAGAAGATGAAAACAACAGACCAGAAGAATAAGCCCAAACTTCATCATTTATGTCTGATTCATCTTCAACAAACTTGACGATTCAACGATGGATGAACCTTCAACATATCAACTCAACGAACTGGAAGAAGCCATATATCAATTAACAGGGGGTTTTGATTTCGATGTCGACATGTTTGTCGATTCGAAAAAACCCATCAACAGATCGATTCAAAGTAGATGCAAGGAAATATATGGGGTCTTGATTTGATTTGCATCGAGATTCAAAATGGGTTGTATAAATTTGTGTAGGATTTTGATTTTAAAGATTTGACTTGTTATGTATCACAAAGTTAATTTATTTGTATAACATGTTGTTCACTTCTAATTTTGGGTTTTTTAGTGGTAATTTCGGGTTTTATTTGTATTTAGATTTTGATTAATTCAGTTTCTTGTAATGTATGAATATGATTGACATAAAGAAATATGGGTTTGATTTTTATTTATGTTCATATCCAAGTTCTTTATTGTGAGGCTGTTCATGTTCATCTACACAGATTTTATGATAATTATTTTGATGAGATGGAAATTAGTTAATGATGTGGATATTATGTAATTTTTAAAATTTTATTTTTTTCCATGTCATTTTGAAGATTCCGGTTACCTGCTCAACAGGTTAACCAAATCCTTAAATAAACGAAAAGTTTGTTTGAGACCCTTAAATGATAATTTTAAAAGTTGGTTCCCCAAAATAGGAATCAGAGCAAAGTTGGTTCCATTTTGATGCAATTTTCCCTTTGGGAAAAGATGTAAGTTGGTTTATGTAACCCATTAGCTCACGTATTTTAGCCAAACGTTTATTATGCCTTTGGGCGTGAATTATACTCAGATGAGTCTTTGGGGGTATTCGTTAAGTTTTAGTAGCTCGATAAGGAGCCTTTGACGTATGGTGTACTTAGTTGCATCTTATTTGAGAGTTACATATTTTGAATGTGTTAGTTCATTCGTTGGAGTCATGTAATGTTTTAGACTGTAATGCATTGGATCCATAGGCATATGAGTCAGTCAGTTGGTTTAATTGGGAACTTTATCCCTGTTTTGGGACTGGAAATATTTATGGTTAGCAAAGGGCTCGAGGTATAGATCGTGGGTGGTTGAACTTGATGCCTATGTAATCCAGTCTGTTTATTCATCATGGAATTTTGGTGTCCGCGTTTGAAGTCTATTGAGTGGTCCCCAAGTCATGTTTTTATGTAAGCTTGCGGTTGTGCTCTGCAGAGCCGTATACGGGGCTAAGTCTTGCGTTGGTGCCCATGGTGAGCCGGATACGGGGACTTGTGGCTTTTGTGGTGACACTCATCTAGAGGTCTAGTAGACACTAGGGTCATTTGGGTATCTTGCGGTGGTAGCTCTGTAGGGAGCCGTATACGTGGATCCATGACCCTATGTGAATCTCAAGAACATTGATAAGTGGTTTTACTTTGTGTGTCTGCCACATTCGATGGAATTTGGGCCTCCCCCGTCACCGAAAGGTGTTGTTTTGGGTATTGAGTTTTAGTATCCATGTTTTCGGTGACGTTTTGGATATATGGATTTTTATCCATGATATATGGGTTGAGTATTATGCCCCACCCGTGTTTTGGGTGCTTCGTGAAATAAAGTTTTATCCGCGTTTTATAAATTAGGAGTTCAATTTGTACTCACGTTTTGAGTGAGTTTTGGGTTGAATTTACTTTACGTAGGAATGTTTTATGTTGGGGTATTCGTCTTTAAAAAAAATGTGTGTTATTGGAAAATGGGTCGTTTAATAATTAAGGTAAATCATTTTGGAAGATTAGGATTTAAATTGCATTCTTTCCTTTTGACAATATATTTACTCACGTTGAAAACTCTTGAACTCACTAGGCGTTAGCCTAACCTTTTTATTTGTAAGCATGTGCATCAGGTTCCGATTGGGGGTATGGTACTAGCGTCCTGTGAAGAGATGAGTGCTAAGTTATATGCACAAGAGAGAATAGCTTGGGTGAAGTCTTCTGCACTTTAGGAATAGCAACTTGGTTTGGCTTCAGTAACACCCGGCCTCGATTTAGTCTTTGTATAAGACTTAAGTTTATAATTGTGGAGGTTAATTATAGAATTTAATTTGAGGTATATCGAGTTTTGATTTGTAGGGAGAATTTTCATTTTTTACTTGATGTAATGTCAAAAATTTTAATTAGTTGCTCTTTCCAAATTTGAGGGTGTTACAATTGGATCTTAACTCTAGGTTGTTAGACTCTTACACTATCTTAGTATCTCTTAGTACTACTTACTACTTTGTAACTGTTAGATTACTTTGGACACTAAGTCCTTTGTACCCACGGTTTCTTTGACAAAGAAACCAACTGGTAGTTCATCTAGCTACTAGTGAATATTGTCAACCTTTTATAGTTTTAATCTAAAAGCTTTTGGTACTCACTTATTTTCAAGCATTCACTTCACATTTCTCGTCATTTACATTTCATGCACTTACATTTCAGTTTTACAATTATGTCTTGTATTAATTTTCAAGCGATGATGGGCTAATACCCCTAGCTTTAGTGAGTAAAGGTTTGGGAGATAAAGGCCAATGTGGTAGTGGAAGATTGCTTTCGTTATTGGCCATCAACCTTACTATTCACCCCTTGTTTCTAAGTTTCATCCAAGTAATTCTTGACAAGGTGACGTATGTTGCTTCATTTGGATGAGTTGGACTTAAATGCAAGCCAGCGTAAAATTTAGAACACTGAAGTGTTATAGATGGTTACAAAGAACTACGTCAATCCTTACAGGTTGCAAACTATATGAAAAGAACGGTAAGATTTGTACTATATCTGTTGGGTTATCCGAATGCATGGTACTGCCGGTAAATAGTCTCATCTGAACCTTGAAAAAGGACTGGTCGATTCAGTAGTAAGGTTGAGAACCAATGTTGCAACACCCTGTAGGGTCATGCTGTAGTAATCTACCTAAACGCATTGTTGCTAAACTCCAGCCTAAACTAACACACATGCTTTTCTTTTACTGTTTTAAATCATATTTAAAGTTGTTCACTCACTTAAAATCATTCCTTCCAATTCTCTTTCTGAAATCACTTTTAAGTTGACTTAGATTAACTGCTTGCTTTAATTGTCTTTGTGGGATCGATATTCGGTAGTTAGTACCACTTTATTACTTGTTTCAAAATGATATTGGTTTAGCATGTATATTTGTGTGTTAATCCAGTGTTAATTTTAGGGATGTATAATCCACCGAACCACTAATTTACTGAGTAATACTAAAGATTAGTACATGGCTAATTTATGCATAGTTTGCATAATAGAGCACCTCGTTTGAAGTTGTGGAATGAAGATTTGTTTGCACTATGATTGTGGAATGGATTTTTATCAAATATTGTGAACATGAGTTGGGAAGTATCATCATCACACTTGAGACGATCTCATATGTTACACGCGAATACCATAACAAACAAAACATATGTAAAATAAAGTATGTGACTAATGATATTCCGCAATGATCCGCTTAAGATGACTATATATTAACAACAACATAAGTTAATCCAAATACGACTACCAAAAATTAAAAAAAATTAAAAACACCATTTACCTCCCAATCACCAACCCCTCCCCCCCCCCCCCCCCACACACACACACAAGTAGCCATATCCAACATAAAAACCTTAAACAGCCTTATTCTCATAACGTAAGTGTAGGTATTAATAAATCTCATCCCATTTTAACACTCAAGTGAAGACATCTTTTTAAAAAAATATTGGATTATTATTAAAAAAAAATTACATAGAACATTTATTCTGTGAGATACTAATTTATCTTGTGTAAAGATGTTGGAGAATCTTGAAACTTAAAATGCCGAAGAAAAAGTGGATTTGGTCTGCTTCTTCATTATATGGTTTCTCTATAAGTAAAGAATAGTGAGAAAAAGAAGGGCACGTCATTGGAGATGTATTGTGAGGACAGTTTAAGAAAAAATCGATAAAAAAAAGTCCAAGGAATCAAGGATTAAAATAGGAGAAGTAGCAAACATTAGTTGCTTTCAAATGAAAACTAACTCACAATGTCTCTATTATATGCTATGGACTATAATATTTGCTGATATGATATGAACCCCCTCCCAAATGTATATTTGGGGATTTAAACTTCAACAAATTTGGTTCTTAAAAACTATTCATCCATACTTCATTTTATTTTGATTTTTTTTAGTTTGAGACTGCAATATTCCCATGAAGGTGCTCAACTGGGTTATTTGGTTCCATAGAGAGTTTGAGTATTAAAATTTCTATTAGCATCGTTCATACATTTTTAGCTAAGTTTATATATTTCTTGAATTGATTAGAAGTTTGGTTATCCCTTATTTTCTTTCATTTTTATTTTTTAGACCTCAAGTTACTTAAGCTATATGTGATACAATGCATATGTAAGGGTCTATTTAAATTATAAATAACCTTGATGGTTGCTACATATATGTTATGTGTACTTAAAATAAATGCATACACAAAACACCAACAATAATTCCTTTACAACAACAACAAAAATTTCCTATACAACATAGTTAATCGAGTCGGAGGAGATCTGATCAATGAAGAGTCTATGGGAGAGTCCAAGGGACTATCATTGATTTGCAAGAATCCATACACGTTATTATCTCTTCATCTTGTTCACTTTTACAATTTGCATTGTAGACCTGTGGATGAAGAAACAAGTCAACTACATGCAATGATCAGTGGGCAAAGACTACAAAAAAGAGATTCCTAAAGGGATGCAATCACATATAATACCATCATGTAATTAAGATAAAGTTGAAATTTCATATATAAATTGGTATTTTTCTAATCCAAATGTGTAGATGTTATTGGATTGTTTGTTAATGCATGAAGTTCTTAAAATATTAAAGAATAAATACAATTAAAATAGTGTTGAACACCAATTATGTTGGATACAACCTATAGCTATAATTAGTAGGATATATGAGTCATATTTCAATATTTATGTTTTTGAATTCAACACTTGTTGGCATAAATGGAAGGTAGATTACACTTACTTCTTCATTCATTTTAAGGAACATGTATGTCATTTCCCTTTGCTTAAGTACCTTTTATATCATAAAGGAAAACTTCAAAATAAGAACATTATGGAACTCATCAAGTAGAGAATGGAGAAATTTAGGACGTTTTGGGGGGAGAACAAGACATAAATTCAACATATAACTGAAACTTCTTCAATACCTGAGAGATGTTGGTGATTTTAGTGTCACCAGGCATTTAAGTGTAATTGGTTATAACACGAGTACTAATGGGTTTCAAACGGTGATCTAATACAAGTTAGGTGGTGCGAAGTGCACACTTGTTATAAGACGAGTTTGATCCCGGACACGATGAAATGGCGGGGGGTAAAGGGGCAACGCCCCTAGTGGTGATCCAAGAAGCAGAGCCTCTTAAGGCACGTCAGAGCCTCTTAAGGCATGGCAGAGCCTCTTAAGGCATGGAAGAGCCTCTTAAGGCATGGTAGAGCCTCTTAAGGCACGACGGAGCCTCTTAAGGCATGACAGAGCCTCTTAAGGCACGTCAGAGCCTCTTAAGGCATGGCAGAGCCTCTTAAGGCACGACAGAGCCTCTGATGGGCGTCAGGGCCTCTTAAGGCACGTCAGAGCCTCTGATGGGCGTCTCTAACCAGAAGCTCTGGTGTCTATTTTTGGACTAAATCTTCATTTACTGAACATTTAATGTTCAGTTATTTTCTGCCCTTAATTTTAGCTAAATTGATTGTAACCGACTATAATTGATAGTAATTTGCAATCATTGTCATTTCCGTTATTTCCTATTTTACGAATGGGACTAGTATATATACCGTATATACTTATTTTTTAGACTCACGATTTTAAACAATCTCTACATACTCTCCAGCAAATTTGCTCTCGTTTTTGTGCGTAAAAACGTGAGTGTTCTTGAGTCTTATCCCATATTGGGTTTCGTGCAACCCAGGCATAGGGTCGAAATACCAATTCGGAAAGTGACTTACACGATTCTCAAGAAATCCGGTCATCTGATCGACTAACCTTTCCCCCGATCTCTAACAATCGAATTGGTATTGTCAGGATCTTAATTCTCAACAAGAATACACTCTCAGAAAACAATATCAAAGAAGTTTGCGGAATAACACTTTGATATTCAATAAAACAGTAAACAAAACAGTAAATCTGATGAACAACTTGCAAACTTTATTTAATGATTGAAAGTCACAAGCTTTTACACACAACCTCAATATTGATGAACAGACTCACCAATACGAATTCTACTTCTCTAGAATTAGGGTTCTAACCTTGAGGTTGATTCTCTCTATCAAAACTAAAAACTCAGAATGAATGTTACTACTAAAAAAAACAAACTATTCTATACATATACTGAATATAAAGATAATTACAAAATAATAAAAGATCTTCAGTATAATCTTCCATCATTATCTCCAAGCTTCCATAGATATCTTCAATCCAGCTGTCATCCTTGCCATACGAATCTTCATCTCATAAGCAGCATTAATACTCTGAGCAGTATTAAGTTCAGCAGTACTAACCATGCTCAGCAATATTAACTTTGTTCTAGCAGTACTAACTCTAGCAGTACTAACTACTAGCAGTAGTAAAATCTACTAACAGTAGTAATCATGATGTACTGGCAGTAGTAATTCTTGATGAGCAGCATTAAGTTGTATCAGCAGCATTAACTTCAACTGGCAGTAGTAATTATGTTGAAGCAGCATTAACCATACTAGAGCATTTCTGAATTTCCCAACAATCTCCCCCTAACTTGAGTTTTAGGAAGAGAAGTCAAGTTCTTCAGATGCTCCCAAAATACCATTCTTCAGATCCATGTATCAACATTTAGCCCTAAACTTTGGTTGATCATTCTCTGAATCAGATACTTGGCCATTTCTGAGTTTTCAACACATCTAAGCTTCTTCTTTAACATTGCATGAAGCTTTAGTCTGCTGTGTTTGTATACTCTATCCACTAGGAAGTATTCTATGTGATTTCTATCCAATGTCACTGCATATACTCCACTAGTTTCATATAGAGTCCAATTGTTGACTGTTTGAAACACACTTCTTATCACATGCTTCACTTCTTCAGGTTTGAGCATCATACACAGATACTCCATCACCAGTTTTGTAATTGAAATCCCTGGAGCTTTTAACTGATCTGCATACAACTTCATCCCTATTTCAAACATTTCTTCTATATCAGACCTGGAGCATGTTCTGACAATCTTGGCCCAAGTATTGAATACCTCATACTTTTCATCTTTCCTCTTGAGCCTTATGTATTCCTTTCCATCCACTGTCAATGTATCCCAGTGAATAACTTCAGAAGGCTTTACACCAACAGGTTCTGCTGAAATTGGTTCAGGCACTTTGTCCATCACTACCATGTACATCTTTACATCATCAGTACATGAAGGCTCTTTCTTTTCAGATGACTCAGGTGCCCCTTCTTCTTCAGCAACCTTCTCAGGCTCTCCTTTAGTTATTCTAGGCTTCTTGGTTATCTTTCTTCTTGCCACCATCTTGGTTCTTTTAAGAGTCCTTAGACTTTCACCAAGAGTGGCCTCCTTCTTTGGAGTTTCTTGCTCATCTGGAAAAGGTTTTTGTATCAACAAGTCATTGCTCTCTTTCATCCTTTTCTCCATTTCTACCCTTGCCGTTTCATTCCCCTGAAGCTTGATCATTTCTGCATCATACAGCCCTTTGATTTTCTCAAAAGACATCTTTGAGAACATTTCCACTTTGACACCTACAGCACCCTTGAGGAAAGTAATCATTTTCTTTCTCTCTTGAGCACCAAGGTATGTTTTTGAAGGTTGTCTTTGTCTTTTCTTTGCAGCCATTTTGATCTTTCCAGCATTCTTCCTCAGAGATGTGGCTTTCTTCTTGGCTAGTTCTGTTGCAAGACTTTGTTGATAGGATTTATTCAGTTCTGCAGCCATTGCTTTTGCTATCTCTCTATCCTTTTCCACTTGCACATTTTCTGCTTCTTCAAGTTTATCTTGTATCTTTCTAGCCAGAGCTTCATCTGACTCAATCAACTTTTGCTTTTTCATTGGTTGATCAGATTCCACTAGCTTTGCTTTGACTTTTTCTTTACTCATCACTTTCTGAATACTAACTTTCTTGATAGCTTCAACATTGTCTTTGATGACAACTCCTTTGGCCTTTGAAGTGACCTTGGGAGTATCATGCTTGGATTTGATTAATGCTTCTGTTGTCTCAAGTTCTTCCAAATTTCTGCTCTGAAGATCACTTAATACTTCTTTCACCATTTCTGCTGCTTCACTTAGTTCAGCAGCATTAACAGTTTCTGCTTCTTGTACATCCTCTGAATCTTTTTCTACTGCTTGTACCCTTTCTGTACTTGTTCCTTCAATCTCCCCCTCAACTCCTTGTTTCTCCCCCTTATTTGTAGCTTCTTCCATTGTGAACTCAGCTTCTGACTCCCCCTTTTTGGGAGCATCATCCCCTAATTTCCTTCTCCTTAGCACAAATTGTCTCTTCTTATTTTTCTGGACTAGCTTCATTACCAATTTCTTGAGTTTGGTAATTTGCATTTGTTGGGACAAGATTACCAGCTTCATTTCTTCTATGTCAGCTCCTTGTTTGATAACATCCAGGTTGATGTTTCCCATAGTATCCATCAATTCTTGATAGTTATATCTGTCCTCACCTTCTCCAGGAGTGTTACCCCCTTTTGAAGGATCATTGGATCTTTTAGTAGTGGAAGTCTTCTGCCTAGCAGAAGCACTATCCACCCCCTTGGTTTCTTGGCACCAGGGACCTTTGAATGATTGCTCATTCAAAGTTGCCATGGGGGAGGTCTTATTTATGTTACCACTGTCCTCCTCTGTGTTAGCAGGAGTAGTGGCAGCCTGCTCACCCATATGCTCAACCATCTTCTCAGTGAGCACCTCCTTGGGGTTGGGAGACACCCCTGTGGTTTCCCTGTAGATATTCTCTAAAGGAGAATTCTCCCTTAGAGGGCTTAAAGGCTCTGTGGGTGATGGTACAAGAAGGGAAGGAGCCTTCTTTACCTTTTTCCTTATATAAGTTTGGGTAATTGGAGAGGTTGGCTTTTGAAGTAGAGACTGGGGGATTGATATAGAGTGGGAAGGTTGGGATTGGCTAGCAGTGGGATGGTCTAATGAGGGCCTTGACCCTGCTGCCATACCTTCTTCAGTGTGGGACACCACCATCATTGTAGAGAACAATGGGGTGTCAACTCCTTCCGAGTCCAAAGGGGATCTCTTCATGTTTGAAAAGACCTTACCTTTGGGAATTTTTGGTACATATACCTCATCAAAGGGAGGCATATCCGTCAATTCGTGGGTTATAACTTCTTGTACAAACCTGGGGTACATATAAAAACTCTTTTTACTTCCCAGGTTTGAGACAAGATCACTGAAAATCATTTTAGAAAAATTGTACTTTCGGGCAGTGGCCAAGCAGACTAAAGCATATGCAATGGTGCTGCTAAACTCACTCCATCCAGTAGTCTTTTTAGAGATACAATGCAAGAGGGTATGAACTAGAAAACGCCATTGGGTATAAAATTTAGCTTTTGAGAATTTAAAACCACCCAACTGGCCTCCATACCCCATTCTTGATAAATTGGAGAACAACTCCTCATTAGGAAGAGAAGTAATACCTTCAGCATCGTCTAGACGTAGACAGATGCGTATCACCTCTTCAGTAACGGACAAGGGTTTGTCACACACCCTTGTTTTCAGAATCTGCACACCATTCTCTGTGATTATGGTAGCATTCGCCCAGAATTGCCTTTGATGCTCTATGTATATTGTTGGCGACACAGTTAGAGCATTGGCAATATGGTTATTCTTCAGAAAATCCACTATCTGATGAAATCCTGCAGCTTGCTTTGGCTTTTGGAGCATCGCGATTTCATTGTGCTCGTCGATGAATGCCATGGATGCCATTGAACTTGAATGTTCTTGCCTGAAATACTTGATACTTGAGAGAAAAGGGTTAGAGAGCAAGTGATCAGTATGCAAAGAGTCGTTATGAACTTTTAGGCGGGCAAAGGGTATTTATAGTGTATGGGACATAAGCAGTATTAACCTAGAGCAGTATTAATTACCTAGCAGTATTAGCTAACTAGCAGTATTAACTGAGAGCAGTATTAACCACGAGCAGTATTAACTAACTAGCAGTATTAACTGAGAGCAGTATTAACCACTAGCAGTATTAACTGTGCACTGGCAGTATTAAAACTGCACTGGCAGTATTAACTATACTTACTCTTTTTGACGCTTATGAAGGTCTGATCAAGGCAATAACTTCCTGTGACAGATGATTAGCAGTACACAAGTAACCAAAATAACAGGTATAGGAACACTTTTAAAAACATGAGATCATTCAGAGTTGATCATGCCCACACTTGAGACCAAGAAAGTGAATCTACCCACATCAAAAGCTTTAGTGAATAGATCTGCAAACTGGTTGTCAGTATGAACTTTGGCAACTTGAATGAGCTTCTTTTCATTGCAATCTCTGATAAAGTGATACCTGATCTCAATGTGCTTTGTTTTGGAGTGCTTGACTGGATTGTTAACAATGCTTATAGCACTGCTATTGTCAATAAAGATTGGAGTATGAAGAAATGTTACCCCATAGTCCAACATCTGATTTTGAATCCATAGAACCTGAGAGCAGCAACTTGCAGCAGCAATATACTCAGCTTCTGTTGTTGATAAGGACACTGTGGTTTGTTTCTTGCACTGCCAGGATACTAGTCTTGCACCCAAAAGTTGACATCCCCCTGAAGTAGACTTTCTGTCCATGTTAGCACCACCCAAGTCACTATTTGAATATGCAATCAAGTCGAATGAAGATTCATATGGATACCAAAGACCTAATCTAGGTTGCCCTCTTAAGTATCTGAAAATTCTCTTCACAGCTTGAAGATGTGATTGTTTTGGCTTGACTTGGAATCTGGCACATACACATACTGGAAACATGATATCTGGTCTTGAGGTTGTGAGATACATTAGAGATCCAATCATTTATCTATATAGATGGACATCAACATCCTCCCCCTCAAGATCAGCAGTGATCTGTTTGTGAGTTTCCATTAGTGTGCTTGCTGGCTTTGAGTCTTTTAAACCATATTTCTCCAGGATGTCTTGCACATACTTTGATTGACTGATAAAGATCCCATCTGACTGCTGTTTCACCTGAAGTCCAAGGAAGAAGGTAATTTCACCCATTGAACTCATTTTAAAGCTCTTGTGCATTAACTCTTCAAAGTCTCTACACATCTGATCTTTTGTGGATCCAAAGATGATATCATCCACATAGATCTGAACTAATAGGATGTCCTTCTTAATTCTTTTAATGAAAAGGGTCTTGTCAATGATGCCCCTTTCAAACCCATTCTCCAAGAGATAGGTAGACAGAGTGTCATACCATGCTCTTGGGGTTTGATGTAGACCATAGAGTGCTTTCTTCATCTTGTATACTCTGTCAGGATATGAAGGATGTTCAAAACTAGGTGGCTGACAGACATATACTTCTTCATCAATTGTACCATATAGAAAGGCACTCTTTACATCGATTTGATAGACCTTGAACTTCATGTATGAGGCATAGGCTAGGAACAGCCTAATTGCCTCTACTCTTGCCACTGGAGCAAGCACTTCATCATAATCTATGCCCTCTTCTTGAGTGTACCCTTGTGCCACAAGCCTTGCTTTGTTTCTGATCACAATACCTCTCTCATCCTTTTTGTTCCTGAAAATCCACTTGGTGCCTATAGCTCTATGACCTTTTGGAAGGTCCACCAAGTCCCAAACATCCTGTAGTTTGAATTGAAGTAGGTCTTCTTGCATGGCTTCTATCCAACTTGAATCTTTCATTGCATCATAGGCCTTCTTAGGCTCAATCTAGGATAGAAAGCAGGAGAGTACTGTGTGTTGTTGATCCTGCAGCTCTTGAAGTCTGCTTTGATTCCTTGTAATCATAGGAGAAGATATGTCTCCTATTACTATCTCTGGAGGATGATTCTTTTGTGTTCTAGTTTGAAAACTAGGTTCTTCATGGATTCCCTCCTCTAAATTGGAATCATTTAAGTCAGCTGAGGGGATCACCTCAGCTGCTTCTAGCTCTTTATGCACTGAAGATTCCTCTTCTCTTCTTTCTTCTTCACTATGTATTGGCTCAGTTATAGTCTCCTTTTCACATAATTCAACAGGTTATTTTATAGGCATAGGAAAGATCACAGACTGAGGTATAATGTCTTGAACTTGTGTAGCCCCTGATCCTCCACTTCCTGAACCTGCATAATCATCACTACTGAAACCAAAAGAGTTAGTTAGTGAATCAATGTCAAACAGCCACTGAGGACCAGACCCAATAGGATTTGGTGTGTTCTCATTGCATTTGACATTGTCACTTTCCTCAATTATTCTAGAAGAAGTATTAAAAACTCTGTAGGCCTTACTCTGAGATGAGTAACCAACAAGGAAACCATCATCTGCCTTGCTATCAAACTTTCCCAAGTGAGATTTAGTATTGAGAATAGTACAAGGACACCCAAAAGGTTTGAAAAATCCAATAAAGGGTTTTCTTTTATTGAAAAGCTCATAAGGTGTCTTGTTTTTAGGCTTGACTACTAGTACTCTGTTTTGGACATAGCAAGCAGTATTAACTGCTTCTGCCCAGAAAGTTATTGGAAGCTTAGAATCACCTAACAAAGATCCAGCAGCCTCAATCAGTGTCCTATTCCTTCTCTCAGCAACACCATTTTGTTGTGGAGTCCTAGGAGCACTGTATTGTCTCTCAATTCCTTTTTCCTCACAAAAGGTGTTTAGGTCATGATTTTTAAATTCAGTACCATTGTCTAACCTAATGACTTTTACTTTTTGATTTGTTTGGTTTTCAATTCTTAGAATAAAGGATTTGATCAGTCCACTTGTCTCATCCTTAGTTCTTAAAAAATATACCCAAGTAAATCTAGAGTAATCATCAACAATAACTAGGCAGTATGATTTCTTACCAATACTCATAACATTTGTAGGGCCAAACAGATCCATATGCAATAAATGAAGAGAATTAGAGATTGTGTTCACCTCTTTGGACTTATGAGAAGTTTTGTGTTGTTTACCTTTGAGACAAGCAACACAATGATCATCACATGAATAGACTTTAGAAGGCAAACCTCTTACAAGGTTGTTTTTAACAAGTTTATTTATTGTTTTAAAGTTCATGTGACACATCCTTCTATGCCAAAGTGATGATTCATCCAGAGAAGCTTTTGAAACAAGACAATTTAGGGATGAATCAGATGAAACACTTTCCATATCTAAACAATATACATTATCCTTTCTGGGGGTTCTTAGTAGTATCATCTTTTCATCAACTACCTTGAATCCAGGAGCAAGGATAATGCATTCAGAATCTGTAAATAATATACTATGTTGTTTGTCACAAATCTGTGATACACTTAACAGGTTGTATCTTAACTGTTCAACATAGAATACATCTTCAAAGGTCATTTTACCTTTGGTCACATCACCTTTACCACTGATTTTACCTCCATCTAGAGTATTCCCAAAAGCAACATGTCCACCATCAATCTTCTTGAAGTTCTTGAGGCAAGACATGTTCCCTGTCATGTGCCTGGAGCAACCACTATCAACATGCCAGATGCTCTTCCCTTTGAGCTGTTGGTTGCCCTGCACATAAGATTAGTCAATTAGTATTGATTGGGAACCCAAGCCAAAGTGGTCTTGGGTCTCCCTTTCTCATCAAAATACTTACATTCCTTTTTGATGAGGTTTTTAAAATCAGAACACTTATTATTGGAGTACTTTGTCAAGACTATTGATCTAGAAGCACTAATACTAGAAGCAACACTATCTTTAGAAGTACTAACAAAGTTAGCAGTACTAACAGGTTTGGCAGTACTAACCTTGTTGGCAGTATTAACAGAGTTAGCAGTACTAACAGGTTTGGCAGTACTAACCTTGTTGGCAGTACTAACAGAGTTAGCAGTATTATTGCTTCTAGCAGCACTATCACTATCAGCAGCACTATTTGTGGTAGCAGTACTAACAATTTTAGTGCTTTTAGGTATCCAGATCTTGACACTGTCTTCCACATTCTTTTTCTTCATGTGGCTTTTAGATTTAACAACTTTCTTAGCCACATGGTTCTTTTCTTTCTTCCTATAACCAAAGGGTTTTTGAGTAGGTCTCTGAAAGTTCAGCCTTTGGTTCATGGGATTGAAATAGCAATATTTGGCAATGTGATTCATCTTTCCACAAATAAAACAGGGTTTTGGTCTATTGATTTTACTCAGATCAATCCCTTGTTTTTGTGCCCACTGGTTATTCCAGTTTCTCCGATTTCCCCTTGGTTTATCATGTTTTTGGGGATCAGATTTATTGCATGCACACTGTTTGCAAGGGATAGGATTCACAATAGTGGTCTGCTTATAGTGAACCTTCTTATTCTTTCCCTCAGCCTTCTCTATCTCATTGGACTTGACCCAAGTCTTTCCACCCTCCTCATTGGTGATAATGTGATTTTCTTTAGGAATCTCACCACTCACAGTGTTGTCCTTATTCTTGACAGTTTCTTTCTCAGTTTTATCCTCAACAACTACTTCATCTAAGGGATCTATCTCAGTGGCTCCCTCAGGCAGATCCTTCCTATCCTTTGTCTCTAACAAGTCTGAACTAGGAGGGATGTAGTTGTTGTTGTAGGGTGGTGGTGTGGTGTTGTACCCTATTCCAGGTTTAATCTTGTCATGTATTTGGACCTTTAGAATAGAGTCCATAGCTTTAGAAGCATATGAATACTTTTCAATGTCAAGCTTAGCTTTCTCATACTCACTTTTTATCTTCTCACACTCCTCTTCTTTCTGTCTTAGCTTAAACTCATACTGATCTTTCTCCCACTTCCAGTAATTGGTGTCATACATGTGCTGAAGTTCATTGGCTTGGAAACCTCTAATTTGTTCCTCAAAACTCTCAACAATCTTTACATAGTCTTTTATGTCTTTTTCTAATCTCTTCAGGTTATCACTCATACTTTGATTGTGATCCCTGTACCTTTTAACTGTGTCTATGCAATTTTGAGAACAAAGATTAGAAATTACCTTTGTTGGGAGATCAGACACCTCTGCCATTAGAGCTTGGTTTTGGATAGCCTCTTCTGCTTAATCACTCCAATCAAACCCCATACCTTGTTGAGAGACTAGGGCTTGTGCAGAGTTTCTGTTATTATTGAAGCTTCCAGACTGTGCTTGTTGGTGGTTGTTGTTATGAGACACTCCACTTCTGCATTCCCTAGCAAAGTGTCCCTTTTGATGACATTTATAACATTCCACCTTTGACTTGTCAAAACCTGCTCCATCTTCTCTTCTTTGGGAGAAGTTGTTCCTCCCAGTTCTCTTGATGAACTTCTTTACTCTCATAGAGAGCATGGCCATCTGCCATTTAATGTCCATCTCTTCAAGATCATCTGGATAGAGTTGTTCCAAGTCATCATTAATTAGAGAAGAGTTTCCATGACTGGATATAAAGGCTTCAAACACAGATTCAGTGCCTTTCTCTTGATTTGCTCCATTAGAAGCACTAACTGATTCAGGGTTGGAAGTAGAATCACTTGATGCTGATAGGAGTGCAGCATTGTGAACATACCCAAAAGGCTTCTTCTTAGCCTCTACCTCAGATTCAAAAACTCTTAGATCATTGTATAGATCATCAAGTTCCTTTTCTTCCAGTTGATCATTCTGTCTGAAAGAGACAGTATACATGGTCCATTCATCACCCAGGGACCTTAAGAACTTCCTGTTTAGATCATCTTGATCAATTTGTACTCCAACTGTAGCTAGTTCACCAATTAGCTTGTTAAACCTGTCAAAAATTTGAGTCATGGACTCATTCTTGGTTGACATGAAGTTCTCATATTGTTGCTTCAATATAGCCTTCTGATTTCCTTTGGTACTTTTGGTACCTGAGAATCTCTTCTCTAGAGCATTCCAGAGCATCTGTGCATCAGTGCAACTACAGAATTGGTGTTGATATTCATTGGGAATGTCCAAGAGCAGAGTGCTCAAGGCTTTCATCTCTGTCTGTCTTGACTTCTTTTCTGCATCCGTTTTTGGTGGTGTCCTCTTTCCATCAGCACCAATCTTTCTTGCTTCGGATGGGCCATTCTCAATGATGTCCCACATAGAATAATCAGTGAGGAGTATGTATTGCTTGATTTTGATCTTCCACATGTCGAATTCATTGGGTCTGAGCATTGGAACCTTTGAGACCAAAGTACTATTTGATTCAGCTGTGTTTTCCATGATGAATAAGATTTCTTAGAATACAAGCTCTGATACCACTTGTCAGGATCTTAATTCTCAACAAGAATACACTCTCAGAAAACAATATCAAAGAAGTTTGCGGAATAACACTTTGATATTCAATAAAACAGTAAACAAAACAGTAAATCTGATGAACAACTTGCAAACTTTATTTAATGATTGAAAGTCACAAGCTTTTACACACAACCTCAATATTGATGAACAGACTCACCAATACGAATTCTACTTCTCTAGAATTAGGGTTCTAACCTTGAGGTTGATTCTCTCTATCAAAACTAAAAACTCAGAATGAATGTTACTACTAAAGAAAAAACAAACTATTCTATACATATACTGAATATAAAGATAATTACAAAATAATAAAAGATCTTCAGTATAATCTTCCATCATTATCTCTAACCTTCCATAGATATCTTCAATCCAGCTGTCATCCTTGCCATACGAATCTTCATCTCATAAGCAGCATTAATACTCTAAGCAGTATTAAGTTCAGCAGTACTAACCATGCTCAGCAGTATTAACTTTGTTCTAGCAGTACTAACTACTAGCAGTAGTAAAATCTACTAGCAGTAGTAATCATGATGTACTGGCAGTAGTAATTCTTGATGAGCAGCATTAAGTTGTATCAGCAGCATTAACTTCAACTGGCAGTAGTAATTATGTTGAAGTAGCATTAACCATACTTGAGCATTTCTGAATTTCCCAACAGGTATCTCGACATGTCGATCATGGCCGATTCTGTGAAAGAGATGACCTCAAAGTTTGGAAAGTTGGAGATGTTTGAAGGCACTGACTTCAGACATTGGCAGAAAAAGATGCACTTTCTGCTGACCGCTCTGAAGGTAGTGTATGTGCTGAGTACACCCATGCCAGAAGTGATGGAGGATGAGACGCTGGAGTACACAAGGAGAAGGAGCAAGTGGGAGAATGATGACTATATCTGCAAAGGACACATTTTAAACGGTATGTGCGATTCTCTTTTTGATATCTACCAAAACGTGGCAAGTGCGAAGGAATTATGGGATTCCCTTGAGTCCAAGTACATCGCTGAAGATGCTTCTAGTAAGAAGTTCTTGGTTAGCGATTTTAACAGTTATAAAATGGTGGACTCGAGGCCCGTAATGGAACAATATAAATCCTTCATATCTTGGGTCAATTTACACTACACAACATGCACATGGATGAATCTATTACTGTGTCGAGTGTGATTGACAAACTACCACCTTCTTGGAAAGATTTTAAGCATAACTTGAAACATCAAAAAAATGAACTGTCATTGGTTCAACTTGGGAGTCATTTGCGCATCGAAGAATCTCTTCGGCTGCAAGAAAATGACAAATCCAAGGGGGAAGTTGAATCTGGACAGCCCTCTGTTCACATGGTTGAGGAGAAGAAAGCCAACTCCAACAACAATGGAAAAGGCAATAAACGTAAGTTTGATGGACCCAATAAATTCGTTAAAAAGAAAAAAGATTTGGTGTGTTGGAGATGCAACAAGGTGGGTCATCACAAATGTGATTTCCGGGTGAAGTTGAACAATAATGGTGTTGGTTCGAGTGGAAGTGGATTGGGGTCTAATGATCGCGATCAAGTGAAAGGAGGTCAGTTTTTGACTAACTTTGATAATTTTGTCCAGAATTATGTTTCACTTATACCTGAGTCTTTTTATGTGTAGGATGATGACTGTGCATGGTGGATCGACTCGGGAGCGACAAGCCATATTTGCAAGGATCGTCGGTGGTTCGAGAAATTGACACCGGTTGAAGACGGTTCGGTGTTGAATATGGGAAACGAGTCGAGTGCACAAATTTGTGGAGTTGGAGTAGTTAATTTAGAGTTTTCTTCTGAAAATAATGTTAAATTGTTTGATGTTTTGTTTGTGCCTAGAATTCGTAAGAACTTAGTAAGTGGTAGTTGTTTGAATAATCTTGGTTTTAAACAAGTGTTTGAATCGAATAGGTTTATCCTATCTCAAGGTGTTCGTTTTATTGGTTTTGGATATTTGTGTAATTGCATGTTCCGTTTAAATGTGGTTAATAAAATTATATGTTCTGAAAATTCTGCTTTTATATCGTCATCATCTTCTTCTAAAATTGTTGATTCAATGTTATGGAATTCTAGATTGGGTCATGTGAATTTTAGAAGGATGCATGAAATGTCAAAAGATGGATTAATTCCAGCCTTTGACATTAATGCGGAGAGGTGCCAAACTTGCATGCTCACAAAAGTTACAAAACAACCTTTTTCGAACGTTAAACGGAATACGGATGTTTTGTAGCTTGTACACAGTGATCTGTGTGATTTCCACTCCACTCCTTCCTTGGGAAATAAGAAGTATGTTGTCACTTTTATTGACGACAATACTCGATTTTGTTATGTATATCTTTTGCATGCAAAGGATGAAGCTTTAGATAAGTTTAAAATTTACAAAACCGAAGTCGAACTACAATTGGGTAATTCGATTAAATGTCTAGAACTGATCGGGGAGGGGAATATATGGATCCCCAATATTTTCAATCAGTTTGGTATCATCCATGAGACAACGTCACCATACACACCTCAACAAAACGGGGTTTTCGAACATAAAAATCGAGATTTAAAGGAAATGGTAAACTCGATGCTTTCTTACTCGGGATTGAGTGAGGGATTTTGGGGAGAGGCCATGTTAACGGCTTGTTTTGTTTTGAATAGAGTTCCAAATAAATGGAACAAAAGAACCCCATATGAACTTTGGTTCAAGAAAACTCTGAATTTGAATTATTTTTTTTCGAATTTGGGGTTGTCGGGCTGTTGTAAAACTACCAGAACCCAAAAGGAAAACTTTGGGTGAACGTGGAATTGATTGTATATTCATTGGATATTCAGAAAATTCCAAGGCTTATAGGTTTTACGTAATCGAACCTAATGATTCGGTGTCGATTAACACCGTAATCGTGTCGCGTGATGCGATTTTTGATGAGATGCGATTTTCATCAATGCATAGGCCTAAGGACCTGATTCCTAGCACCAATAAAGTGCAAAATCCAGAAAGTTTGGATAGTGTTTCAAATCTATAAATACAACAGGTCCGGAGAAGCCAAAGAGGCCGAATTGCCAAAAATTTCAGTCCCAATTTCGGTCCCAACTTCCAATTGTATTTGGGCTTCAATACTCTTATTGTTATAGTATTGAGGATGACCCAAAGACTTTCAAAGAGGCGATGGAGTCTCGAGATGTCGCCTTTTGGAAGGAAGCAATTGATGACAAAATATCATCAATTCTTGAGAATAACACTTGGGTGTTATCGGATTTGCCTCCAGGTTCTAAACCACTTGGATGCAAATGGATCTTCAAAAAGAAGATGAAAGTTGATGGGACAGTTGATAAATTCAAGGTCCGGTTAGTAATTCAAGGGTTTCGGCAAAAAACCCGGTATTGACTATTTCGATACGTATGCTCCGGTGACACGTATTTCGACTATTAGACTGTTAATCGCCTTGGCGGCAATACACAATCTGATTATCCATCAAATGGATGTGAAAACTGCCTTCTTGAATGGCGATCTTCAAGAGGAAGTTTACATGAAACAACCGGAAGGTTTCGTTATGCCCGAAAACGAACATAAGGTATGTAAACTTGTGAAATCCTTGTACGGGCTGAAACAAGCACCTAAACAATGGCATCAAAAGTTTGATAAAGTTATTTTGTCATGTGGGTTTTCTTTAAACCAATGTGACAAATGTGTTTATAGTAGATTTGATGCTACTGGTGCGGGTGTGATCATCTGCTTGTATGTAGATGACATGTTAATTTTTGGGACTGACCAAAATCATGTAGATGAGACTAAGAAATTGTTGTCGTCTAAATTTTCCATGAAAGACATGGGAGAGGCTGATGTAATCCTTGGTATAAGGATTAAACGGGTTAACAAAGGGATTGTTATGACGCAATCGCATTATATTGAGAAAATTCTTAATAAGTTTAATTACCGTGAGTGTTCTCCCGTAAGCACTCCCATGGATCCAAGTGTGAAATTAATGCCTAATACGGGCAAGGCTATTTCACAACTTGAATACTCTAAGGCCATTGGTAGCTTGATGTACGCCATGACAAGCACCAGGCCCGATATAGCTTATGTCGTGGGACGATTGAGCCGATATACTAGTAATCCTAGTACTCAACATTGGTAAGCGATTCAAAGAGTATTCAAATATCTCAAGGGAACCATGGATTATGGTTTGAGTTATTTAGGATATCCTTCGATTTTAGAAGGTTATTCGGATGCAAGTTGGATATCCAACATGGAGGATCATTCCTCAACTAGTGGTTGGATATTTTTGCTTGGAGGAGGTGCCATCTCTTGGGCATCTAAAAAGCAAACTTGTATTACAAACTCAACAATGGAATATGAGTTTGTTGCATTATCCGCCGCCGGTAAAGAGGCGGAGTGACTAAGGAATTTAATTTATGAGATTCCATTGTGGCCAAAGCCGATTGCACCTATTTCAATCCATTGTGACAGTGCGGCCACTTTGGCTAAGGCTTATATCAAAGTTTACAATGGTAAGTCTAGACACCTAGGTGTTAGACATAGTATGATTAGAGAATTAATCATGAATGGTGTAATCTCCGTTGAGTTTATTAGAACGCAACAAAATTTGGCAAATCATTTAACTAAAGGTCTGACAAGAGACTTAGTGCACAAGTCTGCGATTGGGATGGGATTAAAGTCCTTATAAATTTATAAAGGTGAGACACCCAATTCCCTTCTAATATGACATTAGAAGTTGAGTTCAATGTGGAAAGCTCACACTTATAAAATGGAACACAAGTTGGATCATCCCAGGTATGTGTTCAGTCCTGCAGTGGTTAGGATGAAGTTTATCTTCTTAATAATTCCTTTGATAAAGTGTATTTGCAGGTACACGAAGTAAAGGAATTACCTATGTGATTGTGAAGTGTAGCCGCATTTCAAAAGGTTGGGGACTTGGCCTTTATACAATCATGAGAGGATTAGGACACGCGACTTTATAATTGTGTCAATTTTTAATTTGCTGGACGTATAGGAAATTTGTATGTATTTTATCTTCAGGTATTCAAATGAGTTGATGGGTTCAATCCTTGGGACACCTTGATTCTCGAATATTTGGAATGTGTAAAATACTAATGTGAAAATTCAATCGTTTCGATATTTTCATTTATGTGCAAGTTTGGTTTGTTTAATTTAATGTGTTATTTCATGGGTTACACTAAAATGGGGGAGGATTGTTGGTGATTTTAGTGTCACCAAGCATTTAAGTGTAATTGGTTATAACACAAGTACTAATGGGTTTCAAACTGTGATCTAATACAAGTTAGGTGGTGCGGAGTGCACACTTGTTATAAGACGAGTTTGATCCCGGACACGATGAAATGGCGGGGGGTCAAGGGGCAACGCCCCTGGCGGTGATCCAAGAGGCAGAGCCTCTTAAGGCACGTCAGAGCCTCATAAGGCACGTCAGAGCCTCTTAAGGCACGTCAGAGCCTCTTAAGGCACGTCAGAGCCTCTTAAGGAACGACATAGCCTCTGATGGGCGTCAGGGCCTCTTAAGGCACGTCAGAGCCTCTGATGGGCGTCTCTGGACCAGAAGCTTTGGTGTCTATTTTTGGACTAAATCTGCATTTACTGAACATTTAATGTTCAGTTATTTTCTGCCCTTAATTTTAGCTAAATTGATTGTAACTGACTATAATTGATAGTAATTTTCAATCATTGCCATTTCCGTTATTTCCTATTTTACGAATGAGACTAGTATATATACCGTATATTCTTATGTTTTAGACTCACGATTGTAAACAATCTCTACATACTCTCCAACAAATTTGCTCTCGTTATTGTGCCTAAAAATGTGAGTGTTCTTGAGTCTTATCCCATATTGGGTTTCGTGCAACCCAGGCATAGGGTCGAAATACCAATTCGGAAAGTGACTTACACGATTCTCAAGAAATCCGGTCATCTGATCGACTAACCTTTCCCCCGATCTCTAACAAGAGAAAGAGAGAGAGAGAGAGAGAGAAAAAGAGAGAGAGAGAGAGAGAGAGAGCGAAGAGAAAGAGAGAGAGAGAGAGAGAGAGAAGGAATTTAAAAAAAGGGAAGTGACTAGACAAATCTAAGATGATGGAAGCTTACATAGAATATTACTTAAATCATATTCATATTTAAGGGTTTAGGGTTAAACATTTCTGCTTGCAATACAATCATAACCACCCCAACCTTCATAGTTCCAACTTCCAAGGATCTTAAGTGAAAGAAATTTGCATTCCTCTAACTCGATATTTGTTAACTTGAACAAACAACAAATAGCATGATTATTCCTTGATCAACAAAAATAAAGATGGATAAATGCATAATTAAGAAGAAGAAAAAAATTCACTTTCATTCACCAATAAAGGGAATGATTCAATTTTTAAAAGTAGGAGTACTTTTTTTTTTTTTGAAAAAGAAGTAGGAGTACTTACAAATATGTTTATGTCCTATATCAAGTAAGAATGCAATAAAACATACACAACCAAATAGAACATAAATTCTCAACCAAATAGAACATATACAACCAATATAAATTATCAAGACTATTTCACCATCAAATTTTATCCATTAAAAAATTGACAACTAAATGCCTGATTGTAATTGTTGAGAGATGAATGATTGGAGTTATGTAGTTTTAGTATGAGGGTAGATGAATAGTCTGAAGAGACGAAATGTTTGGAGTTATGTCACTTGAGTTAATATAGGAGATAATAGTTCAAAAGTGATTGTAAAAACCAAAGGAAAAAAAAGCAAAATTTGACAAAAAGAAAGATAGAATTCGATTATATGATGTTAGTAGATGTCACGTCATGGTGATTGGTTTCTCCTTTAATATATATACTAGTGTTGGGTCCGTGTATTGCACGGGAGGATAAATTTTTTGTTGGAATATTGAACCGAGTTAAAATGAAACGTAATTTCTCTGTTAACAGTTAATGAAATACAATGTGAAAAACGAATGTATTTTCATAAGTGGTTAACTTGCATATATTCTTAATCGTTTGTTGTTATGAGTTTGTGCAATAATATTGGTAGTAGTTTTGTATTATATTATTTAAAACTCAAACGACATGTCTCACAACATATCACTATTATTGAAATAATTATAAATATGAACATACGTTTTTACAGATTTTGCAATTTTTCTGAAACCTCTTCGACAACACTTGACAATCACTTTGAACGTATAAATCTGTAAATTAATTAACAACATTCAACCCACATCAAATATGACAAAGAAAATAAATGATTTCTATCTTTTGTAATCGGCAACTCAACTGGTATAGTTCAAATTCACTCAGTACCACTTGAAAATTTATCTGACTATTGACTTCAAGATCTCATAGTATTAGTCGATAAAAATAAAGATATGTATATATATCTTATTCCCCTACTTCGAAAAATATGATTGTGGGTTTTGAAAAATATAAACAAATCCTCAGTAAATAAAATAAAATATAAAAAAGTAGTTTTTCAAAGAAACAAAAATATAGTGGAATACCTTTTGTTCAGTTGCAAGTTCCGCCATTGACACCCGACCGTTCGTCTTCTTCTTGTACTCGGATGATATATAGAAAAACTATATATATTTATAGTGAATGTAGAGAATATTTTAAAATCTTTTATTTTCATTTTCGATTTTACATTTAAATGTAAATATATTAAAAATATGGAAGAATATTTTTATATCTAGATCGTTTCTATTTTATTTTCTTTACACTTGGTTAATTTGGAAAGTATTGCGGAATATTTTTATTTTAAAGAATACGATAATTTATTAGTGTATCTCGTTATTTTTTATTTTTAATTCATATCAACCTTATGTTTTCTTCTTTTAATGCTCGTGAAAAAAAAATACGTGTAGATTTTATATTAGCAAAAAAATACGTGTAGATTTTATATTAGCAAAAAAAATACGGAAGAAAAAAGAGTTTATATTACATCTCATTATGTAAAAAGATTTTATAAAATAAAATATGGAAAAATCATTATGAGATGTAATATAAAAAAATACGGAAGAAAAAAGATTTTATATTACATCTCATTAATATAGATTTAAATGTAAAATCTATATTTAAAATAGATTATGCTAATATAAAATCTATTTTATAAAATCCTCCACCAAAAAAACAAATATTTATATTAATAAATGAGTATCCATTCCACAAATAGATGATTATGTGAGATATTGTGCTTGGAAAGGTTGTACCAAAACATTAAGAAATTGTAAATTAAATAATTGACTTTAATTAGTTCTACTTTGCGCTTAAAATGTTGTAATTAAGAGTTTTTTATGTCGTTTTTATAATATAGTATATATATATATATATATAGGGGTAGGTTATTATGCAACCTTTTACATGGTTCAACCCTTTTATCCACCACTCATTTTATTTTCACATTTTTTAATTAAAAAGTGAAAATAAAATGAGTGGTGGATAGAGAGGTTGCATGGGGTTGCACCATGTAAAGGGGTTACATTTGAACACCCCTCTCTCTCTCTCTCTATATATATATATATTGATGCTTTTATTGTGGTTGTATTTAGTTTTATATTACGTGTTCAAACAAATATTCCACATTTAACTCGTTTGAATCGATAAAAATTAAAAAGTGTTGTTTTCTTGTGTCGAGCAACCTCCCCTCTATCAAGGTTTCACTATCGTCCTTCGTATTTCAATGATGATGGTATGTCAACAGGCAACATTCAAAATGACATGAGGCGTGGTGTGGTGGCGAGTTCAAACCTTAAGTTTTACATGCCGTGGGCGCGACGTTTTTGAAGGCGTGACATAAGGCGACAAATTTGTATGTCATATATATAATTTTATATATATACATATACATATACATATATATTTTTTATTTATTATTCAATAATATAGTTATATTAAAAAATTTACACTCATATAATTAACTAGTTTTATATAAAAAGTTTGTGATTAGATATTCAAAATAGAATTGGAAGAGTTTTACAACTTCGTTTTGACATGTGTAAATCCGAGAAACTGTGAGTGATGTGATTAACTAAGTTTGTAAAAGTATAAAATCTAAAGTTAAGTGTGAAACACAAAAGTTAAACAAATTGAAAAAAATCATGACTTGTAAAAAAACGCATGCCACGGCGTGCCATGGTGTGAGTCACGCCTTACACAAAATGCTATGGGCCTTATCGTAATGGTGAATACGCGTCTTACGCATGACACACGCCATAACGCGCCTTTTGGAACACTGTTAGTAGGTTGATTGTGCTTTCAATAGGTATGTACTTTCTACTCGATTTATGTATATTGCACTAGATTCTATAGACATGTCTCTAATAGAATCATGAAAATCCTTGTGTATCCATGAGTGCGTATGAGTTTGTCTAGATTCTTTTTTCATATATTTATGTAAGCTTGATGTGTTCGATAATGGTTCAATAGTTGTTCGGTATACATTACAAATTCAAGAAATATATATTTGTACTCACTCGATGTGTTTAACAAGTGTTTGATATTTACTCGATTTAATTTAAATTTCAAGAAATATACATAGTATTCACTCAATATGTTTGATATCCATATGATGTACGCCAAATTTCAAGAAATATGTACGAGTCTAAGTTGTTCGTTGTGTTTGATAATTGTTCGATATATTTTAAATCCAAGGTTCATTATCTTTCCTATGGGCACTAATGATCATTTTACACATATTACACTAGTTCTCATATGTACATGTGTTTCTAAGGGGATCATTAAGATCATTGGGTATCTATGGTTGTATCAGAGCTTTCTTTTATTTTTTTATATTCTTTTCCATGCATTTGTATAAGCTCGATATACTCGATAACTGTTCGATAGTCACTTGTTGTACATTAAAATTCAATATATATCATCTCGATATTTTCAATAACAATTCAATAATGACTTAATGTAGTTTTAAATTCAAAGTGTATTAGACCGATGCTTTCAATAATTATTCGGTAGTTACTCAATGAAGATATGCCAAAATGTTGTCGTTTCAAGATAAATATGACAAAAAAAAAAAAAAAAAAAAACTCAACTTTTCATTAACATTAATTGGAAACTTATGATATAAGTTCAAAATCTATGAGAGATGTGCAAATCGAAAATTCTTATTGACTAGAGGTCTTATGTCCGATACAACAAAATATAAATTTAATTGTAAATCGAAAATTGAATTGTTTTATATTCATTTTTCTTATCATCAATAGTTTTTTTTTTTTTTTTTAATTGGATCAATTGTGTTACACAGTTCCTAAAAGATCTCAAATATTCGGATGATTATTTAGGTAATTGACTTTGTATTTAGGAATTTACTTTTAAATGAGAGTTTAGTAAAAAAAAACTTTTCCTATAGAAACCAAAAGATTAGGGGCAGACCTATTAAGGGGGTGTTTGGGATTGCTTATTTATTTGGAAAAGTGCTTATTTGGAAAAGTGCTTATCAGCTTATGTGGTGTCAAATCGGAGTTTTTTAAAAAGTGTTTGGATTAGCTTATTGTGGTACCAAAACGTAATAAACTAATACGTTGTTATTTAAAGGTGTTTGGGATTGCTTATACATATAAAAGAACAAAAAAAGTCATAAGCATTTTTGAAATAAGTCATAAGTTACAACAAAATGACTTATCAAAAATGGCTTTTCAGTGGTTTGGCACCGCTATAAGCTGTTTTCTTTTTGTTCCATCCAAACACTCAAAATAGCTTATCTGCGGTGTCAAATCGCAATAAGCTAAAAAGCCCTTCAAATAAGCAATCCCAAACACCCCCTAAGCCTCAAGGTGGTTCTTGTTCGTCTGCTCAATTTATTTTAATAAGTACAATTTTTGTTGTGGTATAAAATGTGCACTTGCTAAACTTTGAAGTACAAAGAATATCAACCCAAAAACAAGAAAAAAAAATATCTCGAAATCAACCAAAAAAACTTAAAAAGAAAAATCCTTTCGAAATAGTTGAATTTATGCTAAAACTTACCTGACGACTTTGTGACCCCTTGATTCATCTTAAAGATACATCCGCTCGACAAAAATATAGCTCGGCCATTTAAAAAGATTTCATATGTAACAATAATTTATACTTAATGTTGTTAAAAATCATATATAGTTTTAAATGATTTATGTTAGCAATTAACAAAAATTATACCAAAAAGATCATTAATATGATTGCTAAAATATACCAATAAATTGGAAAATATGGTAAAAGAAAATAAAAGAATATCCAACAAAATTATGCGAATCGGTTGTTTGAGCAGTGGAATAAACTCTGGGTTTCGTGGATTATTGTTTACGTCTTCACAAACCCTTAATTTGCTTCATCCCCAGTTTGAATCTTCAAGTTGAAGGTCAGTTCTCTTTATTCTGCATAGACTCTTTCTGGTTGGTTTCTTTCGGGGTTGATCGCTTATGTTCAGTAGTTTAACAAATTACGCTTTAATGGCATCTATTATATTAATTGCCTTCAATTGTTTCTAGTTTCTGAAGGCATCCAGCATCTGTTTGATTAGCTGAATGATAATTGTTCTGAAGTAATTTATTAGCTATTGATAAGTCTGCCAGTGTCTTCGTACAATAGTGTGCCCTAAATAAGAACATGGGGTTGTGGCGCTCTGGTAAGTGTTTGGGGGATGTAGTGGAAGATCTCATCTATCCAGGGTTCAAATCCAGGCGCTGCCAAAGCTCTTGTGGCCATGGAGGTTCACCTGCGATGACTCCAGGACATTCGTGGTCGCCCGGGGATTAGTCGGTGCGCGTAAGCTGGCCCGGAAACCCACGGTTACCAAAAAAAAAAAAATAAGAACATGGGGTGCTTGGGTCTCGTTGTATTTGGCTGTTTCCATTGAAATGGAAGCAAAAGTTATACCATTTTGATGATGAATTGTGACTTAGTTATTTGAAAATGTATAAGAAACCAATGTGGGAATACACCTTCTTTGTTCTCTTGAAGGCTAAGGGTGACCGAGTGGTTGATTGTGTAGTCTTTTGCTGATAAACTAGTAACTTTTGATAAAAAACTAGCTGATAAGCTAGATGACAATGTAAAATAACCTAAAAGGAAAATATAAGGAATATTTATGTAAAATACAATAGGCATAATTGGAAAAAGCCCTAATAACTTCTTAAAAAACTAACTTCTGGCTTACGAAACTAGGGTTTTTCAATAAGCTCAAAAAATAAGCTAGTTTATGGTTGTTAAACATGATCTTGGTGGTGAAAACACTTGTTCTTGCCTCATGATGCATCACGTCTAAGGTTTGATTTCCATTGGGTGCCGTCATTACCTTGGAACCATTCTCACTGGCTAAACTCACGAGATTAGTCTAAGCCATGTAAAGGGGTTACTTTGCATGGATCTTGTAAATTGGTCTAGCCCATTTGAGTTCTAGACATCACCGGTTACCAAAAATAGAAATGGTTTATGATGTTTAGTTCCATTAGTTATTACCTAGTTTGAGAAGTCCACTTATAGCATTGATTGTGTAAGTATGATGTTAAAATTGGTGAATTCATTAAGCGTTTTGGTGTATTTACTCCTCAGGAAAGCTACTTACTTTTGTACATCAATTGCTTATTTCCCTTGTGGCCAATTACAATGGCTGTTGGTTTTAATCTCAACAACCCAAATTACTGTACAGAAAGTATTTACAGAATCTTGTATTCTCTCAGATTTCTTAGAAAGTTCTGTCCAACAACCGATCCATCCTTCACAAAAATTGCTGGATAGCCAATCGGAGCTTTTATTGAAGCTTTTGAACCTTGTACATCGTATATATCTCCTGTCCATATATGTTTCCAAGCACAACTTTCTCCAACCGGAAAGTAGGCCTTCACATTCTTTCTGTGTTTATCAAGAGTCGGCACCACCAGGATCTCTTCACCAACTAGAAACTGCTCGTACGTCAAGTTATGTACATGATCATCATTAGGGTAATGGAGAAATAGGTGACGGCAAACTGGAAGACCTTTTTGAGAAGCTTCCTGTGTTATATACATGCACGTGAGATCATTTTATATGCAACTACTATGTATAACTATAAACCAAACCAAACAAGCCAGGTATATCCCAGCCAGAGGTGGGCTTTGGGGGGGGGGGGGGGGGGGGGGGAAGATGTACGCAGACTTGACCTCTACCTCAAAGAGTAGAGCGGCTGTTTCCGTTAAGTCCCTGATTTATGAAAAGATGTAACTGCTATATATGTATATGGAAAATGATTGTAGTTTATATATCACCTTCACGGGTTGGACCCTATAAAATTTCCATGCTTTGTACACTTTTGTAAAGCGTGCAAAATGTGATAAAGTCCTTTGATTTGAATAGAACTGGCTATTAACAGACGGCTTGTTTCCCTGCTCAGAATTTTGGAATAGACCAAATTAAGTTATGATATCGTTTGGTCAGGAAATAAAAATGAGGAGACAACTACACTATAAACCAAACCAAATGAACCCAGTGAATCCGGCACAAAGTAGGGTCTGGGGAGGTAGGATATACACAAACCTTACCTCTACCCCATGGAGTAGAGAGGTTGTTTCCTTGAAGACCCCGGGCTTGTGAAAAGTTTTTTAGAAAAGGATTTTGCGACCTGAAAAATGGTTCTGAAAGTTTAACAAAAGTTTGAGAGAGAAAAAGAGGTAAAGAAAAGATAAGAAAAATAGAAGATACATTCTAGAAATGCAGGATACAACTATATTATGTACATGTAAAATGCAGCAGCCAATTAACGATCATATATTATGTAAGTTTTCCAGAACTTCTAGCTTACTTCGTGTGTTCGGAATATTGTGGTGAAGGCATTTAACTCCATCCATCTCAATAGTAACTCTTCATCCCTTCGATACTTGATGAAGGGTAAGTTTACCGCACAATAACCTCCTATATCACTGTGATTAAACGCATACCCACAAAGTCCGCTACTTAGCAAGCCAACAACAGCACTTTTTATCCCATCATTAGCCTGCCAACTTACCATTTGATCCCCCTCCCAGAAGAGCATTGCCCATTTAGGACTATTTCTGAAACCAGCTCTCATAAAGAAAACTAGCGATTCTGATGGGTCTTCTTTCTCCTTCCCCACAAGTGTAGTTTTCCACTCTTCCATAAATTCCCGGTTTATTTGGGCCCACAGCTCTGGATATCTATTATGGGCAGAAATGGGATCTTCACCTGAAAAGATTGCATGCCATAGATGTTAGATTGGTATGCAATGGCTTTTATTGAACATACATTTTACTTGAACAAAACACAGGTTATGAAAAGTAGTTCCTGTTCACACAAAGAACCATACAAAGAGATAAATTTAACAAAAAACAATTAGGACCGGATGGGACAAGTTTGGACGGACGAGAGTGAAGTAGGCGGGTGAAAGAATTGTGCAAGGTTCTAGGGTTTTAATTTGACATGGGTAGTTTAGTTATTTACCCATCTTGCCCTGTCTTCCTAATTTTTGTTCCACCTATTTTGGTGGGAGAAAAAATATGCATTTTTGTCCCACTCAGTCCTGGATTTGCCGGTCTAAATGTCGCACCAAACATGGGACAAGAAGTTTTTGTTCTGTCGTGTCCCTATCCCACATACCAAACACACCCTTGAAAGACAAAATCTGCCACTTCGTTGGTATTAGCATTGCACTAAGAGGGTCTCATGATGATCAAAATAGACTGCTTGCCTTTTAGATCAAATAATTTATTACGAGTATAATAGTTACCCCTTGGTGTATTTGATTTGGAATCACATTATTAGAAAGGTGTGTGTGATGTCAAACCTGAGTAGATGCAGGCATCGACAGGAAGGCCTTCACCAAAATCAGCCATCCATCCCCGGACACCATCATCTACCATTTCTTGTAAAATCTGTTTAAACCAAGTTGCAGCATGGGGGTGCGTCAAATCCAACATCCCCACATCAAACGCAGTATTAGGAACCATGTATGCTTCTCCATTTTTATCCTTCACTAAAATGTCCAACTTTTTCGCCTCTTCAAAGAGGTTTCTCCTTGCCTCTGGCTTGCTATCCATCTGGAATATCAAGTGAGATCTTCAAAAGGAGTCCGATAATGTTCATTGTGCTTGTTAAACAAAAAAAAAACGAGCCCAGTATATCCCATCCCATTTGAAGGTGGGTTCCGGAGGGTAAGATGTATGCAGACCTGACCTCTACCTCGAAGAGCAGAGCGGCTATTATCGTGAAGACCCCCAACTTGTAAAACGTGTTCATGGCTTGTTGACCAAAAGAAAATGATGCTTACCGGAGCTAGACAAGGATTGCAATATGTCATCACTTTAATATGCCGAGAACTAAGATCCTTAATTAGTTGTTTCCATCCCTGATACCGTGTTTCATCCACTTCCCAATTCCACCATAGTTGTGATCCAATTACCGTCTTCCTCTCCCCTACCCAGTCCTGCAGAATGCCAAATATATATAAACCAAACCAAACGAACCCAATATATCCCACTCGACAGTAGGATCTGGGGTTGGGATGTATGCAAACCTATCCTCCACCCCAAAGGGTGGAGCAGTTGTTTCTCTGAAGACCCTTGGCTTGTGCAAAAGTGTGAGGGAAAAGGAAAAAACCAAGACTGGTAAATAGTAGGCAACAGATTGTATCTCTTGTGTCATCAAAATAAACTTGTATATCTTATTTTCCTTCCTCTTCCTTTTGTACATACTTTCCTACTATCTGATTTTAAATACTTGAATCACATGAAGAAATCCAATAAATGACTATATTATGGATGCATATTTCAAACAGGTGAACTAAGGAAATGGAGAGGCAGGGAATAGTACCTGCAACCAGAATGCTGATATTGGAACATCATGTGCCACCAGTTCTTCCCAAACACGGCAAACTGCATTTGTTCCACCTTGCATTCCCACAATAGCACCAGATATAATCCAGTCAGGAAGCTCAGGTGGTCTGCCTATGGATTCAGTGAATTGTTCAATCAGCTCAGAAGGTGAGTTCCCATACAATATCCTACCTTCAACACAATCTCCACGTATCTGCAAGCATTGTCAATTCAAATTAAAGGAAGTCCCATTTTTGCAAACTGTGAAAATCTAGGAGGCCAGGCCCGTGGTTTTTAAAAGCAATATCTCGATTCCCTATTCCATATAAACAGCTATTTTTCAATGAAAATCATATTTCTGTTTGTATGTTGTTGCTTACTCCTTACTCGCTTTTTTTTCTGTCTCAAGTTCATCTCTTTCAACTCTTGTTTTTTTTTCTTTCTATTACTTCCATTTTTTTGGGAAAACTTTCTTTTTTGCACTTTTCACAAGGGTCTTCACAGATATAACTGCTATGCTCTTTGGGGTAGAGGTCAGGTCTGCCTATATCTCACTCCCTAGATCCTACCTCTGTGTGGAATATACTGGGCTCGGTTAGTTTGGTTACTTTTGCTGAAAATCCAATTCGTTCATCTTGGCAAAGCAAAAGCTTTGTTGGCTGTAATTTTGTTAACTTATTAAGAAACTTAGCAATTATGTTTAGCTTCATAACAATAGCTACAAATAGAAAAATGCTGATGATAAATTTATAACAAAATGTACATCAAATGTTGGTACGAAAAGCAAAAGTCAAAATGCATTTCCGCTTCAGATTAGAAGAAGTTACATGGAAGAAAATTCACCTGTATCTGAACTCTGTCATCCTGTGTTAGATCAAAGACCGAATATTCGTAACCTTCAAGGTAAAGTGACTTCATCTTTGATGTCATATAAAATGGTGAAGGAGCATATGTTGTACTCCAATCACCCCCAGCCCTGTACAATGACATAGAAATGTTTCCTAGATCATTTTCATTTTATATATAAACATTTAGATATAGAGGGGAAGTTCAATTTAGGAACCATAAATAATTTGAGAACAATGAGAACCAACTATTCATGAATTATTTTATTATGAATATACCTAAATATTGAGAATATCTATCATAATGAATAATTTATGAATAGTTGTCTCTTGCGGTTCTTAAATGAACCTGCACTAGATATAGATATAGATACATTGAAAATTTGGTCATACCTGTAGCTAACCAGATTTGCAGCAAATGTGATTGGTTGATCTCCTCTCCCAATTCCTTGTTCTTGAACAAAAATGGGCACCTTCCTTCCTTTAAAGTCCATATGTGAAAACTGTTCTCCAAATCCGAAGAATCTCTCATTCTTTTCACTTGAATATGTAAAACAAATCCTATTAAAACATCCATATCCACCATCCTTCATTGCTACATTTTCCTCTTCATTACTAGAATCCGTCACTAATGGTCTTCTCCGCAAGAAAGACCCCCATAACCTAACTCGAATCCTTCGTGGCCGGCTTGATTTTCGAACAAATCCCCTGTAAATTCTTGGTGAAAGCTTTGGTGGAGATCCAAGATCAGGTTTTCCAAGTTTTACTTGAAACCCAATCTGATTACTGTTCTTTTGATCAAACAAAAGCATATATCTTGCATAACTATAAACATCCTTCTCTACAGATTCCCACTTTTCGCCATTCGGAACCTTCTTGTTCTTCCTCATACCAAAAACCCTACCTGTTATTAGCAGGATTGGGAACTCGAATCTCTTAAACTCGATTTCTGGATCAAATTCCACATACCCAGATGCAAAATATGGATCTTTTTCTGGCAGATTAATATCAGATTGATTCTTGAACACCTTAATTTGTTCAATAGTTTGATGATCACATACTAATTGAACATTTCTATCTTTGATGATGAATGATCCCCTGCTTTCCTCCACCTCTGTTTCAGCCATTGCAGTAGAGATGAATGATTGGCCTGGGATTGTAGACCATATGGATTTTGTAGGCTGTGATTTATGAAAGATAGAGACATACCCACCTTTTTCTGATCTCCAAACCAACTGGAAATCCTTTCCAATGGGAAAGATTTGGTGTGGTGAAAGGGTAGTTTGGGAATTCAAAATTAAAGTTCCCTGTTTGAAGGGTAAAGATTTGGGTTTTGAAGGGAAGGGATTGTTGAGATGTTTATTGTGTTTCTTGGTGATTTTGAGAGTCGACATTGTTTGGAAAAAAAAAGAAAAAAAAACTTGTTTAGATTTGTGAGAAAGGTCGCTGGATCCAAATATATATATTTGGGGGGGGGGGGGGGGGGGGGGGGGGGTGTTCAAGATGATGACAATGGGTTTGGTTTTCTTGGGCGGCTAACACCCAAACTGGCTTCACAGCATTTATAGGTGTTGATCTAGTGGAATTTACTATTTTGCCCTCAGAGTGAGATTGGTGACCATATGGGAACATAGTGTGAAGGCAGGCCAGTTGTGGTGTTGTGGGAATTTACTAGTTTGCCCTCGTTGATGGCTTGAAGAAGTAAAATGACCAAGTTTGACTTTGGTGTAGAATGGATGATGACAAAGGACGAAATTGGATATTTGCATTGGTCCATTCTAGCTTGTATTAATGTGGTGTATTTGGATTGCACTCTATACTAAATATAACATTTTATTTAATATATAATTTAATACAGGTCATATAAAAATATATAGTTTTCTTTTATAAGTCCAATAATCGGTACAAACTTATGAACAAATTTTCATATGTGATTTTATATATGAAATAACACGTGTGAAAATGTAGTGCTTATACAGTGTTGTTTTATATGTGAAAAGTCTAGGATTGTAAAACAACACTGCACTTTCACATTTCATATGTGAAACAACATATGAAAGTTGGTTTGTAAGTTTGTATAATTTATTGGGTCTGTAAATGATTATAAGTCTAAAAGTTATATAACTATTAAGTTATTAAATCAAATTGAACATATTTAATATGAGTATATTATATTCAAAAATAATGTTTAAGAGAGTAAGGTGGTGTTTGTTTTTTAAGAGTTGCTGAAGTCTGAAGTCTGATTTCACTTCTGATTTTTAAAAGGTGGTGTTGAAGTCTGAACAATAAAATTGTTTGTTTTTGTAAACTGATAAACGTCTGAAATCTGAATCAATTGTTTTTAATTAAATTATACTACCATTTGATGGTTACATTTGTCTCACTTTATTCACATGAATGAACACATACAAATCAAGTGGAATTCAAGAAAATCATAAACTCAAACATCCAAATTGAAAGTACATCGTTTGATCCGAACAAATTAAAAATATGAACGAAGTTTCATAATAACGAAAATCAATCTCCTTTTACATTCAAGTCCTATTAAAATAGAAACATTAAAAGGCTATTGATTTCAAATTATACAGTAAAAACAGAGAAAGTACACATAAAAAACGTTGGCATTCACACAAATAAATCCATATGGGTTGTAAAGTTTCACTTGATAGCAAAAAGAAAAGACCTGATGAGCCAAAATTACAAAAAAATAAAGGGAGAAAAACAAATCTGGAATCAAAATAGTAAATCCTATTCATCACAAAAAACTTTTCATTAAAATAGGATTTACAAATCTCTCTTTTCATCACAAGCCGTGACATATTCTCCATTCTCTCTCTACAAATCTGAAATCAAAATAGGATTTACAAAACCTATATGCTTCTTCAACTTTTTAGACCAACAAGCAAGGGGGAAGAAAAACAAAATATGATGATAATGATGACATAAGAACAACAGAACTCTCCAGAACCATAATAATACTACTCGCCCCTGGTGACAGAAGAACAGACGCAGAACAGACGCAGGTACAACAACTTGAAATCGATCCAAAAGGAGATGTTATCGAACAAAAAGTGATGAAATCGAACCAAAAGGAGAATGAAATCTAACCAACAGTGATGAAATCGACATACCGATTTAAGAAGATCGATGGACTTGCAGAGAGGAGAATAAGATCGAAAGACTTGCAAGATGGAGAGAAGATCATCCGGAGTCCCATCGCTCGAGCTCGATTTGGAGAGGAGGAGAGTTGTCGGTCGATTTGGGGAGGGAAGAGAGTTTTCAGTTGATTTAGAGAGGACGCAGTAGCTTTGGAGAAATAGCTTTGGAGAAATAAGTGAAAAAAAGTGATAGGTTTATCACTTTTTCGGTAAGTGGAAAATAAGTGTTAAGTGGATCTTAATTTATAGAAAAAAACAAACACACTTAATTAGGCTACCTCTGACCGAAAAAGTGATAAGGGGTTGTTAAGTGCTTATTTCTAAAAAACAAACAAGGCCTAAGATTGTTTCCGTAAGACCTTTTAACTTCAGAAAAAAGTTTTGAAGAGTTAAGGTTTATTACTTTAGGTAAAAAATTGTTTCCCCAAGACCTTTTAACTTTAGAAAAAGTTTTGAAGAGTCAAGGTATAATATTACTTTAGGTAAAAAAATAAAATTATTAGGCAAAGCTCAAAAAAATCTTTTTCTCATTTTGAATGATTAAGCGCTTATCCGAGTAAGCGCTTATCAAGTCACGTTACCGTACGGGATGAATATGGCAATGACCAAGAACCTTACCCAGTAAGAGTTAAGGCAACAACCGAGAGTCTTACCCGGTAAGTGAGGGCGAAGACTCTTGTCACGGTTAGCGCTTACCGGGAAAATTGTTGCATACGGTATCATTTTCAGTGGACTAAAAGTCTAAAATCTTTCCCGGTAAGTAAGCAATAGTGTTGAATTTTTCCGGTAAGCGCTTACCCGAGTAAGCGTTTGGTAAACGGCCCCTAAATAAACTATTTTTTTGAATGAAAAAGTCATTGAACTTTCTCATTTTGAATGATTAAATTTTTAAACTTTCTTTTTTGAATAAATAAATCTTTGAACTTTTAAAAATTGTTTACCTTCATCATTTTAATCCAAAAAAGAAATTACCATTCAACTAAGAATGTTTAAAGTACAAAAAAAAAAAAAACTTACACCAGTTTTACCGTTTGTCCTACGCCATCAAATCCCACGTATACAACGACGTCGCTCCTCCTCAACACCTAATCATCGTCCATTTTCTATACCGCCCATTGTCGTTGGACCTTGCCATTTATCTCCCTTTTTTTTGTCTTTCAATTCTACATATTTTACAACAATTTAACGGAGCACACATCAAAAACGATGGATAACCGGAAAGAAAACGATCAAAAAGAGGAAGATCGATGGCAACAACCAACGACGATGATAGAGAGCGGATGATGATAAGGAGACGAGGGTTGGCGAGAGGTTTGAATGACCTAGGGTTTGGAAATAATAAAACTGATTTAGGTTTTTCTTTATTTTAAAACCTTCCTAGTTAAGTTTAGGTAGTTTTTAAGGTTAGAATGATGTAGATAACTAATTTAAGTTTGATGGTTTATTTAGGGGTAGGCTAATGGCACCCCTAAGGTTGCTAATACACCCCTAAAGCTAGTTATAATCATTATTTGTTTTTTGTTTTTTTTGTTGTCTTTTTCATTATTATATTAGATTTTAATTACAAATTATTAATATTCTTATTTTCTTTTTCTTTTTTACTCTTTTATTTATTTAGATTATATTTATATATTTTTTCTTTTATATAATTAATAAATATATTTTTTCTTTTATATTATCTATATTGATTATCTATATTTTATAATTATAATTATTATATGACTTCCTTGAGGTAATTTTTTTTCTTTTATTTGAAAATAAGTAAATCTTTATTAATATGCACATTATTATTTTTAATAATTATATAATTATATAATTATAAAAGTAAAAAATAAATATTGAGATTTAAATAAAACATAAAATAATTTATATTACATTCGATTATTCTAAAATAACATTATCCGTAGTACAATTAACACGTAAGCCGCATGTACTTCGTATATTCATTTGAATGATGAATCGTATTTCAAATAAAAAATTTCTCATTTTTATGTTTTCAGTATTGTTTTTACTTTGTTTAAACACAACCCGAGCAAACCGACCAACCCGAACGGGTTGGGTTGCACTTTTGTTTGTGTTGGGTTGAAATTTCTCAAACCGCCAACATTATGTTGGATTGTTGAAATGTCTTCAACCCGATCAACCCAACCCGTGAGCACCCCTAATACGAATTAGTTTTACGAACATACACCAAAGATTTAATTTTTTTTATTTCTAAGAATTTGTTCGTGTATACAAACCACTTTTACGAAGGTATAAGCTATTTTTATAAAAAAATGGAAGATATTGGCTAGAAGGTAAACTGATTTTTAAAAAATGGCTAGAAAAATTAATTTTCTTAATATGGCTTTACAAAATTATAATAAAATCAAAAGTTACAAAATTATAAAATAAAATAAAAATAATAAAACATATTTATATATACCATATTATATATATAACCAAATAATAATAATAATAATAATAATAATATATGTCAAGTTGATAGGATAGTTTAACCTTAAATAATCATTGGTGCAATTCCCAATGTATTGCCATTAACATTGTCCTTTTATTTATTCAAAAAAAAAAGTGGGAGGCTTGATAATTTAAAATAAGTAAGTTTAATGATTTTTTCATCTAAAAATTAATTTAGAAATTTAATCATTTAAAATAAGAAATTTCGTTGGGTTGTTTTAAAAATTTCCCAATAAATTTGATATACTAGATTATTATTATAAGATTTAAACTATTCAAATCCCCAGACGTGTTATTGACCAATTAACTCAAACGGAGAAATGTAATGGTGTATCTGGACGTAGTTTCCGCTTTTCATTGGTCTTGCTGATGTACCTGGACGCTCTATTTTTATATTGAGTAAACTACGATTTTCGTCCTTTTGGTTTGTCATTTATAACTATTTTCGTCCTTGGTCTTTGAAAATTGTTTTTTTCATCCCCGTGGTTTCCATTTCTTTCGCTTTTCGTCCTTGAGACTGACTCTGTTAAAAAATGTCTATTAGATAAGGGGTACTACAGTCTTTTTACTATTTTTTTTTATTAAATAGTACATAATATTATGTCATATTATAAATATGATATTATATATAATATATATATATATATATATTATACATGTGTGTCAGATCTAAGTACCCCCCACCCACCTCCATCACTCTATGTCATCCCTTCCATTACGATCTCCCATTCTCCTTTCTTCTTATCCAATTCCCCATCCTCCCTTCCCCTCTGTTTCCATGATTATTTGTCTGTTCTTCATTCATCTCATGCTACCGCTTATTGTCACCTCCACAACCGTCATTGGTGCCACAAAACATATCTTTAGAAACCATAACAAACCACATGATGGTGCAGATGGTTATCGAGCAGGGGTTGTTGATTCACAACTCGAGGGGATGATCTAGATTAAATGTGTTACACATTTTCAAAAGTTGGATTGAGTTCATCCTTTCGTTCATCTCCCTCGAATTTTTATGGGTATGTGGAAAAATCCATGATTTTTTTGATTGCATCCAAGTTTTAAGTGAGGCCAAGAACAAAGATTTGGATCAGAATTTTTTTTAACTGGTTCATGATTTGAAGCTTACGTGGAGATGTATGCATGTTTTCATGGTGGGAATCAAGAATTGGTGGGTAGTTAAAAAGTGATACGGTGAAGGAAAAAAGAAAAAGAGAAGATGGTTTCAATGTTGCTTGTACTCTGTGTTGTCTTGCACACGGATAGTTTTGGAGAAGATAGAGTTGGGAGGGCCATGGGGGGTAGGGGTAAGGAGGTAGGAGGTGGTGTTGCTTTTTACTTTTTAATAAAATAAAATAAGTGGAAAGATCTTATTGGATGACTTTTATTATTTTAATAGAAAATCAGTTAATAATGTTACAAAGACAAATTTGCCCTTAACTTAATGGTTTGTTTTAACAGAGTTACTTCAAGGGACGAAAAACGAAATGAGATCAAAACCACAGGGATGAAAAAAACAATTTTTAAACACCAGGGACGAAAAGAGTTATAAACAACAAACCATAAGGACGAAAATCATAGTTTACTCTTTTATATTTAAAACGTATCTATATGGACATATGGATTGAGTTTCGATGAGAAGTTGAGTTACTGTGAGAAGTAGTTATCAATTGTTGGATGCACATTAGGATGAGATGCATCGAGATGCACCGTATCAAACGTGATTCATGGGTAGACTTGAGATTAGGACTAAGGGTTTAGATCCACTTCTCACACAATCCTTCGCCTATGGAACATAATCAAATAAAAATCATACATGAGAATTATTAATTTGTTTCACACTGCGAAATAATATATATGAATGTATAGTGTTCTTCTATGATGTGAAACAAATAATCACATTGTGAAATAACACTATGTTTCACATGCATTGTTTCGCAATGTTATACAACACATGAAAACATGATACTCAACTTTTTTGTGGTTCTCTTTTGATTAGTACTTATCTATAAAATATATCTTTTTACGATTATATTATGTAAAAACGAGAAATTGTAATTCATTTATGTTAAATTAGGTTCGTTTGTGGTATATAAGAAGTGATAGGCCGAAATCACTGTACAAAATCGAAACGATCCCTCCGTAATTGATCATCCATAATGGAGTTGCATAAGGACTAGTTTGAGACAGGTTTGAAAAGATTCCAGTCTGGTCAATGTGTTACGGAAAAACCAGAAAATCGAACCTTGATCGGTAATCTGGCGTAGTGTAGGACCGGCTCGGTTTGAAAAAACCGTGTGTGGTGTTGTCCGTTTCACGAAGGGTAGGGGAAAATTAAACAAATTAAAAAAATGAAAACAATTAAACACCATATGGCAGAAGAAGTGGTTTGGGCTTGTCTAGCCTACGAAATTGTTACAATAAACGGTTACGACAAAATTGAGAAGCTTAACAATATAATCGGAGTAAAAGTAAAATCTAAAAGTCCTATTAAATTAAATTATGATGAGGCTCCGGAAGTAGATCGTCTAATTAGTTTTTTTATGACACTTTTTGAAATGTATCATATAAAAGTGTTCCAGAAATCAGGTTTTTATTACGTCGACACAATTTCCCACCATTTTGTGAAAAAACATTATTGTCTACTAGATAAGTTTTTAATAGAAAATGTTTACTTCCCTAAAATGCCTTTTTTTTACCGAGAGCTAACTTGTGCGTAATCCAACTAATTCCAGGAAAGCTGTTAATGGCTTTTTTAGGAGTCGAACTGATAATTAGTAGACAATGATTATTGGTCAGGCAAATCTATATGGTATGTTTTGTAATAATAATTATACTATTATAAACATTTTTTTAATCATACATAATTTTGGTTTTGGGGTAGTAAATTCATTAGGATTTAGGAATAGGTTCCACAGTTCAATCGCTTGTATAGACTATTCCACAATAGTCTTCATCATTTAATAAAGTGCTTATATTACTTGTCATGCCATATGATATATTGATGTTGGATTATGTATATATCAAATGACTTTCGATGTTTCTACGTGTTTGTAGAATATGGTTTGAGGGTTTTGACACACTGTGGTCATTGTGGTGGTATGAGGTCGTGGTAATAGTTTTGGGAAACAATTTCATGATTTTGTCCATTCTCAAACATGGATATTGTAGGTTGCCTCCAGTTGAGGGGTATGAGAAGTGTTACAAAAAGCGTTAAGTATGCTGAAGAGGAAAGTTGGCTGCTTCCTTTTTTCTAATATTTAGTGGGGCCCTTTCTTTGCACTTCCTCTACTCTAGTGTATGACATGGTACGCTGGTATGAGCTGCTCCAAGAGTCACTGCTATGCTGAAGCAGAGCATGAATTCAAGATTATAGTTTTTTTAGTCTACTATCCCCTTCACTGAACAAGTGGGTCTCTTTAAGTCTAACATGCTCTTTTTGCAGGCTGTTCCATCATTCCCCAGTTCATTTCCACACTTGTTTTCTGGAAAAGATAAACTCCGCTACTTGATTCCATGTGCTATTGATCAGGTTATTTTTTGGCCGTATCCCTATCTATACTTGTTTCCATTTTCATTTTGTATCTCAGTTCAAACACTTTACATCTTTTTTGGAAGTATATACTATTTATATGTGGCAAAACTCACACACACTCCTCACCAAAGGTGTGGCTTGAGCTCTTGACCTCCAAGGAGGTTGTGATCTACTGGTAACCCTGGTAGGCATTGACCCAATGGCAAAAAATTACGTCTTCTTGGATCTTTTAGACTTCAACCTCGTCTTTGATTATAATTTATTGTGGTAGAGGTGATAGCTACTATGCGTGAACACTGTTTATGCTTGCAATGGGAGAAACTAAGGTGTCGTTTGTTTTTTAAGAGGTCTAAAGTCTTAAGTCTTATTTTAGTTACGATTAATAAGAGGTGGTGTGTAAAAAAGTCTGAACGATTCAGACTTAAGAGCCATTAAGTGGTTTTTAAAAAAAAACAAACAACCCCTAAGAATACAATTCTAAAATTGGTTGAAAAATTGCTTAGGTAACTGGAATTTGTTACAAACACACACACGAGTTTTATGAAAATTTTTGCTTGCTTCATTCTCTTGTATTCTTCTATGTTGTATAAACAAGTCAAATGAGTGTTACGATAATGGTACTAGGTGGCTGAAAACAGTGATGTTCTTCTGTGAACCTAAATTTTTTTATGTTCACATCAGATAATTGTGAAGAAACATCATGGTGATCAGTGATTGTCAAAGATTAAGCTCTTTTAAGCATTTTTGTGTAGTGCTGACGTATGTTAAGGCTCATTAAGTGACTTGCCAGATGTCACAGCAGCAGAATCAAGGGCATAGTCTTAGCTTTGCATGGCCCATGGTCTTACCTACCTAATTGGTGGTAGATAGAAGAGTCTCAAGAGTTATGCTTTTACTGATGCTTAATTTAGTCGGTAGATAGGAGAACGAAAGGAATAGAAAATAATTTTGCAGATGGAAAATTTTATTATTAACTTCACGTGATCAATTTAACAGTTATATGATAGTTATTTTGAAACTGTGTAGTGTCATATTAAACACTTTCTGTTTTGGTCATTTATCATTTTCATTTAGCAAGTGGTTGCAGTGTCTGAAGATTACTTACTTGACCATTGCCATCATTACAGAGAGTTGATGGGATTGATTTGGGTCCTGGGATTTTGATATTTGTGTCGTTAATGGAGGAGTATAAAAGACATTTGGTTAATTTTCAAGCATTATTCTTACACTGTGTGCCTTGTCAAACGTTGCAAAGTTTCATAAGATAGAGGGAGTATATGGAAGATATCTGTGTAAATCTTTACTTAGAATAAACTGACAGTTGTGTTACTGCATTTTAGAGAAACAAAATAACAGTAGTCACAAGTTTCTCTTCTCTCTCCCTCTAAAGGTTCAGTTTCTACTATAGGCTGTTTTAAAAAACCCAGCTTCAGTTTCAGAAATGCACTAAAAGTATCGAAATTAAAAACTATATATAGGTGAGGTAGAGGGAAGATTACCACATTGTTCTTGGTAAAGGACATTGTTCAATTTCATATGAAAAACTTAAGTACTCCATGTTCATTCTTTTGTTTCTTCTTGGTCTTGTTTAATATATATCCACGTTTATCATCTCCCCCTCATTTTCTCCCTTCACATATGTGCTGCTAGTATCTCTCTAATCTAAGTTTGGTTATTGCTCCAGGATCCTTATTTCAGGATGACATGAGATGTTGCTCCTCGGTTGGGTTATAACAAGCCTGCACTGATCGAGTCGTTATTTTTTCCAGCCCTTCAGGTACTTCAGTTGCAAAGCCTTTGGTTGCCAAGTCACATGAGCTATCGCTTGCATATGATGAGTACTCTCTTCAGAAGCTAGAGCCTCCCCTTGTTCTTCAAGAGTTTTTTAACCATGGTAATTAATTGCAAGCTGGTTAAGTTATTGTCAGTAGTATGTTATATTCTTAGAATGTTGGTTATTGATGGATCATGTGGTTGTAGGAGGTGTTCTGTTCAAAGTGTACATTGTTGGGGATGCAATTAAGGTTGTGCGGCGTTTCTCTTTACCCGATGTTAGCAAGCGTGAGCTGTCAAGAAGTGTTGGCGTGTTTCGCTTTCCAAGGGTTTCATCTGCTGCCCAATCGGTCGATGATGCTAATTTGGACCCGTGTATTGCTGGTAAGTTTTTTTCATCTGGAGTGTCAGGCGTGGTGGGGTAAACAACTTTTTGGAAATGTTACATAAACCTGCTGATTTGTTGTTTTCTTGCAGAGCTTCCTCCACGAGCCTTACTTGAGCGTCTTGCTAGAGAACTTCGTCGATGACTGGTATTCCACGAGACTCTCTTTTAAAGGAAATCGTCCTTTTTTTCTTTCAAGATTGAATGGTCCTAATATCTCCTTGGCCATTTATACGTTATTGTTTGGTGTAGGGCTTCATCTGTTCAACTTGGATATGATTCGTGAGCATGGAACCAGAGATCGGTTTTATGTGATTGACATAAATTATTTTCCTGTAAATTGAAATCTCAAAACCGGTAGTTTATTTTGTGTGTTTATGGGGATGATTTTTAATTGTGGACGTGGGTTTGCAGGGTATGGTAAAATGCCAGAATACGAGCATATATTTACAGACTTCCTTTTGAACTTGGCTAAAAGTAAGTACAAAAAACAGTCTACCAATTTACCATGAAGGATGGACATGTTGATTTGAATAAATGCACCCGGTCACCTAAAAGATGCTGGAAGCGGCTATCTGTGAGTCAATCTAAAGGAAGGAAGGAAGGCAGTTAACCTCCCTGTAGTTGGCTGCCAGTGGTGGCCAAGCAAAGCAAAGCATGCACAGAAAGTTGAGAAAGAGAGATTGAATTGGTTTTCTTTGTGTTATGGTTGCACAAGGAAGGAAATGGGGGCTACAACTTTTTTAGATGAACGAGAAGGCATGCGACCATCCATCCATCCGCGGTTGGTTAGTCTAATTTATGTTAAGCAGTTTACTACTTACATATGGGTTGTAGATATTTGATTTGAATTAGATAGGTGTATGGGTTGACACCATATATATTTTACATTCTTTGCATGTTCATACTGAAAGATGTTGCTTTTAATTTGAACTACTTTGCTTGTGTTGGTCTTTTATCTGCATGGTATTATTGAATTAGGATCTTAAAGAAACCCGATTCGCGTTACCGTTTTGTCAGTTTCTGCCTTTCTGGCACTGTTGTGTTGGGATGCATGATTAATGGTCCATTTTTGGAGATTTTTTCTTTCTGGGCTGTTTGAATGGTTGATAAGAATCTTGAAGAGATTGAATTCATAGTTGCCTTGGCTATTACTATTAGAAGGCTGCTAACTGGTAATTGCTCTTCAATCTTGTGAGTTGCTTAAAATTGGTTCTTGAATTGCTAATCATTGCCATTGCTGGTGAAGAAGATGAAAACTGGAGATGGTCCAATTCATGGATTCTTGAAGTTAAGACTCTTGGACTTGGGGGCATTTAATGGGCATAATCCATTAAGCCACAAATCTCTCCAAACTACCCTTGGCTTACTTAGGGCCTCTCACATTCACATGAAAAGGAGAAAGTTGATTCCAATTGCTTTCTGCTCTGTTCTTCCTATCGTCTTTCAGGCGTTGCTCCCCCTAAACTGAAAAATGAATCAAACATTAGCATGTATGAGGTTTCTTAAGCTTGTAGAAATGATGTGTTGTTTGAGAAGAACAATTTGTATGTTGAACTTGGAAATGCTAATAAGTTGAGGTATTTGTTTGATCCACAATTGGAGAGTAACGACCTGACAATTTATGAAAGGTGGTGGTGTGATTATGAGAAGTTCCCCATGACTTTTATGTTGGACGCGATTTCTTGTCCTTTGAAGTTCATGTTTCAAAAATATTGTATATCTACTTTGAGAGTTTTGTATATTATAAAAAAGCAAATAAGGGTAGAAAAATCATTTCTGTGATTCAAACAATTTATTAAAGAAGTAAACAAACAACATTGTTTAATCCTTACATGAATAATATAAAAAATAGCCAAACAACCTTATTGATTGAATTAGTCCTTTATGATAAATGTCTTCAACTAACCTCTTACATAGGAGGATAATCTAATATTTTATTCTTTAACTTTTCCATTAATAACTGTTGAAAAAAAATGGTTGAGCCAAACGGCAAGTATATGCGGTATACAACAACAGAAACAATCAAACCAAATACCAAACATAAAAAATATATGAATTTGATGATGAATATACTTTTAACACGAGATTCAAGTTTCTAAATATACACAAAAGCTAGATTGAGCGTATAACAAATACAACATCCAACTTCAACAACCACATATAAAAATAATAGCATACGAAGAAATTGAAACTAAAAGAAGTTAGAAAGAGAAATTTATGAAATCATTTATTATTATAGATGGAATATGATTTTTGTTTCAACTTCCATAAGTTTAAATTAGAGATGTATAAGAGTCATTTAAAATCGATCTTGCAACGGTTGGAACTAGTTATTATGTTCTAATAAGACGTTTCTATATCACTTAACATCGAAATTATTAAGCCTAAACCAAGCATATGCCTAAGCGTCCTTTTTCTAAATGCTACTTGGAAAAGCGGTTATATGATAAGAGTCATCACCTTCACATACCTTGTCGGGGGTAAGATTTTCGACCATCAAAATGACATAGTAAGATTGTTGGTAAGTACTTATTGGGTAAAATTCATTTAACGAGTAAAATTCTCGATACTTACCATGCTCATCGAGTTAACTAAATAACCCGATAAAGAACTAGCTGGTTATTACTTATTATTATAATCATAACCATTAGAGATGACCCAAAACCGGTTCCCAGCCGGGTGTAGGGCTGAGCATCGGACGGGTCGGGTCGGGCCTAAAATCCCGAAACCCGATCGGATATTCGGGTGAGACGAGGACCCCCGAAATCCGACCGAACACAGTTCGGGTAGTTCGGGTTCGGGGTAGTTCGGGTTCGGGTTGGTCGGGCGAAGGATAGCACTGTAGCAGATCCATTTTTGTTCAAGCTTTGGAATCAAGTCTTGAGTTTGATGTAAATAATGACAACATAAATATACTCAACCCCAAAACAAACGAGATCGAATTCAAGCAGAAAAATAGTCAAAATTTAATTAATATCCAAAAATGAACTTGAAATCATTCATAAATGTGGAATCGATAAACTCACAACCACTGAGAAGTCTAAAACTCAACTGTCACTGTGAACTCAACCACTGAGAAGTCTAAATCATTCATAAATGTGGAATCAAAAGCCTAAAACACCAAAATCAAAAACCAAAAGTGAGATTCAACCAAAATCAAAGAGATTCAACCAAAATCAAAAACCAAAAGTGAGAGAGGTCTGAGTCTGAGGTGCGCCGATCGACTGGACTGTGAGCCGGTCGAGAAGAGAACGACGAAAAGAGAAGAGAAGAGTGAGAGAGGTCTGAGTCTGAGGTTGAGAAGAGAACGACGAGAACACTGAGGTCGCTGATTTGGGTCGAGAGTCGAGCGAGAGAGAAGAGACGAGAGGTCGCCGGTCGATTTCTGAATAATGGTTCTGATTTATGAAATTAGGTTTAGGATTTTGTATTTATAGTTCGGGTTTTCGGGTCGGGTCGGGTGTGAATATGGATACCCACCCGATCCGTTTTATCCGAGAAAAGAGTTCGGATCGGATGGGCGGGTCTCGGATATTTCGGGTTAGCCAAATGTCGGGTTGGGCGGGTCTCGGGTCGGGCGGGTTGCTCGGGCCGGTTCGGGTTTGCATACCCCTAGTCGGGTGAGACCAGGCCCAGATCGATCCCGGTCCAATATTTTCTCTTTTAAAATCGCTCACAACGTAATTGGTCCTGGTCCCGATCAAAAACCATATATAAAACCCAGTCCCCAAATTCTAAATGGGCAAGGTGGGCTGGGCTCTCTTTTCTAGTAAGGGCCCATTAAAGAAAAGCCCCAGGTCTACTCCCAGTCCCCTCAACGGCCGGCTCCCATTACGTCTGAACGGCGCCGCTGAATGCCTCTGGTAATTGTTTCTTCCATTCTTGCTACTCAGTTGGTAACTTGGTGTTTTTATGCTTATGCTAATTGCTATATGCTAATCCTTGAAACCTTTCTGAGAATCAAGATAAAAAAAACCTAAAGTTCACCTACTGTCAATTAGTTATGCTATGCTAAATTGATATTTGCTAATTCTTGCTGTGTTTAATTCACCTACTACCAACTTGTTACTTTTTGTTGTTCATGATTTAAGAAACTAGTTTTATACCCTACAAGTTATTATGTAAGTTACTCTCTTCTGTTTTGAAGTGACTACATTCGATGTTGTTCTTCTATTATAGTGGATCTCTACCTTTTCACACTCAAAATCTTACCTTTTGATTTAACCACGTTTGTATTTATTTGATGCATGACTTCATTCTGTGACTGTTTGATCGGGATGGGGAGTTTTTGTTTAAATATAAAAACTCTTACCTTTTTCATTTGATTTCGTTCTGCATTCGTGATGTAATTAGACTTCCACCTTAATAGAGCCGTAAAGGGATGGAGAAGGAAAACGAGACAAAGGCAGAGCAAGTTGTGAATCCATGGGAAGTATCTGCTAAAGGCACTGGCAAGATTGACTATGACAAACTCATCGACCAACTTGGTTGTCAAAGGCTGGACAAATCCTTTGTTGATAGAGTTTTTCGCCTAACTTCTCGTACTCCTCATATGTTCCTGCGCTGCAACGTTTTCTTTGCTCATAGGTATTTTATTGATGAACCATCATGATTGACGCCATTGCAATTTAGTAGAGCTGGGAGATACCCGACTCAAATGTAGTGGTATATATGAAATTGTATCTTTAGCTGAGGCTGGAAGCAGTAGGTTATTCTCATATATGGATTGCTGCTAGAGCATTTAACATAATACCTTCAAGATTACTAATTGACAGGGCATCTAATTACTTAAATTTTGAAAAATACCACTTCATAATTCATAGTACTGGAAGTTTAATAGGCTTAAGTGATGATTGAAAGTAGCTTTACAAGTGGGTTTCAAATACCAAAAATGCAAATATATCTTATATGTTAAAATCACTTCTTAAAATTGATATCTGATGTAGTCTTAACTTAGTTTAGTTGTACCCACTATTAAGTTTCGGGTTTTGGAAATTCAAATTAGTTTGTAGCAATAATGGGATAAGGAAATTAATGTGAATTGCAAAAAGTAAATGCATACCCAATTGAAGGATGTTAGGTCTGATTTTATAGTAATCATTGTATTTATAGGACTTGGTCAAATACTGTGTTTAAGGTCTATCTGTGTTGTATCTGTCCAAGGGTATTTAAGTCCCTTTGGTCTTGGTTTGTTGTAAGAAACTCACGCACACATTTACTGAATTCTCTACTTTGCGCATCCTTCTCTCTCTCTCTACTTTCTCTCTCTAAAGATTCATTGATCTTGGATTATCAATTGGTATCAGAGTCATCTGAATCTTGAGAGGATTGAGAGTTTGTGTTTTTGAATCTGAATTTGTGATTGAAATCGAAAATTTGATCGATTTTCTTGAATTTTTCAAGGAAATCTCGTTTTCTTGATTTCTCATAAAATTTGGATGTGTTTGTGATCGAATTGTGTTGTTTTTGGATTCATTAGTTTCGTTTTAGATAATCGATCACATTTGTTTCAGGTTATTTTACAAGAAAATCAAGATTTGATATTCAATTTTGAGTTTTAAAGATTTTCTGAAAACTTGTTTTCACGTACTGTTATTTTTTCGAAATCTCGTTTTTGTGGTTTTTAATCGAAATTTTTGGTTAAAATGTGTTGAAAAGATGTTTATGATCGTATTTGTATAAGAATTTTTTTTCAAAATCGGTGTTGAAATCGATTTTTAGAAGTTTTTTTGTGTTTGGGCTTCGGTTTGCGTAAGATTTACTCTTTGCGCATGTTCTTCCACTTTGCGCAAGATTCATCCTAGTTTGCGCAAGATTCATTAAGTTGCGTGTTCTACTAATCTTGCTTGTGTTTTTCAGGGTTTTCGCATCAAGCTTCATACGCAAAGTTCATTTTGCGTATCAAGTGTCATCCGAAAAGTTCAGTTCGCGAATTATCAAGCATACGCAAAGTTCCGCAAGGTTCCTTTTTCGAATCATCAAGCATACGCAAAGCACATTTTGCGCATCCTCCTTGTTAAGCAAAGTTCATACGCAAAGCTCAACTTTGCGCATCAGATTCATACGCAAAGCTCAACTTTGCGTTTCCTTCTTCATCCGAGAATCTTCTATTTGCGTATCCTCCTTATTACGCAAAGTCCTGTTTGCGTATCCCTCGTCATACGTAAAATCCTGTTTGCGTATCAGTCTTCACACGCAAAGTCGTGTTTGCGCATCTGCCTTAATACGCAAAGCTCTTGTTTGCATCTTCTTCCTGACACGCAAAGCTCATCTTTGCGCAACCTCTACACTTAGAAATATTTCTGAACATCAGCAATGGATTCTGCCAAGTTTGCTTTTCAAGCTAGGTTATACTCAAATGATCTGATGATGCAATTGGGAACAGATACTCGTCCACCAGTTTTAATCAACGAAGAAGAGTTTACACAGTGGCAAGATAGGTTCATTAATTTCATTGAGCGTCAGACTAATGGAGAAAATATGATGAAATCTTTATCTGAAGGACCATTTGTCAAGCCGAAAAATGACATTCCTTTGACTGCTGATGAAATCAAACGCGAAAAAGCCGATAGAGAAGCAAAGTCCAATTTGATGCTAGCTCTGCCTAACTCGATCTACAATCGAATTGATTGTTTCAAACATGATCCAAATATGATGTGGACTCAATTAGAAAAGATCATGCTTGGGTCATCAGTTGCTACTCAAATTCGCCAGACACGCTTCATGAATAACTTTGAGGAATTTAAGGCAAATGACAATGAATCTCTGAAGGTTATTGTTAAGACACAGTCTCATTGGATTCAAGATCATCCAAATTGAAGATCGCAATCTGAAGCTAAAGCAGAAAAAGTCGTCTCATTAATATTAGTCTAAGTCGTTTGTAATAAAATAGTCAAAGTTAGTTGTTATTGTATTGTAATAGTTTAGTTAACTTTGTTAGTTATTATTTAGTTTAGTTAGTTTCTAGTATCTTTATATTAGAAATAATATCTAGATTTAATATCTAGATATTATGTTAGATAGTGTGTTCAACACACTTTGTTAGATTAAGTGTATCTCACTCTCTCAAGATCAGATTAAGATTCACACAAACAAACACACACATGAAGGTGTAAAAAGAGAGAAAACATAGAGAACACATCCAAGCTTAAATCTGATCAACCTTGTAACCGTTGTTATATATCAATACAGGTTGGTAATCATATTGTGTCGTTAATCTATAAACTTGATAGTATTGTTGGACCGACAATTGGTATCAGAGCTTGATTAAGATCAAAACAAGTTTTCAGAAAAACGACTCTGTGTTCTTCAAGAAAAATCGACTTTGTGATTTTGAGTGTTTTAGGTGTTAGAATCGATCAGGTTGTGTTCGTACTACATGCTAGATCGAGTTGTTGCTATTTGATTTCACTTTTAAGCTTAAATCGAGTTCCAATTTGTGGATTTTGAGTGAAAACAGTCGAAGTGGGTAAGTTCACTATGTCATCAATTTATTTTCGAAAAAGTGTGTTTTAGAGAGATCGAGTGCTAACATTCTATTCTAAAAGTGTTTCTAGACACATTGGTAGGGTTTGGTATTGCTAAATCGTTTCAGGAACAGATTTCAGAAGATTTTTAGAAGATTAGGACGAACACCCGCAAAGCAGAGGAAGAATAGCACGCAAAGTCCCACTTTGCGCGTCCCAAAGCAAACGCAAAGTCCCACTTTGCGCGTCCCAAGTGAAACGCAAAGTCCCACTTTGCGCGTCTCACATCAAACGCAAAGTCCCACTTTGCGCGTCTCAAGTGAAACGCAAAGCCCGCTTTGCGCTCCTCAAGTGACCCGCAAACCTCACTTTGCGCCTCTCAATCCAAACGCAAAGCACACTTCTCGCTTCAAAGAGCAATCGCAAAGCACCCCCGTGCTAAGTCTGCCTAGGGGGACAAAATTTCTTGAGTGATCAAATTTTATATGGACTAACGGTCAAATCCAATTTCTTATTTTTATACAATACAGATGAATTCAAAAGACGCTCTTTCCATTGGCACGAATGTCAAACCCCCAGTTCTGTTCAAAGGGGATTACGAACAATGGAAAGACAGATTTCTTGACTTTGTGGATCGACACTCAAACGGAGATAACATTCTTTTATCTATAAAAGAAGGTCCCATGGCACCACTTTCTGTCCAAGTACCTGATAATGATGATGATGATGATGCTGAAAATGATTCTTCTGACAGTGGAGATGGGAACGTGGAAAGAGAACAGAAGATGAAAACTGTTACGCTAGAGTATGCCCAATTTTCTGATGAACAAAAGAACCGTTTCAAAGCTGATAAGCAAGCAAGATCTTTACTTCTTCAAAGTATCCCTAATGATATCTATATCAAAATAGACAGCTACAAAGCTACTGCTAAGAAGATGTGGGATCAACTTCAAAAGATGATGATGGGATCTAAAGTTGGAAACCAGATGAAAGTTGCAAACTGTATAAACAGTTACGAAGAATTCAAAGCCTTTGAAGATGAAAGCCTAGCTGACACTTATGAACGATATGTTCTGCTTCTGAACGAGCTGTCAAAGAATAAAGTTAAAAAGAAACAGATAGAGAACAACGTCAAGTTTCTCAGTGTCCTTCAACCAGAATGGAAGAAGCATACACGAAGAATGAAACAGATGAAAGATCTGTCTGACATTCCACTCCACGAAGTGTATGAGACACTAAGGCAGAACGAAGAGGAAGTAGAAGAGAAACGGAATGGAAAGAAGAAAAAGGAAGTTGAGAAAGTTCCTGATTCCGTTGCACTTGTTGTGAAAGATAAGAAGAAGAAGAAGAAGAAGAAGAAAGTAATTACAAGTTCTGAATCAGAAACTGAATCTGATGGAGATGATGGAGAAAGTCTCAAGCAAGCACTGCAATTACTGACCCGTTCATTTCAAAAGAAATTCTACAAGAAACCGGGATCAAATTCACAGAGATATTCTTCATCAAGCTCCAAGAACCGTGAGCATAGAGAAAGAGTAGAAGGAAGTAGATCTCAAGAGAAGAAACCAAGAGAAAGGAAGCAATCTGGGAATGACTACACCAATACAGACAAGAAAACCGATGTCCCAATCACATGCTACAACTGTGGCAGGACTGGACATTTCGCCTCAAACTGTCGAAAGCCAAAGGTTCGCAATTCTGCGTATTACCAGAATAAACTAATGTTAGCCAAGCAACAAGAAGCCGGCAAAGCATTAATGGCTGAAGACGAATTCTGGTTAGATCATTCTGAAGAGGAAGATGAAGAAGAAGAGAATGAAGAAGCTGCTAACATGTGCTTGATGGCCAATCATGCAAAGTATGATGATTCAGATACTGAAGCAACTGAAGAGGTAATGAACTTAACCGAAAATAAATTTATGATTAAATTGGATGCGATGATGGTCGAACTTCAAGACCTTCAGTCGAAACTGAAAAAGGAAAAAGGCAGAGTTGTTAAGAGGAATCAAAAGATCTTTGAGCTAAATACGTCAGTTATTGGGAACAAAAATCTCATGGATTCCCTACGCAAATCTGCTTCTGATTTTAATCTTAAAAACGATTGTTTAGAAAAGAAGTTTTCTGATTTTGTTTCTCAAATTTCTAAGTCTGATTTAGAAAAGAAACAAACTGCCGTAATTGTTTATAAGCTGCAGTCTGAGAACAAGAATCTAAATAAGAAAATAACTGGTCTGGAAACCAAACTTTACTCAATAGGCCAAACAGATCAAACTATTTTCATGAATACACCAAATGAAGAGGCTGATTTTAAAGCAAAATGGGGATTAGGTTGTAATAATCCTCATTACCTGAAACATGTTATCAGAAAACAGCCTGGTTTATATAATGCAGATTATATGTATGCTGCTCGTAAACTTCCTCATTTGAAACCCAAATTTGTTACCAAAGCATCAGAAGAAGTCGAGGCAAAAGAAGATACAAATAGAAAGAATTTGAAGAAAATGCAACTACCATTCTGTTATGCAAGACTGAATGATAGTTATCTTTCGGAAAAATCAAAATTTCTTTCAAAAGAATTTTTTGCTACATATTCTTCTACTGAGATGGAGGCAAAACCTGTTCGAGCTAAAACTTATCTACCTCCACTCGTATTAGAAAGCAAAATAATTGAGTTAGAAAATATCTTGTCTGACGAAAGAATTTTGGTGAATTTAAAACAAAATGTGTTTTCTACTGTTTTGAAGAACACTGTTTTTCATTCTAAATCTAAAAGGTGTTCTACAGTTTCAAAAACCCCTCACACTTCTACTGATTTCTTTGATCACTTATTTGAGCCTGCAAATGACTTTTTAAATACTGAAAAAGGGTGTATAGATGGAGTAGAGATGGTTGATTTCAATGCTTCACTTCCAGATCATTCTATTTTTCTTGAAAAAGGAAAGGCTTTACCAAGTGTTTCTAAACATCAGCGTTCAAAGAAACAGAACACCTCTGGTAAAAGCAAGAAAAGCCAATCTCAGAAATCTGAATTACCTGATAAATCTAAATCTTCAAATCAGATTCATACTACTAACTTTCCTGTTCACAGAAAGTTAGATGGTTCAGGTTCACCTCAGAGGAAAGGGAGCTACAAGGAAGAAAATCTTTTCTGGAAGAAGAAACCAGTTAAAGATGAAAGCTCATGTGTACATACACATAATGAAACGAAGAACAATATGCTGAAAAGTAAACCTGCTCATGTTTACACGAGAGATCAAATGATCAGGTTATCAGGTAAGGAAAATTCTTGTTCTTACTGTTGTACACATGATCCTGTTCACAAGACGAAAGATCATTACTGGTATGGTTCTTATTCCATAACCCCCATACGAACTGCAACTAACACATATGGACCCAAATACCAGTGGGTACCAAAGAAAATTAATTATGTGTTGCAGGCACCTACTGTCAAGGGGGAGTAGGAAAAGAAAGGCTTCTGAATACTTCAGTTCAGAACCCGGACTTCAATGTCAGAACAATGGCTCTTGAATACAACAGTTCAAGACCCGCACTTCAATGATCAAAAGACCTTACTCCAATGCTGATATGAGATATTGTACTCCAATACTCCAACGAGAAATTCAACCTTCAAAGGGAGTACATATTTATTTCTGAAATTTTAAATGCATATCTTTTCAATGATAATTTTTTCAAATGCATAATTTCAGGGGGAGTAAGAGAATTTCTTTGTTTTACTGCTTTTTGTCTTTTCAATATTAGTGAATAAAGTTTCTTTGACTTGACTTAAGACTTTTGCAGAATTTTTGAGAAGAGCTTACACGATCATATGTTTATGACTTTAAGCTAAGCTTCATGAGATGTAAGATCGAACTTAAAGGTATATTCCTTTATCTTAATCTCATATTTAATTGAAAAAAGGACAACTTTCAATCATTGAGAACATATTCTTAAACGTACAAACCACTTCCTGATTTTTTCATAATATTTTATATTTCGGGAGTGTAGTTTAAATGTTCTACTGAGCTTACATGATTACAAATCATTCTGAGCATCACATGCTTTCTAGGAAAACATGAATTTCTTTGTGCTAGGAATTAACACAACTTCTATGGAATCACGTTAACCAGTGATTTCTACCCATGAAGTTAATCCATAGTGATTGAGTGTGAGAAATCAAAAGAAATGAGTGTGGATTGGATAATGAGCTATCATGAAAAAGAGAGTTCGGTTAGCAGTGAGCTAAATGTTTAAAAGAAAGAGGGTGTGAGAACAGAGTTAAAAGAATATCAAAACTCTGCACCAACTTTTTCTGAGTCGGGCAACCACATTTCTAGTGTTTCACAACTCTTTTGTGATCATTATTGAAACAGGCAACTAGCCCATGCCAACTCTTGAAATTACCCCACCAGCTACTCATTTACTTCTTAACAAGAAAATGTTTCATTTTCAAAGGGGAAGCAGCACATATGCTATCTGATTTTCATTTAGAAAATCTAGATATTGAAAAGAAGGAAGTCTGCCCCACCTTCGCACTTCACTCATGTACATTGAGTATGTGTTTAACTTACTGTTGTCTCAGTGGTTTACACAATTTCGAGCCTATAAGCAATCATCAAGTGCTTAATTCTTTCTATCACAAGCACGAACACACAAGGAATTTGTTTCTTTGTCATAACGTTTATAGAAATAACCTTTGTGGTGTTTCGATGATTAAATGGAAGCCCTGGGGAGTCAACATCAAAACAGCTCCTTTCCATTGTGTATTCGTTACACACAGTGACTTAGTGTTACTGACAGGCGTTTCTAACTGATTTGTTTATTGCTACAGGTGTTACATGACTATTTTGTCTAGATTTGCAAAGATCTGGATAAATATCTATTGCATTGACGAATCAGAGGCTCCTTATGAACAACATTTCTTGTCATCAAGTTTTGATGAATTTGTTACACTTCTCATCAAAGAGGGGGAGAAGATCTACCCAAGAAATGGAGAAGAGCTAACCAAGAAATCACATGTTTCAAGAATCACGTCCAAGATTGAATTCTTCAAAGAGCAAGTATTCTGAAGATATGCTGATTCAAGAGAAATTTTCTTTTGAAGATACTTTGATGAAGAATTTCAAGCTGAAACTGAAGATAATTTCTTCCCAACATCCAAGAAAGAAAAACTACATCTTTTGGGGAGTTTACTATATCTTGAAGACTAAGAGAGAGATTGCATCTTCTGTGCTGAAAGAGAAGATCGTATTGCTAAAATCATTTTCATAATGATCTTGATCCAAAGGGGGAGATTGTTAAGACACAGTCTCATTGGATTCAAGATCATCCAAACTGAAGATCGCAATCTGAAGCTAAAGCAGAAAAAGTCGTCTCATTAATATTAGTCTAAGTCGTTTGTAATAAAATAGTCAAAGTTAGTTGTTATTGTATTGTAATAGTTTAGTTAACTTTGTTAGTTATTATTTAGTTTAGTTAGATTCTAGTATCTTTATATTAGAAATAATATCTAGATTTAATATCTAGATATTATGTTAGATAGTGTGTTCACCACACTTTGTTAGATTAAGTGTATCTCACTCTCTCAAGATCAGATTAAGATTCACACAAACAAACACACACATGAAGGTGTAAAAAGAGAGAAAACATAGAGAACACATCCAAGCTTAAATCTGATCAACCTTGTAACCGTTGTTATATATCAATACAGGTTGGTAATCATATTGTGTCGTTAATCTATAAACTTGATAGTATTGTTGGACCGACAGTTATCTTTGACCGGTTTTCCGCTGTGATCAATGATCTAAGAAAGATTAAAGTGGAAAAGACTGATCTTGAGATGAATCTGAAATTCCTCAATGCTCTTCAGCCTGAATGGAACAAATCATGTCATAGACTGAGGAACGATGTTCGGATCTCATCAATGCAGATTCAAGAACTGTATGAGATTCTGATGATTGATGAGAGTTTGGTACTTGAAAAGAAGGCCAAACTGGACAAAAAGAACAAAAAGACAGTTGATCCGGTTGCTCTCCTCACGAAGCAACTGACAGAACAAGCGTTGTCTGATAACGCTTACACCGGATCAACTGAAGATGATGGTGAGGCATTGCAGAAAGCTATGATCTTTCTCTCTCAGCATTATCAGAAGAAGTTCCAACCGAGATCGAGTTCCAACTCTTCTCGCTTCACTTCCGGCTCTACAGTCAAAGTGCCCGAGCCTAAGATTGCTTCTTGTTATAACTGTGGAAAGTCGGGCCACTACTCAAAGGAGTGTCGAGCTAAGAAGGTTAGGGACTCAACGTACTACAGGAAGAAAATGGAACTAGCAGAAAAGAGAGAGAACGGAACTGCTTTGTTGGCCGAGGAAGAATTCTGGCTGGATCACTCTGACGACGAAGCTGCAAACGTAGAGATCGCTCATATGTGCTTGGTTGGAGATGACCAGTCAGACGATTCTGAAACAGATGAAGACGAGGTATATTCTGATTTTGATTTTTCATTCATTAACTCTCAGATGGATATCATGATTAATGCTTTGTCTGATTTGCGCTCTAAAATTTTATCTGAAAAGGATTTAAATTCTGAAAAGTCAGATTTGATTGACAAACTGAAAATTTCTTTGAAAGATGAAAAATCTATTTTAGAAAATTCTAAAGACATCTTTCAAAAGAAATTGGATGATTTGGAAAATTCAAATAAGACTTATCTTGAATCTTTGACGGCTATGACTAATTTAAAAGATGAATTTTCAGATAAAATAAATAAGTTAGAAGAAAAGCTTTATCGAAGAGACCAATCTGAGCAAACAATTTTTATGAACAAACCGAGGAGTGAAGAAGCTTTAAAACAAAGGTGGGGACTTGGTTTTGACAATCCTCATTGTTTAAACAAAGTAATAAACGAAGTTCCTACTTTATATAAATACGAGTATCTAACTCTTGCACACTATGCTCCTCAGTTTAAATTTAATTGGACTAGTGAAAAGGAAGTGTTAGATCTCGAAAATGAGAAAAGGACAAATAATAAGAAAATCGAAATTCCTTTTGTTTACACAAGTGAAAATGCAAAAATATTTTCCTGAAAAATCAAGAAGAGGAAGAAGAGTTTTAAATGATATATCTCCTATCAAATCTTCAATGTCTGATGATTTTATTCCTTCTTATGCACCTGATTCTGATAAGGGAAATATTTCTCCAATCATTTATGATTCGAAGAAATATACTCCTCCATTAGTTTTAGAAGGCAAAATCATCGATCTTGAAGATAAGATAGAAGATCAAAATATTTTGAAGAAAATTGAATATGATATTATTCTTTCCTTCATGACGTCTAGTCTTGAAGAAAATTTATTTTCTCAAAAATCAGATTCTATTTCTAGTCTATCTTCTGATTCTAAGGAAAATATAAAGGAAGTTTCAAATTTTAAAATCTTTTCTCAAAATTCTTCAGATTCCGAGGTAATTTCAGATTTATTAGTTGATCAGATTGGTTGCTTAGATAAATTTATTTCTTCTGATTTAAATATTAAGTCTAAAATTCTTGATATTCTTTTACGCTCAATGATCAATATTATAAACCTAAGCGTAAAAGAAGACGGTCAAAGAAGTCGAAGAAACGAGATAAAGTTATTTCTGACTGTTCTAATTCTTCTGATTCAATTTTTACAGATAGGGCTTTGAGCACTCGATCCAAGAAGCAGATCTGGAGAGCGAAGCTGAAATCTACTGATTCTATGTTTGATGGAGATGTATATGTAGACAAACATTATAAAAGTGATTCATTTGTTGTTTGTAACAAAGTTTCAAAATACTCTATTAGGCAAATGATTCAGAATTCCAAAAATGTCTCATATTCGTCTTCTGATTCTAGTTCAGATGATTATGATTTATCTTCTGATGATTGTGCATATTATTCTGATCATATTCCTCGTGCTTTAAATGTCAAATCTACTAACTATTTCCCCGTACGAACTGCAACTAACAAACACGAGCCCAAATTCAAGTGGGTACCCAAATCTTTATCTGATTCAAAGTTGCAGGCATCACATGTTAAGGGGGAGCAAGAGAAAATTTGGCTTCTAAGTATTTCAGCTTAAAACCCGTGCTTCAATGACAATGACTTCTAAACAAAACAGTTTAGAACTCGTTCTTCAGTGATTAAGCTTCTGACTAAATGAGAGACTGTGAGTACATCTACTTTTATTTCGCTGCATTTTATCTCTGATAATGTTGTTATTCCAGTCTTTCTCAAATTTTTCAAGAATCTGAGCTTGTTTATCTTTCTTTTGATTTTGTCTAACCCAAATTTTTTTTTATTTGAGACACAAATTTATTTTATATAATGTAAAAGATGAAATAGTTGAATTTTATTTTGCTCCGACTAAATATCTATTAAAAGTTTAAATCTTTACAAATTTTATTCTATAAAGTAAAGTTTTTACATTTTTTCTTTCTTTTGAATAAAATATGTGTCTAGGATAAATTTTCAAGTTCTTTTGTTTATATTAAAGTCTAAATCATTCATAAATGTGGAATCAAAAGCCTAAAACACCAAAATCAAAAACCAAAAGTGAGATTCAACCAAAATCAAAGAGATTCAACCAAAATCAAAAACCAAAAGTGAGAGAGGTCTGAGTCTGAGGTGCGCCGGTCGACTGGACTGTGAGCCGGTCGAGAAGAGAACGACGAAAAGAGAAGAGAAGAGTGAGAGAGGTCTGAGTCTGAGGTTGAGAAGAGAACGATGAGAACACTGAGGTCGCTGATTTGGGTCGAGATTCGAGCGAGAGAGAAGAGACGAGAGGTCACCGGTCGATTTCTGAATAATGGTTCTGATTTATGAAATTAGGTTTAGGATTTTGTATTTATAGTTCGGGTTTTCGGGTCGAGTCGGGTGTGAATATGGATACCCACCCGATCCGTTTTATCCGAGAAAAGAGTTCGGATCGGATGGGCGGGTCTCGGGTATTTCGGGTTAGCCAAATGTCGGGTTGGGCGGGTCTCGGGTCAGGCGGGTTGCTCGGGCCGGTTCGGGTTTGCACACCCCTAGCCGGGTGAGACCAGGCCCAGATCGATCCCGGTCCAATATTTTCTCTTTTCAAATCGCTCACAACGTAATTGGTCCTGGTCCCGATCAAAAACCATATATAAAGCCCAGTCCCCAAATTCTAAATGGGCAAGGTGGGCTGGGCTCTCTTTTCTAGTAAGGGCCCATTAAAGAAAAGCCCCAGGTCTACTCCCAGTCCCCTCAACGGTCGGCTCCCATTACGTCTGAACGGCGCCGCTGAATGCCTCTGGTAATTGTTTCTTCCATTCTTGCTACTCAGTTGGTAACTTGGTGTTTTTATGCTTATGCTAATTGCTATATGCTAATCCTTGAAACCTTTCTGAGAATCAAGATAAAAAAAACCTAAAGTTCACCTACTGTCAATTAGTTATGCTATGCTAAATTGATATTTGCTAATTCTTGCTGTGTTTAATTCACCTACTACCAACTTGTTACTTTTTGTTGTTCATGATTTAAGAAACTAGTTTTATACCCTACAAGTTATTATGTAAGTTACTCTCTTCTGTTTTGAAGTTACTACATTCGATGTTGTTCTTCTATTATAGTGGATCTCTACCTTTTCACACTCAAAATCTTACCTTTTGATTTAACCACGTTTGTATTTATTTAAGATTTTATTTGATGCATGACTTCATTCTGTGACTCTTTGATGGGGATGGGGAGTTTTTGTTTAAATATAAAAACTCTTTACCTTTTTTGTTTGATTTCGTTCTGCATTCGTGATGTAATTAGACTTCCACCTTAATAGAGCCGTAAAGGGATGGAGAAGGAAAACAAGACAAAGGCAGAGCAAGTTGTGAATCCATGGGAAGTATCTACTAAAGGCACTAGCAAGATTGACTATGACAAACTCATCGACCAATTTGGTTGTCAAAGGTTGGACAAATCCTTTGTTGATAGAGTTTTTCGCCTAACTTCTCGTACTCCTCATATGTTCCTGCGACGCAACGTTTTCTTGCTCACAAGTATTTTATTGATGACCCATCATAATTGATGGCATTGCAATTTAGTAGAGCTAGGAGATACCCGACTTAAATGTAGTGGTATATATGAAACTGTATCTTTAGTTGAGGCTGTAAGAAGTAGGTTATTCTCATATTTGGATTACTGCTAGAACATTTAACACAATACCTTCAAGATTACTAATTGACAGGGCATCTAATTACTTAAATTTTGAAATTTTCCACTTCATAATTCATAGTACTGGAAGTTTAATAGGCCTTAAGTGATGATTGAAAGTAGCTTTACAAGTGGGTTTCAAATTCCAAAATGCAAATATATCTTATATGTTAAAATCACTTCTTTCATTGCTATCTTCCCCTTTCCATCCGTTTCAGTTGCAAAGCCTTTGGTTGCCAAGTCACATGAGCTATCGCTTGCATATGATGAGTACTCTCTTCAGAAGCTAGAGCCTCCCCTTGTTCTTCAAGAGTTTGTTAACCATGGTTATTAATTGCAAGCTGGTTAAGTTATTGTCAGTAGTATGTTATAATCTTAGAATGTTGGTTATTGATGGATCATGTGGTTGTAGGAGGTGTTCTGTTCAAAGTGTACATTATTGGGGATGCAATTAAGGTTGTGCGGCATTTCTCTTTACCTGATGTTAGCAAGCGTGAGCTGTCAAGAAGTGTTGGCGTGTTTCGCTTTCCAAGGGTTTCATCTGTTGCCCAATCGGCCGATGATGCTGATTTGGACCCGTGTATTGCTGGTAAGTTTTTTCATCTGGAGTGTCGGGCGTGGTGGGGTAAACAACCTTTTGGAAATGTTACATAAACCTGCTGATTTGTTGCAGAGCTTCCTCCACGAGCCTTACTTGAGCGTCTTGCTAGAGAACTTCGTCGACGACTGGTATTCCAAGAGACTCTCTTTTAAAGGAAAATTGTCTATTTTTTTTCTTTTCAAGATTAAATTGTCCTAATCTCTCCTTGGCCATTTATACGTTATTGTTTGGTGTAGGGGCTTCATCTGTTCAACTTGGATATGATTCGTGAGCATGGAACCAGAGATCGGTTTTATGTGATTGACATAAATTATTTTCCTAGTAAATTGAAATCTCAAAACCTGTACTTTATTTTGTGTGTTTATGGGGATGATTTTTGATTGTGGACGTGGGTTTGCAGGGTATGGTAAAATGCCAGAATACGAGCATATATTTACAGACTTCCTTTTGAACTTGGCTAAAAGTAAGTACAAGAAACGGTGTACCAATTTACCATGAAGGACGGACATGTTGATTTGAATAAATGCACCCGGTCACCTAAAAGATGCTGGAAGCAGCTATCTGTGAGTCCATCTAAAGGAAGGAAGGCAGTTAACCACCTCCCTGCAGTTGGCTGCCGGTGGTGGCCTAACAAAACAAAGCAAAGCAAAACATGCACAGAAAGTTGAGAAAAAGAGATTGAATTGGTTTTCTTTGTGTTATGGTTGCACAAGGAAGGAAATGAGGGCTACTACTTTTTTAGATGAACGAGAAGGCATGCGACCATCCATCCATCCGTGGTTGGTTAGTCTGATTTATGTTAAGCAGTTTACTACTTACATATATGGGTTGTAGATATTAGGTAGGTGTGTGGGTTGACAGACACCATATATATTTTACATTCTTTGATACTGAAAGATGTTGCTTTTAATTTGAACTACTTTGCTTGTGTTTTGTCTTTTATCTGCTGCATGGTATTGTTGGATTAGGATCTTAATGGTCCGTTTCTGGCACATGGTATTGTTGGATTAGGATCTTAATGGTCTGTTTCTGGATTTCTGGTAGTGTTGTGTTAGTTAGTTAGGATGCATGCATGCATGCATGATTAATGGTCCATCTTTGGAGGATTTTTCTGCTTAAAAATAGCAACTGCATATAAAATCCTAACATTGAGCAAAGTTGGTTCTTGAATAGCTAATCATTGCCATTGGCGGTGAAGATGAAAACCATACTAGATTCATGGATTCTTGGAGATAGAATCTTGGACTTTTGTTGTTGATTTATTTAATGGTTACATGGTTTAATCAGTCACCCTGCTATACACGTCTTTTTGTGACTTATTCATTAAGGTGATGATTTATTTAATCCCTTAAGCCACAACTCTCCGCAAACTACCCTTGGCTTACTCCTCTCACATTCACATGAAGAAGGAAAACGTCGTCGATCCAATTTCTCTCTACTTGGTTCTTCCTCTCCCTCCCTCCCTCCTCTATGTGTCGTTTATTAAAAAAAGAAGAAATAAACCAAAAAATGAATAATACATGTGCTAGGTATAAGGGGTTTCTTAAGCTTGTAGAAATGATGATGGGTTCACCAATTTGTATGTTGAACTTGGAAATGATAATAAGTTGAGGTATTTGTTTGATCAACTTCATGGATTGGAGAGTGACAACCTCCTATTATTGGTAACGCAAACATAAAAGACGTTAAAATAAATGTCTATGAAAGGTGTTGTATATCGTTGATATTTTGTATTTGTGATTATGACCATGATTCTGTGGATTACCTTTATGTTGTACGCGATTTCCTCACCTTTAAAGTTCATGTTTCAAGAATATTGTATATCCACTTTGAGGTGGCATAAGCTTGATTAAACAAAGAGTCTTGTATATAAAAAATAGAGTGAATTACATAAATGGTCCCTCGTGAATGCCTGGATTTCACGTTTCGTCCCTCCAGTTCTGAAAGTACATTTGTGGTCCCTAAAAGCGAGATATGGTGCCCAAACTCGTCCCTGGCGCTAACGCCGTCCACTAAGCTGCCGTTAGAGGCAACATGTGCCCCTCACGTGAGGGGCATTTTTATCATTTCACCCTTTCCCTCTATTTCCTTTTTTTATTTATGTTTTATTCCCAAACGACGTTTCATCCTCTATTTCCTTCATCACCTTCACTCGATTCCACTCAACATCATCCTCACCTGCACTCGATTTCACTTACGACTAAATGCAATGGGACGAACTCCATGGCAAATACGAAGTAGCTCAGATGATACTGATTATCCAGAGATATATGGTATGTAGAATCTCAGTTATGAATCTTTTCATCATTGATCACACATTTGAGCTAGGTTTTTGATTAAATGGCTCTTACTTTAAATTTCAGGTATTTATAATACCCTAATCACGTTGAAGATACATCATGGAGGTGTGTTCACAAAGTAACCTGGAAGGCTATACGTGAGTGGTAAAATAAACTTTGTAGACTTAGTTGATACTGATGAATTCTCTGTACATGAGCTAAGTGCAATGCTTGCTGACATGGGTTACAAAGACCCTGTGCCTATGTATTATCACTTTAAAGTTCCAGATATGGATTTAGATTACGGTCTAAGGCCTTTAGGGAATGATGATGATATGTTGCACTTTTTTAAATATTTTCCAAAACATAAGCTTGCTAATGTATTTATTGAACATTAGAGGACAAACCTTAGAACATATACCTCACCTAATGCTGCAAAAGTTGTAATAGAGGAGCTTGATGAGGATGTGTCACCTGAACTCAATAGGAGACCAAAGAAGTCTGTCCATGGGGATGGTAGTTCTTGTAAGAAAAAATTGTTTCTTGGCTGGGTTAATGAAGAGCATGTTGATGAGACTCACATAATAGGGGGTGCAGGGGAAACTGTAGTAGAGAATGAATGTTTGGGGGTTAATACTGATGAAACTAACACAACAAGGGAATCTGTGGATAGGAGTGAAGTAGGTGGTCAAGAAGGAGTAAATATGGATAAAAGTCAGGTAGGTGGTCAGGGTGGATTAGATTTTGACCTTAATGACATAAACTTAAATGATTTGGAAATATTTAATGACTTTACTCCTTTTGATGATGGAAACAATGATATTGGTAATGAAATCAACATGGGTCAACAACCTGGAGTAAATGTGGGTCAACCTAAGTGTGATGAAGGTGGAGTAGATGAAGATATTTCCTTGAGTGAGGGACATGAATCTGATGAAGATATTCCCTTGAGTGAGGGACATGAATCTGATGAAGACATTTCTTTGGGCGAGGAAGGTGGAGTAGATGATATAGAAGTTTACATGTCAGAATTTAAGAATAACATTGACATAGATGCAGAGTGGATAGGAGTGACAAAAGATGATAGTCCATTGCGGGATGATGACCAAGCATTTGCAGCAGACCTTAAAGACTTTGACAGTCCACTGCGGGAAGATGATTGTGAGGTTGATAGGAAAACAGGCTTGAGAAAGTTAAGGGAAAAAGCACCAAGAGAAGGAAGTGAGTCTCACAATGGGTTTTATATTAGGCAACGTTTTGGCACAAAACAGAGGATTAAAAAGGCACTTCAGCTCTATTCCATTAACACAAGAAGACAAATTAGCATTGTAAAAAATGACAGCAAAAGGATTAGGGCAGTGTGTAAGGGGATAATACCATCACTACCTGAAGACAAAGGAGATGATAGCAAAGTCAAAGAAGTCAAGGCAAGTGGGAATGGATGTCCATGGGTCCTACACATATCCAAAGGCAAGCATGATGACACGTGGATGGTCAAGACTTGTGTGGATACACATAAATGCCTGCAGTCTCGAACAATTAAAGCTTGTACTGCCTCTTTCCTCTCCCAACAGATCATTGACCAATTGGTGCATAACCCAGAAATACCAAGTGCAGCCCTGAAACAATCCATGGAGCAAAAGTATGAAGTAAAGATATCCCACATGAAGTCTTTTAGAGCTAAATCCATGGCTCTGAACCAGCTTAGAGGTGATTATGTGGGTCAATACAGTTTTCTAAGGGACTACCTATGTGAGATTCAAAGAACAAATCCTGATACCACTGTGAAGTTGGAGGTAGAGCTTGAGCCTAATCCTAATGAACCTACAAGAAAGTTTAAGAGGATCTACATCTGCCTAGGGGCATTAAAGAAGGGGTTCAAGGCAGGGTTAAGGGATCTGTTAGGGTTAGATGGAACTTTCATTAAAGGACCATTTCCTAGGCAATTACTCACTGCAGTTGGGCTTGATGGTAACAATGGAATTTATCCACTGGCTTATGCCATTGTTGAGGCTGAAACAACAAGTTCCTGGAGTTGGTTTCTAGAATACCTCAGAGATGACTTGGATTTGTGTCCTAATACTAACTTCACATTTATCTCAGACAGGCAGAAAGTATGTACCTTTACATTTTGTTTGTTACTTACCCATAATGGAATATGTTACTAATTTTGGTATGAACTAATTGCAGGGTATCCTTCCAGCAATTACAAAGGGTTTTCCATGTGCTGAGCATAGGTACTGTCTTAGACATATTAGTGAGAACATGAATCTTCAATGGAAGGAATAGGTTTTTAAAGATCAACTTTGGAAGTGTGCCACAGCTACTACTAAACCAGAGTTTGAACAACCAATGGCAGATATGAAGAATTTGAGGACAGATGTACATAATTGGTTAAGGCAAATGCCTCCAGAAGATTGGAGCAGAGCTCATTTCACAGGTACATCCTTAAACTGTTGTGCAAGTAACATGAGAATCATTTTTCTTCTAATGTGGATGCATATATGTTTACAGGTAGGTGTCATAGTGATGTTCTCCTAAACAATATGTGTGAGGTATTCAACAAGCAATTGGTGGATGGGAGGGACAAACCCATCATCACAGCCTTAGAGTTCATCAGGCAATATATGATGAAAAGGATGGCTAAAGTTCAAAAGTTGATAAATGCAACTGATGGACCCCTTACACCAACAGCCACAAAGCTGTTGAATTCAATCAAGCAAGAAGCCTCAAAGTATACAGTGATATGGAATGGGGAAGAGATGTATGAAGTGAGTGGTCTAGGTTATGACCAATGTATTGTTGACTTTCAAAACAGGTATTGTTCTTGTAGAATGTAGGAACTGAATGGCCTTCCATGTAAGCATTTTGTTGTTGTGCTTTGGAATATGGAAAGCAATGGACTTGAATGTGTAGCATTAATTTTGGTTGAATTTTCTTCACTAATTTGTTTTATAGTACTCTTTGTTTTATGTGGAATTTTGACTATTTTGTAATTAGATTTGTATCTAAGTGTAACACCCGGTTTTTCGTAAAGCAAGTTCCGTCCTTCGTTGGTAATCGCTCCGCCTCCCGCCTATCTTTTTGGGTGGAAAATGTTGTGCTTTCGAACCTTGAGTCGACCCATGCGAGAATCACGAGTTTTCGCCCATTTTAGGCTTCGGTACAGGTGGCGCGATAGTGACTCGCGATAGTGACAAGTGTCACTGTCGCATGGCACAATCGCGGAGGACCACGAAACTCGCGGTACAAACCGCACGATAGTGACTCGCGATAGTGACATTGTCACTATTGCGTGGCAGGGTTGCGCGCGATGTCTGGTCGTCTAAATGTCCGAATTTTCAACCATTTCTCCTTCCCTTTTCTCTCCCAAAACCCAAAACTGAACCCTAACCTATTTTGGGTTTTTTCCTCCCCAAACCTCATGATTCTTCTCCATCTAGCTAGTTGGGATCTTGAACCACAAAACCTCCGTCTTCATCTTCCTCATCAAGTTCGTCGTTGGGAGCTCGGGTTGAAAAGTTGGATTGGGTGTCCTCGGAAAATCTCGTCATCTATTTTGGGTAAACTTCCTTGATTTAATGTTATAGATGCTTCTTTGATGTTTCCCTAGAGGTTGGTTTATCAATTTCGGGTTTGGTGGTTTTGGAGAAAACTAGGTCAATTTTGGGTTTAGATCAAAATGGAGATTTTGATGTATAATGTTTGGGAAATGTTTCTATTTGGTTAAATATGGGTATTTATGGTTCGAATGTATGGATCTAGGTTTTGGAAGTTTTCGGTTTGAGGATTCAAGTTCCTTTCAAAGGAGCTCAGATTGGGTGAATCTAGATTTAGCCTAAATCTAGCAAGGTTAGTTCAAGACGATTTATGAAAACGGTGTACATGCCAAAATGTTTATTTTAAAGTGTTTTATGTTTTACATCAAATATCTTAACTACTGATCACCTGATAAGTTTTGGTTATTTTGAAATGTTTAGCTTTATAAACATGGTGAAACACCATTTTAGAATCTTTGAAGGTTTTGGTAAATAAAATTATGTTGAAATGTTTCTTGAGGATTTTGCATATATAATTGGAGTCATTTGACGTAAGTGTCATTTTGTGTATTTAATCTTATAAATCTTTTTGGAAAATGCATATTATCGTGACTTGAGGCATGTTGGAAATATAAGGTTAAAGAGTCCTTTTGGGAAATGGTTTGCCTCGACCAATGTTGGGTTTGAGTTATTTATACTTTTGGGCCGTTGTGTCTTCGCCAGTCGGTTAAACGTGTTTTTAATGTTACAAAGGCTTTCGTTGGTGAATTACGTAAATTATTGGACCTTTGGCTCGGGTTTGACTAAAATGGGTCGTATGGACATTTGTCCGTATTTATAACCGTCGTGGGTTTTTAAGTATGATGACGATTGATTCATGTCATTGGTGAATTACATGTTTTGGGTGCTTTGGTCATTCAATTGGAGTCATGTAATGTTAGGCAGCGTTGTAATGGTTCCATAGGCGCGTAAGTCTGTCTGTTTTGTAAGGCATGAGGTTTTGGGTTACAGTTTGGTTTTGTAAGTACGTCTCATATTGAAATCCTTGCCTTTTAAACAGTTTGGTCCGGTCAACAATTAACTTGAGGTCTCTTTCTTATAGAATGCATTGTTATTGATAAACGAGTCGTTTTCATAAGTGAACATATCATTTTGAAAGATCATGATTTTATTCGCATTCTTCCTTTCTAAATGATTAAATTATATACGTTGAAAACTCTTGAGCTCACTAGGCGTTAAGCCTAACCTTTTTATTTGTCGGCATGTGCATCAGGTTCCAGTTGGAGATAGTGATTATGCATGGGTATTAAGTCTTTCGCAAGTTGGAGATAGTGACTATGCATGGGTATTAGTGGCACCCGTCCTTCATAGTCCGTATGTATAGATTGTATATGTGTATTGCAGTTGAATCTAAATTTGTGGTCGTAGATGATTCATTTATCGATGTATTTAGAAAATTTTAAATAAGTTGTCATTTCCATATTTGAGAGTGTTACACTAAGGCTGTGTCCTTTTTGAAGAACAATAAATGCATAACAGTGACACTAACACCCAACTCAGATTGAAGAACAATAATTTAGTTAAACATTAAAACTGTTTACATTACTTAAGAAACAAACATCACTATCCAACTAAACAGTCAACACTGTTTTACATCAAATAAAAAAGTAGGAAACAAACATCACTATCCAGGTGAAACAACAAAAAAGCTTCTATCTTTGTCTCTGCTTCTGTATTTCTGGAATGTCGCCTTCAAGCTTGTTCTTTGATTTCAATAGGCGATTTATGATTGCTATAGAACGTAAAGAAATTGGAGGGTCAACCCAACTAAAGAAACCACAATTCTATACCTAATCAAGAAAACAAACCAAAATCAGACCAAATTACCCTAAAATCACAACAAAATAAGACCAAAAATGTGGAACAGGGCGACATACATTTCTCGAACAACAGTTGAATCGGCACCCTGTATTTGTTTCTGTCCACGATGTTCGAGTGATGGTAGGTAAACCGCAGTTGCAGTACACCGTGGGTGGAACAATCGGACGAACCATGGTCGATTGGAGATGCAGAGTGCGAAAGAGAGAGACAGAGAGGATAGAGGTCGATGGGGACGATGATGATTTATGAACGTTGGGGAGCCATTTGATAATGAAGAGGAAATAGAGGGAAAGGGTGAAATGACAAAAATGCCCCTCACGTGAGCTTTACAAGAAAGAGATACTTTCAGACTCATAGTCTTTATGCATTTTTTAGCATCCTTACTGTCCCACTAGCTAATGATCCAAATTTCAAGAATAATAGCGTGATGGAAGAAAATGTTTGTGGAGTGGGAAGTCCCTTATCTTTTATGGTCTTGGGATAGAAATAGATATCCTTTATTTGAGACTATCTTTCAATTTTTAAATCTCATCTCTCCCGCTCTCTCTCTATCTCTCTCTCTCTCTCTCTCTCGAATTAGAATGGTGAAACTATTATTTATTATGGTTAGAAATGGGAGAGCATGATCAAACACATGCTTGAATTGTGGAAGGTGGACAGGGCGTCCGAAATTGTTAGTCATTTGCATGGTAAAGCTTTCAAACATGCTCTAACACTGGCTTGCAGATATTTGCAGGAGGCTTTCAAGGTTCCTCTAGTCATACAACTAACGGATGATGAAAAATGCATGTGGAAGAACCTTACAGTAGAGGAGAGCAAGAGACTTGCCCGCGAGAATGCGAAAGATATAATTGCTTGCGGATTTGACATCTCAAGGACCTTCATCTTCTCGGATTTTGATTATGTTGGTGGGTAAGTGGTGTGTGGGACATGATGTTTAAAAGTAAGGTTTACTGTTTAGTCTCAAGTCAAGTATTCCGGACCTCCTAAACTTGATATAAGGCCATGGAACTTGCAGAGAACTCAAAAATCTCTTTTAACTTTCTATTTCTATAACAAAATTTTAGGTAGTCAGCATGTGAAAGGATTTGATGTCAAAATATATTGTTTTGGGAATACCCTCTTATGTTATGAAACTAATGTGAACCTTGAGACTGAAAAATATTGAATTTCTCAACTACTTAGAGAAATTTCTGCAATGGGGAAACTATCAGGCTGTTGTAGTACCCTGATACTTTCTAACTAGTGTTCCAGATATATGTTTCTGCCTGTTAAAGGCAAGTTTTGTTTGTTTCTTCATAATGAAATTTTTTATGTCATATATTTAAGTAATAGGTTTGCATAACTTTGGAAATTTATTTTAGATATCGTGTTAGGTGGTGAATTATCAAAAATCAATTTAGTTGGATACTTACAGGCACTAATAAAAGGTTTTCTGTAATAGTTGGCCTTTGGTACTATTTGGGTCTCTTGAACTAGTGGGATATGTGTATTTTGACTTTATAAAAAACAATAACAAGGTTTTCTTGCTTTGAATGCCTTTGTATGTTCTATTGGCTTGTTGTATTCCTCTTATGCCTCTGATGTGAGAAACTCTTGTGCAGTGCCTTCTATGAGAACATGGTAAAGGTTGCAAAATGCGTCACATACAATAAGGCGAGTATTATTAGTGATACAGTTGCTACAATCATTAGTCATTTTTTCTCACGACTGTTCTTAAAATGCTATCTGTTCAAGCCTTTTATTTTAAAGATGGTTCTTTGCTGGACTTAGGCAGGTTGTTGGTATATTTGGTTTTACTGGTGAAGATCATATTGGAAAGATAAGTTTTCCACCTGTCCAGGTTAGTATTTTTCATTCTCTGAAGTCTAATATTTTTTTTGTTGATTGTTGTGCTTCTCATTATCTTTATGATTCTTTAGAAAAATATTGATCATTGTCGCTTTCTCTAAGAAGCTTATCATCTAATACTTTTTTTTAATTTAGCTGTTTTTTTAGACTCGAGTACTGGACATATATGAGTGGTAGATAGTACTGAGGTATTTATTAAACACCAGATGCCTGTGCCTTGCTTTACAACTTATACCTACCAACTTATGATGTTGGTTTAAGAAATTCTAGATTGAAAAATATTCCTTATATGCTGGAGGAGGTTATTGTTTCTTTTTACTGCTTGAAGTTGCATCTTCTAGGTACTACTAAAAGTTGTGGTGGTTTGCTACGTTGATGCACGGCTGTGTTATAGTTTGTTGGAATATTCTATTTTTATTTGTACAAGAATTGAGATGATGAAGTTGTGAACTTATGGTGCCTAGCTATTCTATTGTTTTCTCTTTTACCCATCAATGGTAACATTTTGATCAATGATCCATATTTCCGTTAAGATTTTATACTTTAGAACATCATGTCTCTTGTAGAGATGTTGTGGGACACATAGTTTCAGCCTTTCCTCATAATGTTGTTGTATTTTAGCAAAACTTTCTTTGGAAACTTCAACCTTTTAGAGAAGGTAATAAGTGAAGAACGCCACACATGCTCATAAAAAGAAGAAAAGGTGATTTTAATTGCAAACCACTAGAAAGGTGAAACAAAAATTTGAAGAATGGATTTATAATGGCAGTTGCAAAACCTAATTTTTTCATCTTGTGAGCACTAATATTGCTTCTGTTTGTGATAATTCTTTTACAACTTTTCAGTATTTATACGACAATTTGGAAGAAAATTATGTGGTCAGCTGGTTATATTTAATCCTGTGATTATTTATTTTCTTACGGCAGGATCTTGAAACCTTTTTGTTTGAAACTTCTCTTTTTCTTCCATCTGGTGTCTTTTGTTTCTAAATGTTGCGACTGCAAGTTTTAGGCTATTTCCAGAACAAGTGATTGCTTTGTGAATGTCTTTTAAATCAATAGGCTTGTAAATTCAGTTCGATGTTGGCTAGATGCTTGACTTTGTGAGGAAATGGATGCCGGAGGTTCCATAATTCAATATTGCACTTCTTTTATCTGATCATGTTGGTGGTAGTAAATTCATTTGGATTTAGGAATAGGTTCCACAGTTCAATCGCTTGTATAGACTATTCCACAATAGTCTTCATCATTTAATAAAGTGCTTATATTACTTGTCATGTCATATGATATATTGATGTTGGATTATGTATATATATAAAATGACTTTCGATGTTTCTACGTGTTTGTAGAATATGGTTTGAGGGTTTTGACACACTGTGGTGGTATGAGGTCGTGGTAATAGTTTTGGGAAACAATTTCATGATTTTGTCCATTCTCAAACATGGATATTGTAGGTTGCCTCTAGTTGAGGGGTATGAGAAGTGTTACAAAAAGCGTTAAGTATGCTGAAGAGGAAAGTTGGTTGCTTCCTTTTTTCTAATATTTAGTGGGGGGCTTTCTTTGCACTTCCTCTACTCTAGTGTATGACATGGTACGCTGGTATGAGCTGCTCCAAGAGTCACTGCTATGCTGAAGCAGAGCATGAATTCAAGATTATAGTTTTTTTAGTCTACTATCCCCTTCACTGAACAAGTGGGTCTCTGTAAGTCTAACATGCTCTTGTTGCAGGCTGTTCCATTATTCCCCAGTTCATTTCCACACTTGTTTTCTGGAAAAGATAAACTCCGCTGCTTGATTCCATGTGCTATTGATCAGGTTATTTTTTTGCCGTATCCCTATCTATACTTGTTTCCATTTTCATTTTGTATCTCAGTTCAAAAACCTTACATCTTTTTTGGAAGTATATACTATTTATATGTGGCAAAACACACACACACTCCTCACCAAAGGTGTGGCTTGAGCTCTTGACCTCCAAGGAGGTTGTGATCTACTGGTAACCCTGGTAGGCATTGACGCAATGGAAAAAAATTACGTCTTATTGGATCTTTTAGACTTCAACCTCATCTTTGATTATAATTTATTGTGGTAGAGGTGATAGCTACTATGCGTAAACACTGTTTATGCTTGCAATGGGAGAAACTAAGGTGTCGTTTGTTTTTTAAGAGGTCTGAAGTCTTATTTTAGTTACGATTAATAATAGGTGGTGTGTAAAAAAGTCTGAACGATTCAGACTTAAGAGCCATTAAGTGGTTTTAAAAAAAAAACCCTAAGAATACAGTTCTAAAAATTGGTTGAAAAATTGCTTAGGTAATTGGAATTTGTTACAAACACACACACGAGTTTTATGAAATTTGTTGCTTGCTTCATTCTCTTGTATTCTTCTATGTTGTATAAACAAGTCAAATGAGTGTTACGATAATGGTACTAGGTGGCTGAAAACAGTGATGTTCTTCTGTGAACCTAAATATTTTTATGTTCACATAAGATAATTGTGAAGAAACATCATGGTGATCAGTGATTGTCAAAGATTAAGCTCTTTTAAGCATTTTTGTGTAGTGCTGACGTATGTTAAGGCTCATTAAGTGACTTACCAGATGTCACAGCAGCAGAATCAAGGGCGTAGTCTTAGCTTTGCATGGACCATGGTCTTACCTACCTAATTGGTGGTAGATAGAAGAGTCTCAAGAGTTATGCTTTTACTGATGCTTAATTTAGTCGGTAGATAGAAGAACGAAAGGAATAGAAAATAATTTTGCAGATGGAAAATTTTATTATTAACTTCACGTGATCAATTTAACAGTTATATGATAGTTATTTTGAAACTGTGTAGTGTCATATTAAACACTTTCTGTTTTGGTCATTTATCATTTTCATTTTGCAAGTGGTTGCAGTGTCTGAAGATTACTTACTTGACCATTGCCATCATTACAGAGAGTTGATGGGATTGATTTGGGTCCTGGGATTTTGATATTTGTGTCGTTAATGGAGGAGTATAAAAGACATTTGGTTAATTTTCAAGCATTATTCTTACACTGTGTGCCTTGTCAAACATTGCAAAGTTTCATAAGATAGAGGGAGTATATGGAAGATATCTGTGTAAATCTTTACTTAGAATAAACTGACAGTTGTGTTACTGCATTTTAGAGAAACAAAATAACAGTAGTCACAAGTTTCTCTTCTCTCTCCCTCTAAAGGTTCAGTTTCTACTATAGGCTGTTTTAAAAAACCCAGCTTTAGTTTCAGAAATGCATTAAAAGTATCGAAATTAAAAACTATATATTGGTGAGGTAGAAGGAAGTTTACCACATTGTTCTTGGTAAAGGACATTGTTCTATTTCATATGAAAAGCTTAAGCACTCCATGTTCATTCTTTTGTTTCTTCTTGGTCTTGTTTAATATATATCCACGTTTATCATCTCCCCCTCATTTTCTCCCTTCACTTATGTGCTGCTAGTATCTCTCTAATCTAAGTTTGGTTATTGCTCCAGGATCCTAATTTCAGGATGACACGAGATGTTGCTCCTCGGTTGGGTTATAACAAGCCTGCACTGATCGAGTCGTTATTTTTTCCAGCCCTTCAAGTACTTCAATTGCAAAGCCTTTGGTTGCCAAGTCACATGAGTTATCGCTTGTATATGATGAGTACTCTCTTCAGAAGCTAGAGCCTCCCCTTGTTCTTTAAGAGTTTTTTAACCATGGTAATCAATTGCAAGCTGGTTAAGTTATTGTCAGTAGTATGTTATAATCTTAGAATGTTGGTTATTGATGGATCATGTGGTTGTTTGAGGTGTTATGTTCAAATTGTACATTGTTGGGGATGCAATTAAGGTTGTACGGCATTTCTCTTTACCTGATGTTAGCAAGCGTGAGCTGTCAAGAAGTGTTGGCGTGTTTCGCTTTCCAAGGGTTTCATCTGCTGCCCAATCGGCCGATGATGCTGATTTGGACCCGTGTATTGCTGGTAAGTTTTTTTTCATCTGGAGTGTCAGGCGTGGTGGGGTAAACAACTTTTTGGAAATGTTACATAAACCTGCTGATTTGTTGTTTTCTTGCAGAGCTTCCTCAAAGAGCCTTACTTGAGCGTCTTGCTAGAGAACTTCGTCGACGACTGGTATTCCACGAGACTCTCTTTTAAAGGAAAATCGTCCTTTTTTTCTTTCAAGATTGAATGGTCCTAATCTATCCTTGGCCATTTATACGTTATTGTTTGGTGTAGGGGCTTCATCTGTTCAACTTGGATATGATTCGTGAGCATGGAACCAGAGATCGGTTTTATGTGATTGACATAAATTATTTTCCTGGTAAATTGAAATCTCAAAACCGGTAGTTTATTTTGTGTGTTTATGGGGATGATTTTTGATTGTGGACGTGGGTTTGCAGGGTATGGTAAAATGCCAGAATACGAGCATACATTTACATATTTCCTTTTGAACTTGGCTAAAAGTAAGTACAAGAAACGGTCTACCAATTTACCATGAAGGACGGACATGTTGATTTGAATAAATGCACCCGGTCACCTAAAAGATGCTGGAAGTGGCTATCTGTGAGTCCATCTAAAGGAAGGAAGGAAGGCATTTAACCTCCCTGCAGTTGGCTGCCGGTGGTGGCCAAGCAAAGCAAAGCATGCACAGAAAGTTGAGAAAGAGAGATTGAATTGGTTTTCTTTGTGTTATGGTTGCACAAGAAAGGAAATAGGGGCTACTACTTTTTTATATGAACGAGAAGGCATACGACCATCCATCCATCCGCGGTTGGTTAGTTTGATTTATGTTAAGCAGTTTACTACTTACATATGGGTTGTAGATATTTGATTTGAATTAGATAGGTGTGTGGGTTGACACCATATATATTTTACATTCTTTGCATGTTCATACTGAAAGATGTTGCTTTTAATTGAACTACTTTGCTTGTGTTGGTCTTTTATCTGCATGGTATTATTGAATTAGGATCTTAAAGAAACCTGATTCGCGTTACCGTTTTGTCAGTTTCTGCCTTTCTGGTACTGTTGTGTTGGGATGCATGATTAATGGTCCATTTTTGGAGAGTTTTCTTTCGGGGCTGTTTGAATGGTTGATAAGAATCTTGAAGAGATTGAATTCATAGTTGCCTTGGCTATTACTATTAGAAGGCTGCTAACTGGTAATTGCTCTTCAATCTTGTGAGTTGCTTAAAATTGGTTCTTGAATTGCTAATCATTGCCATTGCTGGTGAAGAAGATGAAAACTGGAGATGGTCCAATTCATGGATTCTTGAAGTTAAGACTCTTGGACTTGGGGGCATTTAATGGGCTTAATCCATTAAGCCACAAATCTCTCCAAACTACCCTTGGCTTACTTAGGGCCTCTCACATTCACATGAAAAGGAGAACGTTGATCCCAATTGCTTTCTGCTCTGTTCTTCCTATCGTCTTTCAGGCGTTGCTCCCCCTAAACTGAAAAATGAATCAAACATAAGCATGATTGAGGTTTCTTAAGCTTGTAGAAATGATGTGTTGTTTGAGAAGAACAATTTGTATGTTGAACTTGGAAATGCTAATAAGTTGAGGTATTTGTTTGATCCACAATTGGAGAGTAACGACCTGACAATTTATGAAAGGTGGTGGTGTGATTATGAGAAGTTCCCCATGACTTTTATGTTGGACGCGATTTCTTGTCCTTTGAAGTTCATGTTTCAAAAATATTGTATATCTACTTTGAGAGTTTTGTATATTATAAAAAAGCAAATAAGGGTAGAAAAATCATTTCTGTGATTCAAACAATTTATTAAAGAAGTAAACAAACAACATTGTTTAATCCTTACATGAATAATATAAAAAATAGCCAAACAACCTTATTGATTGAATTAGTCCTTTATGATAAATGTCTTCAACTAACCTCTTACATAGGAGGATAATCTAATATTTTATTCTTTAACTTTTCCATTAATAACTGTTGAAAAAAAATGGTTGAGCCAAACGGCAAGTATATGCGGTATACAACAACAGAAACAATCAAACCAAATACCAAACATAAAAAATATATGAATTTGATGATGAATATACTTTTAACACGAGATTCAAGTTTCTAAATATACACAAAAGCTAGATTGAGCGTATAACAAATACAACATCCAACTTCAACAACCACATATAAAAATAATAGCATACGAAGAAATTGAAACTAAAAGAAGTTAGAAAGAGAAATTTATGAAATAATTTATTATTATAGATGGAATATGATTTTTGTTTCAACTTCCATAAGTTTAAATTAGAGATGTATAAGAGTCATTTAAAATCGATCTTGCAACGGTTGGAACTAGTTATTATGTTCTAATAAGACGTTTCTATATCACTTAACATCGAAATTATTAAGCCTAAACCAAGCATATGCCTAAGCGTCCTTTTTCTAAATGCTACTTGGAAAAGCGGTTATATGATAAGAGTCATCACCTTCACATACCTTGTCGGGGGTAAGATTTTCGACCATCAAAATGACATAGTAAGATTGTTGGTAAGTACTTATTGGGTAAAATTCATTTAACGAGTAAAATTCTCGATACTTACCATGCTCATCGAGTTAACTAAATAACCCGATAAAGAACTAGCTGGTTATTACTTATTATTATAATCATAACCATTAGAGATGACCCAAAACCGGTTCCCAGCCGGGTGTAGGGCTGAGCATCGGACGGGTCGGGTCGGGCCTAAAATCCCGAAACCCGATCGGATATTCGGGTGAGACGAGGACCCCCGAAATCCGACCGAACACAGTTCGGGTAGTTCGGGTTCGGGGTAGTTCGGGTTCGGGTTGGTCGGGCGAAGGATAGCACTGTAGCAGATCCATTTTTGTTCAAGCTTTGGAATCAAGTCTTGAGTTTGATGTAAATAATGACAACATAAATATACTCAACCCCAAAACAAACGAGATCGAATTCAAGCAGAAAAATAGTCAAAATTTAATTAATATCCAAAAATGAACTTGAAATCATTCATAAATGTGGAATCGATAAACTCACAACCACTGAGAAGTCTAAAACTCAACTGTCACTGTGAACTCAACCACTGAGAAGTCTAAATCATTCATAAATGTGGAATCAAAAGCCTAAAACACCAAAATCAAAAACCAAAAGTGAGATTCAACCAAAATCAAAGAGATTCAACCAAAATCAAAAACCAAAAGTGAGAGAGGTCTGAGTCTGAGGTGCGCCGATCGACTGGACTGTGAGCCGGTCGAGAAGAGAACGACGAAAAGAGAAGAGAAGAGTGAGAGAGGTCTGAGTCTAAGGTTGAGAAGAGAACGACGAGAACACTGAGGTCGCTGATTTGGGTCGAGAGTCGAGCGAGAGAGAAGAGACGAGAGGTCGCCGGTCGATTTCTGAATAATGGTTCTGATTTATGAAATTAGGTTTAGGATTTTGTATTTATAGTTCGAGTTTTCGGGTCGGGTCGGGTGTGAATATGGATACCCACCCGATCCGTTTTATCCGAGAAAAGAGTTCGGATCGGATGGGCGGGTCTCGGATATTTCGGGTTAGCCAAATGTCGGGTTGGGCGGGTCTCGGGTCGGGCGGGTTGCTCGGGCCGGTTCGGGTTTGCATACCCCTAGCCGGGTGAGACCAGGCCCAGATCGATCCCGGTCCAATATTTTCTCTTTTAAAATCGCTCACAACGTAATTGGTCCTGGTCCCGATCAAAAACCATATATAAAACCCAGTCCCCAAATTCTAAATGGGCAAGGTGGGCTGGGCTCTCTTTTCTAGTAAGGGCCCATTAAAGAAAAGCCCCAGGTCTACTCCCAGTCCCCTCAACGGCCGGCTCCCATTACGTCTGAACGGCGCCGCTGAATGCCTCTGGTAATTGTTTCTTCCATTCTTGCTACTCAGTTGGTAACTTGGTGTTTTTATGCTTATGCTAATTGCTATATGCTAATCCTTGAAACCTTTCTGAGAATCAAGATAAAAAAAACCTAAAGTTCACCTACTGTCAATTAGTTATGCTATGCTAAATTGATATTTGCTAATTCTTGCTGTGTTTAATTCACCTACTACCAACTTGTTACTTTTTGTTGTTCATGATTTAAGAAACTAGTTTTATACCCTACAAGTTATTATGTAAGTTACTCTCTTCTGTTTTGAAGTGACTACATTCGATGTTGTTCTTCTATTATAGTGGATCTCTACCTTTTCACACTCAAAATCTTACCTTTTGATTTAACCACGTTTGTATTTATTTGATGCATGACTTCATTCTGTGACTGTTTGATCGGGATGGGGAGTTTTTGTTTAAATATAAAAACTCTTACCTTTTTCATTTGATTTCGTTCTGCATTCGTGATGTAATTAGACTTCCACCTTAATAGAGCCGTAAAGGGATGGAGAAGGAAAACGAGACAAAGGCAGAGCAAGTTGTGAATCCATGGGAAGTATCTGCTAAAGGCACTGGCAAGATTGACTATGACAAACTCATCGACCAACTTGGTTGTCAAAGGCTGGACAAATCCTTTGTTGATAGAGTTTTTCGCCTAACTTCTCGTACTCCTCATATGTTCCTGCGCTGCAACGTTTTCTTTGCTCATAGGTATTTTATTGATGAACCATCATGATTGACGCCATTGCAATTTAGTAGAGCTGGGAGATACCCGACTCAAATGTAGTGGTATATATGAAATTGTATCTTTAGCTGAGGCTGGAAGCAGTAGGTTATTCTCATATATGGATTGCTGCTAGAGCATTTAACATAATACCTTCAAGATTACTAATTGACAGGGCATCTAATTACTTAAATTTTGAAAAATACCACTTCATAATTCATAGTACTGGAAGTTTAATAGGCTTAAGTGATGATTGAAAGTAGCTTTACAAGTGGGTTTCAAATACCAAAAATGCAAATATATCTTATATGTTAAAATCACTTCTTAAAATTGATATCTGATGTAGTCTTAACTTAGTTTAGTTGTACCCACTATTAAGTTTCGGGTTTTGGAAATTCAAATTAGTTTGTAGCAATAATGGGATAAGGAAATTAATGTGAATTGCAAAAAGTAAATGCATACCCAATTGAAGGATGTTAGGTCTGATTTTATAGTAATCATTGTATTTATAGGACTTGGTCAAATACTGTGTTTAAGGTCTATCTGTGTTGTATCTGTCCAAGGGTATTTAAGTCCCTTTGGTCTTGGTTTGTTGTAAGAAACTCACGCACACATTTACTGAATTCTCTACTTTGCGCATCCTTCTCTCTCTCTCTACTTTCTCTCTCTAAAGATTCATTGATCTTGGATTATCAATTGGTATCAGAGTCATCTGAATCTTGAGAGGATTGAGAGTTTGTGTTTTTGAATCTGAATTTGTGATTGAAATCGAAAATTTGATCGATTTTCTTGAATTTTTCAAGGAAATCTCGTTTTCTTGATTTCTCATAAAATTTGGATGTGTTTGTGATCGAATTGTGTTGTTTTTGGATTCATTAGTTTCGTTTTAGATAATCGATCACATTTGTTTCAGGTTATTTTACAAGAAAATCAAGATTTGATATTCAATTTTGAGTTTTAAAGATTTTCTGAAAACTTGTTTTCACGTACTGTTATTTTTTCGAAATCTCGTTTTTGTGGTTTTTAATCGAAATTTTTGGTTAAAATGTGTTGAAAAGATGTTTATGATCGTATTTGTATAAGAATTTTTTTTCAAAATCGGTGTTGAAATCGATTTTTAGAAGTTTTTTTGTGTTTGGGCTTCGGTTTGCGTAAGATTTACTCTTTGCGCATGTTCTTCCACTTTGCGCAAGATTCATCCTAGTTTGCGCAAGATTCATTAAGTTGCGTGTTCTACTAATCTTGCTTGTGTTTTTCAGGGTTTTCGCATCAAGCTTCATACGCAAAGTTCATTTTGCGTATCAAGTGTCATCCGAAAAGTTCAGTTCGCGAATTATCAAGCATACGCAAAGTTCCGCAAGGTTCCTTTTTCGAATCATCAAGCATACGCAAAGCACATTTTGCGCATCCTCCTTGTTAAGCAAAGTTCATACGCAAAGCTCAACTTTGCGCATCAGATTCATACGCAAAGCTCAACTTTGCGTTTCCTTCTTCATCCGAGAATCTTCTATTTGCGTATCCTCCTTATTACGCAAAGTCCTGTTTGCGTATCCCTCGTCATACGTAAAATCCTGTTTGCGTATCAGTCTTCACACGCAAAGTCGTGTTTGCGCATCTGCCTTAATACGCAAAGCTCTTGTTTGCATCTTCTTCCTGACACGCAAAGCTCATCTTTGCGCAACCTCTACACTTAGAAATATTTCTGAACATCAGCAATGGATTCTGCCAAGTTTGCTTTTCAAGCTAGGTTATACTCAAATGATCTGATGATGCAATTGGGAACAGATACTCGTCCACCAGTTTTAATCAACGAAGAAGAGTTTACACAGTGGCAAGATAGGTTCATTAATTTCATTGAGCGTCAGACTAATGGAGAAAATATGATGAAATCTTTATCTGAAGGACCATTTGTCAAGCCGAAAAATGACATTCCTTTTACTGCTGATGAAATCAAACGCGAAAAAGCCGATAGAGAAGCAAAGTCCAATTTGATGCTAGCTCTGCCTAACTCGATCTACAATCGAATTGATTGTTTCAAACATGATCCAAATATGATGTGGACTCAATTAGAAAAGATCATGCTTGGGTCATCAGTTGCTACTCAAATTCGCCAGACACGCTTCATGAATAACTTTGAGGAATTTAAGGCAAATGACAATGAATCTCTGAAGGTTATTGTTAAGACACAGTCTCATTGGATTCAAGATCATCCAAATTGAAGATCGCAATCTGAAGCTAAAGCAGAAAAAGTCGTCTCATTAATATTAGTCTAAGTCGTTTGTAATAAAATAGTCAAAGTTAGTTGTTATTGTATTGTAATAGTTTAGTTAACTTTGTTAGTTATTATTTAGTTTAGTTAGTTTCTAGTATCTTTATATTAGAAATAATATCTAGATTTAATATCTAGATATTATGTTAGATAGTGTGTTCAACACACTTTGTTAGATTAAGTGTATCTCACTCTCTCAAGATCAGATTAAGATTCACACAAACAAACACACACATGAAGGTGTAAAAAGAGAGAAAACATAGAGAACACATCCAAGCTTAAATCTGATCAACCTTGTAACCGTTGTTATATATCAATACAGGTTGGTAATCATATTGTGTCGTTAATCTATAAACTTGATAGTATTGTTGGACCGACAATTGGTATCAGAGCTTGATTAAGATCAAAACAAGTTTTCAGAAAAACGACTCTGTGTTCTTCAAGAAAAATCGACTTTGTGATTTTGAGTGTTTTAGGTGTTAGAATCGATCAGGTTGTGTTCGTACTACATGCTAGATCGAGTTGTTGCTATTTGATTTCACTTTTAAGCTTAAATCGAGTTCCAATTTGTGGATTTTGAGTGAAAACAGTCGAAGTGGGTAAGTTCACTATGTCATCAATTTATTTTCGAAAAAGTGTGTTTTAGAGAGATCGAGTGCTAACATTCTATTCTAAAAGTGTTTCTAGACACATTGGTAGGGTTTGGTATTGCTAAATCGTTTCAGGAACAGATTTCAGAAGATTTTTAGAAGATTAGGACGAACACCCGCAAAGCAGAGGAAGAATAGCACGCAAAGTCCCACTTTGCGCGTCCCAAAGCAAACGCAAAGTCCCACTTTGCGCGTCCCAAGTGAAACGCAAAGTCCCACTTTGCGCGTCTCACATCAAACGCAAAGTCCCACTTTGCGCGTCTCAAGTGAAACGCAAAGCCCGCTTTGCGCTCCTCAAGTGACCCGCAAACCTCACTTTGCGCCTCTTAATCCAAACGCAAAGCACACTTCTCGCTTCAAAGAGCAATCGCAAAGCACCCCCGTGCTAAGTCTGCCTAGGGGGACAAAATTTCTTGAGTGATCAAATTTTATATGGACTAACGGTCAAATCCAATTTCTTATTTTTATACAATACAGATGAATTCAAAAGACGCTCTTTCCATTGGCACGAATGTCAAACCCCCAGTTCTGTTCAAAGGGGATTACGAACAATGGAAAGACAGATTTCTTGACTTTGTGGATCGACACTCAAACGGAGATAACATTCTTTTATCTATAAAAGAAGGTCCCATGGCACCACTTTCTGTCCAAGTACCTGATAATGATGATGATGATGATGCTGAAAATGATTCTTCTGACAGTGGAGATGGGAACGTGGAAAGAGAACAGAAGATGAAAACTGTTACTCTAGAGTATGCCCAATTTTCTGATGAACAAAAGAACCGTTTCAAAGCTGATAAGCAAGCAAGATCTTTACTTCTTCAAAGTATCCCTAATGATATCTATATCAAAATAGACAGCTACAAAGCTACTGCTAAGAAGATGTGGGATCAACTTCAAAAGATGATGATGGGATCTAAAGTTGGAAACCAGATGAAAGTTGCAAACTGTATAAACAGTTACGAAGAATTCAAAGCCTTTGAAGATGAAAGCCTAGCTGACACTTATGAACGATATGTTCTGCTTCTGAACGAGCTGTCAAAGAATAAAGTTAAAAAGAAACAGATAGAGAACAACGTCAAGTTTCTCAGTGTCCTTCAACCAGAATGGAAGAAGCATACACGAAGAATGAAACAGATGAAAGATCTGTCTGACATTCCACTCCACGAAGTGTATGAGACACTAAGGCAGAACGAAGAGGAAGTAGAAGAGAAACGGAATGGAAAGAAGAAAAAGGAAGTTGAGAAAGTTCCTGATTCCGTTGCACTTGTTGTGAAAGATAAGAAGAAGAAGAAGAAGAAGAAGAAAGTAATTACAAGTTCTGAATCAGAAACTGAATCTGATGGAGATGATGGAGAAAGTCTCAAGCAAGCACTGCAATTACTGACCCGTTCATTTCAAAAGAAATTCTACAAGAAACCGGGATCAAATTCACAGAGATATTCTTCATCAAGCTCCAAGAACCGTGAGCATAGAGAAAGAGTAGAAGGAAGTAGATCTCAAGAGAAGAAACCAAGAGAAAGGAAGCAATCTGGGAATGACTACACCAGTACAGACAAGAAAACCGATGTCCCAATCACATGCTACAACTGTGGCAGGACTGGACATTTCGCCTCAAACTGTCGAAAGCCAAAGGTTCGCAATTCTGCGTATTACCAGAATAAACTAATGTTAGCCAAGCAACAAGAAGCCGGCAAAGCATTAATGGCTGAAGACGAATTCTGGTTAGATCATTCTGAAGAGGAAGATGAAGAAGAAGAGAATGAAGAAGCTGCTAACATGTGCTTGATGGCCAATCATGCAAAGTATGATGATTCAGATACTGAAGCAACTGAAGAGGTAATGAACTTAACCGAAAATAAATTTATGATTAAATTGGATGCGATGATGGTCGAACTTCAAGACCTTCAGTCGAAACTGAAAAAGGAAAAAGGCAGAGTTGTTAAGAGGAATCAAAAGATCTTTGAGCTAAATACGTCAGTTATTGGGAACAAAAATCTCATGGATTCCCTACGCAAATCTGCTTCTGATTTTAATCTTAAAAACGATTGTTTAGAAAAGAAGTTTTCTGATTTTGTTTCTCAAATTTCTAAGTCTGATTTAGAAAAGAAACAAACTGCCGTAATTGTTTATAAGCTGCAGTCTGAGAACAAGAATCTAAATAAGAAAATAACTGGTCTGGAAACCAAACTTTACTCAATAGGCCAAACAGATCAAACTATTTTCATGAATACACCAAATGAAGAGGCTGATTTTAAAGCAAAATGGGGATTAGGTTGTAATAATCCTCATTACCTGAAACATGTTATCAGAAAACAGCTTGGTTTATATAATGCAGATTATATGTATGCTGCTCGTAAACTTCCTCATTTGAAACCCAAATTTGTTACCAAAGCATCAGAAGAAGTCGAGGCAAAAGAAGATACAAATAGAAAGAATTTGAAGAAAATGCAACTACCATTCTGTTATGCAAGACTGAATGATAGTTATCTTTCGGAAAAATCAAAATTTCTTTCAAAAGAATTTTTTGCTACATATTCTTCTACTGAGATGGAGGCAAAACCTGTTCGAGCTAAAACTTATCTACCTCCACTCGTATTAGAAAGCAAAATAATTGAGTTAGAAAATATCCTGTCTGACGAAAGAATTTTGGTGAATTTAAAACAAAATGTGTTTTCTATTGTTTTGAAGAACACTGTTTTTCATTCTAAATCTAAAAGGTGTTCTACAGTTTCAAAAACCCCTCACACTTCTACTGATTTCTTTGATCACTTATTTGAGCCTGCAAATGACTTTTTAAATACTGAAAAAGGGTGTATAGATGGAGTAGAGATGGTTGATTTCAATGCTTCACTTCCAGATCATTCTATTTTTCTTGAAAAAGGAAAGGCTTTACCAAGTGTTTCTAAACATCAGCGTTCAAAGAAACAGAACACCTCTGGTAAAAGCAAGAAAAGCCAATCTCAGAAATCTGAATTACCTGATAAATCTAAATCTTCAAATCAGATTCATACTACTAACTTTCCTGTTCACAGAAAGTTAGATGGTTCAGGTTCACCTCAGAGGAAAGGGAGCTACAAGGAAGAAAATCTTTTCTGGAAGAAGAAACCAGTTAAAGATGAAAGCTCATGTGTACATACACATAATGAAACGAAGAACAATATGCTGAAAAGTAAACCTGCTCATGTTTACACGAGAGATCAAATGATCAGGTTATCAGGTAAGGAAAATTCTTGTTCTTACTGTTGTACACATGATCCTGTTCACAAGACGAAAGATCATTACTGGTATGGTTCTTATTCCATAACCCCCATACGAACTGCAACTAACACATATGGACCCAAATACCAGTGGGTACCAAAGAAAATTAATTATGTGTTGCAGGCACCTACTGTCAAGGGGGAGTAGGAAAAGAAAGGCTTCTGAATACTTCAGTTCAGAACCCGGACTTCAATGTCAGAACAATGGCTCTTGAATACAACAGTTCAAGACCCGCACTTCAATGATCAAAAGACCTTACTCCAATGCTGATATGAGATATTGTACTCCAATACTCCAACGAGAAATTCAACCTTCAAAGGGAGTACATATTTATTTCTGAAATTTTAAATGCATATCTTTTCAATGATAATTTTTTCAAATGCATAATTTCAGGGGGAGTAAGAGAATTTCTTTGTTTTACTGCTTTTTGTCTTTTCAATATTAGTGAATAAAGTTTCTTTGACTTGACTTAAGACTTTTGCAGAATTTTTGAGAAGAGCTTACACGATCATATGTTTATGACTTTAAGCTAAGCTTCATGAGATGTAAGATCGAACTTAAAGGTATATTCCTTTATCTTAATCTCATATTTAATTGAAAGAAGGACAACTTTCAATCATTGAAAACATATTCTTAAACGTACAAACCACTTCCTGATTTTTTCATAATATTTTATATTTCGGGAGTGTAGTTTAAATGTTCTACTGAGCTTACATGATTACAAATCATTCTGAGCATCACATGCTTTCTAGGAAAACATGAATTTCTTTGTGCTAGGAATTAACACAACTTCTATGGAATCACGTTAACCAGTGATTTCTACCCATGAAGTTAATCCATAGTGATTGAGTGTGAGAAATCAAAAGAAATGAGTGTGGATTGGATAATGAGCTATCATGAAAAAGAGAGTTCGGTTAGCAGTGAGCTAAATGTTTAAAAGAAAGAGGGTGTGAGAACAGAGTTAAAAGAATATCAAAACTCTGCACCAACTTTTTCTGAGTCGGGCAACCACATTTCTAGTGTTTCACAACTCTTTTGTGATCATTATTGAAACAGGCAACTAGCCCATGCCAACTCTTGAAATTACCCCACCAGCTACTCATTTACTTCTTAACAAGAAAATGTTTCATTTTCAAAGGGGAAGCAGCACATATGCTATCTGATTTTCATTTAGAAAATCTAGATATTGAAAAGAAGGAAGTCTGCCCCACCTTCGCACTTCACTCATGTACATTGAGTATGTGTTTAACTTACTGTTGTCTCAGTGGTTTACACAATTTCGAGCCTATAAGCAATCATCAAGTGCTTAATTCTTTCTATCACAAGCACGAACACACAAGGAATTTGTTTCTTTGTCATAACGTTTATAGAAATAACCTTTGTGGTGTTTCGATGATTAAATGGAAGCCCTGGGGAGTCAACATCAAAACAGCTCCTTTCCATTGTGTATTCGTTACACACAGTGACTTAGTGTTACTGACAGGCGTTTCTAACTGATTTGTTTATTGCTACAGGTGTTACATGACTATTTTGTCTAGATTTGCAAAGATCTGGATAAATATCTATTGCATTGACGAATCAGAGGCTCCTTATGAACAACATTTCTTGTCATCAAGTTTTGATGAATTTGTTACACTTCTCATCAAAGAGGGGGAGAAGATCTACCCAAGAAATGGAGAAGAGCTAACCAAGAAATCACATGTTTCAAGAATCACGTCCAAGATTGAATTCTTCAAAGAGCAAGTATTCTGAAGATATGCTGATTCAAGAGAAATTTTCTTTTGAATATACTTTGATGAAGAATTTCAAGCTGAAACTGAAGATAATTTCTTCCCAACATCCAAGAAAGAAAAACTACATCTTTTGGGGAGTTTACTATATCTTGAAGACTAAGAGAGAGATTGCATCTTCTGTGCTAAAAGAGAAGATCGTATTGCTAAAATCATTTTCATAATGATCTTGATCCAAAGGGGGAGATTGTTAAGACACAGTCTCATTGGATTCAAGATCATCCAAACTGAAGATCGCAATCTGAAGCTAAAGCAGAAAAAGTCGTCTCATTAATATTAGTCTAAGTCGTTTGTAATAAAATAGTCAAAGTTAGTTGTTATTGTATTGTAATAGTTTAGTTAACTTTGTTAGTTATTATTTAGTTTAGTTAGATTCTAGTATCTTTATATTAGAAATAATATCTAGATTTAATATCTAGATATTATGTTAGATAGTGTGTTCACCACACTTTGTTAGATTAAGTGTATCTCACTCTCTCAAGATCAGATTAAGATTCACACAAACAAACACACACATGAAGGTGTAAAAAGAGAGAAAACATAGAGAACACATCCAAGCTTAAATCTGATCAACCTTGTAACCGTTGTTATATATCAATACAGGTTGGTAATCATATTGTGTCGTTAATCTATAAACTTGATAGTATTGTTGGACCGACAGTTATCTTTGACCGGTTTTCCGCTGTGATTAATGATCTAAGAAAGATTAAAGTGGAAAAGACTGATCTTGAGATGAATCTGAAATTCCTCAATGCTCTTCAGCCTGAATGGAACAAATCATGTCATAGACTGAGGAACGATGTTCGGATCTCATCAATGCAGATTCAAGAACTGTATGAGATTCTGATGATTGATGAGAGTTTGGTACTTGAAAAGAAGGCCAAACTGGACAAAAAGAACAAAAAGACAGTTGATCCGGTTGCTCTCCTCACGAAGCAACTGACAGAACAAGCGTTGTCTGATAACGCTTACACCGGGTCAACTGAAGATGATGGTGAGGCATTGCAGAAAGCTATGATCTTTCTCTCTCAGCATTATCAGAAGAAGTTCCAACCGAGATCGAGTTCCAACTCTTCTCGCTTCACTTCCGGCTCTACAGTCAAAGTGCCCGAGCCTAAGATTGCTTCTTGTTATAACTGTGGAAAGTCGGGCCACTACTCAAAGGAGTGTCGAGCTAAGAAGGTTAGGGACTCAACGTACTACAGGAAGAAAATGGAACTAGCAGAAAAGAGAGAGAACGGAACTGCTTTGTTGGCCGAGGAAGAATTCTGGCTGGATCACTCTGACGACGAAGCTGCAAACGTAGAGATCGCTCATATGTGCTTGGTTGGAGATGACCAGTCAGACGATTCTGAAACAGATGAAGACGAGGTATATTCTGATTTTGATTTTTCATTCATTAACTCTCAGATGGATATCATGATTAATGCTTTGTCTGATTTGCGCTCTAAAATTTTATCTGAAAAGGATTTAAATTCTGAAAAGTCAGATTTGATTGACAAACTGAAAATTTCTTTGAAAGATGAAAAATCTATTTTAGAAAATTCTAAAGACATCTTTCAAAAGAAATTGGATGATTTGGAAAATTCAAATAAGACTTATCTTGAATCTTTGACGGCTATGACTAATTTAAAAGATGAATTTTCAGATAAAATAAATAAGTTAGAAGAAAAGCTTTATCGAAGAGACCAATCTGAGCAAACAATTTTTATGAACAAACCGAGGAGTGAAGAAGCTTTAAAACAAAGGTGGGGACTTGGTTTTGACAATCCTCATTGTTTAAACAAAGTAATAAACGAAGTTCCTACTTTATATAAATACGAGTATCTAACTCTTGCACACTATGCTCCTCAGTTTAAATTTAATTGGACTAGTGAAAAGGAAGTGTTAGATCTCGAAAATGAGAAAAGGACAAATAATAAGAAAATCGAAATTCCTTTTGTTTACACAAGTGAAAATGCAAAAATATTTTCCTGAAAAATCAAGAAGAGGAAGAAGAGTTTTAAATGATATATCTCCTATCAAATCTTCAATGTCTGATGATTTTATTCCTTCTTATGCACCTGATTCTGATAAGGGAAATATTTCTCCAATCATTTATGATTCGAAGAAATATACTCCTCCATTAGTTTTAGAAGGCAAAATCATCGATCTTGAAGATAAGATAGAAGATCAAAATATTTTGAAGAAAATTGAATATGATATTATTCTTTCCTTCATGACGTCTAGTCTTGAAGAAAATTTATTTTCTCAAAAATCAGATTCTATTTCTAGTCTATCTTCTGATTCTAAGGAAAATATAAAGGAAGTTTCAAATTTTAAAATCTTTTCTCAAAATTCTTCAGATTCCGAGGTAATTTCAGATTTATTAGTTGATCAGATTGGTTGCTTAGATAAATTTATTTCTTCTGATTTAAATATTAAGTCTAAAATTCTTGATATTCTTTTACGCTCAATGATCAATATTATAAACCTAAGCGTAAAAGAAGACGGTCAAAGAAGTCGAAGAAACGAGATAAAGTTATTTCTGACTGTTCTAATTCTTCTGATTCAATTTTTACAGATAGGGCTTTGAGCACTCGATCCAAGAAGCAGATCTGGAGAGCGAAGCTGAAATCTACTGATTCTATGTTTGATGGAGATGTATATGTAGACAAACATTATAAAAGTGATTCATTTGTTGTTTGTAACAAAGTTTCAAAATACTCTATTAGGCAAATGATTCAGAATTCCAAAAATGTCTCATATTCGTCTTCTGATTCTAGTTCAGATGATTATGATTTATCTTCTGATGATTGTGCATATTATTCTGATCATATTCCTCGTGCTTTAAATGTCAAATCTACTAACTATTTCCCCGTACGAACTGCAACTAACAAACACGAGCCCAAATTCAAGTGGGTACCCAAATCTTTATCTGATTCAAAGTTGCAGGCATCACATGTTAAGGGGGAGCAAGAGAAAATTTGGCTTCTAAGTATTTCAGCTTAAAACCCGTGCTTCAATGACAATGACTTCTAAACAAAACAGTTTAGAACTCGTTCTTCAGTGATTAAGCTTCTGACTAAATGAGAGACTGTGAGTACATCTACTTTTATTTCGCTGCATTTTATCTCTGATAATGTTGTTATTCCAGTCTTTCTCAAATTTTTCAAGAATCTGAGCTTGTTTATCTTTCTTTTGATTTTGTCTAACCCAAATTTTTTTTTATTTGAGACACAAATTTATTTTATATAATGTAAAAGATGAAATAGTTGAATTTTATTTTGCTCCGACTAAATATCTATTAAAAGTTTAAATCTTTACAAATTTTATTCTATAAAGTAAAGTTTTTACATTTTTTCTTTCTTTTGAATAAAATATGTGTCTAGGATAAATTTTCAAGTTCTTTTGTTTATATTAAAGTCTAAATCATTCATAAATGTGGAATCAAAAGCCTAAAACACCAAAATCAAAAACCAAAAGTGAGATTCAACCAAAATCAAAGAGATTCAACCAAAATCAAAAACCAAAAGTGAGAGAGGTCTGAGTCTGAGGTGCGCCGGTCGACTGGACTGTGAGCCGGTCGAGAAGAGAACGACGAAAAGAGAAGAGAAGAGTGAGAGAGGTCTGAGTCTGAGGTTGAGAAGAGAACGATGAGAACACTGAGGTCGCTGATTTGGGTTGAGATTCGAGCGAGAGAGAAGAGACGAGAGGTCGCCGGTCGATTTCTGAATAATGGTTCTGATTTATGAAATTAGGTTTAGGATTTTGTATTTATAGTTTGGGTTTTCGGGTCGAGTCGGGTGTGAATATGGATACCCACCCGATCCGTTTTATCCGAGAAAAGAGTTCGGATCGGATGGGCGGGTCTCGGGTATTTCGGGTTAGCCAAATGTCGGGTTGGGCGGGTCTCGGGTCAGGCGGGTTGCTCGGGCCGGTTCGGGTTTGCACACCCCTAGCCGGGTGAGACCAGGCCCAGATCGATCCCGGTCCAATATTTTCTCTTTTCAAATCGCTCACAACGTAATTGGTCCTGGTCCCGATCAAAAACCATATATAAAGCCCAGTCCCCAAATTCTAAATGGGCAAGGTGGGCTGGGCTCTCTTTTCTAGTAAGGGCCCATTAAAGAAAAGCCCCAGGTCTACTCCCAGTCCCCTCAACGGTCGGCTCCCATTACGTCTGAACGGCGCCGCTGAATGCCTCTGGTAATTGTTTCTTCCATTCTTGCTACTCAGTTGGTAACTTGGTGTTTTTATGCTTATGCTAATTGCTATATGCTAATCCTTGAAACCTTTCTGAGAATCAAGATAAAAAAAACCTAAAGTTCACCTACTGTCAATTAGTTATGCTATGCTAAATTGATATTTGCTAATTCTTGCTGTGTTTAATTCACCTACTACCAACTTGTTACTTTTTGTTGTTCATGATTTAAGAAACTAGTTTTATACCCTACAAGTTATTATGTAAGTTACTCTCTTCTGTTTTGAAGTTACTACATTCGATGTTGTTCTTCTATTATAGTGGATCTCTACCTTTTCACACTCAAAATCTTACCTTTTGATTTAACCACGTTTGTATTTATTTAAGATTTTATTTGATGCATGACTTCATTCTGTGACTCTTTGATGGGGATGGGGAGTTTTTGTTTAAATATAAAAACTCTTTACCTTTTTTGTTTGATTTCGTTCTGCATTCGTGATGTAATTAGACTTCCACCTTAATAGAGCCGTAAAGGGATGGAGAAGGAAAACAAGACAAAGGCAGAGCAAGTTGTGAATCCATGGGAAGTATCTACTAAAGGCACTAGCAAGATTGACTATGACAAACTCATCGACCAATTTGGTTGTCAAAGGTTGGACAAATCCTTTGTTGATAGAGTTTTTCGCCTAACTTCTCGTACTCCTCATATGTTCCTGCGACGCAACGTTTTCTTGCTCACAAGTATTTTATTGATGACCCATCATAATTGATGGCATTGCAATTTAGTAGAGCTAGGAGATACCCGACTTAAATGTAGTGGTATATATGAAACTGTATCTTTAGTTGAGGCTGTAAGCAGTAGGTTATTCTCATATTTGGATTACTGCTAGAACATTTAACACAATACCTTCAAGATTACTAATTGACAGGGCATCTAATTACTTAAATTTTGAAATTTTCCACTTCATAATTCATAGTACTGGAAGTTTAATAGGCCTTAAGTGATGATTGAAAGTAGCTTTACAAGTGGGTTTCAAATTCCAAAATGCAAATATATCTTATATGTTAAAATCACTTCTTTCATTGCTATCTTCCCCTTTCCATCCGTTTCAGTTGCAAAGCCTTTGGTTGCCAAGTCACATGAGCTATCGCTTGCATATGATGAGTACTCTCTTCAGAAGCTAGAGCCTCCCCTTGTTCTTCAAGAGTTTGTTAACCATGGTTATTAATTGCAAGCTGGTTAAGTTATTGTCAGTAGTATGTTATAATCTTAGAATGTTGGTTATTGATGGATCATGTGGTTGTAGGAGGTGTTCTGTTCAAAGTGTACATTATTGGGGATGCAATTAAGGTTGTGCGGCATTTCTCTTTACCTGATGTTAGCAAGCGTGAGCTGTCAAGAAGTGTTGGCGTGTTTCGCTTTCCAAGGGTTTCATCTGTTGCCCAATCGGCCGATGATGCTGATTTGGACCCGTGTATTGCTGGTAAGTTTTTTCATCTGGAGTGTCGGGCGTGGTGGGGTAAACAACCTTTTGGAAATGTTACATAAACCTGCTGATTTGTTGTAGAGCTTCCTCCACGAGCCTTACTTGAGCGTCTTGCTAGAGAACTTCGTCGACGACTGGTATTCCAAGAGACTCTCTTTTAAAGGAAAATTGTCTATTTTTTTTCTTTTCAAGATTAAATTGTCCTAATCTCTCCTTGGCCATTTATACGTTATTGTTTGGTGTAGGGGCTTCATCTGTTCAACTTGGATATGATTCGTGAGCATGGAACCAGAGATCGGTTTTATGTGATTGACATAAATTATTTTCCTAGTAAATTGAAATCTCAAAACCTGTACTTTATTTTGTGTGTTTATGGGGATGATTTTTGATTGTGGACGTGGGTTTGCAGGGTATGGTAAAATGCCAGAATACGAGCATATATTTACAGACTTCCTTTTGAACTTGGCTAAAAGTAAGTACAAGAAACGGTGTACCAATTTACCATGAAGGACGGACATGTTGATTTGAATAAATGCACCCGGTCACCTAAAAGATGCTGGAAGCAGCTATCTGTGAGTCCATCTAAAGGAAGGAAGGCAGTTAACCACCTCCCTGCAGTTGGCTGCCGGTGGTGGCCTAACAAAACAAAGCAAAGCAAAACATGCACAGAAAGTTGAGAAAAAGAGATTGAATTGGTTTTCTTTGTGTTATGGTTGCACAAGGAAGGAAATGAGGGCTACTACTTTTTTAGATGAACGAGAAGGCATGCGACCATCCATCCATCCGTGGTTGGTTAGTCTGATTTATGTTAAGCAGTTTACTACTTACATATATGGGTTGTAGATATTAGGTAGGTGTGTGGGTTGACAGACACCATATATATTTTACATTCTTTGATACTGAAAGATGTTGCTTTTAATTTGAACTACTTTGCTTGTGTTTTGTCTTTTATCTGCTGCATGGTATTGTTGGATTAGGATCTTAATGGTCCGTTTCTGGCACATGGTATTGTTGGATTAGGATCTTAATGGTCTGTTTCTGGATTTCTGGTAGTGTTGTGTTAGTTAGTTAGGATGCATGCATGCATGCATGATTAATGGTCCATCTTTGGAGGATTTTTCTGCTTAAAAATAGCAACTGCATATAAAATCCTAACATTGAGCAAAGTTGGTTCTTGAATAGCTAATCATTGCCATTGGCGGTGAAGATGAAAACCATACTAGATTCATGGATTCTTGGAGATAGAATCTTGGACTTTTGTTGTTGATTTATTTAATGGTTACATGGTTTAATCAGTCACCCTGCCATACACGTCTTTTTGTGACTTATTCATTAACGTGATGATTTATTTAATCCCTTAAGCCACAACTCTCCGCAAACTACCCTTGGCTTACTCCTCTCACATTCACATGAAGAAGGAAAACGTCGTCGATCCAATTTCTCTCTACTTGGTTCTTCCTCTCCCTCCCTCCCTCCTCTATGTGTCGTTTATTAAAAAAAGAAGAAATAAACCAAAAAATGAATAATACATGTGCTAGGTATAAGGGGTTTCTTAAGCTTGTAGAAATGATGATGGGTTCACCAATTTGTATGTTGAACTTGGAAATGCTAATAAGTTGAGGTATTTGTTTGATCAACTTCATGGATTGGAGAGTGACAACCTCCTATTGTTGGTAACGCAAACATAAAAGACGTTAAAATAAATGTCTATGAAAGGTGTTGTATATCGTTGATATTTTGTATTTGTGATTATGACCATGATTATGTGGATTACCTTTATGTTGTACGCGATTTCCTCACCTTTAAAGTTCATGTTTCAAGAATATTGTATATCCACTTTGAGGTGGCATAAGCTTGATTAAACAAAGAGTCTTGTATATAAAAAATAGAGTGAATTACATAAATGGTCCCTCGTGAATGCCTGGATTTCACGTTTCGTCCCTCCAGTTCTGAAAGTACATTTGTGGTCCCTAAAAGCGAGATATGGTGCCCAAACTCGTCCCTGGCGCTAACGTCGTCCACTAAGCTGCCGTTAGAGGCAACATGTGCCCCTCACGTGAGGGGCATTTTTATCATTTCACCCTTTCCCTCTATTTCCTTTTTTTATTTATGTTTTATTCCCAAACGACGTTTCATCCTCTATTTCCTTCATCACATTCACTCGATTCCACTCAACATCATCCTCACCTGCACTCGATTTCACTTACGACTAAATGCAATGGGACGAACTCCATGGCAAATACGAAGTAGCTCAGATGATACTGATTATCCAGAGATATATGGTATGTAGAATCTCAGTTATGAATCTTTTCATCATTGATCACACATTTGAGCTAGGTTTTTGATTAAATGGCTCTTACTTTAAATTTCAGGTATTTATAATACCCTAATCACGTTGAAGATACATCATGGAGGTGTGTTCACAAAGTAACCTGGAAGGCTATACGTGAGTGGTAAAATAAACTTTGTAGACTTAGTTGATACTGATGAATTCTCTGTACATGAGCTAAGTGCAATGCTTGCTGACATGGGTTACAAAGACCCTGTGCCTATGTATTATCACTTTAAAGTTCCAGATATGGATTTAGATTACGGTCTAAGGCCTTTAGGGAATGATGATGATGTGTTGCACTTTTTTAAATATTTTCCAAAACATAAGCTTGCTAATGTATTTATTGAACATTAGAGGACAAACCTTAGAACATATTTTACCTCACCTAATGCTGCAAAAGTTGTAATAGAGGAGCTTGATGAGGATGTGTCACCTGAACTCAATAGGAGACCAAAGAAGTCTGTCCATGGGGATGGTAGTTCTTGTAAGAAAAAATTGTTTCTTGGCTGGGTTAATGAAGAGCATGTTGATGAGACTCACATAATAGGGGGTGCAGGGGAAACTGTAGTAGAGAATGAATGTTTGGGGGTTAATACTGATGAAACTAACACAACAAGGGAATCTGTGGATAGGAGTGAAGTAGGTGGTCAAGAAGGAGTAAATATGGATAAAAGTCAGGTAGGTGGTCAGGGTGGATTAGATTTTGACCTTAATGACATAAACTTAAATGATTTGGAAATATTTAATGACTTTACTCCTTTTGATGATGGAAACAATGATATTGGTAATGAAATCAACATGGGTCAACAACCTGGAGTAAATGTGGGTCAACCTAAGTGTGATGAAGGTGGAGTAGATGAAGATATTGCCTTGAGTGAGGGACATGAATCTGATGAAGATATTCCCTTGAGTGAGGGACATGAATCTGATGAAGACATTTCTTTGGGCGAGGAAGGTGGAGTAGATGATATAGAAGTTTACATGTCAGAATTTAAGAATAACATTGACATAGATGCAGAGTGGATAGGAGTGACAAAAGATGATAGTCCATTGCGGGATGATGACCAAGCATTTGCAGCAGACCTTAAAGACTTTGACAGTCCACTGCGGGAAGATGATTGTGAGGTTGATAGGAAAACAGGCTTGAGAAAGTTAAGGGAAAAAGCACCAAGAGAAGGAAGTGAGTCTCACAATGGGTTTTATATTAGGCAACGTTTTGGCACAAAACAGAGGATTAAAAAGGCACTTCAGCTCTATTCCATTAACACAAGAAGACAAATTAGCATTGTAAAAAATGACAGCAAAAGGATTAGGGCAGTGTGTAAGGGGATAATACCATCACTACCTGAAGACAAAGGAGATGATAGCAAAGTCAAAGAAGTCAAGGCAAGTGGGAATGGATGTCCATGGGTCCTACACATATCCAAAGGCAAGCATGATGACACGTGGATGGTCAAGACTTGTGTGGATACACATAAATGCCTGCAGTCTCGAACAATTAAAGCTTGTACTGCCTCTTTCCTCTCCCAACAGATCATTGACCAATTGGTGCATAACCCAGAAATACCAAGTGCAGCCCTGAAACAATCCATGGAGCAAAAGTATGAAGTAAAGATATCCCACATGAAGTCTTTTAGAGCTAAATCCATGGCTCTGAACCAGCTTAGAGGTGATTATGTGGGTCAATACAGTTTTCTAAGGGACTACCTATGTGAGATTCAAAGAACAAATCCTGATACCACTGTGAAGTTGGAGGTAGAGCTTGAGCCTAATCCTAATGAACCTACAAGAAAGTTTAAGAGGATCTACATCTGCCTAGGGGCATTAAAGAAGGGGTTCAAGGCAGGGTTAAGGGATCTGTTAGGGTTAGATGGAACTTTCATTAAAGGACCATTTCCTAGGCAATTACTCACTGCAGTTGGGCTTGATGGTAACAATGGAATTTATCCACTGGCTTATGCCATTGTTGAGGCTGAAACAACAAGTTCCTGGAGTTGGTTTCTAGAATACCTCAGAGATGACTTGGATTTGTGTCCTAATACTAACTTCACATTTATCTCAGACAGGCAGAAAGTATGTACCTTTACATTTTGTTTGTTACTTACCCATAATGGAATATGTTACTAATTTTGGTATAAACTAATTGCAGGGTATCCTTCCAGCAATTACAAAGGGTTTTCCATGTGCTGAGCATAGGTACTGTCTTAGACATATTAGTGAGAACATGAATCTTCAATGGAAGGAATAGGTTTTTAAAGATCAACTTTGGAAGTGTGCCACAGCTACTACTAAACCAGAGTTTGAACAACCAATGGCAGATATGAAGAATTTGAGGACAGATGTACATAATTGGTTAAGGCAAATGCCTCCAGAAGATTGGAGCAGAGCTCATTTCACAGGTACATCCTTAAACTGTTGTGCAAGTAACATGAGAATCATTTTTCTTCTAATGTGGATGCATATATGTTTACAGGTAGGTGTCATAGTGATGTTCTCCTAAACAATATGTGTGAGGTATTCAACAAGCAATTGGTGGATGGGAGGGACAAACCCATCATCACAGCCTTAGAGTTCATCAGGCAATATATGATGAAAAGGATGGCTAAAGTTCAAAAGTTGATAAATGCAACTGATGGACCCCTTACACCAACAGCCACAAAGCTGTTGAATTCAATCAAGCAAGAAGCCTCAAAGTATACAGTGATATGGAATGGGGAAGAGATGTATGAAGTGAGTGGTCCAGGTTATGACCAATGTATTGTTGACTTTCAAAACAGGTATTGTTCTTGTAGAATGTAGGAACTGAATGGCCTTCCATGTAAGCATTTTGTTGTTGTGCTTTGGAATATGGAAAGCAATGGACTTGAATGTGTAGCATTAATTTTGGTTGAATTTTCTTCACTAATTTGTTTTATAGTACTCTTTGTTTTATGTGGAATTTTGACTATTTTGTAATTAGATTTGTATCTAAGTGTAACACCCGGTTTTTCGTAAAGCAAGTTCCGTCCTTCGTTGGTAATCGCTCCGCCTCCCGCCTATCTTTTTGGGTGGAAAATGTTGTGCTTTCGAACCTTGAGTCGACCCATGCGAGAATCACGAGTTTTCGCCCATTTTAGGCTTCGGTACAGGTGGCGCGATAGTGACTCGCGATAGTGACAAGTGTCACTGTCGCATGGCACAATCGCGGAGGACCACGAAACTCGCGGTACAAACCGCACGATAGTGACTCGCGATAGTGACATTGTCACTATTGCGTGGCAGGGTTGCGCGCGATGTCTGGTCGTCTAAATGTCCGAATTTTCAACCATTTCTCCTTCCCTTTTCTCTCCCAAAACCCAAAACTGAACCCTAACCTATTTTGGGTTTTTTCCTCCCCAAACCTCATGATTCTTCTCCATCTAGCTAGTTGGGATCTTGAACCACAAAACCTCCGTCTTCATCTTCCTCATCAAGTTCGTCGTTGGGAGCTCGGGTTGAAAAGTTGGATTGGGTGTCCTCGGAAAATCTCGTCATCTATTTTGGGTAAACTTCCTTGATTTAATGTTATAGATGCTTCTTTGATGTTTCCCTAGAGGTTGGTTTATCAATTTCGGGTTTGGTGGTTTTGGAGAAAACTAGGTCAATTTTGGGTTTAGATCAAAATGGAGATTTTGATGTATAATGTTTGGGAAATGTTTCTATTTGGTTAAATATGGGTATTTATGGTTCGAATGTATGGATCTAGGTTTTGGAAGTTTTCGGTTTGAGGATTCAAGTTCCTTTCAAAGGAGCTCAGATTGGGTGAATCTAGATTTAGCCTAAATCTAGCAAGGTGAGTTCAAGACGATTTATGAAAACGGTGTACATGCCAAAATGTTTATTTTAAAGTGTTTTATGTTTTACATCAAATATCTTAACTACTGATCACCTGATAAGTTTTGGTTATTTTGAAATGTTTAGCTTTATAAACATGGTGAAACACCATTTTAGAATCTTTGAAGGTTTTGGTAAATAAAATTATGTTGAAATGTTTCTTGAGGATTTTGCATATATAATTGGAGTCATTTGACGTAAGTGTCATTTTGTGCATTTAATCTTATAAATCTTTTTGGAAAATGCATATTATCGTGACTTGAGGCATGTTGGAAATATAAGGTTAAAGAGTCCTTTTGGGAAATGGTTTGCCTCGACCAATGTTGGGTTTGAGTTATTTATACTTTTGGGCCGTTGTGTCTTCGCCAGTCGGTTAAACGTGTTTTTAATGTTACAAAGGCTTTCGTTGGTGAATTACGTAAATTATTGGACCTTTGGCTCGGGTTTGACTAAAATGGGTCGTATGGACATTTGTCCGTATTTATAACCGTCGTGGGTTTTTAAGTATGATGACGATTGATTCATGTCATTGGTGAATTACATGTTTTGGGTGCTTTGGTCATTCAATTGGAGTCATGTAATGTTAGGCAGCGTTGTAATGGTTCCATAGGCGCGTAAGTCTGTCTGTTTTGTAAGGCATGAGGTTTTGGGTTACATTTAGTGACCGCTTGGGTGTGCTAGTGAGTAGGCAATATGCGGCTCGAGCCGTAGAGTTGAAACTCGTCTAGATTGGATAGGCACGCGTGCTCATAAAACCTCGGAGTGGAACTCGACGGAGTATGGCAAGAGGCAGTAACAGGTCCGAGGATTGTGATGTCTTTTATGGCATGGGAACTAGGTCCGGGGCACGTTGGCGAAATCCAATAACATCACGGGTGGCCCCATTCATGTGTTCTTGGCTTCTCGCCACCCAAGATGGAAACGTTTAGATGACATGCAAGGAAGTCGCGTGAACGGCCTACTTGCGTGTTACTCTATTCTCGGTGTATACGGACCTCCTCATCGTTGGTTCGCGGTATTTTAAAGGGTAATGTTGTATTTTACCAAATTGGGTTTTAAGTGGTCGACGGTAAATGATGGCTTTAATATTGGGTTCTTCCCACGTATATTAAAGTTTGAATGGGATGTGTCGTTTCCACGTGTCGGTATTTATTTTCGTCCATTTTTATGGTCGTGAGAATTTTGGGTCTAATGTCGTGTTCATGGCAATATTTAATTATATAGATTTTCATCTATGATTTATGGGTTGTGTAACACGTTCCACCCGTGTTGGGTATTTCAAGTTATAATGTGTCATCCGCAATTTTATAAAATCGGGAGTCCGCTCTCTATTTGCCCTTTTAGCAAGTTTTGGTTTACATTACGTAAGTACGTCTCATATTGAAATCCTTGCCTTTTAAACAGTTTGGTCCGGTCAACAATTAACTCTAGGTCTCTTTCTTATAGAATGCATTGTTATTGATAAACGAGTCGTTTTCATAAATGAACATATCATTTTGAAAGATCATGATTTTATTCGCATTCTTCCTTTCTAAATGATTAAATTATATACGTTTAAAACTCTTGAGCTCACTAGGCGTTAAGCCTAACCTTTTTATTTGTCGGCATGTGCATCAGGTTCCAGTTGGAGATAGTGATTATGCATGGGTATTAAGTCTTTCGCAAGTTGGAGATAGTGACTATGCATGGGTATTAGTGGCACCCGTCCTTCATAGTCCGTATGTATAGATTGTATATGTGTATTGCAGTTGAATCTAAATTTGTGGTCGTAGATGATTCATTTATCGATGTATTTAGAAAATTTTAAATAAGTTGTCATTTCCATATTTGAGAGTGTTACACTAAGGCTGTGTCCTTTTTGAAGAACAATAAATGCATAACAGTGACACTAACACCCAACTCAGATTGAAGAACAATAATTTAGTTAAACATTAAAACTGTTTACATTACTTAAGAAACAAACATCACTATCCAACTAAACAGTCAACACTGTTTTACATCAAATAAAAAAGTAGGAAACAAACATCACTATCCAGGTGAAACAACAAAAAAGCTTCTATCTTTGTCTCTGCTTCTGTATTTCTGGAATGTCGCCTTCAAGCTTGTTCTTTGATTTCAATAGGCGATTTATGATTGCTATAGAACGTAAAGAAATTGGAGGGTCAACCCAACTAAAGAAACCACAATTCTATACCTAATCAAGAAAACAAACCAAAATCAGACCAAATTACCCTAAAATCACAACAAAATAAGACCAAAAATGTGGAACAGGGCGACATACATTTCTCGAACAACAATTGAATCGGCGCCCTGTATTTGTTTCTGTCCACGATGTTCGAGTGATGGTAGGTAAACCGCAGTTGCAGTACACCGTGGGTGGAACAATCGGACGAACCATGGTCGATTGGAGATGCAGAGTGCGAAAGAGAGAGACAGAGAGGATGGAGGTCGATGGGGACGATGATGATTTATGAACGTTGGGGAGCCATTTGATAATGAAGAGGAAATAGAGGGAAAGGGTGAAATGACAAAAATGCCCCTCACGTGAGCTTTACAAGAAAGAGATACTTTCAGACTCATAGTCTTTATGCATTTTTTAGCATCCTTACTGTCCCACTAGCTAATGATCCAAATTTCAAGAATAATAGCGTGATGGAAGAAAATGTTTGTGGAGTGGGAAGTCCCTTATCTTTTATGGTCTTGGGATAGAAATAGATATCCTTTATTTGAGACTATCTTTCAATTTTTAAATCTCATCTCTCCCGCTCTCTCTCTATCTCTCTCTCTCTCTCTCTCGAATTAGAATGGTGAAACTATTATTTATTATGGTTAGAAATGGGAGAGCATGATCAAACACATGCTTGAATTGTGGAAGGTGGACAGGGCGTCCGAAATTGTTAGTCATTTGCATGGTAAAGCTTTCAAACATGCTCTAACACTGGCTTGCAGATATTTGCAGGAGGCTTTCAAGGTTCCTCTAGTCATACAACTAACGGATGATGAAAAATGCATGTGGAAGAACCTTACAGTAGAGGAGAGCAAGAGACTTGCCCGCGAGAATGCGAAAGATATAATTGCTTGCGGATTTGACATCTCAAGGACCTTCATCTTCTCGGATTTTGATTATGTTGGTGGGTAAGTGGTGTGTGGGACATGATGTTTAAAAGTAAGGTTTACTGTTTAGTCTCAAGTCAAGTATTCCGGACCTCCTAAACTTGATATAAGGCCATGGAACTTGCAGAGAACTCAAAAATCTCTTTTAACTTTCTATTTCTATAACAAAATTTTAGGTAGTCAGCATGTGAAAGGATTTGATGTCAAAATATATTGTTTTGGGAATACCCTCTTATGTTATGAAACTAATGTGAACCTTGAGACTGAAAAATATTGAATTTCTCAACTACTTAGAGAAATTTCTGCAATGGGGAAACTATCAGGCTGTTGTAGTACCCTGATACTTTCTAACTAGTGTTCCAGATATATGTTTCTGCCTGTTAAAGGCAAGTTTTGTTTGTTTCTTCATAATGAAATTTTTTATGTCATATATTTAAGTAATAGGTTTGCATAACTTTGGAAATTTATTTTAGATATCGTGTTAGGTGGTGAATTATCAAAAATCAATTTAGTTGGATACTTACAGGCACTAATAAAAGGTTTTCTGTAATAGTTGGCCTTTGGTACTATTTGGGTCTCTTGAACTAGTGGGATATGTGTATTTTGACTTTATAAAAAACAATAACAAGGTTTTCTTGCTTTGAATGCCTTTGTATGTTCTATTGGCTTGTTGTATTCCTCTTATGCCTCTGATGTGAGAAACTCTTGTGCAGTGCCTTCTATGAGAACATGGTAAAGGTTGCAAAATGCGTCACATACAATAAGGCGAGTATTATTAGTGATACAGTTGCTACAATCATTAGTCATTTTTTCTCACGACTGTTCTTAAAATGCTATCTGTTCAAGCCTTTTATTTTAAAGATGGTTCTTTGCTGGACTTAGGCAGGTTGTTGGTATATTTGGTTTTACTGGTGAAGATCATATTGGAAAGATAAGTTTTCCACCTGTCCAGGTTAGTATTTTTCATTCTCTGAAGTCTAATATTTTTTTTCTTGATTGTTGTGCTTCTCATTATCTTTATGATTCTTTAGAAAAATATTGATCATTGTCGCTTTCTCTAAGAAGCTTATCATCTAATACTTTTTTTTAATTTAGCTGTTTTTTTAGACTGGAGTACTGGACATATATGAGTGGTAGATAGTACTGAGGTATTTATTAAACACCAGATGCCTGTGCCTTGCTTTACAACTTATACCTACCAACTTATGATGTTGGTTTAAGAAATTCTAGATTGAAAAATATTCCTTATATGCTGGAGGAGGTTATTGTTTCTTTTTACTGCTTGAAGTTGCATCTTCTAGGTACTACTAAAAGCTGTGGTGGTTTGCTACGTTGATGCACGGCTGTGTTATAGTTTGTTGGAATATTCTATTTTTATTTGTACAAAAATTGAGATGATGAAGTTGTGAACTTATGGTGCCTAGCTATTCTATTGTTTTCTCTTTTACCCATCAATGGTAACATTTTGATCAATGATCTATATTTCCGTTAAGATTTTATACTTTAGAACATCATGTCTCTTGTAGAGATGTTGTGGGACACATAGTTTCAGCCTTTCCTCATAATGTTGTTGTATTTTAGCAAAACTTTCTTTGGAAACTTCAACCTTTTAGAGAAGGTAATAAGTGAAGAACGCCACACATGCTCATAAAAAGAAGAAAAGGTGATTTTAATTGCAAACCACTAGAAAGGTGAAACAAAAATTTGAAGAATGGATTTATAATGGCAGTTGCAAAACCTAATTTTTTCATCTTGTGAGCACTAATATTGCTTCTGTTTGTGATAATTCTTTTACAACTTTTCAGTATTTATACGACAATTTGGAAGAAAATTATGTGGTCAGCTGGTTATATTTAATCCTGTGATTATTTATTTTCTTACAGCAGGATCTTGAAACCTTTTTGTTTGAAACTTCTCTTTTTCTTCCATCTGGTGTCTTTTGTTTCTAAATGTTGCGACTGCAAGTTTTAGGCTATTTCCAGAACAAGTGATTGCTTTGTGAATGTCTTTTAAATCAATAGGCTTGTAAATTCAGTTCGATGTTGGCTAGATGCTTGACTTTGTGAGGAAATGGATGCCGGAGGTTCCATAATTCAATATTGCACTTCTTTTATCTGATCATGTTGGTGGTAGTAAATTCATTTGGATTTAGGAATAGGTTCCACAGTTCAATCGCTTGTATAGACTATTCCACAATAGTCTTCATCATTTAATAAAGTGCTTATATTACTTGTCATGTCATATGATATATTGATGTTGGATTATGTATATATATAAAATGACTTTCGATGTTTCTACGTGTTTGTAGAATATGGTTTGAGGGTTTTGACACACTGTGGTGGTATGAGGTCGTGGTAATAGTTTTGGGAAACAATTTCATGATTTTGTCCATTCTCAAACATGGATATTGTAGGTTGCCTCTAGTTGAGGGGTATGAGAAGTGTTACAAAAAGCGTTAAGTATGCTGAAGAGGAAAGTTGGTTGCTTCCTTTTTTCTAATATTTAGTGGGGGCCTTTCTTTGCACTTCCTCTACTCTAGTGTATGACATGGTACGCTGGTATGAGCTGCTCCAAGAGTCACTGCTATGCTGAAGCAGAGCATGAATTCAAGATTATAGTTTTTTTAGTCTACTATCCCCTTCACTGAACAAGTGGGTCTCTGTAAGTCTAACATGCTCTTGTTGCAGGCTGTTCCATTATTCCCCAGTTCATTTCCACACTTGTTTTCTGGAAAAGATAAACTCCGCTGCTTGATTCCATGTGCTATTGATCAGGTTATTTTTTTGCCGTATCCCTATCTATACTTGTTTCCATTTTCATTTTGTATCTCAGTTCAAAAACCTTACATCTTTTTTGGAAGTATATACTATTTATATGTGGCAAAACACACACACACTCCTCACCAAAGGCGTGGCTTGAGCTCTTGACCTCCAAGGAGGTTGTGATCTACTGGTAACCCTGGTAGGCATTGACGCAATGGAAAAAAATTACGTCTTATTGGATCTTTTAGACTTCAACCTCGTCTTTGATTATAATTTATTGTGGTAGAGGTGATAGCTACTATGCGTAAACACTGTTTATGCTTGCAATGGGAGAAACTAAGGTGTCGTTTGTTTTTTAAGAGGTCTAAAGTCTGAAGTCTTATTTTAGTTACGATTAATAATAGGTGGTGTGTAAAAAAGTCTGAACGATTCAGACTTAAGAGCCATTAAGTGGTTTTAAAAAAAAAAACCTAAGAATACAGTTCTAAAAATTGGTTGAAAAATTGCTTAGGTAACTGGAATTTGTTACAAACACACACACGAGTTTTATGAAATTTGTTGCTTGCTTCATTCTCTTGTATTCTTCTATGTTGTATAAACAAGTCAAATGAGTGTTACGATAATGGTACTAGGTGGCTGAAAACAGTGATGTTCTTCTGTGAACCTAAATATTTTTATGTTCACATCAGATAATTGTGAAGAAACATCATGGTGATCAGTGATTGTCAAAGATTAAGCTCTTTTAAGCATTTTTGTGTAGTGCTGACGTATGTTAAGGCTCATTAAGTGACTTACCAGATGTCACAGCAGCAGAATCAAGGGCGTAGTCTTAGCTTTGCATGGACCATGGTCTTACCTACCTAATTGGTGGTAGATAGAAGAGTCTCAAGAGTTATGCTTTTACTGATGCTTAATTTAGTCGGTAGATAGAAGAACGAAAGGAATAGAAAATAATTTTGCAGATGGAAAATTTTATTATTAACTTCACGTGATCAATTTAACAGTTATATGATAGTTATTTTGAAACTGTGTAGTGTCATATTAAACACTTTCTGTTTTGGTCATTTATCATTTTCATTTTGCAAGTGGTTGCAGTGTCTGAAGATTACTTACTTGACCATTGCCATCATTACAGAGAGTTGATGGGATTGATTTGGGTCCTGGGATTTTGATATTTGTGTCGTTAATGGAGGAGTATAAAAGACATTTGGTTAATTTTCAAGCATTATTCTTACACTGTGTGCCTTGTCAAACATTGCAAAGTTTCATAAGATAGAGGGAGTATATGGAAGATATCTGTGTAAATCTTTACTTAGAATAAACTGACAGTTGTGTTACTGCATTTTAGAGAAACAAAATAACAGTAGTCACAAGTTTCTCTTCTCTCTCCCTCTAAAGGTTCAGTTTCTACTATAGGCTGTTTTAAAAAACCCAGCTTCAGTTTCAGAAATGCATTAAAAGTATCGAAATTAAAAACTATATATTGGTGAGGTAGAAGGAAGTTTACCACATTGTTCTTGGTAAAGGACATTGTTCTATTTCATATGAAAAGCTTAAGCACTCCATGTTCATTCTTTTGTTTCTTCTTGGTCTTGTTTAATATATATCCACGTTTATCATCTCCCCCTCATTTTCTCCCTTCACTTATGTGCTGCTAGTATCTCTCTAATCTAAGTTTGGTTATTGCTCCAGGATCCTAATTTCAGGATGACACGAGATGTTGCTCCTCGGTTGGGTTATAACAAGCCTGCACTGATCGAGTCGTTATTTTTTCCAGCCCTTCAAGTACTTCAATTGTAAAGCCTTTGGTTGCCAAGTCACATGAGTTATCGCTTGTATATGATGAGTACTCTCTTCAGAAGCTAGAGCCTCCCCTTGTTCTTTAAGAGTTTTTTAACCATGGTAATCAATTGCAAGCTGGTTAAGTTATTGTCAGTAGTATGTTATAATCTTAGAATGTTGGTTATTGATGGATCATGTGGTTGTATGAGGTGTTATGTTCAAATTGTACATTGTTGGGGATGCAATTAAGGTTGTACGGCATTTCTCTTTACCTGATGTTAGTAAGCGTGAGCTGTCAAGAAGTGTTGGCGTGTTTCGCTTTCCAAGGGTTTCATCTGCTGCCCAATCGGCCGATGATGTTGATTTGGACCCGTGTATTGCTGGTAAGTTTTTTTTCATCTGGAGTGTCAGGCGTGGTGGGGTAAACAACTTTTTGGAAATGTTACATAAACCTGCTGATTTGTTGTTTTCTTGCAGAGCTTCCTCAAAGAGCCTTACTTGAGCGTCTTGCTAGAGAACTTCGTCGACGACTGGTATTCCACGAGACTCTCTTTTAAAGGAAAATCGTCCTTTTTTTCTTTCAAGATTGAATGGTCCTAATCTATCCTTGGCCATTTATACGTTATTGTTTGGTGTAGGGGCTTCATCTGTTCAACTTGGATATGATTCGTGAGCATGGAACCAGAGATCGGTTTTATGTGATTGACATAAATTATTTTCCTGGTAAATTGAAATCTCAAAACCGGTAGTTTATTTTGTGTGTTTATGGGGATGATTTTTGATTGTGGACGTGGGTTTGCAGGGTATGGTAAAATGCCAGAATACGAGCATACATTTACATATTTCCTTTTGAACTTGGCTAAAAGTAAGTACAAGAAACGGTCTACCAATTTACCATGAAGGACGGACATGTTGATTTGAATAAATGCACCCGGTCACCTAAAAGATGCTGGAAGTGGCTATCTGTGAGTCCATCTAAAGGAAGGAAGGAAAGCATTTAACCTCCCTGCAGTTGGCTGCCGGTGGTGGCCAAGCAAAGCAAAGCATGCACAGAAAGTTGAGAAAGAGAGATTGAATTGGTTTTCTTTGTGTTATGGTTGCACAAGAAAGGAAATGGGGGCTACTACTTTTTTATATGAACGAGAAGGCATACGACCATCCATCCATCCGCGGTTGGTTAGTTTGATTTATGTTAAGCAGTTTACTACTTACATATGGGTTGTAGATATTTGATTTGAATTAGATAGGTGTGTGGGTTGACACCATATATATTTTACATTCTTTGCATGTTCATACTGAAAGATGTTGCTTTTAATTGAACTACTTTGCTTGTGTTGGTCTTTTATCTGCATGGTATTATTGAATTAGGATCTTAAAGAAACCTGATTCGCGTTACCGTTTTGTCAGTTTCTGCCTTTCTGGTACTGTTGTGTTGGGATGCATGATTAATGGTCCATTTTTGGAGAGTTTTCTTTCGGGGCTGTTTGAATGGTTGATAAGAATCTTGAAGAGATTGAATTCATAGTTGCCTTGGCTATTACTATTAGAAGGCTGCTAACTGGTAATTGCTCTTCAATCTTGTGAGTTGCTTAAAATTGGTTCTTGAATTGCTAATCATTGCCATTGCTGGTGAAGAAGATGAAAACTGGAGATGGTCCAATTCATGGATTCTTGAAGTTAAGACTCTTGGACTTGGGGGCATTTAATGGGCTTAATCCATTAAGCCACAAATCTCTCCAAACTACCCTTGGCTTACTTAGGGCCTCTCACATTCACATGAAAAGGAGAACGTTGATCCCAATTGCTTTCTGCTCTGTTCTTCCTATCGTCTTTCAGGCGTTGCTCCCCCTAAACTGAAAAATGAATCAAACATAAGCATGATTGAGGTTTCTTAAGCTTGTAGAAATGATGTGTTGTTTGAGAAGAACAATTTGTATGTTGAACTTGGAAATGCTAATAAGTTGAGGTATTTGTTTGATCCACAATTGGAGAGTAACGACCTGACAATTTATGAAAGGTGGTGGTGTGATTATGAGAAGTTCCCCATGACTTTATGTTGGACGCGATTTCTTGTCCTTTGAAGTTCATGTTTCAAAAATATTGTATATCTACTTTGAGAGTTTTGTATATTATAAAAAAGCAAATAAGGGTAGAAAAATCATTTCTGTCATTCAAACAATTTATTAAAGAAGTAAACAAACAACATTGTTTAATCCTTACATGAATAATATAAAAAAATAACCAAACAACCTTATTGATTGAAGTCCTTTATGATAAATGTCTTCAACTAACCTCTTACATAGGAGGATAATCTAATATTTTATTCTTTAACTTTTCCATTAATAACTGTTGAAAAAAAAATGGTTGAGCCAAACGGCTAGTATATGCGGTATACAACAACAGAAACAATCAAACCAAATACCAAACATAAAAAATATATGAATTTGATGATGAATATACTTTTAACACGAGATTCAAGTTTCTAAATATACACAAAAGCTAGATTGAGCGTATAACAAATACAACATCCAACTTCAACAACCACATATAAAAATAATAGCATACGAAGAAATTTAAACTAAAAGAAGTTAGAAAGAGAAATTTATGAAATCATTTATTATTATAGATGGAATATGATTTTTGTTTCAACTTCCATAAGTTTAAATTAGAGATGTATAAGAGTCATTTAAAATCGATCTTGCAACGGTTGGAACTAGTTATTATGTTCTAATAAGACGTTTCTATATCACTTAACATCGAAATTATTAAGCCTAAACCAAGCATATGCCTAAGCATCTTTTTTCTAAATGCTACTTGGAAAAGCGGTTATATGATAAGAGTCATCACCTTCACATACCTTGTCGGGGGTAAGATTTTTGACCATCAAAATGACATAGTAAGATTGTTGGTAAGTACTTATTGGGAAAAATTCATTTAACGAGTAAAATTCTCGATACTTACCATGCTCATCGAGTTAACTAAATAACCCGATAAAGAATTAGATGGTTATTACTTATTATTATAATCATAACCATTAGAGATGACCCAAAACCGGTTCCCGGCCGGGTGTAGGGCTGAGCATCGGACGGGTCGGGTCGGGTCGGGCCTAAAATTCCGAAACCCGATCGGATATTCAGGTGAGACGAGGACCCCCGAAACCCGACCGAACACAGTTCGGGTAGTTCGGGTTCGGGGTAGTTCGGGTTCGGGTTGGTCGGGCGAAGGATAGCACTCTAGCAGAGCCATTTTTGTTCAAGCTTTGGAACCAAGTCTTGAGTTTGATGCAAATTATGACAACATAAATATACTCAACCCCAAAACAAACGAGATCGAATTCAAGCAGAAAAATAGTCAAAATTTAATTAATATCCAAAAATGAACTTGAAATCATTCATAAATGTGGAATCGATAAACTCACAACCACTAAGAAGTCTAAAACTCAACTGTCACTGTGAACTCAACCACTGAGAAGTCTAAATCATTCATAAATGTGGAATCAAAAACCTAAAACACCAAAATCAAAAACCAAAAGTGAGAGAGGTCTGAGTCTGAGGTGCGCCGGTCGACTGGACTGTGCACCGGTCGAGAAGAGAACGACGAGAAGAGAAGAGTGAGAGAGGTCTGAGTCTGAGGTCGAGAAGAGAACGACGAGAACACCGAGGTCGCTGATTTGGGTCGAGAGTCGAGCGAGAGAGAAGAGACGAGAGGTCGCCGGTCGATTTCTGAATAATGGTTCTGATTTATGAAATTAGGTTTAGGATTTTATATTTATAGTTCGGGTTTTCGGGTCGGGTCGGGTGTGGATTTGGATACCCACCCCGATCCGTTTTATTCGAGAAAAGAGTTTGGATCGGATGGGCGGGTCTCGGGTATTTCGGGTTAGCCAAATGTCGGGTTGGGCGGGCCGGTTCGGGTTTGCACACCCCTAGCCGGGTGAGACCAAGCCCAGATCGATCTCGGTCCAATATATTCTCTTTTAAAATCGCTCACAACGTAATTGGTCCTGGTCCCGATCAAAAACCATATATAAAGCCCAGTCCCCAAATTCTAAATGGGCAAGGTGGGCTGGGCTCTCTTTTCTAGTAAGGGCCCATTAAAGAAAAGCCCCAGGTCTACTCCCATTCCCCTCAACGGCCGGCTCCCATTACGTCTGAACGGCGCCGCTGAACGCCTCTGGTAATTGTTTCTTCCATTCTTGCTACTTAGTTGGTAACTTGGTGTTTTTATGCTTATGCTAATTGCTATATGCTAATCCTTGAAACCTTTCTGAGAATCAAGATAAAAAAAACCTAAAGTTCACCTACTGTCAATTAGTTATGCTATGCTAAATTGATATTTGCTAATTCTTGTTGTGTTTAATTCACCTACTACCAATTTGTTACTTTCTGTTGTTCATGATTTAAGAAACAAGTTTTATACCCTACAAGTTATTATGTAAGTTACTCTCTTCTGTTTTGAAGTGACTACATTCGATGCTATTCTATAGTGGATCTCTACCTTTTCACACTCATAATCTTACCTTTTGATTTAACCACGTTTGTATTTATTTAAGATTTTATTTGATGCATGACTTCATTCTGTGACTCTTTGATGGGAATGGGGAGTTTTTGTTAAAATATAAAAACTCTTACCTTTTTCGTTTGATTTCGTTCTGCATTCGTGATGTAATCAGACTTCCACCTTAATAGAGCAGTAAAGGGATGGAGAAGGAAAACGAGACAAAGGCAGAGCAAGTTGTGAATCCATGGGAACTGGGAAGTATGTAACACCCTCAAATATGGAAATAGCAACTAATTTAAAATTTTTTAAATACACCAATAAATAAATCATCTACCACCACAATTTAATTTTTTAACCTCAATACACACATTCTTTCTATATGAACAGTCTATAATAAAGACGGGTGCTACTAAAACCCAAAAGTATCGCTATCTCCAAACTGCGGAAGACTTCATCAAATGCTTACACTTGCAAACCACTAAGCACATCCCTTCATACGACTGCTAGAACCGAACCCCCTTCTGGAACCTGATGCACATGCCGACAAATAAAAGGTTAGGCTTAACGCCTAGTGAGCTCAAGAGTTTTACATTAGGGATGTAAATATAAAACAATAACTTTAAGAATGTTATTTAAAATCATGACTTCCACAATCCAATACGTTTGATTTGAAAGCAACCAAAAATGAAGTAAATTAAATCTTAAAACAATCTCCTTTCAACGTTCACCCCTTTTTGTGATTAAAATCATAAAACACACACCTCTTTAATTAAAGCCGAAACCCAAAGTGCTCGTAAATATAACTGACCTCATAATGATCAAACACCGAAAACGTAGTTAACTCCATCTTCCCAAAACATCCCAATAACTCGAATGAGTTTCAATAACCAAAACCTTAAAACATAGATAAATACCCATACACCACCGTCTCCGAAAAAATGGATTATAAAACTCCATAACCACACCACACCTATTGGTGACGGGGGAGACACGCTTACATTGTACATGACGGAACACAAAGTAAATCTCATAGTTATGTAGTAATTCAAAACATGTGGGTTACACATAAAACACCCACCGAGCTCAACTACTCCTAGTCTATTGCCCGAAAACATCAAGTCAACCACTCCAGGTATTTCCTTGAGAGTCCCCAAAACCGGGCAACTCGGGCACAATGGCATTACACCTTACTGTCCATGGGACGCTGCCCGACCGTATAGGCCCACACCCTACTTACCATGGAGCCCGATGCCTATCCCGTGCCAAATGGTGAACCAACTTCCCAAACGGGGACAGAGGAACACCGTGCCTATGGATCCATTGCACTAACTAAACCATTACATGACTCAAAACAAATGAATCAAAGCATTCAAAACATGGCATGCTCAACTAAAATGCAGTAAATGCAAATCTTAACCAAATGCTCAACACCGAGCAATTAAAACGGACAAGTGTCCTCAAAACCCAACAAAATCCAAACCGAGCCACAAGCTCAACAAATCCAAAGACTCAACGTCGAAATTCATAAAATGAAATCAAATGTAAATACCCGTATTTATATAAACCCACGCTCCAAAACATACAATTAGCTACAATGTGGTTTAGATTGGGACAATTCATTCTCCAAGTGAGTTTACAACATTTATCTTTTCAAAACGTCCCGTGACACTAGAACCATGCATTTTTCCAAAACACAATTTGAAACACATTTATGCTCAAAATCTACTTCCATAAAATAAATCATTAAAATACCAAAATACATGATTTATTTATCATAATGCCCAAAATCCCAAGGACGTATGTTAAATGAGTTTATAAAGTTAAGCACCTTTAAAATAACCAACTTATCAGCAGTTACAAACTTCACAACAGTTAACCAAACTTATCAACAGTTAACAATTTCGTGTAAGGCATAAAATACAAAACAATCATTTTGGCATGTACACCGTTTTCACAAATCATCTTGAACTCACCTCGCTAGATTTAGGCTAAATCTAGATTTTCCCCCAATTAGAGCTCCTTTGAAGAACACTTGGATTCTCAAGACCAAACTTCCAAAACCTAAATCCATACATATTCAACCACAAATAAACATAATCAACCACAAAGAATCGTTTCCCAAACCATCTACATGAATATCTCCATTACTACCGAAACCCTAACTTCCATAACCGAAAAGAATAGAAGATTACCTTAACCCAAGCTTGAATCCACCAACCAAAACACTTCTAGTTCACCAAAATGGTTACGAAACTCCAATCTATGAAAGGGAGAACAAAGGGTGGATGAAACCCTAGAAAACTTTGGGGAAGAAGATGAATAGGGAGAGATGAGAAGCTTACCACCACAGAATACTCTAGTATACTCCAATAGACCTCCAATATCTTCCTAGATCCTTGAAGAGCTCTCAAAAACGAAACCGTAGCACTTTGAATCACCCAAATCGGAGCTAGGATGAGAAAGATATGAAGAAATGAAGTTTGAGGCTGAAAATCGCGATTTTAACACCCTGATACCTCCAGGCGATTGTGCCAGGCTATAGTGACAATGTCACAATCGCCGGGCACAATCTCTGAGATTGTACCGAGAGTTTTTGGGCTCTGGCGATTGTGACAGGCGATTTTGACAGTGTCACAATCGTCGGGCACTATAGCCGAGTACGTACCGACACTGTTTTGGCCATAACTTCTTCGTTATAGCTCCGTTTTTGCTCCGGAAAGAACCGTTGGACTCGTAATTGAATCCTTCATCCAACTAGACTATAAAATCAAGGATTCAAGCCCAAAATAAAATATCTTATTTTTTTCTTAATATATCGGTTTCGGTATTAACTTGAAATGATATCTTTCGAAGAATCGGGGTGTTACAAAGTATCTGCTAAAGGCACTGGCAAGATTGACTATGACAAACTCATCGACCAATTTGGTTGTCAAAGGCTGGACAAATCCTTTGTTGATAGAGTTTTTCGCCAAACTTCTCGTACTCCTCATATGTTCCTGCGACGCAACGTTTTCTTTGCTCACAGGTATTTTATTGATGACCCATCATAATTGATGGTATTGCAATTTAGTAGAGCTAGGAGATACCCGACTCAAATGTAGTGGTATATATGAAACTGTATCTTTAGTTAAGGCTGGAAGCAGTAGGTTATTCTCATATATGGATTACTGCTAGAGCATTTAACACAATACCTTCAAGATTACTAATTGACAGGGCATCTAATTACTTAAGTTTTGAAAAAGTCCACTTCATAATTCATAGTACTGGAAGTTTAATAGGCTTTAAGTGATGATTGAAAGTAGCTTTACAAGTGGGTTTCAAATTCCAAAATGCAAATATATCTTATATGTTAAAATCACTTCTTTCATTGCTATCTTCCCCTTTCCATCTGTTTCAGTTGCAAAGCCTTTGGTTGCCAAGTCACATGAGCTATCGCTTGCATATGATGAGTACTCTCTTCATAAGCTAGAGCCTCCCCTTGTTCTTCAAGAGTTTGTTAACCATGATAATTAATTGCAAGCTGGTTAAGTTATTATCAGTAGTATGTTATAATCTTAGAATGTTGGTTATTGATGGATCATGTGGTTGTACGAGGTGTTCTGTTCAAAGTGTACATTATTGGGGATGCAATTAAGGTTTTGCGGCGTTTCTCTATACCTGATGTTAGCAAGCGTGAGCTGTCAAGAAGTATTGGCGTGTTTCGCTTTCCAAGGGTTTCATCTGCTGCCCAATCGGCCGATGATGCTGATTTGGACCCGTGTATTGCTGGTAAGTTTTTTTTCATCTGGAGTGTCAAGCGTGGTGGGGTAAACAACTTTTTGGAAATGTTACATAAACCTGTTGATTTGTTGTTTTCTTGCAGAGCTTCCTCCACGAGCCTTACTTGAGCGTCTTGCTAGAGAACTTCGTCGACGACTGGTATTCCACGAGACTCTCTTTTAAAGGAAAATCGTCCTTTTTTCTTTCAAGATTGAATGGTCCTAATCTATCCTTGGCCATTTATACGTTATTGTTTGGTGTAGGGGCTTCATCTGTTCAACTTGGATATGATTTGTGAGCATGGAACCAGAGATCGGTTTTATGTGATTGACATAAGTTATTTTTTTGGTAAATTGAAATCTCAAAACCGGTAGTTTATTTTGTGTGTTTATGGGGATGATTTTTTATTGTGGACGTGGGTTTGCAGGGTATGGTAAAATGCCAGAATACGAGTATATATTTACAAACTTCCTTTTGAACTTGGCTAAAAGTAAGTACAAGAAACGGTCTACCAATTTACCATGAAGGACGGACATGTTGATTTGAATAACTGCACCCGGTCACCTAAAAGATGCTAGAAGCGGCTATCTGTGAGTCCTTCTAAAGGAAGGAAGGAAGGCAGTTAACCTCCCTGCAGTTGGCTGCCGGTGGTGGCCAAGCAAAGCAAAGCATGCACAGAAAGTTGAGAAAGAGAGATTTAATTGGTTTTCTTTGTGTTATGGTTGCACAAGAAAGGAAATGGGGGGCTACTACTTTTTTAGATGAACGAGAAGGCATGCGACCATCCATCCATCCGTGGTTGGTTAGTCTGATTTATGTTAAGCAGTTTACTACTTACATATATGGGTTGTAGATATTAGGTAGGTGTGTGGGTTGACAGACACCATATATATTTTACATTTTTTGATACTGAAAGATGTTGCTTTTAATTTGAACTAATTTGCTTGTGTTTTGTCTTTTATCTGTTGCATGGTATTGTTGGATTAGGATCTGAATAGTCCGTTTCTGGCTCATGGTATTGTTGGATTAGGATCTTAATGGTCCGTTTCTGGCTTTCTAGTAGTATTGTGTTAGTTAGTTAGTTAGTTAGGATGCATGCATGCATGATTAATGGTCCATCTTTGGAGGATTTTTCTGCTTAAAAATAGCAACTGCATATAAAATCCTAACATTGAGCAAAGTTGGTTCTTGAATAGCTAATCATTGCCATTGGCGGTGAAGATGAAAACCATACTAGATTCATGGATTCTTGGAGATAGAATCTTGGACTTTTGTTGTTGATTTATTTAATGGTTACATGGTTTAATCAGTCACCCTGCCATACACGTCTTTTTGTGACTTATTCATTAAGGTGATGATTTATTTAATCCCTTAAGCCACAACTCTCCGCAAACTACCCTTGGCTTACTCCTCTCACATTCACATGAAGAAGGAAAACGTCGTCGATCCAATTTCTCTCTACTTGGTTCTTCCTCTCCCTCCCTCCCTCCTCTATGTGTCGTTTATTAAAAAAAGAAGAAATAAACCGAAAAATGAATAATACATGTGCTAGGTATAAGGGGTTTCTTAAGCTTGTAGAAATGATGATGGGTTCACCAATTTGTATGTTGAACTTGGAAATGCTAATAAGTTGAGGTATTTGTTTGATCAACTTCATGGATTGGAGAGTGACGACCTCCTATTGTTGGTAACGCAAACATAAAAGACGTTAAAATAAATGTCTATGAAAGGTGTTGTATATCGATTGATATTTTGTATTTGTGATTATGACCATGATTCTGTGGATTACCTTTATGTTGTTCCTCACCTTTAAAGTTCATGTTTCAAGAATATTGTATATCCACTTTGAGGTGGCATAAGCTTGATTAAACAAAGAGTCTTGTATATAAAAAATAGAGTGAATTACATAAATGATCCCTCGTGAATGCCTGGATTTCACGTTTCGTCCCTCCAGTTCTGAAAGTACATTGGTGGTCCCTAAAAGCGAGATATGGTGCCCAAACTCGTCCCTGGCGCTAACGCCGTCCACTAAGCTGCCGTTAGAGGCAACATGTGCCCCTCACGTGAGGGGCATTTTTGTCATTTCACCCTTTCCCTCTATTTCCTTTTTTTATTTATGTTTTATTCCCAAACGACGTTTCATCCTCTATTTCCTTCATCACCTTCACTTGATTCCACTCAACATCATCCTCACCTGCACTCGATTTCACTTACGACTAAATGCAATGGGACGAACTCCATGGCAAATACGAAGTAGCTCAGATGATACTGATTATCCAGAGATATATGGTATGTAGAATCTCAGTTATGAATCTTTTCATCATTGATTACACATTTTAGCTAGGTTTTTGATTAAATGGCTCTTACTGTAAATTTCAGGTATTTATAATACCCTAATCACGTTGAAGATACATCATGGAGGTGTGTTCACAAAGTAACCTGGAAGGCTATACGTGAGTGGTAAAATAAACTTTGTAGACTTAGTTGATACTGATGAATTCTCTGTACATGAGCTAAGTGCAATGCTTGCTGACATGGGTTACAAAGACCCTGTGCCTATGTATTATCACTTTAAAGTTCCAGATATGGATTTAGATTATGGTCTAAGGCCTTTAGGGAATGATGATGATGTGTTGCACTTTTTTAAATATTTTCCAAAACATAAGCTTGCTGATGTATTTATTGAACATTGGAGGACAAACCTTAGAACATATTTTACCTCACCTAATGCTGCAAAAGTTGTAATAGAGGAGCTTGATGAGGATGTGTCACCTGAACTCAATAGGAGACCAAAGAAGTCTGTCCATGGGGATGGTAGTTCTTGTAAGAAAAAATTGTTTCTTGGTTGGGTTAATGAAGAGCATGTTGATGAGACTCACACAATAGGGGGTGCAGGGGAAACTGTAGTAGAAAATGAATGTTTGGGGGTTAATACTGATGAAACTAACATAACAAGGGAATCTGTGGATAGGAGTGAAGTAGGTGGTCAAGAAGGAGTAAATATGGATAAAAGTCAGGTAGATGGTCAGGGTGGATTAGATTTTGACCTTAATGACATAGACTTAAATGATTTGGACATATTTAATGACTTTACTCCTTTTGATGATGGAAACAATGATATTGGTAATGAAATCAACATGGGTCAACAACCTGGAGTAAATGTGGGTCAACCTGAGTGTGATGAAGGTGGAGTAGATGAAGATATTGCCTTGAGTGAGGGACATAAATCTGATGAAGATATTGCCTTGAGTGAGGGACATGAATTTGATGAAGACATTTCTTTGGGTGAGGAAGTTGGAGTAGATGATATAGAAGTTTACATGTCAGAATTTAAGAATAACATTGACATAGATGCAGAGTGGATAGGAGTGACAAAAGATGATAGTCCATTGCGGGATGATGACCAAGCATTTGCAGCAGACCTTGAAGACTTTGACAGTCCACTGCGGGAAGATGATTGTGAGGTTGATACGAAAACAGGCTTGAGAAAGTTAAGGGAAAAAGCACCAAGAGAAGGAAGTGAGTCTCACAATGGGTTTTATATTGGGCAACGTTTTGGCACAAAACAGGGGATTAAAAAGGCACTTCAGCTCCATTCCATTGACACAAGAAGACAAATTAGCATTGTAAAAAATGACAGCAAAAGGATTAGGGCAGTGTGTAAGGGGATAATACCATCACTACCTGAAGACAAAGGACATGATAGCAAAGTCAAAGAAGTCAAGGCAAGTGGGAAGGGATGTCCATGGGTCCTACACATATCCAAAGGCAAGCATGATGACACGTGTATGGTCAAGACTTGTGTGGATACACATAAATACCTGCAGTCTTGAACAATTAAAGCTTGTACTGCCTCTTTCCTCTCCCAACAGATCATTGACCAATTGGTGCATAACCCAAAAATACCAAGTGCAACCCTGAAACAATCCATGGAGCAAAAGTATGAAGTGAAGATCTCCCACATGAAGTCTTTTAGAGCTAAATCCATGTCTCTTAACCAGCTTAGAGGTGATTATGTGGGTCAATACAGTGTTCTAAGGGACTACATATGTGAGATTCAAAGAACAAACCCTGATACCACTGTGAAGTTGGAGGTAGAGCTTGAGCCTAATCCTAATGAACCTACAAGAAAGTTTAAGAGGATCTACATCTGCCTAGGGGCATTAAATAAGGGGTTCAAGGCAGGGTTAAGGGATCTGTTAGGGTTAGATGGAACTTTCATGAAAGGACCATTTCCTAGGCAATTACTCACTGTAGTTAGGCTTGATGGTAACAATGGAATTTATCCACTGGCTTATGCCATTGTTGAGGCTGAAATAACAAGTTCCTGTAGTTGGTTTCTAGAATACCTCAGAGATGACTTGGATTTGTGTCCTAATGCTAACTTCACATTTATCTCAGACAGGCAGAAAGTATGTACCTTTACATTTTGTTTGTTACTTACCCATAATGGAATATGTTACTAATTTTGGTATGAACTAATTGCAGGGTATCCTTCCAGCAATTACAAAGGGTTTTCCATGTGCTGAGCATAGGTACTGTCTTAGACATATCAGTGAGAACATGAAGCTTCAATGGAAGGGAAAGGTTTTTAAAGATCAACTTTGGAAGTGTGCCACAGCTACTACTAAACCAGAGTTTGAACAAGCAATGGCAGATATGAAGAATTTGAGGACAGATGTACATAATTGGTTAAGGCAAATCCCTCCAGAACATTGGAGCAGAGCTCATTTCACAGGTACATCCTTAAACTGTTGTGCAAGTAACATGAGAATCATTTTTGTTCTAATGTGGATGCATATATGTTTACAGGTAGGTGTCATAGTGATGTTCTCCTAAACAATATGTGTGAGGTATTCAACAAGCAATTGGTGGATGGGAGGGACAAACCCATCATCACAACCTTAGAGTTCATCAGGCAATATATGTTGAAAAGGATGGCTAAAGTTCAAAAGTTGATAAATGCAGCTGATGGACCCCTTACACCAACAGCCACAAAGTTGTTGAATTCAATCAAGCAAGAAGCCTCAAAGTATACAGTGATATGGAATGGGGATGAGATGTATGATGTGAGTTGTCCAGGTTATGACCAATGCATTGTTGACTTTCAAAACAGGTATTGTTCTTGTAGAATGTAGGAACTGAATGGCCTTCCATGTAAGCATTTTGTTGTTGTGCTTTGGAATATGGAAAGCAATGGACTTGAATATGTAGCACCTGAAGAATTGGTCAACAAGACCTATTGGTTGGATACATGGAGGAGTATGTACAACTTCAAGCTTAAACCAATCAATGGAAGAATGATGTGGCCTAAATCTGAGTGTCCCACAACACTTACTCCACCAATTCATCATGCTCAGATAGGGAGGCCAAAAAAGAAGAGAAAGAAGACTGTGGAAGAGTTGAGCCAAGCTTCCAACAAGGTACCAAGGACTGGGATGAGAAGCAGGTGTACCAAATGCAAGCTCCAAGGCCACAATGCAAGGACATGTAAGAGCCAGGCTAGTGGAAGTCAAGCTTAGGTCGTTTAACTATGGAAAAACTTTGTAAAGCTCTGTGTAATGTTGTTTATTTTGGGAAACTTGTACCACTTTTTGTCCATATGGTGAATTTGTAGATGCATGTTATGTAATGGACAACGTGGGCTTTAGTGCCCTTTTTGGTGATATTTGGTATGAAATGGTTTGCCTATTTGTTACTGAGTTACATTAATTTTGGTTGAATTTTCTTCACTAATTTGTTTTATAGTACTCTTTGTTTTATGTGGAATTATGACTATTTTGTAATTGGATTTGTATCTAAGTGTAACACCCGGTTTTTTGTAAAGCAAGTTCCGTCCTTCGTTGGTAATCGCTCCGCCTCCCGCCTATCTTTTTGGGTGGAAAATGTTGTGCTTTCGAACCTTGAGTCGACCCATGTGAGAATCACGAGTTTTCGTCCATTTTAGGCTTCGGTACAGGTGGCGCGATAGTGATTCGCGATAGTGACAAGTGTCACTGTCGCATGGCACAATCGCGGAGGATCACGAAACTCGCGGTACAAACCGCGCGATAGTGACTCGTGATAGTGACATTGTCACTATCGTGTGGCAGGGTCGCGCGCGATGTCTGGTCGTCTAAATGTCTGAATTTTCAACCATTTCTCTCATTTTCATCTTTTATCTCCTTCCCTTTTCTCTCCCAAAACCCAACACCGAACCCTAACCTATTTTGGGGGCTTTTCCTCCCCAAACCTCATGATTCTTCTCCATCTGGCTAGTTGGGATCTTGAACCACAAAACCTCCGTCTTCATCTTCCTCATCAAGTTCGTCGTTGGGAGCTCGGGTTGAAAAGTTGGATTGGGTGTCCTCGGAAAATCTCGTCATCTATTTTGGGTAAGCTTCCTTGATTTAATGTTATAGATGCTTCTTTGATGTTTCCCTAGTGGTTGGTATATCAATTTCGGGTTTGGTGGTTTTGGAGAAAACTAGGTCAAATTTGGGTTTGGATCAAAATGGAGATTTTGATGTATAATGTTTGGGAAATGTTTCTATTTGGTTAAATATGGGTATTTATGGTTGGAATGTATGGATCTAGGTTTTGGAAGTTTTCGGTTTGAGGATTCAAGTGCCTTTCAAAGGAGCTCAGATTGGGTGAATCTAGATTTAGCCTAAATTTAGCAAGGTGAGTTCAAGACGATTTATGAAAACGGTGTACATGCCAAAATGTTTATTTTAAAGTGTTTTATGTTTTACATCAAATATCTTAACTACTGATCACCTGATAAGTTTTGGTTATTTTGAAATGTTTAGCTTTATAAACATGGTGAAACACCACTTTGGAATCTTTGAAGGTTTTGGTAAATAAAATTATGTTGAAATGTTTCTTGAGGATTTTGCATATATAATTGGAGTCATTTGACGTAAGTGTCATTTTGTGCATTTAATCTTATAAATCTTTTTGGAAAATGTATATTATCGTGACTTGAGGCATGTTGGAAATATAAGGTTAAAGAGTCTTTTTGGGAAATGGTTTGCCTCGACCAATGTTGGGTTTGAGTTAATTATACTTTTGGGCCGTTGTGTCTTCGACAGTCGGTTAAACGTGTTTTTAATGTTACAAAGGCTTTCGTTGGTGAATTACGTAAATTGTTGGGCCTTTGGCCCGGGTTTGACTAAAATGGGTCGTATGGACATTTGTCCGGATTTATAACCATCGTGGGTTTTTAAGTATGATGACGATTGATTCGTGTCATTGGTGAATTACATGTTTTGGGTGCTTTGGTCATTCAATTGGAGTCATGTAATGTTAGGCAGCGTTGTAATGGTTCCACAGGCGCGTAAGTCTGTCTGTTTTGTAAGGCCTGAGGTTTTGGGTTACATTTAGTGACCGCTTGGGTTTGCTAGCGAGTAGGCAATATGCGGCTCGAGCCGCAGAGTTGAAACTCGTCTAGATTGGATAGGCGCACGTGCTCATAAAACCTCGAAGTGGAACTTGACGGAGTATGGCAAGAGGCAGTAACAGGTCCGAGGATTGTGATGTCTTTTATGTCATGGGAACTAGGTCCGGGGCACGTTGGCGAAATCCAATAACATCACGGGTGGCCCCATTCACGTGTTCTCGCCACCCAAGATGGAAACGTTTAGATGACATGCAAGGAAGTCGCGTGAACGGCCTACTTGCGTGTTACTCTATTCTCGGTGTATACGGACCTCCTCATCGTTGGTTCGCGGTATTTTAAAGGGTAATGTTGTATTTTACCAAATTGGGTTTTAAGTGGTCGACGGTAAATGATGGCTTTAATATTGGGTTCTTCCCACGTATATTAAAGTTTGAATGGGATGTGTCGTTTCCACGTGTCGGTATTTATTTTCGTCCATTTTTATGGTCGTGAGAATTTTGGGTCTAATGCCGTGTTCATGGTAATATTTAATTATATAGATTTTCATCTATGATTTATGGGTTGTGTAACACGTTCCACCCGTGTTGGGTATTTCAAGTTATAATGTGTCATCCGCAATTTTATAAAATCGGGAGTCCGCTCTCTATTTGCCCTTTTAGCAAGTTTTGGTTGACATTACGTAAGTACGTCTCATATTGAAATCCTTGCCTTTTAAACAGTTTGGTCCGGTCAACAATTAACTCGAGGTCTCTTTCTTATAGAATGCATTGTTATTGATAAACGAGTCGTTTTCATAAGTGAACATATCATTTTGAAAGATCATGATTTTATTCGCATTCTTCCTTTCTAAATGATTAAATTATATACGTTGAAAACTCTTGAGCTCACTAGGCGTTAAGCCTAACCTTTTTATTTGTCGGCATGTGCATCAGGTTCCAGTTGGAGATAGTGATTATGCATGGGTATTAAGTCTTTCGCAAGTCGGAGATAGTGACTATGCATGGGTATTAGTGGCACCCGTCCTTCATAGTCCGTATGTATAGATTGTATATGTGTATTGCAGTTGAATCTAAATTTGTGGTCGTAGATGATTCATTTATCGATGTATTTAGAAAATTTTAAATAAGTTGTCATTTCCATATTTGAGGGTGTTACACTAAGGCTGTGTCCTTTTTGAAGAACAATAAATGCATAACAGTGACACTAACACCCAACTCAGATTGAAGAACAATAATTTAGTTAAACATTAAACTGTTTACATTACTTAAGAAACAAACATCACTATCCAACTAAACAGTCAACACTGTTTTACATCAAATAAAAAAGTAGGAAACAAACATCACTATCCAGGTGAAACAACAAAAAAGCTTCCATCTTTGTCTCTGCTTCTGTATTTCTTGAATGTCACATTCAAGCTTGTTCTTTGATTTCAATAGGCGATTAATGATTGCCATAGAACGTGAAGAAATTGGAGGGTCAACTGATAATTGCGTTATCTGACGGGTTTTCACCCTCCGAATCATAAGTTTACGGTTCGTCTTGAAGCAATAATTGGTATTTCGGACTAATATTTTGAGCAAGTGTTGTGCAGACATACAAGATATCAAGTGGAAGAAAAAAGGGCTTATTTATACTCCACTTTGATGTTCCGGTTGAAGACGGTATCGAACCAAGTGAACGGGCGAAAAAAATCGACAAATTAGGCCTTGGCTAAAGTGCCTGGCGAAAGTGACAAGTGTCACTCTCGCTGGCACTTTCGCGCAGAATGTACCGCGAGCAATGGAGTCTTGGCTAAAGTGCCTGGAGAGATTGACACTTGTCACTCTCGCGTGTCACTCTCGCGGTCGTGGTCTGAGGGTATAAAAAGCTGCAGAAACTTAAAGTTTAGGGTTATCTCGGGATTGTTGGAGGCTAGACCCTAGGGGAGCTATTCTAAATCGTTTTCAGAGCTGAAAGAAGACATTGCACTGATTGGGAAGGTGGAAACAACTTTTGGTGCTCAAAATTGGTAGTGTGTATCAATCATTGAGGGAGTTTTGTCATTCTACTTGTATTTTGTTGAGAAACAATGTGTTTGGGTGTTGTCATCTTCTTATCCATGGTTGTATTTGCTACTAGTAACATGAACTAAACCTTTTGAGGTTGGGGGAAGGATGGATTTTGGTTTTATACCGTTAGATATATGATTATTGCATTTATTGAGTTAATACACTTGTTGGTTGAAGTTGTCTATCTTGTTCTTATTGTTTATGAGATTGGCCATCTTATTCATCTTCTTGGTTGTATTTCTTCTTGAGAAATTGGTTTTATAACTTGATAAAAGTTAGACAAACCTAGGGTGAGATATTGGATAGAGATATACCAAGTAAACCCTAGTTTGTGTTTGTGATTCTTTTGCTTAATGAGTTGAATGTTTATGTGTATTGGTTGAGAGACTTCAATATATATTGCATGATACATTCTTGCTATTGCTCGAGAGAGAGTAGTGAGTGTTTTTGGAATTGCTAAATTTAACCTTGTGTATTGATTTGTTGAATGCATGTTATTTATTTGTTGGTGGAATCCAAATGAAATCCGACCCCTAGCCTTTCCCTAATCATATAAGTATTCTCTTGTGGTGTTTGAAATATTGTTTGAATAGTCTTTCCGTGCTTGTTTCCATTGTCTCTTGATAAGTAGTTAATTAATCATTCTCAAACCAATTTTATCAGCAGTTCAGTTAGTAGTTGTGATAGCCTTTGTGGTACTTAAACTCGTAGTTCCTTGGATCGATACTCGTACTTAGTACGTATTACTTGATTGACACCGTATACTTGCGGTAGATTTGGAGGGTTGCATAAACCGTCTATCAAGTTTTTGGCGCCGTTGCCGGGGAACTATTGTAGTGTAATATCACTACCGGTTATAGCGCTGCTAGATTGGACATTATTCTTTAATTCCATTATTTTTACTTACTATTCTTTGGGTTTGTTTCAGGCACTCACTCTAGTGCATGCCAAGGAGACGCAACCGAGGAAGAGTGATATTGCCCTTGGATCCGGAAATCGAACGCACACTTCGATTAAGGAGAAGAGAGCTAGAGCAAGAACAACCGATGGCGAACAATCAATCTTTAAGAGATTTCTCGTGTCCCACTTATGATGGCTCACAACAGGGCATTCAGGCTCCTGATGTGGATGCTAACAACTTCGAAATCAAGTCGGCCATCATAAGCATGATAAAGCAAGAACAGTTTGGGGGGCTACCTCATGAAGATCCGGCTGGTCATCTTGAGAGATACAGTGAGATTCTCAACACTTTCAAGATGAACGGGGTCCCACCGGAGGCCATTCGTCTTAGACTCTTCACATTTTCCTTGTGTGATCGGGCCAAGTCGTGGCAAAGAAGTATCCCCGCCGGACAAATCACTACATGGGACCAACTTGTGAAGGCCTTTCTGTCAAAGTTTTTCCCTCCCGTTCGTACTGCAAGATTGCGATCAGAAATTACGCAGTTTAAGCAATTGGACCAAGAATCACTCTATGATGCTTGGGAAAGATACAGGGAATTGCTCAGAAAGTGCCCCCACCATGGTCTTCAACCATGGCTGATCATCGAAATGTTCTACAATGCCCTCCTCCCGAACTTTAAAGCCACTGTTGATTCTGCAGCGGGAGGATCTCTCATGTCAAAGTCTTATGATGACGCTTATGCTTTGATATGCGAAATGGCCGACAACAACTATCAATGGCATTCCGAAAGGAGTGGCCAACTAAGAAGGCCAATTGGATCTAGCTCACAAGATTCATCAGAGATCTCTTCTTTGAAAGCCCAAATCTCCGGGCTAACGAATCAACTAAGGAACATGGCGGTGAAGGCGGTTGGCAATGTAACTTGTCAATTATGTGGAGATTCTCACTCTACCGAAGAGTGCCGGATTGTGACTTCTTTGGATGCAAATGATGTTGAGCAAGTGAACTACATGCAAAACCAACCCAACCGACAACCCAACAACCCTTTCGCAAATACATATAATCCGGGTTGGAGGAATCACCCTAACTTCTCTTGGTCAAATCAACAAAACCAAGGGGATCAATCTAGGGGTGATATGGGTCGGTCACAACAACATCAAAATCAATCACAACAACCCCAAGCCCAACATCAATTTTCTTCTTCATCCCGGAATTTCAAACCCCCCGGTTTCCATCATCAAGGAAACCAAAACATGAGAAACGATGGGGAGGGATCTTCAAGCGGAAAGAAATCGGAGTTGGAGGAGATGATGAAGAAATATTTATCAAAGATGGATACGGTGATCGGTGAACAAGGTGCAACTATCAAGGCGGTCATACAAGGTAATGAGCAAAATGCGGCCACAATTAAAGCGGTTGTACAAAGCAATGAACAAAATACCATTGCCATTCGGAATCTCGAAAGGAAATTTGGTCAATTCGCGGATGCACACTCTTTAAGGAACCATGGAAATTTGCCTAGTCAAACCGAGCCAAATCCACGAGAACATTGCAAGGTTGTTACCCTCAGAAGTGGGAAGCCGTTGATTAAGGATCCAACTAGAGATGACATGGATTCCGAGGAGAAAGAAGCGCCAATCACTCAAGAGCTGGAACTTATGGAAGTTGAGGTTGAAGATGTTGTAGAAACACCCAAGAAGGCACAAGAGGCACCGTCGTCATCCAAACCAATTGTGAAAGCATACAAACCATCAATACCATTTCTCAAGCGACTTAAGGAATACAAGGACCAACAGCAATTCGCTAAATTCTTGGAGGTCTTTAAGAAGTTACAAATCAATATTCCTTTCGCGGATGCATTAGCTCAAATGCCCTCTTATGCAAAGTTCTTGAAGGACATTCTGTCCAACAAGAGGAAGATTGAAGAGCATGCCACCGTCGCACTCACGGAAGAATGTAGTGCCATCATCCAAAACAAGCTTCCACCCAAGCTTAAGGATCCAGGGAGTTTTACTATTCCTATTCATATTGGTGATTTTGAGTTTGGTAAAGCTTTATGTTATTTAGGTGCAAGTATTAATCTTATGCCTTTATCTATTTTCAGGAAGCTTGGTCTTGGCAAAATCAAGTCGACACGGGTCACATTGCAATTGGCGGACCGTTCCATAAAACACCCACATGGAATCATTGAAGATGTCCTAACCAAAGTCGGGAAATTCTACTTCCCCGTTGACTTTGTTGTTTTGGACATGGAAGAGGACGTCGATGTACCTCTAATTCTTGGAAGGCCCTTCTTAGCAACCGGAGGCGCATTGATTGACGTCCAAGGTGGAAAATTAACCTTGTGGGTGGGAGATGAAGAGGCCGTTTTCAATGTATTCAATTGTACCCGAAGCAAAAATGATGTGACCGCTTGTTTTAGCGTGGACATTGTTGACCGAGTGGTACAAGAGGCATTCGAAAGAAAAGCGACTGATGACGAGATGGTAAATGTGTTAGTGAATGGTTGTTATGTAAGAGAAAGCGATGAAGATGAGGGTGTAGAATGCATGATGCAATTGGAAGCCTCACCTTTCCGAAGATTCTCAAGGCACCAACAGTTTGAGGAGTTGGGACCTAAAAATGTCAAACCCCAAACGTCGGCGGAAGTGCCTCCGCAACTAGAGCTCAATCCACTACCGTCTCATTTAGAGTACGCTTACTTAGGGGTAAATTCTACATTGTCTGTGATAATTTCATCACAACTAAGTAAGTTGGAAAAAGAAAAGTTGCTTCGAGTTTTAAGGGAGCACCAATCCGCCATCGGGTGGACAATTGCCGACTTGAAGGGGTTGAGCCCTTCCTTTTGCATGCATCGGATCAAGATGGAGGATTGATATAGACCATCCGTTGAGCACCAACGAAAATTGAACCCGAATATGAAAGAGGTGGTGAGGAAGGAGGTGATGAAGCTTCTTGATGCGGGGATTATATACTCAATTTCTGATAGTCCTTGGACTAGCCCCGTTCAAGTAGTCCCAAAGAAAGGTGGGGTAACTGTGATAAAGAATGAGAAGAATGAATTGATCCCAACAAGAACGGTTACCGGTTGGAGGGTTTGCATTGACTATCGCAAACTCAACAACGCCACAAGAAAAGATCACTTCCCCTTGTCGTTTATTGACCAAATGTTGGAGAGATTGGCCGGGAACGCTTATTATTGCTTTCTTGATGGGTATTCGGGTTATAACCAAATCCCGATTGCCCCTGAAGATCAAGAAAAGACGACGTTTACATGCCCATACGGTACTTTTGCCTATCGGCGTATGCCCTTCGGATTATGCAACGCACCCGCCACATTTCAACGTTGCATGATGGCTATCTTCTCCGACATGATAGAAAAGACGATGGAGATATTCATGGATGACTTCTCTATTTTTGGGGACTCTTACGACGCTTGTCTAGAAAATCTCAAGATGGTCCTCAAGAGATGTCAAGACACCGACTTGGTCTTGAATTGGGAGAAATGTCACTTCATGGTGACGGAAGGAATTGTATTGGGCCACAAAGTGTCCGCCATGGGTATCGAAGTCGATAAGGCAAAGATTGAAGTGATTGATAAACTTCCATATCCAACTTCTGTAAAAGGGATTCGTAGCTTCTTGGGTCATGCGGGGTTCTATCGTCGTTTCATCAAAGATTTTTCTAAGATTGCCAAGCCCCTCTCCGAGTTACTCTTCAAGGATGCAAAGTTTGAGTTCACGGAAAGCTGTGAAGTAGCCTACGATAGGCTCAAGAAAGAACTCACATCCGCACCAATTCTCACCGCACCGGATTGGACCTTACCCTTCGAAGTCATGTGTAATGCTAGTGACTTAGCCGTGGGGGCTGTTTTGGGTCAACGAAAAGACTAGAAACTCCATGCAATATACTATGCTAGCAAAACCTTGGACGCGACACAAGTCAATTATGCCACCACTGAAAAGGAATTGCTAGCCGTAGTGTTTGCATGTGAAAATTTTAGATCATATCTTATTGGGTCTAAAATCATTATTTACACTGATCATTCCACTTTAAAATATCTTATGTCAAAGAAAGATGCAAAACCAAGATTAATCCGTTGGATTTTACTTTTGCAGGAATTTGACATCGAGATAGTGGACAAGAAGGGGACGGAGAATCTTATCTCGGATCATTTGTCAAGGTTGGAGGGATTGGAGAGAGAAGACGTGGTTCCTATAAATGAATACTTTCCAGATGAGCGTCTGTATGCCATTGGGGTATCCGACCCATGGTATGCAGACGTGGTAAACTTTTTGGCAAGTGGTGTGGTTCCTCATGGCCTAAGCTCACATCAAAGTCACAAATTCTTTGCCGATGTGAAGCACTATTTTTGGGAGGAGCCATACCTATACAAGCATTGCGGAGATGGTATGATTAGACGTTGTGTGCCAGACGAAGAAAAACTTAGTGTGCTTAAGCATTGTCACTCTCTCGAGTGTGGCGATCACTTTAGCACCGATCGCACCGCGTCTAAAATCTTACAATCCGGATTCTATTGGCCCTCTTTGTTCAAAGATGCCCAGAATTTCATTGCTTCGTGTGATAGATGTCAACGAGTCGGGAATATCTCCAAAAGAAACGAAATGCCCATGAAAATCTTCATGGAAGTGGAGATATTTGACGTTTGGGGAATAGACTTCATGGGTCCATTTCCGCCGTCTTATAAAAACGAATATATTCTAGTGGCGGTGGACTATGTATCTAAGTGGGTCGAAGCAATTGCGTCCCCACGAAACGACTCCAAGGTTGTTATCAACTTTTTGCGTAAGCATATCTTTTCACGGTTTGGCGTTCCGCGTGCATTGGTGAGTGACGATGGAAGTCACTTTTGCAACCGATACTTGGATGTCATACTTAAAAAGTATTCTGTCACTCACCGGGTCACCACACCCTATCATCCTCAAGCCAATGGGCTGGCCGAAGTATCTAACCGAGAGCTTAAGCAGATTTTGGAAAAGACGGTTAGTGCATCTAGAAAGGATTGGTCGGCAAAGCTTGATGACGCACTATGGGCATACCGTACAGCATTCAAAACGCCCATAGGTATGTCGCCATACCGATTAGTCTTTGGCAAATCATGTCACTTACCGGTGGAACTGGAGCACCGCGCATATTGGGCAATCAAGACCCTTAATTTTGAGTTAGATGCAGCGGGGAAGAAGCGAACTTTGTAACTTAATGAGCTTGACGAAATTCGTCTAGATGCGTACGAAAGTGCACGCATCTACAAGGAGCGGACAAAACGTTTTCATGACAAATTCATCATGAACCAAACGTTTCATGAAGGTCAAAAAGTGCTTTTGTTCAACTCTCGTCTTCGGTTATTTCCCGGTAAGCTGAAATCACGATGGTCCGGTCCGTTCGTTGTGGTTAAAGTCCATTCATACGGGGCCATCGAGCTAAAGGGTGATGATGGGAGATTTTCAAAGTAAATGGCCAAAGGTTAAAGCCATATCTGGAAGACGAACCAATGCAAAGCAAGGACTCTGTCTTGCTCTCTACACCAACTTGAAGATCGTCAAGGTCGTGCCACGACCCTAAATAAGGCGCTAGGTGGGAGGCAACCCACCAAGGTTAGTTTTATTTTTGTCCATAATAGCGTTTTTGAGTTTGGCAATGTGTTTTCCCATGAAAACCAACCAAAATACCCCATTTTTGGTCGCAAGTATTAGTGAAAGCAAGTGTGGCACACCCTTAGTAAATATTGTTCTCGGTACCATATCAGCTAAAGTGCCAGCGAAAGTGACATTTTGTCACTTTCGCCGTGTCAAAATCGCCCAAGCAACAATGTGCTCACGGTGCACTTCTAGCGAAAATGCCAAGCGAATGTGACATTTGTCACTTTCGCCAAGTCAAGCTCGCCGAGGCCCTCACGATCGAACCATTCAAGTCTCGGTACATGTTACGCGGATATGCCACGCGAAAGTGACAATTTGTCACTTTCGCTTTGTCAAGCTCGCCGAGACTCTCAAGGCTCAAATTTTTTGCTCGCGGTACAACTTCCGCGGAAGTGCCCCGCGAAAGTGACAAAGGCACATCCGCCTGTCACTTTCGCCAACGGGTTTCCAGGGTTTTAAACCCTTTTTGGTCGATTTATCACACACGCACACATAGCAGAGGCGATTTGGCACTGTAGATTGGACCAATTTTTGGCGATTTTTGACCTCTCCCCTCTCATTTCTTCGATTCCTTCCATTTTCTTGTTGCTCCTTTGTGTAAATCCACCTCTCAAGTAAGTAATCTTTCTCTTTCTCACTCTATCTCACCTACATTGTTGAAATTGCAAGGTTAGGTCACTATTTTCTCCCATGTTCAAATTTTTTTTGTGAAATTATGCAATGATTTAGGTTTGGAGTTGTACATTTACCTGTTAATACTTCATTTAATTTCACATTGTTTATCTTGCACAATTTCACCATGGTTTGAAGTTAGGGTTTTGCATATATGCTTTATAGACTTGTACGTTTTGGGGGTTTTAGAGAAATTTGCTAGTATAATGGATCTTGTTGAAGTCCTACATGCTAATTCACCTAAAACTCGCTATTGCTTGCATTGTGTGCCCTAAGTACCCAAGATTGAAGCTAAGTTCATAGCTCGTGATGATGAACTCATACATGTTCTAAAATTGCCCAATTTTTATATGTATGCTTCTAGTGACCTAATGTAACCACATTGTTCAATTGAAGGTTTTGCCATGTTGTTACCTAATATTACTCATTCTTGGCTTGTTCAATGTGGTTAGTTAATCTTGCTCAGTGGATGGTATGGTTTTATGCTCGCATTGCACATTGTTTGATCATCCATACACCTTGTTTCGGGTAGTTGTTTGTGCGCTCACTCTTAGGATTTGTGACTCTCGTCTCATGTTAATTAGGGGTAATCTAAGTTGTGATACTCTTTGTGGGAGGTCGTATGAATTTTATGCAAATTCTGTTTTTGCGTTATTTTGGTTGATTTTTGCACATTTATTCAAGCCCTAATGTTATTCATAGGCTTGAATGGTGTGCAAGGGTAGACCATTAGGACACTTCGTGCACTTTCACCTCGTTTGATCATCATAGATTCGTGCATCTCTTGAACATGTTACCGCATCACTCATTCCTCTCTTTTATACACAATCACTCGTGGCTTAGTTTTCCAACTTTCTTGCAGATTCCCAACATGGTACGCAGCGCGTTACTCACAAAGGATCGCTACCAACTTTTTGCCGAACTCCCTGCAAGGGAACGGTAAGCGTTGGCGAGTGGTCCCAATCGCGATTATAATGACAGACGTGGTCAAGCTGAGGGACATAGTTTCTTGGTTGAGAGGGGAATTGCTGTAAATGGTCTTGAACCAACCACTGTTCCGGAGACTATCGGGCAACGTCATTGGGCACATTTCACCAACACCCGAGCGGCTTACCAACCGGGGTTGGTGCGGGAATTCTACGCCTCGATGGTTCCCGAGGTTTTTCATGATTGCGGTAGAGTTTGGGTGTGGGGTATACCCGTGGAGATAACCTCCAACGCCATCAACGAACATCTTTTCACCCCGATAATGCCGCATGAGCAATACCATCACGGATTTCCGGATAGCGCGCGATTCTACCCAGAATTGGGACAAATAGCCGCCGCTCTTCGTCGTGATGGATCCAATATTTGGATACCGGGAACCACCGAGCTTCAGCATGGCGAGTTGCATCCCGACATGGCTTTATGGTCGGTGTTCATCAAGCATAGTCTACTTCCCTCCTCTCACCGCACCGTCGTCTCCATCGAGACCGCGCGGCTACTATACGCTATTCAAACTGGTGTGCCCTTTGACGTGGGGCATTTCATCCTTGGCAGCATCCTAAAGACCGGAACTGAAAGTCGGTGTCTCCTCAACTTCCCCTGCCTTATCACCTACTTCTGTGGGAGGGCAGGGATTTCAGAGGCTTTTGATGAGGCGACACTCGTGGCACCACCGCTTGATATCTGCAAAAAGGCATACAACCTTTTTTGCACTCGGCATGCGTTGCCCAATGTTTCATTCGCCGGCCGATACCGAAATCGGGGAAGCCACGGGGCTGCTGCTCCACAACATGAGGGACCAGTTCAGGGTGTCGGACCACCACCACCACCCCCGATGGGTGGACATTAGGACATCCCACCACCATGGGAGCGGCTCACTCAGGCCGTGGATGAGCTGCGGTCCGAACAACAAACTCACTGAGAGATTTTGCGCGAGGTGCGAGTTGGACAAGGGCGTACAAACCAGCGGCTTGATCAAGTATACCAACTTGTTGATAGGCGATTCACCAATGTGAATTACACACGAGGCCCCTGAAATGTCATTTATGATCCATCCGCATCACAGAGTCAAGAGGGCGAAGACTGACTGGTTTGCTTTCCTTTTCACTTTGGTCATTTTGTCTTGTCTGTTCATGTATGCCTTCTTTTATATGCACTTCTTTGGTGATGGTTAAACTTTGCAAACCGCCTTTGTAACTAATGGGGCACATTGGGGACAATGTGTCTCAAAGGTTTGGAGTTGTTGTTTTGATTTTTTTGTGGGTCAACTTGTATGAACTTTTATTTTGATCAGTTGAAATACAATGGGTGTTTATAATGCTTAATTAATTGGAATGAATACATTGTTGGTAGTTATTGGTTAAGTAAATTGGAAAAACTTTTATTGACATGCATACTTATTGTTGAGTAATGTTTGTAGAGAGATAGTGTAGTTGTGTACGCTAATTGTGGACATTAGTAGAGACCACCCAGTGAGATTTTGAGCTTTAATGCCTTCATTTCCGAGTGATGCTTTAACTTTGTTCACCATCGTTATACACGTTTCAATTATTTCAATTTGATAGTTGATCTCAATTGTTCTTGCATTGAGTAGTAAAGATTAATCTTCAAGTCTAAAATATGTATTATTTGCGAAATTTTGTGGACCTTGAGACACGATATCGGGCCAGGTGTGTGCATTTCCTTTTGGTCTATCATTTCCATCTCTCTTCTTACCCTTTGTTGATGTGTGATCCCGTAACCACTTTGTAACCATTACTAAAGCCACAATACCTTGATCTAATCGGATACACTAACATACCCGTAGTCTAAGTGCATCATAGATTGAGAAAAATGACCAATAGCGGCATAACAGTTTTAAGGGTGAATCGATTGAGTTAAAAAAAAATTCAGAATAAAGTTAGTATATAGCTATGAAAGACGAAGATGTTGCATTAGGTGAGCGGATGTTAAAGGTTCTGCAAATTGTAGAAAGGAAGACGAGAGTTGTAGAGCCACTATTAGTTGATGCACTTAACTAATTGTACCTTAACCGTTCCTTCTTTTCCACTACCTTAACCCGTGTTACATCCCTCTTAGCCCCGATTGATCTTTTGGAAAGCGTGATTTGTGAATAATACATGTTTAACTCATATCTTACGACTCAATTCCTTTCATGAGATCTTGTTTGATCATTACGTGTTTCTCTACTATCACATGCGGATGAACTTGCTATTTTGTTGAACATTAACTCTCCCGCATGTGTTTGTGATGAGTGTGAACCTAAGATTCAAGTGTTAAGAGAGCATCCCGTGAGGTTAGGGTCGAAGCGAAATCCTCCACTAGTTGTGTACATGATGAAATTGATCTTAACGAACATGTGCTTGATAGTAGTTCATGTCAATATTAGTTTTATTTAAACTTAATTAACCAAGAAGCTAGGAAACTTATGTTGGTTCTTATTAACTTCGTATTAGACTTCCCCCATTTATATTGTTTAAAATGATTGTTCATATTGTTCCCTTTCGAAAACCCATCACCTCGGTAAGCTTGCCTGGATGTTATTGTTATAATCCTTTACGCCAATTTTTGCTTGAGGACAAGCAAAAGCTAGGTTTGGAGTTGTTGATAACTGCGTTATCTGACGGGTTTTCACCCTCCGAATCATAAGTTTACGGCTCGTCTTGAAGCAATAATTGGTATTTCGGACTAATATTTTGAGCAAGTGTTGTGCAAACATACAAGATATCAAGTGGAAGAAAAAAGGGCTTATTTATACTCCACTTTGATGAGATTTTGGAAGTTTTCGGTTTGAGGATTCAAGTGCCTTTCAAAGGAGCTCAGATTGGGTGAATCTAGATTTAGCCTAAATCTAGCAAGGTGAGTTCAAGACGATTTATGAAAACGGTGTACATGCCAAAATGTTTATTTTAAAGTGTTTTATGTTTTACATCAAATATCTTAACTACTGATCACCTGATAAGTTTTGGTTATTTTGAAATGTTTAGCTTTATAAACATGGTGAAACACCATTTTGGAATCTTTGAAGGTTTTGGTAAATAAAATTATGTTGAAATGTTTCTTGAGGATTTTGCATATATAATTGGAGTCATTTGACGTAAGTGTCATTTTGTGCATTTAATCTTATAAATCTTTTTGGAAAATGCATATTATCGTGACTTGAGGCATGTTGGAAATATAAGGTTAAAGAGTCCTTTTGGGAAATGTTTTGCCTCGACCAATGTTGGGTTTGAGTTAATTATACTTTTGGGCCGTTGTGTCTTCGACAGTCGGTTAAACGTGTTTTTAATGTTACAAAGGCTTTCGTTGGTGAATTACGTAAATTGTTGGGCCTTTGGCTCGGGTTTGACTAAAATGGGTCGTATGGACATTTGTCCGGATTTATAACCGTCGTGGGTTTTTAAGTATGATGACGATTGATTCGTGTCATTGGTGAATTACATGTTTTGGGTGCTTTGGTCATTCAATTGGAGTCATGTAATGTTAGGCAGCGTTGTAATGGTTCCATAGGCGCGAAAGTCTGTCTGTTTTGTAAGGCCTGAGGTTTTGGGTTACATTTAGTGACAGCTTGGGTTTGCTAGCGAGTAAGCAATATGCGGCTCGAGCCGCAGAGTTGAAACTCGTCTAGATTGAATAGGCGCGCGTGCTCATAAAACCTCGGAGTGGAACTCGACGGAGTATGGCAAGAGGCAGTAACAGGTCTGAGGATTGTGATGTCTTTTATGGCATGGGAACTAGGTCCGGGGCACGTTGGCGACATCCAATAACATCACGGGTGGCCTCATTCACGTGTTCTTGCCACCCAAGATGGAAACGTTTAGATGACATGCAAGGAAGTCGTGTGAACGACCTACTTGCGTGTTACTCTATTCTCGGTGTATACGGACCTCCTCATCGTTGGTTCGCGGTATTTTAAAGGGTAATGTTGTATTTTACCAAATTGGGTTTTAAGTGGTCGACGGTAAATGATGGCTTTAATATTGGGTTCTTCCCACGTATATTAAAGTTTGAATGGGATGTGTCGTTTCCACGTGTCGGTATTTATTTTCGTCCATTTTTATGGTCGTGAGAATTTTGGGTCTAATGTCGTGTTCATGGCAATATTTAATTATATAGATTTTCATCTATGATTTATGGGTTGTGTAACACGTTCCACCCGTGTTGGGTATTTCAAGTTATAATGTGTCATCCGCAGATTTATAAAATCGGGAGTCCGCTCTCTATTTGCCCTTTTAGCAAGTTTTGGTTTACATTACGTAAGTACGTCTCATATTGAAATCCTTGCCTTTTAAACAGTTTGGTCCGGTCAACAATTAACTTGAGGTCTCTTTCTTATAGAATGCATTGTTATTGATAAACGAGTCGTTTTCATAAGTGAACATATCATTTTGAAAGATCATGATTTTATTCGCATTCTTCCTTTCTAAATGATTAAATTATATACGTTGAAAACTCTTGAGCTCACTAGGCGTTAAGCCTAACCTTTTTATTTGTCGGCATGTGCATCAGGTTCCAGTTGGAGATAGTGATTATGCATGGGTATTAAGTCTTTCGCAAGTTGGAGATAGTGACTATGCATGGGTATTAGTGGCACCCGTCCTTCATAGTCCGTATGTATAGATTGTATATGTGTATTGCAGTTGAATCTAAATTTGTGGTCGTAGATGATTCATTTATCGATGTATTTAGAAAATTTTAAATAAGTTGTCATTTCCATATTTGAGGGTGTTACACTAAGGTTGTGTCCTTTTTGAAGAACAATAAATGCATAACAGTGACACTAACACCCAACTCAGATTGAAGAACAATAATTTAGTTAAACATTAAACTGTTTACATTACTTAAGAAACAAACATCACTATCCAACTAAACAGTCAACACTGTTTTACATCAAATAAAAAAGTAGGAAACAAACATCACTATCCAGGTGAAACAACAAAAAGCTTCCATCTTTGTCTCTGCTTCTGTATTTCTTGAATGTCACATTCAAGCTTGTTCTTTGATTTCAATAGGCGATTTATGATTGCCATAGAACGTGAAGAAATTGGAGGGTCAACTGATAACTGCGTGAAGAAATCCCTTGTAGTTTGTCCTTTTTCCTTCTCTTTTCGTTTCTTTTCTACTTTTTTTAATTTTTCATCTTATACTTTTATAATATTAATTAATTAATTATAATTTTAACTAATAATATATTAAAAATATGTATTTTATTTTATAAATTACACCATTGAAAAAATCTTGTCGATACCTTTAAAATAAGTTAAGTATTGAATATTTTAAAATTTTTATGCAATTTATTTGATATATATCTCCAAATCCGTTTATAGTAGTCCAAAAAAACTTTTCAATTTAAGTTGTGTTTAAAAAATTTATCGTTTTTTGTTATTTATGTAATAAAAAAATCAAATTTTATCTATGACCATTAATTAAAAAGAAAAAAAGATAATTTTTTTAATTTATCTATGTCTATTAATAGATATAGATAAATTTCGATTTTTATAGACGTAAATAAGGAAAAATGATAATTTTTTTAAAGACAACTTAAAGTAGAAAGTATTTTGGATTAGTGTAGACGGATTTGCGGATATATATCAGATAAATTGCATAAAAATATAGAAAAGAGTAAATTACATTTTTGGTCCTTGTGGTTGTCACCCACTATCAAGTTTTGTCTATCTTTCAAACTAATTACAATTTTAGTCACTGTGGTTGCTATTTTATTTTCATTTTTCGTAACTCTAACCAACTCTAGTTAAAAAATACATAATTAAATTAAGGGTATTTAGATCATTTTACTTTTTGTTTGTTATTTTTCTTGTTTGTTTTATTAGTTTATATAGTAAATTACAGCCCCTTCGGTTTGTCTTTTTTTCATTTCATTTCTTTTCTTTCCAACCTTTATTTCATTTTTCATGTTATACTCTTATTGTATTAACTAATTAATGATAATTTTAACTCAAAATACATTAAAAATGTGTATTTAATTTTGTAAATTACACCATTAGAAAAGTTTTGTTGATACCTTTAAGATAAGTTAATATTAAATATTAAATATTTTTTATATTTATATGCAATTTATCTGATATATATCCGCAAATCCGTATACAGTAATCTAAAATACTTTCTATTTTAAGTTGTCTTTACAAAAATTATCATTTTATTTATTTATTTATGTCTATAAAAATATAAATGTATCTATATCTATTAATAGACATAGATAAATAAAAAAAATTATCTTTTTTTCTTTTTAATTAATAATCATAGATAAAATTTGATTTTTTCTTACATAAATAATAAAAAACGACAAATTACTTAAACACAACTTAAATTGAAAAGTTTTTTTTACTACTGTAGTTGGAGATATATATCAAATAAATTGCATAAAATTTTTAAAATATTCAATACTTAACTTATTTTAAAGGTATCCACAATATTTTTTTAATGGTGTAATTTACAAAATAAAATACGTATTTTTAATATATTATTAGTTAAAATTAAAATTAATTAATTAATATTATAAGAGTATAACATGAAAAATGAAAAAAGGTAGAAAAGAAACGAAAAGAAAAGGAAAAAAATGAAAAAGAAAATAAAAGATAAAAAGACAAAATACCCTATATGTAACTAAGTTTTTTTAATTAAAGTTGGTCAGAGGGACCAAAATTGAAACAAAATGGCAACCGTAGTGACCAAAATTGTAATTAGTTTGAAAGAGGGACCAAACTTGATAATATGTGGCAACCACAAGGACCAAAAATATAATTTACTCTACAATTTATTATACAAGTAAACAAACAATGTTATAGTAAACGAACAATGTTGTTTAATCCTTGCACGACATAATATAAAAGATAACCAAAGAGCCTCTTAAATTTATTTTCTTATTGATTGGTATTTTTATGATAAATGTCTTCAACTAACCTCTTACATAGGAGGACAATCTAAATTTTTATTCCTTAATTTTTCCTTTAATAATTGTCGTAAAGAACAAAAATACGGTTGAGCCAAATGCTTAATATGCACGATATACAACAACAGAAACAATCAAACCAAATACCAAACATAAAAAATATATGAATTTGATGATGAATATATACTTTTAACACGAGATTCAAATTTCTAAATATACACAAAAGCTAGACTGAGTGTATAACAAATACAACATCCAGCTTCAACAACCACATATAAAAATACTAGCATAGGAAGGAATTGAAACTAAAACAAGGTAGAAAGAGAAATTTATGAAATAATTTATTATTATAGATGGAATATGATTTTTGTTTCAACTTCCATAAGTTTAAATTAGAGATGTATAAGAGTCATTTAAAATCGATCTTACAACGGGATGAGAAGGCTTATCGAATTAAGCTTGGAACTAGTTATTATGTTCTAATCAGACGTTTCTATATCACTTAACATCGAAATTATTAAGCCTAAACCAAGCATATGCTTAAGCGTCGTTTTACTAAATGCTACTTGGAAAAGCGGTTATCTGATAAGAGTCATCACCTTCACATACCTTATCGGGTAAGATTTTCAGCCATCAAAATGACATAGTAAGTACTTACTGGGTAAAATTCATTTAACGAGTTAACTAAATAACCCCCCGATAAAGAATTAGCTGGTTATTACTTATTATTATAATGCTTTTACCTACTCACCATTAGAGATGACCCAAAACCGGTTCCCAGCCGGGTGAGATGAGGCCCAAATCGATAGATTTTCTTTTATAAAACCGCTCACAACGTAACCGGTCCTGGTCCCGATCAAAAACCATATACAAAGCCCGATCCCAAGTCCCCAAAAAACCGTATATTTGAGGCCAAATTCTAAATGGGCAAGGTGGTCTGGGCTCTCTTTTCTAGTAAGGGCCCATTAAAGAAAAGACCCAGGTCTACCTTTCCCCTCAAATCAATGCCCTTAGTTCGTTGTCGGCTAGGGATGGCAAAAAAAACCGAACCCGACGGTGAAAACCGAAAACCGAACATTTCGGGTCGGGTTCGGGGACTTCTTATCGGGGACGGGGACGGTACTCACCGCCCCGGTCCGGCCCGAAATATAATATATATGTATGTAATAATTATATATCTATACTATATTATAAATATGACATAAAAAACTCTTAAAAACAAGTCTTAAAGCTTAATGTACCGCTATTTAATGCTAATTACTTAAAAAACAACCATAAAAGCTGTATGTACTACATTTAATGTTATTCTTTAATTTTCAATCATTATCTCTAACCATTTTAACTCCCCTAAAATTATTTCCCACTTTAACCCCCCTAAAATAACTCTCATCATATTTTAGAATCATTATATAAACAAAATATAATTAAAAAAAATCTAAAATATAATTAAAAAACCATTATATTATAAAATATAATTAAAAAATCTTACATAATATTTTATAAAAAAATTATATTATTAAATCAAAATAAATTACATTATATTATTAAGTCTAAATTAAACAAATTTATATAAAAAAATCATTATCACTCTCTCACAACCATCCAAAATCGTAATGTAAATCGAGAAAAAATAAAAATAAAATGAAACATTAAAATCGTGATGTATCTAGCTGCATTGCGCGGGTACAATTCTAGTATTATATAAAAGCCCATGGCCCACCTTAATCCTCATACCATTTTCAGCCCAAACCCAAATCCCTAAATCCTAAATTCCTATTTCCTAATCTATCGACACTTCGACAGTCTCCCTCCCACCAGCCACCACCGCCCACGCCTCGGTCGCTCCCCAATCCCATCGACGATTCGACAATCGACGCTCAAGTCTCCACTCTCCGGTCCACGCCTCGGTCACTCTCCCCATCGTCTTCCATCTCCAGACTCCCTCTCGACGTCTCGAACTCCAACTCCAACTCCCTCAGTCCCTCTCGACCTTTCGAACTCCAGACTCCAACTCCACTACTCCAGACAACTCCACTCTCGACAACTCCAGTCTCCCTCAGTCCCTCTCGATATCTCCGACGACAAGGCAGTCCAGTCTCCCTCTCGATATCTTGAGGTATATATAAAATCTTTGGTTGTGAAATGCTGAGAAAGTTTCTGTTTATATGAATCATGCTCTTGTTCTCTTTGATGTACCTAACATACATGCACTGATTATCATATTTTTCTAGTTCTATGTTGCATATAACGTTTGATTCAAACAGGTACCAAAAGATGAGTGTATTGTGTACATTCCAAATTATTTGCAACAACCGTGCATATATATATATATATAATATATATACACACACGAATTGTTTGAATAGTATAAATATACATGTTCATTGATGTGTTTCCTTAAAAGAAGTTTGATTAGTTTTGCTGAATCATGTAATATTAACTAGGGGTGAGCATCGGAAGCGGGTGGCCCTTGGAACCGGAACTGCTCCGGAACTGCCGATTCCGGAACCGGTGAGACTGGTTCCGGTTCCGGTTCCCAAAATACGGAACCGATTGGTACCGTTCCAGTTCCGGTTCTCAATTTTTTGGAACCGTTACCCGCTGGGTACCCGTCGGTTCCGGTTCCGGGTACCCGGAACCGGCGGGTACCCGGAACCGACGGGTACCGCTATTATTTTAATAAAAAAAAAATCTATATATTAAATTATATTTATGAACACTTAATAATTTTAATAATTTTAATAATTTTAAGTTTTAATTTACTCTTTAAGCTATTTAGGGTTTTGTTTTAGATTCAAATCATTCCTACATTCTCCATCGCCGCTTCCAGCTTCCTGTGCTCTGCTCACCCGCCTTCCTCATCTAAATTCAATCGACAGCATCCAATCCATCAGGTTTACTATCGCCTCAATCTTACCAGAGTTTACCATCGCTTAAATCGTCTCCACAGGTATCGATTTCTGTCACTGTTCTTCAATCTCTGTGGGTTCGAAATCTGACCGGTTTCGATTTCTGTCACTGTTCTTCATCGTCTCCACCATTCTCTGGTTTGGATTTATGTTAAATCGATTTCTGTGGGTGCGATTTCTCTTCAATCGATTTCTGTGGATTCTTCTGACTTATCTGTTCGAGTTTTGTTGAATCGTTTTCTGTGGTTTAGACTTTAGATTGCTCTTCAGTCGATTATGCTACTGTTATGTGCTTCAATCGTTTTCTGTGGTTTAGATTTCTTTTCAATTGTTAAGGTAAATGTTTGCTACTATAGCTACTGTTGGGTGTAAAATTTGCAGCAGAATATAACTATTCTTGCATTTCAAAAAAGAATTACATTAGTGGTTTCTAGTCTAAGTATGGATCTACTTTTAGAACATGAAATTTCTTTTGTTTGTAAACTTGAGAATAAGTTTATGGGGATGGTTAGTAATGGTAATACTGATGATATACATTGCTCCATGTTGATATTCTTAACTTCAAATCATCTCTATAATGGAAAGAATAAGGTTGAAAATAATTTACTGGTAAATGTAAACAAATAGTAGTATTTAGCTGACCAAGGGTTTTTGGAGAGGTATAAGGAGCCCATGAAGATGACACATTTCTGCTTGGGTGGGATATATTGAGGGAATGTGGGATATGATTTGCAACAACAAAATATCCTCTTTAGTTCTTATTAATCATCTCCATCGATTCTGCAGGTTAGTCATCACCATCGATTTCTTCAATGTTAATTTAAAAAAGAAATATATTGCAACCGGGTACCTGGAACCGGAACCGGTCCCGGATTCCAAAAAATAGAGAACCGATGCATCCGGTTCCGGTTCTTGCATCTCAGGAACCGCCGGTTCCGGTTCCGGGAAATATAGGCGGGTACCCGGTTATGCTCACCCCTAATATTAACGCCTTGAATCATGCTGTTCAAAGATTTTTTTTAGGACTATATATGAAAAACCATATATCTTGAAATTAATTTGGCATATTGTTGGGTTGGGGTTGCTTTTAACTGCCAAATTTGGGAACAAACTTATGACATATAATACATAGGTTAAGTATTTACTCTAATTGTCTTTGCATAGGTTAAATATTTAGGCAATATAATGATTAAATATTTACTCTAATTGTCTTTGCATAGGTGAAATGGAAAGGCAATGTAATGATTCTAATACAAACACTCAATCTCATAATCAACCAATTGGATCGTCACTCGTGATTAATTCAATGAACGAGTCTAACAAAATATTAATTTTTCGGTTTCGGATTCGGGTTTCGGGTTTGGGTTTCGGGTATTACCAACGGGTAACGATGATTTTTTAGCCTTAACGGGTTCCCCAATGGGGATCGGGGAAACCGCGGGGACCCGATGGGGATCCCCGATAAGATCCCCGACGGGGATCGGGACGGTTTCGGGGACCATTTTGCTTATCGGTTTCGGGGATGGGGATACCAATCCCCGGCCCGAACCCGGCCCGTTGCCATTCCTACTGCCGGCCGGCTCCCATTACGTCTGAACGGCGCCGCTGAACGCCTCTGGTAATCGTTTCTTCCATTCTTGCTACTCAGTTGGTAAGTTGGTGTTTTTATGCTTATGGCAATTGCTATTTGCTAATCCTTGAAAGTTGAAACCTTTTTGAGAATCAAGATAAAAAAACCTAAAGTTCACCTACCGTCAATTAGTTATGCCATGCTAAATTGATATTTGCTAATTCTTGCTGTGTTTAATTCACCTGCTACCAATTAGTTACTTTATGTTGTTCATGATTTAAGAAACTGAACTAGTTTTATACCTACAAGTTATTATGTAAGTTACTCTCTTCTGTTTTGAAGTGACTACATTCGATGTTGTTCTTCTATTATAGTGGATCTCTACCTTTTCACACTCAAAATCTTACCTTTTGATTTAACCATGTTTGTATTTATTTGATGCATGACTTCATTCTGTGACTGTTTGATCGGGATGGGGAGTTTTTGTTAAAATATAAAAACTCTTACCTTTTTCATTTGATTTTGTTCTGCATTCGTGATGTAATTAGACTTCTACCTTAACAGAGCCGTAAAGGGATGGAGAAGGAAAACGAGACAAAGGCAGAGCAAGTTGTGAATCCATGGGAAGTATCTGCTAAAGGCACTGGCAAGATAGACTATGACAAACTCATCGACCAATTTGGTTGTCAAAGGCTGGACAAATCCTTTGTTGATAGAGTTTTTCGCCTAACTTCTCGTACTCCTCATATGTTCCTGCGCCGCAACGTTTTCTTTGCTCACAGGTATTTTATTGATGACCCATCATAATTGATGGCATTGCAATTTAGTAGCGCTAGGAGATACCTGACTCAAATGTAGTGGTATATATGACTCAAATGTAGTGGTATATATGAAACTGTATCTTTAGTTGAGGCTGGAAGCAGTAGGTTATTCTCATATATGGATTGCTGCTAGAGCATTTAACACAATACCTTCAAGATTACTAATTGACAGGGCATCTAATTACTTAAATTTTGAAAAATACCACTTCATAATTCATAGTACTGGAAGTTTAATAGGCTTAAGTGATGATTGAAAGTAGCTTTACAAGTGGGTTTCAAATACCAAAAATGCAAATATATCTTATATGTTAAAATCACTTCTTAAAATTGATATATGATGTAGTCTTAACTTAGTTTAGTTGTACCCACTATCTATGCTGTTAATATCGGATATCGGTGGTGTATCGGTCAAGGACCGATACACGATATATCGGAAATATCGGTGATATATCGGTAATATCGGTTCACATAAATATAAATATTAATTTCAATAAAATAGAAAAAAGCATACAGCTCATAGCCATCCAATATAAATATTAATTTCAATAAAATAGAAAAAAGTAAACTTATTTTAATTATTATAAAAAGCATACAGCTCATAGCCAGCCCATTCTCCCCCAAATTCAGAATTGTAAAGCGATGGAACAAACACCAACTCCACCGTCGCTCTCCGCCACCGCTGCCACCGCCGCAACCACCACCGCCACCTATCCTGATTCTCTCGATTCTTCCCCTCGTTCCCGCAACACCGACTCCTGGGGCGAGGACAACTCTCTCTACCCATCCAATAATGGCACTACGACGACGGTGATACACGAATCGTCCCTCGTCCTCATGACAAGTCTCTATGCTACGTTGGCGGTGATACACGAATCGTCGTCGTTGACCGCCACACGACTTTATCTGACCTCACTCATCGACTCTCCAAAATCCTCCGATCTTCATTATCAATATATCGGTTATATCGGCCGATATTTTGATTAAAATATCGCCGATATATCGGTAAATATCGCCGATATATCGACGGCCGATATAATGTCCGATATTTTCCACCGATATTTTACGTAGGGGGCGATACACGATATATCGGCGATATATCGCGATTTTAACAGCATAGCCCACTATTAAGTTTCGGGTTTTGGAAATTCAAATTAGTTTGTAGCAATAATGGGATAAGGAAATTAGTGTGAATTGCAAAAAGTAAATGCATACCCAATTGAAGGAGTTTGGAAGCACACTGATCTACAATCAAAATGGTTACTTTCGAGATTGATAATTGGTGCTATGTGAATTTACTTGATTGTATGACCACATCGAAAATGTAATTTTGAGATTTTAGTGTAATTACGTTGTGATTTTGAATAAATGAAATTAAGGGATATGGAAATATATTTTTAGAGAACGGTCACCCCCTTTTTTGCAATTGACAATCATTGAAATGTAAAGCAATTTTCTGTCCTAGTACATGGTTCTGAAAAATTGATGACGTCGGATTTAATTGTTAACAAGGATATAGGTGATTTTGAATACAAAAAAAATATATGCATCTTTAATGTAAGCCAAGGTGGGCTTAGTCTGCACAACTTGATTTATGTATCTGTATCTACCACGCAACAGGGATTTCAATGAGATTTTGGATGCTTATGAACGTGGCGAGAAGTTCTATCTGTACACAGGCAGAGGGCCTTCATCCGAGGCTTTGCATTTGGGGCATCTTGTTCCTTTCATGTTTACAAAGTAAGCTCTTTCAGTTATATACCCTTTATCTCAATCATGATGCAATTCAAGTACAAAGATCATTAACCATTTCTGTTTTACAGATCATGTCGCAAAAACTTAATAACACATTAACACTATTCTCTCCGGTTTAGAACAGAAAGAGATACTTTTAGACTCATAGTCTTTATGCATTTTTTAGCATCCTTACTGTCCCACTAGCTAATGATCCAAATTTCAAGAATAATAGCGTGATGGTGGAAAATGTTTGTGGAGTGGGAAGTCCCTTTATCTTTTATGGTCTTGGGATAGAAATAGATATCCTTTATTTGAGACTATCTTTCAATTTTTAAATCTCATCTCTCCCTCTCTCTCTCTCTCTCTCTCGAATTGGAATGGTGAAACTATTATTTATTATGGTTAGAAATGGGAGAGCATGATCAAACACATGCTTGAATTGTGGAAGGTGGACAGGGCGTCCGAAATTGTTAGTCATTTGCATGGTAAAGCTTTCAAACATGCTCTAACACTGGCTTGCAGATATTTGCAGGAGGCTTTCAAGGTTCCTCTAGTCATACAACTAACAGATGATGAAAAATGCATGTGGAAGAACCTTACAGTAGAGGAGAGCAAGAGACTTGCCCGCGAGAATGCGAAAGATATAATTGCTTGCGGATTTGACATCTCAAGGACCTTCATCTTCTCGGATTTTGATTATGTTGGTGGGTAAGTGGTGTGTGGGACATGATGTTTAAAAGTAAGGTTTACTGTTTAGTCTCAAGTCAAGTATTCCGGACCTCCTAAACTTGATATAAGGCCATGGAACTTGCAGAGAACTCAAAAATCTCTTTTAACTTTCTATTTCTATAACAAAATTTTAGGAGGTCAGCATGTGAAAGGATTTGATGTCAAAATATATTGTTTTGGGAATACCCTCTTATGTTATGTTATGGAACTAATGTGAACGTTGAGACTGAAAAATATTGAATTTCTCAACTACTTAGAGAAATTTCTGCAATGGGGAAACTATCAGGCTGTTGTAGTACCCTGATACTTTCTAACTAGTGTTCCAGATATATGTTTCTGCCTGTTAAAGGCAAGTTTTGTTTGTTTCTTCATAATGAAATTTTTTATGTCATATATTTAAGTAGTTTGCATAACTTTGGAAATTTATTTTAGATATCGTGTTAGGTGGTGAATTATCAAAAATCAATTTAGTTGGATACTTACAGGCACTAATAAAAGGTTTTCTGTAATAGTTGGCCTTTGGTACTATTTGGGTCTCTTGAACTAGTGGGATATGTGTATTTTGACTTTATAAAAAACAATATCAAGGTTTTCTTGCTTTGAATGCCTTTGTATGTTCTATTGGCTTGTTGTATTCCTCTTATGCCTCTGATGTGAGAAACTCTTGTGCAGTGCCTTCTATGAGAACATGGTAAAGGTTGCAAAATGCGTCACATACAATAAGGCGAGTATTATTAGTGATACAGTTGCTACAATCATTAGTCATTTTTTCTCACGACTGTTCTTAAAATGCCATCTATTCAAGCCTTTTATTTTAAAGATGGTTCTTTGCTGGACTTAGGCAGGTTGTTGGTATATTTGGTTTTACTGGTGAAGATCATATTGGAAAGATAAGTTTTCCACCTGTCCAGGTTAGTATTTTTCATTCTCTGAAGTCAATACTTTTTTTTTTGTTGATTGTTGTGCTTCTCATTATCTTTATGATTCTTTAGAAAAATATTGATCATTGTCGCTTTCTCTAAGAAGCTTATCATCTAATACTTTTTTTCAATTTAGCTGTTTTTTTAGACTGGAGTACTGGACATATATGAGTGGTAGATAGTACTGAGGTATTTATTAAACACCAGATGCCTGTGCCTTGCTTTACAACTTATACCTACCAACTTATGATGTTGGTTTAAGAAATTCTAGATTGAAAAATATTCCTTATATGGAGGAGGTTATTGTTTCTTTTTACTGCTTGAAGTTGCATCTTCTAGGTACTACTAAAAGCTGTGGTGGTTTGCTACGTTGATGCACGACTGTGTTATAGTTTCTTGGAATATTCTATTTTTATTTGTACAAGAATTGAGATGATGAAGTTGTGAACTTATGGTGCCTAGCTATTCTATTGTTTTCTCTTTTACCCATCAATGGTAACATTTTGATCAATGATCCATATTTCCGTTAAGATTTTATACTTTAGAACATCATGTCTCTTGTAGAGATGTTGTGGGACACATAGTTTCAGCCTTTGCTCATAATGTTGTTGTATTTTAGCAAAATTTTCTTTAGAAACTTCAACCTTTTAGAGAAGGTAATAAGTGAAGAACGCCACACATGCTCATAAAAAGAAGAAAAGGTGATTTTAATTGCAAACCACTAGAAAGGTGAAACAAAAATTTGAAGAATGGATTTGTAATGGCAGTTGCAAAACCTAAATTTTTCATCTTGTGAGCACTAATATTGCTTCTGTTTGTGATGCTTCTTTTACAACTTTTTAGTATTTATATGACAATTTGGAAGAAAATTCTGTGGTCAGCTGGTTATATTTGATCCTGTGATTATTTATTTTCTTACGGCAGGATCTTGAAACCTTTTTGTTTGAAACTTCTCTTTTTCTTCCATCTGGTGTCTTTTGTTTCTAAATGTTGCGACTGCAAGTTTTAGGCTATTTCCAGAACAAGTGATTGCTTTGTGACTGTCTTTTAAATCAATAGGCTTGTAAATTCAGTTCGATGCTGGCTAGATGCTTGACTTTGTGAGGAAATGGATGCCGGAGGTTCCATAATTCAATATTGCACTTCTTTTATCTGATCATGTTGGTGGTAGTAAATTCATTAGGATTTAGGAATAGGTTCCACAGTTCAATCGCTTGTTTAGACTATTCCACAATAGTCTTCATCATTTAATAAAGTGCTTATATTACTTGTCATGCCATATGATATATTGATGCTGGATTATGTATATATCAAATGACTTTCGATGTTTCTACGTGTTTGTAGAATATGGTTTGAGGGTTTTGACACACTGTGGTCATTGTGGTGGTATGAGGTCGTGGTAATAGTTTTGGGAAACAATTTCATGATTTTGTCCATTCTCAAACATGGATATTGTAGGTTGTCTCCAGTTGAGCGTTAAGTATGCTGAAGAGGAAAGTTGGCTGCTTCCTTTTTTCTAATATTTAGTGGGGCCCTTTCTTTGCACTTCCTCTACTCTAGTGTATGACATGGTACGCTGGTATGAGCTGCTTCAAGAGTCACTGCTATGCTGAAGCATAGCATGAATTCAAGATTATAGTTTTTTTAGTCTACTATCCCCTTCATTGAACAAGTGGGTCTCTGTAAGTCTAACATGCTCTTTTTGCAGGCTGTTCCATCATTCCCCAGTTCATTTCCACACTTGTTTTCTGGAAAAGATAAACTCCGTTGCTTGATTCCATGTGCTATTGATCAGGTTATTTTTTGGCCGTATCCCTATCTATACTTGTTTCCATTTTCATTTTGTATCTCAGTTCAAAAACTTTACATCTTTTTTGGAAGTATATACTATTTATATGTGGCAAAACTCACACACACTCCTCACCAAAGGTGTGGCTTGAGCTCTTGACCTCCAAGGAGGAGGTGATCTACTGGTAACTCTGGTAGGCATTGACCCAATGGCAAAAAATTACGTCTTCTTGGATCTTTTAGACTTCAACCTCGTCTTTGATTATAATTTATTGTGGTAGAGGTGATAGCTACTATGCGTGAACACTGTTTATGCTTGCAATGGGAGAAACTAAGGTGTCGTTTGTTTTTTAAGAGGTCTAAAGTCTGAAGTCTTATTTTAGTTACGATTAATAAGAGGTGGTGTGTAAAAAAGTCTGAACGATTCAGACTTAAGAGCCATTAAGTGTTTTTTTAAAAAAAACAAACAACCCCTAAGAATACATTCTAAAAATTGGTTGAAAAATTGCTTAGGTAACTGGAATTTGTTACAAACACACACACGAGTTTTATGAATTTTTTTGCTTGCTTCTTGTATTCTTCTATGTTGTATAAACAAGTCAAATGAGTGTTACGATAATGGTACTAGGTGGCTGAAAACAGTGATGTTCTTCTGTGAACCTAAACTTTTTTATGTTCACATAAGATAATTGTGAAGAAACATCATGGTGATCATTGATTGTCAAAGATTAAGCTCTTTTAAGCATTTTTGTGTAGTGCTGACGTATGTTAAGGCTCATTAAGTGACTTGCTAGATGTCACAGCAGCAGAATCAAGGGCGTAGTCTTAGCTTTGCATGGCCCATGGTCTTACCTACCTAATTGGTGGTAGATAGAAGAGTCTCAAGAGTTATGCTTTTACTGATGCTTAATTTAGTCGGTAGATAGGAGAACGAAAGGAATAGAAAATAATTTTGAAGATGGAAAATTTTATTATTAATTTCACGTGATCAATTTAACAGTTATATGATAGTTATTTTGAAACTGTGTAGTGTCATATTAAACACTTTCTGTTTTGGTCATTTATCATTTTCATTTTGCAAGTGGTTGCAGTGTCTGAAGATTACTTACTTGACCATTGCCATCATTACAGAGAGTTGATGGGATTGATTTGGGTCCTGGGATTTTGATATTTGTGTCGTTAATGGAGGAGTATAAAAGACATTTGGTTAATTTTCAAGCATTATTCTTACACTGTGTGCCTTGTCAAACGTTGCAAAGTTTCATAAGATAGAGGGAGTATATGGAAGATATCTGTGTAAATCTTTACTTAGAATAAACTGACAGTTGTGTTACTGCATTTTAGAGAAACAGAATAACAGTAGTCACAAGTTTCTCTTCTCTCTCCCTCTAAAGGTTCAGTTTCTACTATAGGCTGTTTTAAAAAACCCAGCTTCAGTTTCAGAAATGCACTAAAAGTATCGAAATTAAAAACTATATATAGGTGAGGTAGAGGGAAGATTACCACATTGTTCTTGGTAAAGGACATTGTTCTGTTTCATATGAAAAACTTAAGTACTCCATGTTCATTCTTTTGTTTCTTCTTGGTCTTGTTTAATATATATCCACGTTTATCATCTCCCCCTCATTTTCTCCCTTCATGTATGTGCTGCTAGTATCTCTCTAATCTAAGTTTGGTTATTGCTCCAGGATCCTTATTTCAGGATGACACGAGATGTTGCTCCTCGGTTGGGTTATAACAAGCCTGCACTGATCGAGTCGTTATTTTTTCCAGCCCTTCAGGTACTTATGTCATGGTCATGGAGCTTTGTTGGTCAGAAACTTTGTTTTGCATTTAGTTCATATTGTAGCTCTGCATTTAATTTATAGATGTTCCCTGCGTTCTATGTTTATGATGTGTTTGTTTTGTTTGCTAAACGTTGCAGGGAGAGACGGGCAAAATGTCTGCAAGTGATGCCAATTCTGCAATATATGTGACTGACTCTCAAAAAGATATCAAGTACAAGGTTTGTGAAATTTTGAATCTTTAACTTCCATTGCACATACAAATTTGCATAAATTTTATATCATGGAATGTCAATTTGCAAATGGGCTTTAACCTTATGCATCAAGTGCTTCTTTGATAATTGTAATATTGGCATACATTCATAAGATGTCTATCTTGGCGTTTATCACATATAAAATTTAGGCCCCAAAAGTCACCTTTATGTATACAATAATCTTGTCATGCCATCATGTTGACTTTCTTTAAGGAGGAATTGGTGACACCCATTGAACTTAATTAATACATTATTGGAATGAAAAAAATTGGTTATAAAGTAGTTATTTGGTGATACTTGTTCTTATGTTAAATCTTTTTTCCAATTGGGGAGGGGAATTGAACCCTTGACCTTAAACTCCCATGAAACAATTTCACTTTTCAGTCAGAAAATTATGTGAAGGAATTTGAAAGTTACAATTCCATGACTGATGGGTTTGTGACCTCCATTTCAAAGACATGAACTCAAATTGAAGGACACAGGTTGAAAATGTGATGCTTGATCATTGGCATCGCAAACTTTATAATCTCATAACTAACGTCTTGGTTATTGCTGCTATTGTATGCCAGCCATCATCCCACTTCCTTTGTAGTGTAGCCATCATATTCAAACTGACAATCTGAAATTAGTGTTGGCGATACTTTCATGTCAGACGTCACCCTTCTGATCTTCAGTAACTACAGTATATGAGCTTGAGATGCGCCTATTTAGTTTGTTTTTTGTTGTTTTCGGTTCCTGCTATAATTTCTCATTATAGGGCATAGAATTTATGTTATTTTTCTAGGTAACAGATTACACCTTAAAAATAGATAACTCTATTAGCTTATATATGATTATATATATATACATATATATATATATATATTATAGTTCAGTTGCAAGATGTATTGACTCCATGCCTGAGATAATGCAGCAGCAGAAACTGTCATTTTTTTAGACATGCATATATAAAGGTAAGCTACTTCTCTTATTGGTAAAGTAAGCTGATTATATAAAGGTATTGCACAGGTGAACAAATATGCTTTTTCAGGAGGGCAAGATTCTGTTGAGAATCATAGAAAATATGGAGCGAATCTTGAGGTATATGAATAGTTTCTAGCAACGTACTATCTTTTCCAATATGATATCTGAAGCTATTTGCCGACTATTACTATCTTGTGTTTGTGGATGTTGTGTAGGTGGACATACCTTTCAAGTACCTTAGTTTCTTCTTGGATGATGATGAGGAACTTGAACATATTCGGAAGGTAAGAAAGAAAAGTAGGTTTTAAATTGTTGTAAAAAATGGAAAGTGTGTATAATGTTTGTTTATTTGCGTTTTATAGGAGTATGGTTCGGGACGCATGCTTACAGGAGAAGTGAAGAAGAGATTAATTGATGTTTTAACAGAAATAGTGGAAAGACACCGTGCAGCTAGGGCGGCGGTAACTGATGAGGTATCTTTACATGTTACTTCAACTTGGTGTTCTTTAAAATAGAAATAGGGTTTTGATTATTTGCAGTGAGATATTTGACATGATTATGATTATGTTTTTGATGCAGATGGTTGATGCGTTCATGGCGGTAAGACCACTTCCAAATATGTTCAACTGAATGGATGGATGGGTTCTGATATGAAGATGGTATTTACTTATTGAATTCCTTTTTGAGATGAATTTGTCTACAAAAATGATGGAAGGTATCTGTTTCTGTCCTACAAGCAAGGAAGGAAGGAAGGAAGGAAGGAAGGAAGGGGAAATTCATTACTATTTGCATCCTGGTTTTGTATAACACCTTGCATATTATTATTATCAGTATTTATTATTATTAATATGTTGAAGCTGGTTTCTGTTTTCAAATACTCACTTCCACATCATACCAACTGCTGTTGAGATATTTTTTATGTCATTTTTTTTTTAAATTTTGAAGAACAAATCATGAGTTGCTACTCTTGTCTTTGAAGAGTTTAGTTTTGGTTGGTAATGCTTGTAAGTTATTTCTTTTACAACAAATCAGATATGTTTACAAAGCCATAAAATCCTATTTATATTTCTGTCTGTTAAGATAATCCTATTTTCTATTTGGTCTGTTAGTCCTTGTCTTGCAGATGCAAGGTCCTTTTTTGTTCCAAATATTTTCGGAAGTATAATAAGCTAGAAATTAAAAGCTAAAAACTACAAAAATTGGTACATCATAGTGCAGAAAGAAGTTTGAATCATTTAGCCCTATAAAGCCCTGCCTGCCAATTTCCCCGAAAGCTTGGAAAGCATTCCGCCTTACTACAAGACTTGCGTACGAAAGAAAACAAAAACGGGATTTGAGCTTGTACTTAGAAAAGACTATGTAAACCAACTATGTCAAGAGAGAAACTTGTGGTAGTTTTAAAGAATATAAAGGCAATCAACAAAAAGATACGGTAATTTGTCTATGCTCCTAACTAGGTCAGCAACACTAGAAACAGCTGTAGCTGCTGCTATGTGGGCCTAAATTGAAAAGATGATTTGTCCCTGTTAAGTCTGATTTTATATTAATCATTATAATTATAGACTTGGTTAATACTGTGTTTAGTTTGACTTTATCAGTTGTATTGGTCAAGGGTATTTAAGTCCCTTAGGCCCTTTGCGTTTGTAACTTTGGAAGCTCATTTTGAATATACGGTTTACATTTGGCGCTCCTACTCTCTCTCTCTACTTTCTCTCTCTAGGATTTGGTGATCTTGGTTTATCAATTGGTATCAGAGTCAATCTAAATCTGAGAGAATTGAGAGTAATGTTTTTCGAATACTGAATTTGTGATTGAATCAGAATATTCGATCGGTTTTCTTGAATTTTTCAAGAAAATCTCATATTTTGATTTTTCATCAAATTCGAACTTGTTTGTGATCGAATTTCTTTGTGAATTGGTTTGTTGGATCTGTTTTTGATTGTAAAATCTTTTTGTTTCACATCGATTTGCAAGAATTTTATTTTTTGGTGGTCGATTTCAAGAATTTACGAATTTTCTGAAAACTCGTTATTACGTACTGTTCATTTCACAAATCTTCAATTTTGTGGTTTTTAATCGAGTTTGTTGGTTGGAAATTGTTAGAAAATGTTTTTCGAACATATATGTGGAAGAAATCGTCTGTTATTTCTAATTTGTAATCGAATTTGTTGATTTTTCGTGTTTTTCAGCGGTTTGCGCCAGATCTAAACTTTGCGCCAGTTCATAATCTTTTGCGCGAGTTCATCATAAGTTTTGCACCAGAGTCATTAATCAAGTAATTCAATTGTTTTTGGCTAAGTGCAGGTTGCTCGCGAAAGTTCAAGTTTGCGCCATTCAAAGCTCGCGAAAAGTCACTTTTGCGCCACTCGTTACTCGCGCGAACTGACTTTTGCGTCACTGTCCATTAGCGCAAACCAAACTTTGCGCCACTTGCTTCTCACGCAAAAATTCTTTTGCGTTAGCATCTTGTCACGCAAGTCTAGTTTGCGCCATCAACGTCTTGCGCAAAGTCAAGTTTGCGCCACCTTAGTCTCACACAAAACACTTTTGCGCCTTCAACTGCTCGCATAAAACTCCTTTTGCGCCACTGCATTCTCATGCAAATCTCAACTTTGCGCCAGTCCAAGACTTAAAATTTTTCTGGATTTCTGAAGATATGGATTCTGCAAAGTTTGCTTCTCAAGCTCAGTATTACAAAAGTGATCTCATGATGTCTTTAGGTTCTGAAAATCGTCCTCCGGTTCTGATTGATGAAAATGAGTTTACTCAGTGGCAAGATAGGTTTCTGAATTTCATCGAACGTCAAAAGAACGGAAATGATATGATGGATATTCTATCTGAAGGACCTTTTATAAAACCCATTCTGGCTTCTGGATTATCAAAGCCTACCAAAGAATATACACCCGATGAGTTAGCACAATATCAAGCAGATCGAGATATAAAGGCAAATCTGATGCTAGCCTTGCCAAACTCTATATACAACAGGATTGATTGTTTCAAAAATCATCCTAATCTTATGTGGCAACAACTAGAAAAGATTATGCTTAGATCTTCAGTTGCAACTCAACTTCGACATACACGCTACATGAATAACTTTGAAGAATTCAAAGCCAAGGATGGGGAGTCACTGAAAACTGTGTATGACAGATTCTGTGCCGTGATTAATGATCTGAGGAAAATTAAAGTGGAAAAGACTGAGCTTGAGACAAATCTGAAATTCCTCAATGCACTTCAACCAGAATGGAACAAATCTTGCCATCGCTTGAGGAATGATGTCAGAATATCTTCAATGCAGATCCAAGAGGTGTACGAGATTCTGATGACAGATGAGTGCATTGTAACTAAGAAGAAGACCAAACTCGAAAAGAAGAATAAGAAATCAGTGGACCCGATTGCACTTCTAACGAGCCAACTGGCTAATCAAGCATTGTCTGATAATGCTTACAACGGGGCAACTGATGATGATGGTGAGGCTCTTCATAAAGCAATGATCCTTCTCTCTCAGCACTATCAAAAGAAGTTCCAACCTCGTTCAAATTCCAACAATCTTCGTTTCACTTCTAGATCCAAAAATAATCAAGTGCCCGAGGCTAAGAAACCGGCTACATGCTTCAACTGTGGAAAGCCCGGTCATATTTCTAAGGAGTGTAAAGTGAAGAAGGTTCGGGATTCTGCATATTATAGAAAGAAACTGGAACTAGCTGAGAAAAGAGAGAATGGAACTGCTTTGCTGGCTGAAGAAGAATTTTGGCTGGATCACTCCGATGATGAAGCTGGTAATGTGGAAATTGCTCAAATGTGTTTCATCGGAGATGATTAGAGTAATGATGATGATGCTGATTCTGATACTGATGAAGATGAGGTAAATTCTGAATTTGAGTTCACATTTATTTCTTCACAGATGAACATAATCATAACTGCTCTACATGATCTATGTTTAAAGTTAATATCTGAAAAGGATTTAAATTCAGAAAAGTCAGATTTGATTGACAAATTAAAAATTTCTTTGAAAGATGAAAAATATATTTTGGAAAATACAAAAGACATCTTTAAAAAGAAATTAGATGCTTTGGAAAAATCAAATAAGTCTTATCTTGAATCTCTGACTGACATGACCAATTTAAAAGATAAATTTTTGGATAAAATAAATGAGTCGGAAGAAAAATTATATAGAATGGATCAAACTGAACAAACTATTTATTTGAACAAACCACGGAGTCTTGAATCCATAAAAGAAAAGTGGGGACTTGGTTTTGAAAATCCTCAATTTTTATCTAAAGCCAAAACAGAAGTTCCCACATTATATGAATACGGCTATCTAAATCTTGCTAGATATGCTCCTCAATTCAAATTCTTTTGGACAAGTGAAAAGCATATTTTAGAAGTCGAAAATGAGAAAAGAATGAACAACAAAAGAGTGGAAGTTCCTTTGTTTACACGAGCGAAAATGCCAAATATTTTCCAGAAAAGGTAAAGAAGAGCAGAAACACTTTATATATTGAATCTCTCATGAAATCTTCAGTGCCTGATGATGATTATGTTCATACATATGCTCCTAACTTTGATAAGGAAAACATATCTCCAGTCTATAAGAGATATATTTCTTCATTAGAGTTAGAAAGAAAAATCATTGACATCGAAGACAAAGTGGAAGAACAATATATTCAAAAAGAAATTGAAAAAGATGTAATTCTTTCTTTCATGACATCACGTCTTGAAGATGTTTCTGATTTTAAAGAAAACAAAAGGGAAGTTCTACAATCCAATAATTCTTCTCAAAATTCCTCTCACTCCGAGGTAAGTTCAGACTTATTGGTTGATCAGTTGGGTTCCTTAGGTAAAATTGCTTCTTCTGATTCAAATATTAAATCTAAAATTCTTGATGAATCTTTTACGCTCAATGATGATTATTATAAACCTAAGCGTAAAAGAAGAAGGTCAAAGAAGTCAAAGAAGAAAGATACTATCATTTCTGATAATTCTAATTCTTCTGATTCAAATTTTTCAGATCGGACTTTGAACAAATCTACAAAGCAGATATGGAGAGTAAAGCGGAAATCTGATGAACCTGCTTCTACTGAGGATAAATGTGTAGACAAACATTATAAAAGTGATTCATTTGCTTCTTGTAATAAAATTTCAAAATACTCTATAAAGCAAATGATTCGAATTTCAAAACATGTCTCATATTCTTCCTCTGATTCTAGTTCAGATGATTATGCTTTGTCTTCTTCTGTTGGTTGTGCTTATTATTCTGATGATCTTTTTCATGCTTTGTATGACAAATCTTACAAGTTTATCCCCACACGAACTGCAACTAATTTTCATGAACCCAAATTCAAGTGGGTACCAAAATCTCAGATTGATTATAAGTTGCAGGCATCTACTGTTAAGAGGGAGTAAGAGGAAAATTGGCTTCTGAGTACTTCAGCTTAGAACCCGTGCTTTAATGGAATATGACTTCTAAACATGTCTGTTTAGGACTCGTTCCTCAATTCATTAAGTTTCTGACTAATGAGAAACTGTGAGTACATCTACTTTAATTCCGCTGCATTTATCTCTGATAATGTTGCTGTTCCAGTTTTTCTCATATCTTTAAGAATCTGAGCAAGTTCAACTAACTCTTGAATTTGGACAATCCAAATTTTTTTTATGAAACACAAATTCATTACACATTATGTGGAAGATAATATTCTTGAAATTTATTTTGTTTCGACTAAATATCAATTTGCCGATTCCTTTATTTTTATTTTAATTTTTTTTAAAAACTCGGCATTTGATTTTAAAAGTTTAAATCTTTACAAATTTTATTCTATAAAGTAACAGATTTACAGATTTTCTTTCTATTGAATAAAATGTTGTCTAGAATAAATTTTCAAGTTGCTTTGTTTATATTAAAGTTTTATATGATCAACTTTCAAATCTTACGAAAATCGAAACGTCAGCAACATGTTTGAAACTTTCGAAATTGCTTTAAAGATGTGTAATTCGGAATATTTATAGTTTACAATGCTTAGAAAACCTAAAATGTCAAAATTATGGATTGAAATGAAGATTTGGGCTAAGCACTTAGACGTGGATCCTTGTGATTGAGATTCTTTAAATATATATAAAATACAGAAATCACTAAGTTTAAAAGTTTGTACCTGTGACCTTTCTGGTTTGGGAAAGTAAGTTCTGTGGGATGCTTATCATCTGGTCCCCTAAGGTCAATGGATCTGGGAGTGATCGAACCCAAATCCTTCTATAGAACCAGATCGAAAGTCATGTTCTACTGGTATGAATGGGTTTAGGATGTGTCGATGTAGCCTTTCTGATCTGGGAGAGTAAGTTCCAAGGGGTGCTTGACACCTAGTCCCCTAAGGCCAACTGGTCTGGGAGCGACTAACCCAAATCCTACAATAGGGTCAGATAGAAAGTTACGTTCACGGCATGTTCTTTACTTATCAAACTTCTTGATTAAAAGATGCCAAAGAGCACGGTCATGTGAAATTGCCAAAGTGCACAAGCTTAAAAGATGCCAATGTGCACACATCTCATATTACTTGGTGATATGTTTGAGTTGTAATAAACCTATAAATTTATGAAAATCTTAAATTTTGATGGCTTAGTGTGAGTATATGCAACGTTTTCTATTATATTTTTAGAATTGCATTTTTTTGAAGCTAATCAAAGTTCACATGCGAGCACACTGAATAGATTGATGAAAGTTTTTGAAACTGAACATGTCTTAACTTGATATGCAATGAAACTTGTATTTGTATTCAACAACACACATTTGATTTCAACTGATTATTAAATCTGTGATATTTTATTGAGTAGAATTTAATTTGTTTAGTGTTTAAAATCTTATATGTTTAGTTGTTTCAAAATACATATTCAGTATATTTTTCTTTTCACATTGATGTTTCAATACTTGTGTTCTCATATTTTTGTAAATGGGTTTGTGCATTATTCTGTAGATAATTTCTTTCCGAAGTCTAAAAGAGTCTTGTGATAATTTTGAGAGATTATTGAAGATTGTTTCTACCATATTTAGGGAGATTATTAGTTTTGTTTCAAAGAAGGAGATTGTATTTTTTAGCTTAAAGAGAAGACTGAATTGCAAAATCTTTCGAAGTTGATCTTGAATCCAAAGGGGGGAATTGTTAGAACATAAATCTGTTGGATACAAGATCAAGAATACTGAAGATCAAAGTACAAGAAGTCAAAGCTGGGAAAGTCAACTCTCAAGGAAAGTCAAAGTTATTGTGAAATAAAGTCAAAGTTTCTTGTATTTGTTTTTGTTTCCTTTGTATTTTGTAATAGGTATAAATACCTTTGTTTTCTGTTTTTAGAGTAAGTAGTTGAAGTATTAGTATTCAGAGAGAGAATTCGTAGAGAGAGAAAGAGCATATCTAGAGAGAGAAAGTTGTAATACTTTGGATTTTGGAATTGTAATCAAAACAGGTAGTTGTTAAATCTTGTTTGATTGTTTTAATTGTGATAAGAATCTTGAATTAGGGACACACAGTTTGACTATTCAGTTTTCTGGAGAGAAGTCAGTGTGAGTATTTTCTATTAGTTGTTGAACAATTCCTTGCCTTATAACCCTTGCCTTGTAGTGTTGCTACCGGATGCTACCGCCCGTAAGCTGATCAGATGAAGTTCTTAAGCTGAATTCTTATTTCAACTCATTGTTCACAGACAGATCAGATGTTATACACTGAAGATGAACTTGGGTGTCACTCCATAATCCACACATATCATTCTTGTGGGCGTTAAGGAATTTGTTGGGTTTACTAAAGTCAAAAGTTGTCTTTATGTGCATTTAGTCGAGGTTATGGTCTACATCAGATCTGATATTTTAGTTGATACTTCAAGGATAAGAGCTACATTCTAGGGGGAGCTAGAGGAGCTTTGAAGTTTATGCAACGCTAAGTTTTATAAAGAAATCAAGGGGGAGAAGAGCTGAAGCTGGAGCTGATAAGAGAATGATTACTTTACAAAACTTAGGAGGAGAATGTTAGAACATATTTTATGTTCTATTTAGAAGTTTTATAAATACAAACAAGATGATTTTACTACCTGTTCAATTCCAATTCATAAATTCAAAGATTACAAATCGGTTTATCACTTTCTCTCTCTAGACGTCTCTTTCTCTCTCTACAACTCTCTCTGATATGCGTATCAAGCTCTCTAGTCATATATCTATTAAACACAAACAAAAACTATTTATACCAGCCTACAATTACAAGGAAACAAACAAAACAAAATACAATTTGACTTTGACTTTTTATTACACTTTGACTTTGACTTTCACTAAGAGTTGACTTTTCAGCTTTTGACTTCTGGTCTTCATGATCTTGTATCCAACATATTTATGCTCTAACAATTATGCACTGCTTCCCCTGAAAATATGAAACATTCTCATTTTAAGGAAAGAATGAGTAGCTGGTGGGGTTGTATACAAGAGATGGCATGGGCTAGTTGCCTATTTCAATGTCGTTCACGAAGAATTGTGAAACAACAGTTTACGCGGCTGCCCGACTCAGAAAGATTTGGTGCAGAGTTTATATTCTTTTACTCTGTTCTCTCACCCTCTTTCTTTTAATCGTTTAAGCTCACATCTAACCAATCTCTCATTTCATTTTACCTCTTCACACACCAACACTCTATCTTTTTAACCCTCTCCCCTTAATCACTCAGGGAATACTTCCTGGGTAGGAAACACTGGTTATCGTGAATCAATGGAAGTTCTTTTAAGCTCACACATTGAATCCCATGTATTTTGTCCTAAAAACATGTATTGCTCAATGATTTTCTTGTCATGAAAGTGCAAGAAATCATTTGTCAGTATATGTATGCCCATCAAAAATCAGAATGAAATTTGAGCATTTTAAGCATTTAAGATTTCTCAAAACTTTGTATGAATGAATAATCATGAAAGAATAGAAATGTTTTGAGAATCTGACAATGATTAAGATCATATCAAAATTCATGAAGAATAATATTTTTGGGAAATCAAAGACGAATGTTGTTTATATGAAAAATATATAAACATTTTAACAGTGAAAGAACATTCCCGTATAGAAATGACGTCTGATTCAAACAACGGTGAATAGCAAACGACGGGAGTATTACCATCGAAAGATTAAACTTTTGAGACATGGTAATATCAAAGTCAAAAAAATGAATGTACTAAACCGATGTGTGTATGAATACTTGACAGTATATAGACATGAAAATTACATCAGTATTTATCATTAGAAACACACGGTCAGATAGTCATCAAAGTATCCAACAAAAATCATTTAAAATCACACTTCTCAATTCATAAAAACATTGTAAGAATAGGAAGTGGTTTGAACATTTAAGAACCATTTTTCACAAGTGAAAGTTGTTCTTGCAAGTGATAGAGTGTAAGGATTAGAAATATATACCTTCAAATCAAAATCCTTAACTCCCCCTGAATTGAATATTTTCAGTGAAGTATCCTTGACAAAAACTCAGATATCCTCCCCCTTGATACCTGTAAAAAGTCAATTTATCAGAAAAATATGACAATGATAGTATAACTAACTATTATCTCCTCCCCCTAAAAGATATAGCAGTTAACTTCCCCTCAAATCAAAAACTTCTAGAAAAGATGTTATCAATTAAGCATCCATCAGAAGAAAAACAATTAAGTACGGGTTATGAACTAAATTATTTAGAAACCATAATTACTTATTCTCCGGTGAGAATAGTAATATTCATTTTTACCAATGAAGATCGGGTTCTGATCTGATGAAACCAGAAACCAAATTTCTGAAACATTGAGGAACGGGTTTTGAACTGTTTTATCCAAGAGCCATAGTTCTTTGAAGCACGGGTTCTGAACTGATTTATTCAGAAGCCTTGGTTCTTTCTCCCCCTTAAACCTTGGGTGCCTGCAACACAGATTTAGATTTTGGTTTCCACTGGTATTTAGATCCAGATTTGTTAGTTGTAGTTTTAGTAGGAGAGATATAATAAGAACCAGACCAGTTATTCACATAATCTTTTCTTACAAAATCATTTGCACAACAGTAAGAACAAGTAAATTTCTTTTGTGCTAACCTGGTCAATTGATTGATAGTATAAACAAGATCAGGTTTGCCAAAATTTTTACCTTTCGAAGCATAGTTCCTTTTAGCTTTGAATGTATGCACAAATGATTTATTTTCTTTCTTCTTCTCCTCCGAAGATCCTTTAACTTTCCAAAACCAATTTTCTTTATCTTTCTCATCTATCTTTCTCCAAGTCATTTTCTTCTGAGACTTGTTCTTCTTGATGTTACCTGAACCATCAACATTTTTGTCATATAAAAGATTAGAAGGACGAATCTGATCATTTGATTTAGAAGTATGACTGTCAGTTGAATCAAATAAAGGATTAATAGAAACATGTGTGAAAATTGAAATTGCAGCTGATTTGAATGAGCATTCAGATGCAGCTGGATCATCTCTTGGTAATTGAGCAATTGAATCTGGCGTCTTGTGCTCAGTCAGCTTCACCTTGAACATGATCTCCTCAAGTTCTTTGATCTTTGTAGACAAACAGTTTCTTTCCTTTGACAGTATGTCAAACTTCTTATGCAATTTAGATTTGGCATTCTTCTCCTTCTGAATGTAGTTGACAGCTCAGATAGATTTCCATTCAGCTCCTTTATCTCAGCTTCAAATGCTTTCTTTTCTTTCTCAAAATCTTTCTTTATACACTTTTGCTCAACTATCTTTTTCTCATTTTCAAACTTATCTCTCTCCATTATGATTACTTTCTCAAAGTCTGAGACTTGTTGAGAAAGCTTAACACATTTAAGCTCTACTGTTTTCTTCTCTTCAAAAGCTTTTCTAGAGAATTCAGAAAACTTCTTTTCAAACTCTTTTCTTTCTTTCTCCATTTTCTTTTCATCTAGAGAGATCTTTTCTTTCAGTTCATTCATCTTCTTCTGAAAATCAGCATTTTCTTTTTCAAAATCTTTTCTCTTCTTCTCAATCTTCTTCATCTCATCATGTGCTTTTATGTTGTCTTTGTTTTGGGTTGCTTTCTCCTTCATCATGTTGATTTCAACCTCAAGACTGAAGACTTTATCTTTCAAGGAATCTCTTTCAGCAAAGATTTGTGAATTTGTCTTTCTTAGCCCTTCACAAGTTTCACTTGTAATGTTTGCTCTTCTTCTCAGTTCATCCAGCTCTCCTTGCATTATTTCCTTCTTAAACCATGCAGAGCTTGAATTAAGACTTTCAGGTCTTTTTAGTTTTGCTTGCTGATTTGAAATCTCCTTCTCTTTTGACTCAATGATTCCTGCAAAATCAATTTTAGAGTTAGAGATACATTCAGAGCAAACAAAATCTTTCTTTAAAGATTTATCATCTTTCAATTTATTAATCTGTTCAATATGAGATGAATTCTGAATCTTCATATTCTTGTTCTCAGCTTCCAGTGCTGGAATCTCTGGCATGTACGCTAAAGCACAATCTCTGTTGGTTAGCACCAGCTTTCCTTTTTCATCTATGTAAGGCATGATGATATCTGAAAAGAAAAAAAATACTAAAAAATCAGAAACTTTAATCACACTAAGAAATATGTACCCCTACGCAAACTTAGAAATGATCTTTAATTAGAAAATCAGAAATATTTACAGTAAAAATCACAGAAAATCACTCAAAAGTATTCACAAGTACAGAATTCGTATACTATTCACATAATTTGTATACAAGAATTCGTATGTGAGAATTCGCAAGTCACTCACAACAAAATTCGCAAGCAACAATTCGTAAGCAATCAAGAATTCGTATGAGCAATTCGCAAGACACACACAATCAAGAACTCGTATAAGCAACACAATTCGTAAGCAAAAGGATACGAATTCAAAGCTTTTCGCATATCACTGTAATGCGAATTCTGAACTTTTCGTAGATCACTCAGATGCGAATTCTGCACAATTCGTACACGTGTCTTCTGCGAATTCTTGGCTTTTCGTATGATACCCTCTGCGAATTTTTTACTTCTAAAAAATAATTCTTGTGCGAATTCTTGGAACTCTACGAATTATGTCCTTAGAATTAACAAGATAAACACATCTGCGAATTCCTTGACTCTGCGATTTCTTCTTGTGAATTCTTCATCATCTCTGCGAATTCTTAGAATCTCGACAATATTTTCACAAAAATCCACCAATTTCCACTCAAACCTTGAAATTAGGTTCTGAAACTTTGTACAAATGATCTCTATATCATCATGAATAACCCTACAGAGTGAATTTCATCAAGAACAATCACAGATGTGGAAATCGATCCATGGAAGTTCGCGAAAAACAACTTTCTGGAAATGTACAAATCGATCAAATTCTTGCAATCTATTGATCAATTGATTAATCAACCAACACAAGAATTGTTCCTCTACTATGTGCGATCACAGTGATACTAATTTCACATCAAAAACACCATAAAATCAAAAACTTTGATTTCAATGCAACAGTGACTTTCTTCTTGGACATTCGTATCTTTCTGAATTTTCTGATCTGAGCTCTCATACCAATTGTGACCCAGTTTACTAGCATTTAATCACAACACAGATTATGAAAACCAACTTTATTGATCTAATCTCTTGATATACAATTAATCACAGATCTAACAAAGTGTCACAAGTCTAACGAGTGTGTTTATTCACTGTGTGTGCTGATCTTACCAACTCTATGAAAACCTAAACCTGAGTATCTCCTTCGTATCTACACACTTACAACAAGAAACCAAACCTATTTATACTAAGTCAACTTAAGTTGACTTTACAACATGATCCCTCAAACTATTACACAATGACGATACAAACCCTTATTTAATCTTGAATACAATTCTAGTCTAACAGTTCTGTGCCCTTAACCAACACGAAGACAAGGTTAAAGAACAAGCAGCCGTCAACAAAGAGTTGTATCAGCTGAAAGATAAACAGAAAAAGGTTGAGGATTATTTAGCCCTTCTAGCACATGGCAAAGGAAAGTTAGTCAAAGGAAGTTCAGTCTCTTCTAAGGCATCAAAGAAGAAAGCTTTAATGACTAGCCTGAATGAGACTTCAGAAAGTTCTGATGAAGAGGAAAAGGAAGAGTCTGAAGATGATGAATTGACAGAGTTTGCTGAGAAACTTGCTCTCTTGACATCAAGCTTCAACAAGAGATTTGGTAGAAAGAAGTTTTATAACAAGCCAAAGTATGACTCTTACATGTCAAGCAAGTATAGAGGCAGGTATGAGAAAGAGAAAGAAAAAGAGAAAGAGAAGAAAGAGGAAAAGAAAGAGGAGAAGAAAGAAGAGAAATAGAAATTAGATAAGTGCTTTAACTGTGGGAAAACAGGTCACTTCATCAGAGACTGCCCAGTCAAACGGGTAAAGAACTACGAGGGAAAAAGTGATTTGTAACTGTGGTAATCTTGAGTGAAACGTACTTGTAACTGTTGTAGAGCTTTAGAGAGAGAAAACTAGAGAGAAAAAGTGATTTGTACGAATTGTCATTTGAATTGAAATCAACAGGTTGAGTTGTTAATCTGAATTCATCTTGTTTTCGTTTGTGGTTGTTAATCAGTAAGAACTTTATTAGATTGGGACTATCAATTGGTATCAAAGCAGATCTGATTTGGAATCAAGAAAAATACGGATATCAACACTGTTACAACGAGTTTAGATTCAACTTTTGAGTTTGTGTTGGTAATTCGAGTTGTAATTGGTTGTTTAGTGTTCGAATTTCATATTACATTGAGTTTGTATAGTTCAATTCGAGTATTGCACTGTAATTGAATTCAAATTTGGAATTTGTTGGTTTTATCATTCACGAGTTCGAACACTGTGTCATAGATCGATATGAACATTTGAGTGAGTTTTGTTAAAAATCTTTGATTGCAATCTGTTCTAGATGTATTAGGGAACATATTGTCAGAGTTTCAGACTGTAATTCGAAAAATAGATAGGATTTGGAGTGGTTCATAATGGTTTTTCATTTGAGATTTGAAGAACTTGCAGTTCTTCCCAAGAACTCGCAAGAATACATGAAGAACTTGCAGTTCTTCCCAAGAACTCGCAAGAATACATGAAGAACTTGCAGATTTATTGAGTTTTCGCAGGATTTACATTAAATTTCACATTGTGTTTGAATTCTGAAAAGTTATAAGTGTAGAATTTGCAGGTTTCTAATTTGCGAAAAGAATAGAATTCGCAGGCTAGTGTGTTGCGAAAATTATAGGATTCGTATAAGTGACACATGCGAATTTCACAAGAATTCGCATAAGCTTGTGTTACAAAAGGTTGTGTGAAATTTTTTAAGGATTCGCAGGAAAGAATTACCTTTGTGCGAAAAGTTGTTGCTAAGATTTTCCAAGGATAGGATTCGTAGATCCTTTGTCTGCGAAAGGAGTAGAATTCGCATAAAACAGGTTACGAATTCCTCAGAATTCGTTTCTGCTTTCATACGAATTCATAAGAATTCGTAAAAGTGTTTGATACTAATTCTTTTGAGTTTTTTAAATTCTTGAAGTACAGAATTCGTGATATTCTTGTCTGCGAATTCTAGTGTGCGAATTTTGAAACTTTCATTGTCTACGAATTCTGAATCCTTTGGTGTTTGCGAATTCTTGAATTGCTTTTACTTAAGAATTCTGAGCTTACGAATTCCGAGTTTACGAATTCTGACTTTGTTTTGAAGTGTTTTCATGAATTCTGTGTGTATCACTGTGTATTGCGAATTCTCTGTACTTTTGTGAAGTTTGCGAATTCTAGACTTGGAGATTTTTTGGAAATTTCATTTTCTGAAATTCTTTCTAAGTTTTTTTTCTGTTTTACTTGATTTCTTTTGGACCAACGATAAAATTCAAGTTCTTTTTGTAACAGGATGACTTCCAGAGAAGCTATTGCAATCGGTACGGATGTGAAACCACCAGTGCTTTATAGAGGAGAGTATGAGTAATGGAAGAACCGCTTCCTAGATTTCACTGATAGACATGACTTAGGGAATCATATCAGAATATCTCTGAGGGAAGGAAAAATGAAAACTCCAACAAGGATTTATTCTTATTATGGAGAAAATGGATCAATGGAAAGAGGAGAGTTTCCAATATTACCTGATAAGTACTCAGATGAGCAGAAAAAGAGATATGAAGCTGACAAATTAGCCAAAGCTTTTATATTGCAAGGATTTTCAGATGAGATTTCAAAAGAGATTTCTATCAGTTTAGATAGTAAAAAGGCTACAGGAAAACAGTTGTGGGAACAACTTGAAAGATGATGGTAGGACCAAAGATGTCATCAAGAGTAAAGTTTTTGGAAGCTGAGAATACAGAGCTGAAAAGAAAGATCTCAGACTTAGAAGATCAAAGTGTCAAGATTCAGCAAACAGAGTGTGCTAATGAAGAACTGATAAAGAAGATTTCTGAGCTAGAACTGCAAATTGCTGAAGAAAGATCAGTTTTTGAGAAAGAGAAGAAAGAATTTGCAAAGAAGTTCTCAGAATTTTCTAGGAAAAGTTTTGAAGAGAAGAAAGCTTTTGAGCTGAAATATGGAAAAATACTAAACAGATTTCAGACTTTGAAAAAGTGATCATTTTGGAAAGAGAAAAGTTTGACAAAGAGAAGAAGATCATAGAACAGAAGAATGTTGGAATCTTTAAGGAAATATCTGGTCAGAGGAACAATGCTGACAAGGGTTTTGAAGAAGAAAGAAATATGTTTGAATCAGAGATCAAGAAGCTAACGGATAAGTTATCTGAACTATCAGAAAGTGCACTGAAAGAGCAGAAAGCGAAGTCTGAATTCAAGAAAGAGATTGACCTACTTGTCAAAGAAAGAGACATTTATTCTTCAAAGATAAAGGAGCTTGAAGATATTATTTCCAAGGTGGTGGTGACTGAGCACACGACTCCAGAGTAAAAAATCCACACATCTAGAAATGATTCAGTTGATTCTGAATGTTCATTCAAGACAGCTACAAGCTCACATAAAAGAACTGTTTCAACAAGAAGGTCAGTTAACTCATTTGATCATATTCGTACTACTAACATTTTCTTTGATAGAAATGTAGATGGTTCAGGTACACAAAGAAGAAGAAGAAGAAGAAGAAAGTTTGAAGAAGAGAAACTGGTTTGGAAAGTGAAACTAGTAGATAATGACAAGACTGATGAGAAGAAGGATGAGAAGAAAGGAAAAAAATCATTTGTACATGCATCAAATGCAAAGAAGAAGAAAGTGCGGAAAGGTAAACCTGATTTTGCTTACACGCGAGAGCAATTAATCAAGTTGTCTATAAGGAAAAAGTATTGTTCTTACTGTTGTACTTATAATTTTGTTCATAAAACTAGTGATCATTACTGGTATGGTTCTTACTCAATTACTCCTAATTGAACTGCAACTAACAAATATGGACCCAAATACCAGTGGGTACCAAAGACGAAAAGTAAATCTGTGTTGCAGGCACCTGAAGTCAAGGGGGAGTAAGAGAACCAAGGCTTCTGAATAAATCAGTTCAGAACCTGTGCTTCAATGGAGTTTGACTTCTAAACACAATAGTTTAGGACTCGCTCTTCAATGATGAAAAGAAATGATGCTCCCGAGCTAATATGAGATTGTACTCCAATACTCAAATGAGGAAATCAACCTTCAAGGGGGAGTACATATTTTTTCTGGAAATATGTATTCGAAAGATACGACGATCTACAATTCAGGAGGAGTTGTATCTGATCTCTATCATGTTTTTCACTGACATATTTTAGATGCATATTTTCAGGGGGAGTAAGGAATATGACTTCTGATTACTTCATATCAGAACTCGTACATTCAATGTTTTACTACTTTATGTCAATTTCTTTTCAATAAATTTTGTACTTTGACGACTTATGACTATTTGCAGATTGAGAGGATGCTTACAAGATCATACCATTATGACTTTAAACTTTGACTTCATGAGATTTAAGACAGAACGAAAGGTTTATTTCTAATCTTAATCTCATCCATGTCTGAAAGATGGACAACTTTCAGATATGAAAACATGTTCTTAAATGTTCAAACCACTTCTGATTCCTAAACGATTTCATGAATATAGAAGTGTGATTTTAAATGTTTTCATTTTACTTGTGCTGAAATATTTTACAAACCGTGTGTTTCCAAAGATTAATACTTGTGTATTATCTTCTCTATATACTTTCAAGTGTTCTCACACACCGGTTTAATTTTTGTTGAATACGTTATCACTATGTCTCAAAATTGAACAAATTTTTCGATGGTGATACACCCCGATTGAACTTCAAAGAATTTGAACGTTGATTTCATTTAGAAACGTTTCTTTCAAGCATGTCTATATATTGGTTCGTTAGACAAAATCCAATTTTTGCTGACCTAAGCCTTAATCGATAAATCATTTCGATTCTGATCTTTATCATACAATGTCAGATTTTCAAACAAGTTTCTTGTATTCATTTCATATACTTGTTTTGAAAAGTCTTCAATGTTTACAAGTGCTCAAATCTTCATGATTATATCTATGAGCATACAAACATCTGACTTGTATATTTGTGCTTTAATTGACAAGTTAAACCATTTGAGCAACATGTTCTTTTAGGATAACATGGGTTTCTTTTGTGAGGACTTAATTGAAACTTCTATGGATTCACGTTAACCAGTGTTTCCTACCCAAGAAGTTAATCCATGAGTGATTAAATGTGAGGAGTCAAATACTAAGTGTGGGTTGAGTGATGAGGTAAAATGTAAATGAGAGTTTGGTTAGATGTGAGCTCAATGTTTAAAAGAAAGAGGGTGAGAGATCAGAGTAAAAGAATATCAAACTCTCCACCAATTTTTCTGAGCCAGGCAGCCACATTACTAGTGTTTCACAATTCTTCGTGAACATTATTGAAACAGGCAACTAGCCCATGCCAACTCTTGATAAAAACCCCACCAGCTACTCATTTTCTTCTCAACAAGAAAATGTTTCAATATTTCAAGGGGACGCAACACATAATCTATCTGGTTTTCATTTGGAAAATATGGATATTGAAAAAGAAAGAAGTCTGCCCCACCTTCGCACTTCGATCATGCACAATCGAATCTGTGTTTACTTACTGTTGTCTCAGTCGTTTACACAAATTTTGAGCCTTATAAAAATCAACCATCATGTGCTTAATTCTTTCTAACACTTGCACAAACACACAAGGAAATTTGTTTTTCTTGTCATAACATTCATAGAAATTCCTTTGTGGTGTTTCGATGATTGAATGGAAGCCCTGGGGGAGTGAAAATAACAAAAGCTCCTTTCCAATGTGTATTCGGTACACACAGTGACTTCGTGTTACTGACAGACATCTTAACTGATTCAGGTGTTACATTTATCATTTTTCTGAATTTGCAAAGATTCGGATGAATATATTCTTTGGATCGGCAGATAATCAGAGGCTCTTGTGTTCAAAGATCAATGGTCAGTTCAGATGTTCAGAGACATTTCTTGTGAAAGTTTTGATGATTTCATGCCTCATTCATCAAAAAGGGGGAGATGTTATGTGTAAGAAATGTCTGGAAAGCAAAGTTTGTATCAGATATGAAAGAAGAGCTCAAGAATTGTATGTTTCAGAAATGTTATAGAAATGTTATAGATGGGGAGAAGATCAAGAAGTTATTGGAAAGTGTTCAAGAATTATTAGTTTGAGAAAGATTGATTGAAAGTTGAAAGTGTGTAACACCCTTAAATCTGGAAATAATAACTTATTAAAAATTTACTAAATACATTAATAAATAAATCCTCTTCAACCACAAATTATGACTTAACCTCAATACAACCATTCATTCTATACAAAAGTCTATGATAAGGATGGGTGCTACTAAAACCCCATAATAGTTACTATCTCCAACGTTGCGGAAGACTTCACCAACTACTTACATTTGCACAAAGCTAAGGCTCGACTCTTCATAGGATTGCTAGGACCAACTCCCAACCTTGAAACCTGATGCACATGCCGACAAATAAAAAGGTTAGGCTTAACGCCTAGTGAGCTCAAGAGTTTTCAACATATATAAAATAATCGTTTAAAAGAAAGGATGCAATTAAAATCGTAGTCCTTCAATATGATACGTCTTACATGTGAAAACGACTCATTTTCCAATAATATGCATTTTAAACAAAGAACACAAATTTGGACGTTTTCCAAACCCAACCACTACAAAGATGATAATACCAATGTAAGTCGCCCATTTATAAATTAGCTTTAACCCAAAACTCACTCAAAGCGTAAATATAACTTGAACTATCCATTTATGAAGATACGGTTAAGCCTTATATCCCAAGACACCCAAAACGCGGGTGGGGCATAATACTCATCCCATAAAATCAAGGGTAAAACCCAACAATACAAAACGTCACCTAAAACTTGGATAATAAAACTCAATACCCAAAAACAACACCTTTCGGTGACGGGGGATTCCCGATTCCATAAAATGTGACGGTCCACAAAGTAAACCCATTTTATGTTGTTATGACTAGTCATATAAACAAAAGTACACGCAAGAGATGTCAGGCTCAGTAGCTTTAAACGTACACCCACGGAAACTCGAGTTCAACCCCGTCGGGTTCCTATGTCGAGCCCCTCATCTAATATCGTAATACTTGAGCACGAAGGACTTATACCGCACCCCGGTACCTTAACGTGCAGCACGAAGGACTTACATCGCACCCGATACCTAACGTGCAACTCGTAGGACTTACATCGCACCCGATACCTAACGAGCTTCATCCAAAATTGCCAACAAGGCTCGAAGTCGAGTTACCAAAACTGGACAATTGTCCAAAACCCCATCAAAATAACAATGCCAAGCCGCAGGCTTAGCAACCCAATTGACTCATGGATAAATGAAAATAAAAATACGATAAAACGCACTCGACCAACGGATATGCCAACACAACGACCAACAGTAAGATTAGTTCAAAACTCAACATTAGTCGAGACAACCCATTTTCCAAATGAACTTATACCCTTATAATTTTTCCAAATGTCTCATAACACAAAATATGCATTTTCCAACTTTAACTGTTGATAAGAATGAAAATCATAAAATGAGACTATAAACATTCTTTCAAGTACCTCGCATAAGTGTGCAACTAATACTTTACAAAACATTCCATTTCGTGAATGATGCATAAAACCCGACAAACATTTAAAAGCGTATTTCTTTGATCAAAGATCTATTTATGCTATAAGACCTCAAAACACATTTATTTGTAACACATTTATCAAGATGCCCAAAAATCCCAAATGTGGGTATTATACAAACTTTGTAAAGTTAAATACTTCCAAAAATCAAATATTAGCAAATAACCCAACATTTGACAATTTCATGTAGAACACATAAACACTTTAAAATAGACATTTTGGCATGTACAACGTTTTCACAAATCAACTTGAACTCACCTTGCTAGATTTAGGCTAAATCTAGATTTTACCCAACGAGCTCTTTTGAAGACCAGTTGAATCCTCAAGCCGAAAACTTCCAAAACCTAGATCCAAAGTTCCAACCCATAAATAACCATTTTCAACCATAAGGAAACGTTCTCCAAACATAAAAATACCAAGATCCCCAAACAATATCAAAACCCTAATTTCTTCAAAACCACCAAATCCGAGATTTGAGATATCGAATCTTAAGAAACCACCAATGGAGCATTTATAACCTTAATACAAGAAAACTTACCCTTGAAGATAAAGAGGCTTCCGAGAACACCCAATCCAACACTTCAACCCGAGCTCCTAACCGATGAACTTGATGAGGAAGATGAAGATGGAGGTTTTGTGGTTTAAGGTTCCAACTAGTTAGATGATGAAGAATCATGTGGTTCAAGGGGGAAAACCACCAAAATGGGTTAGGGTTCGGTTTTAGTGTTTGGGAGAGAAAAGAGAAGAAGATGGAAGTGAGAAATGAGGAGAAAGGGTGAGAATTCGGACATTTTATGAGACAGGGGCCGCGGGCGACCTTGCCACGCGATAGTGACATTGTCACTATCGCGAGGGCACTCTCGCGGGGAATGTACCGCGGGTGGTATACCCCCGGCGATTGTGCCACGCGATAGTGACACATGTCACTATCGCGAGTCACAATCGCGCCACACGTACCGAGCCCCGAAAAAGGTCGAAACTCAAGATTCTCGCATGGGTTGACTCAAGGTTCGAAAGCACAACATTTACCACTCAAAAGATAGGCGGGAAAGGCGGAGAGATAACCAACGAAGGATGGAACTTGCTTTACGAAAAATCGGGTGTTACAAAGTGAAAGTTCAAAGAATTCTGAAGATGAGCTGATTTTCCATAAATTTTCTTTTAAGACATTTTGCCGAAGCATTTTGAACTAAATCTGAAGATAATTTATTTCCAAGCCTGAAAGTGGTTTTTATAACTTTGGGGGAGAATGCTATTTTTCTTGAAGAACAGGCTTTGGGAAGATTACTGAAAGTTTTTGAAGATATTGTGTTTATCAAAGAAAGGGGAGAATGTCAATTTTTTCATATTAATAGGGGAAGAATGTTGACTGATTGAGAAGATTATTTTTACATCAAAAGGGGAGATTATAAATTGAGCTTAAAGAGAGAAGATTGTATTGCAAAATCTTTTTAGAGATGATCTTGATCCAAATGGGAAGAATGTTAGAGCACAGATTTGTTGGATGCAAGATCATAACATTTGAAGATTAAAGTAAAAGCTCAAAGTCAACTCTCAAGCAAGAATGTCAAAGTCAAATGTAATAAATGTCAAAGTCAAAGTTCCTTGTAATGTTCTTAGTATAAATAGTCCTTACCAAGTCTTTGTAAGTAAGCGTGTAATCTGAGAATGTGAATGTGATGCATACGGAGCTAATCAGAGAAAGAGTCCATTGAATATTATTCTAGAGAGACATTGTAGAGAGAGAAAGTGAGATTTGTAATCTTTGGTTATATCAATGACATGTGATTATGATTTGTAATCATCTTGATTGTTTTGTATGATTAGAACTTGAATATTGGGAATTAACATCCTTCTCATCTTCAGAATCAGTAAAGTCCAACCAATGATCGTCCTCGGCCATTAAAGCTTTATCTGCCTCTTTCTGCTTTGCCAGGAGCATTTTGTTCTTGTAATAGTCAGAATTCCTTACTTTGGGATTCCTGCAGTCCTTGGCAAAATGACCGATCTTACCACAATTATAACACTTGACTGGCTCTTCCGCCTTCTTCTCCTCATATTTATTCACATACTTCCTTTATTTTGGATTTTTCTCATCAAATCTCCTCTCCTCAAACTTCTTCTTACCTTCCACTCTTACTTTGTGTTCATAATTCTTTGAACCTGATGAATACCTTTGACTGTTTGACCCGGGATTCTTGTAGAACTTTTTCTGGAATGCCCTGGTCAGTAAAAGCATGGCTTGCTTCAAATTCTCACCATCATCAGAATCATAATCTACACTATCATCATCCTCAGTTTCAGAAACAATCACTTTCTTCTTCTTCAGACTCACAGACTTCTACTCTTTTCTCTTCACCACTAATGTTACTGGATCAACAACTAGTTTTTCAACTTTCTTTTTCTCAGCTCTTATCTCCTCAACATCATCTTCATTCTGGCGTAAAGTCTCATACACCTCATGTAAAAAAATCTCATTGAGATCTTTCATCTGTTTCATCTGACGAGTAAATCTTTTCCATTCCGGCTATAATATACTTAGTAACTTCACATTGGTCTCAATCTGAGATTTCTTCACCTTGTTCTTGCTTAGCTCATTCAGAAGAGTGACAAATCTGTCATATATTACCTATAAACTCTCACCATCTTTTGCTTTAAACTCTTCATAGTTGTTGACACAGCTTGACACTTTCAGTTGATTTCCTATCTTGGAGCCCATCATCATCTTCTCAAGTTGATCCCACATTTGTTTGCCAGTTGCTTTATAGCTGTCAATCTTCACATAGATCTCATTTGGAATCCTTTGAAGTATGAAAGATCTTTCAAGTCTGTCTGCTTTATGCCTCTTTTTCTATTCATCAGTATATTCTTCTGGATCAATAACATATTCCTTTGTGATGATCTCTACCCCTTCCTCGTCTGTGGTATGAAGCTTTGTTGGAGGTTTCAGCAGTCCCTCTTCCAAAGATTGTCGGATATAATGACCAATCTCATTTCTCTCAATAAAATCCAAAAACGATCCTTCCACTGTTAATATTCACCCTTAAATAAAACAGGTGGCTTCACATCCATTCCTATGGCTAGAGCATCTCTGGAAGTCATCTTGATACTTTGCACATATCTTTAAACAAAAATCAGCAAATTTCAAAATTCTGAAAATAGTCAAAATTTGACTAAGTATAGAATCTTTAAGCCACTAAAATCACTTTTCGCAGATAATTGAACTCACTTTTCTTAGACCAAACAATCCACTTTCCGCAGAATGAACTTTGCGGATTTGAGCTTTCCGCAGACAAAGGCTTACAAATTCTGGACTTCTCGCGGGATGAGGCTTGCAAGTTCTAGACTTAGAAACTTTCAAATACTTTCAAACAAGCTTTTCGCAAAATATTTTCCGAATTCTATACTTAGAATATTTTTCAAGAAAAATTCACTAAGCTTTCCTTAAGCTCCTCTGCGAATTCAGGCATTTTCCGCAGGCTGAAGACACCAAACAGTAGCTTTCCGTAAGACATGCCCTACAGATTCTCTGCTTTCCGCATGAAGAGTTCTGCAAAACGATGCTTTCCGCATACAGGGTTCTGCGGATTCTGTGGTTTCCGTGCACAACTTTCTGGGAGTTCTAAACTTAGAACTTTTCCACAAAATCAATATACATAATGACTTGCGAATTCTCAGATAATCCATATACAATAGCTTACGAATTATGTCCTTGTTCAAAAACACCAAAAACTAAATTAATATTCTGCGAGTTCTTGGATGAGACTTGCGGATTAGATAGATCTTGCGAGTTCTTGAGTTTACGAACTCAAAAACACAATTTCAACCCAAAACTCTTCAAAGCTCCAAATTAAATCCTGAAACTTTGCCAATTCATCCTCGATTACTGTCTAAACACTTTACAAATGCACAATTACAAGCAAGAACAACAAAATTACAACCCGATCAAGAAAGCAGTACGTATAAGACTCGAACCAAAAAACTTTAACAAATCCAAAATTCACACAAACAGTTGTGAATTGGACAAAATTATCAATACAAGATCTATTCTAGAACACAAAATGATTACAAGAGAATCAAAATTACATCCAAAAACACACAAATTCAATAAAATCGATATGGACAAGACAATCTACGAGTTCTTGAAGATGTCGACCAAAAGATTCAGATTATTGAAAATTTTCTGATTAATGCTTGCTCTAATACCAATTGTGTGTCCCTAATTGTGCAATCTAATCAAGATGAACAACGAATTTCCATTTTAATAGCCATATGTCATTGATCTTTAATCACATATTACAATCCATATGAAACTCTCTCTCACTTACAAATATTATCTCTCTACAAGTATGTTCTCTCAAAGTGTGTTATATGATTGTACAAAACAATAACCTATTTATACCAACTACCAATTACAAATACAAAACAAGCTAACACAACTAACAACTAACAAAGACTTTGACTTTATTCTTCAAGTAGCTTTGACTTTGAATTTGCATTAGAAGGCTTTGACTTGGGCTTTGACTTTCAACCTCAATGATCTTGGATCCAATATTTATGCACTAACAGGGGTAAATGTTAGAATAGAAAATGCATCCAAGCGTACTTAGGTGTGTATAGTAGGAACACGGTGGATGAGAACTTCGGTCAGTGTTTTGTTTTGGAGTGTACGAGTGGGAAGGATGTACAACTTATGTTGTTTATCGTTCTAAGAATTTGTTCGACCTTGCCGTTTTGAGAGAGGTGTAAGGCAAGAGAAACGAAAAACCATGCCATTTTTTTGCACAATATTAATGAAAAATGAGTTGTTAAATTCACGCCCGTTGTCACATTGGAATATCTTAATGTCCCTTAGAGATTTTGTTTTGACATAAGTGTGAAAAGTGAGAAAGAAAGGAAAAAACTTGGGACTTGTATTTAAGAGGAAATACCCATAGATAATGAGAGAAATAATTAAGTAATATTTATAACCGAGAAAGCTCGGTATTAGTGATGTCCATAAACTGGCATGCATGAGATGAAATGGTTCAAAAGTAAATGTATTAGATGAAGAATAACTAAGACAAACATGTTTTCCTAGTGAACAACAAACACAAGAATCGGTTTTGGTTCCCTTATTATAAGAAATTAAATTGCATTTTCTAAGAAAAACAAAAATTAGAACTCCTATATGTTCAAGTTGATTGTGCCATGTAGTCAGGGAGATGGCTGCAAGAGAGATTACTGACCAAGCGGCAAAGGAGGATGAAGAGAACAGATAGAGATCCCCCATGCTTTTGCATCTTAAAAGAGTTGTCCCCGTATTGAGATCCTTCATAGAGAAACCAAACAGGTCAAATTCTACGATACATGATTATCACGTGCAAATTTATGGATGAAGATTAGATTCTTTATAATATGGTTAGTGTATACGTAGTGTTTGAGAGTGAAGGGGTGGGGTGATGGTATGGTGGTATTTCCATAACCGTAAATAGGAACATGATTACCATTACCAACAAGAATAAATGAAGTATTGCTTGAATTAAAAGGTTTAGGAAAAATACTAGAGTTTCTAGTAAGGTGGGAAGTGACTCCCATATCCATGTACTAAGTATCAATTGGTTGTTAAAGCGATCGAGTGTTAAAAGCATTGCCTAGTTTAGTTGGTATAATTGATGTACCGTATGAATGTTGGGTAATTATCTCTTGTTGATGGAAGGAGGGAGGCCTTGATGATGGGGGAGGATTTAGAATGACGACTTGCAGGTGGTTGGTATATGGTGATTGGGTTGGACACGTAGGGTATGGGCAGAAAGGTGGTGGAGTCCACGGTTCGGGAGCATGCCATTGAGGCCATGTTTGCTATTGGTGTCGATATGTAGGGCCAGAAGGGTTGTTTTCATGGACACAACCCCGACTACTGCCCTCATGCTCGGGCGGTTGCTGGTGGTGGTCACGGCCATGGTAAGGATGGCCCTGCAGTTGGTGTGGTTGTTGTTCGATCAAAAGAGAAGGATCAACTACCAAGGGCGGTCATTGAGTTGTCTTTGTCCGAGACGATGGCATGTTTGACATGAGTCGTTTCTTCTAAGAGTAGTTGAGAACAGGTGGGTCGAGCTTGTTGGATCATGGTGTCAATAGTGTCATATTCTCCTTTGGTAATGCAGAGATTAACTAGAGGACCATCTTGGGCTAGGTGATAGGATTACCGACATTGCAAATTGATCAGCAAGATGCTTGAGTCGCTTACAATAATCAGACATGTTAGAGAAGTTTTTAAGTCATGTGGTGTTGAATTGTTCCTCCAAGTACAAGCACGAGTGTGCTTGTTGTCTTAGAAGATTTCTTCAAGGCACGTCCATAGCTCTTGAGCCGACGCTTTGGGTTCCATAATTGTTTGAAAAGATATCTTTGGAGATTGTACCATATATCCATTGTTTGACAATGGCATCTATGTGTTTCCACGTTGGATCATTAATGGTTGGTGGTCGTTGTGTGGGAGCATCAATATGATGAAGAAGGTTGTAGGCGCATGCATGGATATGGAACAGTTCCACGCATTGTTTGAAAAGAGATCTTTGGAGATTGTACCATATATCCATTGTTTGACAATGGCATCTATGTGTTTCCACGTTGGATCATTAATGGTTGTCGGTCGTTGTGTGGGAGCATCAATATGATGAAGAAGGTTGTAGGCGCATGCATGGATATGGAACAGTTCCACCCATGACGTGTATAAGCCTTCTTCTTTCTCAAGAACTAGAGGAAGAAAGTTTTGGATGATGTTGTCGATGTCAAAGGCCGGGTGGAAACCGGATGAGGGAGGAGTATTGTCGTCTTTTTGTTCTAGGTTAGAGGGTACCTGTCATGGTGAAGGTTGTGAGGGTGGATGCAAAGGTGGATGTACAACATGGGCTATGGTTGCCCATGCAACCACAAAATATATATATATATATATATATATATATATATATATATATATATATATATATATATATATATATATATATTAAGGGTTGGTTATAGTAGATCCTTAAATGTGAAACCATGAATTTTTGTGGGTGAAACCATAAACATTGACACTTTTAGGGTAAATATTGAAACTTAACATCTGAAAAGTCAAAGCTTTTTAAAAACCCAAAAGTTAGTCACGTGTCTCAACTCAGTGACTCCTATTTATTTTGTTTTAACAAAAATTCAAGTTATTAATAAATAATCAAACCTTTTTCAAACAAACCTTTTTTAAAATTCAAAAAGTCAAAACTTCTTCTCCAAGACAAACTTCCACCCACTTTGTTCTTCATTCTCAGGAAGGTAAATCGCTCTCATCAATAAGACATTAATTTTCATCTTATGTGGCCTTCATCGGTAATTTTCAGGCTTCCAATCCTGAAGGTATTATTCTATTATTAATCTATTCTACATTTCTACTAATAATTGATCTACTATTCTTAGGGTTTATGTTATATATTAATTTATATTTTATGTAGTTTTTTATATAGATTTGGTGTTAGTTGATATTTACTTGTAAATATAATGTTAATATTTGGCGCAAATTTTGTAGACTTTAGGGTTAGTTTGTTAATGTTTTTAATTTATTTTCATGATTGTTTAAAGATGAAAGGATTTTTTAAAAGAAAAATATCAAGTGTTACATCCGGATCAGATCATGTAGAACCCTCAAGTGGAAATCCCCCAACAACCGATTTAAATGATCTTTCTAGGGATCCATCATAAAGACCAAAATTTTTGACTTATCATCATAATCAAAGAGATGAAATAAGATGTTTATATCTGCTTAGAGGGCCTTGTCAACCACGTGGTCATGAGTTTCCAACAACTTTGATAGGAGACAAGTTAAGACGTTTATATCTGCTTAGAAGGCCTTGTCAACCACGTGGTTATGAGTTTCCAACAACTTTGATAGGATACAAGTTAAGACGTTTGTTCCTCATCGATTTGATGAATTTCGATGGTTAGAGTATAGTGTAAAAGTGGAAAAAGTCTATTGTCCATATTGTTATATATTTAAAGAACAAGGCATGACCGGTGGTGATACATTTGTGATAGAAGGATTTAACAGTTAGAGTAAGAAAGGTCTAACACCCATAAATTTCCAATGAGTAAAAGTTACACCGAGTCCATCTTGTGGTTTGCAAGCATAAGCTTTGGATAGGGAAGGACCTACTTTAGATCTTCAAAGTGACAGAAGGATTTCGGGCGAAAAATGGAAAGTTTCGGACATTGGCATGCTCTCGGCGACAATGCCCGTGATTGTGCCACAAGGCACTCTCGCGGGGCAAAGTCGCGGCCCGGGTTGCACCCGCAGTACAATCCTGGCGACAATGCCAATGATTGTGCCACAGGGCAAGGTCGTCGGGCAATATCGCAGTCGGCCCCAAGTTGTGTTTAAATCCCTATTTTTGCTCCCTTTTCACTTATTCTTCACCAATTATCCTCCTTTCTCTCCCAAAACGAACTCTTTTGGTTTATTTAGGGTTTTCAATCATTGGAGGCCTCAATCCTTGAAGTTTAAGGAGAATCTTCCTCACCAAGCTAGAGATTGGATAAGAAGGTTTGGAACTTATCATCTCATCTTCATCTTCTAGGGTTTCACCAAACCATCTCCAAACCACATTTCATTCATTGGTGTTTTGGAGCTTGGGGCCCGAATTAGTGACCCTTAAAAGTATATTGTTGGTGGATTCAAGTTGGGATTGAGGTAACCTTCTCTTTTCCTTCACCTAAGAAATTAGGGTTTTGTGGTTCTCATTTTCTTTCCATTTATTGGGTCTTGGTTTAACCTAGAAATGTTTGTAGCTAAGGTTTGTGGTGGAAAACTTGGAGCTAGTGGAAGGAATCAAAATCTCATCTAAGGAACTCAAGTTGTGGGTAAAAACCTAGATTTAGTCTAAATCTAGCAAGGTGAGTTCTAATTGTTTTACAAAACTATATGTCAAAATATAAATATTTTGGGTTTTGGACAAACATATATGTGCTCACTTTATAATTAATGAGTTTTGTGATTTTTGGTATTCTTGATCATGTGGAGTTGTTAAATGTCTTTAAATGATTTACGATACGTTCTTCGGCGTTTTGGCCTCCAAAAAGGTTGTTGAACCACTAATAACGATTTCTTGGATATTTGAAGAATTTGAGGAAGATTTTCGTTGGTTTCATATATGTGCAAATTGGGTTATAAATGGTTTTAATGGATTGACTTTAAGAATTGAAATTTTGTGGACAATTAATTGTTTACGGTTTATTTTGGAATTTACCCAATTTATGAATTTTGGATATTGGAGCTTTAAGCTCTTTTAGATTTAAAAAGGGTGAGTTAATGGAAACGGTCCTTCTTGACCTTACGAGTATTTTGGAAAATGTGAACTTTACAGTTTAGGCCTTCGGCCACTTATAAGTTGGAAAGATACCAATTTTGGGAAAGTTGTGTTTCGGCTTATATAGCCAAATTGACCTTATCTTGTTGTCAAACATTTAATGATGCCTTATGGCTTGACTAATATTCAAATGAGTTTTGGGGCGTTGTCCGGTTTAAATAGCTCAATATGGAGCATTTTATGGAAAATCAATTATTGCACAAGAGTTGGTTATTACATGTTTTGAATGCATTAGTTCATTCATTTGGAGTCATGTAATGTTTAGACTGTAATGCAATGGATCCATAGGCATATGAGTCGTTTTGTTCATCATGGAGTTATGATGTCCATGTTTGAGTCTAGTGAGTGTTCCCCAAGTCATGTATTTATGTAAGCTTGCGATGGTGCTCTTGGAGAGTCGTATAAGGAGCTAAGTCTTGTGGTGGTGCCCATGGTGAACCAGATACGGGAACTTATGACTTTTGTGGTGACACTCATCTAGAGGTCGAGTAGACACTAGGGTCAGTTGATGTATTTTGCGATAGTTTCTCTGAGGAGCCGTATACGAGGATCCATGACCCGAAGTGAATCTCGTGAACGTTGATAAGTGGCTTAACTTTGTGTTCCCGCCACATTCGATGGAATTGGGCCTCCCCCATCACCGAACGGTGTTATTTTCAGGTATTCACTTACCCATACTTTCGGTGTTGAAAACGTACCATTTTATGTGCACAAATAATATTTTGGTGGAATACATCGTGCGTGCGTTTTGGGAGTCTTGGATGCTAAATGGGTATTTAAAAAGGGTGTTTAGCATTGGAAGCGACATGATTTGTAAACTAAACCTTTTTATAAGTTATATTTCAGGAATGGTTGTTTTTAGAATAAATATTTGTTTTAAACGTTTTATGATTTATATGATGAAAATTGCTTTAACTCACTAGGCGTTAAGCCTAACACTTTTTCTTATCGACATGTATAGCAGGTCTTAGATGGATTTAAGTGGCGAGTGGAGCTGGGTAGAAGTTCCGGTTGGATGACTTTAGTGACGTCAGAAGATTTATGAAAACAGCAGATTTGGTGGTTTTAGTAGCACCCGATTGACATTGTTTCCCATTTGTGGGATTAGATAGTTCCGTTTGAACTCTGATACTTGTTGTGGTGTCTATTCCCTTGTAACCTTAGATATTTGTTATTTCAAGTTATGTATTTAAGGAGTTTTTGGAAGTTTTATTTTGTCTGAATTTTTCAAATTTTAGGGGTATTACAAAAGGTAGACTTAAATGTGAATATTTGGTAAATAGCTTCCACAACAAAGCACAACAGAAATGTGAATATTTGGTAAAGCAAAGGCAATCTATTGTCGTTGCCATTTGCAAAGTGAACTTGCCAAGAATGAATATTGCATTCGATTGAATGCTTCAATCGATTGTGCTGGATTCTTGTTGTCATATGGATTACCATTCATGGGCACGATGAGTCGAAGACATCTATAAACCAAGGACTTATTTGTTGCATTTGTCGTATATAAATATTATATACTTCAAAAAAAACTTTCTTGCAAATGCGAATGAGATGATCGTAAGGTTACATTAGAAAGCGCTCCGGGAAATAATCAAATGATGGCTCCAAGTATTCAAAAAGAGATTATCAATTGCTTTGGAAAAGAAATACTGAAATCCATTATGGAAGAAATTGGAGATGATGTATTTGCACTGTTAGTCGATGAATCTAGTAACGTCTCTAAAAAGGAACAAATGACAGTGGTTTTAAGATACGTTGATAGACGTGGAGTTGTTAAAGAGAGATTTTTTGGCCTTGTTCATGTGGCGACGACACATTCTTCATCTCAGAAATCTGCAACTGATTCTTTATTTGTTGAACTTGGATTGAGCTTGATGCGGATAAGAGGTCAAATTTTATGATTTATCTACTTAAATAGTTATATCTATTATTAAATCTATATGATCTTTTAAAAGTATCATCTTATCTTTAAAATAGGTACGGGGTCAAGGTTATAATGGAGCAAGCAATATGTACGGTGAGTTCAATGGGTTGAAAGCTTTGGTCTTGAACGATAATAAACCGGGATATTATATTCATTGTTTTGAAGCTGATAGTTGTAGCAGTTTCACACAAACATCACGGTGTTACCAACTTTTTTTATATGCTTGTCTTGGTAATGAATGTGGTGAATGCTTCTTGCAAGTGAAAGGATATGCTTCGAGAAAACTACAAAGAAAGAGTGGAAGAAACAATCGGTATGGGTGAAATTGAGACTGTAACACACTAAAATTTAGAGTAAATTAAAATTCAAAAATTTGGCAATATAATGTTTATAAATGGAGTAAACCATCCAAAACGGTAAATGGAATATAGCGTTTACAAAACATGTAGATGAATATATAAATTGACAACTAGACCTGGCAAGACACCCTAACCCGACACGAACTCGATACGAAATAAACGGGTTTGGGTAATATATTTCAACCCGTTTAAGTAAACAGGTTGACACGACACGACACGAAAGTTAAACGGGTAAGGTCAGGGTCAAAATCTTCAACTCGAAAATGACCCGAATAACCCTTTTATACATATCTATAATAAGTTTTCTTTTTAATACTTTGTATTTTAAATGTTTTAGATTTGGTTAGAACTTATAAGTTTGAAATATAAAATTCGGATTTCTAATGCTTTCATTTAAATTTTGGATTTGTACTTTTTTGTGAATTTTCAATTTTTAATTTTTAGTTTTATAAATGTTAAACGGGTTAGGCGGGTTGTGTCGGGTTAGGAGGGTTGTGTTGGGTTAGGCGGGTCGGGTTAGGGTTGGGATTTTCTGACGCGTTTATTAAACGGGTCGGGTTAGGGTTAGACATTCTCAACCCGTTTAACTTTGAATCCGACACGACACAACACGTTTGTCAGGTCTATTGACAACGAACTAATCTAAATAAGTTATATCTAGATTACATTGGTTGTCAACCCAAAACCCAAAATATCAAAGTCAATTGATCGCCTTGACTCCCAATATCTATTACCCCAAAAATGCCTCAAGCACCCATGCTCGTCACTCAAACCTTCGACGACCCACCGCTAAAGGAACATGTTATACATGTCATTTAAGAAAAAGTGTTAGGCTTAACACCTAGTGAGAACATACAGTTTATATAAAAGATTTGTAAGCAATTTAAATGCGACAATAATTAATCTTTCAAAGAGTTGGGTTTATAATTGCAATATTAACCACCTAGAGACCTTACGGTCCAAAATATATCTTGCGATGACGGGAGAGACCCGATTTCCCAAGGATAGTGGCGGAGCACAAAAGTAGGCCACTTCCAAGTTATTGAGCTCACCATACCAGGATCAAGGTCACGAGCTCGTCGGCTCGTACTCAGATGTGAACCCAATGATCCTAATCATGCTCATTCGCTAGGATTTACATTTATGACCCACGGCTAGTATCCGGTCCCACATAACCGTACCAAGTTGCCACCCTAGGGTCTAATTTCTTAACTAGCTAAAAATGGGATTTAACCCAAAAATTAAGCCGAATCTATACCTATGGATCCACTACCAATAGTCTGACGCTTGTCAAAGTTGCACTTGTGACTAGAACTATAATCACACATATAGTTCATATACATATTTCCATAAAATCACTTACTTTCTTTCATAAAAGTCGGTCCACCATTAGTTATAAATTTGGCAATAACCCTCAATAAAACGATTCGCCTTTCATAGGTTCCATTTTCATCAAAATAGTTGTCTCATCCAAAAGCTTCTCATAATCATGTGAAAATCATGAATATGGCCATTATGCATTTAGTTGGATATTTACCCATAAATATATAAAGATAACCACATTTTATAGTTCACGACATAGAATGTTACATCATATTTCAAAATGGTGAGAAACCCTAAGAATCTCCAGATCAAAGTTAGGTCAAAATCATTTATTCAAGAACAAAAGAACTGGGAGATAATTAGAAGTCTAAAATCATGGTTTGACATGTATAAGGTTTTTAAAGAGTGAAGATGTACTCACAATATGGGTTTTATCAAAACCCTAGCAAAACCCTAGATGGAGGAGATGATACTAGCACTTAAGAATGGAGATTCTTCACAAAAGCTACCTTAGATCACCTAGAGTATCAACCATAAATGCATAAGAGTGAGGTTGTTGGGAGATTTAATGAAGAGAGATGATTTAGGGTTGGATCTTACCAAAATACTGCCGAGAAAACGACCTACCACTTCCAAAATACTGATTTATGGCTTAATAAAACGGGTTGTCCAATTTATACCCAAAACACTGCCGGCGACCTTGACTTGACGATAGTGACATTGTCACTATCGCTGGGAATAATCGCACGAGAGGTACCGCGGCCCCATCTCTTGGCGCGATAGTAACACGGCGGTAGTACCGTTTGTCATAATCGTGGGGCATAGGGGTGTTCATCTAAACCGCCAAACTGCACAAACCGCCCACACCGCACCGCACCGCAAAGCGCGGTTTAGAACGTCCGCAATGCGGTTTGCGGTTTGTATTTTTACCAAACCGTACTATGCGGTACGGTTTGCGGTTTTGAATTACCAAATTGCGGTTCAAACCGCACCGCACCGCACATTATATATATGTATATATTTTTAATTTTATATATTAAACACACATATATGTATATATAGAATAATAGTAATATTTATATAATATGTATTTTAGAATCGAACGTATTGAATATTTTTATTTTTAGGGACTACGATCACGTTATCGTTGATTTTAAAATGAAGTTTTGATCTTATAATTATTGAATTGTAGGTGTAAAATGCGTAAGGTACAAACCGCATAAACCGCACCGCACCACACCGCATTTTGCGGTGTGGTTTGGTGCGGTTTGAGGTATATGCGGTGCGGTTTGCGGTTTGGAAAAATGCTCAAACCGCATATGCGGTGCGGTTTTACCCCAAACTACACCAAACCGCACCGCGAACACCCCTAGTAGGGCATACCTGCTGAAATTGTACCGAGTCCCAAACCCCTTCGGCGATTGTGACCACGGCGACAATGCCCATGGCAAGGTCGTCGGGAACTATTTCCCAAATTTTCCGAACTTCAAAATTTGAGGTTTTTCTCACCCGAAAGGATTTTCTCACGAGGTGTAGCATCTATGGTAGACGTAAGATGAGTACATCCCAAAATTAAGGAAGATTAGAGGTCTTAAGATAAACTTTATAGATTGAAAATTTAAGGTGTTACAATCCTCCCCAACTTGGGAATGATTTCGTCCCCGAAATCCCAGCTACTTGAAAAGATGAGGATATCTCCGCTTCATATCCTCATCAGCTTCCCACGTCACATTGTCTCCATGGTGATGCTTCCATTGAACTTTGACCATCGTGATCTCCTTGTGATGCAATTTCTTGGACTTCTTTTCAAGGATAGCTTCGGGTTCCTCCACACACCGATTACCCTCGTCCACTCTGATCTCGGAAAGAGGAATGACGTTTTCCTCTTCCACCAAACACTTTTGAACGTAACAAATATGAAACGTGTTGTGGATTCCACTCATTTCCGGTGGAAGCTCCAGTTGGTAGGCTTGCAAACCCACATGCTTAAGTACCGTGAATGGTCCAAGGAAACGAGGACTCAACTTCTCGTGCTTTCCGAATCGAATAATGCCTTTCCATGGTGACACCTTGAGCATCACACAGTCACTCACTTGGAACTCCATCGGTCGCCTCTTCTTATCGGCATAACTCTTTTGCCGATCTTGAGCCGATTTCAACCGCTTCCAAATACTCTTTACCTTATCTGTCGTTTCTTACACAAATTTGGGTCCCGCGAATTGCTTCTCTCCCGCTTCAAGCCAACACACGGGAGTTCTGCACTTTCGCCCATACAAAGCCTTGAACGGTGCCATTATGATACTCGAGTGGTAGCTATTATTGTAAGCGAACTCCACCAACGGTAGGTGGGAGTCCCAACTACCCCCAAAGTTGATAACGCAAGACCTTAGCATGTCTTCAAGCATTTGAATCGTCCTCTCGCTTTGACCGTCGGTTTGAGGATGGTACGACATACTCAACTTCACCCGAGTACCAAGCTCTTTCTGCAACCCATCCCAAAAGTTCAAAGTGAACCGACTATCGCGATCCGACATAATAGATAGAGTCACTCCATGCCTCGAAACCACTTCATCGATGTAAAGCTTTGCCAGCTTGTCTATCAGTAGTGTCTTGCGCATGGCTAAGAAGTGCGTACTTTTGGTCAACCGATCGACTATCATCCATATGGTATCGTGACCTCTAAGAGTTTTGGGAAACTTAGTCACGAAATCCATGGTAATATGTTCCCATTTCCATTCGGGGATCTCCAACGATTAAAGTCTCCCATACGGTCGTTGATGATCGGCTTTCACTTGTAAGCACGTCACACAACGCTCCATGTAACTCGCCACATCAAGTTTCATTACCGGCCACCAATAATGTAGCTTCAAGTCCCTATACATCTTTGTACTCCCCGGATGGATGGAATATTTGGACTTATGGGCATCCTCGAGAAGAAGTTCCCGATTTCCCCCAACTTTGGGTACCCACACACGACCGTTGAACAATTTCACTCCACAACTATCTTCTGTTAAGAGCAAACGTTGCTTTGCCATAACTTCTTCTTTGATATTCTCTTCCAACAAGGCTTCTACTTGAGATGTCTTGATTCTCTCAATGAGGCTTGACACTAACTCGATTCTAGAAAGGGTAGCCCGAATGCTTCCACTATAGTCCTTCCGACTTAACTCATCAGCCACCACGTTCGCCTTACCGGGGTGGTAAAGCAACTCGTAATCATAATCTTTGAGTAACTCGAGCCACTGCCTTTGCCTCATATTCAACTTTTTTTTGTCAAAGACGTATTTCAGACTCTTATGATCCGTGTAGAGCGTACATTTCGTGCTATAGAGATAATGCCGCCAAAGCTTCAAAGCGAACACCGTTGCCGCTAACTCCAAGTCATGGGTAGGATAATTCTTCTCGTGAACCTTGAGTTGTCTTGTTAAAAATACGGATTTTAGCCCCTTTCTCATTTCTAACTCACCCATTTCATTTATTTCCCTCTCTCTCAATCTCTCCCCTCCCTAGAATCGAACCCTCACCCTAAAAGTAAGATTTTGGAGCCTCTAAGGTGCTTTCCCATGTGTTGTAAATAGATTCTTCACAATCAAAGTGGGGATTTAGAAGCAAGGGTGTGAAACTCTTCATTTCATCCAATTTCAAGAAATTCCAAGTTTCTCTAGGGTTTCATCAACCTATCTCCCATTTTTTGAAGATCGTGAGTTTGATGTCATGGTAGTAACCCTAAAGGTTTATTGTTGGTGGATGAAAGTAGTGGATAAGGTAATCTTCTCTTTTATTCATTTTTTTGGAAATTAGGGTTTTGATTTAAATTGGGATCTTTTGGTAAAAATGTTTGGGAAATGATTCTAATAGATTGAATATGGATATTTATGGTTGGTACTTGTGGATCTAGGTTTTTGGAAGATTTGCTTGTGGATTCGAATTTCTTCAAGGAAGATCAAGTTGGGGTAAAATCTAGATTTAAACTAAATCTAGCGAGGTGAGTTCAAGTTGATTTGTGAAAACGGTGTACATGCCAAAATGTTACTTTAAAGTGTTTGTGTTTTACATTAAATTGTTAACTGCTGATAAGTTTTGGTTATTTGAAAATGGTTAACTTTATAAACTTATATAACCTACATCTTTGGGACTTTTGGGCATTTTGATAAATGTGTCATAAATGAAGGTGTCTTGATGATTTATTGCATAAATAGATATTGGTCAAAAATGCACTTTTAGTGTTTGTTGGATTTTATGCATGATTCATGAAATGGAATGTTTGAAAATACGAATGTGTGAGTCCTTGGTGTTGGTCATTCCCGATCTTGGGAACATTTTGGAAATTGTAAATTTTTGGTTTTGGGTCGAAGGCCAATTGTAATCTGAGAGTCAAATATTTTGGGAAAAGATGTATTTTGGTTTGTGTAACCTTATTGACTCGCGTATTTTAGTCAATCGTTTATTATGCCCTTTGGGGCTTGGATTACCCTCAGATGAGTCTTTGGAACATTTGTTTAATCTTGGTAGCTCGTTAAGGAGCCTTGGTCATATGGTGTACTTAGTTGCACCTTATTTGGGAATTACATGTTTTGAGTGCGTTGTCATTCTTTTGAGTTATGTAACGTTTTGACTGTAATGCATTGGATCCATAGGCATAGAGGTCGGTTTATCATGTAAATGCGGGATGAGGTCCCCGAGTTGTAATTTGGGAATAGGCATTGGTGATACAAAGTAAGTTTCCAAATGAACAAGCGTGTCAAGGATGGTGAGGTCCCAAGGTAAAGATCCATGAATAGGGTTGAACTTGGTGATTCTTTGGAACTAAATATCCATGAATAGGGTTGATGTTCCAACGGCTAAAGATCCATGAATAGGGTTGATGCCTATGATGACTAAAGATCCATGAATAGGGTTGATGTCTACCTTGACTAAAGATCCATGAATAGGGTTGATGTCAATGGTTGCCCATCCTTGAAGTTATGCTTATAACATAGATACGTGACTTATCTTTATGTGTCGCCACATTCGATGGAATCGGGTCTTCCCCGTCACCGAAAGGTGTTATTTTGGGTATTGTATTTTGGTATCATGTTTTCGATGACATTTTATATGTATGGGTTTTATCCATGATTTTATGAGTTGGGTAATATGTTCTACCCGTGTTTGGGTGTTTCAGGAAATAAGTTTTATCTACGTTTTAATAAATTGGGAGTTCAATTTCTATTTAATGTTTCGAGTGAGTTTTGGGTTGAATTTACTCTACGAAAGAATATTTTATGTTGGGGTATTCGTCTTTAAAATGTGCTTATTTGGAAAATGAGTCGTCTCATATTAAAGCTAATCATTTTGGAAAATTATGGTTTAAATGATAATCTTTACTGTTAACATTGAGTATTTATTTATGTTGAAAACTCTTGAGCTCACTAGGCGTTAAGCCTAACCTTTTTATTTGTCGGCATCTGCATCAGGTTCCAGTTGGGGGTTTGGTTATAGTAGTACTATAAAGAGATGTGCTTAGTTTTTCACAAGTGTAAGTATTTGGTGAAATCTTCCGCAGTTTGGAGATAGCGACTATTATTGGGTTTTAGTAGCACCCGTCCTTGTTATAGATTGTATGTAGAGAATAAATTGTGTGTGTTGAGGTTAAACCTTAAATTGTGATTGTTTATGAACCATTTATTGATGTATTTAGAGAATTTTAAATTAGTTGCTATTTCTAGATTTGAGGGTGTTACAAGTTGGTATCAGAGCTTAAGTTTGAGAGAATTAGGTATTGATTTTTGGATGCCTAGACTCAAACTAGCGTTCTTTTAGGTAATTGAAAATGAAATTACACATTAGGTACCTTAAGATACGATATTTGGAATTGACCGAATCGCTAGAAACGGGAAACTTGTCGAGGATCACATGGATGATCATGTACGGTACGTTTATAATGGCACCTGGCCAGTGTTATGATGAACCTATGTGTTACGTGTGTATACTTGAACTGCCTTGGTATGGTGACCGTTGGGGTAGTGAGGAAGTTTCTAGGCGAGTAGTCGAAAGAAGAGCTGATGTTTATAGCATTGTCATATTGGAATGATGGTTAAGCATGCCAGATGCAATTAGTTGACCATTTTGGGTCGAAGTCATTGGTTGAATTAGAACCATAAGCTTATTGAATTGACTCTATTTTAAGAAGAGATTGTAAGTTAATCAGATTAGTGTGATTATTGCTTAGGGATGTTTGATGCATCCGATTGTTGATAGCGTGCCTAGGAAATTGGGAAGTGTGGACCTAGGATGCCGAGAGCCTACCAAATTCATGCACGAACTCTATTTCTAAATAAGTTTGCATAAATTGTTTTCTCATGTTTTCAAAGTATAAAGTGAGTTATGTTACGAAGCCTTGGTAAAGCATTTAGCTCTCATCAAATTTTAAACCGTGAGCTTAAACATGCATGAGTGTTGCACGTGGTTGCAAATATTTTATTGAGAATCTCTTTATCCCCGTTTCGTGTCAAACGCTATTTACGAATCTTGTAATATCCGTGTTTTAATATTATTTGGGGTATTGGGCAAGTAACTGTGGAATTTTTGACCTTGACATTGGATCTCCTCCACGTATGTTAAGGTTTTAAAGGAAAAGTTGTTCCATGTTTTTGAGTCGAAATTTTCTTGGGAATTTTGGTCTGTACGAGTCGTGTTGAATTTTATGGAATATTTTTTTGCGACGTTTTGGGCGCGTGAGTGAACTTGAAATGCGTAAGTTTTGATTCTGTTGTGTGTAAATTATGAATTTATTGAGCGCCATGTCTTATACAAGTATTATTGAAAGGGTCACTTTATATCACGTTGCGACAAAAGGGGAACCCTTGGAATCATGACATTTAAGTCGTAACTTTGTTTTATCCTTTAATTTTGGGAACGAAGGTTTTGGCATTACTTAATTTTTGTGTCATTATGTTTTATGAAAATTTTAGTTGGATCTTATGGAGTTTCATTTATGACATTTTGCGTCGCGTAGATGAATTTTAAAAAGCGTATATCGAATCATTGTGTACATTAACTTTCGGGTTGTTGTTTAACATTATTGTCTCATGCGGGTTTTGCACGTGTCGTTTTGCAACCGCACAAGGCGTCTTGAGAGCCTTCATATTGCATAGTTGCGCTTTTGGGTTTATGCATGAGTATTTCGTGTTAGACTTTTGCTTCAAACCTTTCGGGTCAAAGAGCGTTTTTATCCGTGTGGCTAACAGTTTGAAGTTGATTTAAATTATTTTACGTCTGATCAAATCCCATGCATCTACCTTTTACTAAGTTTTGGCAAATAAATTGATGTATGCTAGTCACGTTGGGAAGTGTTATTTCATGTCATTATTTGGGTAAATGAGAAATTCTTGGAACTTGATTACGCGAATTTTCCCTTTCGGAGTTTTGTACAAACGCCCGTTATAAACTGTTTTAGCATGTAAAACCTCCTTATTCATGTTGTAAATTGATGCGTACTAGGACTAAAGTGGTCCATTTGAAAATTTTGTTGTGCATCTTCAATTATTATCATTATTAGCTTGAATAATAATTAAACGGTTTTCGAAATGATTTTATGTGTATGTGTCGATAGTGACCACTTTATACACCTACCGAGTAAAGGGTAAGTGGAATTTTTACACGTATGATTAATTGCCATAAAGAATTTATATTTGAAAGTTTAATGAAATTTCATATCGGCATATTAGTTTGAAAAAAAAAACTTGAATTCATTAGGGCTATAGATTTAAACCCTATTGCAGAAGGAGTCGTGATTAGGGACCAGAGGAATCCTTGAGAGTTGGGGCATCGGATGATCTGACTTATAGTCAGTTCTGAATTTTGGGTTTTAGTTTGTGAATCGTTGCACGCGAAATAATTGAGGTATTAGAATTATGCATTCTCCTAGTCATGTAAGTAATAATCTTTCATTTCGGTAAAATTTCGGTTAAAACTTGTGTGGTTGGTTTTGAATTGATGGGTTGATGTTTGACAACATGCCATGTGTTGGTGGTGTCTCTACGGATATTCGGGAATGTAGAGGATGTTGTGTTTTTTTTTCGTATAGCCGTATGTTTGGAGTTTTTTTCGTTTCCATATTCGGTGTCAACTTTAAATCTTTTGGGGATCGGCTCAGTACAAGCCGACTTGTCCTTTTAAGGCCAGGGATCTTTTGAATGTTTGGAGATAGCCCCGTTGGATTATGAGAAATGTTAGCCTCATGGTGGTGGAACTTAAACGAAGATAGATGTTGGTAATTAAGTATTGATCCGTACGATTTTCCTTGATGTGGTGAATTTTGGGAATTATTTGGGCTAAGGGTGGTAATTGGAATACAAATTCATAATCGGGTTGAGCTGGAATGGCCTAATCAGTGGGAAGTTGAAGTCACAAACTACCCTTGAGGTAGTACGTGTAGCCTAAGGTTGGGAGGCGACCGAGATCACATGGTTAGGAATCGCTCTAATAAGGTTTGATGTTCACTCTAGTATGAGTGTATCATATCAAAGTAGATACGGGGGTAAGTGTCTTCACTGAATTCAGTGTGGCAGTTTCGTCAGGAAGTTAATGGTGGTTTTAGCTCAAGAGTGAAATGGATCAGAGGCAACCCCTCGGAAGGGGAGCGGTCGTTTCGGGAGAATGACATCTTTGTGGTCTATGTTATGTTGGGTCTTTGGGGCAGAATGAATCCAATAAGTGCTGAGGATGGTAAGGGAATATCTTGGGTGAGAAATAGATTTCGAGTACGAAATCATTTTAAGGTTGGGAGGATTGTAACACCCGAATTTTTACTTAGTAAGTTTCCGTTCATCTTTAGTCATCTCTTCATCTTCCGTTTATCTTTTTGGGTGAAATAAGTTGTACTTTCGAACCTTAAATCGACCCATACGAGAATCTCGAGTTTTGACCCTTTCCGGGCTCGGTACGTGTGGCGCGAGAGTGACTCGCGATAGTGACATGTGTCACTATCGCGTGGCACAATCTCCGGGAGAGTACCACCCGCGGTACAATCTTCGCGAGAGAATGTCACTATCGCGTGGCAAGGTCGCCGTCGGGGTCTGTTTGGTTAAAAATACGGATTTTAGCCCCTTTCTCATTTCTAACTCACCCATTTCATTTATTTCCCTCTCTCTCAACCTCTCCCCTCCCTAGAATCGAACCCTCACCCTAAAAGTAAGATTTTGGAGCCTCTAAGGTGCTTTCCCATGTGTTGTAAATAGATTCTTCACAATCAAAGTGGGGATTTAGAAGCAAGGGTGTGAAACTCTTCATTTCATCCAATTTCAAGAAATTCCAAGTTTCTCTAGGGTTTCATCAACCTATCTCCCATTTTTTGAAGATCGTGAGTTTGATGTCATGGTAGTAACCCTAAAGGTTTATTGTTGGTGGATGCAAGTAGTGGATAAGGTAATCTTCTCTTTTATTCATTTTTTTGGAAATTAGGGTTTTGATTTAAATTGGGATCTTTAGGTAAAAATGTTTGGGAAATGATTCTAATAGATTGAATATGGATATTTATGGTTGGCACTTGTGGATCTAGGTTTTTGGAAGATTTGCTTGTGGATTCGAATTTCTTCAAGGAAGATCAAGTTGGGGTAAAATCTAGATTTAACCTAAATCTAGCGAGGTGAGTTCAAGTTGACTTGTGAAAACGGTGTACATGCCAAAATGTTACTTTAAAGTGTTTGTGTTTTACATTAAATTGTTAACTGCTGATAAGTTTTGGTTATTTGAAAATGGTTAACTTTATAAACTTATATAACCCACATCTTTGGGACTTTTGGGCATTTTGATAAATGTGTCATAAATGAAGGTGTCTTGATGATTTATTGCATAAATAGATATTGGTCAAAAATGCACTTTTAGTGTTTGTTGGATTTTATGCATGATTCATGAAATGGAATGTTTGAAAATACGAATGTGTGAGTCCTTGGTGTTGGTCATTCCCGATCTTGGGAACATTTTGGAAATTGTAAATTTTTTGTTTTGGGTCGAAGGCCAATTGTAATATGAGAGTCAAATATTTTGGGAAAAGATGTATTTTGGTTTGTGTAACCTTATTGACTCGCGTATTTTAGTCAATCGTTTATTATGCCTTTTGGGGCTTGGATTACCCTCAGATGAGTCTTTGGAACATTTGTTCAATCTTGGTAGCTCGTTAAGGAGCCTTGGTCATATGGTGTACTTAGTTGCACCTTATTTGGGAATTACATGTTTTGAGTGTGTTGTCATTCTTTTGAGTCATGTAACGTTTTGACTGTAATGTATTGGATCCATAGGCATAGAGGTCGGTTTATCATGTAAATGCGGGATGAGGTCCCCGAGTTGTAATTTGGTAATAGGCATTGGTGATACAAAGTAAGTTTCCAAATGAACAAGCGTGTCAAGGATGGTGAGGTCCCAAGGTAAAGATCCATGAATAGGGTTGAACTTGGTGATTCTTTGGAACTAAATATCCATGAATAGGGTTGATGTTCCAACGGCTAAAGATCCATGAATAGGGTTGATGCCTATGATGACTAAAGATCCATGAATAGGGTTGATGTCTACCTTGACTAAAGATCCATGAATAGGGTTGATGTCAATGGTTGTCCATCCTTGAAGTTATGCTTATAACATAGATACGTGACTTATCTTTATGTGTCGCCACATTCGATGGAATCGGGTCTTCCCCGTCACCGAAAGGTGTTATTTTGGGTATTGTATTTTGGTATCATGTTTTCGATGACATTTTATATGTATGGGTTTTATCCATGATTTTATGAGTTGGGTAATATGTTCTACCCGTGTTTGGGTGTTTCGGGAAATAAGTTTTATCTACGTTTTAATAAATTGGGAGTTCAATTTCTATTTAATGTTTCGAGTGAGTTTTGGGTTGAATTTACTCTACGAAAGAATATTTTATGTTGGGGTATTCGTCTTTAAAATGTGCTTATTTGGAAAATGAGTCGTCTCATATTAAAGCTAATCATTTTGGAAAATTATGGTTTAAATGATAATCTTTACTGTTAACATTGAGTATTTATTTATGTTGAAAACTCTTGAGCTCACTAGGCGTTAAGCCTAACCTTTTTATTTGTCGGCATGTGCATCAGGTTCCAGTTGGGGGTTTGGTTCTAGCAGTACTATAAAGAGATGTGCTTAGTTTTTCACAAGTGTAAGTATTTGGTGAAATCTTCCGCAGTTTGGAGATAGCGACTATTATTGAGATTTAGTAGCACCCGTCCTTGTTATAGATTGTATGTAGAGAATAAATTGTGTGTGTTGAGGTTAAACCTTAAATTGTGATTGTTTATGAACCATTTATTGATGTATTTAGAGAATTTTAAATTAGTTGTTATTTCCAGATTTGAGGGTGTTACATATCCCGAACGCAAATCGATCTTTGAGAAACACCCCGCTCCTTGGAGTTGGTCGAACAAGTTGTCGATCCTCGGAAGCGGATACTTGTTTTTCACCATTGCCTTATTTAGTTCACGGTAATCGATGCACATTCTCATTGTGCTATCCTTCTTCTTGAGAAACAAGACCGGAGCTCCCCAAGGCGACGAGCTCGGCCTTATAAAACCTTTCTCCAGGAGCTCTTGGAGTTGAGCCATCTTTCTTGCATTTCGGATGGCGCCAACCAGTAAGGAGCTCGAGCAATCGGAGCCACCCCTAGTACCAAGTCAATCCGAAACTCTCCTTGACGATCGGGTGGCAAACCAGGAAAGTCATCCGGGAAAACGTCAGGGAACTCGCACACCACCTTCACATCCTCAAGTTTCTTCTTTTCCAACTTGGCATCAATCACGTACGCCAGAAAGGACGAACATACCTTCACTAGACATTTTTGCTCTTTAGCCATGGTGATAATTGCTACATCACCCTTCCTCCTTTCGCCATAAATAATCACAGCGTCACCACTAGGAATGGGGAGTCGGATTAGTTTCTTGGAACATACGATCTCGGCATGATTGTCCGCTAACCAATCCATGCCGACTACCACATCGAAACCGCCAATAACCATAGGCATTAAGTTTGATCGAGAATTTATTCTTTTCGACTTCAAGCATGTATCCCTTCAAGACATCGTGAATCACTACTTGACTACCGTTCGCTATTTCTACCACTAGAGTCTCTTCTAAACTAGTAGTGGACATGGCAAGTTTATGACATAAAGCATCAGCCACAAAAGAGAAACTGGCACCCGAGTCAAATAACACACGCACAGGTACGGAGTTTAAGAGAAACGTACCCGAGACCACGTCGGTGGATGCCTTGGTCTCATCAACCGTCATCTGGAAAGCTCGATCAAGAACCCTTGGAGGGTTCTCCTTCTTCTCCGGGGCACTCCCCTTCTTCCATTTCGGACAATCTTTCCGGAAATGTCCTGGCATTTTGCATTCTAACATACGATTCCCTTCACCGGGCAATCTCTAGTGGTGTGATCAAGCTTCCCACACTTGGCACAAGAGGTGGGGTTGGAGTTACAATTGCCGTGGTGCTTGCTTCGGCATCTTGGGCACCATCGTGCCTCTCGGCTGTTATCAAAACTCCTTCCCCCATTGAAGGGTCTCGACCTCTTGGGTGGTCCGGGGTTGCTTTCCCATTTCCTCTTGTCTCCCACCACCACTGTTTTCTCCACTTTATCTCTAGCATTGACGTCTTCCATGATCTGCGCTTCCTTTATTGTCTCACGGAGATTAGAGGCTTTAGAGTTGTGGACCATAGACATCATGTCCGCCGGTAGGCCCTTGAGATAGGCCTTTATTTTCTTTTTCTCCGTCAGGGCCACATGCCCCACCAGCCCCAACTTCTCCATGAATTGACGGGTGTACTCTCTCACCGTCGCTTCCTTTCTTGAGAGTTCGGAACTCTTCTTCGATACGGTCCAAGGCCCTCTCATTACAATATTCGTCCAGAATTTTATTTTAAACCCGACCCAAGACAGTTGAGCCAAAACAGTAGGGGAGAGGGTGGACTTGGTGACATTCCACCATGTGAGTTTCCTGTCTCTCAGCATTTGGGATCCGAACCTCACTCTCTGACCATTATCGCACTCAGATGAGTCGAAGGCCTGTTCGATCCCTTGAATCCACTTCATGCAAGCAACTAGGTCTTCGGAACCGGAGAACTACAGTGGCTTGCAACATAGGAAGGACTTATACGAGCAAGCTCTCTTGCCTTGCCTCACATCAACAGTTATTGGTTCTTCAGTTCGGTTCACATGGCTCGTACCACCGGATCCAATCACCTCAATGTTCTCCGCAATCGTCTCATTCCTCCGTTTGCTCACATTACGGTCCTCAAACATTTTCAGGAGGGACTCTTGCTGCTTGACCATCGCTTCATTCATTATCAGCATCAGATTGACCATCATCTCAGATTGGGGTGTTACCTCCCACATAACTGGTTGGACGAAGCTAGGTCCACACGTGGAATGATCTCCGGCCCTCCGCCTAGCAATGGTTGGGTAGATGGGCGAACATCGGCCTCAACCCTCTCCGTTTGATCATCCGTTGAAGTGGTCGCCTCTCCACCATCCACTCGTGTACGCGGTTTACCGTGCGTACTAACCATCTTGATCTGTCACGCACGACAAGAAAAGGAGTAAGATAGAATTTAATAGAAATAAGCACGAAAGAAACATACTATTACATTTACCAATTGTCATAACAACAGTAAACCAAGCACACTCACCACAACGCTCGTTTAACATAATTTCTGTCGATTCTAAGATCAACTCATCTTAAAATTCTACCCAATCTCACAAATCGTTACTTAATAATCTTAGCTTAAGTCTAGACATCTTACATTCATGCCTAGTTCGTTTAAACTAGAGCTCTGATACCAACTTGTAACACCCTAAAATTTAGAGTAAATTAAAATTCGAAAATTTGGCAATATAATGTTTATAAATGGAGTAAACCACCCATAACGTTAAATGTAATATAGTGTTTACAAAACCTGTAGATGAATATATAAATTGACAACGAACTAATCTAAATAAGTTATATCTAGATTACATTGGTTGTCAACCCAAAACCCAAAATATCAAAGTCAGTTGATTGCCTTGACTCCCAATATCTATTATCCCAAAAATGCCTCAAGCACCCACGCTCGTCACTCAAACCTTCGACGACCCACCGCTAAAGGAACTGTTATACATGTCATTTAAGAAAAAGTGTTAGGCTTAACACCTAGTGAGAACATACAGTTTATATAAATGATTTGGAAATAATTTAAACGTGACAATAAGTAATCTTTCAAAGAGTTGGGTTTATAATTGCAATATTAACCAGCTAGAGACCTTACAGTCCAAAATACATCTTGCGATGGCGGGGGAGACCCGATTTCGCAAGGATAGTGGTGGAACACAAAAGTAGGCCACTTTCCAAGTTATTGAGCTCACCATACTAGGACCAAGGCCACGAGCTCGCCGGCTCGTACTCAGATATGGATCCAATGATCCTAATCATGCTCATTCGCTAGGATTTACATTTACGACCCACGGCTAGTATCCAGTCCCACATAACCATACCAAGTTGCCACCCTAGGGTCCAATGTCTCAACTAGCTACAAACAGGATTTAACCCAAAAATTAAGCCGACTCTATACCTATGGATCCACTAGCAATAGTCTGATGCTTGTCAAAGTTGCACTTGTGACTAGAATTACAATCACACTTATAGTTCATATACATATTTCCATAAAATCACTTTCTTTCTGAAAATTCGGTCCACCATTTGTTATAAATTTGACAATAACCCTCAATAAAACAATTCGCCTTTCATAGATTCCATTTTCATCAAAATAGTTCTCTCATCCAAAAGCTTCTCATAATCATGTAAAAATCATGAATATGGCCAATATGCCTTTAGTTGGATATTTACCCATAAATATATAAAGACAACCACATTTTATAGTTCACGACATAGAATGTTACATCATATTTCAAAATGGTGAGAAACCCTAAGAATCTCCAGATCAAAGTTAGGTCAAAATCATTTATTCAAGAACAAAAGAACTGGGAGATAATTAGAAGTCTAAAATCATGGTTTGACATGTATAAGGTTTTTAAAGTGTTGGGTCAGAATATGCTAAGTATGGTTAATGCTGCTAGGCTTAGATATTAATGCTGCTAAGAGTTGATAGTTACTGCTGCTGGATCATTAATGCTGCTAGAAGACAATTAGTGCTGCCAGTACAAGGTTAATACTACTAGGTGTTGAAGATTAATACTGCTGTAGTATTAATGCTGCTTGTTGAAGACTTACTACTGCTAGCAGTATTACTACTTCTATGCATGGTTAGTACTGCTAGTAGTTAGTACTGCCAACAGAGTTAATGCTGCCAGAAGGAATTACTACTGCTATGCATGGTTAATACTGCATGCATAGTTAGTACTGCTATGAAGATAAGATCAAGATTAATGTTGCTCATCTAAAGCATGTGGATAAAGGTAGATCTGGATCTGGAAAGCAACAGACAAGAAGAATAAAGTTGTTTATGATCTAAATGATGAAGAAAACTTTATTTTTATTATTTCCTTTTTAATCTGAGATGTATAAATATAGTCTAGATGAGTTAGACTAAAAATACTTGAAAACACTTGTATTTCTTATCTTTTGCGTTAGAGAGAATCAACCTCAAGTTTATTTTTGTAATCCCTTCAATAGAGAAGTATTGAATGTATGTTTGAGTTTGTTCAAACAGATTGAGGTTTTAGTTTGTAATCATCAAGTTTATGAAATATAACTTGTGATTGAGAGCATACACTGTTTTATTGATTTACTGTTAAAGTGTTATTCCGCAACTTCTTTAACATAGTTTCTGAGTGTGTTAGTTAAATTCTTATAGAGTCTTACAGATCCTGACAAGTGGTATCAGAGCAAGTGAAACTCAGAAATCAATCATCTTGGACGGATCAAGTGAAAGTGCTCTTGTTTCAAAGGTTCCCATGCTCAAACCCAATGAGTTTGAGATGTGGAAAATCAGAATCACTCAGTACATTATTCTTACTGATTTCTCAATGTGGGACATCATTGAGAACGGTCCCTCCAAAGCATGAGAAATTGGAGCAGATGGCAAGAGACTTCCAGCATTGACAGATGGAGAGAAAAAGGTAAGGCAGACTGAAATGAAAGCTTTGAGCACTCTACTCTTGGCAATTCCAAATGAATATCAACATCAGTTCTGCAACTGTACTGATGCCAGAATGTTGTGGAATGCATTGGAGAAAAGATTTTCAGGTACAAAGAGCATAAAGAAAAATCAGAAAGCTATTCTCAAACAACAATATGAGAATTTCATGTCTACAAAGAATGAGTCTATGACTCAAACTTTTGATAGATTCAACAAGCTAATTGGAGAATTAACTACTGTTGGTGTTAAAATGGATCAAGATGAGGTCAACAGAAAGTTTCTGAGATCTCTTGGTGAAGAATGGATCATGTACACTGTATCCTTCAGACAACATGATAATCTAGAAGATAAGGAACTTGATGATCTATACAATGATCTCAGGGTCTTTGAAGCTGAAGTTGAATCCAAAAGGAAGCCATCTGGATTCTCTCATAATGTTGCTCTCTTATCATCCACTACTGATTCTGCTGCTAATACTGAATCAGCTAGTACCTCTTATGGCACTTTTAAACATGATGGATCAAATGATTCTGTTTTAGAAGCATTTCTTGCTAGTCATGCAAACTCTTCTCTTATTAATGATGATCTGGAACAGATCAATGGTGATGATCTTGAAGAAATAGACATCAAATGGCAGATGGCTATGCTTACAATGAGAATCAAAAGATTCATCAAAAGATCAGGAAGAAACAATTTTGCCATGAAAAGAGAAGATGGTGTTGGATTTGACAAATCCAAAGTTGAATGCTATAAGTGTCACAAAATGGGACACTTTGCAAGAGAATGTAGAGGAGGAATCTTTCAACAGCAAGGGAACCACAATCAACAACCCAAGTCCACAACTTTGAACAACAACAGGAGTTCATCTCAAGCTCTTGTATCACAAGAAGGAATGGGATTTGATTGGAGTGATCTAGCAGAAGAAGTTGTTCAGAATCAAGCCCTGATGGCTGAGACTTCAGAATCTTCAGACTTAGAAATTCCCACAGAGGTAATTTCTAAACTTTGTTCCAAAGCTTGTCTTAAAACTGTTAAGAAATATAGGGATCACAATCAGAGCATGTGTGATGACCTTAAAATGTTGGAGAAACTTAGAAGAGACTATGTGTTGGCTGTTGAGAGGTTGGATGAACAGATTAAGGCATATAAGGTCAATGAACTTCAACATTTTTATGATACAAAAAAATGGGAGTGGGAGAAGGATCAATATGAGCTTAAGCTAGAAAAGGCCAGAGAGGAATATGAGAACATAAGGAGTGAATTTGAGAAAGCAAAACTAGACATTGAGAAATATTCCCATGCTTCTAAAGTAGTGGACTCTTTACTTAAATCTTAAATTCATGACAAAATAAAGAGAGGTATAGAATACAACAACACTCCTCCACCTTACAATAACAACTACATTCCACCTTCTTCAGACCTCTTAGAAGGACAGGATAAGAAAGACTTACCTGCTGGAGCCACAGAAGTAGATCCACTAGACTCAGTAGTGGTAGAAACAGACTCTGAAGAAGAAAATTCTAAGGATGAGAATAAGGTAGAACAGAAAGACATACCCTTAGAAAACCATATTCTTACAACTGAGAGGGGAGGTAAACCTTTTGTCAAGAGTAAGAGTGTGGAAAAGAATGCTAAGAGTGAGGTAGCTGAGACCTCTAGGAAAGGGAAGAACAAGGCACAGGGAACTCACTACATGCAGACCACTTTTGTAAATCCCTGTACTTGTCAACAGCAAAAGCCCCAACAACATGATAAAATGAGGGGAAATCAGAGAAACAGAAATAACCAGTGGGCTTAAAGACAAGGAATTGATCTAAGCAAAATCAATAGACCAAAGCCTTGTTTTATTTGTGGCAAATTGAATCATCTAGCCAATCACTGTTATTTCAATCCTATTAACCAAAGAATCTCTTTTCAAAGACAAACACAAAATTCTTTTGGTTATAGGAGGCAATCATGGAACCACACGGCTGCAAATGTGAGAATAGCACCAATGAAGATTGGTACTGTAAAATCTCATATTCAGAATAAGTTTGCTACTGCAAAAGTAAATACTCCAAGTAAATCAAGGAGTAATTCAAAAATTATAAAAGCAAACAACTTTGTTCAAATTTGGGTTCCAAAGGCTAAGAAATCAGTTAGTGCTGCTAACACAGTTAGTACTGCTAACAAGGTTAGTGTTGCTAACAAAGTTAGTACTGCTAACCAAGTTAGTGCTGCTAACACAGATAGTACTGCTAACAAGGTTAGTACTGCTACCAGTATTAATACTGCCAAGCCTATTGTTTTGACAAAGTATTCCAGCCATGAGATTCCTATCTCTGGACATCTCATCAAAACAAAGCTTACTAAGTATGTTGATGAGAAAGGACAACCCAATACCACTTTGGCTTGGGTTCCATCTAAAACTAACTGAATTATCCAATATGCAGGGCAACCAACAGCTCAAGGGGAAGAGCATTTGGCATGTAGACAGTGGTTGCTCTAGGCACATGACAGGTAACATGGCCGACCTTCAAAACTTCAAAAGATTTAATGGAGGACATGTTGCTTTTGGTGATAATCTAGAGGGAGGAAAGATAAGTGGAAAAGGTAATGTTTCAAAATGTAAGATGACTTTTGAAGATGTGTACTATGTTGAGCAATTGAGATACAACCTGTTAAGTGTATCACAGGTTTGTGACAAGAAACATAGTAATTCACTGAAAAAGAATTCATTATCCTTGCTCCAGGATTCAAGATAGTTGATGAAAATATGATACTACTTAGAACTCCTAGAAAGGATAATGTTTATTGTTTGGACTTAGAGAGTGTTACATCTGATTCATCTCTAAATTGTCTGTTTTCAAAAGCCTCTATAAATGAATCATCTCTATGGCATAGAAGGATGTGTCACATAAACTTTAAAACCATGAACAAACTTGTGAAAAACAACCTTGTAAGAGGTTTGCCTTCAAAAGTATTTTCATGTGATGATCATTGTGTTGCCTGTCTTAAAGGCAAGCAGCACAAAACTTCTCATAAGTCCAAAGAGATAAACACAATTTCATCACCACTTCAACTTTTGCATATGGATCTTTTTCGTCCTACAAATGTAATGAGTATTGGTAAGAAATCCTATTGGTTAGTCATTGTTGATGACTTCTCTAGATTTACTTGGGTATATTTTCTGAGAACCAAGGATGAGACAAGTGGACTGATCAAATCCTTTGTTCTTAGGATTGAAAACCAAACAAATCAAAGAGTTAAAGTCATCATATCTGATAATGGAACTGAATTTAAAAACAATGACTTAAACAACTTCTGTGAGAATAAGGGTATTGAGAAACAATATAGTGCCCCTAGGACTCCTCAACATAATGGTGTTGCAGAAAGGAGAAATAGGACACTGATTGAGGCTGCTAGATCTCTGTTGGCAGATTCAAAGCTACCCATCACTTTTTGGGCAGAAGCAGTTAATACTGCTTGCTATGTTCAAAACAGAGTTCTAGTAGTTAAATCACAAGGCAAGACACCTTATGAACTTTTAAATAAGAAGAAACCTTTTATTGGGTTCTTCAAACCATTTGGGTGTCCTTGTACTATTCTCAACACCAAATCTCACCTAGGCAAGTTTGAAAGCAAAGCTGAGGATGGATTTCTTGTTGGTTACTCATCTCAAAGCAAGGCATATAGGGTATTCAACAGTTCCTCTAGAATCATAGAAGAAAGTGACAATGTCAAATGCAATGAGAACACACCAAATCAACTTGGTAAAGGTCCTGATTGGCTATTTGACATTGATTCACTCACTAACTCTTTGGGTTTTAGTAATGAGCAAAGTGCAGGAACAGGTTCTGCAAATGTACAAGAACAGAAACCAAAGTTTATGTTGTTCCCTATTCCAACAGTTGATCATGTGGAATTCTGTCAACAAGTACAGAATGATGATTCAGACAAAGAAGATTCTGAACCAGGACAGGAAGATGATGACAAAGGTGATGAAGAGGACAAAGGTGAAATTCCAGTTAACACAGGTCCTGAAATGCCTAACCAGGCAGAAGATGACACTGATGAAGAGAATGATTCAGTGGTTGATAGAAATGCTCCTGAACAGAATGACTCAAATCTTGATGATAATCTAAATGAGGAGGATGCTTATCACACAAGAACTCAGAAGAATCATCCTGTTCAGTTGGTGATTGGTGATGTCAATTCCCCAATAATCACAAGGCATAAAAGAAAGTTGGAAGAATTGACAGACTTACAATCAGGATTGCTGTCATGTTTTCTATCTCAGATTGAGCCACAGAAGGCCAATGATGCAATGAAAGATCCAAGTTGGATAGAAGCAATGCAAGAGGAGTTACTGCAGTTTGTACTGCAAGATATGTGGGATCTTGTTGATCTTCCATATGGACACAGGGCCATTGGAACTAAATGGATCTTCAGAAACAAGAAAGATGAGAGAGGAATAGTCATAAAGAACAAAGCCAGACTAGTTGCACAAGGGTATACACAAGAAGAGGGAATATACTATGAAGAAGTATTTGCACCAGTGGCAAGACTGGAGGCAATTAGGTTGTTTCTAGCCTATGCTTCTTTCATAAAGTTCAAAGTGTACCAGATGGATGTAAAGAGTGCTTTCCTGTATGGGAAAATTGATGAGGAAGTGTATGTTTGTCAGCCACCAGGATTTGAGAATCCTACATTTCCTTACAAAGTATACAAGTTAAAGAAGGAACTCTATGGGCTACATCAAGCACCAAGAGCATGGTATGACACATTGTCTACCTATCTCTTGGAAAATGGTTTTGAAAGAGGGATCATTGACAAGACCCTTTTCATTAGAAGGAAGAAGAAGGACATCCTGCTTGTATAAATCTATGTGGATGACATTATCTTTGGCTCCACAAAAGATTTTATGTGCAAGGAGTTTGAAGAACTAATGCACAAAAGGTTCAAGATGAGTTCTATGGGTGAACTCACATTCTTCCTTGGGTTACAGGTCAAACAGAAGACAGATGGCACATTCATAAGTCAATCCAAGTATGTGCAAGACATCCTAATCAAGTTTGGATTCTCAGATGCAAAACTTGCAAGCACACCCATGGAAACACACAAACAGATCACTGCAGATCTTGAGGGGAGGATGTGGATGTTCATCATTACAGATCCATGATAGGCTCCCTTATGTATCTCACAGCCTCAAGGCCAGACATTATGTTTGTTGTTTGTGTGTGTGCCAGATTTCAAGTAAGGCCTAAGCAATCACACTTTCAAGTGTCAAGAAGATATTCAGATATCTCAAAGGACAACCTAGGTTGGGTCTTTGGTATCCTCATGACTCACCATTTGATCCGATTGCTTATTCTGATAGTGATCTGGGTGGTGCAAACTTGGATAGAAAGTCTACATCAGGAGGATGTCAGTTTTTGGGTGCAAGACTAGTTTCATGGCAGTGTAAAAAGCAAACCACAGTGTCAACCTCTACAACAGAAGCTGAATATATAGCTGCTGCAAGCTGCTGATCACAGGTGCTATGGATTCAGAATCAAATGTTGGACTATGGTATCACCTTTCTCCACACTCCCATTTACATTGATAACAACAGTGCTATAAGCATTGTTCACAATCCAGTAAAGCACTCAAAAACCAAGCATATATAAATCAGGTACCATTTTATTAGAGACTGCAATGAAAATAAACTAATTCAGGTTTTGAAGGTACACACAAGTAACCAATTTGCTGATCTATTCACCAAATCTTTTGATGTGGGTAGATTCACATTCTTAGTAACAAGTGTGGGCATGATAAACTCTGAATAAGCATCTTTTGATTGTCTTATTGTACCATTTCTATATGAATTCTTCATTGTTTTCTTTCTTATGTTTTATTGTGCTTGGTGCTACTAACCATCTGTGTTTAAGTGTTTCAGATTAATTTGTTCATTAAACACTTAGTACTTCTAGTTCAGTTAATACTGCTCTCTATATTACTCATGATGATAGTTCAAATATGGTTAAGTATGGTTACTACTGCTAGGTGGTTTATACTGCCAGTGCATAGTTAGTACTGCTTACCTCATTTCTACTGCTAGATGGTGTTAATACTGCTAGTGCATTGTTAATACTGCTAGTGCAATTTTAATACTGCTAGTGCATTGTTAATACTGCTAGTGCATTGTTAATACTGCTAATCTGTGTTAATACTGCTTATATGAGTTAATACTGCTGGTTTGTGTTAATACTGCTAGGGCACTTAGTACTGCTTCTAACTGAATCCCTTACCTATAAATACCCTCTCAGACCGCCAAAACCCAAACGACTCTCTGACTTTCCAGTGCTCTCTCTCTCTTTCATTCTCGAACTCTTGCTTCCAAGTGATAAACCCTAGTATCAAATCGACTCTAGCTTCGATCAACAAGATGGCAGGCCTTGCATTCTTTGATGAACACAACGAGATTGCCATGTTGCAGAAAACCAAGCACGATGAAGGTTTCCATCCCATTGTAGACTTCATCAAATCATCGCATATTGCTTTTGCACTCACTATCAATCCCACAATCTATGTGGAACACCAACGACAGTTTTGGGCAAATGCTACAATCCAAAATGTGGAGGGTAACCAAGTCATCCAATCAAGGGTATGTGACAAACCCATTACCATCATTGAGGAAAGCATTCGCATTCATCTTCACTTAGATGATGCAGCAGGTATAACACTTCTCTCTAAGGAAGATCTTTTTCAGGAAATCATTCGAATGGGGTATGAAGGTCCCACTGATGTTTTCAAGTTTTACAAAAACCGTTTTGCACCACAGTGGAGATTCTTTGTTCATACCTTACAACACTGCATCTCAAGAAAAACAACTGGATGGAGTGAGTTTAGCAGCACAATAGCATATGCTCTTGTCTGCCTAGCCACTGCCAGAAAGTTCAATTTCTCACAAATGATTTTCACTGATTTATTGTCAAATCTGGATGCCAAAAGCAAAACAAAAAGATTTTATATGTATCCCAGATTTGTTCAAGAGATTATTCACAAAGAATTGACGGATTTACCTTCATTTGAAGAGGTATATGCACCAAAACCTCCCAAGGGTAAGGTGTTTTCAAACATGAGAAGGCCTAGCAAGGACTTTCATGGACCAGACACCCCATTGTTCTCTACAATGATGGGTGTGTCTCATTCACATGGTGAGGCATCAAGGTCAGAGCCCCTATTAGACCAACCCATTGATGACCTACCCACACCATTCTTTTCTAATGAATCCACTCAGATCCCTTTGGTTAAACAAAATCTTCCCATCACCCAAACCTATGTGAGAAGAAAGGTACAGAAGGTTCCTTCCCTTCTTGTACCATCACCCTCTAAGCCCTCTAATGGAGCATTCTCCATTAGAGAATATCGATAGGGAAACCTCAGGGTGTCTCCCAACCCCAAGAAGGTGCTCACTAAGGAGCAGGTTGAGCATGTGGGTGGTAAGGCTCACACTACTGATTCTGCACAGGATGCAGGACAGGACAGTGTGAACATATCTAAGACCTTCCCCACGGCAACTTTTGATGAGAAATCATCAAAAGGTCCTAGGTGCCAAGAAACCATGGGGGTAGCAGGTGCTTCTGCTAGGCATAAGACCTCTACTAAAAGATCCAATGATCCTCCAAAGGTGGTAAAAACACCTAAAAGGGGTGAGGACAGATATGACTACAATGAATTGATGGAAACTATTGGTAATGTCAATCTGGATGTTATCAATCAGGGAAAGGAGATCAAAGTGATGCAACAGGTAATCATCTCTCAACAGAAGAAGATTGCCAAACTAAAGAAGCTAGTGAACAAACTAGTGAATAAGAAGAAGAGGAAACAGTTCATTCTGAAGAAAAGGGGGCATGATGCTTCCAAAAAGGGGGAGAGTCAGCAAAATGCAGAAAAAGAAAGGACTAAAGGAATGGAATCTGTGTTTGAGGGGGAGACCAGTGGAAAAGAAAAGAAAATGGGTGCTGAAATAGAAACAGAAACAGAAACATAAACCTTTGCTAAAGCAGCAGAAATTGGAAAGGAAGCAGTAACAGAGGCTGCAACAGAAACTTGTTAGCTCCAAATCATCTGTTAAAGTGTTGAAAATAACCGTCCTATTTCAGAGGACTTCAGAGGACGAAGACTTCAGAGGACAAACCTACCTCTGAAGTACTTATCAGATTGCAACTCAGAAGACATCAGAGGACGAAGACCAGAGGACAAACCTGCCTCTGAAGTACTTATCAGAGATTGCAACTTACATCAGAGATAGCTTCATCAGAGGCTCTGAAGACAACGTCAGAGCTCTGAAGACATTCTCTCTGAATGCACAAGTTTTCTAATGAACAGAAGAACAGATGACACGTCACTTAGTGATAAGATTTACTTTCTAGAGTAGGTCACTGTTCAGCATGCTCTTTTTGTCATGCAAGTACACTGCTTACTTTATGGTCCTATAAATAGGACCATCACCTTATTGTTCAAGTGTGCTTAAGAAGATATATATCTGATAATATAAGTTGAATATTTTATTCTAAGAATATCTTGTTTATCTTTATCTGCTTTATGAACTGTGATATTTGAAATCTCCTTTGATATTAAACTGTATTGCTTCCGCTGTCATTACTCTTATTGTTTATATCATTGTTACGAGATTAGATCTGGGATCCAACAATTGGTATCAGAGCTTCCTTTGTTTCTAAACAAAGAAAGATCATATCTGCATACTCGGATAGATTTACATCTCATTGATTCTAAACTTTCATTATCTGTGCATGTTCATATAAACCCAGTTTATTAAAGAATATCATATGCTCTAGATTTGATAGTAAATCTCAGTTCATTAAAAAAAAAAAAAAAACATCAGTTCTTCAAATCTTCATTTTTACAAATGGCAAACTCAAGCATAAGTGCCATTTATACAGCTGGGTCATTAACAAAACCTCCTACACTTTTAAGGGATGAATATCCCCAATGGAAAATAAGGATGGTAAATTTCCTAGAAGGTATGGACAGGGATCTTTTCAGATCTGTGAACATTGGACCTCACATTCCAATGGTGTTGGTGCCAAGAGTTCCTGCAACAGCAGATACTGCCGAAATACCTGCATATTATGAAAAGAAAACTACAAACTTCACTGATGAAGAAAATAATATGATGGATAATGACTCAAAAGCTGTTAGATTACTCATAATGGCCATTCCCAATGATATCTTTCAAGAACATGATTCTTGTAAAACTGCAAAAGAGATATGGGATCAGTTGTTAAATCAACTTGAAGGTGGCCTACAAACCCAGAAAAATAGGAGAAATCTATGCATCAATGAATATCATGATTTTCATGCTCTACCAGAAGAAACATTACACCAAACTTACTCAAGATTCAACATTCTAATAAACAAATGCAGAAAGTTTGGAGTAATGAGAACAAAAGAGGAAAACAATGTTCTTTTTTTGAAAAGCTTGAATGAAGAATGGTCACAACTGTCCATGTCTATACAGGCTAATCAAGATCTTGAGTCATGGTCATTAACTGACATTTATGGTACTCTTGTTGCACATGAAAAAGAAGTTATGAAGCAAAAATCAAAAACCTCTTTGGGTGGACCCCTTGCGCTTGTTTCAAAACAAATATCAAAAGAAAACAACTGTGAAGAGTCACAAAAATGTTTGGAAACAAAAAGAAGATCCAAAAAGGTCTTGATGGCAGAAGAAACTCATTCAGATTCAGACTCAGATGAAGATATCAATGCCTTTGCCAAATCTCTTGCATTAATCACTCATCAATTTAACAAGAAATTTGGTAAGAAGGTATTTGAAGGAAAGAGAGAGAATGAAGAAAGAAGAAATCCGGAAAGAAGATTTCAACAAGAACCCAGATTCACTCCATATAGTGATAAAAAGGGTGCAAACTTCAATCATGATGATGCAACACAACAAACAAGACCACAACAACCATTCCAACCAAGGTATCCACAACCACAGAGATACTTCAAACCTCAAGAACAGAAGCCAGGGACAAGTACTGCCACTCTTCCAACAAATCAAAATGATGGAAGATGCTTCAGATGTGGAAAACCAGGCCACTTCTCTGCAAACTGCAGAGGAAAACTTGTCAAAGATCAAGATTACTACAAGAACAAATACAAATACAATGTAAAAGAAAGAGTTCTTGTAGCAGAAATGGAAGACTGGCTATCTGACTCGACAAGTGATGGTGAGGAAGAGCCTACCAATCTCTGTGGTATGGCTTTTTCAGATGGAAATCAAACTGATGAAGCATCCGAAGACAACTCTGAAAAGGTAAACTCTCTTTACACCTCTGACAGTGATCCTGAAATAGATGCTTTTAAACTAATTAATGAACTTCAGGATTTAGAGCAAAAATTTGTTGAAGAAAAACAGAAAAGAGAGCAAGCAACAAAAGAACTCATCTTTTACAAAAGAGAAAAGAATCTTCTGGAATCAGAAAAGAAAGATATTTTTCTTGAAAAAACTAAACTTGAAGAAACCTTCAAGCAAAAAGAAAAATCATTTTCAGAAGAAATAAGAGAAATAGAGAAAGTTTTAAAAGGAAAAGAAGAAGAAGTAAAGAAATCTGAGTATGAAAGGCTCAATTCTATTGCCTTAACCAAATTTTTTCAAAAGGAAAGAGAAATCTTACATCAATCTCTAGATAGAAAAAATCTTCAAATCAAAAGCTATGTTAATGCACAAAGTGTCTTTGACAAAATAAAATCACAAATGGACTCTCAAGGACTAGGATTCAATGAGTTGAATTCATTCAATGGATTGGAGAAAACTTCACTTTCTTCCACTTTCTGTATGGGAAAGGTCCAAAGATTTGAAAGTCCATCTCTGAATAATTTCAAAAGAATGAAAACATCAGAGGGATCAAAAGCAAGAGCTTTGAATTTCAAAAATACTACGTACTCTGAAGTAAAAGACATTCAAGAGTCTGTGTTACAGGTAAAAGAAGAAACTTCAGAAGTACTCTTTACAAAACCTCAAAGCTATGATCCCAAAGAAATTTTCAGATTTGATGCCTTCATCTCAAGTGAATCAGAGACATTTGAACCAAGTACCTCTGATACAAGTACTTCTGAAAATGAATCTCAGAGTTCACTTAATCCAAATGCTCCTCTGTATTCACCAAAGTCAGATGAAAACATCAGAACCACGTTTGAAGATGATGTTCAAAGGATATGGAAAGAAAATGTCATGGAGGACTTAAAAAGAAAAGAAAGCATGAAACGGATCATCAAAGTCTCTAGATCAAAAGAAATTAAAAAACCAATAGAGGTAGATATCTCTATCAAATCTAAGAGAGACTTTCTTGACTCTGATTCAGAATCTGATTTAGAGATTGATGAACAGATTTTTTGTAAACCAGGGAATGTAATTCACAAAAAGATAGAAACTGTTGGCTCTGGTATTTTGAATGTTCCAATTTCAGTATTGAAAACCAAAACCAGAATACCAATAAGTCCTGATTTTGCAAATATGTGTTTACAAGCAAAAACATCTCTGGAACTTGAAAAAGAGTTGCAAGAAAAGGCAAAGAATAAAACAAACACTTCTGGCTCTAACACCTATAAAACAATAAAATTATCTCCTGAACAAAAGGGCAAATGGACAAAAACTAATCATATTGATCCTGTCTATGCAGTAAGCAGCAAAGAAAAGAAGATGTTTTTGAACAAGAAAAAGCAACTTGAAAAGAAGACTGTCTTTCAAGCAAAAAGAAAAGAACTAGTTAGGGATAAATGTAATATTCCTAGTGCTAGTTTCAAAAAAGGTCAAAATGTAACAAATGCTTTTAATAAAAAGAAAAACTTTGCTCCTACTTCTTCTTGTTCTATTAATTGTAACTGCATTTATCTCCTGATGAAACTGAAGAATCATTTTAAAGGATCACACTGCCTTTTGAATCAATCTCTGAAAAATATCTCAGACACAAAATCTCAAAAGAAGACACGTAAAGGCAAGATATCAAAAGATGAGATGCCAAAAAGTCATTCAAATCCACCAAAGTCTAACACAAAAGGACCCATAATGAGGTGGGTACCTAAGAAACAATAATCTGTATTGCAGAAACAGTCAATGCCAATATGGTACCTAGATTCTGGATGTTCAAGGCATATGACTGGAGATAAAGAACTGCTATCCTCATTTAAAGCAAAATCTGGAGGAGCAGTTACTTTTGGAGACAACAAGCAAGGACAGATTAAAGGATATGGTGAGTTATCAAGAGGAAATGTTTCAGTATCAAAGGTTGCTTATGTGGATGGATTAAAACACAATCTGATAAGCATAAGTCAACTTTGTGATCATGGTTTTGATGTGAAATTTCAAAGAAAATATTGTTCACTTCTTCACTCAAAATCAGGTCAAGAAATGCTAAGAGCAGACAGAAAAGGTAACCTCTACAGAATGAACTTTACCAAAATCACAAACACTGATTCAGAGAAACTTTGTCTTGTATCTCTGAATAGTGAGGAAATCTGGCTCTGGCATAAAAAGTTTTCACATCTAAACTTTTCCTCACTTGATAAGTTAGTTAAACTTAATTTGGTTAAGGGATTACCATCTCTAAAGTTTAACAAAGATCATCTTTGTTCTGCTTGTGAGATGGGAAAAATGAAAAGATCTTCCCATAAAACCAAAAGTGAAAACAACTGTCCTAGACCTCTGCACATGCTTCATGTGGACCTCTGTGGTCCTATCTCTGTACAGAGTCTAGCAGGTAAGAAATACATTCTGGTTCTGATTGATGAATTTTCCAGATACACATGGATAGAATTCATTAGAGCTAAATCTGATGTACCTGAAATATTAATAAGGTTGTTAAAAAGATTACAGGTTCTATTCAGCAGCAAAGTTCAGAAACTAAGAAGTGATAACGGAACAGAGTTCAGAAATGCCAAAATCAATTCTTATCTATCAGAAGAAGGCATTACCCCTAACTTCTCTGCAGCAAGAACTCCTCAACAAAATGGAGTAGTTGAAAGGAAAAACAGAACACTTGTAGAAGCTGCCAGAACAATGCTTGCTGAATCTGATCTTTCAACAAATTTTTGGGCAGAAGCAGTAGCAACAACCTGTTTCACTCAGAATAGAGCTACAATTGTCAAAAGATTTCAGAAAACATCCTATGAACTCATTAACAATAGGAAACCTAATATTAAATATTTTCATGTTTTTGGATGCAGGTGTTATATTCTGAAAGATAGAGAATATCTTGGAAAGTTTGACAAGAAAGCTGATGAGGGCAAATTCATTGGATATTCATTAGCCTCAAAAGCTTTTAGAGTGTTCAATCTTAGAACAAGAACTATACAAGAGAGCATCAATATCACTTTTGACGACAATAAAAGCTCTGAACAACAAGAAAGTTCATCACCATTCTTTGAATCATCAAGGGAATCTGAATTAAACAAAATATTTGAAGATTTCTTTGATGATGAAGATATCTCTGAAGTTATCTTCAGAGATAGACAGAGAGAGAATTCAGAAGAACCTCAAGAAACAGGTACAACCCTTTCAGGGCCCTCTGAACCAACACCTTCTGTTTCACCAAATGCAGATCAGCAAAGTGAATCAGAAGATGATCAAGAAGTATCTGAAGCAACTCCAGAACCAAATGATGAACAAAAATCTGCATCTCCGGAACAAAACTCAGAGCCTCTGAACAGTACAACAGAGGCATCACCAACAGAGCCTCTGAACAATACAACAGAGGTGTCACCAACTGTCAGAGACTCTGAAGCTCAAACTCCACCCCAAATTTATGCTCCAATTACAAGATGGACAAAAGATCATCCAATTGATCAAATAATTGGATCCTCATCCGAAGGAGTTAAAACAAGATCTGCCACCATCAATGAATGCTTCTATATCATGCCGGATGTAAGCTTGACAGAAAAAGTACCTCAGGATGCTGTCAGTTATTGGGCAATAAGCTGGTAAGTTGGTCATCCAAGAAGCAAAACTGTGTTTCAACTTCAACAGCAGAGGCAGAATATGTTGCTGCTGCTAGTTGCTGCTCACAAGTAATATGGATGAAAACTCAGCTCAGTGATTATGGCCAACAAATTGAAAGAATTCCAATTCTCTGTGATTCAAAAAGTGCCATAGCCATCTCTGCCAATCCAGTACAACACTCCAAAACCAAGCACATCGATGTAAGGTACCACTTTCTAAAAGATCATGTTGAAAAGGGAACAATAGAGATGTATTTTGTACCAACTGAACTACAACTTGCTGATATTTTCACAAAAGCTTTAGATGAACGAAGGTTCAATTTTTTAGTTAGCAAGTTGGGAATGTTGAATATGTCTACCTAACAAAAATTGGTAAACTCAGTCTCTGATCAATTATCAGAGACTCTGAACCAAGTAGCATATGTCAAACACAAGAAAACTTCAGAGTCTCTGATCCTTTCAATCAGAGCCTCTGGATTTTTTTTCACCAATGGTAAAAATCACTTGTTTTCTCCAAGCATGTGTCAAGGGGGAGAACATCAAAGACTTCTTTCTTTGGTCAAGGGGGAGACAGACCCTTTCAGCTTTTCAAGGGGAAGAAAAGTCTCTGAAATTTATATCAGAGCCTCTGATCTTGTCTGATATTTATACGACTGATCTTGTCTCTGATATTTATATCAGAGCCTCTGATCTTGTCTCTGATATTTATATCAGAGCCTCTGATCTTGTCTCTGATATTTATATCAGAGCCTCTGATCTTGTCTGATATTTATATCAAAGCCTCTGATCTTGTCTCTGATATTTATATCAGAGCTTCTGATCTTTTCTCATTAAACGAATATTCCAGGAAAATCGATTAAATAATAAATCTTTTTGGATAACCATTCGTTTCTTTTTAAACCCAACTGGCGGTTTTCTGACACAAAGCGGCTCTCCCCTACATACCTAAACGTGTCACCTATTAATTAGGGGATGATGGAACGTCCTTTCTGACATTAGGACTCTCATTCGCCGTTTCCATAACCTCTCCCTCTACCCTTTGTCTATAAAAACCCTGTTTCCTTTTTTTTTATTTTTATTATCCTTTACGCTCTCAAAATCCAAAATCCCAAATCTCTCTAAGCTTTCATCTTAATCAACCTGCAACAATGGCGGCTCATTCCCAAACTTCAGATAACTCAAGCAAACTTGCTCCAAGCTTGAATATGGTACAGTTCGATGTTCCAGTCAAAGGAAACAACTACTTTCTGGACGTCACCCCATCAAAATACGATGAACAGTTTCGCCCAATCCTCGACTTTTTTACCAACTGCGAACTCAATGATGTTCTAACCAAACATGCCTCAGATATTCCCCTTCGCTTTGTCCAACAATGGTGGTATTCAAGTGAATACGACGATGAAAAGAAAGGACTGGTTGGGCACATTGACCTAGGAGAACAAAGCCTGACAATAAGAATAACCCCACAAACCCTGACTCGTCGATTCAACCTCCTCACGACAACTGGTCTTCAAATATATGCTTTTGAGAAACTACCAAGTCAAGAAGTCCTTCTTCAGTTCCTCCACCACTTGGGCTACAACAAAGAAATAACACGCCTAAGTCAATTCAGACGTCAGTACCTGCCTCCCAAATGGAACTTTATGTTCAGTGTTCTCAACCGAACAATAACCTGCAAGATTGGAAGTCAGGATCAGACTCATCCAGCGATAATAGCCATAATGTATGCTCTCTTTTTCAACAGAAGCATCAATATGGCTCACATTCTCTTCTGTGAGATGCTGACGGCGGTGGACAAGAAGAACAAGGACTTGGCCAAAGGAAAACAACCAATATCGGTACTGTTTCCTCGATTCATCTCTGTGGTCATTCAACGAGCAATGGAGAAATTCTCCATCACTGAGGAGGGCCCAATGAGACCTCTGTTTATGATGAACTCATTCAAAGCAACAAAGGTTCCTCCTTATCCACATGACCGACGATTCCCACACACCATGATTGAGGTAATTCCTACTGACTCTCCTACCCATCTCCTACTTAGTCGTGTTGCCCAATCATCAGAACCAATGATGGGATCCCCAACACACTTAGGTTTTGAGCCTGAGCCTGAATCAGAGAGTGATATCTCTGATACTGCTCAAAACATTAACAGAGCGCAACCAGAGGGTGGCTCTGAGAGGGTGAGGAAGAGAGAACATGAGAACCCTCCCTCTGACGAAGAGAATATCTCTGTCAGAGCAGAGGAAAGTGAGAAAGAGAGAATTCCAGAGGGTGAGTTTCTAAACTTAGAATCTGAGGGCGGTGAGGTAGAAAAAGATGTCCTTGACGACACAAATGAGAGAATCCAAAGCCCAAATCCCAGTGCAACCAAATTTACTGTCCAAGGTGGTCCAGCATCAATGGACATTGAAACAGAGGTGCACACCTCGAACCCTACCCATCCTAACCGCTCAGAGGCATCTGTTTCTGCCTCTGAAGCATGCACCAGAGGGGAAACCTCTGATACGGCTAAGTCCTCCCAAAAGGACTTAGACCAAGATAAAAATACTCAATCACCCCAGAGTATGTCACCTCTACCTACACATGATGCCTTTGTGGCTCAAACTAAGTTGGACCGTCCCTTAGAACGTAAGCATTGCCTGTCAGAAAAAGAATGGCACGACCTTCTTGCACAAGGAATCCTTAGCCTGGACAGCAAGGTTTCCAAACACATTCGGTTCTCATTATCAGATTCTGACTCTGATGATCAGAGACCAATCGGAACCATTATAGGGAAATCCTTGAAAAAGGGTCCCCAAGGATTAATGGGAAGTCCTTCCGGAGAAAACATCAAACCACCTCCGAAAGAAGGCCCCTCTGAACTCGAGGGAAACTTAGAATCATGTGTTGATCCTAAGGTTACCCCCTCTGATTACGTTACCAAAGAAGAGTTCAAAATCTTTGGTGATGAAATCAGAGAATCTCTGAAGGAGATAAAACTTCAAATGGAGAAGACCTCAGAGGCCTCTGCCTCTAACTCTGAAGTTGAAAAGCTCACTTCAGAGGTCTCTGAGCTGCGCACGACGGTTCTCAATCAGAACGAAAAACTGGATGCTCTGGAAAGCTTGGTCATAAAAAATGACTCCGTATTGTCCAGGGAAATTCAGAACTCAAAAACAGAGCTCCTCCAGGCGATTCTACCTACCTCTGCCCCCACTCCAACAAATGCAGACTTTTCTCAATTCAAAGAGGAAGTCTTGCGTTCTTTGGCAGAGGTACTTGCAAAGATCCCTACCTCTACTGCTGCTCCTGCTACAGAGTTTATTACAAAGGCTGACCTGACCAACTTCTCCAAGAAGATCACCAGCAATGTAATGACTATATCCAGCAAGTTCGTCTCCAAGACCACTCAGCAGAACAAGAAGATTGAAGACCTTCTGAAGAATGTCAAATCTTCAGAGGGAGTATTGAAGAGAAAGGAACCAGAGGTCGCATGTTCTGAGGAAGCGCGGAAGAAGGCTAGGTATGAAGATTCTGATGACGAAGATGACCAACCTCAGGGGTCATCCGATCTTCATAAGGGGGAGAAGACTCCTACTCCAAAACCTGTTGAAACACAAAAGGAGTCCACTCCCTCTGAATTAAACCAACACAAGGAGAAAGGAACAGAGAGACGTTCAACCTCCACCTCTGCTGAAGATATTCAGGCCACTCTAAAGTCGCCAGTACCTGTCATCTTTCTAGCACCATCCACTTCAGGTGCTCCAATAGTTCCAATCACAGCTGAACAAATCACAGCTGCATCTCAAGAAACTATTGGAGCTCTGGACGAAGAAGAAGATGAACAGATCGTAGACTTCTCAACATCAGAAGATGCATTCTCATCACCAGAAAGATCAACTTATGTGATGAGAGATGCTTACGAATCAGAATCTGAAAAAGAAGAAAAAACAGATTCTGGAAAAGAGATTGAAGAAGAAGTTGAAGTAGTTAATGTCGAAGAATATGTCTTCAAGAATGCTCAACCACATCATACTTCAACAACGTCAGAGCTAAGGGAATCACCAGAGATAGATGGCTACATCTCTGAACCCTCAAAAGAAGATCCTCCACAGACGAAGGAACCAGAAACCATGGTTGTTGATGAACAGGCTCCTTCAGAGAATCCTGTTCAGAAAACAAGCATCGGTCTTCCAGCAAAAGTGTTCAATAAACCTCCCACATTCCTCGAATCAAATCCCGAAGCTTCCATAGAAGACCACTTCAGATACATCTACTGTGAGTTCAACATGGCAGACACACTAGTCATTCCTCTGAATCCAAGAATCAGAGAGGACATGCCAGACTATGAGCGAAGATTTATCAGAGATAAAACCAAACCAAGAGCACAGGTCCTCTCTGATGATCCAATCATCAAAATCAACAAAATCTCAGAAAAGACCTTTGCTTACAACAAGATTATCTATAGGAATTATGTGGTAACTCGATCTGATCAGAAGATTTACGAGTTCAATGACAATGATCTCGTAAATCTAAATCCATATGATTTACCACATCTATATGCCTATTGCTCTGCCAGGTATGATCATGGAAGAAGGGAAATCAGGATGGGCATGGTTGAAGTCCGACGGGCAATGGAGGCCTATGTCAAACACCGAGCAAAACGTGACTTTCAAATAGCTCTGAACCTAGGGGAAGAGAAGCTGGAGGTAACTGAACCTGTGGAGTCATTTGACAAACTTAAAGAACAGAAGACTGGATCAATCGTTGCAGAACCTCTGGGTTTTGTCTTCAGAGTAAATCAAGAAAAGAAGATCTTTCTAGCTTCAGAAGTGTCGAAGTATTCTGATGAAACCTTGAGAGGTATAAAGAAATTGATCCATGCAAAAGAAGAAAGGCACAGAGCAGATTTACTGGCAAAGCTTGACTTAGAGATTGACTCGATGATCAACTTCAGAGCTCTGATCATGAAATTCCATAGAATCTGTTCAAGTGACAAATTGTAGTCTGTTTCTTTATTTTTTGATATTACTTTGTATTAAACTTCCAAATGTTTAAGGAGTAATACTTAAGAGGATGATTTTCTCCTCTATGCTTTCTAGTTTAAAATTCAATTCTCTGTTATTTTTGTATCTTTTATTTTCGACACTTAGGGGGAGATTGTTAGCTCCAAATCATCTGTTAGAGTGTTGAAAATAACCGTCCTATTTCAGAGGACTTCAGAGGACGAAGACTTCAGAGGACAAACCTGCCTCTGAAGTACTTATCAGATTGCAACTCAGAAGACATCAGAGGACGAAGACCAGAGGACAAACCTGCCTCTGAAGTACTTATCAGAGATTGCAACTTACATCAGAGATAGCTTCATCAGAGGCTCTGAAGACAACGTCAGAGCTCTGAAGACATTCTCTCTGAATGCACAAGTTTTCTAATGAACAGAAGAACAGATGACACGTCACTTAGTGATAAGATTTACTTTCTAGAGTAGGTCACTGTTCAGCATGCTCTTTTTGTCATGCAAGTACACTGCTTACTTTATGGTCCTATAAATAGGACCATCACCTTATTGTTCAAGTGTGCTTAAGAAGATATATATCTGATAATATAAGTTGAATATTTTATTCTAAGAATATCTTGTTTATCTTTATCTGCTTTATGAACTGTGATATTTGAAATCTCCTTTGATATTAAACTGTATTGCTTCCGCTGTCATTACTCTTATTGTTTATATCATTGTCTAAGACCTTCCCCACGACAACTTTTGATGAGAAATCATCAAAAGGTCCTAGGTGCCAAGAAACCATGGGGGTAGCAGGTGCTTCTGCTAGGCATAAGACCTCTACTAAAAGATCCAATGATCCTCCAAAGGTGGTAAAAACACCTAAAAGGGGTGAGGACAGATATGACTACAATGAATTGATGGAAACTATTGGTAATGTCAATCTGGATGTTATCAATCAGGGAAAGGAGATCAAAGTGATGCAACAGGTAATCATCTCTCAACAGAAGAAGATTGCCAAACTAAAGAAGCTAGTGAACAAACTAGTGAATAAGAAGAAGAGGAAACAGTTCATTCTGAAGAAAAGGGGGCATGATGCTTCCAAAAAGGGGGAGAGTCAGCAAAATGCAGAAAAAGAAAGGACTAAAGGAATGGAATCTGTGTTTGAGGGGGAGACCAGTGGAAAAGAAAAGAAAATGGGTGCTGAAATAGAAACAGAAACATAAACCTTTGCTAAAGCAGCAGAAATTGGAAAGGAAGCAGTAACAGAGGCTGCAGCAGAAACTGATCTGTCTAGAGAGGAGATTGAGATAGCAGAAACTCTGGTGAAGGCTAAGAATGACACTCCTAAGGCCACTCAAAAGGCCAAGGGAGTGGTTATCAAAGAGGGAGTTTCTGGGAAGAAAAAGGCAAAGGTAAATGTGGCAGATGCTAAGAGGAAAGGAAAGGAAAAGATGGATGAGCATGTGAAGCCATCAAAGCAAGCCTCACAAATAGAATTGGATGAAGCATTAGCCAAAAAGTTGCAGGAAGAGATGGAAATGGAAGCAGAGATCCAATTTGATAAAGATAGACAAATTGCTATTGATCTGTCTAAAACCATCAATGAGGCATTTCAAAGAAGCTTAAATACTACTGTTGTAGCTCAGGAAGTTACAAAGAAGGCTTCAAGGACAAAGATGCCATTTAAGCCAAGACAAAGACAGCCCTCTAAGACCTTCCTGGCCAATCAAGAGAGAAGGAAAATGATAAACTTCTTGAAATGAGCTCTTGGAGTTCCTGAAGGAATGTTTACCAACATGCCATATGGAAGGATAGAGGAACTGTACAAAAAAGAGATGGCCAATTTGAAAGGGGATTCCACTCAAAGGGTTGAGGTTGAAAAGAAGATGAAGGAGAGGCATGGCCTCAACATTCAACAGCCCTTCCCTGACAGTGAAGAAGGCACTCCAAACAAAGAGAAGGCAGAAAAGGTAAAGCAAGAAGATACCTTGGCTCAAGAGATAGGAGCCATCAAGAGGAAGAAGTGCATTGCCACCAAGCCTAAGGCAAAAAGGCCTAGGACTGAAGAAAGAAGGAAAGAACAAGAGAAAGAGAAAACAGAACCAGAACCAGCTGAGCAGCAGAAACAGGATGAGTAGATAGAGACTGAAGAGCAAATGCAAGAGCAGTCCAATCAACAATCTGAGGAACAGATAAATCTGTACATGATTGTCACCACAGATCAAGAACCAGTACAAGCTGACCCAATTTCCATGAAAGCACCAGAAATCATCAATTAGGACATTCTGGTTGATCAAAGAAAAGAATATTTTCGAATCAAGAGAAGGGGTAATCAGTTTGAGGTGTATTCAACTTGGGGAAAGATCATCAGAAGCTGTACAAGGGTTGACTTAGAAGAAATGTTCAAAGTTGGTATAAGCTTGTATGAAGAAGTCTTGACAGGAGCAGAAAAGAGCTTAATAAGATTAGCCATGGAGTACTTATGCATGATGTTTGATCCTAGCAAAGTTCAACATGTTGTCAGAGATCTGCATCCGGAGAATAAATTCCAAAGAATAGACAATTGGATGCTATTTGAAAGGTGTGGAGTCTATGTCATCACAATTGACAAAGCTTATCATGAGTACTACCTGGTTGATAAGATTTATAACCACAGCAAGGCTAAACTGCAAGCAATGTTGAATGCTAAGCTGGTATGTTCAAAAGATTCAGAAATGGCCAAAATAGTAGTCAGAAGAACCATCAATTAGAGTTTGGGATTGAATCCTGATTTGGGCATCTGAGCAGTTTTGAAAGCATCATGAAGACCACATCTTGAAGAACTTAACTTCTGGATTCCAAAAGTTAAGTTAGGGGGAGATTGTTGGGTCAGAATATGCTAAGTATGGTTAATGCTGCTAGGCTTAGATATTAATGCTGCTAAGAGTTGATAGTTACTGCTGTTGGATCATTAATGCTGCTAGAAGACAATTAGTGCTGCCAGTACAAGGTTAATACTGCTAGGTGTTGAAGATTAATACTGCTGTAGTATTAATGCTGCTTGTTGAAGACTTACTACTTGATAAACCAAGATCACTAAATCCTTAGAGAGAGAAAGTAGAGAGAGAGCTAGAGGCGCAAAGTAACAATTCTATTAAGTGTGTGTGTGTTTCTTACAAGGAACAAGACCAAAGGGACTTAAATACCCTTGGTCAGATACAACACAGATAAGCCCTAAACATAGTATTTGACCAAGCCCTATAAATACAATGATTACTATAAAATCAGACCTAACAGTCTCCCCCTTAGTAATCATTGGCGCTTTGGTCTTCAAAAATTATCTTCAAAAATAGCACGGACCAATAAAGCGACTTTGAGAAGCTTTCTGACTTTTAAGAAAAATTTCATCTCAGCATCTTTCAGATTAAGTTGTCTTTGTTGCTTGAGCTCTAGACGATACACCTCTTTTGAATGTCCTTGAGTGAACTGTGGTGTTCGGAGCAGGAACAACAAAAGAATTTGTAACTGAGAAAATAGAATCTTCGAGCAAATCTTGATCAGCAGATAATCTTTTGAGCTCTTTATCTCTTAAACTTCTCCTTGACTTCTCCCCCTCATGACCTTGATGATCTTGATCAACTTGGTCATGCAAATGTCGGAGACGAGAAAGTGAAAGATCTGCAAAATCAAAGAAACAGAGAAAACAGGGGTGGTTTGCGTTCCATGCAGGAAGCGCAAACTAAGGTTTGCGTTCCACATGGGAGACGCAAAGCAAGGTTTGTGTGCCATGCTTGATACGCAAAGCAAGGTTTGCGTGTCATGCTTGATGCGCAAAACAAGCTTTGCGGGCCATGCGAGAAGCGCAAAACTGACTTAGAAAAACTTTTACCTTTGAAAGCTCTTTGACTCCCCCTACACAAATGCACTAGATATGACAATTTGAGTTAGCATTCATAAGGGAAAATCAGATACTCCCCCTCAAAAACAGATATAATTTTTGAAAAATATTCTCTTTGTTCACTCCCCCTTGAATAATGCATAAACCCATTAAAATATATTTATGAGAACACAATGATAAAAAATTAATGTAGAAAGAAAAATATATTGAATATAAATTTTGAAACAACTAAACATATAAAGTTTTAAACACTAAACAAATTAAATTCTACAGAGTAAAATTTTACAAATTTATCAATCATTTGAAATCAAACATATGTTGTAGGATACAAGAACAAGTTTCATTGCATATCAAGTTAAGACATGTTCAGTTTCAAAAAAACTTCCAGCAATCTATTCAGTGTGCTCACATGCGAATCTTCGATTAGCTTCAAGAAAATGCAATTCTAAAAATATTATAGAGAACTTTGCATGTACTCACACTAAGCCATCAAGAATTAAGATATTCATAAATTTACAGATTTATCACAACTCAAACATATCACCAAGTATCATGAGATATGTGCTCATTGGCATCTTTTAGCAGTGTGCTCATTGGCATCTTAACATGAGTGTGCTCTTTGGCATCTTTTAAGCTCGTGCACTTTGGCATCTTTTTAATCAAGATGTTTATTAAGTAAAGAACATGTCGTAAACGTAACTTTCTATCTGACCCTATTGCAGGATTTGGGTCAGCCGCTCCCAGACCAGTTGGCCTTAGGGGACTAGGTGTCAAGCACCCCTTAGAACTTACTTTCCCAGGTCAGAAAGGCTACATCGACACACTCTAAACCCATTCATACCAGTAGAACATGAATTTTGATCTGATTCTATAGAAGGTTTTCTGTTCGATCACTCCCAGACCAAATGACCTTAGGGGACCAGATGACAAGCATCCCTAGGAACTTACTTTCCCAAACCAGAAAGGCCACAGGTACAAACTTTTAAACTTAGAGATTTCTGTATTTTAAGAATTTATAAATCATCTCAATCACTCAGGTCAACATCTTAGTGCGTAGCCCATATTTTCATTCCAATCTATAATTCTAATAATTTAGGTAGTCTAAGCAAAGTAAACTATAAAAATTCTGACTCACATATCTTTAAAGCATTAATAAAAGTTTCAAACATGTTGCTGACTTTTCGACTTTTGTAAGACTTGAAATTTGACCATATAAAAACTTTAATATAAGCAAAAGAACTTGAAAATTTATCCTAAACACATATTTTATTCAAAGGAAAGAAAAAATGTAAAACTTTACTTTATAGAATAAAATTTGTAAAGATTTAAACTTTTAAACTCAATATGCCGATATTAAAAATTTTCATTAAAGACAAAATGTAAAAAATTCTGCAAATTGATATTTAGTTGGAACAAAATAAAATTCAAATATTTCATCTTTCACATTATAAAAAATAATTTGTGTCTCAAATTAAAAAATAATTTGGGTTATACAAAATCAAGAAATAGTGAAACAAGCTCAGATTCTTGAATATTAACGAGAAAAACTGGAACACATCATTATCAGAGATAAAATGCAGCGGAATTAAAATTGATGTACTCACAGTATCTCATTAAGTCAGAAGCTTAATCAATGAAGAACGAGTTCTAAACTGTTGTGTTTAGAAGTCGATGTCTATGAAGTGCGGGTCCTGAGCTGAATTACTCAGAAGCCATTGTTCTATTACTCCCCTTTAACATGTGATGCCTGCAACTTTGAATCAGATAAAGATTTGGGTACCCACTTGTATTTGGGCCCATGTTTGTTAGTTGCAGTTCGTATGGGGAAAGAATGATTGGTAGATTTGACAGTTAAAGCATGAGGAATATGATCAGAATAATAAGCACAATTATCAGAAGAGAAAGCATAATCATCTGAACTAGAATCAGAAGACGAATATGAGACATTTTTGGAAATTTGAAACATTTGCTTTATAGAGTATTTTGAAATTTTATTACAATAAGCAAATGAATCACTATTGTAAATTTTGTCTACACATCGATCTCCATCAAACATAGAATCAGTTGATGTCCGCCTAGCTCTCCAGATTTGCTTCTTTGACCGGCTCACAGTCCTATCTGAAAGAATAGAATCGGAAGAATTAGAACTGTCAGAAATAACTGTATCTCGTTTCTTCGACTTCTTTGACCGTCTTCTTTTACGCTTAGGTTTATAATATTGATCATTGAGCGTAAGAGAATTATCAAGAGTTTTAGATGAAATATTTAAATCAGAAGAAATAAATTTATCCAAGCAACCAATCTGATCAACTAATAAATCTGAATTTTCCTCGGAGTCTGAATAATTTTGAGAAAAGATTTTAAAATTTGAAACTTCCTTTTTATTTTCCTTAGAATCAGAAGATATGCTAGAAATAGAATCTGATTTTTGAGAAAATAATTTTTCTTCAAGACTAGATGTCATGAAAGAAAGAATAATATCAGATTCAATTTTCTTCAAAATATTTTGATCTTCTAGTTGATCTTCAAGATCTATGATTTTTCCTTCTAATACTAATGGAGGAGTATATTTCTTCGAATCATAAATGATTGGAGTAATATTTCCTTTATCAGAATCAGGTGCAAAAGGAGCAATAAAATCGTCAGATATTGAAGATTTGATAGAAGATGTATCATTTAAAACTCTTCTTCCTCTTCTTGATTTTTCAGGAAAATATTTTGCATTTTCAGAAGTATAAACAAAAGGAATTTCATTTTTCTTTTTATATATCATTTTCTCATTTTCGAGATCTAACACTTCCTTTTCACTAGTCCAATGAAATTTGAACTGAGGAGCATAATGAGAAAGTGTTAGATAATCATATTTATATAAGGTGGGAACTTCGTCTATCACTTTGTTTAAAAATTGAGGATTATCAAAACCAAGTCTCCATCTCTGTTTTAAAGCTTCTTCACTCCTCGGTTTGTTCATATAAATTGTTTGTTCAAATTGGTTCCTACGATAAAGCTTTTCTTCTAACTTAATTATTTTATCAGAAAATTCATCTTTTAATTTGGTCATGTCAGTCAAAGATTCAAGATATGTCTTATTTGAGTTTTCCAAATCCTCCAATTTCTTTTGAAAGATGTCTTTTGTATTTTCTAAAATGGATTTTTCATCTTTCAAAGAAATTTTCAGTTTGTCAATCAAATCTGACTTTTCAGAATTTAGATTCTTTTCAGAAATTAACTTAGAGCGAAAATCAGACAAAGCATTAATTATGATATTCATATGAGAGGTAATGAAATTAAAATCAAATTCAAAGTATACCTCATCCTCATCAGTTTCAGAATCGTCTAACTGATCATCACCGATTAAGCACATCTGAGCGATCTCGACGTTTGAAGCTTCATCATCGGAATAATCCAGCCAGAATTCTTCTTCGGCCAGCAAAGCTGTTCCACTCTCTCTTTTCTCAGCCAGCTCCAATTTCCTTCTGTAATAAACTGAGTCCTTAACCTTCTTTGCTCTACACTCCTTTGAGATGTGACCCGACTTTCCACAGTTGTAGCAAGCAGTAGTCTTTGGCTCGGGTACTTTGGCTTTAAACCCAGAAGTGAAGCGAGAAGAGTTGGAATAAGATATTGGTTGGAACTTTTTCTGATAATGCTGAGAGAGAAGGATCATCGCTTTCTGCAGAGCCTCTCCATCATCTTCAGTTGATCCGGTGTAAGCATTTTCAGACAATGTTTGGTCAGATATTTGCTTTGTAAGGAGAGCAACCGGATCAACTGTCTTCTTGTTCTTTTTGTCCATCTTAGCCTTTTTCTCTAGAACTAAACTCTCATCAGTTAGCATAATCTCATATAGCTCTTGAATCTGCATCGTGGAAATTCTGACATCGTTCCTCAGTCTATGACATGATTTGTTCCACTCTGGCTGAAGAGAATTAAGGAATTTCAGATTCGTCTCAAGAGCAGTCTTTTCCACTTTAATCTTTCTAAGATCATTAATCACAGCGCAAAACCGGTCAAAGATAGCCTTCAGAGATTCATTGTCCTTCGCCTTAAATTCCTCAAAGTTGTTCATGAAGCGTGTCTGGCGAATCTGAGTAGCAACTGATGACCCAAGCATGATCTTTTCTAATTGAGTCCACATCATATTCGGATTATGTTTGAAACAGTCAATTCGATTGTAGATCGTGTTAGGCAGAGCTAGCATCAAATTGGACTTTGCTTCTCTATCGGCTTTTTCTCGTTTGATTTCATCATCAGTCAAAGGAATGTCACCTTTTGGCTTGACAAATGGTCCTTCAGACAAAGATTTCATCATGTACTCTCCGTTACTCTGACGCTCAATGAAATTTATAAACCTGTCTTGCCACTGTGTAAACTCATCTTCGTTGATTAAGACTGGTGGACGAGTATCTGTTCCCAATTGCATCATCAGATCATTTGAGTATAACCTAGCTTGGAAAGCAAACTTGGCAGAATCCATTGCAATTGTAAATCTGAAAATCAAAAATCAGATTGAATTGAAAAAATTCGAAAAATATTAAAAAATATAAATTTGAAAAACACTTGTTATGACACAACGTTTTAAAAAAAATATAGATGACACACTAAAAAAAATTTCCAGACTCTTTTTTTTTTTTAAATCTAAGTCAGGAAGAAGCGCAAACTAAGGTTTGCGTATGTAGACCGAAACGCAAACTGAGATTTGCGGGTGTAGTGGGAAACGCAAAGTAAACTTTGCGGGTGTAGAAGGAAACGCAAAGTTGAGCTTTGCGGGTGCCGTGAGGAACGTAAACTAATGTTTGCGTCTGTAGCCTAAAACGCACAATGAGCTTTGCGGGTTCAACTTAAAACGCGAACTTGTCTTTTCGGTTGAAGGCAGAAACGCAAACTTAGCTTTGCGTTTGTAGAGGGAAATGCAAAGTAAACTTTGCGTTTGAAGCTAGAAGCGAAAACCTGAAAAACAAGATCAAGATTAGTAGAATATGCAATTCAACTCAATGAATGAAACGCAAAGCATATGAATGACACACAAAGTTTGTAAACACTACCAATTCACGCAAGATCAACTATAATTTGGAAAATTAATCAAGAAAAGCATACACTGAACTTCGAAAACTACTTTCTAACACATTTTATCAAACAATTTCGATTAAAATCAACAAAATCTTAAAAATCGACAATGAACAGAACAAGAACGGCGTTTTTTTTCTTCAGAAAATCCGTTTTTCTCAAAATTGATGAACTAAATCCGTTTTTCTTGCAACAAAATATGAATCAAATACGATCACCTATCAAAAACGAATCAAATGAAGCAAAAATTAATGCAATTCAGTCACAAACACATCCGAAATTGATGAAAAATCAAGAAAACGAGATTTTCTTGAAAAATTCAAGAAAATCAATCAAATTTTCGATTTCAATCACAATTTCAGATATAGAAAAACAATATCTCAATTCTCTCAAGATTCAGATTGCTCTGATACCAATTGATAAACCAAGATCACTAAATCCTTAGAGAGAGAAAGTAGAGAGAGAGAGAGCTAGAGGCGCAAAGTAACAATTCTATTAAGTGTGCGTGTGTTTCTTACAAGGAACAAGACCAAAGGGACTTAAATACCCTTGGTCAGATACAACACAGATAAGCCCTAAACACAGTATTTGACCAAGCCCTATAAATACAATGATTACTATAAAATCAGACCTAACACTACTGCTAGCAGAATTACTGCTTCTATGCATGGTTAGTACTGCTAGTAGTTAGTACTGCCAACAGAGTTAATGCTGCCAGAAGGAATTACTATGCTATGCATGGTTAATACTGTATGCATAGTTAGTACTGCTATGAAGATAAGATCAAGATTAATGCTGCTCATCTAAAGCATGTGGATAAAGGTAGATCTGGATCTGGAAAGCAACAGACAAGAAGAATAAAGCTGTTTATGATCTAAATGATGAAGAAAACTTTATTTTTATTATTTCCTTTTTAATCTGAGATGTATAAATATAGTCTAGATGAGTTAGACTAAAAATACTTGAAAACACTTGTATTTCTTATCTTTTGCGTTAGAGAGAATCAACCTCAAGTTTATTTTGTAATCCCTTCAATAGAGAAGTATTGAATGTCTGTTTGAGTTTGTTCAAACAGATTGAGGTTTTAGTTTGTAATCATCAAGTTTATGAAATATAACTTGTGATTGAGAGCATACACTGTTTTATTGATTTACTGTTAAAGTGTTATTCCGCAACTTCTTTAACATAGTTTCTGAGTGTGTTAGTTAAATTCTTATAGAGTCTTACAGATCCTGACATAAAGAGTGAAGATGTACTCACAATATGGGTTTTATCAAAACCTTAGATGGAGGAGATGATACTAGCACTTGAGAATGGAGATTCTTCACAAAAGCTACCTTAAATGCATAAGAGTGAGGTTGTTGGGAGATTTAATGAAGAGAGATGATTTAGGGTTGGATCTTACCAAAATACTACAGAGAAAACAACCTAGCACTTCCAAAATATCTTATTTATGGCTTAATAAAACGGGTTGTCCAATTTATACCCAAAACACTACCGGCGACCTGACTCAGCGATAGTGACATTGTCACTATCGTTGGGTATAATTGCCCGAGAGGTACCACGACCCCATCTCTTGGCGCGATAGTGACACGGCGATAGTGCCGTTTGTCACAATCGTGGGGCATACCCGCTGAAATTGTACCGAGACCCAAACCCCTTCGGCGATTGTGACCACAGCGACAATGCCCATGGCAAGGTCGTCGGGCACTGTCGGCCAAACTTTTTGAACTTCAAAATTTGAGGTTTTTCTCACCCGAAAGGATTTTCTCGCGAGGTGTAGCATCTATGGTAGACATAAGATGAATACATCCCAAAATTAAGGAAGATTAGAGGTCTTAAGATAAACTTTGTAGATTGAAAATTCAAGGTATTACAGAAACCGAAATGGGTTTAAATCAAGAGCTTTCTCTTGTACGAGTTAGAGATACACGTTGGGGTTCTCATCATAGAACAATTGAGAGATTGATATCTTTGTTTCCGGTTGTTGTCGAAGTGCTTAAATATATTCAAGAAGAAGCCGATAATTCTTGCAACCGACTTCAAGATGGTGGTATTCTATCGTATTTTAAGACTTTCGATTTTGTCGTCTATATGCACTTGATATTGACCATCTTAGGGACGACAAATATCCTATCAGAAGTACTTCAAAAAAGGACCAAAATATGGTTGAAGCGGTTTCATTGATAGAAACAACCAAGCAAATATTACAAGGGCTTAGAGAAAATGGGTTTGATACACTTTTAAAAGTAGGCTATTCTTTGTGAAAGACATAATGTTGAAAAGGTGGAAATGACGGAAATTTATGTAAATTCAAGAAATCGAAGGCAACAAACCAACATCATCAAACGATATCATTATGAGTATGTCATATTCAACACAGTTCTCGATATGTAAATTCCATAGTTTGGTGATCGTTTCAATGAGGTAAACATCGACTTGCTTAGAAATATGGCGGCATTGAGTCCTTGTGCTTTGTTTTCTCATTTTGATAAAGAAAAGTTATTGAAGTTTAGTCACTTTCATCCATACGATTTTACTGAAAAGGAAAGGATAAAACTTGGGCATCAACTTGATATGTATCATGTCGTTGTGCATCAAGATGAAAGATTTGTCAACTTGAATGGTGTTGACGAACTTGCTAGATTGATGCCTTATAAATTGTATTTCTGCATTAGAAGTCAACATGGGCTAAATGCAGAGACAAGGCAACTGGCCAAGAAAGAAGTCTTTCTCTTCCGGGCCCTTCTTCCGGCCCATCGGGCCCCGGGCCTCAGCAGCCCTCCTTTCTTATCTATTTTCAAATATAATATAATGAGAATATAATCAACAAAACATCTTTCGTATCCTTTGGTTTATAGATTATTAAAGCTAGCTTTGGTTTTCCCTGTTGCAACCGCTACGGTTGAACGATGTTTTTCGTCATTGAAACTTGTCAAGTCAGATTTACGAAATCGAACAGGTGACAAATATTTGAACGATTCAGTAATTTGTCCTGTAGAAAAAGAAGCTCTTGTGTTGTTCACGAACGAAGACGTAGAAAAAGAAGCTTGTATCTTATTTTTTGATAAAAACTGTATTTTTGGCTAAACTTTTATTTTGGCATATATTAATATGGAAATTATTTTGTGACACCATACCAAAAAATTCCTGGATCTGCCGCCTGTGGGTGGATTGGATGGCTTATGGAAGAAAGAGACAATAAAATTTTACACACACCTATAAAGCATATGACTATGCGCTCAAACCACTTGTACGAACTTTTGGAATTCTCACAAATCACAATGTGACTATATTTACATTAAGTAAGTGTATTGAAACCATATAAACACTAGATAACAAAGAAAACAAAAATAGAAGAATGTTTGACCACATGAGGTCAACATATTTATAATCACCCATCTCTAATCAATGATATTAAAATATTCACATATTGAAATTGTTTAGAAAATATCCATTTCACAAGATAAATATTTGTAGGTGATTTATATTTATTTCAACTTTATTATATGCTTTTCTTATTTGATTTTTTTAATTTATAAATACACAAAAAAATAAAAATTATAATTACCTTATTTTTAAAGAAAAAACGAAGGTGAAGGTCTGAGCAACCCCTTTAAAGCAGCCGAGGCCAAATCGCATTGGCTTCGCCCAATCCAATATCGTCGCTGGTGTGGTGGGGCAGTAGTAGCACAGGGTAAAAGTCATTTTTACGATCACAACCATCAACCACCGCCATCCACCACGGGCAACGTATCCTCCTCTCGCAGTCGGAGCCGTAAATCGGCGATGGCTGCCTCCGCCGGTGGTAAAACCCTAACATCTTCCTCATCATCATCCTCTTCTGCTGCTCCCAATTCTTTCGATATGTCGACTGCTTTTCCACCCAAGCCCTCTCTCAAACCCGATCAACTCCGTTACTGCGGTCAAGCTCTCAAGTTTTTCAAGGCCAAACAGACTGATCAGTATTCAATTATCGAAAAAGAGTTCTCCATTTTGCAGGTTTTTGTTGTTTAATGTGTTTATGAGCCCTATTTGGATTTAATTTGCGTCACTTAGTTTTCACTATTTTATATTTCGTATCGATAATAACATGTTTCTGTAACTCTGATGGGCTGTAATAATGTATGGAGTGATATCCAGTTCCCGATGCAAAATAAAAACCAAAATAAATGGGTGTTTGTTCGACTTTAAGCATAACATAGACAAAATCAGAACTTCAGAATTGATATGGACTTGGAACCAAAAACTTTAGCAACATAGTATTTATAAAGATACTATCAACTTTGACAAGTATTCAAAATTATGTGATGTTGATGCTAAATTTTCAATAAAAATCTATGTGAATTATGCATTTGGAGAAGTAAGTTTGACATTTAACAAATTTATCCTTTGTTGAAAGGAGAAAGTATATATAGTTTTTTCATTAATGAATATGATCCTTAGTATTGGTAGGTAAAGTTATAGGTTTTTTGTCAGCGATAAGTTGCAGGGGGTTTTAATAGTAATTTAGAGTGTATATGCGTAAAGTTCTATCAACACAGATGAAAAGCTGCTATGTATAACCTTTATACTCTTATGTGGACATCAAAGCTAATGAAAATCGTGCATAGTCCATTTACTGCCGGTATTAGGTTACCTGCTTATGTGTGGCCAGCAACAATATTATCGATCATCAATGCTCTCTCCATGTGTGGTTCCTCCTCACACCTAAACAACTGCCTAGAGGTCATACTTGCTCACAATAAGTAGACCATGCAGAGTTACTGCATGCAGGCTGAAGGATGTGTAAATTTAAGAAGAAATCATTAGCTTAAGCTGATATATAGAAAACAAGTAAACAACGATGTTATGTTTCGATTCACATCATGTTTATTCAAGAAACAGAACGGCCTCTTATCATCTTTTATGGCTAGAACACTAATTTTTTATTCATAGTTGTAGCGATAGAGATAATTCTACATTTAACTTTCTTGAATGTTTGAGGCATTTTGAATTCTCTCTATTCTAAAGGCAATATCATTAGGTTACTTTCTTTCATAAATCACATGTCTTTAATCATGGCTCCTGTCCCTTCTTGCAGGACCAAAGGATGAGAGCATCAGAAGTTAATAGTAGTTGCTCGGTGGCTAAACTACATGTCAATTGTAGAAAAAACCGCTACTCAGATGTTGTACCATGTATGCTAGTCAAAATCTTTTGTCTTTTCACTGCAGTTGAGATCAGTATGTAGGGAAATAACAATGAACAATACTGAACTCCTGTGTCTCAGTTGATTCAAACAGGGTTATTCTTGATCCATGCAAAGATCACAGATCATCCGCAATGGGGTACATCAATGCTAGTTTCATCAAAGCAGAGGTCAATAGTTTTCTCCTGTCTCCAATTTTATTTATCTTTGGATGCTAGAAATTTTGTATTAATTAATTTGAAAGAAACCAAATTTGAGACATTAGACATGGATATCATTCATGATTCTTTGATTCAGAGCATCATCTTCACACCTTAATTGAAAAACAAATGTCGTTTTAGATATTTAATGTTCTTTTTTTCGTGATCAATTAGGAACAATTGTTTCAATATTGTTTTGTTGTTTTGCACTGACCTACTGTGTATAGTAGTCAAGCTGCAGCATTGTGCATGGTGTGTTGATATTCAAGTTTTATGTTTGCCATTTCCAACTCTCAGTAAATGGAAATAAGCGAGGGCCATGTGAACAATTGCAGGATATTGCGCACAGCAATCGTGTACAGTGTACTGTTACTCTGTTTGGCCTCTTGATGGATAAGAACAAAGATTAAGAGAAAAATAATGGAAGTTTGGAAGAGGAAGACAAACAATAAATATTAAGAGGGAGACGGGAAGGGGAAGGGGTGCGGAGGTAGTGGGAGAAATCTGAATGTACAGCATACAGAGGCAATCTCGTCACAAAAATGCTACTCTTTCATACAATCTGATCAATATTTGAGACCACTAAATCGACACTTGTATTAAAAACTTTAGTTGCTTCTTGTTCTCCGTCTTTAAGGATAAAAAATTTAACAAAATCTGCTGAATCTTTGTACACTTACATAAATATCTGCGCTCATATCTTTAACTCTAAGTAAACCCAGAATATCCCACCCGGAGGTGGGTTCAGGAGGTAAGATCAGATGTACGCATACCTAATCTCTACCCCCAAAGAGTACACGGTTGTTTCCGATTACTTAAAAGTAAATATATTTATTAATTAATATGTTCATTTAATGTTTGACCTTTTAATCTGGAAGCATAAACTTAGTATAAATGTGAAGTAATGATGTATAATATATTATGGTAAGCTAAACACTATAACATGGTAACAGATGGTGTTTAGTGTTCTTTTCTTTCAATATATATATATATATATATATATATACATGCATTATCCTTGCTTCAAAAACAGGAGCTGATTGTTGCCCTTAATTTTGTTGTTATTCTAAAATGAATGTAACATGATATGTGTTTCATTTATATGGGTTTATGTAAATGCATGCACCCCACTGCACACCATGTGCCATGGCGCTTTCTAGGTTGGTACTGTGTTTGCACTAAGCATTGTAATTACTATTGAATTAGAACTGGAACCATTCTTGAACTTAATGAACAGTTCCATCCTTGATTACAGGCTAATCCATCCGAAAGTGTTTCTCGGTTCATAGCCACTCAAGGCCCCCTTCCTGAAACCTTTGAAGATTTCTGGGAAATGGTACTCCAGAGTCATTGTCCGGCAGTTGTGATGCTCACTCGGCTTGTTGACCACCACAGGGTATTGAATACTATATCTTTTCTAGTAACTTTTGTAACTATATAGCATTTCTACTAATTGATGATAATCTTTGATTTCCAAATTTACTTTCCAGATATCAATATATTTTAGTAACTAATCGTGTTAATAGGAATAATATTCAATGATATCCCATTGATATCTATTGAAGTCCTAACTACTTTCTATTAAAGTCTGATAGAGGTACAACTGCAGTGACTTTCCAGATATGAGTATATTTTAGTAACTAATCTATTCATCGGAATAGGATACTGGATGATGTGTTAGTGATATCTATTAACGTCCCAACTACTTTCTATTGAAGTCTGATAGAGCCATAGGGGTACAATTGCAGTGACTTTCTGGTTGTATCCTAAAAGGAACCACTATTGCATTTTGATGTTATAGACACTTCTATTTCTCTATTGACAGAGCATTAGTTGAAAAGAATATTAGTTAATGGATTGAACAAACAGAATCAATTGAATGCAGTGTTCCGAAAATCCCTTCTAGGAGTGCTTAAGCGGCCGCGTAGGCATCACGCTTTGGCCCACCATTTATACTAGTTAGGTTCACTAGCTTTGAAGTTTCCTACATTGCTTCGTTAGAAACCAATTGTTAAATTAAGCTTGTCAAAAGTTTAAGCAGAGATTAATCAACTTCTCAACTTGGAGGAAATCTTTCCGAGTAATTATAACAAAGAAACAATGAAGCCAGTAAGTCAAAAAAATATATATATATCAAACGTAGTACCAAGATTCTACTCATGTTTTATATTCTAGGAAAATTGTATTTTACATATTTAAATGCACTTTTGCTTTCACTTAAGCATCTTACTCCATTTAGGCCATTAAGCATTGGAAGGCCACTTGACTACCTAGCTTTGCTTATAACTTTCTTGACTGATAGAATATAAATAAGTCTAGCATTTAAGGTTATAGAACTGTATTTTATACATTCAAATTGGATTGCATCAGCCTAAAAGTCTTCTTAATCCCCGCCTAACCAATTTACTCTAGGTGATGCATAACGCTTCCTAGAACACTGATTGCACGGTTGATTATGCTGATAGCTTGATGGTTTTTTTCTTGTTCATTAAACGAATTAACCTGTCTAATTGGCTCTTGGTGAAGCTTATGATTGGAACCATAGGAGATCAATGATGTTATCTTCACATGCTATACTCTGTATGGGTCACTAATTGATGATATAGTTACAATTAGTGGTCTCATGGAAATTAAAGGAGTGTATAGTTCCCCATGGAACTGGATTCCAGTTCACAGGTGATAAATTTTCTGTATTCAACTTGTAAGGGGCACAATTATAATTTTGCCAGAGGTAAGAAAAGGGGCTTTTTTGGATGCCCCCTTCCAAAAAGTGTGCTATATTTGTACCTAATGAAGATCAAATCAAGACTTCTTTTATCCATCACTTTTCTCCCCCTTTTCTGAATCTTTACTTCAAAGCTTCCATTTTGGTGTAGCAAGAAGTTCAAAATACTTTTTGCATCTGTTCCATATGAAACATGATGGAGGTTGGCATTCATGTCGTTATGGAATATTGAGTTGTCCATGTCTCAAAATGGGAAAGTTTCCACTTATCTCATTAGTATATTCACTTTCTAAGACACTTAGCTACCATCTTGATCACTGTTATAGTAAAATTGATTATATGGTTATAACCTAGGACCTTCAGTTATCGTCACTGCTTTCCTTAATATTACTTTTATTTTCATCTCAAAGATGCAATAATTGTAAATACTGATCTATGTACATCTGCATTTTTCAATGGGGGGTTTTTGTATATCTTCTGTTGGGTTTTTTTCCGATCTATCTCTTCCTTGCCTAATTCCAGTCTAATTTCATATCCAGATCCAGAAGTGTGGAGACTATTTTCAAGCAGAGGATGGTCCAAGATTGTTTGGCAATATATGTACAGTTACCAGAAAAATAGCTACAACTGACAGTTCACTAGTGTTGCGCCATCTGGAGGTGAATTACGAAGAGGTGAGCCGACCATATAAAAACTAGTGTTCTGCTGTAATAAAATGAAAATGGTCTTCGTATGGTTTATGAAACAATCAAAAACACCTGAAGCTACATCCTCCGAATAAAACCATTGATACATGAACAGTGGGTTCGCAGCATTTGTTTTATCTGCTCAGAGCATTTCTGGATCTTCAGAACTAATCTTTGGTTTGGTTTGGCTTATGGGCTTCTGTAGCTTTTGTCCTTAACGGGAGCCTGATAACCAGCCACAATCAAAAGTGTTCCCCTCTTTTTGAGTTCTTGGTGTTCGACTTTTTCCCACTTATTTTATGTGGCCTTCTCTATCTGTATTAATAGAATATAATTTTCATCCCAAGTTACAACAGATATCTGATGATGAAGTTGCAGCATCTAAACGTAGATTTCTGGCAATGAATAAGCACCAGAACTTGGAAGGCTACTTTTTGGTGGGCAACAAATCGATAGCTAGTAGTAGGATGTTGGCTTAATCTGAAATTTTAATTATCTGAATATTGTTTAAGCTCAGCTGAGTTAATGATCCTTACTCTGTTTGCCAGAAAAGGCAAACATGGGATGCAGAGTTCAGACTACTTTATGTATGACCCCTGAATCTCAAAATGGATGTGGAGTTGATGGCTGAAAGGTTGTCGTAGTAGGACACTGGCACGTTGTGTTATTGACAATTTGAAGTTTGTAATCCAAATGCACATTTAGCTAGATATGGTTGCTAGTAATTTATAAAAAGAAGTGATCATTCAGCACATTGATGAAATAATCATTTTGGACTCGTTGTTAATCCCGTCCGAGCTGTTATAACTGCTCATTTGCGGCTTTATTTTTAACATATATGTTTTTATCAACTGTTCCCAGAAAAATAGACCACTCGCATACTTGCTGTAAGAAGGGTACTTTGTCCCTTAGATGATTCTTGTAGCAATCTGGCCATATGAGTCATAGCTTCGTAATGTTATTACAGGGCGAGTATGATTTGGCAAGTAGCATTTTGTCTATGTTTAGTTTCTGGGAGTTTCTGGTACATGGGCGCTCAATAAACACCATTGTGATTTGAAGTTTCCTTTTTTTTGGTGGCTTGGGTCTTCTGCCACTGAGATGTCTGGATGTTTGGAAAAATATGGACCTTGTGTTGCTTTTTTGTTCAAAAATTTTGGGAAATTTCTAGGGTGCCTGAATGTGGGTTCCCGTTTGATATCATCTCAAAACATAATGTTCCATGATCCACCAGTGTAATATATAATCTTGTTTAGAATTGCATCCCATCTTTTCAGGCACTTTTTTTACATCATGATTTTTGGCCTTCCCTGTTTATGTTTTTGTGTAGTGCTTGTATCTGAATAGCATACAACCTTAGCGGGTTGACTAAATTGAACTTTGTAAATACACATCATCTGCATGTGTGTTTACTATACAATGATTTATTCTACCACCCATATCCATTGTTCATATATAAATCCCGACCATCCTAGGATTTTTATGCTTTTTGAATATTGAATATTTTTCTTTGATTCTGTGATATATGGTGCAATTGCAAATATCTGTCAGGGAAAAACAATTTCTCACCTTTTTTGTTTGGCACTAATTAATCTACATTATACCTTTATTCAGTCAGTGGATCCTCCTCTGGCTGTTTTGCATATTCAATATCCTGAGTGGCCTGATCATGGAGTCCCATATAACACCTTGGCTGTTCGAGACATTTTTAGAAGATTACGCCATCTGCCATCATCGAAAGGACCTATTGCGGTGCATTGCAGGTTGAGCTCGTCTTTACAATGCCATGTGCATTAAAGATGTTTTGAGAGATTATCTGAGAATTTTTTTACATCTTATACAGTGCAGGTATTGGTAGAACCGGAACATATTGTGCAATTCATAACACCATCCAAAGAATTTTAGTTGGTGACATGTCTGCTTTGGATCTTGTTAAAACCATAAGCACTTTCAGGTCGCAGCGGATGGGGATGGTCCAAACATTGGTATGTCCCATTTTACTCGCATACATGGCTGCATTTGAGTTATGACTAGTACATCTCAGCTTTGGATGGGATGGTAGGTCAGCAAACCCCATTTGGAGGGGGTTATTTAGGAAAATAACCTTCTGACAGAACTATTTTTTAAATGCACGACCTTCTGACAGATTTTTAGGCATTCTTGTGTTAGGAAGAAGCATTACTCTGTTAGGCAGAAACATTCTTAAATATGTCAGAAGGTTGTACATTAAAAAATCTGTCAGAAGGTTGTGCGTTAAAAAAAATATGTCGGTAGGTTATTCTTCTAAATAACCCTTTTGCCTCGGGTGGATTTAGTCTGTTAAATTGCAAGCTTTCATAGCTTAGTAATCCAGGATTGATGCTTGTGTAGTGGTCATTGATTTTAAATTGTGGAATGAATTTCTCATTGTTGTTGCTTTGAATAAGAAAGATGTTTGCATCTGAAATGTAGGAGGTAGTCACATTTCCTCAACTTTTAGGAGCATATTTTCTCAACACTAACACCCCTCCCCCCTTCCCAAACAAATAAAAGAAAAATGCAAAAAATTACTGCTTGCTAATCTAATAAATACACAAATAATTCATGCGTGGATAGTCTAATACGATCCCACTTAAATATGGCCAGTGTAATACCACATGGAACCTACCTGGTGGACCTTGGACGTACAAAAAGTTTGTTTGATAAGATGAAACTTTAAAAATATTTTTTCCCCACATTATATGTATAGACGAAGAGGATCGTGTGAGAAAAAAGAGTTAAGGTGAGAAGTGTAAGAAGGGATTTGGACCCTTGATCACTTTTAATCTCAAAACGACCCATGAATTGCGCTTTAGAAGGGAATTGATTGAGTGCATCTCATTAGTGTTGATCTTCAATTAGGATTGATCCAAGGGTGGAGATCCTTCTTACCCATCTCACCATAACTTTCATTTTCATTGGAACACGATCCTATATGTATATGTATAATTGTTGTTTATGGAAATCTTTAGTAAAAGTGAAATCCCTTTCCCTATTGGAGTAGAGATCTCACAACTACTATTCATGGGTATTTGACAAATTAAATTTTGTTTCATATATAGTGGCGTCACTGTTTCATCGCTCTTCTATGTGTTTCTTGTTTGCACACACTTTGCTGGTACCTACGGCGCTTGTTTCTTGCTTTTTGTTTTTTGAAGCCGGGGGTCTTTGCGTAAACAGCATCTCTATCCCATGAGGTAGATGTAAGTTTTCCGTACATTACCTACCCTCCCAGACCCTATCTCTGTGTGAGATATACCGGGTTCATCGGGTTTGGTTTTTGGTATCGTTCCGAAGTCATAACCCCTCAATCTACTGTAATTGCAATACTTGCTCAATGAATTTTTTCTGTTTTTTATAATTTCCATGTAAAATGATATTTCTGTACTGAAGAGGATCTTATAGATACCTAAGACTAGTCAAAGATATTGCAATTTTCATGGGGTGCATCTGTTTTGAGCTAATCTCGTATTAACTGACATTTGGTGCTTTAGGATCAATACATCTTCTGCTACGAAGCTATTATTGATGAACTTGAAGACCTTATCTCGGGTTCCAACATTCAAGAGAGCGTAAAATGGTAAATTTTTTTGTATATGATTTCTATATCGACACATAGTTATTTACATTGTACAAAACACAAAGGCTATGTTTGGTGAACTTGCTGATTGGCTAGTCATTGGCTGAAAAATAGCTGATAATAGAGGACAAAAGAAATAACCTAAAAGGATATGTTGAAAAATTAATTGTAAGAATACGAGGGCATAATTGGAAAAAATAACTCTTGAAGCTTATTGAAAAGCTACTTCAAATAGCATTTTAAAAAGTTTATTTATGACTTACCGAAGGGAACTTTTTTCAATAAGCTCAAAAAACAGGCTAGATGGTGGTTGCCAAATATGACCTAAGCCTTAATAGATTCATATCTGTAATGCAGATTGATGATGATTCGATCTAATCTCAGCTAATGCTCTGGATCTTGAAGAACCCAAAGTCTATTGTTTCATTTATCTCCAATTCAGAGCTAACTGCAAAGTCCGATGGCGTTATTGTTTAGGTGTAGGGCAATGTGCATTCTTTGGTCTCCAGTGAAATGACATCTTCAACCCTCTTGCCCTAGGGTTAATAGGTTGATTTAGGTGTGATTAGTTATTGTAGTAATTTGATTGTGATTTGCATGTTGTTTCTGCTTATAAAACCCTATGATCTTTTGGAATATTAGGAGATTCTACATCACCATGTCTTGAACAATTTTGTTTTTTTCACTTCTCTTCTTGTGTTCAATATCTTCTTTTACTAATTTGTGGATCAGGTTTGCGTCCGGCCACTACTCTTTGAGGTAAATGACAGGTTAACCATGAAGATTTACTAGACCAGCGAGATTTACTAGGTCATTTGGTTTAGTTTGTGGCCACTAGATATTCCATCATCTTGGTCATGAAGATGGTTTATCGATAAATAAACTTAAAAAGAAAATTGCACTTGCTACTTGATTGAACCGTAATACAATCTGATTGGCTCAATTGTGGGTTCGGGTTTAGTCTGTCTGAGTCTTGGTAGATTAGAAGATGAGAACTGCACTTTTTTCTTTATGCAAGTTTCAATCTTAAACGTCTCAAAATGAAGTGTTCGTTTCTTGGGTTTGCAATGTTCCCAATTGCATCTTATCAAAACCCTAGCGGTTTTATAAATTTAGTTTATGGATATTTCATTTGCTTGTATCAAAACATATTAAATACATTTTTTATACTTTACTACTATATGTCTAGAAGTCATCGAGAATAGAGGTGGGTACAAAGACTTGATGATACGACCTTTTTTTTAAAATAAACGGTTAACAAAGAATCACCCCATTGGTCAATGTATCAGTTAAAGTGGGACCGAATCTTAAGAACTGATTATAACCATCCATATCATATCAATTACACATTTTGAGTTAAGAACTGAAGAGGCTTTTTTTACCAAGACCGGTTAAAACTAGCAGCTTCTTCTCCCATCTCTAATAAATGTATAAATACCAAGTACATGAACCAAAAACATCTATATCTACTAGCATTTGACTAGTGGTTTTCATTTTTGAAAACAAAACACCATCAAACACATTTAGATCTCATCACGGACCAAAAACCGCTATCATGTTTTATACCGCAAAATAAAACCATACCTTGAAAGTAAAATAGATGTAAAATGTAGGCAGACCTTTCCTGTACCCTTACCGGCTTAACGTAAATAAGTATATCGCAAGATATAAACAACAAAACATGAAATATAAATACTACCAAACGAGTCCTTCATGTTTGGAGCAAAAAGAGGACGTGGAAATTTACATAATGGGGTTATAATCTTACAAAGCCATGGTCACATGGTCATTGTGTGTTTTGAGAAATAAATTACTGCCAATACATACCATCATCATCATCCATGGAATGGTTTTCTAGGTGTTGGTGTTCGATTCTCCATTGATTGCAGTCTTTGCTTCAGATGGAAAACTTCAACCTGCATTCTACCACTTGTCACCAAACATACATACTACTAATTTCATGCAGAAATACGAAAGATTTGCCAAGTTTTCATGCGTGATCCACAACCCCAAGCGTGCATCATATTATTATTAATTGGATATAAACACAAGTAGTTTGATTCTAAAATCTTGATCACTACGTACACAGGATATACAGCAAAGATGCAGAATCAACCAGAAATCACCAAAACTACCGTCTTTTCATGAGTTTTAGGCTATAATACATTTGGCAACCATAAGCTAGCTTATTTTTTGAGTTGTTTGGTAAGTTAGCTTATAAACTAGCTTTTTGAAAAGTTAATTCAGCTAGCTTAGTAGGGATTTTTTTCACCCCTTTTTTCCAATTATTCCCCCTTTTCTTTTAGCTACATATTTTTATATACAGCATATGAACTCATGGACCCTCCTCATATTTGGTAGGTTTAAACCCTTAACGTTCTGGAAGGCTGACTAAGATGTCCCAAAGGCCCTTTTAGGCCGTTTTTCATTAGGGAAATTGGCTGAAATAGCCATATTAGACCTCAAATTGCACCTCCTAGCCAGGCTAAAGGACAAAAAAAGACGGTTCCAGCTATAGCGGACCTGCAGGTCCGCTATGCACGACACGTGTCCGCTATGCATGACTGCTAACTCTTGGATAAACTTATCTTTTATCTCAGCCACGTGTCTGACATTGCGGACCTGCAGGTCCGCTATAGCGGACCTCGGTCTATTTTCGTAAAACCGGGGGAGAAATGGCTAGGAGGTGCAATTTAGGGTCTAATATGGCTATTTCAGCCAATTTCCCTTTTCATTATCATCTAGCTTATCAACTAGTTTTAAGCAAATGTGACTAGCTTACAGCTGTTCGCCAAACAGAGCCTATAAGTTTATATTAATCAAATAATAGAGTTCTACTTTTTTTGCATTAAATGGTCAAAATAACCCCCACCTAGGTCACCAAAGCAAGTGTGTTCCATTTCAATTCCATCATCCGCAGTTCACAAAGGCTCAACCAACAAGTGATTTGTGGGGTGTGGAATGGATGGAAATGCAAAGTCAAAGATGAATCATGAATGAATGGTGAAAAGGGAAATCGTTGCTTGGTTTTCTATTAGTCAAGCACCCGGGATTTGAAGGGATAGGGAAAGAAAGATGCCCATTTAGGAAGTTGTCCGTAACCATTTCCATCCAAGACTTCTGAGACTCTTGCCTCATATCGATCTCTACCTTTTTTTAATTTCTTTTTTCTAACGAGGATGGTATTAGCGGTCTATATTTGGTGTATATTTGTATTATTATTTGCATTTAATTATTGTATATCTTCCCAAAATAAGTGGAAGTTAGTTAGGCAATATTGTACTATATATATTGTGCATATCAATGATATTGAATCACTTTTGGAAAATTATATGGTATCAGAGCCTGTACCCTAGCTCATACCGGCCGTCGCCAACCCTATCACCACCAACCTCCGGTGGTTCTCTTCTCTCCCCTACCGTCTATTTTTTGACATCTTAATCATGGGTGAAAAAGGTGCCACCTCCAGTAAACCAGAGACATTACATCCGGTGTATACGGTTACAAACATCCAAAATAAGGTGCATGTTTTGGATGGAACCAAGGTCTCCTACTCCTCTTGGGTGAAGTTATTTCAACTTCATGCACTTGGCTACGATGTGCTTCATCACATTGATGGCACAAAAGCCCCGGCTAAAGATTCCGATGAATATGCCGCTTGGAGAAAAGTTGATGCTATCGTCCTGTAATGGATCTACGGGTCGCTCTCGGATGAACTCCAGGTATGTGTTATTGAATCCAAATCCACAGCTTTTGAAGCCTGGACAAGGATCAAAAATCTTTTCCATAACAACAAAGGTGCTCGTGCCGCTGCTCTTGACCACGAGTTCTCCAACATCTCCCTACGAGCCTTTCCGACCCTCGAAGCCTACTGTCAACGTATCAAAGAACTTGCTGATCAACTCAATGATGTCGGTTGCCCCGTCGACGAAAACCGACTTGTCCTTCAGCTTGTTCGCGGCCTTCCCGCTGAATTTGATGTTGTTGGTAGCTTTCTAAATCAACAACTTCCCCCTTGGGAGACAGCCTGCAATATGTTACAACTGGAACAGCAGCGTCAATCGACTCGAGATTCCAACTCTGATGCTACACCAAGTCGCTGCTACAGTTACTTGGGACCCTCCTCAGCGCCGTGATCAGCGTCGTGATCACCGTCAGTCTCGTGTACCTTCCCAACGCCGTGACCAACGTCATCCAACAGGTCACCACCCTCGCAACCAACACGGGCCCAAAACTACTCTATGGTCAGGCCCAATGTCTGGCACACGCAACCTCCACAGGGCTACTGGACTCCTGGTGGGCATCGACACCACCCTGCCCCTTTCCCACTCAGCCTGGTTGGCCGGCCCAACTTGGCCCTCCTCTGCTCGAGCCTAATCTCGCCCATAGAACACAGCCGCAAACCCCACTACGCCCCAGGCTCACTTAGCCGAGGTTAACCCGCTGAAACCCACTGATCTTGGCACAGCTCTTCAGGCAATGACCTTGGACCCGGGAGACTCTCAATGGTATATGGACACCGGTGCCACCGACCACCTCACATCCGATCCAGGTAATATCCAAGTTCCCTGTGTTAATTCTATTAAATCGATTTATGTCGGGAATGGCAATCAGGTGTCAGTTTTCGGTTCGAGTCACACCACCATCCCTACCCACCCTAAACCCATTCGCCTGAATAACCTGCTTTATGTCCCAAATAATATCAAAAATCTCATTTCGGTAAGAAAATTTACTACCGACAATTCTCTTATCGTCTCATTTGACCCTTTTGGTTTTGATTTAAAGGATCTCAAGATTGGGAAACTTCTGAGCCGCCACAATAGCACGAGCCCCCTCTACTCCTTCAACAGTCCAACCAAAGCTCCCGCTACCACTTTCATTGCAACTTCTATCTCCGATGTTTGGCATGATCGCCTCGGTCACCCGGGCACTCATGTTTTTGATTATTTAGTTTCCCGTAATTCTATTTCGTGTAATAAGCTCAAAAGCAATTTCGTTTGTAATGCATGCCAATTAGCTAAACACAAACGTTTACCTTTTGATACATCCGCCTCTACTACTTTACATCCGTTTGATTTAATCCATTGCGACTTATGGACCTCACCTATTGTTAGCAAAAATGGCTTCAAAATATTATATGGTCCTTATTGATAATCACTCACAATTTACTTGGGCATACCCTTTAAAATACAAATCTGAGACAGATTTCACACTTATATCCAAACCCAGTGTAAAAAATCCATCAAAACCTTTCAATGCGATATGGGCGGTGAGTTTGACAACACCTCTTTTAAAAATTTTGCCCATTCTCACGGCCTTCAACTCCGATTTTCTTGCCCTCAAACTTCCCAACAAAATGGGAAATCCAAACGCATGATTCGTCGCTTAAACGAAATTATGCTAACCCTTCTTACTCGTGCCTCTCCCACCCACATTTTGGGAGGACCCACTCCATACATCCGTTTACCTTCACAACATTCTACCCACCAAACTACACAATTTTCAAACCACTACGTCCCTCCTTTACCACAAACATCCAACCTACTCCCACCTTCGCTCCCACCTTCGCACCTTTTGGTTGCGCATGTTTTCCAAATCATTATGTCACTCGACCTCACAAACTAGCCCCACGCTTCTCCTTATGCGTGTTCCTAGGATACCAGGCTAACTACCGTGGTTATCGGTGCCTTGAACTCTCCACAGGAAAGATTTTCATCTCACGTCACGTCACCTTTGACGAGACTTCCTTCCCCTACTCGTCCAACAAATCTAGCCCATCCACTACTCACCGATTTCTTGATCCCGATTCCCCATCACACCTTCTATACACACCCTCCCTACTTGGACCACACCCCACCTCCCCATCACACCCTCCACTCACTGTTACTCCACCAACCACCCCTCAATCTCCCCCTCCCCACTTCAGCCAACCCTCACCCACCATTGTTACCTACCAGCGACTACACCCCATCCAAATAAAAATAACCACCCCCACTTACAACACCACATACCCCACCTACTATTTCTTTCTGCTAACCAGACCACCCCCACCCCCACCCCCTCTGATAACCCGACACCTCCACCAAAACACCCTATGATAACTCGATCACAAACTGGTACTCTCAAACCATCTATACCCTTCAACCTCAACACCACATCATCCCAACCCATCTCCCCACTGCCCAAATCCCACAATTACGCCCTCACCGACCCAAATTGGCACTCCGCCATGACCGACGAATATCGAGCTTTAATAGCAAATAACACGTGGGAACTTGTGCCTAGACCCGTTGACGCACACGTCATCCGGTGCATGTGGCTTTTCCGCCACAAATTTCATGTGGGCGGTTCTTTGCAGCGATATAAGGCCCGTTTAGTAGTAAACGGCAAATCACAGCAGGTTGGCATTGACTGTGACGAGACTTTTAGCCCGGTGGTTAAACCCACCACGATCCGCACAGTCCTAAGTCTCGCCGCCCATTCACCAATTGGATGTCAAGAACGCCTTTTTACACGGGGACTTGCATGAAACGGTTTACATGTTTCAACCCCCGGGTTTCACGGATCGCACTAACCCCACTTATGTTTGTCGGCTCAATAAATCTTTGTATGGCTTAAAACAGGCTCCCCGCGCATGGTATCACAGGTTTGCCACCTACCTTGTGAAGTGTGGTTTTAAAGCCACCACAAGCGACACTTCCCTTTTCGTCTACAAACGGGGCAATGACATGGCATATCTTTCTACTTTATGTAGACAATATAATCCTCACCGCATCAAACACTAAACTTTTGCAGGGGTTCATTACCACACTATCCAAAGAATTCGCAATGTCGGATCTCGGACCATTACATCACTTTTTGGGCATTGAGGTTACCAAACGAAATGGAGGTCTTTTCCTCTCTCAAGATATATATGTGGCAAATATTCTCTCTAGAGCCAACATGACAGATTGCAAACCCTGTGCGACACCCGCCGGTTCCAAGTTAAGTGCCACAGCCGGTGAACCTTTAGCCAATGGCACTCTCTACCGTAGCCTCGCAGGAGCACTTCAGTACCTCACATTTACTAGGTCGGACATTGCATACGCTGTTCAACAAGTCTGCCTGTTCATGCATGCCCCACGAGACATACATTTCACTTTCATGAAGCGGATCTTGCGCTACAAATCGGCTAGCCTAACTGCCTACTCCGATGCCGATTGGGGTGGATGCCCCGACTCTCGCCGTTCGACTTCCGGTTATTGTTTCTTTCTTGGGGATAATTTGATATCCTACGACAGCCCACGGTCTCTCGATCAAGTGCCGAAGCCGAATATAGAGGCGTAGCTAACACGGTTGCCGAAACCACTTGGCTGCGAAATCTGCTACTAGGCATGGAAATGGGCCCCGACCCGTCGGGGAACCCGGTCCACCCGCCCCGATCGGGGATGGGGACGGGTATCGCACTCCCCGCCCCGCCCCGTCCACGTTATATATTTTAATTAATATTTAGTATATATTATTTATTTAAACTAAATCGGTAATTTATAATTTCTTATTTCCTAACTAGGTTTATAATATAAAATTGTTATTTTTTGGATGTTAGTATGTATTTTGGATGTCAATCAAAATACAATTACTCAATATGGTTTTGAATATTACTCGATATCTTTTGGTACGTGTGAAGTTAATTTTTTTTTTTTTCGAATTTGGTTGAATTTCTTTTGGTTTTAAGTTATTAATTATTATATGATGTTGTGATTTTTTTATACTAAATTAAATTTCTTTCGATTTTAGGTTTATTGGAAATATGTGATATTTAAACATGTGCGGTGTCTCATATATTTGATTTAAATAGCTTACATAAACGGAAAAGAAAATCCCCGTTGGGGATGGGGGGATGTGATCATATTCCCCGGCGGGGACGGGGATGAAGATGAGGGATTGGGGATGGGGATTGAGGTCCCCGCCCCATCCTCGCCCCATTTCCATGCCTATCTGCTACTTGAGTTACACATACCAGTCACCCGAGCCACCGTGGTCTACTGTGATAACGTTTCGGCTATTTATCTTACTCAGAATCCCGTGCATCATCAGCGCACGAAACATATAGAGATTGATATTCATTTTGTGCGCGATAAAGTCGGTCTTGGTTCTGTCCGTGTTCTCCACGTCCCTTCCGATTTTCAATATGCAAATATATTTACGAAGGGACTATCTCGACAGTTATTTCAGCGTTTCCGAACTAGTCTGACCATTCGTCCGGCTACTGCTCTGACTGCGGGGGCCTATTAGCGGTCTATATTTGGTGTATATTTGTATTATTATTAGCATTTAGTTATTGTATATCTTCCCAAAATAAGTGGAAGTTAGTTAGGCTATATTGTACTATATATATTGTGCATATCAATGATATCGAATCACTTTTGGAAAATTATAGATAGAGGAGAGTAAGTTGTCTGTTCTGAGGCTGTACCTGTAGCTGAAACGCTCTGGCTCTTTCTCCTGAGAGGACTCCTCTGGTTGAATGCAATTCCTACATTATAAAATCATAAACTCTAATTGCTAACACAGGTCGAGACAAATTCCGTCCCAAAAATAAGTGTTCACATTTCTATTTTAGTTTGTCCCAAAAATAAGCGTCCACTTTCAAAAGTAAAGTGTAAGTTACATCTATTTTGAGACGAGGGGAGCATTATGTACATTACCTTCTGCGTATCATCCAGAACCGCTTTCAGAAAAGCCACGTCATGCTCAAGCCGCACATGGTCAGTGTGCACAATATTTGATAAACTGTTTGCCTCTTCTTGTGCCATCTCTACCAACACTAGTTTCTCTTTCATCAGTTCCATGTCCTTCAAGGTGTCGGCCAACCTCTTCTCAACTTCTTGTCTGCTTTTGAGAACAGATGATAGATTCTTCTCTGCAGCTTCACGACTAGCCAATGCAGCTGCTAACTGGCCTTCTAGAATCCCATTCTTTCTTACCAAAGCAGACATCTTTATTTCATACAATTGATATATACTAGAAGAAGCCGGAAAAAAGCATGATTTTCCATCAGTTTCTTGGAATGGGATGGCATCATCATTACTGGGATGCATGTTAACATTTCTTTCTCTCTCCTCTTTATCTGTGTTTTCAGGTTCAACCATTGACAAATTCTCTTCAGCATTTGTTCTACCTCCACCAATACTAGTGTGAGTGTTGGTATCTGACTGTTTTCTTATTTGCTCTATTGGCTGAAATCATAAACTTTCTCAGATTAAAGATACTTTGTGTTTTCCAATACTATGTTGCAGTCGGCTTAAAAGAAGTACAAGCAAGGGGGGGGGGGGGGGGGAGGGGGTAAAGAAGAGGACACAAAATGAAGTTACTGATAAGACATAGTAGCAGGTTTCAGTAGTTTCAAATGACAAAATACATCAAAATGCAACAAAGTTTGGTTTAGTACCCATTTAATGTAGTGAAGAATTTTTCTTTCTCAATGTAACAAAGTTTGGAACTTCCTATTTTTGTACCCTTTTTGACCGGTAACCTGCTGATCATGGATGATGCGGATACCTAGTTATGAAAACTTCACAAAATGTTCATGAAAGGGGTTACGGCAAAGTGAACGACAAACTTGACATCCACGTCATCAAAATAATATACGAGCAAGGAAGTTTATAAATGGCTTTTCCAAATCATTGGAGTCAGCATGTTGAATCTTTTTTTTTAAATCAAATGCTACAAGATCAACAATGGGTAAAATTTTGGAAATTTTGAAACTTTGTTACATTAAATAGAAAATTTTGAGAATTTGTTACATTGAGAAAAAAAATTGTTACACTAAATAGGAACCAAGGCAAACTTTTTGATGCCTTTTGCCTTTTCACAAACGCAACAACGAGGTTTTTTGCAATGATGAAGTGTCATTTAGACAATCTTACTGCATACTAGTATAAATGCCAAGATAGTGGAATACGTGGAAAGCATTGTTAAAAGAAAAAGGAAGGTAATATGATGCAACGTCTTCCAAATGACAGATATATATATATATATTGGTGGTTTCAATTGGAAACCATATTAGATTGGAAACTTTGGAAACCGTCAATTTCATTGGTTAAATTAATGAAATTGGTTCATAAAGTTGTTTAACATGATCAAGTTGTTTCATATAATTCTTTTATGTAGTTTCATCTATTTTTTTCATTCTGATGAAATTGTTTCATGTATTTTCGCAGTCTGATGAAACTTTTTCATTTTTACTTAAAAAACACAAATATATGCAACAATTTCATCAATAAAAGAATTATATGAAACAATTTCATCAAATTAAACAATTTCATTAACTTAACCAATGAAATCGAGAGTTTCCACGGTTTTCAAAATTTGAGTGGTTTCCATTTGATCGCTCCCCTATATATATATATGATTCTAATAATACTGTGTGTATCAGCTGTGAAACCACTAATTTCTATGATTCTAATAAATACAAGTGAAATAATTTGACCAAATGAAGTAATACACGTAAGATAATCATTTAATGATGTTTGAAATATGAGTCAGCCAATAATGGGAAAACTTTGTTTTGCCACAAAGAATTCAACTTTCAAATGAAAATCTTGTTTAAAACCCAATCATTGTAAAAGAAGTTAACTGGAAAAATATTTTTGGCTCCACAGATTATGGATTTAAAGATTAAACTAACGGAAATAAACAAACTGTCAGTTACCAGTGAGGATCTTTCGTCTTCAAAACTTCTTGCCAGTTTCAAAGCCATGTCCTCATCAACATGTTCTTTCCGGAGTGAGACATTACCAACGTTCGAATCCACTAACAAGGATTCTGACAAAGACTTTCTACCAGAACCATGATGTTCAATTGCAGAAGCTAGATTTTGTCTCCCTAGACTAGCCACTGCAGCACCAAGCATTGCTGGTCCCATAGATGAAGAGCGTTTCTCAGATAGTGTTGATCGTCGACTCATGGATAATTCATTCCTTTCTATCATCAATACCTCAACCTGCAAGATGTTTTACGAAATTGGAACTTCATGTGAAATGGTTCATCCAGCTGCACAACAAGGGCAGTCTTGAAAATCTTTTAGGTCATGTTTGGCAACCCTAAGCTAGCTTATTTTTTGAGCTTATTGAAAGAAAGCTCTTTTGATTAGCCATAAGCTAACTGATAAGCTAGCTTTTTGAAATACTACTTCAAGTAGCATTTCAACATGCTCCAGGGGCTTTTTCCAATTATGCCCCGTATATTTTTCCAATTAATGTTCAACATGTCTTTTTTGGTCATTTTACATTATCATCTAGCTTATCAGAGCTAGTTTTTACAAAACATGACTAATTTATCTGCTAACAGCTAGCTTTTCAGCTAACTGCTTATCAGCTAGTTTGCCAAAAATGGCCTTGATTCATATTTGACCTGGTCTGATGGTTCCTTCTTGAGACCTCCAAATGCAACCAGATATTCTGTGTCCTTCTTTTGTAAAAGCACGAGACTAAAGCCCTGTGAAGAGAATATCCTTCAGCGAAGTTGCAAAGAATAGCAGTCAATATATCTAGTCACAAAATGAACATCATCAAGGAATATTAAAGAGTTAACGTCACGGTTCTTTTCCTGTTCTCTTTGCATCTAAACATTGTGATAAGCAATCTTAACACAACTTTCTTGTCCCTCCAGTTTTAAGGTAGCCCCAAATGGAAATTTCCAGTAATAAACTGAGTACACTTCAAAAAATGAATACAATTTAGGATATATCTTAGCATGACTATTTTCATGTGTAATTGATGCTTGATAAATTTGTCTTCCTAAATAGGGCCTTGTCAGATAGAAAGAATACCAAAGCTATTATTTCTAGTAAATAAATTGGGTTTGAATTACTTAATTACGAGGACGAACCGTGTAAAATCAGTACACCAAGTCAGCTCCAGTGATAAAATAAATAAAAGTCAAGATGACAATACATAGCAGAAACCTAACCGAACCTAACCTAACATGAACATTATAAACTACCCTTCGTCTTAAGTTTTGAGAAAATGTCATAAGAAATCAACAAAAGGTGGGCGCTTGGAGAAGGGTTTGGGTCGGGGGTGCACTGTGACCTTTGAATATGATTCACCACAGTTACCTTTCCAAACCGATCCACACATCTCCTAATCCAGGAGGCATTGTAATTTTCTAACAAACTTGGCCTCTGACCAATCTAACTAAAGCTTATAACAAGTTTTGATTTAACTTCCCCTCTTTTTGGTTCATAAACAGTGACGCACCTCCATATGACCCCCGAAACATGAGCAGTGGTTACTCCAGGGAACTGACTATGTTCAAGCTAACCAGTGGATTGTGCTCTTTATCAAAGAATTTATGCTTTTATGATGGGTTGGTTCTAATTGTTCCCCCATCCCCAGAGAGATGCAGCACTCTTTTGGTTAACGGCTATAAACTCTTTGGGTCCCAGATGGTAAATCATAATCATAAATATTGAAACTAAAACTACAAAACAGTACCTTGTTCGTGGTGATAGACTGTTGGGATGATGCAACAACAGACCACTCCCGTTTTATGATATCAAACGCTAATACCTCTGCATGCCCTATTTAAAGTAACAAGAAAAGTATATTAAAAGGAAGGCTACTGCAGACTGGTGGAAGAAAAAAGGAAGAGCCAGATTTCATATTCAGGTGATAGATTTCAAGCAAGTCATTAGTAATATTGTTCTTCCATGAATTTTGCATTTTGCATGTCAACATCATGCAATTTTTCAGCATCCTGCCAAAAACATGGACAATAAAAAAAAAATCATGATTTCTAGCCATAAATCATTCATCACCACATCTCTATATATAGACGATCTACATGGGTTTCTGTTAATTATCATGTTTCAACATCCCTAAAATCAACGTGCAGAGGAAAAATGAGTAATTTCTGAGATATTTCAAAAGAGTTACCTGATAATAGAAAATGTACAATCATCAAATCAAGGAAAATATACATACACACACAGAGACACACAAACTCATGAATTTTATCTTAAAGTTAAGGGGGTTATAAGTTGATTTTTTGTTCCAAATAAAAGTGAAATACAACATATAAATCTACCATTTCGATGTTTCCTATAAAGTTAAAGAGAACTAAAGAAACAGAAAGTGCAATGCGCACTGATTGTGACGGAGTATGTATATGGTAATGGTACAAAAGATGATGCATAAATCAAGAGGTGGTGAACTTCAGATTACATTCGAGTATACTGATGGTGAATTACAATATCATTTACTAAAACCAACATTAACAGCAAACCAAGTAAAAGCTTGAATTTTTATGGTGTCAACAAAAGAGGAATTGGAGGGCCACATAAAAACCTGATAAACCCGCCAACCCACCCAACCCGATAACTTTGCAAAGTGCACATCTAGCCTAGAGCAATCATGAACTTTCTTCATGGAAATTAAGAGGATCAGCATGTCCGCAAGGTACTGCAAGGTACAACTCCCAGATCTCTCTGGCATAAAAGTCTTAATATGGTGGTTGATAGATTGATTTCTTTCATAACTTCTACTACGTGTTCCTTTGTCAAGTCTCAAACAAAGGCTTGCTCATTTCATATTTCGTTAGAATATGAGCCGTCTCCAGCATCAAGTAATGATAATTTATCTTAGCCATCCCTTGGATCCAACGAACATGAAATGGTATAAATCAAAAACCTTAAGTATACAAAATCTTTATAAAACTATGGTCAACCCAATCCAAAGTGTAATGGGCTGAGTTGGGTTATTCCATCTTCTTCTATTAACAGGTTGTGATGTTTTAGGCCAAAGTAGTTGGATTGGGTTATCAAATCTCCCCAACCCTCCCACCCCATCCATATGCACCCCTGTGGTTATTACATGCATTTCTCACCCCAAGCTATAGTTTTTCAGAAACTGGTTGACAATAGAAGTCAAGAAGTAGTAAGTTAAGCAGATGACTTCTTATGCCAGAAGTACATCAGGAAGTTCTATTTTCTCAAATGCAGCACATAAATTAATTTATATTAAAAAAGAATTGGGTCATGAACTGCTTTTTGGCCTAGAAGACGTACGCTTTTTCCTGCTGCCACCTCCCGCAATATACCATTTTGTTCCACACAGGACTCCACAACAACCAGCTCGAGGAGATGGATGGAAACCCCGTATCTTAATTCTTGACCACATCATCTGAAACAAAAGATCCATATGCTTTATGAGACTTTTATGTGCAAATGATTGTTCGCTGAGCTAGAAATGAGTTTGTTTGAGCATGCTTCACTGAAATCAACTCTGAATGGTTAGATGAGAAAAACAATGATCTCTATACGCACCGTCTCAAAGTCAAGCGAGTACAAATCATTCAAAGATTTCGACTTTGAAGTTCCTCCAAATACTAGAAGCAATTTATCTTCATAGAGAGCTGCAACGTGGTTCGATCTTGCAGAAGGTCCAGGTCCCCTAACCATATATAGAGATACATGGACAAAGTTTAGTTGGTAGCATGCGTATATGGATAAGATGTTAAAAGTGTTATAAAAATCCCTGCCTAGCGATGCTTAAGTTGCCACCTAGGAGTTTCCGGCATTGCTTCATGTAATGTCCTTGTGTGCTTTATTATTTGGGTCATTTACTTTTTCTTCAACTATTCTAAACTTCATCTCTTTCTTTTATATTTCTAATTTCTTTCTATCAAACTTTCGGACCTTTTTTTTTGGCAAAATCCTTTTATCAAAACCTTTTTACAAGCCGGGAGTCTTCACGAAACAACTTCTCTATTCCTCGGGATAGAGGTAACGTATGCTTACATCATACCCTCCCCAAACCCTACTCCGTGTGGGATTCACTGGGTTCGTTTCGTTTCTTTTGGTTTTCATCATTAGCAATTGATTGTTGAATTAAGTGTCTCAAAGGTTTAAGCGAGGATTAACCGACTTTTCTCAACTCGTGTTCATCAATCAATTTTCCCTCACTTGGAGAGAATGTTACAAATCTTTTCTGGCACTCTATTAGGAAACAATGAAGCTAGTAACCCGAAGGGGTAATTGTATCAATATAACATAGTACCTAAATTCTAATTTTCATATGTTCAATAATCTAGACGATATAATATGTTAAATATTTAAATCACCATCTTATGCTTTCACTTAAACGTCCCTTAATCCCTGTTTAGGCAATCAAGCACCAGAAGATTGCTCAAGTGTCTAGCTCCATTTATCACGTTTTAGAACACCGACAATAGACAAATAGGTAACTATAAAAAAATTAAATGCTATTTTATACGAATTGAATTTTACACACTAAAACATGAACCGCCTAAAAATCCACTTAATTCCCACTTAACCAATTAAGTTCTAGGCGTTCGGTCAACCAATCACTCTGTAGAACGCTGGTTGTTAAAAAGAATATACAGACGAAACATATGTCGATAGCTACAAGGATATGCCGTAGTAACATGTGGATTATATTGCAAGATATGAAAGCAGTGGATGATGTAAACAGCAATTGTTATTGAGAGCTTCTTACGTGCAATGAAGAGGAAGCCATGTCAGTGACTTAAGATCAAACATATGTAGGTCATTTAATTTTCTCCTCTTGGTATCTTCACCTCCAAAAAGAATTAAAGCAGAGCCTGCTCGAACTACAGTGTGGCCACTTCGAGCAACCTGATGTCATACAGATTTTGGTCAGAAAAGATCTGACTACGTGCTATAGATATCCTACAAAATCCTCTAATGTAATCAATTACATGCAAAGAAACATTCCATGAAATAGCAAATATGATTCACAGGTGATTGAAAAAAAAATCTCAAGCTAGGACTGGCAAAAGTGACAGCCATCAAGACCATAACTCGGTATTTTGAACTTAGGTTAGTCAGAGTTAGAATCCTGAATGTATGTGTCTGTAAGAAATAACAGATTGATTTAAACCGTACGAACTCAGCATATGTTAAAGCAATCTAATGTTATGGCACAGTAACAGTAAATGAGCTTAACAAGTGTGAACGTAAATCATTCAAACATAACCAACCCTAATTACAAACTTTCAAAACAAAAGCACAGATGCACTAAATTTCCTTGCCTGCCAAATAAAAAGGATTTGCGAAAGTGCCCACAAAATTAATGCTAATTGCCAGGACCACCATCTCTAGGAAAGTTCAAGTCAGCACAGTAACATAAGACCCTAAAATCCTCACTGGAAATCCAAAATAAAGGTAACAGATTTACACAGTTCCTAGCTATCTGCGGATGCATCAGAAACCCCATCACATATTTATTTGCACAGCTAATATTGGAGTTTCTGTTAGGCAAGAAAGATACCGGGATGTCTCCTTTTGCTTCCATAAGTGACCAACACTCTGTTTCTGCATCAAATGCCCACACTGCCAAAGCCAGGATTTGTAAGACAACACACCAAGTAAAAGTGAAAAGTGGTGTAGCAGTTAGATTCAACAACCTGAAACTCGATCACTTTGCAGGGCAGTTCGTCCTCCAATCAAAAGCACCTTTTTCCCCCACGGTACCTAATATGGACAAAAAGAAAAGTTAATTGCTGGCCAAAGGCACAAAGAATCGATAGTATTACTGGCCATGAGCTATAATATAGAACATAATGTTCAATAACTAAACTGAACTAGGATGAAACTCAATAGCTGGCAAGCATCAAGCTTACTAGAGTATGATCCTATTTCCATAAAAGTACAAGAAATGAAAGTAAATCCCGAAACATCAAGGTGAAGTTGAACAAAATGAAAGTATTAGATGTGTCTATATGTGCAGAAATATTATAGGAACTAGACAGTTGGCTCTAAAGAACTGGAGTATTGACCAAGTCAACTGTTTAATCATAATTGACTCAAAAAAATAAAAATGTGAAAGGTGACATCTCACAGCGCTCACAGCGAGGCGCATAGGAGAATAGGCTGAGTCACTTTTGTTAGAACAATAACCCTATTAATAACTTGCAACTTTATTAGATTTAAACACGTCATCCCTGTGATTACAACTGTCAAAAATTCTTAAATGATTAAAATATCTATGCTCAGACAGGCTCTTGCTTAGGTTGGCATCGTAGGCCTCAAAAAGGTAAGAGCTTCAATTCAAGCCTTTGTAATGGAAAAGCATATAAAACTTAATTAGCATCCTATTAATATTCAATGAACAATATTTATCATATTAGGTCTGATAAGTTTTTTCAGCGCACAGACAGAATAGAATAATAGGCTGCCTTTATGTAGTACATTTCTTTTGTTTACCAGAATCCTACTAGATTGCAATGTAATATAGTAATTGCAAGACTACAAGGGGGGGGGAAATAGAGGTCAACGTATGGCCTGTCTTCTGCATTACTAAATATGGGTGGCATCTCTGCATCAAATGGCCACTGGTATAAGTGGGGTTTCTAGTAATTATTCTACATAGTAATATTAGTGTTGAATTTCAATTGTCTTTGATCACGGATATATACCTACACTGCATTAAAGATAATACATAATCAGCAATATAACATGTGTAATATACTAATAATACCAAACAATGACCCTTGCATGCAGGAATCTTTAGTGTAAGACTAGATGGTGAAAGGTATAGTCTTGATGAAGCTGTCGTCCAGGTAAAGTTTTCAAAATTGAGAACCTGAAACAAGAAACAAATATACAGAACTCTCAGTATTACAGACTGGCGATATTTTAAACACGCTTTATAATCTATCAACGTAGACTCCAAAAAAGAATTATCTTCTTTAGCAAGTGATTCTTCATAGATATCTACAAAAATATACGTAAGGCGGTAAAAACATGCAAGTGTCCAACCAACTCTCATGATTTACAGTCAAAATTGACAGAAGAAAAAAAAAAAGGTAATTCTTTTTACCTGTACATCTTCTAACAACCCATTTCCAGATTCACCACCAACGATAATCATCTTCTTTCCAATAACAGCTGCTGCATGCTATTCAGGAGCAAAGGGTAAACACTTACTTTCAGATTGAGACAACCTTTAGGACTGTGTATTAAACTGCAATCCTGGAATGTTGGTTAGAGAATGTGTTACATTGAAGCGAGGGGTAGGCTTATCCCCACTAGTCGAAAGCTTTTTCCATCCTTCACTGTTCCCAGAGGTGGAATTGTCTAGCTCGGGTGTAGTGGATGAACAGTGGTTATTATCATCAGAATCATTGGTAGTAGTCGTAACAACATCCCCCTGCAACGTTTACACTCGACAATAAATTTAATACAAACAAAATCATCAGGTTTTGATACTTTAAGACATCTATCATTTAAGTAATGCAGCATAAAATGAGCAAGAATTAAGTTCTTACATGGGAATTGTTTATGCGCTTGGGGTGTCGAACTGGACTGCGTGTGCCCTGAGCAGAGTCAGTAAGCTGAACTTTTACTCTACAGAAAGAAGATGAGAATCCAATTAACAACAACTACAAGAAATTATTTGATGGACATACTGATGTACACCGAAAAGAATATGATGGAATTGCAAATGAAATCTAATGATTAACGAGGAAAATCAAATGATTGCAGTTTGGTTTCTGGCTTTCGAGAGGCCAGTACTCTCCCAAAGGCTCTCGCCTATACTGAACATGCAAAGCAGAATGCCCCCCGAAACCACCTAGACCTCTTATTATACCCCCCCCCCTACTGTATTACCTACTTGTACCAAGGCATGGGTCACTTGTACCCAATCAACTAAACACTACACCGAGTATAACACATACATTCCTATACAATGTCTATCCATCTGAAGCTTAAAGTCCCATTAATTAAAATGTACTACGATGTTAACATTTCTTTCATTACACCTCTCATTTTTTCTACAATGGAAAATAACCAATCAAAAAACAACATATATTTCATGAAACTTGTGTTTGAGTCACTCTTATATGATAATACTGGAAATTATGTACTGCAGCAGGCATGAACATAAATTACATTGCATTTGAAAGTATACATGAAGAATTCTATAGAAGCATTACAGCTTTGCAATGGCCAAGACAATGTCGGTTTTTTTTTTGGCAGGGGAAACCCACCATAGCAAGCCATTACATGACCACAGACTCACAACACGTTGTCCCTCTATCCCCCCCCCCCCCCCTCTCTCTCTCTCTATATATATATATATAATATACATATATATGGGTGTGTCTATATGGTCATGAATAAAATAGAAAGAGAAGACCCTAACTCTTCATTAAGTCCTCTATTAGCTGTATCTCCCTTATTTAGCCAAGGGTAGTCCACTAACTACTTGTACTTTGATGCACTACACTTGGATATGTTTCAACTTTCAAGCATGATCAATTTATGTATGACAAGTGGACCAACCACCTTAGTTATACTCTGCCACCTTACACAGTTACACTTACTTGTGATACTAAAAGCATTTGTTTATTTAACTTATGATCTGATCCTGGCATCCCCTAGCAAGCTATATGTTCACCCTAAAGGATAAGGTATGTTCAGAAACTCGAATTAAAAGAAGCAAAAAGAAGCATGCTATCCAAAATAAGTTTCCTGTCAAGAACTTGCTTTACATCAACAATTAGTACTGCCACTTCACAAGTAGAAACTATCCTGCTGATAAAAAAAGTTTAAAAACCCTCGTAATGTAGGCTAAAGGAACTGCTCCAAAATCTATGGTTTTCCTTAATAGCAAGAATAGTAAAACTAGGCTAATATCAAACATATCATTGAACCACCAATATAGTCTAGAATAGAAACATTCCCCACAAGCTAGCTTGTACTGGTGTATAAACATACATATTTCAAATATCTGTCAACTATCCAAATAATGTTAAACTATCAACAATGAGTATTTAATCATGTAAGTCCACTAATTCTTAAATCTATAAGAAAACAAATAATTACCCCTAATTTCCAAGCAAGAATCAACCTTTTCTATTGTAATTTTATTTTGTTGGATATGATTTCACAACAGGGTTAGGAAGAAGTTACCATTCTGCTTCATGGTTTAACATTTATTTGAGGATCAAAACAATCAATAAAAAATCACTATAGCATTGCATAAATATACATCCAAAATACAACCCTATCTACACACATACACACAATTTTGCTATATAAATAAATAGAAAGAAAACCCTCACCTTCCAAGCTTCTTCCCTTTCCGAGAAAATGCAAACATGGTTGCTCTATCAAACTAAATAGCTCCACAGAACTAACCACTGCAAACCGTAGAAACAACAAAAGTTTACAAACAAAAAAGAAACAAGATCATCATGGTCGCCTGAAGCCTACCCTACAAGTATTACATCTACTGAAACCAAGAATTAAAACAAACTTCAACCACAATTGAAGAAACCCATTAACAACACAATAAAGATTATAACTTAGGGTTTCTGAAACGCAAAATTGGCAGTAAAAAATGTAGAGAGAAGAGAGAAATTGAAACTAACCGGTTTGAAAACGACACCAGCTGGAAATGTGGAACAAGTTGAAACTAGTAATGGATGGGTACTGTAGAAATCACTGCGTTTGTGTGGGTTAGGATATGAAGAGAGACCGAGTAATTGATCCAATAATGGAGAGTTACTGTACCTGTGAATGCATTTATGGCAGTGAAGAAGCCAAGGAGTGAGGTGGATTGGGGTGGCGTATGTTAGCAGACTGATTTTGCTTTTTGTTTCTTTCTTTCTTTCTTATGAACACGTGGCCTCTTCAGTAATACATCACATCTAAGCTGTCGCTTCCCTTATTTGAATTCAAATTACTTGCAAACCCTTTCTCCTTTTTGTAACCTACATTTTTGGTCCCTGTGATTTGTTAAATTTTACGAATTTCGTCTATGTGGTTTGTTTATTACATTGGTGGTCATTATGGTTTGTAAATCCTTATGATTTTTTTATCATTCTGATTAAAATTTTATGATAAATGTTTCTCACGTCCCTAACTTTAAAAAAATATGAAACCCCTCCTTGTGTTGGCCTCTTTCCTATCGACGTTTTTTTTCCTTTTCCTTTGTCCCATTTCCCATTTAACGAAAAAGCATAAACTCTTCCCCCTTCCCCTTTTCTTCTTCCCCAATACATTATTGGCCTCCACCACAAGTGACAAGTGTCAGGATTTCGATAAACTCCCTATCAAATATCAATCCACGCTTGAAATTCAAACTTAATCGAGTCAGCCCCTCTATATATCTCATGTGAGTTGACTCAACAAATCAGAAATGACCCAAGTATGTGGTATTGTTGACGAGCATTATAAGAATTATGGATCTGAGTTTTGAGAGTTGATATGTGAGTAGATAAAGTTGTCAGTTGAGGGTCATTGAATATTTGGCAAGTGAGTATAAGAAATTTTTATCACCGTCAATCTTCTTGGAATAAGGGTATTTTTGCAACTCGTGCGAAGCTTATTTGAGAGTTTCTAGGATCTGACAGGTGTTGACACATAAATACATAAAACACAGTTACACATAAAGTCATAAACCCTTTTGCTACTAAACAAAGCACCTTAAAAATTACATGTTTCTTTCTTAGTCTTCCAAAAATTCATTGCCGAGAGGGACCAACTCATTTACAAACCATTATGACCACAAAATATAATAAACAAGTTAAATCATGTTTGCCTGAGTGGTAACCTGAAACTCGGTAACACCCTGGGGGGACTGTGGATGGTATCCCAGACTACCCGGGTTCGAGTCTAGGGGGAAGCGTTGGGCGCATGAGGAGCATCCCAGACTCTGGGTCAGCCTTCGGGTCGGCTCGGGTCCAGGTTTCCAGGCAACCAGTCTATGGGTTGCGGGTTCGGTCCTTGGGTCGGGCTTAGTCAGCGCCTGGACGGGTCCAGTCCAAAGGGCTGGGCCGGGTCGCCGCGGATTAGTCGGTGCTGCCCTCGGATGCCCGGATACCGCGGAAACATGTGTGTATGTTATCTGCCATTCAAAAAAAAAGTTAAATCCATAGCTTTTTATGGCAAATTCTATTGATACCCCATAAAAACCTATAGTTTTTCCATACCCCCTCCTACACTAAAAGACAAAAAAAAACACTTAAATCATTACAATCAAATTTTCACTTTTGATCTTTTTTCATAATTTTGATTTTAACCCTTATACTTTATTGATATATTATTTTAAACCCTTTTGATATTTTTTTGTTATTTCCCTTACTTTTTTATTTTGTAATGTTATCAATCAGTTAAGTTAATGTATTCATGAGTATGATATTGATACATGGTAATCTATGTAGTTGCATGAAATCTCAAATGTTTGCATTGTGGAGTAATTGCGGGCATTAACTACTCTTCTATTAACATCACTTTTACGTAATGGTTGGTTGTCATTAACATCCCAACTGAAATACTCATTCCAAATGAGAGTTTTTTTTGGTACTTCTAGATTTTTCACTTAATAATATAATTAAATTCAAAAATATTCAATACTTGGCATTTGAAGGTATTAATGAGACGCTTATAATTGTGCAATTTGTAAAAAACGTATTATTAATGTATTTTAGTTAATATGATAGGTGTGTAAAATTGAAAAAGAAAGAATATAAAATAAATTAAATAAATAACTATAAGGATATAAACTATAAGTATTAAAATAAGTCAGTAAAAAAATTACGTATTTATGATATTTAATAATATGATTAAATCCAAAAATATTCAATATTTGACTCATTTTGAAGATATTAACGAGATGATTATAATGATTTAATTTGTAAAATAATGTATTTTTAATGTATTTTGTTAGTATATGATTGTGTATGTTTATAAGATAAAGTTGTAAGATGAAAATGAAAAGTAAAAATATAAAACAAATTAATTAATTAAATAACTATAACATCCCATGTTTGGCGTGACATTGGAGAGGACGGGACAAAACTCACGGTCCCATGTTTGGCGCGACATGTGACAAGGACTGGGACAAGATGGGACAAAAAGAGTTTTTTTTCCCATCAAAATAGATGGAACAACATGAGACAAGATTGAGACATAAACTAAAAATTTACTGATTTACCCTTATTTGATATATAAACCTAACATAATATTTGTTTTAATAGTCATTGTTTGGATAAAATTTCATAAGTCACGACCGACGCAAGAAAACCAAACGTCTTCAATCTAAGGACCATTCTTGTATTAAGATAAGGTTCTGACGATCATATATATCGAAAGTCATTGTCGTCCCTGATGACGATGGTCGAGAGTTTCTCACGTCCACAACCAGAAGAAACCCCTCGATAGATCTATATCTCACGATATGTGTAACGTAACTAACGATTATTAATCATTTATTACATACAATCGTTTTTCCTCTATGAGTCTTTTATTACAGGTTTAAGGCACATAATGACCAACGGATATAACGGACGAACACCATCAAGATCAATCATTATCAAGACCGTTGGACATTCAATGCTCATTTATGGCGACCCAAGGCTATATATACCAGTTCGAAGAATCATTTGAGGACAACAAGTAAATATCTAAACTCATTATACCTATACAACTCAAGAACACTCTCAAGCAAGAACTCTCAACAAAGTGTTCTATTACACGACGCATATCCCAATCGCACGATTAATTTACTTTCCATTATAATATTGTCAACTGTACTCACGATTACTCCTTCTAAAGGACGACGTCCATGATTGACGTCCATAGAGCACTTGACGATCTTTGCTATCGTCCGCGGTTTTTACCCTCGATGGGGTTTTCCGCGTCACCAAATTCTCTGTCTCTTATTTATTTTTTATTCTTGTCGTACGATTTGTCGATTGATCGCTTACTTTAGTTGTTAAAGCTCCACACCGACCTTAGATCTTCCTTTGGACGATTTTTGGCATTAACAGTTTGGCACCCACCGTGGGGCCCCAACTAGAGTAAAATCATCGACAAAGAGTGTGACTTACTAACGGTTTCAGTGCAGCTTTTTGATCGACAGGATCATGGAATCTTAGGGAACTCAAGCTCACATCATTGCTCAAATGCGCATGGGAAACCAGTTTGGGCCTCAGTATGATCCAAGACCATCTTTTTACATGCCTTTTGCAGGTGTTCCACCGCCACCACCTCCATACCCCAGGCCAACACAAGGTACTGGAACAACCACCGGAGTCGCCACTTTCTCTATCCCGATGATACCAATGATGCCACCGCCAACGACAATGTTTCCATCGATGTATGTGCTCCTCATGCACGCACTAGTCAATGGCGACACTAGAGAGACATCACAGCGCAATGGGTTTTTTCCTAATGTAGGTGTTACATCTCAGGATTCTGGGTTCATGCCAGTCTCGCTCCCCTTATCGGCAATGGCTTCAATCTAGACGATCATGTCGCACGACGATTGAAGCAATTAGAGGAACATAATGAAAAGATGTTGTCGTTACTTTCAAAGCTTCCAGGAGTTGCTGTACCTGTGGACGTCGAACCAAGGACCGGATTCCAAGCGTCACCTTTTGTTGACGAAATCGCCATGGTTGACGTCCCAAAAAAGTACAACATCTCGACGTTCACTCCGAAGTATTCTGGAATCAGCGATCCAATCGAACATATCGCACAGTATAAACAGTTGATGTGGACTGTGTCGATACCTCATCAGTATCAAGAGGTATGTATGTGCAAGAGCTTTATTGCGACCCTCACAGGTGCTGCACTTCAATGGTTGATCAACTTTGCGACCCAAGTCTATCGGCAGTTTCGCAGAACTAGTCAACCAATTCTTTCAACAGTTTTCTAGTAGTCGCAAGATAGAAAAGCAAACCAGCGATCTCTACTACATCACTCAGAAGACAGACGAATCAGTTTGAAACTACTTCAATCGCTTTAATTCTTAGATGATCAACGTACGAAATTGTGACGTCTGCACCACGATCGAGGCTTACAAGCGAGGTCTCGACGACAGTTCAGACCTGTATATGGATTTGACAAAGTATCCGCCAGAAAACTTTGAAGACGTTCGAGCTCGAACATTAGCTTATATGCGGGTCAAGAATGATGCAGCCTTTCGTCGCAAACATTCCAATGACAAAAAAGCGTTAAGCATTAAGAAACCGGACTTCAAGGCTAAATCGACCGCCAGGGTCGAGACGTACAAACAAATCTCGAACGTGAGATTTGACAAGAAGAAAAGTGCTACAGCAAACAAGTTCCCCCAGTATCCTAAGATTTCATCTTACGGATTCAAAGGAACATCAAAAGATGTGGTCTAAGCCCTAAAGATTGTCCAAACTAACGTCAAGTGGCCTCCAAAAAAGTGAAAGAGATGATGCTAAGAAAGACAAATCCAAATGGTGCGACTTTCATAGCGACCATGGCCACACGATGGACGATTGCATCGCCTTACGACGAGAATTGGCTTGGCTCATGCCAAAAGGCCACTTGCAAGATCTGTTAGGCACAAATGCACGACTAACTTCGCCTGAACATGCAAAGGTCGTTAATTGCGTAACCGAAGGTTCCGATATCTGTGGACTAACTTACTCGACAACTAAGCGACATGCTAGTCGAGGACCTGAAGGGCTTCCTGTCTCGCGATCGTTACAACCAAAACACGAGCTAGAGTTGGAAGCAATGCCCATCACTTTCGATCAGGAGGATCTCAGCGAGTAATAGCAGAAACTTCATGATGGCCTGATCATCCAGCTTACGATTGACAATTGCTCGACCAAAAGGATCCTGGTCGATGGAGGAAGTTCTGCTAATATCATCTTCCTTGAAACAATCAAAGGCATGGGAATCGACAAATCAGAAATCATACGACGTTCGACGGTCCTTGTGGGATTCAATGGCGACATGGCTAACACCATCGGGGAAATCATTCTCCTAGTATTAGCTAAAGGGATTAACAAGAAGACCAAGTTCAACGTCATTGACTGCTCGTCGGCATACAACGTAAGGTCGTGCCTTCGACATATCACCAGACGGTCAAGTTTCCAACAGCTTGGGGTGTCCAAGAAGTCAAGAGTGAGAAAAATATTGCTCGTGACTGCTACAAAGTTTCGATGAAGCCTAGAAAGCAAAACATCTAGCAATTACAGAACCAGGAAGATCCTGAAATTATCGACGACTATCGACTAGAAGAAGTTGTCCTAGATCAAGAGAAACTTGACAGAGTAGTTTACATTGGTAAGTCCCTCGACCCTACCTTAAAGAAATCGCTAATTTCTATTTTACAGGAATATGTCGAATGTTTCGCCTGGACGCATGAAGACATGGTCAACATCGACCCAGAGGTCATCTCTCATCGACTCAACGTCGATCCTACGTTTAAACCTATTAAACAGAAGCGTCGAAAGTTCGCTCCAGAACGCAACAAAGTAATCAACGACGAAGTAGATAACTTGCTCAAAACAGGAAAGATCAGGGAAGTGAAGTATCCTGACTGGTTGGCCAATGTCGTAGTCATACAAAAGAAAAACGAAAAGTGGAGGGTCTGCATAGACTTCACAAATCTCAACAAGACTTATCCTAAAGACCCATTCCCACAACCTCACATTGACGCTATGGTCGACTCAACTGCTGGTCACGAGCTACTCACGTTCATGGACGCATATTCGGGATACAATCAAATCCTGATGCATCGCGACGATCAAGAGAAGACAACATTCATGACAGACAAATGGATATACTGTTATAAGGTCATGCTTTTTGGTCTTAAGAATGCGGGGTCAACATACCAGCGACTGGTCAACAAGATGTTCAAAGAGCGTCTTGGCGACGCTATGGAAGTATACATCGACGACATGTTGGTCAAATCAACAAAGGCGATCGATCATATCGATCATTTAAGGCAGTCATTCGATATTCTCAAAAAATATCAAATGAAGCTTAATCCAACAAAATGCTCCTCCGGAGTAAGTGAAGGAAAATTCTTTGGACACATGGTCACCCGCCGAGGGATCGAGACCAATCCCGACCAAATAAAGGCGATCATGGACATTAAGTCCCTGCATAACCTCAAAGAAGTCCAACGACTTACTGGACGAGTCGCAACACTAAACAGGTTTATCTCTCGATCTTCCGACAAATGTCATTTATTTTATGATGTCTTGAGAAAAATAGGGGCTTCGAGTGGACGGACGCCCATGAACACGCACTCTAAGAGCTTAAAAGAAGTACATGTTATCCCCACCCCTGTTGTCAAAACCTGAGGACCATGAGGTCCTCCAACTTTATCTAGTTGTCAGCTCAAACGCTGTAAGTGTTGTTTTGACCCGAGAAGATGATAAGCAACAACGTTCAATCTATTACTTAAGTAAATCACTTCTCGATGTCGAAACCAGGTATTCCTCCATGGAAAAACTTTTGTTAACTTTAATAACAACAACAAAAAAGTTACGTCACTATTTTGAATCACATCCTATAACTGTCGTGACTAACTTTCCTCTTAAGTCTGTCTTGAGAAAAACTGAGTTGAGTTGACAGGTCGACTGGAAAAATGGAGTATTTACCTTCGTAGTTACGACATTGAATACAAACCCAGGACTTCCATCAAATCGCAAGCATTGGTCGACTTCGTCGCAAACTTCAACCCAAAATTAGATGTACTGACGAAACTTGTGGCAACTCTCGACGACGCAAGCTGGACTTTATACGTCGATGGATCATCTAACGCCCGGGGGGCAGGACTTGGCGTCGTCCTCAAGTTGCCACAAAGGGGCAAAATGGTGTACTCCATACGATGCGATTTCAGGGCTACAAACAATGAAGCTGAATACGAAGCTTTGATCACAGGAATTGTGTGTCCCAGTGATTATCAATTCAATCAAACAAACATATAAACAAAACGATAATGCAAACCTGACATTAATTAATCAAACGATTACAAGGTTTCTTGATCAATCTCTCTATTGCAATCTCTCCCACGACGCTATGCTTTCTCCTTTTCTCTTTATATGCACGGCGCAAAAACCACAGCTAGCCTCTCAATAATAATTTCTCCAATTAAGCTCTCTAACCTAATTAACTCTAAACGAATCTAATTTATACTTAGGCCTTATTAGACTAATGGGCTTAGCTTTGCTTGGGCCCAACTTACAAACAAAACAACTATTAACTAAATTAAAAGACAAATAAATAAAATACGAAAAACATACTTTGACAATTTATTACAAAAGGACCCTAGACTATTTGTTGAGACGACTTTATCAGCTCTGACTTTAGTTTTCCATCTTCAGATAATTATGATCTTGAATCCAATAAAACTGTGCTTTAACAATCTCCCCCTTTGGATCAAGATCATTACTAAAAAGATTTAGCAGTTTAATCTTCTCTTTAAAGCACAGAAGATGCAATCTTCCTCTTTGTCTTCAGTAGTATCAATCTCTTCAAATTATCTCCAGTTTCAGCTCAGAATGCTTTAGCAAATCATCTTCAAAGAAAATTTCTTCAATGCAGCATATCTTCAGAAAAACTTTTGATCTCCCCATTTCTTGGTTGATGCTTCTCCCCCTTTTTGATGACAAGAGCAAGGAGTTCATCAAAACTTTTGTCCAAGAAATGTCTTCCACCACTGATCTTGCAAACAGAACCACTGATTATCCGTCAATTCATAAAGATATGCATCCAGATCTTTGCAAATCCAGACAAAATAGAAAGGTAACACCTGAATCAACAAATGAACCAGTTAAAAATGTCTGTCAGTAACACGAAGTCACTGTGTGTAACGAATACACAATATAAAGGAGCTTTTGTGATGTTCACTCCCCTAGGGCTTCCATTCAATCATCGAAACACCACAAAGGCAATTTCTATGAACGTTATGACAAAGAAACAAATTCTTTGTGTGTTCGTGCAAGTGATAGAATAAATGAAGCATATGATGATTGCTTATAAGGCTCAAAAAGTGTAAACCACTGATACAAGTAGTTAAACACAGACTCAATGTGCATGAGTGAAGTGTGAAGGTGGGGCAGACTTCCTTCTTTTCAATATCCAGATTTTCCAAATGAAAATCAGATAGCATATGTGCTGCATCCCCTTTGAAAAATGAAACATTTTCTTGTTGAGAAGAAAATGAGTGGTAGGTGGGGTAAAGGCAAGAGTTGGCATGGTCTAGGTGCTTGTTTCAATAATGTTCACCAAAGAAATGTGAAGCATTAGAAATGTGGCTGCCCGGCTCAGAAAGTAGTTGGTACAGAGTTTACAAATTCTTTTACTCTGATCTCACACCCTCTTTCTTTTATTATTAAGCTCACAGCTAACCAAACTCTCTTTTAACATTTTCTATCATCACACATCCCACACTCATTTCATGGAACTCCTCACACTCAATCACTAAGGATTTACTTCTTGGGTAGGAGACACTAGTTAACGTGAATCCATAGAAGTTCAGATAAGTCCTAGCACACTGATCCCATGTTATCCTATGAAGCATATGATGCCCAGGTGATTTAACTTGATCAGTTAAAGCTCAATGATGAATCAGAAAACATTTAAAAGCACACTTCCAATTCAAGAAATCTGTTTGAGAATCGGGAAGTGGTTTGAACATTTAAGAACATGTTTTCTTATGATTGAAAGTTGTCCTTCTTTCAACCATAGATGAGATGAAGATAAGGAATTATACCTTGTAAGTGCAGTCTTACATCTCACGAAGTCAAGCTTAAAGTCATAAAGATATGATATTTGAAGCATCTCTCAACCTGTAAAAGTCTAAAGGTCTAGTCAAAGAAACTTTATTCACTAAAATTTAAATGACATAAAACAGTAAAACAAATAAAGTACGAGTTCTGATCAGAAGTCATCACCTTTACTCCCCCTGAAATTATGCATCAGAAAGTTATCATTGTAAAAGATATAAACATTAACTCCCCCTCAAATGTTGATCATCATATCTGATGGATGCATAAAATTTCAGACAAATATGTACTCCCCCTTGATGGTTGATTTCCTCATTCGAGTATTGGAGTACAATATCATTCAGCACAGGAGTAAGGTCTTTTGATCACTTAAGTACGAGTCCTAAACTGTTGTGTTTAGAAGTCAAACTTCGTTGAAGTATGGGTCCTAAGCTGATTTGCTTAGAAGCCTTTGGTTCTTTTACTCCCCCTTGACAGTAGGTGCCTGCAACACAGATTCAACCTTTTTCTTTGGTACCCACTAGTATTTGGGTCCATATTTGTTAGTTGCAGTTCTTATGGGAATAACAGAGTAAGAACCATACTAGAAATGATCACTTGTTTTGTGAACAAGATCATGTGTACGACAGTAAGAACAATAGAAATGCTTACCTGACAACCTGATTAATTGATCTCTCGTGTAGGTATGTTCAGGTTTACCTTTACGCACATTTTCTCGAAAAATCTGAAAACTTCTTTACAAATGCTTTCTTTTCAATCTCAAAAACAGATCTCTCTTTGGCCATCTTTTTCTCCAGATCAGATATCTTCTTTTGAAGATCAGCATTTGCACTCTCCAAATCATTAACTTCCTCATTATTCGCAACATAATCTAGTTTCTGGATTTGAGCTTCCAAGGCAGAAATCTTTTCTTTTAGTTCAGAGTTCTCAAATTCCAGAAACTTTATTCCTGAAGACATCTTTGATCCTGTCTCAATCTTCTCAATATGTTCCCATAACAGCTTTCCTGTAGCCTTTTTACATTCTATCTTGATAGAAATCTCCTCGGAAATTCCTTGCAATATAAAAGATCTGGCTAAACAGTCAGCTTGATGTCTTTTTCTTTGCTCGTCTGAGTACATATCAAGTGGTAAAGGAAGCTCTTGTTTTTCTGTATCTCCATTTTTCTTTATGACAGTAAAAACTTTCCTTGGAGTTGTCATACTCCCTTCCCTCAGAGATAGTCTAATAAGATTCCTTAATTCATGTCTGTCAATGAAATTCAGGAACTGATTTTTCCATTTTTCATACTCTCCTCTGAAAAGTATTGGTGGATTCTCATCCGTACTGATTGAAGGAGCTTTGCTGGAAGTCATACTGATAGATATAAGATAAGAACTTGAAAAATGACCGTTAGTCCAGATAAAATCAAACAATACTGAAAATCTTAGAATGAAATTCAGATAATTTTGATCAAGAACAGAATCTTGTCCCCCTCCGCAGACTTAGCACGGGGGTCCCATATTACAGTTTGCAAAAATTTGTCTAAGTGGAGCAAGAGAGCTAATTCGCGCTAAGAGGAGCTGGCGCAAAGTTCAGTTTGCGTGAGAGGCAGGTCGCGCAAGATGATGTTTGCGTGACACGTGGGTGGCGCAAAGAAGGAATTCGCGTGAAACGCAGGTGGCACAAACAGAGGTTTGCGTGAGAAGAGGGTCGCGCAAAGTAGCATTTGCGCGAGCCTTGGGTGGCGCAAATTGAGGTTCTCGTGAGCAGTGGGTCACGCAAACTACGGTTTGCATGAGCCTCGGGTGGCGCAAAGGAGTAGTTGACCGGGAATTTGTCTCGACCGGGGAATTGCACGACCGGTAAGTTGCTATGAGTGGGTTGACCGGTAAAAAGTGTTCGACCGATGTTAAGCAAAGACCGATATTGGTTTGTACCGGTATAAGGCTTCGACCGGTATAAGGATATGAACCGGTATTGTGCTATGGACCGGTATAGAGTTCGACCGGTAGTGGTCTTGACCAATAGACTCTAAGGTAATTCGACCGAGGTGGACTGTGTATGTACCGGTCGACCGATAAGGTGTGGTTGACCGATATGATGTGTATGACCGGGAAAGTGTGTGACGCAAACCTGGTCGACCGATATGGACTATGTGATTGCCGGGCGACCGGTATGTTCTTGATGCTATCGACCCAGTTAAACACAAATTAGTCCAGAAACCAAACGAAAACTCAAAAATACACTCCAAAACTTTGCCAAAACGATCGATTAAACCACTAGAACTGAATGCAAACGTTTAATTTCAAAAACTAGCACTTTTATAAAAATCAATCAATCAATCACACAGTGTAGTGCTCGTGAACGAACCAGAACAACAAAAATCGTCAAATTGATAATCGAAATCGATGCGAAACTTAAAACAAACAATACCCAGTCAAGATAACATGCTAATCAAACACAATCCAAGCAATAACAACTAGATTGAACAATTACACAATAATAAATTTTGAATCTTTACAGATAAACAGAACCGAAAACAAAAATTTTCAATTCAATCTGTCCTGCTCTGATACCAATTGTGTGTCCCAGTGATTATCAATTCAATCAAACAAACATATAAACAAAACGATAATGCAAACCTGATATTAATTAATCAAACGATTACAAGGTTTCTTGATCAATCTCTCTATTGCAATCTCTCCCACGGCGCTCTGCTTTCTCCTTTTCTCTCTATATGCACGGCGCAAAAACCACAGCTAGCCTCTCAATAATAATTTCTCCAATTAAGCTCTCTAACCTAATTAACTCTAAACAAATCTAATTTATACTTAGGCCTTATTAGACTAATGGGCTTGGCTTTGCTTGGGCCCAACTTACAAACAAAACAACTATTAACTAAATTAAAAGACAAATAAATAAAATACGAAAAACATACTTTGACAATTTATTACAAAAGGACCCTAGACTATTTGTTGAGACGACTTTACCAGCTCTGACTTCAGTTTTCCATCTTCAGATAATTATGATCTTGAATCCAATAAAACTGTGCTTTAACAGGAATGAATATGGCTTACGACCTGGGGGAAACAAGACTTCACGTCAAAAGCGATTCACTCCTAGTCGTCAACCAAATGAATGGGGAGTTTGCAACTAAAGACTCTAGAATGACGACTTATCTCAAAATATCCAAAGCCAAATCCGAAGAAATTTCAAGAATTTTCTATTTCACAAATCTCGAAGGATCAAAATACCCAAGCTGACGCATTAGCTAACCTTTGTTAGAGTATAGTTTTGAGTCAATTTGTAAGTAATTTTGTTTAGTTTAGTTGACTTTTGTTGTAAGCTTGTGTAGTGGTCAAGTCCTTATTTGACCATATATAAGTAGTTCCTTTTGTCTTGTTTTGAGTATGTAATTGTAAGTCTTTCACATGTCATTGTAAGCTTGTGACATTGTAATTCTTTCATGTTAGATCTATGACTACGACAATACCAATGACTATTTCTCTCTCATCTCTCATCTTTCTTTGATTGTTATTAGATTTGATTGTGATTAATTATGATTGCTTGAAACCTGGGATCACAATTGGTATCAGAGCCTAATCAGAAAATTCAGAAAGATTTGGATCATGATTTGAAGACAGAAAGATCGATTTTCAATTCGTAGAAAGTCACTGTTACATCAAAATCAAGATTTTGATTTAGTGGTGTTTGTGATGTAAATTTGTGTTCATTGTAATCGTACATAGGAGAAGAACAATCTTTGTTTTGGTTAAAAAATTCAATTGATCAACAGATTGGTTGAATTGGATCAATCTTTGTATTTTTAGAAAGTTTATACTCGTGGACTGTCAAAGATCGATTCCCACTTCAATAGTTGTTCTTGATGAAATTCGTTTTGAAGGGTTGTTCACGATGATGTAAAGAGTGATTCTGCAAAGTTTCATTTTCAAAATGAAGATTTGGATAGTTTTCTGTTGAATTTTTCAGAAAAATGACCAAGATCTAAAGAATTCGCACGAGGTAATGAAGAACTCGCACGTAGAACTCGCAGAGCTATGGAATTCGCATAATAGTTGTTTTTAGTGTTTCTTAAGGAAAGAACTCGCATACTTCAGAGAACAATATTGTTTAAGGAAAGGATTCGCACAAGCGTATGTACGAAAAGCTCAGGATTCGTACAAGAGACATATGCGAGAAGTTCAGGATTCGCACTAGAGACATGTACGAATTGTGCAAAATTCTCATCTAAGTCTCATACGAAATTCAAAGAACTCGCATACTCTTTCATGCGAAAAGCTCAGAACTCGCACATGTTTTTATGCGAAAAGTTCAAGTTTTATATCCTTTTTGATATCCTTTCATACGAATTGCTCTATACGAATTCTTGTTTGTTTGTGCTATGCGAATTGTGCCTTACGAATTCTTGCATGCGAATTTTGTTGTGTGAGTAGCATACGAATTCTTGTCTTGTATTTCATTTTAAGTGATTTTTCTGTATTTTTACTTCAAATTTTTCTGTTTTTTCTGACTATAGATCATTTCAAGCATTATTTTTCATAGATACTAATCATGCCTTACACATATGCGAAGGGAAATTTGTTTCTTACAAAGAGGGACTGTGCATTGTCATATATGCCCGAGATTCCAAAGATGGAAGCTGATCTTGAAGAGCTCAGAGTTAATAATGAGAAGCTGAAAAGTCAAAACTCAAAGCTGAAAGCTGATATTGATACTCTGAATGTCAAACTCACCAAGGCTGAGACACAAGTATCAACTTATGAAGCTAAAGGAAAAGAGTGGATAAAGAAAGTTGATGAGAGGTTCAAGAAAGAGAAAGTTGAACTAGAGAAGACTTTCAATCTAAAGTTGTCTGAACTTTCAAGGAAAGCTGAGTCAGAAAAGAAAGAATTAGAACTCAGATGTGTAAAACTTTCCAAACAAGTTTCTGATTTTGAAAAGATTGTCATTACTGAAAGACATGTCTTTGAAAGAGAAAGAAAAAATATTGAAAAGAAAAATATTGTGCTTTTCAAAGAGATTTCTGACAAAAATCAGAACTTGGAGAAAGAATTTGAAACTGAAAGAAAATTCTTTGAATCTGAGATTTCTAAACTTACTGACAAGTTAGTTGTCTTATCTACAGATATCCAAAAGGGACAGAAGGCTAAATCTGATTTGCAAAGCAAATTTGATAAAATGTGCAATGAAAAAGCCAAGTTGAATGACAAGATCAGTCAACTTGAGAAAGCTAATGCTGATCTTTCTGACAAGTTAGCATATGAGACACATGTACCATCCTCTTATGATGATGATTCAGTTGAATCAGTTTGCTCTTTTCAATCAGTCAATAGCTTATTTCAAAAGATGGTTTTCAAGAAACAAACTGTTAAATCTGAAATCTTGAAACCAAATCAGATTAAATCTTCTAGTCCATTCTATGTTAAATATGTTGATAGATATGCTTTTGGACTCAATGCTTCCAAGAAAGAGAAGATGATCTGGGTTGTCAAAGGTTCTCCAGAGTCAGTAAAATACCAGAAATCATTTGCAGAAGCTGAACTAAAAAAGAAGAACAAAGCTGAAAAAGGTAAATCTTTTGCACCTGATGCTATCAAGTCAAACAAGCATCTGATCAGGTTAGCAAAAAGAAAACTTTGTTGTTCTTATTGTTGTAGTAATGATTTTGTTCATAAAGCACACATCCACAAAAGGTATTTTTCTCATAAGAAGTTTACTGATATTGCTTATCACAGAGGTGGAAACCGTTCAATGAAGTTTTCACAAACTAACCAGAATGGACCCAAACTCATCTGGGTACCAAAACCTGTACAACCTGTGATGCAGGAAACTCCACTGAAGAAGGAGTAAGAAGGATTATGACTTCTGAGTAAATCAGCTCAGGACTCGGACTTTAAAGTCAAGGACAATGACTTCTAGACACAGCAGTCTAGGACTCAGACTTCAATGTCAAGATTCTGACAAGACCTTGAATGAAATATCTTCTCAGGGAGTTTTTCATTAACTAGATATAATTTGTGTGAATTGAAGTTGAGAGAAAACCTTTATTGTTATATCTTATATAAGGGGAGAATGTTATCTAGGGAGAGATTGTTTTAGTAAAATTGTTCTGAATTGTTATATCTTTTACCTGTATGAAGATATGAAAGGGGAGAATATCTATACAGAGTTCATGAAGAAAGATCCACAAAATGTCAAGGGGGAGCCATCAAGAAATGACAAACAATTGATATCAAGAAAGAACAAAGCCATGAAAAGAATCATAAGAAAAATACATCAAGTCAAGGGGGAGCTAAACAGATCACATCTGAAAAGGGTTGTAAGTGTGCAGTGTGTATAAAGTTTTTTGGAATTAAAATTTAATGAAAAATGTCATTTTGGAAAATTTCCATTTATGGAAAGTTTCTATTTTTGGCAAGTTTGTGAAAAGTTTCCAAAATTAGAAAATTTCCTCATTTAGAATGTTTTTCAAAAGTTGGAAATGTTTCTAAGTCAAGAATTCGCATAACACACTCATGCGAAATCTTCAGAATTCGTAGACGTGTGTTGCACGAATTCTTGAGAATTCACACATCAGAGTGATACGAATTCTAACAATTCGCATATGCCTATCTGCGAAATGTGAAGAATTCGCATCTCACTGCTATACGAATTCTTAATCTTATACAGGATTCGCATACTTGCTTCATGCGAATTCTCACACACTATTGTCTAATTTTTGAGACAATTCGTTTTCGTGTGTTCTGCGAATTGTGGGAGGTCCAATAATCTCATGCCATGTGTCAAACTCTTTCCAGAGCATATATAGGGTTGTCTCCTACGAAACCCTCACTTTTTGCACAATCGTTTATACTTACGAATTTTTCAGAGCACCGAACCCTAAACCTTTTCTTGCGAACTTTCATCTTCGTCTTTGATTCTTCTTGATTCTTGATCTTAAAGGTTAAATCTTGTTTTCTTTTGATTGTATTTTGTCATTTGTTTATCGTATATCTTGTATTTGTTCTTGATTTGCAGGGATACCCTAACTGGATTTGAATTCGATTTTTGAATTTATATGGGGATGTTCATCTTCAAAGTTCTTTGAACTTTAAATTTTTGATCTTATTTTTAATCTTGATAATTTCTCAGTGTTAATTGGAACTAAAAGAATGTTTAAATAACTAAATCGACCTTTATATAATCAAAAGTTTAACCTAACTCATAGTTTTTGGGATTTGATCGATTTGGACCCTTCGACTGCCATTCATATTGTTCTTCATGTTCTTGACAAAAATCATATTTTAAGGATTAATTTTGGTGTTAATTTCAAGATTTCTTAGTTAAAAGGGTTTTCTAATTCCTAATCGATCTTACCAGATTCAAAATCTAAGGTTAAAAGTCAAAATTTAAAATTTTGACATTTGGGTTTCTTTGAAGATTTGAAGGTGTTCATATAATGTTCTTGATAAACACTTAGAAATTTTCCAGAAAATTTTTAATGATTGAAAATTTAAATGTTCATACGAATTCTTGATGATTAATGGTATTATACGAATTATTGTTCTCATTGTCATATTTTTGTTGAGTAAAGAATTCGCATATTTGTCCATTCGAATTCTAGGGTTTTCAGTGTCAAATATTTGTTCAAGTGAGGAATTTGTATATTGCATCATACGAAATCTTGTCTACGAATTCATTCATACGAATTCATGCTTGTTCCTTGAATTCCTAAGTTAAGAATTCGCAGATGCCTATCATGCGAATTCTGTACTTAGTGTTTTTCAAAATGTGATTTTTAAGTGTGAAAATCAATTTTTCACTAACCCATTTGGACCTTGTCCATTATTGTTTAATCTTTTCAGGTACAAATGGCAGATCAATCAGTAGATCAACATGTTCAGAATGGTGAACATTCACCACATCAGGAGGCTTCTGAACAGTGCCCAATGCCATCTTCCCGATCTGATTTCCAAGTTCCACAGGATGCAAATCCTGATCTATTCCTGATCTCACCAGTTGAGTTGAAACCACAACAATCAAACAATCATCATCTCAAATTTAATATCCACATTGAACCTCTGATACTGGATATTCTAAGAAACCATCCTCTTAGGAGTGCACTGACAGCTGTTGCAGTTGTTCCAGAACTTTATGTGCAACAAGCATGGAAGACCATCAGGGTCACTCATATGAAAGAGAAGGGAGTAAGAGTTCAGATATTCAAGCTAGAGATAGATCACTTTACATCTGTTCTGACCAAAGAAAGTCTAAGACTCACATTGAGTCTTCCATCAGAAACTGCAAGAGAAGGCAGAACTAGTTATGATGAATTGCCATCCGATGCTGATGTTTTCAAAGGTGTAAGAGATATGGGGTATCAGGACCAGCTAACTCAAGTTAGTTATTTCAAGAAAAACAATCTGTCGCCATTTTACTATACCCTGTTCTCAGTGATCAACAGATACTTGACTACAAAGAATTATGGAACAGATAATGCTAGTATTCATATTCTCAAGCTCTTCTACTATGTTGTTCATGACCTGCACATAGATTATGCACAGATCTTCTGGACTGAGTTGTATGAGAAAGTGGTTTCTAAGAAGACATCCAAAGCACCAAATTATGTACCATATCAGAGGTTTATGGGTCTCATTGTCAGAGCAATGCTGAGGAGTAATCCACAGATACCAAAGAGGGGAAATCATCCTCATGCTGCATATAGTAAAATGAGATATTTGATGAAGCAAAAGAAAGAGTTTCCATACACTATGCCTGTGCCTGAAGGTTTATTGGACTATGCAAATCCAGAGTGTGAGAGTGTAACATATTATAGAGAGTCTATGGGGTGACCAGAACCGGTCATCCCTACCCAAGGCTCCATCCCTAGGAGAGAGGAGTCCGTGAGGGTTTCTGATACCTCGGGGGTACAGAAACGGGGAGCGAAGAGGAAAAATTCTGAGAGGGGCTCTAAAGGGGGTCGGAGACCAAGGCTTGAGGCTTCAGGGTCACGGGTTGTTACCCCACGTATAGTGACACCTCCAGCCGATGAAGGTCATGGCTCTGAAGATGATCTGGATCTTGCACAAGAAAAGGCAGGCAGTGGTAGTGAAACAAGTGCAGTACCTTCTGCTTCTAGTTCCACAGATGATGAACAGACTGACACAAATACCGATATTGCTGAAGGTGATGAATCAGATGGTGATGATGGTCATGATGATGATGTTACTGTTCAAGCTGATACTCAAGTCAATGTTCAATCTGATGAACAACCTGCTGATGTTCAAAATGATGATCAAGCTGAGGATCAAAATGATTTCTTTGAAACATTCTGTGATACTGATGTCATGGAAGTAGATATTCAGACTCAAGCTGATATTGTTATTTCTGCAGTTACTGGAGATATAAGGAGGAGTGAGGGAGATTTAGTTGAAAATATTGAGAGAGTGAGTGGAAATGAAGAAAAAGAACATGGTGGGCGTGTGTACCGCCGAACCTACTAATCCCAAAGGGTATCCAAATCAACCACTTCGCCGCATGTGTTGCGTGCAAGTGAAGACATAAGTAGCCCGCTTATGCAGTTGCACACCGAATCCAACCACTCTATTTCTTCTCAAAAAGAAATAGTTTCAACTTCACACGGGGACATAGCACATAATCTACCGGGTTCTCATTCGGAGGATCAAGGTATTGAAACTAGAGAACACCAACCCCAGTTCTCGACTTCATTTTCTACACAACTGAGTCTAGTGCCTTATTGTTTACCTATTATCATTCCTAGGACACTATTTACTGAATCTACCATCGGAAGTCTTTGTGAACCGATCGGAATATCTGTAGTAGATCCGTAATCCGGATTATGAGGATCAGGTGGAAGTCCTGTCATCGACACATCTTTGCCAATGATGAAAATAGGCCATGCAATTGATTCGTCAGTTGTCATGAAAACAGTTAGTCTAAGTGATACCGGTGTTACTAAACCTGACTTTGTGTCAAAGGAGATGCTCGACGGCGCCTTAAAGGCTGTTGAGAACCGCATGTTTCAGAAAATTGAGGAGGTAGGAGCTGTAAACAGATTGTTAAAAGGGAAAGACCCAGTATCTGAGCCTACACCTCAAAGCTAGCAAACTCCATACACTCAACCTGTTGATTTATCCATCGATGAGCTTAAATCTTTGTTCTTGCAAAGTTATTATCTCAAGCTCCGGATACTCAGCATGATGCAGATCTTCTTACCCTTCTGCAATCCCACCATCAAAATCAACCGCCACAATCTGTGCAACCAGCAGATGTGGTTAGTGCCTCAGAGTTTCATTCTTTTAAATCTGATATCTTGTTTGCTCTATCTGACCTCAAACAGGTAGTTCAAACTTCTTGCAAAGCTCAAGCAACTGTTTCTACCACAGAATATGATCATGATCCAGATAATGATCATGAGGGGGAGATAAGGGAGAAACAAGCAACTGTTGGAGGTTCTGGGGGTACAAAATTGATGGAGGTTAGATATGAAAATGTTGAAGGTGTGGAAAGGGGAGATGATCATGGTAATGAGCAGAATGATCAGTTGGAGTTGGTGCTGTATGTCAAAGCAAGTGTTGAATCAAGGGTTGAAAAGCCTAAGATTGCAACAAGGCAAGAGATTTTGGAAATTACTGGTTTGTCAAATCCTGATGTAATTGCCTTAGAAGATGTTTCTTTTGATGTTGTAAATGCCAAATATGAGATGTATTGGAAGATTAAGGAGGAAGGACAGAAAGATGATTTTGTTGAACTTGGTTCTGATGATGAGGTGGTAGAAGTTGCTGAGATTGTCAAAAGATCTGAGCAGATTCCACCTTATGAAGCTAATATTCTGGATTATTTGTTTGAGGACAGAGATACAGATGCGCTGAATGTCATGTTTTCTCATAGTACACCTGAGGAACTTCATCTAAGTCCTGTTCAAGTTAATCTGCCTGAACCGAGTGTTGTTCCAATTGTGCCATCCTTCAAAGAATTTGTTCCTATTCCCGATGTTGTTCAATCTGATGTTGATGATCAGAATGTTAATCTGAATGCTGATGTTTCTGTCAATTTTGATTCTGTTGCTGATGCTCATGTTTTTGATGTTCATGTTGAAGAAGAATTGCCATACCAGAAAAAGCAGGAAGTCCTGAAATTCAAAAGGAGTTTGTCAGAGAACCACCTCTTGTGCCAAAGTTTCCACAGACTGAAGCAGGTCCTTCAGGTATTTCAGCAGTGGGTTCTAATCCTTTCACTGGTTATGATGAATTCGGTCCAACAGAAGTTGAGATCAAACGAATCAGACGTACTTTACATGTTCCATATCTTGAAGAGGGAGTTAAAATCTTTGTGAGCTACATTAGACAGCTCGGTCAAGCTCAACTTCTGGGGATTAAAGATCAGTCTCCAGAATATCAGAAAGATTACATCAAAATGCTTCAGATTATGGGGAGAACTCGTAAAGATGTTAGAACCAGACCAGAAATTCTTGAAGTTATCAAAGTGATCATGAAACAGTATAAGAAGATTTGGTTTCCAGAATTCACTGTTCAAAGGAAGAATTTGAATGAAGTTGATTTTGCTAATATTCATTTCTGGGATATTGAATTCACGTATCATGATTTTAGAGACAGAACAATCAGGCATCATGAAATAGTATTTGCTTTAGATACTATTAAGAGGTTTATCCGAAGGCATATCTACCATACTTATCTGTATGATTTCCAGCTGGCCATTGAAACTAATCAGAAGAGGATTAATTTGCTCAAACCTGATATGACACATCCTTTACTTGATGATATCCCACTCTACACAGTTGTAAGAGAACCAGAGCTTGGTGTTGTGTATGAGAATGAGGACAAAAAGGAGAAGAGGTTTATAAGAGCTGCTGAGATTCCAAAGTAATCTGATGGTACTTTAGAAGATGTTCGTAAAAAGCTGCAAGCCAAGTACGAGGAAAGTGAAAAGAAGAGGTTAGCTGAGAATGATCATATGCCTAGATTGGAAAGGATCTTGTCGGTCCCTATGATTGAACACGATCTTTACCAGATGATAACAAACACAAATATATAGATTAACCAACCTGTTCGATTACAAACAATGGATTACAAGGTTGATGTTCTTCTTGAAGCTCTCTCAGTGTTTCTCTCTTTTCTCTCTAGATGTTGGCTATGATCAGATTATTAGTTGTGTGTTCTGAGATATGTGAGATATGATGATATCTCACCTAACAACAACCAACATAATATCTAAACAAGATATTATCCTAAAGTAAACTAAATATCTAATATCCTAAATATCTATTAATTAGATATTTAGGAATAATATAAAATACTATAATTAACACAATAATTAACTTTGACAATTATTACAAACTTAACATTAGACTAATATTGAGAGCGGCTTTTCAACTTTAGCTTCAGATTCCAGTCTTCAGATTGGATGATCTTGAATCCAATAAATCTGTGATCTAACAATCTCCCCCTTTGGATCAAGATCATTACTAAAATGATTTAGCAATTCAGTCTTCTCTTTTAGCTCAGAAGATGCAATCTCCTTCTTTGTCTTCAATATGTAATAATCTCCAGTTTTTAGCTCAGAATGCTTTAGCAAAGTATCTTCAAAGAAAATTTCTCTCAAATCAGCATGTCTTCAGAATACTTTGATCTCTCCCATTTTCTTGGTTAGCTCTTCTCCCATTTCTTCAGAATAGTTTGAAGAATTCTCTAAACTTTTGATCTCTTCCATTTCTTGATTTGCTCTTCTCCCCCTTTTTGATGAAAAGAGCAACGAATTCATCAAAACTGGTAGCAAGAAATATATTTCATATGGAGCCTCTGATCCGTTAATTCAAAAGATATTCATCAAGATCTTTGCAAATCCAAACAAAATAATCGTGTAACACCTGAATCAACAAATGAATCAGTTAACATGCCTGTCAGTAACACGAAGTCACTGTGTGTAACAAATACACATTGGAAAGGAGCTTTTTGATGGTCACTCCCCCAGGGCTTCCATTCAATCATCAAAACACCACAAAGGCAAGTTCTATGAATGTTATGACAAAGAAACAAATTCCTTGTGTGTTCGTGCATGTGATAGAAAGAATTAAGCACATGATGATTGCTTATAGGCTCAAAATTGTGTAAACCACTGAGACAACAGTAAGTTAAACACAGACTCAATATGCATGATTGAAGTGCAAAGGTGGGGCAGACTTCCTTCTTTTCAATATCCAGATTTTCCAAATGAAAATCATATAGCAAATGTGCTGCTTCCCCTTTGAAAATGTGAAACACTTTATTTTTAAGAAGAAAATGAGTAGTTGGTGAGGTTTGATCAAGAGTTGGCATGAGCTAGTTGCCTGTTTCAATAATGATCACCAAAGAATTGTGAAACATTAGAATTGTGGCTGCCCGAATCAGAAAAAGTTGGTGCAGAGTTTTGATATTCTTTTTAACTCTGTTCTTACACCCTCTTTCTTTTAAACATTTAGCTCACTCTAACCAAACTCTCTTTTTCTGTATACCTCATCACACATTCCACACTCATTTCTTTTCGACTTCTCACACTCAATCACTATGGATTAACTTCTTGGTTAGAAATCACTGGTTAAGGTGATTCCATAGAAGTTGTGTTAAGTCCTAGTACAATGAAATCATGTTTTCCTCGAAAGCATATGATGCTCAAAATGGTTTAACTATTTCAGTTAAAGCACAAAGTAGATCTAGAAAACATTTAAAATCACACTTCCAATTCATGAAATCGGTTTGAGATTCGGGAAGTGGTTTGAACATTTAAGAACAATGTTTTCTATGATTGAAAGTTGTCCTCCTTTCAACCATATATGAGATTAAGATAAGAATTATACCTTTATGTGCAATCTTACATCTCATGAAGCCAAGCTTAAAGTCATAATAGATATGAACGTAAGCGTCTCTCAAACTGCAAAAGTCTTATGTCATAGTCAAAGCAAATTTATTCACTGAAATTAAAAAGACAAAAAGCAGTAAAACAATGAAAGTACGAGTTCTGATCAGAAATAATCAGAAGTCATAATTCTTTTACTCCCCCTGAAATTATGCATAGTGATAGCGGAAAGTCGTATAGGTCCACAACGTGGCCACTATGTTGCCACAGTGGCGGTGCAAGTGCACACCGGACACTATGATCGCTATAAGTAATAAAGTGGTAAAAATACCGAGATCGTATCCACATGGATCAAGTTCAAAGTTTCGAGTAGTAGGTCGAGAATCAATGGTTTCAATTAGAGAAAAAGAAAATATCTTTGAGCGAGATTGATGCTTTTAACAATTAACAAATACTTTAAAGAAAAGGGGATGGGTGTAGGCTTTATCTAAGACATTTGTAGTAACCTCGTGGTCTGAAACAAAATGACACACAATATCTTTAAAAACCCCTTTCTCTCGAAAGTGAGCTTCCTCAGAACGTGGCCACGTTGCACCCACAAAGTCACCACTTTCGCCAATTCAAGACTTGCCGACTTAACTAAGTAAACCTCTAAGGATTTTAGTTCCACCAGTATGGATATAGAAGCCCAAATCTCTTTGTGACACCTATATCGATCGACATTTTGAACCTTAGTTAAAGTCATGCAAAAACCCGTATCTCTACGTGGTTATAAAAGACTTTCTCAAATCTTTTTTGTATCACTCAAGCCGTATTTCGGATCCGCCCCTCTCGAGGTCTAAGATCTAATATTAACACTAACAAGTGATCGGCTTGTCCGCGTTGAGTTGAATTCCCGACCCGAGCGACCAAGTCTAAAAGCTAGCAACGACGGCAACACCCAAGTGTTGCCTACTAGTCTTAGATTTGGCACACACACCCACACCCAAAGGGGTGCTTAGCTCATAATACAAGTAAAAGACATGAAGGAAGAAGGAGATAACATAAACTTAAATTGCATAAATGAAACTTAAAAGCTGCTGCCAACGTGGTGACAAAGTGGCCACTTTGGCGACAACTTGTTACAAGGAAATTAAATAATAGAAAATAAATTACAACTACAATTACAACTACAACTATCTAAAAAAAAGAACAATAGCTGAATTATGCTACATGTTGGAGCTCCCCTTCAAATGACATCCATGACTTCAATTTATAGTGGAAGATGAAAAGGGTGGTGGAGGATTTTACCCACAAAACCTTTCAATGAGTTCAAGCCTTCTTTGACCCAAAGGCTCCTTGCCTTTTTCATCTATTTTCTCATGAAAGCTCATATTTTGCTTTATCTCATTTAGGCTTTTAGATAGGCATTTTTGGCATTGATATCTTTCCACCAAGATTTTGCTTTTATCTTTTGTCTTCTCTTCATTCCCTTGGTTTCTAAAGCTTAGTCTTTAAGAATGCTATTATGCAGTTAAAATGGACATAAAAATACATGCAAAATATGATATTTTCAGCTGTCCTCGGATTTACATCGTTCACCAACGTGGCGACAAAGTGGCCACTTTCTGCAGTCCAACATTTAGCCCAAAAATGATGCTTTCAACCATCAAAACACAAACTTTTATCCTCAACACCTCCAAATGAAAATAAATAAATAAAAAAGAGAAACATGAACACGTAAAGGGAAAACACACATTAAAATTAAAGAAAAAACACACACAAACAATGTGTAAATAACACTCAAAATGAGAGTTATCACACCCACCAAACTTAACTTGTTACTTGTCCCCAAGTAACTAAAAGAACATAATTAAAAACAAATGATGATACAAAAACACAAGAAGACTAAGTATCACAAAAGGGATATTCTATTTTTCTTTCTTTTTTTTTCTCTTTTTTTTGTCTTTTTTTTATTTCATCCCAAACCCTTTTGATTAAAAATATCCATAGTTTTTCCTAATGTTCCACTACATTCTTTTTATTGCAATTTGATTTCCATAGGCTAAGCTATAATTCACCCATCTTATGATAATTAACTTTGCAAAATTAGATCCACGGGACTTTGAAGGGTTAGTGTTTAAGGCTTCTCACTTCTTCCTTACAATTTTCATCTTCCCCCAAACTTGTTTTTTTTTGGTTACACAAAAAAAAGGTCTCGTATGTATTTGATGTGTTTTGCCCAACTTTTTTACCTCAACGTGTCAAACTCGGCTATTTGCATTTTTTATTTTCTTTATCCTTCCAATTTTTCGAAGGATTTAGCCCTTTTTTTCAACACTTAAGTTTACTCCCCCAAACTTAAAATATTCAATGTCTTCACTATGGAGGGAATAATAACTAGTAAGACTCAACGACTTGGGTAAGGCAACAAAGGAAAAGTGTATCGGCCAAGTGTTTAAGAAAAATGGCCCGTGTCATTTCTAAAATTTCAAAGTGTAATGAATATGGATACCGGGGAATTGATTGCTTAGTTCTAGAAATCTGCTAATAGTGGATAAATTATTCAAACTATGAAACTTCAAATCTAAGGATATAAGATGCATGAGCCTTTTGTTTTTTTGTTTTTAAATCCCCAAAAAAATTTGATACTAGTAAAAAAAAGAACTGACTCAAATCACACACAGAAAAATGTAAAATAAAAGACAAAAATTTGGAGATGAGAGTAAGAATTTTTTTTTGCATCAAGGTTATGTAGGATGAGGTTCGCCACCCCACGAGTGCATCTTCAAGAAGTGGTGTGGTTTCAAGATAATAGCCACCTCCACCATACCAAAGCTTCGTGCAACAACTCCATCACCCAAATAACACGATCTATGCAAAATTTCCGAACTTTTGATCTTACAAATACTCCCAACGATTTGTTTTGCAACCACCGTAGGATCATTGTTGTCACAAAAAGAAGGCTGCACAACATAAGCAAAAATCATTAAATTAAGCACCTCTTCACCATTGGAAAGTAAAGAAGGCTTGCTCATGTGCTCGAAATTTGCCTAAAAAATCTCCAACTCTTTCTTTTCATCACTCTCATCCTTACCAACACATTTTAATTTTTCACTATCACTTGGTAAGGGACCTTGACTTTGATTTTTCAACTCGTCGACTAGTTGTCCCATCTTAGTATTCAAGGCTTCAAAAGAGGACGTGAAATTTCCCAAAAATGTTGTAAAATCTTCCATTAATCTTGGGGAAAGGTTTCAAAAGAGTGAGATGGTTCGGGTTGTTCAAAATAATTCTCGGGTGTGTAGTTAGGAACAAAGGACGTGAATCCATAGTGAGGATCACTCCCTTGAAAATCACACGAGTAATCAAAATTCTCCTCCCATGATTGGTCGAGTGTATTTATAAACGTGTCATTCCAATCTTGATAGGGAGGTGAAAATGAGGTGTAGGTGCCATTATCTTGAATATTTGCCAAAAAGTTAGGATGGTGTTCCCATAAATAATCGAAAGTATTATAATACGGGGCATCCCAACTAAAACTATCCATTATGGTGAAAGAAAAACCAATGAAAAGCTCAACCTATAACTCAAGAAACCCTAGAATTATGCCAATCCCCGACAATGGCGCCAAAAACTTGATAGCAAAAAGTCGTATAGGTCCACAACATGGCCACTATGTTGCCACAGTGGCGATGCAAGTGCACACCGGACACTATGATCGCTATAAGTAATAAAGTGGTAAAAATACCGAGATCGTATCCACAGGGATCAGACTTCAAAGTTTCGAGTAGTAGGTCGAGAATCAATGGTTTCAATTAGAGAAAAAGAAAATATCTTTGAGCGAGATTGATGCTTTTAACAATTAACAAATACTTTAAAGAAAAGGGGATGGGTGTAGGCTTTATCTAAGACATTTGTAGTAACCTCGTGGTCAGAAACAAAATGACACACAATATCTTTAAAAACCCCTTTCTCTCGAAAGTGAGCTTCCTCAGAACGTGGCCACGTTGCACCCACAAAGTTACCACTTTCGCCAACTCAAGACTTGCCGACTTAACTAAGTAAACCTCTAAGGATTTCAGTTCCACCAGTATGGATATAGAAGCCCAAATCTCTTTGTGACACCTATATCGACCGACATTTTGAACCTTAGTTAAAGTCATGCAAAAACCCGTATCTCTACGTGGTTATAAAAGACTTTCTCAAATCTTCTTTGCATCACTCAAGCCGTATTTCGGATCCGCCCCTCTCGAGGTCTAAGATCTAATATTAACACTAAAAAGTGATCGACTTGTCCGTGTTGAGTTGAAGTCCCGACCCGAGCGACCAAGTCTAAAAGCTAGCAACGACGGCAACACCCAAGTGTTGCCTACTAGTCTTAGATTTGGCACACACACCCACACCCAAAGGGGTGCTTAGCTCATAATACAAGTAAAAGACATGAAGGAAGAAGGAGAGAACATAAACTTAAATTGCATAAATGAAACTTAAAAGCTGCTGCCAACGTGGTGACATAGTGGCCACTTTAGCGACAACTTGTTACAAGGAAATTAAATAATAGAAAATAAATTACAACTACAATTACAACTACAACTATCTAAAAAAAAGAACAATAGCTGAATTATGCTACATGTTGGAGCTCCCCTTCAATTGACATCCATGACTTCAATTTATAGTGGAAGATGAAAAGGGTGGTGGAGGATTTTACCCACAAAACCTTTCAATGAGTTCAAGCCTTCTTTGACCCAAAGACTCCTTGCCTTTTTCATCTATTTTCTCATGAAAGCTCATATTTTGCTTTATCTCATTTAGGCTTTTAGATAGACATTTTTGGCATTGATATCTTTCCACCAAGATTTTGCTTTTATCTTTTGTCTTCTCTTCATCCCCTTGGTTTCTAAAGCTTAGCCTTTAAGAATGCTATTATGCAGCTGAAATGGACATAAAAATACATGCAAAATATGATATTTTTCAGCTGTCCTCGGATTTACATCGTTCACCAACGTGGCGACAAAGTGGCCACTTTCTGCAGTCCAACATTTAGCCCAAAAATGATGCTTTCAACCATCAAAACACAAACTTTTATCCTCAACACCTCCAAATGAAAATAAATAAATAAAAAAGAGAAACATGAACACGTAAAGGGAAAACACATACTAAAATTAAAGAAAAACACACACAAACAATGTGTAAATAACACTCAAAATGAGAGTTATCACATAGAAAAATTATCAGTGTATAAGATATGCATAAAATTTCAGAAAAGTATGTACTCCTCCTTGATGGTTGATTTCCTCATTGGAGTATTGGAGTACAATCTTCATATCAGCACAGGAGTAAGGTATTTTGATCACAGAAGTACGAGTCCTAAACGGTTGTGTTTAGAAGTAATTCTTCGTTGAAGTACGGGTCCTAAGTTGATTTACTTAGAAGCCTCTTTCTTGACATTTAAGACCGGGTTTTGAACTGTTTTGTTCAAAAACCTCTTTGAGATTGATGTCCAGGTCTTGAGCTGATTTACTCAAGAACCATTGATCTCCTACTCCCCTTTGACAGTAGGTGCCTGCAACACAGAATCATCCCTTTTCTTTGGTACCTACTGGAATTTGGGTCCATGAGTGTTAGTTGCAGTTCTTATGGGAGTAACTGAGGAAGAACCATACCAGTAATGGTCACTCGTTTTATGAACATGATCTGTTGATCCAAACTCTCTCAGTGATTTGATAACGACCCTCTTCTATACTTAGTGAAAATTACGTTTTAATATGTATTAGTGTTTCACCATCAACGATCAAACTGAGTCTGTTCAGTTATCGCTGATAGTCTTTCTTATAAACATTTCTATGTATTAGTGTTTCACTATCAGCGATCAGACTGAGTTTGTTCAGTTATCACTGATAGTTTCTGATGTAAACAGTAAACGTAATCCCTGAAGACAAGCCTCGCGTCAACAGATGTTCATAGCTGAATCGAAGAAGAAGCTGCTGAACAAAGACAAGTCTACTAGTGACCTGATGCGGATATCAGTGAAGTAAAGACGAATCTACTTATACGCGAAGGAACATGAGAAAAAGCTTCAGCGATCGCTGAACTCTTGATATCTATGAAGAAAGAGATACTCAGCGATCGAATGATCACTTAACTTATGCCTCAAGTTTCCTTTTGTTTCACCTTGCACAACTTAGTACGATATGTCAGAACGGACATGTCTCTGCCACAATTCGTACAACACCTTTGTCAATTACACTGTTCATTGTCCGGCCGAAAGCATATCTCCCAAAAGTCAGACTCCCAAAGCCAATCAGTGAACGCCACGTGTAAAGTGCCCTGCCATGCATTTAATGCAGAGGGTATAAATAGGAAGATCACCCCTTCATCTGAAGTGTGCTTAATCCTTGAACCCCGAAATAGAAACCTTTGTTTTCTATATCTCTTAATCCCCCATTCTCTGAATTTCTTGTGCAACCATCTTAGTGTTTCTTAAGTTTGTTTAGATTGAGTCTGTCTTAATCTTATTCCGCAACAAACTTGTAAATTGTATTTGATTTATCAATAAACAATTTATTAAACTTTAATTATTGTGTTTGTATTCAACCCCCCCTTCTACAAACTTGTTAAGCACCTTAGGGACCAACAAGTGGTATCAGAGCAGTTTGTTTAATCTAATAAACAAGATCTTGCTTTATTCTCTTCTTTGCTGTTCTAAATGGCACTTAACACAAACACAAACTACTATGATAATGGTTCACTTTATAAACCTCCTCGATTTAGCAGAGATAACTTTTCTCTATGGAAAAATCGAATGATGCTATTTCTTGAAGGTGCGGATCCTACTATACCTGAATATATAGAAAATGGACCCTATGAACCTGTTAGAATTATAGCTGCAGTTCCCGCTACTGCCACCACTGAAGCTGTCCCTGAACGCTATGTCGTTAAGGAAATAAGACAGTGGAGTGATGAAGATAAAAAGAAGGTAGGAATAGATGCAAGAGCAAAAACCATTATTTCAATGGCTCTGCCTGATGAAGTTTTCCATTCCATCATGCATCTGAAAACTTCTAAAGAAATGTGGGAAACCATATATGTTCAATATGAGGGCACCACTAAAATCTAAGAAACTCATAAGATTAACTTGGTAAGACAGTATGAAAGTTTCATCGCTGGTAAGAATGAATCTCTCTCTGACGTTCATCAGCGGTTTAACCGCTTAATCATTGACCTAAGAACTGTTGGCAGGACCTATTCTAATTCTGAGGTACTAACAAAATTCTTAGAATGTCTTCCTAAAAGCTGGGACAGTTATTCAATATGTCTTAAGCTTACAAAAGACTTAAATTCTCTTTCTCTCAACACTCTGTATGGAATATTGCTCAACTATGAGCAATAGAATCTCCTGAAGAAGAATCTTGTAAAAGATTCTAAAGACTCCAAAAGCACTCCTGTTGCTTTAGTCTCTTCAGAGATAATTCCATCTCAGCAATCTACTCTCACCATCACTGAGTTAGATTCTAAATCTGAGGATCTATCAGACCCTGATCTTTCAGAGTTTGATGAGTCCTTAACACTCTTGACAAACTCTTTTAAGAGATTTGCAAGAAAGAGCAACTTCCGAAAAAGTAAGCCTCTCTCTCTTACTGAAAAGCCAAAATCAACGCCTGTTGATAAGGCTACTGCCACTTGCTATAACTGTGAAAAGATTGGACACTTTGCTAGTGAGTGCAGGTCGAAAAAGGTCTTCAAACCTTCTACCTCAAGAAGATCCAGTGATGACAAATACCTAAAGCTGAAGAACAAATATCAAAAACTGAAAAGCTATAAGCGAAAAGGTAAAGGTCTCATCGCTGAAGAACATGACTGGGCTGAATCAGAAGAATCAAGCTCTGATGAAGAAGCCGCCGCTAATCTTTGCCTCATGGCTGAGATTAAAGAAGAAGTGGAATAAGCATCTGAACCTTCCATGAGCTACATATCATCTCAGGGATCAAAGGGCATCTGGTATCTCGATAGTGGATGTTCTCGTCATATGATTGGACAAAAAGACCTGCTCACTGAATACAAAGAAGAGAAAGGTCCCTCTGTGACCTTCGGTGGAAATGGAAAAGGATATACCCGAGGGTTTGGTGTCCTCAGCAATGGGACAACTACCTTTCGAAGAGTCGCTTATGTAGATGGACTGAAGCACAACCTTCTGAGCATCAGTCAGCTATGTGACAAAGACTACGAAGTTCGCTTTTCTAAGAAAGCATGTTCAGTGGTGGATGAGAAAGGAAAACTTGCTCTCAGTGGTTATCGCAGAGAAAATGTCTATGTAATAGATATGTACTCTACTATCACTGAAAACTTACGTTTTCTCTCTAAGGCCTCTTCTGATGTCAACTGGCTATGGCATAAAAGGCTCTCTCATCTAAACTTCAAAACCCTGAATTCTCTCTCATCTAAGGAACTGGTTTCTGGTCTTCCTCAGCACTCATATGCTAAAGAATCTCTCTGCTCAGCATGTGAAAAAGGAAAACAAACAAAAGCTAGTTTCAAGTCTAAACAAGTTTCCTCAGTGACAAGTCCTCTTCAGCTCTTGCATATGGATCTGTTTGGCCCTGTCAACATCCAATCAATAGCTGGAAAGAAATATACGCTTGTCATTGTAGATGAATTCTCTCGTTATACCTGGGTTATCTTTCTTCGCTGTAAGAGTGATACTCCAGAAGAACTAATATCTTTTGTTAAAAAGATGGAAGTGCTGAATAATCTTACTGTTCGTTCAATAAGAAGTGATCATGGAACTGAATTCAAAAACAGTTCCCTGAACAATTTCTTTGAGAACAAGGGAATTTCTCATAACTTCTCTTCAGTAAGAATACCTCAACAAAACGGAGTCGCTGAAAGAAGAAACAGAACGATCATTGAAGCTGCTAGATCAATGCTCAGCGATTCTCATCTCCCTACTCAATTTTGGGCAGAAGCTGTAAATACTGCATGTTTTACTCAAAACAGATTGCTAATATTAAAGCGATTTGGGAAGACAACTTATGAACTTTTTCATGGAAGGAAGCCTTCTATCAACTTTCTTCATATCTTTGGTTGTCAGTGCTATATCTTAAACAACAGAGATCAACTTGGAAAGTTCGACCCAAAAGCTGATGATGGAATATTTCTAGGATATTCCTCCATCTCCAAAGCCTACAGAGTTTTCAACAAAAGAAGACAATCTGTGGAAGAAACAATTCATGTCACATTCGATGAAACTCGCTCAGCGAACTCTAAACCAATCACTGACAATGAAGAGTTAAATGCTTGGATGTTTTCTCACTACAGAGAAACAGAACCTTTCTTCTCAAACCATCAGCATTCAAATCCTCCAGCCGCTGATGATGATCCAAACATTATACATCCTAACGCTGAATCCACCTCATGGGTTTCAGCTGAACCTCTTAACACACTACTACCATCAGATCTACCTTCGTCTGAAAACCTCTCTGATAACAACAGCATGTCCAGTACTCAACAGTTAATTGCTGATGAACCTCAAATATCCTCATCAGTAATCATTCCAATTGTTGATCCAACCTCTGAGTTAAGCAATCATGCTCCTGCTCAACGATGGACGAAAGATCACCCAATAGATCAAATTCTTGGTGATCTCAATGCAGGTATTCAGACACGACGAAGCTCAGATAATATCTGTCTCTTTGTCAACTTTCTCTCTTTAATAGAACCAAAGAAGACTGATGATGCCCTCAGAGATCCAAACTGGGTCAGCGATATGCAAGAAGAGCTGACTGAATTCTCTCGAAACAAAGTTTGGAATCTCGTTCCTAGACCATCTGATAAAACTGTTATAGGCACCAAATGGGTGTTTAGAAACAAGTTAGATGAACATGGAACTGTAACCCGCAACAAGGCTCGACTTGTTGCTCAGGGATACAGACAAGAGGAAGGTATAGACTATGATGAAACCTTTGCCCCTGTGGCTAGGCTCGAAGCAATTCGACTATTCTTAGCTTATGCAGTCTATAAAGACTTCATCGTCTATCAAATGGATGTAAAATCAGCGTTCCTAAATGGAAAGCTGAATGAAGAAGTCTATGTAGAACAACCTCCAGGGTTCTATGACCCTAAGTATCCAAATTATGTTTATAAATTAGATAAGGATCTCTATGGTCTAAAACAAGCCCCTCGTGCTTGGTATGACACTCTCTCATCTTTTCTTATCTCTGAAAATTTTGAACGTGGCAAGATTGATAATACGCTATTTTTCAGAAAGATAAAAGGTCACATAATTCTTGTACAAATATATGTCGATGACATAATATTTGGCTCTACTAACCCATCTCTATGTACTCGCTTCGCTGAAAGAATGAAGAAAGAATATAAAATGAGTATGATGGGTGAGCTGACATATTTTCTTGGTCTTTAGATTAAACAATCTGACAAAGGTACTTTCATCAGCCAAGGTAAGTATGTTAAAGATATGCTGAAGAAGTTTGATCTTACATAAACTTCAGCTATGAAAACTCCTATGGCACCACCCCTGACACTTAACAAAGATCCTTCTGGAAAACCTGTTAATGTCACTGCCTATAGAGGAATGATAGGCTCCCTGCTGTATCTTACAGCGAGACGACCTGACATTATGTACTCTACTTGTTTATGTGCACGCTATCAATCTGAACCCAAGGAATCCCATCTGATCGCTGTTAAGCGAATTTTCATATATCTGAAAGGAACTCCTAACCTCGGTCTTTGGTATCCCAAAGACTCAGGGTTCGATCTAACTGGTTATTCTGATAGTGATTTTGCAGGCTGTAAACTTGACAGAAAGAGTACCACTGGTGGATGTCAACTCCTGGGAGGAAAGCTGGTAAGCTGGACAAGCAAGAAGCAAAATTCGGTGTCCACTTCCACAGCTGAAGCTGAATACGTAGCCGCTGGAAGCTGTTGTTCTCAGATCTTATGGATGAGAAATCAACTATTAGACTATGACCTTCAGCTGTCAAATATTCCTATCTATTGCGACAGCACTAGTGCTATCGCTATAGCAAATAATCCAGTACTACATTCAAAGACGAAACACATAGAGATCAGATATCACTTTATCAGAGATCATGTGATGAATGGTGATATTGAACTTCACTTTATCCCTACTGACTTTCAGCTTGCTGATTTATTCACCAAACCTCTTGATGAGACAAGGTTCAACTTTCTCATCAGTGAACTTGGAATGCTGAATCTCGAAGAATAATTCTTCAGCGTTCATGCATTGTGTCAGTAATCATAAGTTCCCTTTTTATCATTCTCTCTGATAAACATTCTGACTCTCAGGTATGTTTTCTCAATCCCTATAACTGAATCATCAGTCAGTTAAAATGTTTTTCAAAATATAAACTTTAATCACTGAATTTTTTTTAAATGATTAAAAGCTTTTTGAAAAATACATTCATCACTGATATTTCTTGTCAGTGATTTTTAAAAAGAAAATCTATCCCTATCTTTACCATCAGGGATACTTTCAAAAAGAAAAATCTATCGCTGATTTTTCTTCAGCGATAATTTCAAAACGGACAAATGAACAGTCTCTCTTCTATGACGTCATTTGAACCGACAATCCACGACATGCCTTTTTTTTCTGACACGTTCGTCCGTTGCCCTTCCATCCAATCAACTTTGTGGGACGTGTCCATGTCATGATGAGCATTTGTTTTCCTGCCTCTCATACTCTCTCTCCTCTCTCTCAAGTATAAAAAGAATGTTTTTCCATTCTTATCATTTTACGCTTTCTGGAAATACTTTCAAAGCAAGAATACTCTCTCAAGAATTCTAGCAATTCTCAAGCATTTGCATCATCCTCTACAAAGATCAACAGGTTATTCTTGATCTTTTTCTAATTCTTATCTTAAATCTTTTTACATAAAACTCCATTTATGGGTTTATAAGATTCTAATCACATAAAATCATTTTGATTTTTGATTTTATTCTTTAAAAACCATTTTATTTTGATTTTCTTCATTCAAAATCTTTGTTTTTTCTTCTTGTTCTTGTATATTAACAAAGATTCAGGTCCAGATGGCTTACTCAGTGATCGCTGGACGAAACTTCGACTACGCAACAACTATCTTTGACGATCTCAAGTCAAAGATAGAAAAGACCGAAAGGGATCCCAAGGTCCCCTACGTACGCTTCATCTGCGCGTACCTGAAGTTTCTCTACCCTGCTACTTACCCCACTAACTCGGATGCATCTTTTCCGAAAGTGGGTCAGCGCTCCCTGGAGGTCAAGACGCTCCCCAATGAGGTAAGTATCTCTGAACTTCGCTCTCGTCTCTCTCTCCTCACTTCTTCGTCTTCAGCGGCCACGCAGGAGGTTCCTTCTTCTGCTATCCCTGCCGCTACCCCTTCCAAACGACCATCAACTGGTTCCCTTGGTCCTTCGAAGAAGGCCAAGGTAACCAAGGAGAAAGCTACCTCTAGTTCAAGACCTAAGGATGTTTCTCAACAAACCTCCTTAGATGCTTTCGTGGGTCTCTCCTCCACATCCTCAGCAATAACCACTTCACCCGTGCCAGCGATCTCGGTCGCTGTCACAACAACAGTGACGCAACCTACAATCTCAGTTCAGCAACAACCTAAGGTAACTACCCCTATCCCTACATCTTCTATCCTCATCTCTAGTCCTTCTATTTCTTTGATCTCTAACCCTCCATCTATTTCTACTCAACCACAGTTTGGACCCATAGGACCTGAACATCAATCTTTTGAGGAATCATTACAATTCTACAAAATGTTTGATAATTCAGGTATCCCTATAACCTTAAACACTTCTCCTAACTCACCATATAAGCATGTTTCTCAAAAACTAACTTATATTTCAGGTCCTAGTTTGGCGACTGTTGACACCAATGTCAACAGTTTGACTACCAAGGTGGAGGCTCTGACTGCATCTCTCAACACCACCACCAATGCTGTTCAATCAGCTGGTGAAGCTCTGAAGACGCTGACAGCCAACTGCGCCTCCAAAGCTGACATTTCTCATATCGTTACTCTCCAAGAAGCGATTGTCAAAGTCAGGGAGGACTCATAGCAACAGTTTGCATCTTTGACTACAAAGGTTGATGCCTGTGAGGTCCTTCTTCAGCAGATTCTAACCCGCCTGAAGGAACCAGCTCCAACTCCTGCTCCTTCATTTACAGAAGACGATCGCACCGCTCTAGACGTAGCTGTGGAGTTTATTCATCAAGCTACGTCCGATATCCCTGTAATTGAAGACCGGCTCAAAGGACTGGAGGCTGAAGTCCAGAAGTTGTCCACCGCTGAGACCTCTACTCCTTCCCAAGATCTCTCCCTCCGTGATAATGACAAAGAGGGGGAGAAAGCATCTGAAGAAAATAAGGAGAAAGAAGCTGATGCTGCTGAACAACTGAAGGAAACTCCCTCTCATGTTGAGGGGGAGATAGCCGCTGAGAAAGCCCCTCCTACCATCGCTGATCTAGTTGATGATGAGGAAGAGGAAGAGGATGAAGATGATGATGAAGCCCTTGTTCTTGAAGATCAAGTGGAAGAACCTCTTCTAGATGATGATGATGACGATGAAGAAGATCAATCCTTATGGTGTTCTTCAGCCGTCACTTCATCAGCGATAGCTTCGAAAGAAGTTATCAAAGCAAGGGCGAGTCAAGAGACACCTTCAGGAACCCCTTCCCAAAGCAAAGGTGGAACTGCTGAGGGAACCCTGAAAATGATTTCACTACCTGAGGAGAATCCTTCTCAGGTATGCCTTACTCTTGTTCCTTTATCCTTCTATAAAAATCCCACCCCTGTTTCTTTCTAGCCTTTATCTCTCTTCTTACCTAAGAATAAATCTAACCTTTTTCTTTTTCTGACCAGATAGTTCTCTCCCCTGCTTAAGGGTAAAGAGCTTCAAATAATACTAGCTGCTGAAGCTGATGACCAAATAATCCCAATCTCTGTCAGAGAGATTGATGAAGAGGATGAAGAAGAAGAAGAGTCCCTGCAACATCATGGAAGGCCCTCTAGACCATCTCACTGGTCAGAGGAAGAGAGAAAGAAAAGAACAGAGATGATCTCTCATCTGGAGAGTCAACGACGAAAGGTCCCCTCTCAATCATCAGATCTGGAGTTCCTGATTGAAGCTGAAATTGAAGAATCCGTCAGGGCTGAGAAGCTGATTGCTGACTGTCAATGAGATGCCTCTCTGGCTCTCAAAATTCAGTCTTCTCAAGTCAAAGACAAGAAGCTGAAAAGAAAACCAGTGGAAGTCCAGGCAGCTCTTTTGAAAGAGATTGAAGAGGAACGCTCCATAGAAAAAACGGTCAGCGATAATTCTGTCGATTGGTGCAAGCACAAAATTGACTATCGCTCTGACCCTATGAAGATCGTATCTGTTGCTATCTCTGGAAGAAAGAAGAAGGATAAACTCTCTGTCACCATGAAGATTACCAGAGAGGATGGAAGCTGCAAGGCTATGTTCATTTCAAAGCTGGAAGACTTTGGCTACATGGAGTGGCTTGAGTTCAAAGATGTGCTGAAGAAATCAAAGTCTACATACAGAGGCTATGTTGAAAGGGTAAATGATGCCCTCATCAACAGAGTCGCTGCTATACTAAAGGTGCCATCTACTCTTCCTCCAAAGTCCAAGCAAATCAAGAGAAAGCCTATCTCCTCCTCATCTGATAATGTCGCAGTGATCAGGAATGAAACCTCCATCAAATTCTCAAGAGAAGCTATGTTCGGTCCTCCTCCTGATCTTTCAGTTCTGGATCTATCTCTGCCTCCTGGAGGACCATATGTTGCGGGACAAGTACTTGAAGAACCTTTTGGAATCTTCTTCAGAGATGACGAGGAACAGCTCAGATTTCAAAGGGTCTCTGAAATCCCTATCTGTCCCCTCGCTCTTCTCAAGGATTTCATGTGCCTATGGTGTACTCTCTCTCCTGCTGCTGAGCCAATCATAGCGATCATCTGCAAAGAATCTTTAGAGCGAAGGCAAAAAGGAGAAGAAATACCTGAGTATTTGATGAATCCTCCTAAACCCTCTTTAGATAGGTGATAGATTAGTTTCCTTTCTTGTAATCTATTAGTTTAACTTACAGTAGTTAGTACATCACTTGTACTTGTAATTTTCATACCTTGTAATTCTTTTCTTGGATTAATGAGAATTTCAGTGAAGTACTTAAATCTATCAGTGCTGTAAAAGATCCCTCAAAATAGTAATTGGGACATGTATGTTATGAGTCCTGATTATTCCATCATTTTGAATTATAAAGTAATTTTCTTCAGTTACTTTGTCATTATCAAATAGGGGGAGATTGTTGATCCAAACTCTCTCAGTGATTTGATAACGACCCTCTTCTATACTTAGTTAAAATTACGTTTTAATATGTATTAGTGTTTCACCATCAGTGATCAAACTGAGTCTGTTCAGTTATCGCTGATAGTCTTTCTTATAAACATTTCTATGTATTAGTGTTTCACTATCAGCGATCAGACTGAGTCTGTTCAGTTATCACTGATAGTTTCTGATGTAAACAGTAAACTTAATCCCTGAAGACAAGCCTCGCGTCAACAGATGTTCATAGCTGAATCGAAGACGAAGCTGCTGAACAAAGACAAGTCTACTAGTGACCTGATGCGGATATTAGTGAAGCAAAGACGAATCTACTTATACGCGAAGGAACATGAGGAAAAGCTTCAGCGATCGCTGAACTCTTGATATCTCTGAAGAAAGAGATACTCAGCGATCGAATGATCACTTAGCTTATGCCTCAAGTTTCCTTTTGTCTCACCTTGCACAACTTAGTACGATATGTCAGAACGGACATGTCTCTGCCACAATTCGTACAACACCTCTGTCAACTACACTGTTCATTGTCCGGCCGAAAGCATGTCTCCCAAAAGTTAGACTCCCAAAGCCAATCAGTGAACGCCACGTGTAAAGTGACCTGCCATGCATTTAATGCAGAGGGTATAAATAGGAAGATCACCCCTTCATCTGAAGTGTGCTTAATCCTTGAACCCCGAAATAGAAACCTTTGTTTTCTATATCTCTTAATCCCTCATTCTCTGAATTTCTTGTGCAACCATCTTAGTGTTTCTTAAGTTTGTTTAGATTGAGTCTGTCTTAATCTTATTCCGCAACAAACTTGTAAATTGTATTTGATTTATCAATAAACAATTTATTAAATTTTAATTCTTGTGTTTGTATTCAACCCCCCTTCTACAAACTTGTTAAGCACCTTAGGGACCAACAGGATCATGTGTACGACAATAAGAACAATAGAATTTCTTACCTGACAAACTGATTAATTGATCTCTCGTGTAGACAAAATCAGGTTTGACTTTACGCGCAATGTTCTTCTTGGCATTCTGCTTATGTACACATGACTTCTTACTTTTCAGCTCATATTTCTTCTTTGCTTCAACTAGTTTCCTGTTCTAGACCAGTTCTTCTTCTTTGTAGGTATTTCTCCTTCTTTGATGTGTACCTGAACCATCTATATTTCTATCAAAGAAAAGGTTAGTACTATGAATCTGATTAGAAGATTTAACTGACCTTTTGGAAGAAGCAGTTCTAGATGTTGAACTTGCAGCTAACTTGAATGAGCATTCTGAATCAGCTGAATCATCTCTAGGTGAGTGGACAATTGACTCTGGAGTCTTGTGCTCAGTCACCACCACCATTGAGATAATCTTTTCAAGCTCTTTAATCTTTGAAGAATAACTGTCTCTTTCTATGACAAGAAGGTCAATCTTTGTCTCAAACTCAGACTTCTTTTTCTTCTCTTTCAGTGCACTTTTAGACAATACAGATAGCTTCTCGGTAAGCTTCCTAATTTCAGCTTCAAGGATGCTTATTTCTTTTTCAAATCCCTTCTTTGCACCCTTTCTTCCATCTTATATCTCTTTTAAGAATCCAAGATTCTTTCGTTCTATTGCCTTCTTCTCTTTGGCAAACTGATCTCTTTCTAAAATGATTACTTTCTCAAAGTTACTAACTTGTTGAGAAAGCTTTATACATTTAAGTTCAATCACCTTCTTCTCTTCAATACTTTTCTTGGAAAAGTCTGAGAACTTCTTCTTTTGAAGATCAGCATCTGCACTCTCCAAATCCTTAGATTTCTTCTCATTGATCTCAACAAGATCTAGCTTCTGAATTTTAGCTTCCAAATCAGAAATCATTCTTTTTAGCTCAGAGTTCTCAGCTTCCAAATCTTTTGCTTTTTCGCTTAAAGACAACTTTGATTTATTTTCAAGCTGATCCCACAACTGTTTTGCTGTAGCCTCTTTGATATTTAAATTGATACAAATTTCATCTGAAATTCCTTTCAAAATAAACACTTTGGCCAATTTATCAGCTTCAGATCTTTTTCTTTGCTCATCTGAGTATTCCTCAAGTGGTAAAACACATCCCTCCTTTTTCTTTCATTCCATATGCTCCCGGATAATAGTAAAACTTCGTTGGAGTTTTCATCCTTCCTTCTTGCAAAGATAATCTGATATATTTTTCGGACTCATGTTTATCTAAGAGATCTAGAAAACTAATCTTCCATGACTCAAACTCTCATTTGACTAAAATAGGAGGTTTTACATCTGATTCAACTATGAAAGCTTCTTTGGAAGTAGAAATCCGATCTATTCTATGTTGTTCTTGAAATTCTAAAATTTTCTGTTTCATAATTATCTCTTTTCGCCTTGCAGGACTATAATCCTCAAAATAATCATCATCCATGATTCCTGTAACAAAAAGAACTTGAAATGATCGTTAGTCCAGATAAAATAAGATAAATACTGAATAATAAGACCAAGTCTGGAACTGGCGCAAAAGCACAAGTTTGCGCTAAAAGAAGGTGGCACAAAAGAAAACTTTGCGCTAGAAGAAGCTGGCGCAAAAAGGAGTTTTACGCGAGAAGCGGGTCGCACGAACTGGAGGTTTGCGCGAGAAGTGGTTGGTGCAAAACAGACTTTGCGTGAGAAGAAGGTCGCGCGAGATAGAACTTTGCGCGAGTAGTTGATGGCGCGAAATGAGGTTTGCGCGAGTCGTTAATGGCGCAAAGTGGGATACTCGACCGGTATAATGTTGTGACCGGAGAGATGTTCGACCGGGGTCCTGCTTTGACCGGAGTTCTTCGACCGAAGTGATCGACCGGGGTGTACCTTCGACCGGAGCTTTGCTCGACCGGACCTGCGATCGGATTGTTACTTCGACCGGTGTTATGCGTCGACCGGAGTAATGACCGGACTGTTGCTTCGATCGGGGTTATGTAGCGACCGGTGTTACCTTCGACCGAGGTTTACGACTGGTATGGTGTTTTCGACCAGATTGGAACAGTGACCGGGGTAGAGACCGGAGTGGACCGGTGTTGCGACCGGTGTGCTCGGACCGGTATGGACCGATGTGCGTGTAACCGGTGTCGACCGGTGTGTGTTTCTTCTTCGATAATCTGCTCTGTAAACACTCAAATAGACCAATCTAGAAAACGTTTTACAACTCTAAACTTTGGCAAAATGATTACCTTATCAACTACAACAAGATACAACCTTTTTATTTAAAAAACAACCACTTTTTGAAAGTTTTGATCGATGTTACAGTGTGTTGAAGATGAAGAACACAGAGAGTTTTTGAAAATTTGATTTGAATCTGGTTTCTGCTCTGATACCAATTGTCGGTCCCTATGATTGAACACGATCTTTACCAGATGATAACAAACACAAATATATAGATTAACCAACCTGTTCGATTACAAACAATGGATTACAAGGTTGATGTTCTTCTTGAAGCTCTCTCAGTGTTTCTCTCTTTTCTCTATAGATGTTGGCTATGATCAGATTGTTAGTTGTGTGTTCTGAGATATGTGAGATCTGATGATATCTCACCTAACAACAACCAACATAATATCTAAACAAGATATTATCCTAAAGTAAACTAAATATCTAATATCCTAAATATCTATTAATTAGATATTTAGGAATAATATAAAATACTATAATTAACACAATAATTAACTTTGACAATTATTACAAACTTAACATTAGACTAATATTGAGAGTGGCTTTTCAACTTTAGCTTCAGATTCCAGTCTTCAGATTGGATGATCTTGAATCCAATAAATCTGTGATCTAACAGATCTTTACTGAGGATGTCATTTGTGCTATTAAGGACAGAATCAGATTCAGGCAAGCAATCAGAAGGTTTGAAGGATATCTGGGAATAAGGAGAACTTGTATGAAGAAATGGACTAGTTGAAGTCTTTAAATTGCTAAAAAAGGGGGAGATTGTTAGAGTATAGTTTTGAGTCAATTTGTAAGTAATTTTGTTTAGTTTAGTTGACTTTTGTTGTAAGCTTATGTAGTGGTCAAGTCCTTATTTGACCCTATATAAGTAGTTCCTTTTGTCTTGTTTTGAGTATGTAATTGTAAGTCTTTCACATGTCATTGTAAGCTTGTGACATTGTAATTCTTTCATGTTAGATCTATGACTACGACAATACCAATGACTATTTCTCTCTCATCTTGATTCTTTGATTGTTATTAGATTTGATTGTGATTAATCATGATTGCTTGAAACCTGGGATCATAATATACCAATTCAATTCCAAAGGACAACTCTACAGACGATCGTCGACATGACTGAACTTACGATATGTTACCAATAAGAATCAATTCCAAAGCTTTTTGCAAGAAATTCATGATGGTGAGTGTGGTAATCACTCGGGAGGTCGCAACTTGGCAAATCGTATATCTCGACAAGGGTACTATTGGCCAACTTTACGATAGGATGCAATAAGGTACGTCCAAATTTGCGACGCGTGTCTATTATTCCCAAACTATGTGCAAATCAAGATGATAACAAGATGTTCAATCACAATTTCCTTATGTATTGATCTTGATTCTTACATATTACAATCAAATGAAATGCTATCTCTCTTAATATTTCTCTCACTAAAATCTTTCTATCAGAGTGTCTAATGATTCTACTAACATAAAAAGGTATTTATACCAACAAAGTTACAAAGACAAAACTAGCTAAACTAAACACTTTGACTTTTGAAGACTTTGACAATTTATTCCTTGAGCTTTGACTTTGACTTTGCATTTGAAGACTTTGACTTGGAACTTTGACTTTTAATTCCCATGATCTTGGATCCAACATATTCGTGCACTAACAATCTCCCCCTTTGGATTCAAGATCGTCTTCAAAAGAAAATTTAGCAAAAACGAGCAATCTCCCCCTTTGTAGATCTTTAACAACTTCAATCTTCCACTTTAGCATCTTTACAAAGATAATCCTTTAAACTCCTCATTTGAATCAAAAGAAATTTCAGCATCTCAGTACAATCTCTCACTTTATGTCTTGACAAACAATCTTCAGAATTACAGTATTCTCCCCCAAAGTCTGTGAAAGACTTTTTCAAGAACTATAACAATCTCCCCCAAGGTAATAAAAACCTCTTTCAGACTTCAGAAACGAAATTATCTTCAGATTTAGCTCACTTTGCTTCAGCAAATAATCTTCAAAGAAAATTTTCAGTAAACTTCAGCAACCTTTCTGAATTCATTGAACTTTCTTTTTCCAAACCATGCAATCTTCCCATATATTGCATTTCTTGACAACTTCTTGTATCTCTCTCATCTTCCAAACTACAAACTTTCTCCAAATCCAACATTTCTCGATCATGTCTCCCCGTAACTATTACAAACTGTTCTTCAGACAACATTTCTTGAAATTAATTCTCCCCCTTTTTGATGATGTAGAGCATAGAAAACATCAAAACTATCTTCAAGAAATGTCATGAACCTTCTCTTATCACTGATCTTTCCAAATGAGCATCTGAACCATCCGTCAATTCATAATGTATTCATTCGAATCTTTTCAAATTCAGACAAATAAGAGTGAAAACCTGAATCAACAAATGAATCAGTTGAAATGCATGTAAGCAGCACAAAGCCACTTTGTATAACAAATGTACTTTGAAAGGAGCTTTTTGATATGCATTCCCCCAGGGCTTCCATTCAATCATCTAAAAATCACAAAGAAATTTTCTATGAATGTTAAGACAAGAAAACGTATTCCTTGTGTGTTCGTGCATAGTGTAGAATGATTGAAGCTACTTAGGATTTTCAAATAGGCTCAAAATGTGTAAACCATTGAGACAACAATAGTAATACACAAACTCAATTGTGCATGATCAAAGTACGAAGGTGGGGAAATTTCCTTCTTTTTCAATATCCACATCTTCCAAATAAAGACGAGATAGATTATGTGTTGTGTCCCCAAGAAAAATTGAAACATCTCTTTGTTGAGAAAGAAATGAGTAGCTGGTGGGGTTTAAAGCAAGAGTTAGCGTGGGCTAGTGCCTGTTTCAATGAAGTTCACGAAAAAAAATTGTGAAACAACAATAATGTGGCTGCCCGACTCAGAATGTGGTTGGTGCAAAGTTTGATATTCTTTTACTCTGATATCTCACCCTCTTTCTTTTTAACATTTAAGCTCGCTGTTAACCAAACCCTCTTTTCATTTTATCTCAGCACACACCTACACTCAGATATTGACCCATCGCTTCTCGATCACTCGGGATAACTTCATGGGTAGGAAACACTGACTGTCGTGAATCCATAGAAGTTCATTAAGAATCTCACATAATTCCCATGTATTTTGTCCTAAAATCAAATGTTGCTCAATAGTTTAACTTTAGCAGTTAAAGCAAAAAATATATGTCAGATGTATGTATGCTCAGTAAGATATCATAAATATTTGAGCATTTTAAACAGGGAAGATTTTCTCAAAACAAGGAAATTGAATGAACAAAGTGAAATCAATAGATATCTTTTGAGAATTTGACAATGTATGAAAAGATCAAATATGAGTGATTTATCATTAAAAGCTTAGGTCATGAAAAATTGGATGTTGTTTATATGAAAAAGTATAGACAAGTCTTGAAAGAAACACTTTGAATGAAATAACGCTCAATAAACTTTTGAATATCAAACTGGGTGTTTTACCATCGAAAAATAGTTTCAATATGAGACATGGTAAAAACATAGTCAACAAAGTTCTAAACCGGTGTGTATGAATACTTGACAGTATATGGAAAAGATAATACACAAGTATTTATCTTTGGAAACACACAGTTAGTTTAACATTGAAGCTCATAAAATGAGAACATTTAAAATCACACTTCTGAATTCATGAAAATAGTTTAAGAATCGAGAAGTGGTTTGAACATTTAGAAACATGTTTTCATGTCTGAAAGTTGTCCTTCTTTCAAACATAATGACATTAAGAGTAGAATAATCCTTACGCTCAACTTTAATCTCATAAAGTCAGCTCCAAAGTCATAATTGATATAATCATGTAAGCTTCCCCTCAAATTCTGCAAACAGTCAAAAAGTCGTCAAAGCAACAAAGTCTTATTGAAAACAATTTTTTTTATTGAAAGATAAAAACATGAAAGCAATAAAACTTGTTAAGAACGAGTTCTGATCTGATTTAATCAGAAGTCAAGTCCTTACTCCCCCTGAACATATGCATTATAAAAAAATTTGTCAGTATAAAACATATGCAATTTCTCATACTCCCCCTCGAATTTAGATCATCTAATCTTTTTCTCATTCCCCCTGAAATCATAAATAGAACCTTTTAGTGCAGATATCGTTCATATTAAAAAAAATAAAGAAATGAAGAAAAATAACAAAAATAAACTGTACTAGGTAACTACATATTATGTCTTGAGGTTCAACATGCGAAGTTTCGAAATAAGAAAATTAAATCTCTTTTCGTCCAAAGGCTTGTTAAACAAATCAACAAGTTGATAATCTGTGTTTATAAAGTAAAGTTCAATTGTACCTTTTTCGACATTATCTTTGATAAAATGATAACACACATCTATATGTTTGGTCTTTGTGTGCTGAACAGGATTAGCTGATATGGTGGTTCTTAGATTATGTAACCCGAAAATTACAAATGGAATAACACGCAAGTATACATGTTAAACCACTATCGTTTGAAACAAGTAATAAAGTGGTACAAAGTACCGGATATCGATCCACAGGGACAAGAAAGTAAGGATTTCTAACAAGTCAAAGTTAAAGTAAGATTTCAGATGGTGAATTCGAAGGAATGATCTTTGAGTGTTGTTGACAGTAAATTAAAGTGCTTTAAACAGATTAAAGGAAAGCAAGGGTGTAAGATCCGGCTGGAGTTGTGAGCAACTAAATAATAGGACTGATGCTGCAGCAGATGCTGCAGCACTAGATTCTCAACTTCACTATCGGTTCACAAAACCCTTTTTCAAGGTTCATATTAGAATAGGTTTACCGGCAGCGACTAATTAGGCGACCCAACCGGTTCCGCACAGATATTATTATGATCCCCGTATAGTTTACAATTAATAAAGATTGAGAGGGTTTGTTACAACCCCTATAACACTTCAGTATTCTGAAGAATATGCTATCTTGCAAACAAGCCGCTCACCCAAGTGAAACAATGTACGTCACCTCATCAAAAAGCACTTGGTCGAAACTCAGAAACAAGGAGTGAATAGTGAAATTGATAGCTAGTAGCAAAACATTAATCCATAGTTACATAGGCTTTTATCTCCCAACCATCATTTACACCCAAGCTAGGGACTTACCCCATCATCGCTTGACACATGGTGTGCGACATTATTGGAAAGATAAAGAGCAAATGCATGAAAGTAAATGACTGGAATTGGACAGCGTAAATGTAAAGAACATAAATGTAAAGCCGAATTGTAAATGACAAGGAAATGTAAAGGTGTTGTGAACGGTGTTGTGACACTGAACAATAGCGTACTGGAATTAAAGGCTTAATATTAAAAAGGCTAAGATAGCTATGTGAGCTATCTTGCCGGTGGTACCCAATACCATAAGAGACATTTAACTACTGAAGATGAGCCCTCTATTTATACTAGAGGAGCTCCTAAAGCTTAACAACTAAGAAAGCATCAAAAAGAGAATCAAAGTACAATGTACATGGTCCCCACCACTAACAAGGAATCAAATGTCAATTAAGGTACATTAGCATCTTTTAAGGACACAAGAAAATGTCAAAAGAGCATATATGCTCTGCTCCTTGTCTTCTCCAACCGAATATATCCAATTTATATTCAAAGATCTTAGTTACACTAACCAAAAAGATTATGAAGTTTAGTCCATGACTGCAGTTCTCCTGCTATGACTCTTGCTGCAGCGTCATTCATCAGTAAGTTAACATAAAAGCACATAAGTAAGGTCAATTTCCACAACTTAGCTCCCAACTCAATAAATAGTGAAAAGTAGAATAAAAGACTCAAATATGGTGATTGGAAAAATAAAATTACTATAAAATCCTAATAATAAGTGATGGAAAATGTGATAAATTATCCACTCATCATATGGCTATAGCGCTTTTCGAATCACAATATATAGGAATTTTGTTAAAATTGAATCCATAGTCTCGAAGCTGTGTCCTCATCCACAAAAATTGAGAACAACAACTTGCAGTAGCTACATACTCCGCTTCAGCGGTTGAAGTGGAAATACGTAGTTGTTTCTTTGACGCCCAGCTTACGAGCTTGTCTACAAGAAATTGAATGTGACCCGATATGCTTTTCCTGTCTAACAAACAACCTGCATGATCTGCGTCTGAATACACTGTTAGCTCAAAACCTGTATCTTTAGGATACCACAAACGAAGATCTGTGGTTCCTTTCAGATATCTAAATATCCGCTTAACTGCCGAAAGATGGGATTCTTTAGGCTTAGCTTGATATCTAGCACATAAGCATGTAGAGAACATAATATCCGACTGACTAGCCGTTAAGTACATTAATGAAACTATCATGCCTCTATAAGTTCTAAGATCAACAACTTTTCCCGAAAGATCAGCTCCAATTTTAGTTCTTGGTGCCATCGGGGTTGAAATTGGAGTACAATTTGAGATATTAAATTTCTTTAAAATGTCAGCAATATACTTCGATTGATTTATGAAAATCCCCGTTGAAAATTGTCTTACTTGTAATCTGAGAAAGAAGTTCATCTCTCCCATCATACTCATTTGAAAACGTGACACCATGAGTGCAGAAAAATTCTTACAGTACTTCAGATTAGTAGAACCAAATATTATATCGTCCACATATATTTGAATTAAAATGATATCAGCTTTTTCCTTTTTGATAAAGAGAGTGGTATCGATTTTACCTTTTGAGAAGCCAGACTTGACAAAAAACTTGGATAATACATCATACTAGGCTCGAGGAGCTTGCTTTAAACCGTAGAGGGACTTGTCAAGAATATAAACATGATCTGGTTTTTCAGCATTGACAAACCCTTCTGGCTGTGAGACATATACCTCCTCCTTCAGTATGCCATTTAGAAAGGCAATCTTCACGTCCATTTGATAGACAGTGAAGTTTTTATGTGCAACGTAAGCTAGAAACATTTTGATTGCCTCTATACGTGCAACTGGAGCGTATGTCTCATCATAGTCTATTCTTTCCTCTTGCCGATATCCTTTAGCAACAATTCGAGCTTTATTTCTTACCATGATACCATCTTCATCCTTTTTATTTCTAAATACCCACTTGGTGCCAATGATTGTCTTTCCTTCAGGTCGGGGCACCAATCGCCAGACTTTAAGCCCTTCAAATTAGTTGAGCTCTTCTTGCATGGTTGTAATCCAATTTGAATCACAAAGAGCTTCTGAAACTTTTGTCGGTTGTATTTTACTCAGGAATGAATCATACAAACATTCATTTGCTGTTGCAGACCTAGTTTGTACAAGTTTTGAAAGATCTCCAATAATTTGATGTACCGGGTGCTCTTTGGTCCACTTGTGTAAATGAGGGAGTGGATTAGATGTAGAATGATCATGTTGATCATCTAAGTATCCAATATGTTCTTCTTGTTGGGGTTCAGTTGAATTAACTGGTGTAGAAGTTTCAGTTGATTGGACATTTGATGACTGTTGGGTAGGCATGACAATACATCCAACTAAATAAGAAACTTCTGTCTCTGCAGTATCATGTGCAACTTCAACTGACTGAGTAGGTGTTTGAACTTGAGTTTCATTCTGAATCGGGGAATCGAATTCAGTTGATACATCTGAAGTGATTGGACGATGATTACTTGAATCTTCATATCTGTCAACCACAACAGGTTTAGTCACTTTTGAACCAAGAAACTCATCATAAAAATATTCAAACAATAAATCTAATTCTTTTAAATGAGACGTAGACATTGATGCTTTATCAGATTTAGAAACTTTAACCACATGTTCTGGACTGATCTGTCCAGAAGCTAATACTCCTGTTATTACGGGTTTTGAACTGAGTTGCTCAAAAGCCATTCCTTCATCAAATGTAACGTTGATGCTCTCAACCACAATCTTTGACTTCTTCAAATAAACTCTGTATGAAACAGATGTCTGAGAATATCCAATGAAAATACCTTCATCAGCCTTGGGACTGAACTTATTCAACTTCTCCTTATCATTCAGCACAAAACACCTGCAACCAAAGATGTGAAAATGTTTAATGCTAGGTATTCTATTATTAATCAAAGCATACGGTGTTTTACCAAACCGACGATGAATGATTGAACGATTTTGAGTATAACATGCAGTTGAAACAGCTTCTGCCCACAAAAATAAAGGTAGATCGGATTCGCTTAGCATCCTTCGTGCAGCCTCAACAAGAGTCCGATTTTGGCGTTCAACTACCCCATTTTGTTCTGGCGTTCTGGTAGCAGGAAACTGATTAGTTATCCCGACCGATTCGAGATAATTGTCAACTGTTTTGTTCTTGAATTCTGTGTCATTATCAATTATGAGTAGCTTAATTGTCTTCTGCAAGTTCACTTGAATGGTCTTAAAAAATGAGATGATGACATGTGCGTCTCATCTTTTGATCTTAGAAATTTGACCCAAGTGTATCTTGAATAATCATCCACGATCGCAAGAACATATTTCTTGTCATTTATGTTTTGCGTTCTCATAGGACCACATAGATCCATATGTAATAACTTTAAAGGAGCACTTGTACTGGGTTCAGTCTTTGGCTTATGTGAGGCTCTATTCATCTTGCCTTTCTCACACGCGTCACACAGATGTTCTTTTTCGTATTTGAGCTCAGGAAGTCCTTTCACTAAATTCCCAGTCGCCAACTTATTAATGTATCTGAAGTTGAGATGAGACAACCTTCTATGCCATAACCAACTATGTTGCATAGAGGCTTTAGAGAGTAGACACACCGCATTATCAGTCTTGATATTTGACAGATTTATAGTGTAGAGGTTTGACTTCCTAGTGTCGACCAAGAGTTCTTTACCGTCTTCCGTTCTGACATAACATCTCTTGGCCTTGAAATTTACCTCTAAATCCTTGTCGCAGAACTGTCCAATGCTAAACATATTGTGTCCTAAGCCTTCAACATAACTCACCTTCTTAATCGTTAAATTCTCTTGCACGACATCTCCGTATCTAAGTATTGATGAAAACTGTTCATTTCCAAATGTCACATTACCGCAAAATTTCTCTGTATAATTAGACAATATATCCTTCTGCCCTGTCAAATGCTTGGAACAGTCTGAATCCAAGTACCACATATGACGGGTCTGCATAGGAGAAATCAAGCAACAATAGGTTTAGGTATCCATTTATAGATGGGTCCTGTCAAGTTAGCATAAGATTTTGGCATCCATTTAAATTTGGATCCTCTGGTCTTTTGAAAAACTTTTGAACCATAATTATGATAGACTTGATATGAACCAAACTAATGATCAGAATATTGTCGAGTAATAAAATCATTTCTGCGAGATGTGGAAGACTGAATAGTAGACGGAGATAATTGGATCAATTGCTTTATTGTATAAGACTTGTAAGGATGTACAAGTTTTTGTTTATGAGAAGCACATTGACCAACTACATCAGATACACTATCAATAACCTTATTACATTCAAAATCATAAAATGATTTTGTATACTCGTCAATCTTCTTCTTTGGCCTCCATTCAGGTTTCACTTCGGACCTTGTCTTTTTCAGATCTGAAACATATGAATATTGCATGTTAGAACTGTGAGACTTGTGAGATTGTTATTCTTTGATTTACTAGTGTTGGTCCGTTTCTGTGAGTGCCCATTCTTTCTTTTCTTACCCTTGGCATAATAGGTGCTCACAGGAACTGATTTATCAACTTTCGTTGATGATTCACCTTTTTCATACACACTTGTTAGACCATTAGAATTAATAACAAATTGGGAATGATTTGGATGTTTTGCATTAAAATCAATCTGTTCAACGCATTTATCAAAACAACCATCAAAGTTCAGAAAATCAATCTCTTCATCAAACAAAACATCATCATCATCATCATATTTGAAGTCAGTATTTATGAAAACAGTGGAAAATATCATTTGTTCTAAATCAATCAAAATTCTTTCTTCTACTAAAGTATTCTCAAGCTCAGAAATTTTTACTTTCCAAGATGAGTGGAGGAACATAAAGTTTACCTTCAATAGGTTTCGGCTCCATTTCCTCAGTAGAGTAACTTTGAAAATAATCATTTGAGATAAACTTTGATGATTTAGAATTGTAACTAGCATTCAGTTTTTCATAACGGAATGGTAGTTGCATTTTATCTTTATTTTTCCGGTTTTCATCTTCCTTAGCCTCTACCTCATTAGATGACTTTGTCCATTTGACTCTGAGTTCCGGGTGTTTCTTGGCCAATTTTAGAAAATGAAAATCATATAAAGCAGGTGTTGTAGAAATACCCTTTTTCAAGTAATGAGGATCATCGTAACCAATACCCAATACTCATTGAAAGATGTGAACTCTTTTGGTTTATTAAGATAAATAGTTTGATCAGTCTGACCTCGAGTATACAGTTTTTGTTCCAAACCATTCACTTTTTCAACCAAAGTTTTATTTTCTGATTTCAAATTTAAACATTTCTTTGAAACCTCTTTCAACTCACGTTCACACATTTTAAATTTAGATGTTGTTTCAGATAATTGACCATTGATTGCAGTCTTTTCTTTTCCAAAGGAATCAATGTTGTTATGTAAAGATTCATTAAATACAGTCTTCTCAACAATGTCTTTGTTGAGCTTCTGTATTGCTTGATTTTTCTTTTCAATGATACATTTTTCACGTTTTAGTTTAGACTACAAATCCTGAAGTTCAACCATCGTGATTGCATTTGTGTAAGAAAATCAGATTCAGTCATATCATTTACCTCTTCAAAATCCTGTTCATCTGAATTCTCCTCAGCAACTGTCTGTCCTATTAATCACATATGGGTAGTTTCTTCTCTTTCGCTCTCTGAATCGGTAACATCCAGCCAATGATCGTCTTCAGCCATAAGAGCTTTGCCCGCCTCTTTTTGCTTTGCCAAGAGCATTTTGTTCTTATAGTAATCAGAATTCTTAACTTTAGGCTTCCTGCAATCCTTGGCAAAGTGGCCGATCTTGCCACAGTTGTAGCACTTGACTGGTTCAGCCTCTTTCTTCTCCTCGTACCGATTCACATACTTCTTTACTTCAGGATTCTTCTCCGCAAACCTTTTACCCTCAACTCTTTCTTTATGCTCATAATTCTTTGAACCTGACGAGTACCGTTGACTGTTTGACCCTGGCTTCTTGTAAAACTTCTTCTGAAAGGCCCTGGTCAGTAAGAGCATTGCTTGCTTCAGGTTTTCTCCATCATCAGATTCTGAACTATCACTTTCCTCTTCCTCAGTCTCAGACACAATCACTTTCTTCTTCTTCAGACTAATAGATCTCTTTTCCTTTCTCTTGACTACCAAAGCAACCGGATCAACCACTGGTTTCTCAGCTTTCTTCTTCTCAGTTCTTATCTCATCAACCTTTTCTTCATTCTATCGTAGAGTCTCATAAAACTCATGTTATGGAATCTCATTGAGATCTTTCATTTGTTTCATCTGTCGAGTAAATCTTTTCCATTCAGGTTGTAAGATACTCAGAAACTTTACATTCAGCTCAATCTGAGATTTCTTTATTTTGTTCTTGCTCAACTCATTCAGAAGAGTGACGAATCTGTCATAAGTTGCCTCTAGGATTTCACCTTCCTTTCCTTTAAACTCTTCATAGTTGTTGAGACAATTTGAAACCTTCAGCTGATTGCCAATATTTGATCCTAACATCATATTTTCCAATTGATCCCACATCCATTTACCTATTGCCTTGTAGTTGTCTATCTTTACATATATCTCATTAGGTATCCCTTGAAGTAAGAAAGATTTAGCCAATTTATCAGCCTTGTATCTCTTTTTCTCTTCATCTGAGTACTCATCTGGATCTATCTCATATACTTGAGTATGAACTTCTAATCCATTTTCATGAGTAGTATGTACTTTGGTCGGAGGTTTCATAAGACCTTCTTTTAAAGATAATCTGATATATTCACCAAGGTCATGTCTGTCTATAAAATCCAGAAACCTATCTTTCCTCATACTCTTCTTTGAATAAGATTGGTGGTTTGACATCAGTTCCAATTGTAAGAGTATCTCTAGAAGTCATCTTGAACTTGCATTGATCTTTAAACACAAAATCAGAAATTTTTCGAAATTCTAAAAATAGCCAAAAATTGACTAAGTACAGAAGTCGCGGACCACTAAGGAACACTTGTCGCAAAACCCTTTCAACCCACTTGTCGCAAACCCTTTCAACAAGGAAGTGAAGAACTCGCAGAAGGAAGCTTGCGAGTTCTTTCTTGTCGTAGGCTGAAGCTTGCGAGTTCTGGACTTGTCGCAGGCTGAAGCTTGCGAGTTCTATACTTAGAAAAATTTCAGACAATTAACTTGTCGCAATGCATACGAGTTCTATACATAGAAAAATTTCAACCAAATAACTTGTTGCAGACACTTGTTGTAAGCCTTGACTTGCGAGTTCTCGAACTTGACGCAGACCGAAGAAAAGAAACAATAGCTTGTCGCAGATAGAGACTTGCGATAAGTAGCTTGTCGCAGGTCGAAGTTTGCGACTTCTAAGCTTGTCATACACTGAACTCTCCGAGTTCTTGCCTTAGAAAAATTCGAACAAACAAAAGATTAAGAAGCTTGCGAGTTCTTCAGAATTAGTATACCACTGTCTACGAGTTCTTCAGATATGAATCTTGCGACTTCTTCAAATCTTGTGAGTTCTTCAACTTTTTGAGGCTGTGATCACTTTTCCAGCCTTAAATCCTTCAAAACTCCAAATTTGTTCCTGAAAACTCACCAATTCATCCACAAACACAAGTCGAACATATTACAATTGACCAATTTCTTCAAGAAACAATAAAAATTACACTTTGATCTCAAAATACAGTGCGTTTACAAACTTCGAACAAAAATCTCATCAAATCCAAATTCACCTAAATTTGTTGTGACTTACATGAAGTGATACAAATCAAAGTTGTTCTAGATCATGAACCGAGTACAGTGCAATCGAAAATACAATTAAAATTACACAAAACCAAGGAATCAATTCTGGAACAGTGAGTGTGCGAGTTCTTCAAGTTCGACCAAAGATTCACAGATTTGACCAAACTATGTGCAAATCAAGATGATAACAACAAGATGTTCAATAACAATTTCCATATGTATTGATCTTGATTCTCACAGATTACAATCGAATGAAATGCTCTCTCTCTCTCAATATTTCTCTTACTAAAATCTTTCTATCAGGGTGTCTAATGAGTGTCTAATGATTCTACTAACATAAAAAGGTATTTATACCTACAAAGTTACAAAGACAAAACTAGCTAAGTTAAACACTTTGACTTTTGAAGACTTTGACAATTTATTCCTTGAGCTTTGACTTTGACTTTGCATTTGAAGACTTTGACTTGGAACTTTGACTTTTAATTCCCATGATCTTGGATCCAACCTATTCATGCACTAACAGTGTCAACGACATTCAGGTATGTCACACAAACCTTCTGAACCCTTGCACTCGACTCTAACTCCATGGCCCTTCATGCGGTGGAGAATGGATATTGTCGGCAAGTTACCTCCGGCCCCCGGACAAAAGGTATATCTTCTAGTCCTTATAGATTATTTCTCAAAATTGATAGAAGCGGCTGCTTTCTCCCAAGTTCGGGACAAAGAAGTTATCTCCTTTATCCAGACTAACATCATTTGCATATTCGGAATCCCATCTGAGATCGTATGTGATAACGGGTCGCAGTTCATAAGCGACAGAACCCATCAGTTCTGTGAAGATCGTAACATCAAACTTACGACTTCAACGCCCCGATATCCTCAATCCAATGGACTTGCCAATTCGAGTAACAAAATGATCATCAATTCGTTCAAGAAAAGACTCAAGGTAGCAAAAGACAAGTGGGTCGAAGAACTTCCGACAATTCTTTGGGCCAATCATACGATGCCTCGTATATCTACAAGACAAACTCCTTTCTCTCTAGTTTATGGTTCTGAAGCAGTTTTGCTTGTAGGGACTCAAATTCCAACCTCACGACACACGTCAGTCGATCACAACTAAGTCGACCTAAGTTACGACCTCAACGCATTGGAAGAATTACGGGAGTCAACATTAATCAAAATGGCTTCACAGAAACAATTGGTCGAACGACATTTCAATAAGAATGTTAAGGACAAAATCTTTCAAGAAGGTGATTACGTCTTACGACGTGTGTTTCAAAACACACAAGAACCTGGTTCTGGTAAATTATCCATCAAATGGGAAGGTCCATACCGTATAACCGAGGTTGTCGGAAAAGGATCCTATCGATTGCAAACCATCAACGGTTGGGACATTCCCCAAAGTTGGAATGCGGTACATTTAAAGAGGTATTTCTTCTAAAACCCATTTCTTCTTTCCTTACGATTATCTTCCTACAAACATTACTGACTTAAGCATCGGAGAGTCATTGTCCTAGCCAACGACCCCCTCTAATGTTGTTTTATCACAAGATTAGTCGAACAATCGACTTAATTTAAAGATCATATGACCAAGTCGTACGATCTATAACCCAGTATCAAAATCTTGCCCTGGTCGCAAGTTCCTTAATCCACATCTCGAATGGTATTTGAAATTGACCTCGAATGAAAGGTCCCTTTGATTGGAAACTGATTCAATGACTTAATAGATTTGACATTTGCTTCAATGATAAGATCGATATTGATTGACAGGTTTACAATCTGCGTCAGTGGAAAGTTCCTTGATAAATTGTTTACTTGTCCCGTCACAAGTTTGTTATCTTATGCGTGATCTAATCAGGTGTCGTGAGTTACCTAGCAAAATCTTTATTCGATCTTTTCTATGTTTGTCGTGAGTAATCTATGCAATTATTCTAATGTTTGTCTCGACAATGTAAAAGTTGTGATAGTTCGATCTATTCAAAAGTTCTTATATTAATATCGCAAGATATTACAAAACACGGCACGACCACCAACGGTCGCCCGACTAGTAAAAACAAAAAATTACAAAAAGCTACATCAAGGAGTCCCTGGCTTCTCCTACCCCTGATGAGCCGCAACTTCAACATCGCCACCTTGGGGAGCTTCGTCCATTAATTCCAGTTTGTGCTCATCCTCAGAGTCAAAGTACTCCTTGGTTCCAATAGAGTTCAGGAAGAAGGTCAGCTCACCTTCTATTGTATCCAGAGGATCCTCACCTCTTTGGTGATGCCTTACCAGGGCCGCATGCGTCTTAAGATGAGTGAATGCCTCAACAAACGTCACTCTCTCCTTAAGATCTGCGACCTGCTCTCGGGCCATTTCCCGCTTCAACCTCAGGATCTCGACTTCTTTTGCATTCGCAGCAGAGATCTCCTTGGTCACATCCAGCTCCGCTCGATCCGTGGAGGCCTGGTTGAGGGATTCCTCTAGGCGGCCGTAAAGCTCCAATTTCTCGCGCTCAACAGCTTCCAGCTTACCAAGGGCTTCATGAAGACGAAGAGAAACCTCCTCTCTCTTCTCGTCCACCGCCTTAGCCCTGGTAGTGGCTTTCTTCTCCAGATCGAAAGATCTGGAGACCAATGACTTCACGTCATTAAACCGCGAGTGAAGAGCCAAGGATGCCTGGAATGCCTGTAAAAACACACGATAATAGTTAGAGCAAGTGATTAAAGATTAAAAGGAACTCAAAAGTTTCTTACCATAAAAGAAAGCCCCATGACGCTGACTTCCACATCCTTGATCGCGAGGTCCCTAAAACGTTCACAAAAAGTCGGTAGGTAGAAATTGTTCGCATGAGGGAACAACTCCATCCTATCCAAACGATATGACAACATGAAATCGGCTGGCAGCTTGAAACTTACCGACATCATGTTCGGACTCTCATCTGTTTGAGGACCCTTTCCCTTGTCTCTCGACGAAGAGGCTTCCACCACCTGTGGTGGGACCGGAGAAACCAGCATGGTTTCCACAACCGGTGGTGGCATCGCCTCCATGGAAACAACGACCTCAGGGATGTCGTTCGTTGGAGACGGTTCCCTCAAAACCGTCCTAACCTTATTGACCACCGACCCATATGTCGAGAGGGCCCTTCTCTTCAACACTCGACCCTGCCGAGCTAGTTGAGCCAACGTCTCCCTCCTCGAGGGACCCTTCGTCTGTGTTGATGGAGTTGAATCTCCTACAAAACAACAAAAATGTATCAAGCGACTATAGGTAAGTGACGTCTTGAAAGACTAGACCTTACAAATTTCGACGATCCGAAGGTTAACGTCTTACGACTAAAACCCTAAGTGATCTCACGATTAGTGGGTGACGTCTTACGACTAGACCACATAAAAGTCTCAAAAGGTGACGTCTCACGACTAGACCCATCAATCAGATGACCAGTGGGTGACGTCTTACGACTAGACCCCATAAAAGTCTCAAATGGTGACGCTCACGACTAGACCCATCAATCAGATGATCATTGGGTGACGTTTGTTCGACTAGACCCCATGAGATCTTATGCAGGTAGCGTCCTACAACTAAAACAACCTACGAAGGGACTTATCCGGATTGGCTTCACCAATGTCGCCATCCTCTTCCTCTTCATCGTCATCCTCATCCTCACCCACGGATGACATGTGGAAGAAAGATCGATCCTCGACACTATACTCGAGAAAACTATCGATCTTCGTAGCTGAGTCAGAATAAGGCACAACTCTAGAGAAGTCGATCGCTAAAAAGAGAAAAATTACATCATTAGATAAATACGAAGAAATAATAAGGATCGAGGAAAATCTAAAAAACTTACTCATAGTATTCCATCCTGTGGTAAGCCATCGAGCGTTCTCGTCGTCCGACGACAAGAGACCAAAAGCATACCACGTCTTCCATTTACGATCGTTAACTGCGGTCTCCTGGACCAAGACGCAATCTCATCTATACCTAGAAAAGAGACTATATCTATGGTTCATCTTTGCTTTGACCGAGTAAGTCAATAGAAAATCATTGACAGTAAAAGGCGACACCCACTTGACGGTCAATCGTTCAATGACTTGAACGATTCACCAGAATTAGGGCATCATCTGCCCCGACGATAACCCGAAAGTTGTCAAAAATGCCCTCGACAAGGGGGAGAATGGCCAAGCAAAGCCTATAGGACGAAATACCCATTCGGACATTGCTTCGGCCCAAGCTGGTCCGGAGCGCTCAACCTCACGTCAGCTGGAATCTTGGCAAGACGCTAAAAGCCTTCATCTCCACCTCTTCCCTTACAGTACTAGGGGGATCGATCGCCATAGGGGAATCGGGAATAATGCACCTTCCTAAACCCGTGATCATTAAAACACCTTAAATAATACTCTAAAAGTCTATAACCAACAGTGAATCCTTAAGAAAATCTCTCTCTCTAAAAACTTGATCACGTAAAAGGTAAAGATCCGACAAAGGATCGCTATTTGTACGGAATTTGGTGTCAGGTCAAGTCGACAGATAGATCGACCTTTCATGCGACAGCCATTGGATGGACGACACCTGTCCCTATGCTTGACACCACGCGCCCCATGTCGCCATGAAGCCACAGCCATTAAGCGGCTGTATGCTTTCCCTCAAAATCGCTTCGGTTTTTGAGAAACCAATTCAGTTATAAATTTTCGACACTTGTCCAATCCGGTTACAAAATCCGAAAAGTCGACTTGTCGCCCAATTTTCAAATTTTTGGGGCAAACTGTTTGGGTAAAATTTCACAAGTCACGACCGACGCAAGAAAACCAAACGTCTTCAATCTAAGGACCATTCTTGTATTAAGATAAGGTCCTGACGATCATATATATCGAAAGTCACTGTAGTCCCTGATGACGATGGTTGAGAGTTTCTCACGTCCACAACCAGAAGAAACCCCTCGATAGATCTATATCTCACGATCTGTGTAACGTAACTAACAATTATAAATCATTTATTACATACAACCGTTTTTCCTTTACGAGTCTTTTATTACAGGTTTAAGGCACATAATGACCAACGGATATAACGAACGAACACCATCAAGATCAATCATTATCAAGACCGTTGGACATTCAATGCTCATTTATGGCGACCCAAGGCTATATATACCAGTTCGAAGAATCATTTGAGGACAACAAGTGAATATCTAAACTCATTATACCTATACAACGCTCAAGAACTCTCGACGAAGTGTTCTATTACACGACGCATAGCCCAATCACATGATTAATTTACTTTCCATTGTAATATTCTCAATTGTACTTGCGATTACTCCTTCTAAAGAACGACGTCCCTGATTGACATTCATAGTGCATTTGACGATCTCTGCTATCGTCCGCGGTTTTTACCCTCGACAGGGTTTTCCGCGTCACCAAATTCTCTGTCTCTTATTTATTTTTTATTCTTGTCGTACGATTTGTCGATCGATCGCTTACTTTAGTTGTTAAAGCTCCACACCGACCTAGATCTTCCTTTGGATGATTTTTGGCATTAACAGTCATCACCACCAATCGCCGCCACCCCTGCCGCCACCGTCGTCTACCTCCACCTTTTCCTCCACTACAACAACCTCCTCCACCACCTCCACAACCACCGCCCATCGCCACCACCACTACCATCGTCGACCACCTCCACCTCCATTGATCACCATCACCCATCACTGTCGCCACCATCAGTAACCGCCGCCAACCACCATCAGCCACTTCCACCTCTTCCTCCACTACAACCATTACCTCTACCACTCCCAATTGGTTGGATCGTAGGTAAGATGATTTACTTCACGGGCGAGGTTTTTGGTGCCCATCGTCACACCACTACCATTGTCGACCACATCCACCTCGACTGATTACCACCACCCATCACCCCCGCTATCACTACAAACAGTCATCGATAGCAACCACCAACCACGTCAGCCACCTCCACCTCTTCCTCTACTACAACAACCTATTCTACCACCTCTTCCTCCACTACAACAACCTCTTCTACCACCTCCACTACCATCGTCAACCACCTCCACCACCTCCACCGATCACCACCACCGATCGTTGCCCACCACCTATACATCTGCCATATCAGCCACAACTACCTCCTCCACCATCTTCACGTCCTCTACAACCACGGTTGTTCACCAACCACCTATCGCATTTACCTCCACCTGTCTCTTCAAATGTTTAATCGAAAAAACTTACAACATTTATTGATTACAAACTAAATCTCCTTCAAAAGATTTGAAGGAGTTACAAATAGAAAACCCTAAAATGAGAGAAGTTGAAAGACTAGAGAGAGAAAGTAATTTGAGAAAATGAGCTGAATTATGAAAAATCTCGGTGAAATGCTCTTTATATAACTTCCATTAATTGCAACGAGGTCCTTGTTCAATTAGTCCTTAATTTTTCAAGAATTGCTCCGCTACCCTTCCTTTTCCTTTAAAAGTGAGGCGCAGTCCCTCCTATCCTTAACTATCAGCATCTGTTCATTTTAGGCCCTGAACTTCTACAAACACAAATACAACCAAGATAAGTTAGATAGATGACAAGATTGGTATATGTTTACCTTTTTAACACCCTCCCTCAATCTTGACATCTGAAAAGATCCAACATGTTTAATTTATCAATGAGATAGTTGTATTGATTTACACCAAGTGATTTTGTGAAAATATCAGCTGGATTTTCTGTAGATAAAACTTTTACAATTTTTAGCATTCCAGTTGCAATCTTATTTCTCACTTGATGTATATATATCTCTATGTGTTTAGTCCTTTCATGAAACACATGATTGTTAGATATTTGGATAGCAGATTTATTATCACAATTTAAACTTACAAGAAGCAAGTTATCTGTTAATATGCTAAGAACCCATATGATTTCACACAGAGCAGATGCCATAGCTCTATACTCGGACTCAACAGAGGAATTAGAAACAATAGGTTGCTTCCTGCTCCTCCACAACACCATGCAATTCCCCAAGAAAAGACAATATCCGGTAACTGACTGCCTTGCTGATAGGCATTTGCCCCAATCAACATCAATAAATGCGAACAGTTTAAACTCACTACTAGAACAAGCAGAAAAACAGACACCCTTAGCAGGAGATGCCTTTAAATACCGTAAGACACGAAGAGTAAGATTTAAATGAGATTGACGAGGAGAGTGCATAAATTGGCTTAAGATATGAACTGCAAAAGCAATGTTAGGTCTAGTAGCTAACAAATAAATGAGTCTACCAATTAGCTTTTGATATCCAGTAAAATCTTTTAAAAGAGTATCTTTTGATACAGACCCACCAGAATCTGTTACTATCAAGTTCATCTCCATTGGAGTATTAATAGGCTTACACCCTAAATATCCAAAATCACTTAATAGTTCCAGGCAATACTTCCTTTGGGACATGCACAAACCATTATCAGTTTCTAAGACTTCAATGCCTAAAAATAACTTTAATAAACCAAGATCTTTTATTTTGAAATTGGATTATAAATAATCTTTTACCTTTTGAATTTCAGAATCAGAATTACCAGTGAGAACAATATCATCCACGTAAAAAAGAAGAACAAAAAACACATTATTTGTTGGGAACTGAAGATGTGAACAAGTCTTTAATGCTGCTAGTTCAGAATTACTACTGCCAGAGGACTTCAAAGTTAATACTGCTGAGTATTACTACTGCTAGTAGAATTAATACTGCTAGTCAAAGTTAGTGCTGCTTGAATAAAGTTAGTACTGCTTAGCTAGTTAGTACTGCTAGTGGTTTGTGCTGCTTAGTAGTTAATACTGCCAAGCTGATTAGTGCTGCTTATAAGATGAAGATTCGAATTAGAAGAATGACAACTGGATATTCTGAAGATATTCATGGAAGATATACTGAAGATATTCTATTTATTGTAATTATCCTTTTGTTCAGTATATGTATAGAATTGATAGAATAATTTAGAAATAATAATTCATTCTAAGTTTTAATTATAGAGAGAAAATCAACCTCAAGGCATAGATCCTAATTCTAGAGAAGTAGAATTCGTCTTGAAAGAGTCTGTTCTTCAAGATTGAGGTTGAGTGTGTAATCTTGTGATTTGTTCGTTGAATACAAGTTTATAAGTTGTTAATCATATACACTGTTTGTTTACTATTACATTGAATATCAAAGTGTTATTCCGCAACTTCTTTGATATTGTTTCTGAGACTTTATTCTTGTTGAGAATTCGATCCTGACAAGTGGTATCATAGCCTGTTCTCTCAGAAACATCTATTCATTTATCATGGAAAACTTTGCAGAATCAAACAGTACTCTGGTCTCAAAGGTTCCAATGCTTAGACCCAATGAATTCGATATGTGGAAGATCAGAATCAAGCAATACATACTCCTCACTGACTATTCTATGTAGGATATCATAGAGAATGGTCCTTCTGAAGCAGGAAAGATTGGTGCAGATGGAAAGAGAACTCCACCAAAAACTGATGCAGAAAGAAAGGCTAGACAGACTAAGATGAAAGCCTTGAGCACCTTGCTCTTGGCTATTCCCAATGAATATCAACATCAGTTCTGCAACTGCACTGATCCAGAGATGCTCTGGAATGCTCTAGAGAAGAGATTCTCAGGTACCAAAAGTACCAAGAGAAATCAGAAAGCCCTTCTGAAGCAACAATATGAGAACTTTATGTCAACCAAGAATGAGTCCATGACTCAAACTTTTGACAGGTTCAACAAGCTTATTGGTGAACTTGCTACAGTGGGTGTACAAATTGATCAAGATGATCTGAACAGAAAGTTTCTAAGGTCCCTGAATGATGAATGGACCATGTATACTGTGTCTTTCAGACAGAATGATCAACTGGAAGAAAAGGAACTTGATGATCTATATAATGATCTAAGGGTTTTTGAATATGAGGTAGAGGCTAAGAAGAGGACTTCTGGGTATGTTCACAATGTTGCACTCCTTTCAGCATCAATTGATTCTACTTCCATCCCTGAATCAGTTAGTACTGCCAATGGAGCAACCCAAGAGAAAGGCACTGAAACTGTATTTGAAGCCTTTCTAGCTAGTCATGGAAACTCTTCTCTTGTTAATGATGATTTAGAACAACTCCATCCAGATGACCTTGAAGAGATGGACATTAAATGGCATGCTCTCTATGAGAGTTAAGAAGTTCATCAAAAGAACTGGAAGGAATAACTTCTCTCAAAGAAGAGAAGATGGAGCAGGTTTTGACAAGTCTAAGGTGGAATGCTATAAATGCCATCAAAAGGGACACTTTGCTAGGGAATGCAGAATTGAAGTGTCTCACAACAACAACCATCAGCAGACACAATTTGGAAGCTTCAATAATAACAGAAACTCTGCTCAAGCCCTGGTCTCTCAACAAGGCATGGGGTTTGATTGGAGTGATCAAGCTGAAGAGGCCATCCAGAACCAAGCTCTAATGGCAGAGGTGTCTGATCTCCCAACAGAGGTAACTTCAAATCTTTGTTCTCAAAATTGCATTAACACTATTAAAAGGTATAGGGATCACAACCAGACCATGAGTGATGACCTGAAGAGATTAGAAAAGGACATAAAAGATTATGTTAGGATTGTTGAGAGATTTGAAGAGCAGATTAAGGGTTTTCAAGCCAATGAGTTTCAACACTCTTATGACACAAACTACTGGAAGTGGGAGAAGAATGACTTAGAACTTCAACTGACCAGATCCAAAGAAGAGAGTGAAAAGCTAAGAGGAGAGCTAGCTAAAGTCAAACTAGATGTAGAAAAGTTTTCCAATGCTTCCAAAGCAATGGATTCTTTGCTACAAACTCAGATTCATGATAAACTGAGAAGAGGAATAGGGTACAATACCACACCACCACCATACAACAACAACTACATCCCTCCTAGTTCAGATTTGTTAGAAACAAAGGATAGGAAGGACCTACCTAAGGGAGCCACTGAGATAGATCCCTTAGATGAAGTAGTTGTTAAGGATAAAATTGAGAAAGAAGTTGTCAAGGATAAGGACAACACTGTGAGTGGTGAGATTCCTATAGAAAACCACATAATCACCAATGAGGGATGTGGAAAGCATTGGATCAAGTCCAATGAGACAGAGAAGACTGAGGGAAAGCACAAGAAGGTTCACTATAAGCAGACCACTGTTGTGAACCCTATCCCTTGCAAGCAGTGTGCATGCAATAAATCTAAGCCCCAAAAACATGATAAACCAAGGGGAAATCAGAGAAACTGGAATAACCAATGGGCACAAAAACAAGGCATTGATCTGAGTAAAATCAATAGACCAAAGCCTTGTTTCATATGTGGAAAGTTAAACCATTTGGCTAAGTACTGTTTCTTTAACCCTATTAACCAACAGATGAACTTTCAAAGATTTGTGCAAAAACCTGTTGGTTATAGGAAGGCTGGAAAGAAACATGTGATGAAGAAATCTGTTGATACTAAAGGCCCCATAAAGAAAAAGGTTTTAAAAGAAAGTACTAAAATGTGGGTGCCTAGAAGCACTAAAACTGTTAGTACTGCTGACAGGGATAGTGCTGCTGGAAGCATTACTGCTGCTACCAGTGTTAGTACTGCTGAAAATATTAATGCTGCTAATACTGTTAGTACCTCTTCAAAGGTTAATACTGCCAACACAGTTACTGCTGCTAACACAGTTACTACTTCTAACAAAGTGAGTACTGCTAAGCATGCAAGTGCTACTAAGGCAGTTAGTACTTCTAAAACCAGTACTGCTTCTAGCAAATGTGTTTCCAAGCCTATCATTGTGACAAAGTACTCCAGAAATGAGGAGTCAAAGTTTAAAAATCTTGTCAAGAAAGAATGCAAGTATTTTGATGAGAAAGGGGTACCCAAGACCACTTTGGCTTGGGTTCCTAATTCATACTAACTGATTTATCTTATGTGCAGGGCAACCAACAGCTCAAGGGAAAGAGCATTTGGCATGTTGATAGTGGTTGCTCTAGGCACATGACAGGCAACATGTCATGCCTTCAGGATTTCAAGCATATCAATGGAGGACATGTTGCTTTTGGAGATAATCTTATTGGTGGTAAAATAAGTGGCAAAGGTAATGTTACAAAAGGTAAGATGACATTTGAGGATGTCTACTATGTTGATCAATTGAAGTACAACCTGTTAAGTGTATCACAAGTTTGTGACAAACAACATAGCATATTATTTACTAATACAGAGTGTATGATCCTTGCTCCAGGGTTCAAGGTAGTTGATGAAAGCATGATACTACTTAGAACTCCAAGAAAGGAAAATGTTTATTGTCTAGATATGGACAATGTTGATAGTGATTCATCCCTGAACTGTCTTGTTTCAAAAGCTTCTGTGGATGCATCCTCTCTTTGGCACAGAAGGATGTGTCACATGAATTTCAAGACTATGAACAAACTTGTTAAAAACAACCTTGTAAGAGGTTTACCATCAAAAGTCTTTTCATGTGATGATCATTGTGTTGCTTGTCTTAAAGGCAAACAACACAAAACTTCTCATAAGATCAAAGAGATAAATACAATTTCTTCTAGTCTGCAGTTATTGCATATGGATCTGTTTGGTCCTACAAATGTTATGAGTATAGGCAAGAAATCTTACTGCTTGGTTATTGTTGATGATTACTCCAGATTTACTTGGGTATATTTTCTAAGGACTAAGGATGAGACAAGTGGACTGATCAAATCCTTTATCCTAAGAATTGAAAACCAAAATAATCAAAAAGTAAAAATCATTAGATCAGACAATGGAACTGAATTTAAAAACTTTGATCTAAACACCTTTTGTGAAGAAAAAGGATTTGAGAGACAATATAGTGCCCCTAGGACTCCTCAACAGAATGGAGTTGCTGAGAGGAGAAATAGGACACTAATAGAGGCTGCTAGATCTCTGTTGGCTGATTCAAAACTGCCAATTACCTTCTGGGCTGAAGCAGTTAATACTGCCTGTTATGTCCAAAACAGAGTTCTAGTGGTCAAGCCAAAGAACAAGACCCCATATGAGCTTTTAAATAAAAGAAAACCCTTTATTGGATTTTTCAAACCTTTTGGGTGTCCTTGTACAATTCTCAATACTAAATCTCACTTAGGTAAGTTTGATAGCAAAGTAGATGATGGATTTCTTGTTGGTTACTCATCTCAGAGTAAGGCTTACAGAGTTTTTAACTCTTCTTCTAGAATAATTGAAGAAAGTGACAATGTCAAATGCAATGAGAATACACCAAATCCTATTGGGTTTGGTCCTCAGTGGCTGTTTGACATTGATTCATTAACTAACTCTTTTGGTTTCAGTAGTAATGACTATGCAGGTTCAGGGTGTGAAGGATCAGGAACTACACAAGTTCAAGACAGTTTATCTCAATCTGTGATCTTTCCCATACCTACAGTGGATTCTATTGAAGATTGTGACAAGGAACCATCTACTGGACCAAATCAGAGTGAAGAAGAAAGTAGAGAAGAGGAGAGTCAAGAAGATAAAGACCCAGAAGTAGCTGCTGAAAACACCTCAGTTGAGTTGAATGACTCCAATCTAGAGGTGGGACTTAATGAAGAACCTAATCATCACACCAGAATTCAAAAGAATCATCCTCCACAGCTGGTAATAGGAGATATATCCTCTCCTATGATGACTAGAAATCAAAGCAGGCTGCAAGAAATGCAAGACCAACAGCACACAGTGCTTTCTTGCTTTTTATCCCAACTTGAGCCTAAGAAGGCACATGATGCTATGAAAGAGTCCAGTTGGATAGAAGCAATGCAAGAAGAGCTACTGCAATTCAAGCTGCAAGATGTTTGGGATATGGTAGACCTTCCTAAAGGCCAAAGAGCAATAGGAACAAAATGGGTCTTCAGGAATAAGAGAGATGAAAGAGGCATAGTGATAAGGAATAAAGCAAGGCTGGTGGCTCAAGGGTATACACAAGAAGAGGGAATAGATTATGAAGAAGTATTTGCACCTGTAGCCAGGATAGAAGCAATTAGATTATTCCTGGCTTATGCTTCTTATATGAAGTTCAAAGTCTATCAAATGGATGTAAAAAGTGCATTTCTCTATGGCTCAATTGAAGAAGAGGTATATGTCTGTCAACCACCAGGGTTTGAAAACCCAAGCTATCCAGACAGGGTATACAAATTGAAGAAAGCACTTTATGGACTGCATCAAGCTCCAAGAGCATGGTATGACACTCTGTCATCCTATCTCTTGGAAAATGGCTTTGAAAGAGGAGTCATTGATAAGACTCTATTTATCAAGAGAAAGAAGAAGGATACCTTGCTGGTCCAAATCTATGTTGACGATATCATCTTTGGATCTACAAGAGACAACATGTGCAAGGAGTTTGAGGAACTAATGCATCAAAGGTTCAAAATGAGTTCCATGGGGGAACTTTCTTTCTTCCTTGGACTTCAAGTTCAACAGAAGTCAGATGGAATCTTTATCTGTCAGTCCAAGTATGTGCAGGATATTCTAACCAAGTTTGGTTTCTCAGATTCCAAACCTGTCAGCACACCTATGGAGACACACAAGCAAATAACAGCAGATCTTGAGGGGGAGGATATGGATGTTCATCACTATAGATCCATGATTGGCTCTCTCATGTATCTTATAGCATCTAGGCCAGATATAATGTTTCCAGTCTGTGTATGTGCAAGATTCCAAGTTAGGCCAAAGCAATCTCACTATCAAGCTGTTAAGAGGATATTCAGATATCTCAAAGGGCAACCCAGATTGGGGTTTGGTATCCTCATGACTCATCTTTTGACTTACTTGCATACTCAGACAGTGATCTAGGTGGAGCAAACTTGGACAGAAAATCTACTTCTGGAGGATGTTAGTTTTTGGGTGCAAGACTAGTGTCATGGCAATGCAAGAAACAAACCACAGTGTCCACATCTACAACAGAGGCAGAGTACATAGCAGCTGCAAGTTGTTGTTCTCAAGTCTTATGGATTCAGAATCAAATGCTGGACTATGGGGTAACCTTTCTACACACTCCAATTTTTATTGATAATAGCAGTGCTATTAGCATTGTTAATAATCCTGTCAAGCACTCAAAGACAAAGCACATTGAAATCAGGTACCACTTTATAAGAGACTGCAATGAAAAGAAACTTATTTATGTTGTAAAAGTTCATACTTCTAACCAGTTTGCTGATCTATTCACCAAAGCATTTGATGTGGGTAGATTCACTTTCTTGGTAACAAGTGTGGGAATGATCAACTCTGAATAAGCTCCTACTTAAAAAGTGGTTCAATATCTGTATATTGTTTTTCTTGGTGGTTCTAATCTTCTTTTTCAGGAAAAGTATAGCAGTACTCAGTTCTTCACAAAGCTTAAAAGTGTAAGTATGATTAATGTTGCCAGTGCAGTTTTAATACTGCCAGTGCATTGTTAATACTGCCAGTGCATTGTTAATACTGCCAGTGCATTTTTAATACTGCCAGTGCATTGTTAATACTGCCAGTGCATTTTTAATACTGCCAGTGCACAGTTAATACTGCTTTCAGTTAATACTGCTCTCAGTTAATACTGCTCTCAGTTAATACTGCTCTCAGTTAATACTGCTCTCAGTTAATACTGCTCTCAGTTAATACTGCTCTAGGTTAATACTGCTTATGTCCCGAATACTATAAATACCCTTTCCCCGCCTAAAAGTTCATAACGACTCTCTGCATACTGTTCACTTGCGCTCTAAACCCTTTCTCTCTCAAGTTCCAAGTGTTCAGGCAAGACCTTCAAGATCAATGGCATCAATGGCATTCATAGACGAGCACAATGAAATCGCGATGCTACAGAAGCCCAAACAGGCCGCTGGTTTCCACCAGATTGTGGATTTCCTCAAGACAAGCCATATTGCCCATGCTCTCACTGTGTCGCCATCCATCTATATCGAGCATCAAAGGCAATTCTGGGCAAATGCCACCATTGTTACTGAGAATGGTGTGCAAATGATCAAGACAAGTGTGTGTGACAAACCCTTGACGGTTACTGAAGAGGTAATTCACATCAGTCTACGTCTAGACGATGCCTCTGGTATAACTTCTATCTCTAATGATGAATTGTTTTCTACTCTTACAAGAATGGGGTATGGAGGCCCATTGGGTGTGTTTAAGTTCTCAAAAGCTAAATTTTCACCCCAATGGCATTTCTTTGTCCATACCCTTATGCATTGTATCTCTAAAAAGACTACTGAATGGAGTGAGTTCAGTAGCACCATTGTTTATGCTTTGGTGTGCTTGGCCACTGCCAGAAAGTACAATTTTTCTCAAATGCTTTTTAATGATCTTGTCTCAAACCTGGGAAGTAAAAAGAGTTTTTATATGTACCCGAGGTTTGTACAAGAAGTAATAACCCATGAATTGACGGATATACCTCATTTTGATGGGGTATATGTACCAAAAATTCCCAAAGGTAAGGTCTTTTCAAACATGAAAAGATCCCCTCTGGACTCGGAAGGAGTTGACACCCCATTGTTCTCTACAATGATGGTGGTGTCCCACACAGATGAAGGTATGGCAGCAGGGTCAAGGCCCCCATTAGACCATCCCACTGCTAGCCAATCCCAACCTTCCCACTCTAAATCAATTCCTCAGTCTCTTCTTGATAAACCAACATCACCAATCACCCAAACATACAAAAGGAAACAGGTAAAGAAGGCTCCTTCCCTTCTTGTACCTTCACCCTCTAAGCCTTTAAGCCCTCTAAGGGAGGATTCTCCCTTAGATAATATCTTCAGGGAAACCACAGGGGTGTCTCCCAACCCCAAGGAGGTGCTCTCTGAGGAGGAGGATGAGCATATGGGTGAGCAGGCTGCCACTACTTCTGCTAGCACAGAGAAGGACAGTGGTAACATAAATAAGACCTCCCCCATGGCAACTTTGAATGAGCAATCATTCAAAGGTCCCAGGTGCCAAGAAACCAAGGGGGTGGATAGTGCTTCTGCTAGGCAGAAGGCTTCCACTACAAAAAGATCCCATGATCCTTCAATAGAGGGTAACACTTCTGGAGAAGGTGAGGACATATATAACTACTATGAATTGATGGAAACAATGGGCAACATCAACCAAGATGTTATTAAACAAGGGAAAGAAATTGAAGAGATGAAGCTGGTAATCCTGTCACAACAAGTTCAGATTGCCAAATTAAAGAAGATGGTGACAAAGCTTGTACAGAAGAAGAGAAGAAAACAATATGTGTTGAGGCAGAGGAAACCTGAAAAAGATGCTTCCAACAAGGGGGAGAATAAAGAGAATGAAACAGAGAAGGAAAGACATTATGAGGAGAGATTTGATGGTGAAGGGGATAAAGAAACAGTTGAGGGGGAGCAAGAAGCAAGAACTGAAATAGAAAAAGCAGCAGCAGAAACTGTTAATACTGCTCAAGCAGCAGAAACAGTTAATGCTGCTGAGATAAAAGAAACAGCAGGGCTTTCTGTGGAGGAACTGGAGATTGCAGAAACACTAGTTAAAGCCAAAAATGACAGTCCTAAGGCTACTCAAAAGGCCAAGGGAGTAGTCATCAATGAAGGAGGAATTCAACAGAAGGAAACAGAAAAGGCAAAGGAGTCAAAAGGAAAAGGAAAGAAGAAGTTGGTTGAAGCTGAACTGCCTGCAAAGGAGAAGTCCCAGATTGAAATGGATGAGGCAATAGCAAAGAAGCTTCAAGACCAAATGGAAAAGGAGGAACAGTTGCAAACAGAAACAGACAGAGAACTTGCAAAGATCATGGCCAGAAAGTTGAATGCAGAATATCAGAAAAGCATCAAAGAAGCAGCTCAAGCCAAGAAACTTCAAGTAAAAAAGATGCCAATTCAAAAACAGAAAAGACAACCTTCCAAAACATTTTTGGCCAATCAGGAAAGAAGAAAGATGATAAATTTCCTGAAAGGTGCAATTGGTGTCAAGGGGGAGATGTTCACCAACATGGCATACACTCAGGTTGAGGAGTTGTATCAGAAAGAGATGCTCAAGCTTCAAGGGGATTCAGTCCAAAGGGAAGAGGCTGAGAGAAGAATGAAGGAAAGGCATGACCTGAACATACAAAGACCATTCCCTGAGGAGACTACTCCCTCAAAAGACAAAACTAAAGAGATGAAAGAAGAGCATGAGGGTGTTGGTGAAGAAGCAAAATATGGAAAGAGGGTGAAGACAATTGCTTCAAAAAGGCAGTCTAAAAAGCCAAGAGTGGAAGAAAGAGCAGAAACTGAAGCAGAACCTTCAGTCACACCTCCAACAGAACCTGTGCAGAGCCCAGAACAGTCCAAAGAGCAATCAGATGAGCATATGGGGCTGTACATGACTATAGTAAAACCTGTACAGGCTGTTCCAATCTCCATGAAAGCTCCAGAGATCATCTTTTGGGATATTCTAAGAGACAATGGAAAGGATTTCTTTAGACTCAAAAGAAATGATGGTTCATTTGAAGCATATTCAACATGGGGGAGAGTTATCAGAAGTTGTTCAAGAGCTGATATAGAAGAATTGTACAAAGTGGGGATGAAACTCTATGAGCCTGTGTTGAAAGGTACTGAAGAAAATCTTCTCAAGGTAACATTGGAATACTTGTGTATGATGTTTGATCCAGAAAGAGTGGCTTATAGGATTAAAGATCATAATCATGAGTTTATATTCAAGAAGATTGATAAATGGATACTATTTGAAAACTGTGGAGTATACATGATTACTATTGACAACTGTTATCATGAATACTACCTGGTGGACAAAATCTACGAGCATAGAAAGGAGAAGCTAGAAGGGATGCTTAAAGCTACACTGGTATGCACAAAGGATTCAGAGATGGCTAAAATTATGGTAAGAAGAACTGTAAATCAAAGTCTGGGGCTAGATCCAAATTTGGGAAACTGAACCTGAGGTGTTGAAAGCATCTTGAAGATCAGATCTGAAGAACTTGACTTCTCTTTCTAAAAGTCAAGTTAGGGGAGATTGTTGGGAACTGAAGATGTGAACAAGTCTTTAATGCTGCTAGTTCAAAATTACTACTGCCAGAGGACTTCAAAGTTAATACTGCTGAGTATTACTACTGCTAGTAGAATTAATACTGCTAGTCAAAGTTAGTGCTGCTTGAATAAAGTTAGTACTGCTTAGCTAGTTAGTACTGCTAGTGGTTAGTGTTGCTTAGTAGTTAATACTGCCAAGCTGATTAGTGCTGCTTATAAGATGAAGATTCGAATTAGAAGAATGACAGCTGGATATTCTGAAGATATTCATGGAAGATATACTGAAGATATTCTATTTATTGTAATTATCCTTTTGTTCAGTATATGTATAGAATTGATAGAATAGTTTAGAAATAATAATTCATTCTAAGTTTTAATTATAGAGAGAAAATCAACCTCAAGGCATAGATCCTAATTCTAGAGAAGTAGAATTCGTCTTGAAAGAGTCTGTTCTTCAAGATTGAGGTTGAGTGTGTAATCTTGTGATTTGTTCGTTGAATACAAGTTTATAAGTTGTTAATCATATACACTGTTTGTTTACTGTTACATTGAATATCAAAGTGTTATTCCGCAACTTCTTTGATATTGTTTCTGAGACTTTATTCTTGTTGAGAATTCGATCCTGACATTATTATCATATTTTGTACATAATGAATAATCACTGTACTTTGACAAAAACCATGGTTAAGTAAACATGTGGACAATTTTCCGTACCATTGACGTGGTGCTTTCGGGGTGCATGACGTTCGCGCGGTTCTGAAAATTCCAGAATTCAATTTGTATGCTCCATTCCCCACTCAGCAAGTACACGATGAGGTCATTGCAGCACTAAACTATGTGCACAAAGGCAAATCCAAGGGTTCCGACACACTCCTTAGAAAGAATATGGGTGCGATATGGAACTATTTCTTTTCTCACATCCTCTACTGTCTTTCTCACAAGACTTCGGGGTGGGATCAATCCCCGGCTGCCATCACTCGTCTGGCTCATGCCCTCATCTTTATGAGGCGCATTGATTTCGCTCAGGTAATTTTCGACTCGTTGATCACTGCCATCTCGCCACCCAAAACTCACAATGTGGCTCTTCCCCGATTCATCTCTCTGATCATCAACCATAAGCTCTCTTCACAACTAAGTGCCGACGCTGTCCTACCAGAACCGAAAATTAAGTTTGACTTGCCTATTTCTCAAATAAGCAAGCAAGCAATCTTTAATCCGGTCAAGCCTACTGATGCTCCGCTCACCCCAGGTATGCTTTCTTTTATCTCTTCTCCCAATCCGATTTAGGGTACGCTTGCCGAAGGTGAATCCGCAAGGCCTTCACCTTCTCCCAATTCATCTAAATCGGTGGTCCCCTCTTCCCCTAAACCTTCCCGATCTAAATCGGTGGCCATTAAGAAAAAGAAACAGGCCATCGGTAACCCCGGTCATTTCTCCTTCTCCTTCTATTAAGCGACGGAGCTCAAAATCCCCTCCTAGGTCTCGCTCTAAGAGGCTTAGGTTACCTTCGGCCGATCCTCACACTCCATCTATCGATTCTCAAAAATCGGAAGATGTTGAACTTCCCCCAGTAGGGCCACGGGGATCTGAAGAAACCCATCCCACCTCCTCCAAATCCTCTCCAAAGGGTTTGGTTGATTTTTCGGAGACCTTTATTATACCTTCTCCTCAGTTTAAATTGACGGATGAAGATGAGTTGGTTTCCTCTTCGGACCAACGCTTCTCTTCTCTACTGCACAACCTATCACCCGGGGTGATTGTCCCTGAAAAATCAAGTTCTTATCAAACAATAACAATAAACAACAAGAGATTAATCAACCCTGATTTGATAAACAATCCAAAGATTACAAATCTCTTGAAGGTTTTCTCTCTAAGCTCTCTCTCTATCTAGAATCGCCTCTCACTCTCTCTCTAAAAGAGATGACGGCTGATTTCTCTAATTTGGCACACACACCTTACACACAACCCTAGCACACAAATAGGCTATATACCTATTTAGGAAAAAGACAAAACTACCAAAAATAAAAGGAAATTAACTTTGATATTTATTACAAAATAACCTAGACTAATATCGAGAGTTTGACTTTTCAGCTTTGACCTAAGATTTCAATCTTCAGATTTGATGATCTTGAATCCAATAAATCTGTGCTCTAACAATCTCCCCCTTTGGATCAAGATCATTACTAAAAGAATTTAGCAATTCAAACTTCTCTTTAAGCTCAGAAGATGCAATCTCCCTCTTTGTCTTCAAAATATAACAATCTCCCCAAAAGACGAAAATAAAATCTCTTTCAGATGATGGAAAGAAGTTGTCTCCAGTTTCAGCTCAAAATGCTTTAGCGAAGTATCTTCAAAGAAAATTTATCTCAAATCAACACATCTTCATTCTTTGATCTTTGCTCTTTCAGATTTGCATTCTTTCACAACTCACTGAAATCTTCAATCTTGGACATTTCTTTAATCTTGTGTTCTCCCCTATTTCTTGATTAACTCTTCCCTTTTTTGATGAATTGAGCATCGATATCATCAAAACTTTGTCACAAGAAATGTCTTTGACCATTCTGAACTTTCAAGAGTCACTGATTCACTGCCAATTCAAACAATATATTCATCTAGATCTTTTCAAATCCAGACAAAATAAGAATGTAACACCTGAATCAACAAATGAATCAGTTAACAATGCCTGTCAGTAACACAAAGTTACTGTGTGTAACGAATACACATAGGAAAGGAGTTTTTGATATGTTCACTCCCCCAGGGCTTCCATTCAATCATCGAAACACCACAAAGGCAATTTCTATGAACGTTATGACAAAGAAACAAATTCCTTGTGAGTTCGTGCATGTGAAGAAAGAATTAAGCACGAATGATTGCTTATAAAGGCTCAAAATTGTGTAAACCACTGAGACAACAGTAGATAAACACAGACTCAATGTGCATGATTGAAGTGCAAAGGTGGGGCGGACTTCCTTCTTTTCAATATCCAGATTTTCCAAATGAAAATCAGATAGTAAATGTGCTGCATCCCCAGAAAAATATGAAACATTTTCTTTTTAAAAAGAAAAATAAGGGGCTGGTGGGGTTAATGTCAAGAGTTGGCATGGGCTAGTTGCCTGTTTCAATAATGTTCACCAAAGAATTGTGAAGCATTAGTAATGTGGTTGCCCGGCTCATAAAGTAGTTGGTGCAGAGTTTGATATTCTTTTACTCTGTTCTCTCACCCTCTTTCTTTTTATCATTAAGCTCACATCTAACCAAACTCTCTTTTACATTTTACCTCAACGCACAACCCACACTCATTTGTTTTTGACTCCTCACACTCAATCACTAAAGAGTAACTTCTTGGGTAGGAAACACTGGTTAACTTGAATACGTAGAAGTTTCAGTTAAGTCCTAGCACAAAGATCCCATGTTTTTCTAATAAGCATGTGTTGCTCAGATGATTTAACTTTATCAGTTAAAGCTCAAAACAAGTCAGATGTTTGTATGCTCATAATATAATCATGAAGATTTGAGCATTTAAAAACATTGAAGTATTTTCAAACAAGTAAATGGAATGAATGATCATGAATGCAAGAAACTTGTTTGAAACTCTGACATTGTATGAAAATGAACAGAATTAAATGATATAGCATTCAAGGCTTATGGTCAAGAATAATGGATATTTTCTATATGAAACAAAAATATAGAAATTCTTGGAATGAATGTTTCAAAATGAAAATGACGCTCAAAATTCTTTGAAGTACAAGCGGGGTGTATCACCATCGAAAACTTGGTCAATATGAGACATGGGGATAACTTTTTCAACAAAAGAATTAAACCGGTGTGTGTGAATACTTGAAAGTATATAGACAAGATAATACGCAAGTATATATCTTTAGAAACACACGGTTTATAAGTATTGAAGCACAAAATAGATCTTGAAAACATTTAAAATCACACTTCCAATTCATGAAATCTGTTTAAGAATCTGGAAGTAGTTTGAACGTTTAAGAATAATGTTTTCTTATGATTGAAAGTTGTCCTTCTTTCAACCATATATGAGATGAAGATAAATGATTATACCTTTTTCGTGTAGTCTTACATCTCATGAAGTCAAGCTTTAAGTCATAAAGATATGATCTTGTAAGCATCTCTCAAACTGCAAAAGTCTTAAAGGTCATAGTCAAAGCAACTTTATTCACATAAATTAAAAGACATAAAGCAGTAAAACAATTAAAAGTACGAGTTCTGATCTGAAGTAATCAGAAGTCATTGCCATACTCCTTTGACTTTGAAGAGCTCCCCCTAAAATCATGCATTACAAAAATTTGACGGATAGGTAAATGCAGAAATTTTATATGCTCCCCCTCAAAATAACATTGATCATCTATGAAGAACTTCTCACACTCCCCCTGAGATCGTGAACAGACTATTAAAGTGCAGATATCTTTCAGAAATAAAGATAAAGAAATGATGAAAAATTTACAATGAGAAAACTTTAATAGGTAACCACTGATTATTATGTCTTAAGATTTAGCATACCAAGCCTAGAGACAAGAAAAGTGAATCTCTTTTCGTCTAAGGGTTTAGTAAACAAATCTGCAAGCTGATAATCAATTTTTACAAAATAAAGTTCAATTGTTCCCTTTTCGATATTATCTTTTATAAAATGATACCTGACATCAATGTGTTTGGTCTTCGTATGCTGAACAGGATTAGCTGATATCGCGATTGCGCTTTTCGAGTCACAATAGATTGGGATTTTATTGTAGTGATAACCAAATTCTCGCAGTTGCGTTCTCATCCACAAGACCTGAGAACAACAGCTAGCAGCAGCTACATATTCTTCTTCGGTCGTTGAAGTGGAGACACATAATTGCTTCTTCGATGCCCAAATGACGAGTTTATCACCGAGGAAATGTATATAACCCGACGTGCTCTTCCTGTCTAGCATGCAACCAGCATGATCTGCGTCTGAATATGCTGTTAGTTCAAAGCTAGTATCTTTAGGATACCACATACCAAGATCTGCAGTCCCCTTCAGATACCGAAAAATACGTTTGACTGCAGACATATGGGATTCTATAGGATTGGCCTGATATCTAGCACATAAGCATGTAGAAAACATTATATCCGGCCTATTGGAAGTAAGATACCTCAAAGAACCTATCATCCCTCTATAAGTCCTAACATCAACAGCTTTTCCCGAAGGATCAGTGCCAATCTTAGTACCAGGTGCCATCGGGGTACCAATCGGTTTACAGTTTTTCATTTTGAACTTCCGAAGAATATCTGTTAATCATAAAATCCCAATCACAACAAGCAATTACTCAATAATATGCAATTATGCTCAAGAACTAGAGAGAGAATCTAGAGAGAGAAAGTAGATCTTGTATTTCACAATTACTGAATATTACAATGAAGCATAATCCTCTAGAACTTCGTAACAAGATAAGAAGACAAACCCTATTTATACTACCTAACTATTACAAAGCCTTAACGGCTAAGAAAACTAAACTTGCTTTGACTTAGACAAAGTTGACTTTTACATCATTGACTTTCCTATTAAATCTTGGATACAATATTTAGACTTAACAATCTCCCCCTTTGTATTCAAGATTTAATAAAAATTTGATACTAAAATTCAGCTCTTGATTCTTCAGCATTTGTCTCTTTGAAGCTTTCACAATCTGAACTCTTTCATCCTTTTGAAGAATCTTGAAAAGTATTTTTAATCCTTGAAGCTTTGGAAAGTCAACATGCCTTGAACATGGATCAGAAATTCTTGAAACAACTTTGAAACAAACTTTTGAAATTTTTGAAAAAACTTGTATCTTCATCACTTATGATCTCTGAAACGTCTTTGGAAGAAACAAACTTTCACGAATCATCTTGAATCATCTTTGAACATTCTTTATCAGACTTAAACTTTAAATCAGCAGAAGCAATTCGAATTTCTGACTTGTCTCTTCGAACTTTGACAACTCTTCATAACTTTGAAATTGATCTTTGTATAATTCTCCCCTTTTTGATGATGTGAGCATCGTAATCATCAAAACTTCGTCAATTTCGGCACAGACTTTGATTTCCCCCTTTTTGATCAACTAACAATCTCCTCTTTGACATTTTCCACACTGTGATCTGAAGAGCCGAATCATGAACTGTATATATCCGAATCTTTTCAAATTCAGACATAATGAACGTGTAACCCTGATTCAACAAATGAGACAGTTAGGAATGCCTGTCAGTAACACAAAGTTACTGTGTACAACGAATGTACAATATAAGGAGCTTGTTTGATGATGACTCCCCAGGACTTCCATTCAATCATTGAAAAACACAAGGTTTATCTATGAATGTTCTAATAGAAAAACAGATTTTCTGTGTGCTCGTGCTTGTGTATGAAAGAATTCAGGCACAATGATTGTGTTTCATTAAGGCTCAAAATATGTAAATCACTGAGACAACAATGATTATACATGGACTCAATGTGCATGAGAAAGGGTCGAAGGTGGGGCAACTTTCCTTCTTTTTCAATATCAGTATCTTCCACAAGAAGATCCGATAGATTATATGTTGCTTCCCTAGAAAATGTAAAACATTCTCTTTTTAAGAAAAGAATGAGTAGCTTGTGGGGTTGTATACAAGATATGGCATGGGCTATTTGCCTATTTCAATGATGGTCACCAAAGAAGTGTGAACCAATCAGTAATGTGGCTGCCCGACTCAGAAAGATGTTTGGTGCAGAGTTCTGATATTCTTTTAACTCTGTTCTCACACCCTCTTTCTTTTAAACATATAATCTCACATCTAACCAATCTCTCATTTCCATTTTACCTCTGCTCACTCCCACACTCAATTCTTTTAGACCCCTCTCCCCCTCAATCACTCAAAGGATTTCTTCCAGGGTAGGAAACACTGGTTATTGTGAATCCATGGAAGATCTATTAAGCACTCATACTGAATCCCATGTTCTTAAAAGTACATGTTGGTCAATGATTATTCTTGACATGTAAAGCACAATAAATCATATGTCAATGTATGTATGCTCATTGAAAAATATGAATGAAATTTGAGCATTTGTTCTTTGAAGATTTCTCAAAACAAGGATATTGAATGAATGAATATGAAGTCAAGAGAATTGTTTTGAGAATCTGACAATGAATCAATCAGATCAAATCAAATGGTTAGGGTATCAAAGAATCGGTAATTTTGTTTATATGAACGAATATAAACAATTTATCAAAGAAAGCACAAATATGAACAAGATGAATAATGCACAACAATTTTGAACGCAAACGGGGGTATTACCATCGAAAAATTGGTTCGTTTAGAGACATGGTAATAACAAATTCAAATAAAATACTGAACCGGTATGTATGAATACTTGACAGTATATGGACAAGATAATACACAAGTATTGATCTTTGGAAACACACGGTCAGTTAAACATTAAGCTCAAAATTTGAAAAACATTTAAAATCACACTTCTAAATTCATAAAATCTTTTGAGAATAAGAAGTGGTTTGAACATTTAAGAAACTGTTTTTCATGTTCGAAAGTTGTTCTTCTTTCAAACAATCCGAGATCTAGGATCAGAAGAATTTTACCTTTTTAGCTCCCCCTCAAATCATGATTTAAATATTTAATCTTTTAAGCTCCCCCTGGATATTAGCATAATATCCTTCTTTGATCGTTGAAAAACGGGTCCTGATCTGTCATGTGATCAGAAGCCACTTTATTCAGAACATTTATTAAAAAAAAATAAAAGACAGAAAGCAGTAAAACGGTTATAGAATGAGTTCTGATCTGAAGTAATCAGAAGTCATCATCTTTACTCCCCCTTAAATTAGGCATCTGAAATATGTCAGATAAAACAGGATAGAGATCAAACACTCCTTTTGAATTGTTAGACCATCAATATCAGAAAAATCTAGCAGTGAAAAAGTATAGGATAGAGATCAGATCAATTCACTTGGGATGGAGACCATCAATATCCATCGGATGCAAAAATTCAGGAGTAAGGTCTTTTGAACGCTGAGGTCCGAGTCCTAAACTGTTTTCTTTAGAAGTCAAACTCCGTTGAAGACCGGGTCCTAAGCTGATGTGCTTAGAAGCCATAATCTTGACATTGAGGTGCGGGTTTTGAACTGCTGTGTTCAAAAACCATTGTCTTTCTTACTCCCCCTTGGATTGAGGTGCCTGCAACACAGAATCGGTTTTCTTCTTTGGTACCCACTGGTATTTGGGTCCAGAAATGTTAGTTGCATATCGTGTGGGGGTAACAGAGTAAGAACCATACCAGAAATGATCACTGGTCTTATGGATATGATCATGTGTACAACAAATAGAACAATAATATTTCTTACCGTTAGGTGCTTTGTTCTTCTTTGCTTTGTGTACAGGTACACATGATTTCTTCTCTTTCAGCTCATCAGTCTTGTCATCTTTGACTGATTTCTTCATCCAGAGTAGAATCTGAACCATCTAAATATTCATCAAAAAAAAGGTTAGTGCGACGAATCTGATTAAATGATTTGACTGACCTTTGTAAAGAAACGAATTACTGATTTGAACTTGAAACAGATTTTTCAAGCTCTTTGATCTTTGATGCAAAGTCATCTCTTTCTTTCACAAGCTGATCAATCTTCGTCTTGAATTTAGACTTTGTTCTTTGTTCTTTCAGCACAGATGCAGACAGTTCAGATAATTTTGAAGTTAGCTTCTTGATTTCAGATTCAAAAATGGATCTTTCTTCCTCAAATCCTTTTTCTGACTCAGTTCTCTGGCCGGATAATTCTTTAAAGAACCCTACATTCTTCTTTTCTATGGCCTTCTTCTCTTTATCAAATTTCTCTCTTTCCATAATCAGAACTTTCTCGAAATCGGAGATTTGTTGAGAAAATTTTAAGCATTTAAGCTCAACTGACTTCTTTTCTTCAAAGCACTTCCTTGAGAAATCTGAGAACTTAGTTGAAAATCCTTTCTTTTCTTTCTCAAAAACAGCTTTTTCTTCAATAAGCTTTTGTTCAAAATCAGATAAACTCTTTCTTAGCTCAGAATTCTCAGATTCCAATCTCTTTATCTTCTCTTCATTCTGCCCAGTACTGATATTCTTTAAGATACTGATTTCTTCTTTCAGTGATATGACTTTAGTAAAATACTCTCTTGACTTTTGTGAATGAAAGTCAACTGCATGAGCCAGATTAATGTTCTCTAGTTTCAACTTTCTATTCTTCTCTTCAAGATCTGAAAGAAATCCCATGATTAATGAGTAATTGGCTTAATATAAATGATCGTTCCAAACTATATATCAGAAACTCAAAAATCGAATCAAATTGAAATCTTAAAAAAAATATTTCGTAAAAATTGAAAATTTGAACAACACGAGTTATGGCGCAAAGTTAAAAAAAATTTCATAGATGAAATTTTTTTTTTCCAGGTTTGCGTATGAGCCTTGATGCGCAAAGTGAGCTTTGCGTGTTAGCCTTGAAGCGCAAGATGAGACTTTGCGGGTTGGTCTTGAAGCACAAGATGAGACTTTGTGGGTTGGTCTTGAAGCGCAAGATGAGACTTTGCGGGTTGGTCTTGAAGCGCAAAGTGTGATTTTCGGGTCCTATGAGATACGCAAACTAAGCTTTGCATTTCTGCCTTGAAGTGCAAAGAAGCTTTTTCTTCTCAAGACCGTATGAATGAAGCGCAAACCGTATGAATGAAGCGCAAACCGTGGATCTTGGCTGATTCTTCTTCAAGACGATTGAAACCTGCACATTTGATCTCAAAAATTTATCAGCATCAACAACAAATAGTACGAAACACAAAAATACAATCAAATTTCGATTAAAAACATCAAATCGTAAATTTTCAATCAAGAACAGACACCGAACTCGATATTTCCAGAAAACTCAAATTTCGAAAATTGACATTGAAATAGTTAAAATCACAAGATGTAATCAATACAAGAATCAATCCTAATCATAAAACGAACTCAATGAATCCAATTTCTTGCTTTAAAAACGATTTTTCACATGAAATTCATATGAAACAGTAACAAACTCGTTTTCTTGAAAAACTTTTGAAAAATTCATAATTTCGATCCAAAACACACAAATTTCAATTCAAATCATGATCAAATCATTCCTGAAAAGTTTGGTTCAGCTCTGATACCAATTGTTAATCATAAAATCCCAATCACAACAAGCAATTACTCAATAATATGCAATTATGCTCAAGAACTAGAGAGAGAATCTAGAGAGAGAAAGTAGATCTTGTATTTCACAATTACTGAATATTACAATGAAGCATAATCCTCTAGAACTTCGTAACAAGATAAGAAGACAAACCCTATTTATACTACCTAACTATTACAAAGCCTTAACGGCTAAGAAAACTAAACTTGTTTTGACTTAGACAAAGTTGACTTTTACATCATTGACTTTCCTATTAAATCTTGGATACAATATTTAGACTTAACAATATCAAGAATGTATTTATATTGATTGATGAAAATCCCGTTGAAAATTGTTTGACTTATAATCCGAGAAAGAAAGTCAACTCTCCCATCATACTCATCTGAAACCGTGACACCATGAGGTTTGAAAAAATCTTACAGTATTTAGGATTTGTAGAGCCAAAAATAATATCATCCACATATATTTGAATAAGCATGATATCGTCTTTTTCCTTTTTAATGAATAAAGTGGTATCGACCGTACCTTTTGTAAAACCTGACTTGACCAAGAACTGAGATAAGACATCATACCAGGTGCGAGGAGCTTGTTTCAGTCCATAAAGTGCTTTGTCAAGAATGTATACGTGATTCGGTTTCTCTCGATTGACAAAGCATTCTGGATGCGAGACATAGACTTCCTCCTTGAGTATGCCATTCAGAAAGGCTGTCTTCACGTCCATTTGATAGATGGTGAAGTTCTTGTGTGCAGCGTACACAAGAAACATGTGGATTTCTTCTATACGCGCCACTGGAGCATAAGTCTCGTCGTAATCTATTCCTTTGTCTTGCCTATAACCCTTGGCGACAAGTCTTGCTTTATTTCGGATTACGGTACCATCTTCATCTTTCTTGTTTTTGAAAACCCATTTTGCACCAATGATAGTTTTACCTTCAGGTTTGGGTATGAGTCTCCATACTTTAAGTGCTTCGAATTGATTCAGCTCTTCTTGCATTGCATTCACCCAATCTGGATCAGCAAGAGCCTCAGATACGCGAGTTGGTTCAATCTTGCTCAGAAAGGAGTCATGCATACATTTATTTAATGTTGCAGACCTAGTTTGCACCGGTTTTGACAGATCTCCAATGACTTGAGATACCGGGTGCTCTTTGGTCCACTTGTGTTCATGAGGGAGTGGATTAGATGCAGATTGATCATGATTATCATCTAAGAATCCACTGGTATCTTCTTCAGGTTGTTCAGTAGGAATGAGGGGTTCCGTTGAAGTAGAAGGTGCAGAAGTTTCAGTGGGTTCAGCTTGGTCAGTCTGTTGATCAGTCCTTACAGTACACCCTACTGATTCAACTACTTCTGTCTATTCATTGTTGGTCACAGCTTCAACTGTCAGAGTAGGTATTTGAACTTGAACTTCTTGCTGAATCGGGGAGTTGGATTCAGTAGAGATATCTAAAATGGTTGGATGAGTAGAGATATCTAAAATGGTAGAGATATCTGTCAACCACAACAGATTTAGTCACTTTAGATCCAAGAAATTCATCATAAAATAGTTCAAATACTAAATCTAAATCAGATAAATGATTAGTAGACGTGGATGCCCCATCTGATTTGTTCGCTTGAGACACAGGTTCTGGACTGATTTGCCCAGAATCTAGTACTCCTGTTATCACGAGTTCTGAATTGGCGTGTTCAGAAGCCATTTCTTCATCAAATGTAACGTTGACGCTCTCAACCACAGTCTTTGACTTCTTCAAGTACACTCGATATGAAACAAATGTAGAAGAATGGCCGATAAAGATGCCCTCATCCGCCTTAGCACTGAACTTATTCAGACTCTCTCTGTCATTTAGCACAAAACACTTACAACCAAAAACATGAAAATATTGAACGGTTGGTGTTCGGTTGTTGATCAACGCATACGGAGTCTTTTGAAATCTGCGGTGTATCATGGACCGATTTTGAGTGTAACACGTAGTCGACACAGCTTCAACCCACAAAAATAGAGGTAAGTCGGATTGACTGAGCATAGTACGAGCGACCTCGACTAGCGTACGGTTTCACCTTTCGACTACTCTATTTTGTTCGGGCGTATGTGCAGCAGAGTATTGATGTGATATCCCGATCGATTCGAGATATTCTTCAACTGTTTTATTCTTAAACTCTGTGCCGTTGTCAATTCGGAGAAGCTTGACTGGTTTCTGCAGATTCACCTGGATCGTCTTTAGAAATGTAATGAGAACTTCGGGTGTCTCATCTTTTGATCGTAGAAATTTGACCCACGTGTATCGCGAATAATCGTCCACAATAACTAACACGTATTTCTTTCCGCCTAAGCTTTGCGTTCGCATAGGACCACAGAGATCCATATGCAACAACTCTAAAGGAGAGTTGGTACTTGGTTCAGGCTTTGGTTTGTGTGGAGCTATCTTCATCTTCCCTTTTTCACACGCTGCGCACAAGTGTTCTTTTACGTACTTGAGCTCAGGAAGTCCATTCACTAGCTTTCTACTGACCAGTTTATTGATGTAGCGAAAGTTTAGGTGAGAAAGTTGTCGATGCCATAGCCAGCTTTGTTGTATTGATGCTTTTGAGAGTAGACACACCTGATTGTCAGTCTGGACCTTTGACAAGTTGATGGTGTAGAGGTTTGACTTTCGAGTCCCGACCAAGAGTTCTTTCCCGTCCTCAGTGCGTACCGAACACCTCTTGGCCTTGAAATTCACCTCTAAGTCTTTGTCACAGAACTGTCCAATACTCAAAATATTGTGTCCTAAACCTTCTACATATCTCACCTTCTTAATCGTGACATTTTCGTGTACCACATCACCATAACCCAAAATTGGTGAAAACTGATCGTTACCAAATCGAACTGTTCCGCAGTATTTCTCTGTATAGTTATACAACAAACTATTCTGCCCGGTCATATGCTTGGAACACCCGCTATCCATGTACCACATATGATGGGTCTGCACAAGAGAAATCAGGAAACAAGAGGTTTAGGTACCCACTTATAAATGGGACCCACAGTGTTAGCGCATGATTTTGGTACCCATTGAAATTTGGGTTCGCTTTTCTTTTGAAAACTATATGAGGAAGTAGAACGATAAGAGTAAACATGATAATTTCCAAACCAAACATCAGAATATTTTCAAGAAGCATAATCATATCTATCATAATTTGAAAACTTTCTAGCAGACAAAGATAACTAGAATAATTGCTGTATGGAATATTTCTTGCGAGAATCGACAAGTTTTGGTTTAGAAAAAGCAACATTCACAATCAAATCATCTTTACTAGCAGTCTTTTTATTACAATCAGAACTAGAAAATGATTTAGCTTTCTCATCGATCTTCTATTTTGGTATCCATTCCGACTTAACTCCAATCCTTCTCTTTCTCAAATCTGAAACATTTGAAACATTAGAGTTAGAATGGTGAAAATCAGAAGAATGCTTCTTCTTTGGCTTTCCAGTGGTGATCGGTTTATGTGAATGCTGAGATTTCCTTTTCTTACCTTTTGCATTCTTAGATTTCACACAAACTGATTTATCAACTTTCGTTGATGTTTCACCCTTTTCATACACACTGGTTGATCCAAAAGAATTAACATAAGATGAATGATTAGGAAGTTTGGTATTAAAATCAAATTGAGCAACACTATCATCCAAAACACCTTCAGAGTTTAAGAAACCAAGCTCATTATCAAGAGAACCAGACCTATCATCAGATTTTAAAGCCTTAGAGAATTTAGAAAACTCAGTATATTTGAACACGGTAGAAAAAACTGTTTGTTCTAAGTCTATCAAAATCCTTTCTTCTGTGAGAGTGTTCTCGAGTTCAGAAACTTTACTTTCCAAAACGAGAGGAGGAACGTAAAGCTTACCTTTGATGGGCTTAGCCTCCATCTCTTTTACAGAATAACTCTCAAAATAGTTATTTGAAAGAGATTTTGATTTATCAGAACTATAACTATTATTCAACCTCTCATAACGAAACGGAAGTTGAACTTTAGTTGTGTTCTTTCTTTTAGCATATTTCTTGGCTTTATCCTCTTCATACAAACTAGTCCAGAAAACTTTGAGTTTAGGGTATTGAGGTGCCAATTTCATAAATCCAAAATCATAAAGAGTTGGCGCTTCAAAAATACCCTTTTTGAGGTGATGTGGGTTCTTGTAACCAAGTCCCCAACAATCAGGATTCTCTTTAGGTTTGTTCAAATGAATAGTGTGTTCAGTTTGACCCAAAGTATAAAGCTTTTCCTTCAAACCATCCACTTTAGCAGTTAAAGATTTATTTTCTTTTGCAACTGAAGAATACAGTTTAGATTGATTTTTATCATTAATAACACCTCTTTCACGCTTAAGTTTAGACTCTAATTCTTGGAGTTTAGTCATCATAGCATGCATTTGTTTCAGGAAATCTGATTTGGTTAAATCACATACCTCTTCGTTATCTTCTCCATCAGAATCAGCTTCTGTTTCTGTCTTCATATGACCCATCAAGCACAAGTGTGCTGTCTCATCCTTCTCTCCTTCCTCAGATTCTTTATCAGAATGGTCGAGCCAAAACTCATCCTCGGCCATTAATGCCTTTCTAGCCTCCTGTTGCTTGGCTAGAAGCAGCTTATTCTTGTAGTACTCAGAGTTTCTGACTTTGGGCTTGCTGCAGTTCTTAGCAAAATGACCCAGTTTGCCACAGTTGTAGCACTTTGGAGGTTCTGCCTGTTTGGTCTCTTCAACTCTGTACTTCTTCTCTTCTGGTCTCCTTTCCTCTATCTTCTTTCCTTAAACCCTCTTCTTGTGATTGTAGTTACTTGAACCAGATGAATACCTCTGACTGTTCGAACTAGGCTTTTTATAGAACTTCCTTTGAAAAGCCTTGGTTAACATAAGCATAGCCTGCTTCAGGTTATCACAGTCATTAGAGTCAGAGTTAATTTCTCTTTCATTCTCTTCTGATTCAGAAACTATCATCTTCTTCTTTTTCTTCTTCATAACAAGAGCGAGTGGATCAACAACTGTCTTCTTAGCCTTTTTCTTTTCATCCTTGATCTCATCCACTTCCTCCTCATTCTGCCTTAAAGTTTCATAGACTTCATGAAGTGGAATTTCATTCAGGTCTTTTATCTGCTTCATTTGTCTAGTGAACCTTTTCCATTTTGGTTGGAGTATGCTAAGGAACTTTATATTCAACTCAATTTGAGATTTGTTGACCTTATTCTTACTTAGCTCGTTCAGCAAGGTCACAAATCTGTCATATGTAGCCTCTAGAGATTCTCCAACTTTAGCTTTGAACTCTTCATAGTTATTCAGACAGTTGGATATTTTTAGTTGGTTGCCGACCTTTGATCCGAGCATCATCTTCTCCAATTGATCACACATCTGCTTTCCAGTAGCGTTGTAGCTATCAATTTTGACATAAATCTCATTCGGTATGCCTTGAAGAATGAATGATTTAGCCAGTTTGTCAGCCTTATGTCTTCTTTTCTGCTCATCCGAGTATTCATCGAGTGGTAAACGATACTCTCTTTGTTCTTCTTCACCATTCTCTCCAGCTATAGTGAGTATCTTGGTTGGAGGTGTCATGATTCCTTCCTTTAAGGATTTTCTAATGTAATCTCCCAAATCATTTCGATCGATGAAATCCAAGAATCGGTCCTTCCATTGCTCGTACTCCCCCTTGAAGAGTACTGGTGGCTTCATATCAATTCCAATTGTGAGAGCTTCTCTTGATGTCATCCTGATTTGATAAAATGTTTAATAAGGACTTGAACTTGATCGTTATTCCAAATGAAATCAAATGAATATTGAATAATACTAAAAATAAGAGTCAGAAATGAAGATTCTCAAAACACCAAGGTTAGATTTCGCAAGTAACACAAAAACAATAGCACAAAATTCGCAAGATATAAGAAAACAATCATAGAATTCGCAAGCAACACTGAAGAGAACACATAATTCGCAAGTTTTAAAGTAGAATTCGCAGAAGACAAACTTGCGAATCCTATACACTTAGCGAATTCTTTTCTTAAAGAAAAATTAGAAAACGCTCTTTTCACAACCTATTGACCGCGAATCCTGGACAATTCGTAAGAACCCCTTCTGTGAATTCTAAGAATTTGCTACACTCAGGCTTGCGAATCCTTTACTTTTCGCAATACAGGGCTCAGCGAATTCTGTCCTTAGCAAACTTTTCGAGAACTTTTCGTACACAAGACAACTGGGAATTCTAGGAGATTCGCAAGATGCTGTCCTGCGAATTCTTTAAGAACCCTGCGAATTTCACACTTAAGCAATTTCAGAAAATAAACACAATACGAATCCTGATTCAAAGCATCTGCGAATCCTTTGATCAACCCTGCGAAACCTTTGACCTTTGCGAGTTCTTGACCAATCTTGCGAGTTCTTCACATATCCTTCGAAAAATCGACCCTCAATCATTCAAAACCTATCTAGACTTCGATTTGCAATCCTAATTGATAGTCCTAGATTCAAGTTCTAATTGCTACAAACAATCAAGATGAGAAATTCCAAATCCATATGTCATTGATCTAATCACAACTATTACAAACTCTCTCTTTCTCTCACTACTTTCTCTCATTAGAATGATATATCAAGGAACCTCTTCTCTAATCTGCTCACTCAATTACAATCTGAATTCTACTTACAGATTACAAGGACAAAAGCTATTTATACCAACAACATTTACAAGGAAACAAACAAAATACAAATGTTGACTTTGACTTTCCATGAGAGTTGACTTTCTCAGCTTTGACTTCTTAAACTTTGACCTTCAGTCTTCTTGATCTTGTATCCAACAGATTTATGCTCTAACAATATCCCCCTTTGGATTCAAGATCACTATTAATAGATCTAGCAATTCAGTCTTCACTTTTAAGCTTTGTCAGTACAATATCCCCTTTTTCTTTGATGGTATTCTTTCCAAAACTGTCTTCAAACGATTAACAATCTCCCCAAAACTTTCACAACATACTATCAGACTTTGGAAAGAAATTATCTTCAGAATCAGCTCGGATTGCTTTAGCAAATAATCTTCAAAGAAATTTTTTTCAAAAATCAGCACATCTTCATAAATTCTTTGATCTTCTTCAACTCTTTACTTTGAATCTTCTGACTTGGACATTTCTTTAAAATCATCTCTCAAAACTTTATCATTTCTTGATACCATCTCCCCCTTTTTGATGATTTGAGCTGAGCCTCTGATTCTGTGATCCATAACCAAGTATTCATCTAGATCTTTGCAAATCCAGACAAAATAAGAACATGTAACTCCTGAATCAACAAATGAATCAGTTAAAATGCCAGTCAGTAACACAAAGTCACTGTGTGTAACGAATACACAATATAAAGGAGCTTTTTGATGTTCACAACCCCCGGGGCTTCCATCCAATCATCGAAATACCACAAGGCAATTTCTATGAATGTTATGACAAAGAAACAAATTCCTTGTGTGTTCGTGCAAGTGTAGAAATAATTAAGCACGAATGATTGCTTTTATAAAGGCTCAACATAGTGTAAACCACTAAGATAACAGTAGATAAACACAGACTCAATGTGTATGATTGAAGTGCGAAGGTGGGGCAGACTTCCTTCTTTGTCAATATCCAGATTTTCCAAATGAAAATCAGATAGATTATGTGCTACATCCGATTAAGTCAGGATCTCTAGAGACCTGAGATTTTCCAAATGAAAATCAGGATCTCTAGAGACCCAACACAGTACTGAGCCACCACAGCAGGGAGGTTGTCAAGACGCCGATTAATACTCTGCAGGGCACTTAGAACCTGAGAGTTAAGGCCCAGGAAAGCGCTCTGGAAGGCTCAACAAAGAGAAACGAGGAGATCAAAGCTCAGTGCATTGAATGGTACCGAAAGTGCCTCAACCGACGACGTTGCCTTGACAAAATCATCGATGTAAAAATTATCAGACCTACTGCAGACAGCAATGTCATTCGACTCTCAATCACTAGAGAGGATGCATCAAGATCGGTGTATAGACTGGACTCTTTGGTTCGGTTTGGAGTTTCAGAATGGATGGAGATTGTTATCTGTCTGGAGAAAAGCAGAAGTGCTTTAAAACCTGAGGTTGATAAATATCTCACAGGTCTGCAATCATAGTTCAGTTCCTATCGAAAAACTAACAAAATCATTCACACTCCTGCCGAAGAACAAATAATCGAGAATCTCAAGTCTGGTCTTCCTCCTCCCTACAAGCCGAAGTCCAAATCTAAGAAAGAGGATGTGTTTTCTTATTTGGCCAGAGAAGGAAAAGTTCCCAATACTTCAAATCTTGATCTTACCAATCCAACTTTGGTCCCTCATCCTTCTACCACGGTGCTTAGTGAACCGACTCGGGGGATCTTCTTAAATGATGCTTTCGGTCAGAGTCGTTTCTTCAAAATGAGTCAGATTCCCATTGCCGATACTACCTTCTTGCATGGGATCATTCAAATCATTCCCATTAATGCAGCAGACATCTATATGGCGGCTACCAATGAACTGAAGAAAAGAGATGTCGATTCCTCCTTCCCTTATGAATAACTTCTTATTTTCTTTAAATGTACTTTTTATTGAACTTGTATTGTAATCTTTTCAACAAGATTAATACTGTTAGTGTATAAAAGTCTTGGAAAGTAAATGTATTTGATTTGTTTGTAATTGTAATTGGGCCTATTGGGCTTATTTAGTAGATGGGCTTAGGCTTAATTGTGTAACAAAGGTAGTGATAGTTATGGACTATAAATAGGTGTCTTGAGTTGTAATATTTCATAATTTCCATTAATGAAAATGTAGTCCTTAAAGCACTTTCTCTCTCTAGATTAGTTTTATACTTTCTCTCTCTAGAATAATAAAGTCCTTCTCCTATCCTATTATACCTAATAAATCTCAAACATGAATGTCTAGATCTCGGACCTAACAAGTGGTATCAGAGCCGAACGATGAAATTTTTCTCGTAACGATTATCGATCTCGACATTTCGTGTTTATTAGCCCGATCTACTTGTAACTTCATCGAATTCTTAAATCCTCTTGAAGTATTGTTCTTAATCGAATTCCAGATTTATCTCAGTTCGTAGAATCGCATTTCGATAATTTTTGAGATTTTTCGATATTTTCGGTATCATTTTTCGCGTCAAATCTATCGATCCAAAAATTCGTTGCATGAATCGATTTGAATTATCAAGATATATTCTTTATTGAATTTCGAGCGATCTACAAGTTTCGGATTTGAATTTCGTCGAAAATTGAGCGAGTTATGAGCATTTTAAATCGTTTTGCCGGAATTTTTAGATCTCGCCGGAATCTGACCGGAATTTGAAGATCTCTTCCAGATCTATCCTAAATGTTTATATCGATTGTTTGATGCAATTTTGATTAACAAAATCGAGTTTTTTGATCGCAGATTCGAGCCTCGCCGGAAAAACGTTTTTTGTCGGAAATTACTGTTCACTCGCCGGAAAAACGTGAATAAGCTTTGATATTGTCAAATTCTCTTTACAAATCTGTTCTAAATGTTAATCTCGATATATATTCAGTTGCTTGGTGTAAATTTAAGCAAGAAATCGAGATCTATGATTTGTTGAAATCACCTCGCCGGAAAAACGTTTTCACCGGAAAACTCACTGTTCTCGTCGGAGATTTTCTGCAACTTCGTTCAAGATCTGGTTATTTACTCTTGTCGATCATTTTTCAAGCTAACTACAAAGATGTACAGCATGAATTCGTGAATGTTTGGTTGTTGGAAGAAAATCTCGCCGGAAAAAGTTTGTTATTGCCGGAATGAATCTGTTACTTTGCCGGAAACTGTTTCACGATGCATGTTGCATGAAAATGTTCATTTGATGTTTGTTGAAGCCAATAGTTGCAACAAGAAGCTTAATTGAAAATGATTTTGAAGCAAAGTGAATAGTAAGTGGGTTTTTTTGTTGGAAGAGATGATGAATAGTGATTTAACGGGCTTCCGTTAGTCCGTTAAGTTTTTTTTAACATTTTTGGTCCAAAAGTCATTATTTTGGCCAAAAATTGTTTCTCAACCCCTACCGAGTGGTGCATGATTATTTGTTCCCTCTTCAAGCAACAAGTTTACATCATTTCTGTTCATAGTTAAGGCCTTGACGAGGAAGTGGTTTTGTAGGATTTTGATGAGGGGTTCAGCGTCAGCAGGGAATCCAGAGGGATTCAAGGTGACGAAGTGGTTGTTAGGTTTGTTGTTCATCTGGGTCAGATGATAATCGTGCCTAGTGAAAGATAGCATTCTGCTCGTGAGGACTTGTTCTTGACTAACAAAGTGCGAATGAACCTTTTGTGCTGCTGAGTGTTGAGAGGAATTAGAGTTCTTAGAGTCGTGGGAGTTGTTGGATGAACTGGAATGAGAAGACATTGTTGAAGCAGCGAAGGTTTCTTGTAAAGAAATTATTGAGAGTAAAAGTTGCAGGTAAAAAGGATGAGGAGAGACAGAGAAGGGTTTATATACTGTGAGAGGTAAATGTGAGTCTGTGTGATTGAACACGATCGTTTACCAGATAATCAAACAACAAACAAGATATGATTTAGCAACCTGTTTAGATTACAAACGCGGATTACAAAGGTTGATAATGTTTCTCTGTTGAAGCTCTCACTGTGTTCTCTCTGTGAACAGTGTTTGATCGATTTCTAGGATTTGAGATTGTGATTGTGAGATTGTGAGATATGTTGAATCTCACCTAACTTAAACAAAAAAACATAATATCTAAAACTAGATATTATTTAAACTAATATAATAACTAAACTAAATATCTAAATCTAATATCTAGATATTTAGGATTTAAACTAATATTAAATACTAAAAACAAACTTTGACTTTTATTACAAAGTAACATTAGACTAGTAATATCGAGAGCGACTTTTCAGCGTTAGCTTCAGATTGCAAACTTCAGATTGGATGATCTTGAATCCAATAAATCTGTGATCTAACAATCTCCCCCTTTGGATCAAGATCATTACTAAAATGATTTAGCAATTCAATCTTCTTTTTTTTAGCTCAGAAGATGCAATCTTTTTCTTTCTCCAAATTGTAATAATCTCCAGGTTTAGCTCAGAATGTTGTAGCAAAGTATCTTCAAAGAAAATTTCTCTCAAATCAACATGTCTTTAGAATTCTTTAGAGAATTCTTCCAACTATTCAGTGTAAACCACTGAGACAACAGTAAGTTAAACACAAACTCAATGTGCATGATTGAAGTGCGAAGGTGGGGCAGACTTCCTTCTTTTCAATATCCAGATTTTCCAAATGAAAATCAGATAGCAAATGTGCTGCTTCCCCTTTTGAAAATGTGAAACACTTTCCTTTTAAGAAGAAAATGAGTAGTTGGTGAGGTTTGATCAAGAGTTGGCATGGGCTAGTTTTTTGTTTCAATAATGATCACCAAAGAGTTGTGAATCATTAGAATTGTGGCAGCCCGACTCAGAAAAAGTTGATGCAGAGTTGTGATATTCTTTTAATTCTGTTCTCATACGCTCTTTCTAACCAAACTTTCTTTCTCTGTTTGACACACTCATTTCTTTTGACTTCTCACACTCAATCACTATGGATTAACTTCGTGGGTAGAAATCACTGGTTAAGTTGATTCCATAGAAGTTGTGTAAAGTCCTAGCACAATGGAATCATGTTTTCCTATGATGCATATGATGCTCAAATTGGTTTAACTATTTCAGTTAAAGCACAATGTAGATCTTGAAAACATTTAAAGTCACACTTCCAATTCATGAAATCGGTTGAAGATTTGGGAAGTGGTTTGAACATTTAAGAACAATGTTTTCCATGATTGAAAGTTGTCCACTTTTCAACCATATATGAGATGAAGATAAGGAATATACCTTTTGAGTGCAATCTTTCATCTCATGAAGTTAAGCATAAAGTCATAAAGATGATCTTGTAAGCGTCTCTCAAAAACTGCAAAAGTCTTATGTCATAGTCAAAGCAAATTTATTCACTTAAATTAAAAAGACAAAAAACAGTAAAACAATGAAAGTACGAGTTCTGATCAGAAATAATCAGAAGTCATCACCTTTTTACTCCCCCTGAAATTATGCATTTGAAAATTATCATTTAAAAAAGATATGCATTTAAAATTTCAGACATATATATGTACTCCCCCTTGATGGTTGATTTCCTCATTCGAGTATTGGAGTAAAATCTTCATATCAGCACTGGAGTAAGGTCTTTTGATCACTGAAGTGCGGGTCTTGGACTGTTGTATTCAAGAGCCATACTTCGTTGAAGTACGGGTTTTAAGCTGATTTACTTAGAAGCCTCCTCTTCTGACATTGATGTCCGGGTCTTGAGAGCTGATTTACTCAAGAACCATACATTCTCTTTGAAGTGCGGGTCTTGAACTGTTTTATTCAAGAAACTTATAGTTCTCCTACTCCCCCTTGACAGTAGGTGCCTGCAACACAGAATCATCCCTTTTCTTTGGTACCCACTAGTATTTGGGTCCATGAGTGTTAGTTGCAGTTCTTGTGGGGGTTACTGAGTAAGAACCATACCAGTAATGGTCACTCGTCTTATGAACAGGATCATGTGTACGACAATAAGAATAATAGAATTTCTTACCTGACAAACTGATTAATTTATCTCTCGTGTAAACAAAATAAGGTTTACCTTTCAGCGCATTGTTCTTCTTGGCATTAGGCGTATGTACACATGACTTTTTACATTTTAGCTCATATTTCTTCTTTGCTTCAACTGGTTTCCTGTTCCAGACCAGTTCAACTTCTTTGTAGTTGTTTCTCCTCCTTTGATGTGTACCTAAACAATCTGTATTTCTATCAAAGAAAAGGTTAGAACTACGAATCTGATTAGAAGATTTAACTGACCTTTTTGAATAAACAGGTTTGGATGTTGAACTTGTAGCTGACTTGAATGAACATTCTGAATCAGCTGAATCATCTCGAGGTGAGTGGACAATTGACTCTGGAGTCTTGTGCTCAGTCACCACCACCAAGGAAATAATCTTTTCAAGCTCGTTTACCTTTGAAGAATAACTGTTTCTTTCTTTGATAAGAAGGTCAATCTTCTTCTCAAGCTCACACTTCTTTTTCTTTTCTTTTTGTGCATTCCTAGAAAGTTCAGATAGCTTTGCATTAAGCTTCCTAATTGCAGCTTCAAAGGTGTTTCTCTATTTTTCAAATTCCTTCTTTGCACCCTTTCTTCCATCTGATATCTCTTTTAAGTATCCAACATTCTTCTTATCAAATGCCTTCTTCTCTTTGGCAAACTGATCTCTTTCCAAAATGATTACTTTCTCAAAGTTACTAACTTGTTGAGAAAGCTTTAAACTTTTAAGCTCAATCACCTTCTTTTCTTCAATACCCTTCTTGGAAAGATCTGAGAACATCTTCTCAGACTCTGATATTTTCTTTTGAAGCTCAATGTTTGTACTCTCCAAATCCTTAGATTTTTTCTCATTGATCTCAACAAGATCTAGCTTCTGTTTTTGAGCTTCAAGATCATAAATCTTTCTTTTTAGATCAGAGTTCTCATCTACCAAATCTTTTGCTTTTAAGAAAACCTTTTGGTCTGAGATAATCCATTCAAAGTATAATTCAGGATAATGCCAAATCTCTTTCCCTGAAGCTTCGGGAATATCCATTAAATCAGATATTTCTTTAGAAATACTCTTTTTCAAATAAACTCTAGCTCTATTATCAGCTCTCTGTCTGTGTATCTGTTCCTTAGTACAAGATACTTTAGGATTTAGGGGTTCCAGTGCTCATTCAGACAATGATAATCTCATGTAGTGACCCATATCATCTTTATCAACAAAGCTGAAAAAAATTAACTTTCCACTTTTCGTATTCTCCTTTATTCAACTTTGGAAAAATACCGCTTGAGTAAGTCATTCTGTTTGAAAAAAAAACTTGTATATGGTCGTTAGTCCAAATAAAATCAGATATCATAAATAAAATTTCCAAATTTAACCAAGTCTGGAACTGGAGCAAAAGCACAATTTTGCGCTAAGTGAAGGTGGCGCAAAAATCAACTTTGCGTGATAAGATGCTGGCGCAAAAGAGTTTTGCACGAGAAGCGGGTCGCGCGAACTGGAAGGTTTGCGCGAGACGTGTATGGCGCAATGCAGACTTTGCTTGAGAAGTTGATGGCGCGAAATATAGATTTTCGTGAGAAGAAGGTCGCGTGAAGGGAATTTTGCGCGAGCAGTTGATGACGAAAACAGTTGAGAAGCGTATGGCGCAAAGGTGACTCGACCGGTATGATGTCAACCGGACTGATGTTGTGCCCGGAGAAATCTTCGGCCGAGATTATTTTTTTTTTCGACCGGTACTGTAGCGACGGGGCTACTGTAGCGACCGAGGTACTGTAGCGACCGGGGGTACTGTAGCAACCGGGAATTTTATGTTTTTCGATCGGTAGAGAATAGTGACTTCGACCGGGGTCTTGAAACTATCGGTCGACCGGACCTTTGTTACTTGGACTGTCGACCGGTAATGAGGTGACCGGACTAGAGATATCGAACGGAACCGGGGTTTGAACGACCGGATGAGTTTCGATGGATTTCGATCGGAGTGCGTATCGGCCCTGTAAATCCCAAATTGACCAACCTAGATGTCGATTTACAACACCAAATTTTGACAAGTTGATCGACATGCCAACTACAACAACACACAACATTTTGATTTCGAAAACAACCACAAATTGAAGATTTGATCGATTGTACAGTGTTCTTGAATAAATGAAGAACACAGCGAGTTTAAGAGTTAGATTTTGATCTGGTTCAAGCTCTAATACCAATTGTGAGTCTCTGTGATTGAACACGATCGTTTACCAGATAATCAAACAACAAACAAGATAAGATTTACCAACCTGTTTAGATTACAAACGCGGATTACAAAGGTTGATAATGTTTCTCTGTTGAAGCTCTCTCTGTGTTCTCTCTGGGAACAGTGTTTGATCGATTTCTAGGATTTGAGATTGTGATTGTGAGATTGTGAGATATGTTGAATCTCACCTAACTTAAACAAAAAAACATAATATCTAAAACTAGATATTATTTAAACTAATATAATAACTAAACTAAATATCTAAATCTAATATCTAGATATTTAGGATTTAAACTAATATTAAATACTAAAAACAAACTTTGACTTTTATTACAAAGTAACATTAGACTAATAATATCGAGAGCGACTTTTCAGCGTTAGCTTCAGATTGCAAAGTTCAGATTGGATGATCTTGAATCCAATAAATCTGTGATCTAACAGTAAAAAAATTAGGCGGTAATAAATAAAAAATTTGAAATCCGTAATGAGTGTAAACGGATAAGAAGCCATTTTCAAAAAACGAAGGTACAGATACGAACCAATAGGAATGTGCCACGTCAGGATGGGCGGTGCATGCTCGAGTACGTGCGCCTCCCTCTATTCTCACGCACGTGGCATTTACTATTCCCACATGACAGTGATTTTCAAAAAATAACCCGCATTGAATGACCAAGAGGTAAAAGTTTTAAGTGAAAAATGGCAGAAGCTCTGTGGGTCTAGAGCTTCTGAGGTCATTAGGAGGGTTCAAAACATTGAGAAGATCTAAACATTCAAAAGAACTTATGAGATGATCGAACACAGACCCAACCATATGTTTAATGGACAAGAAACCCCTTTCGTGAGGTATAGAGGCTCTGTGATATGTCACAGAGGCTCTGAGATCCAAAAATTTCTAATTTAGGAATTAATTTGGGGTGGTGATAACTCAAAAGTTTTGAAAGCATTTTGAGGGGTAGAGAGACATATTTGAAGAATGATGTCGAGCTCCCCCTTGAAATGTCAAGGTCTCCTATTTCAGCTCCCCCTTGATCTGTGCTTGGATCCTTTTTGAAATAGACGTTGAACAAGACACAGAGCAAGAGAACCATTTTATCAAAAAGGTTACGAGAAAGAGACTGTACAAACAATAGAGAGGAAAATATGTACACGGATATAAAGTATGTACTGCAGAGGCTCTGTGCAAGGGTACAGAGGCTCTGTGAATCAATTCATGTTGAGCATACCAATCTTGCCAACAAGAAAAGTGAATCTTTTCTCATCTAATGCCTTTATGAAAAGCTCGGCAAGCTGGTAGTCTGTAGGGACAAAGTACATTTCTATGGTCCCATGCTCCACATGATGTTTCAGAAAGTGGTACCTGATATCGATGTGTTTTGTCCTAGAGTGCTGAACGGGATTTCCAGAGATCGCAATGACGCTTTTGGAGTCACAGAGGATGGGAATTTTCTCGATGTCAAATCCATAGTCTCTAAGTTGGGTTCTCATCCACAGAACCTGTGAGCAACAACTAGCGGCAACAACGTATTCTGCTTCTGCCGAAGAGTTCGAGACACAATTCTACTTCTTAGAAGTCCAACTCACTAATTTCCCTCCAAGGAATTGACAACTCCCATAGGTACTCTTTCTGTCTAGCTTGCATCCTCCGTAATCTGAATCTGTATAATCCACAAGATCAAAGCCAGAGTTCTTCGGATACCAGAGGCCCATATTCTTGGTCCCTTTTAGGTATATGAAGATCCTCTTGACAGCATGAAGATGAGATTCTTTGGGGTTAGTTTGAAATCTTGCATAGAGGCATGTGGCGAATATTATATCGGGTCGGCTTGCGGTTAAACACAACAGAGACCCTATCATACCTCTGTAGAGTTTACACTCCATAGATTTTCCCTCTGGGTCTGCATGAAGCTTAGATCCAATGGCCATAGGGGTTTTCATTGGTGAAGAGTCAGAGAGCTTGTATTTTTCAAGTATGTCAAAGACATATTTAGATTGGTTTAGGAAAATGCCCTCTTTGGTTTGTTTGACTTGCAATCCTAGGAAGAAGGTAAGTTCTCCCATCATGCTCATCTCAAAATCACTCTTCATCGATAACTCAAACTTTTTACAATATGATTCATTTGTGGACCCAAAAATAATGTCGTCAACATAAATCTACACAAGCAGAATCTCACCTTTTCTCTTTTTATAAAATAAGGTTGTATTAGTTGTACCTCTTTCAAAACCATTGGCAAGAAGAAAGTTTGAAAGTCTGTCGTACCAGGCTCTGGGGCTTGCTTGAGTCCTTACAGAGCCTTGTCCAAGAAGTGCACGTGATTAGGGTACTTGGAGCTTTCAAACCCTGGTGGCTACTGGAAGTATACTTCTTCTTGAATTTGCCCATTTAGAAAGGCTGACTTTACATCTATTTGAAACATTTTAAAACCTCTGTGGGCTGCGAAGGCAAGAAATATTCTTATCACCTCGAGCCTTGCCACAACGACAAAAGTTTCTTCATAGTCAATCCTTCTTCTTGGCAATATCCCTTGGCCACCAGTCTTGCTTTGTTTCTGATCACCACACCCTCCTCGTCCTTTTTGTTCCTGAAGACCCATTTGGTCCCTTTTGCAGTTTTGCCTTTCGGCAGAGGCACTACGGTCCGTACTTCGTTTCTTTCAAACTGCAGAAGCTCTTCTTGCATAGCTTCTACCCGGTTTAGGTCTTCAAGAGCTTCAGAGATCTTTTTGGGCTTGATAATACTCATAAAATTTGTATAGTAACAAAAGTTTGCAGTACTAGATCGAGTCTGGACTCTGTCAGAGGGGTCACCTATAATTTTTGGCTCTGTGGGTGACTTCTGGTCCACTTTGTCATTCGTGGTAGGTGATCATTGGAACCTTCTGAAATCACTTCTGGAGCATGTTCTGTCTCTTGATGTTAATCACCCTCTGTAGAAGGGAGATCATTTGTACTTGTCACAGGACTAGATTGATCATTCTGAGTTGATGTTATGAGCTCTGTGGTGCCTTGTTCAGAGTTCTCTAATTGTTCTGGTGTTGACCCTTTAGAGATATCTTGAAGATGGCCATGATCTTGATTAAGCTTGGAGCCTTATTCAGTGTTAGCCTCTGAGTGCTCCCCCTCGACATTTGCACCTGCAAAAGTAGTGGAAGAGGGTGAAGTATTGCTAGGACCTGATAGAGACGTACCAGTTTGGTCTACAGAGGATTTAGCTCCAGAGGCTCTGTGATCATCCTCTGAGGGTCTATCATCGTTGAACATCTCTTCAAACAAATGATGAAGTTCATTTGCTCTAGATGAGTCACCATATTTTTTATCCTGAAGTTTTAGTCCTGAGCAGACTTGCTCAGAAGTCACCTGAAACGAGTCATCAAAAGAAACATTAATACTTTCAAGTATATGTTTTGATTTGAGCACGTAGACTCGGTATGCCTTGGATTTTGATGAGTAGCCAACAAATTTGGCTTCATCAGCTTTGGGACTGAATTTCCCGATTTGCTCTCTGTCGTTCAACACATAGCATCTGCACTCAAAGACATGGAAGTACTTGATATTTAGCTTTCTTTGATTGAGCAGGTGGTAAGGGGTCTTTGCATGCCTTTTTACTACCAAAGATCGATTTTGGATAAAACATGCTGTGGAGATGGCTTCTGCCCAAAAGGAAATTGGAAGTCCTGAGGCAGTGAGCATAGTTCTTGCGGCTTCCACTAGTGTTCGGTTTTTGCGTTCAACAACACCGTTTTGTTATGGGGTCCTTGCAGCAAAGAAGTTCTGTGAGATGCCTTCTGTCGTAAGATAGGCTTCGATTGTTGAGTTTTTGAACTCTGTCCCGTTGTCACTTCGAACTTTCTGAACCCTGCAATCATGAAGAACTTGTATCCTCTTAAGGAGATTGATTAGTACCTCAGGAACATCTGATTTCTTTCGAACAAACTCCACCCAAGTATATCTCGAGAATTCATCTATGAGTACAAGAATGTACTTCTTGTCGCCTAGACTCTGCACAGATATAGGACCACAGAGGTCTACATGAAGCATCTGTAGAGGTCTAGTGCAAGATATGTTTGTTTTGGTCTTATGGGAAGCCCTTTTAAGTTTGCCAATTTCACATGCAGATCATAGATGATCTCTGTCGAATTTAATACTTGGTAGCCCCTTTACCAGGTCCAGTTTCACGAGTTTGTCTAGAGAGTGAAAGTTTAAGTGACAGAACCTGTTGTGCCAGAGCCAAGCTTCCTCGTTCTTACTTGAGACCAGACAAATCTTTTCATCTTTGTTGATCGACTTGAAGTACATGAGGTATAGATCACCTCGTCTCTTGGCACACAAAAGGTCTGTAGTTGTGTCTTCCTTAAGCAAAGAACAATATTGCTTCTTGAACATCACATCTAGTCCATTATCACAGAGTTGGCTAACACTTAGTAGGTTGTGCTTAAGGCCATCCACATAAGCCACTCTGTTGACTTCGATGCCTCCATTAGCAATGACTCCATAGCCTTTGATTTGACACTTCCTGTTGTCTCCGAAGGTTACAGAACCACCTCCATGTTTCTCTTTATAAGCGGAGAGCAACCCTCTGTCTCCAGTCATGTGCCTTGAACACCCGGAGTCTAGGTACCAAATGGGCTGTTAGAGCAGAAATATGTTGGATACAAGATCATGAAGACTAGAGGTCAAAGTACAAGAAGTCAAAGCTGGAAAGTCAACTCTCAGTGAAAGTCAAAGTAATTTTGTAATAAAGTCAAAGTAAATGTTGTTGTATTTTGTTTGTTTCCTTTGTATTTGTGTGAGGGTATAAATACTATGTGTCCTTGTAATCAGTTGGTAACAAGTTAGAATGTGGTAAGTGAGCAGATTAGAGAAGAGTTGATTAGAAAATCATTCTAGAGAGAGACATGATGTAGAGTGAGAAAGTAAGATTTGTAATTGTTTTGATTGTTGAATCAAAGACTTGTGATTACGATTCTTGATCAGATTTATGTTTTACAATTAGAACTTGATGAATTTGGGAATAACAATTGGTATCAGAGCAGAAGAGATTCAGAAAAACATGGATTAATTTCAAGATTTTGATCGACTTTTGGAAGAACTCGCAAGTACTGTTCAAGATTCAAATTTGTTGCTACAGTGATGTTTTTGATCTGAGTTTTGTGTCATTGTAATCGATTTTACATCTAGAACATTGTTGTAGTATAATGTTTAGTTTAATTCAGAGCATATTGTACGAAATTTGAAAGATTTTGAAATTTTTGTTCGAGTTTAGAAAAGTACTGTGTATAGATCGAAGTTGAATTTTTAGTGCATTAGAACAAAATTCATTGTTTGTAAAGTGTTCTAGACATGAAATCGACGTGATTTGCAGAGTTTCAAGTCAATTGAAGAAGTTTTGGGTCGATTTCAGTCGAAAAGTTGCATTTTTGTTCGAAGAAACCCAAGAACTCGCTAGATCTAGAAAACGTGCAGATCAAGAACACGCAAAGAATGAAGAACTCGCACAAAGCTTAAACTCGCAAGAAATGAAGAACTCACAAGCTGCATCTTGCGTGAAGTAGAAACACACAAAGCATTATGTGCGTGTTTCTACTGTTCACCTCTATTTGTTGTGCGCGAAGTAGTTCTGCAAGAAGTGGGGTTGTCAAATTTTGTCTAAGTTCAAAACTCGCAAGTACTGTTCTTGCGCGTTTGCATTTAGTGCGAAGTGGAAAATCTGAAATTTTTCTAAGTGTCAATCGCGCAGACTCTTTGCGAGAAGTGTGTTGCCTACGAGAAGTCAAGAACTTTCACATTGTTGTGTACACGAAGTAAGAAACTCGCAAACTTCAGTGTGTGACAACCAGAAACTCGCACAAACCTGCTTGCGCGAACCTCAGAACTCGCATCCTTCGACGTGCGCGAAGCTCAAACTCGCACATCATTGTTTGTGCGAAGTTGGTTCTGAGTTCATTCTTTGTGCACGAAGTTCAAAACGCGCACATCATTGTTTTTGCGCGAAACTTATTTTCTTTGATTTGAGAGTTCCATACTTTGATTTTTCTTTTTCTGAGTTTTCTGAAATTTGTCCAAGTTTGACTTTTACAGATCCAGTTCATTTCTGAATTTCTAACGATCAATTTAAAGTTCTTTTTGTGACAGAATGACTTCCAGTGAAGCTTCTATAATCAGTAAGGATGAGAAGCCACCAGTACTTTTCAGAGAAGAGTATGAACAATGGAAAAATCTTTTCTTGGATTTCATTGATAGACATGAATTAGGGAATTTTATCAGAATAACTTTGAGGGAAGGACGTATGATAACTCCAAGTTTTTTCTGTTGTATATGGTGAAGAAAGAAAAAGAGAAGAGCTTCCATTACCACTTGAGATGTACTCAGACGAACAAAGAAAAAGATATACAACTGACAAATTAGCCAAAACTTTCATATTGCAAGGAATTTTAGATGAAATTTCAAAAGAAGTTTCTATAAAATTAGAAAGAAAAAAGGCTACAGGAAAACAGCTGTGGGAACACATTGAGAAGATGATGGTAGGACCAAAGATGTTATCAAGAGTTAATTTTTTGGAAGCTGAGAACTCTAAGCTAAAAGAAAAGATCTCCAACATGGAAACTCAAATTGTCAAATTTCAGCAGGCAGGATCTTTAAGTAAGAATGAAGAGACATCAAAGAGATTGGAAATTGCTAATGCAGAGCTTATAAAGAAAATATCTGATTTGGAGAAAAAGATGGTCAAAGAAAGATCTGATTTTGAGACTGAGAAGAAAGGGTTTGCAAAGAAATTTTCAGATTTTTCAAGAAAATGTGTTGAAGAGAAGAAAACAGTTGAGCTGAAATTATAAAGCTTTCTCAACAAATTTCTGATTTTGAGAAAGTAATAATTTTGGAAAGAGAAAAGTTTGCCAAGGAAAAGAAGGTCATTAAACAATGTTGGATTCTTCAATGAAATATCCGTCCAGAGAAAGGATGCTGAAGAGGGATTTGAAGAACAAAGAAATATGTTTGAAGCAGAGATAAAGAAACTTACTGTCAAGTTATCTGAACTATCTGAGAGTGCAGTGAAAGAGAAGAAAATGAAGTCTGAATTCGAGACGAAGATTGACCTTCTTGTCAAAGAAAGAGACAGTTTTGCTTCAAAGATTAAAGAGCTTGAAAAAATTGTTTCAAAGGTGGTGGCGACTAAGCAAACGACTCCAGAGTCACAAATCCACACACCTAGAGATGATCCAGCTGATTCTGAATTTTCATTCAAGACAGCGGCAAGCTCACATCATAAGACTGTGTATTCAAAGAAGTCAGTTAAATCTTCTAATCAGATTCATAGTACTTACCTTTTCTATGATAAAAATATAGATGGTTCAGGTGCACAACGAAGAAGAAGAAGAAGAAGATGTTAAGAAGAAGAACTGGTCTGGAAGAAGAAACCAATTGAAGACGAGAAGAAAGATGAGAAGAAAGACGAGCTGAAAGGAAAGAAGTCATGTGTACATACACATAAATTCAATAAGAACAATGTGCGAAAAGGTAAATCTGATCATGTATACACGAAAGATCAATTAATTAGGTTATCAGGTAAGAAAAATTATTGTTCTTATTGTCGTACACATGATCATGTTCACAAAACTAATGATCATTACTGGTATGGTTCTTACTCAGTTACTCCCATTCGAACTGCAACTAACATTCATGAATCCAAATACCAGTGAGTACCAAAGCCGAAAACTGATTCTGTGTTGCAGGCATCTACTGTCAAGGGGGAGTAAGAGAACCAAGGCTTCTAAGTAAATCAGCTTAGGACCCGTACTTCAACGAAGTTTGACTTCTAAACACAACGAAGTTTAGGACATGTTGTTTCTTCTGTGGACAGATTAAGAAGATTTAGGTACCCATTTCCAAATGGGTCCAGGCTTGTTAGGAGACTTTAAAGGTGCCTTAACACCTTTGATTTTGGTTTTATCCTCCTTGACAGAGGTACCATTTTGTCCTATATCACCCTTGAATTTGGCATTCTTGGACTTCGGGTGAGATATAAGACATGAGGGCCTTGAGAAGTGTTGATTTAGAGCATGTACAAGATCGAAACATTTGCAATGAGGAACTCCAGAAGCAAACTTCTTAAATATTTCATTAAAATTGTCAAAGGAGGGTACAGAGCAGCTTTTACAACAACCCATTTTAGATTTGGGTTTATTTTTACAGAAAACTTTGTCTAATATAGGTTGTCTTTTGTCCAAAACTCCTCTTGGATGGCTCTATAAGTGTACTCTCCCTTGATGACCTTCCTTTCGAGCATTCACTGCCACAGAAGCATTAGTTTTGTCAAATTTGGGCCATTTTGCCTTCTGTTGCCTGGTGAGCTTTTCTTGAAATGGTTTTATTGGTTTTAGAGCTGTAGAGGTTTGAGTAATCTTGATCTTTTCATTTTTTATTTTTTCAAGCTCAAGAGAAGTCTTCGCTTGCAGACACATATCCAAAAAGTCAGGGCAGATGGGTATTCCTGTAGTTCTCCTCTTGGGAGCAACTATTCTGTTAAGAATACCAGAGGGTAGCCTATTTTCCTCCGGACCACAGGTGACCATTTCAAGTTCCACATAACTTGTCTCATCACTGACAGAGGAGGACTCAGACTCTGATTCAGAATCTGAGTCGAGAAAGTCTCTGTAGGAGAGAGTATGACCTTCTAGAAGTGCATTGATTTGTTCATTTGTAGTGTCCTTGGGAATAGTTAGATCGTTTTAAATGCATGGGATAACCATAGGAACACTAAGACATTTTAGGAGATCATGCTCAAAAATTTCTTCTACTTCAGAGATTAGATCAGGATGATTGATAAAGTGATTTTCAAAGGTCTTTCTCAAGTCACTTTCCAAAAACCTTTTGAAGAGTTTTTCTTCCACAGAGGCCGGAACAAACTCTACAGTTCCTTTTCGGGAACCATCATGCACATAAAAGTCATTTGAGTTTGTGTTTCTGGATGACCAAATCTGAAGACCCCTATCTTTATTTGAGACAAATATTTCTTTGGAATAGATTTTCTCTTTGATGAGAGTGCAGATGGTAAATCATTGTTTTCATACCATACATTTGCCATCTGCAGAGGTTTCCTCATATGTGGTCCTTCAGAGGTTCTGCACCTCTTGAATGTGAATAATAGGTTTGGAAGACTTGGTTTTAGAAATTGTCCAGGGCAGAAGATATTCGCTAAAGATTTGTTCCTTTTATTTCCAGTGTAGGGGTCAATATCATCGAACCCTATACCTCTTCTGCCAATCTGGGTATTGACTTTTTCATGGACCTTTTGAGCATCCTGATATCTCTTAATTAGGAGATCTCTGTCGAACAGATCTTGATGAAGAACTTCTCTTTCTTTTTGGAATTTTTTTTTCAAAGAAATGGCGTTTAAGCGATCACTCTCACAGTTCTTTAGCTCTTTGAGCTTGTCTTTTAGATCTTGATCAAGTTTTTAAACCTTTTCCTTTAACCCTTTCTTTTCAGCAATATGCTCAGAGACAAGAGATTTTCTTTCAAGATAGAGCTTATCCTTTTCTTGAGTAAGAAGCCTTGTTTCTCTCTCAAAGAAGGCCAATTTCTTTTCTAGCTCTGAGCACATGTTTTTATAAGCAAGAAATTCGTTTTGTAATTCAAGAAGTTTGTTTTCAGAGTCAGAGTTATATGAGTAAGAAGTAGATACCTCACTCTTGTCGCCAGAAGAGTGGACTTCTGCCATTCCACAGAAGAGTGCATTGTTGTCCCCTTCATCAGAGGATTCATCGGTCTCAAGGTTCTCTTGTTCTGCCATTAGGGATCTCTGAGTGTAGTACTCTTATTTCTTTTTGTAGAAAGTGGCATGTCTTGTGGGTTTCCCTTTAATGGCAGAGGACCTGCACTCTGCCGCGAAGTGGCCCGGCTTCCCACATTTGAAGCAACCTTCAGTTTGTTTAGGGGTTTTATCACCACCTCTGCCGTCTGTCCTCTGTCCACTCTTTTCTTCTTGCCTCTGATCTCTGAATTCTTCTCTCCCATACTTTCTCACTTCACCATATCATCTGCTTCTGTCGTCTCTTTCCTCTCGTTCTCTGTACTCTAGCCTTTTCTTAAGACCCCTATTGAATTGTCGGGTCATAAGTGCAAGTGTCTTGGACAGGGCAGCCATATTGATTTCCTCCTCAGATCCTTCCTCACTTTCACTCTCTGCTACTAGAACCTTTTTCTTCTTTTTCTTCTGTGCATCCTCAGCAATCTTTTCCTTCTTGCCCTTGTCTTGTGTTTCTGTGACATTACCCGCCAGTGCCAGAAGACCACCGACAGGGGTCATCAACTTCGATATCCTGTTTTCTTGACTGATCAATGTCCCAAAGAGGTCTGAGATGGACCAGACATCAAGATCTAGTGTAGCTTCCATGGACATGGTTAGATGAAGCCATTCGTCATTCAGGCTCTGAAGGAATCTGACATTGTTTTCCTCAGAGGTTCTGTGGATGCCATATCTCTTGCACTTGTTTATCAAGGAGTTGTATCTGTTGTATGTGCTTTGGATGGATTCCCCCGGCAGAGCCTTAAATGCAAAGTATTCATTAATGCATAGAGCTCTATTATTCTTGAGGGTTTTAGCACCACCCTCAAGTTGTTTCTCTAGCTCCAACCATAGGTCCTTTGATGTTTCACATGAATCAAGGGACTGAAAGATGTCGTTTGGGATAGCCATGATGAGTAGTCTTTTGGCTTTCTTTACAAGTTCATGCAGGGCACTTTCTTGTTCAGTCCATTCATTCAAGGGCTTGGGATGCTGATATTCATGAACTTCAGGGGTATTTGCGGTGGCAAGAACACGAGGAACTGTGGTCATTGGAATGTAAGGAGGGTTGTGAAGAAACTCGACCAAACCTGGATCCAAACCTTCGAGAAAGTGCACCATCCTGATTTTCCACTGAGGATATTCATCCCTCAGTAGAGTAGGAGGTTTTGATTGAGATCCTGCACTGAAATAGTTGACTGGGTTCGCCATTTTCAGATAGACAAAGAGAAAACAGAGTGTGAAATTTTCTTTAGAAAAGATCAAGAATGTGCTCAGCAGGGATGAGTATTCGGTATGAGAAAGATAACAACCAAAAAATAATCTTTGAATCTGTCTTTAGCGGTTCAAACACACTTGCTTTTGAATCTACGTCAAACAGGTTGAAGTAGCTCTAGAAAACAGAGTATGTTTATGAGTGGGGATCAAGGCAAAGAAACAGGCTCAAACTACTACCTAGAACATGGGAATCAAGTATAGAACAGGATCCTTTGATATTAAGAATCAAAGTCTGCTCTGATACCAATTGTTGATCCCAATAAGGATGTTCTTTACTTGATAGACTTTTTACTACACACGGATTAAAAGGTAAGAGTGCGGAAGCGTTTCTAGTATGTAGAAAAGTAGAACATGCAAGGTAGTAGACACACAAACAATCAACAAACAAAATCGTAAGATATAACAAGAATTTTACTCAAGACACTGTTTCATTGATTTACTCTAAGAACACCAAGAACACGCACTGGTGTGTGCAAATATTCTCAGGGAAATACAATTTCTTAATCAAACTAGTGTGTGTGCTCGCATGCAAAAACTCAAGGTGGTGCTCCTATAATATACAAGAAGGATGCACCCCGTAGTACAAGGCAAAGGCTGACATTCCATAAACGGAATTCCACCTTGAAAGTAAAACGATCGTGCGCCGAGGAAAATGATCTGGAAATCTTCGTACAGCAGGCTTCATGTGTTCTACACGTGACCTTGTCTTGAACTGAGTTCGCCAAAATCTTCGAACTGTCTCTAGAGGTTAGCCATCACAGAGTCTCTGTGATTGATCACAGAGGCTCTGTGATCTGAAGATCATTATCAGGTTACGAGACCTCTGGCAGAGTGTCGACAGAATCCTCTGAGCTTTGTCTTCTGTGGAGACTTGGTCGTTCTTGAGCAGATAACAGCAGTTCCTATACTTAGCCTATTTTTCAATACTTCTATACATTGAAGTTGGAGCTAACACACATTACCCAAAGATACGCCATTAGAATTACCTCAGTCACCTCCTTTGCATATCTCTGATCGCCTACTTGATGAACCGCTCCCTACAAGTCTTGAACCGAGTCCGGGGCTTTTGGCTAGTTTGCCAAACTCTTAGATTGTTGCAAAATTTAAAATTCATCTATAAAATTAGCATAATTTTTGGAATTTTAATCAAGGTGAACTGCAAAATTAATATGGCCGAAAATAAGGTCACTTTAATTTGTATAAATCACAAATAATCACGCGTCCATTATTATGAACATTAAACAAATATTGTATGTAAAATTGTACAACAAAAAAATCATGCAGTTGCCATAACTATCATTTTCATTGGATTAAAACTACAAATTTGGATCTTGTTCGTCCCATGTACTTGATGTACCAGGAACATTTTGATCCATCACCATTTGCTCAACAACATCAAACTTATTATAATCTACGTCCACTATTATTTGTTGCCGTTGTTGAACTCCAGGTGTTATTTTACCGTGTGCATACTATTATTTGTTGCGGTTGTTGAACTCTGGGTGCTATTTTACCATGTGCATACCAGTGAGTGTAAGAAAGCATGAATCACGTTCTTAATAAGTCAAATTCACCTCCTCACTCCCTTTGTATTTGAGAAGCTTACAAGTTTCTTACAAGGACATCTTATTAGACCACATTGTTCATTAGAGAATGTGAGAGTCCAAGATCACTGATTCTTTAGAGAAAGAAAGTAGAGAGAGAGTAACAATGGAGCGCAAAGTAGAAATCAGATTAATGTGTGCATGTAAAACTTTCTTACAACAAACCAAGACCAAAGGGACTTAAATACCCTTGGTCAGATACAAGACAGATAGACTAGAAACACAGTATTTGACCAAGCCCTATAAATACAATGATTACTATAAAATCAGACCTAACAATCTCCCCCTTAGTAATCATTGGCGCTTTGGTCTTCAAAATTCATCTTCTATAACAGCACGGACCAACAAAGCGACTTTAAGAAGCTTTCTGACTTTTAAAGGAAAAAATTTCTTCTCAGCATCTTTCAGAATAAAAATGTCTTTGCTGCTTGAGCTCTAGACGATACACCTCTCTTGAATGATCTTGAATGAACTGTGGTGTTCGGAGCAGGAACAACAAAAGAATCAGTTGAAGCTGAGAGAATAGAATCTTTGAGAGAATCTTGATCAGCAGATAATCTTTTGAGCTCTTTGTCTCTTAAACTTCTCCTTGACTTCTCCCCCTCATGACCTTGATCATCTTGATCAACTTGGTCATGTAAATGTTGGAGACGAGACAACGTAAGATTTGCAAATCAAAGAAACAGAGAAAACAGGGAGGTTTGCGCTTCATGTAAGGTGCGCAAACCAAGATTTGCATGTCATGAAGGGAGCACAAAGCAAAGTTTGCGTTTCATGAAGGAGATGCAAAGCAAGGTTTGTGTTTCATGAAGAATGCGCAAACCGAAGTTTGCGTGTTATGCTATACGCGCAAAACTGACAAACTCAGAAAATTTTTACCTTTTGAAGGTCATTGACTCCCCCTACACAAATGCACTAGATGTGATAATTCGAGTTAGCATTCATGTAAAGAAAATCAGACACTCCCCCTCAAAAACAGATATAATCTGTGAAATACATTCTCTTTGTTCACTCCCCCTTGAATAATGCATAAACGTATTAAAATATATTTATGAGAACACAATGATCAGAAATTAATGTAGAAAGAAAAATATACTGAATGTAAATTTTGAAACGACTAAACATATAAAATTTTAAACACTAAACAAATTAAATTCTACAGAGTAAAATATTACAATTTTATCAATCATTTGAAATCAAATATATGTTGTAGGATACAAGAACAAGTTTCATGGCATATCAAGTTAAGACATGTTCAATTTCAAAAACTTCCAGCAATCTATTCAGTGTGCTCACATGCGAATATTCGATTAGCTTCAAGAAAATGCAATTCTAAAAATATTATAGAGAACTTTGCATGTACTAACACTAAGCCATCAAGAATTAAGATATTCATAAATTTACAGATTTATCGCAACTCAAACATATCACCAAGTATCATGAGATGTGTGCTCATTGGCATCTTTTAGCATTGTGCTCATTGGCATCTTAACATGAGTGTGCTCTTTGGCATCTTTTAAGCTCGTGCACTTTGGCATCTTTTGAATCAACAAGTTTATTAAGTAAAGAACATGTCGTAAACGTAACTTTCTATCTGACCCTATTGCAGGATTTGGGTCAGCCGCTCCCAGACCAGATGGCCTTAGGGGACTAGGTGTCAAGCACCCCTTGGAACTTACTCTCCCAGATCAGAAAGGCTACATCGACATATCCTAAACCCATTCATACCAGTAGAACATGACTTTCAATCTGATTCTATAGAAGGATTTCTGTTCGATCACTCCTAGACCAAATGACCTTAGGGGACCAGATGACAAGCATCCCATGGAACGTACTTTCCCAAACCAGAAAGGTCACAGGTAAAAACTTTTAAACTCAGAGATTTCTGAATTTTAAGAATTTAATATTCATCTCAATCACTCAGATCAACGTCTAAATGCTTAGCCCATATTTTCATTCCAATCTATAATTCTGATCATTTAGGTAGTCTAAGCAAAGTAAACTATAAAAATTCCGACTCACATATCTTTAAAGCATTAATAAAAGTTTCAAACATGTTGCTGACTTTTCGACTTTTGTAAGACTTGAAATTTGACCATATAAAAACTTTAATATAAGCAAAAGAACTTGAAAATTTATCCTAGACACATATTTTATTCAAAGGAAAGAAAAAATGTAAAACTTACTTTATAGAATAAAATTTGTAAAGATTTAAACTTTTAAACTCAATATGCCGATATTAAAAATTTTCATTAAAGACAAAATGTAAAGAATTCAGCAAATTGATATTTAGTTGGAACAAAATAAAATTCAATTATTTCATCTTTCACATTATAAAAATAATTTGTGTCTCATATTAAAAGAAAATTTTAGGTAATACAAATTCATGAGATAGATAAACAAACTCAGATTCTTGAAACATTGAGAAAAACTGGAATACCATCATTATCAGAGATAAATGCAGCGGAATTAAAATTGATGTACTCACAGTATCTCATTAAGTCAGAAGCTTAATCTTTGAAGAACGAGTTCTAAACTGTTGTGTTTAGAAGTCGAAGTCGTTGAAGCACGGGTTCTAAGCTGAAATACTTAGAAGCCAATTTTCTATTACTCCCTCTTAACATGTGATGCCTGCAACTTTGAATCAGATAAAGATTTGGGTACCCACTTGAATTTGGGCCCGTGTTTGTTAGTTGCAGTTCGTATAGGGAAACAATAAGCAGATTTGATATGAGAAGCATGAGGAATATCATTAGAATAATAAGCACATTCATCAGAAGAGAAAGCATAATCATCTGAACTAGAATCTGAGGAAGAACATGAGACGTGTTTTGAAATTTGAATCATTTGCTTTTTAGAGTATTTTAAAATTTTAGTACAGTTAGCAAATGAATCATTATGATAAAGTTTGTCTACACATTTATTCCTATCAGAAATAGGTTCATCAGATGTCCGCCTTGCTCTCCAGATTTGCTTCTTTGACTTGCGCACAGTCCTATCTGAAAGAATAGAATCGAAAGAATTAGAACTGTCAGAAATAACTGTATCTCGTTTCTTCGACTTCTTTGACCGTCTTCTTTTACGCTTAGGTTTATAATATTGATCATTGAGCGTAAGAGAATTATCAAGAATTTTAGACTTAATATTTAAATCAGAAGAAATAAGTTTATCTAAGCAACCAATCTGATCAACTAATAAATCTGAATTCACCTCGGAGTCTGAATTATTTTGAGAAAGGATTTTAAAATTGGAAACTTTCTTTTTGTTTTCCTTAGAATCAGAAGAAAGACTAGAAATATAATCTGATTTTTGAGAAAATAAATTTTCTTTAGGACTAGACGTCATGAAAGAAAGAATAATATCAGATTTAATTTTCTTCAAAATATTTTGATCTTCTATCTGATCTTCAAGATCTATGATTTTTCCTTCTAATATTAACGGAGGAGTATATTTCTTCTAATCATAAATGATTGGAGAAATATTTTCCTTATCAGAATTTGGGACATAAGAAGGAATAAAATCATCATACATTGAAGATTTGATAGGAGATTTATCATTTAAAACTCTTTTTCCTCTTCTTGATTTTTCAGGAAAATATTTTGCATTTTCGGACGTGTAAACAAAAGGAATTTCATTTTTCTTTTTATATATCCTTTTCTCATTTTCGATGTCCAAAAGAATTTAAACTGTGGACCATAGTGTGCAAGATTTAGATATTCGTATTTATATAAGGTGGGAACTTCGTCTATCACTTTGTTTAAAAATTGAGGATTATCAAAACCAAGTCCCCATCTCTGTTTTAAAGCCTCTTCACTCCTCGGCTTGTTCATATTGATTGTTTGTTCAGATTGGTCTCTTCGATAAAACTTTTCTTCTAAGTTAATTATTTTATCAGAAAACTCATCTTTTAAAGTAGTCATTGATGTCAAAGATTCAAGATAAGTCTTGTTAGAATTTTCCAAAGCATCCAATTTCTTTTGAAAGATGTCTTTAGTATTTTCTAAAATAGATTTTTCATCCTTCAAATAAATTTTCAGCTTTTCAATTAAATCTGACTTTTCAGAATTTAAATTCTTTTCAGATAAAATTTTAGAGCGCAAATCAGACAAAGCATTAATCATGATATCCATCTGAGAGGTAATAAATTGGTAGTCAAATTCAGAATATACCTCATCCTCATCAGTATCAGAATCATCTGACTGGTCATCTCCGACTAAGCACATGTGAGCGATCTCGACATTGGAAGTTTCGTCGTCAGAATAATCCAGCCAGAATTCTTCTTCGGCCAATAAAGCAGTTCCGTTCTCTCTCTTTTCTGCTAGTTCCATTTTCTTTCGGTAGTAGGCTGAGTCCCTAACCTTCTTTGCTCTACACTCCTTTGACACGTGTCCCGGCTTTCCACAGTTGTAGCAAGCATTAGTCTTTGACTCGGGTACTTTGGTTTTGAAACCGGAAGTGAAGCGTGAAGAGTTGGAACCCGATCTAGGTTGGAACTTCTTCTGATAGTGTTGGGAGAGAAGGATCATAGCTTTCTGTAAGGCCTCTCCATCGTCATCAGTTGACCCGGTGTAAGCGTTATCAGACAACGCTTGTTCATTCAGTTGCTTCGTGAGAAGAGCAACCGGATCAACTGTCTTCTTGTTCTTTTTGTCCAGTTTGGCCTTCTTTTCCAGTACCAAACTCTCATCAGTCAGCAAAATCTCATACAGTTCCTGAATCTGCATTGTAGATATCCGAACATCGTTCCTCAGTCTATGACATGCTTTATTCCACTCAGGCTGAAGAGAATTAAGGAACTTCAGATTCGTCTCCAGATCAGTCTTTTCCACTTTAATCTTTCTAATATCATTAATCACAGCGCAAAACCGGTCAAAGATAGCCTTCAGAGATTCATTGTCCTTCGCCTTAAATTCCTCAAAGTTGTTCATGAAGCGTGTCTGGAGAATCTGAGTAGCAACTGATGACCCAAGCATGATCTTTTCTAATTGAGTCCACATCATATTCGGATTATGTTTGAAACAGTCAATTCGATTGTAGATCGTGTTAGGCAGAGCTAGCATAAAATTGGACTTTGCTTCTCTATCGGCTTTTTCGTGGTTGATTTCATCAGCAGTCAAAGGAATGTCATCTTTTTGCTTGATGAATGGTCCTTCAGTAAACGACTTCATCATATTTTCTCCATTTGTCTGACGCTCAATGAAATTTATGAACCTATCTTGCCACTGTGTAAACTCTTCTTCGTTGATTAAGACTGGTGGACGAGTATTTGTTCTCAATTGCATCATCAGATCATTTGAGTAGAACCTAGCTTGGAAAGCAAACTTGGCAGAATCCATTGCTGATATACCAGAAAATCAAAGATCAGATCAGATTGAATTGAAAAAAAAATTCGAAAAAAATATTAAAAATTGTAAATTTGAAAAACACTTGTTATGACACAAAGTTTTTTTTTATCCAAGACAGGGAGACCCGCAAAGTGGAGCTTTGCGGGTGAAGACAGAAACACAAACTGAGGTTTGCGGGTGTTGTGGGAAACGCAAGATGACTTTGCGGGTGTAGTGGGAAACGCAAAGTTAGCTTTGCGTGTGAAGAGGGAAACGCAAAGTAAACTTTGCGGGTGTAGTGGGAAACGCAACGTTAGCTTTGCGTGTGAAGAAGGAAACGCAAAGTAAACTTTTCGGGTGTAGTGGGAAACGGAAACTGAGGTTTGCGTTTGCAATGGGAAACGCAAGATGACTTTGCGGGTTCAACTTAAAACGCGAACTTGTCTTTTCGGTTGAAGGCAGAAACGCAAACTTAGATTTGCGTTTGTAGAGGGAAACGCAAACTTCACTTTGCGGGTTGAACTTGATACGCAAAGTAATATGAATGACACGCAAACCACATGAATGAAGCGCAAAGTTTATGAATGAAACGCAAAGTGGAAGAACAAATGCAAACCGAAGACAAAACTCAAAAACCTCTAAAAATCAAATTCAACACTGAATTTGATGCAATTTCCTTTTTACAAATACGATCGAAAACACTTTTTTAACTCAATTCAACCAAAAACTTCAATGAAAAACCACAAAAACGAGATTTCGATGATAGAACAGTAACCAAACTCGTTTTTTTCAAAAAAAAACTTTTAAACTTCAAAATCGATGATCAAAACAAGGTTTTTATGCAAAAACATGTGAATCAAATATGATCGACTATTAAAAACGAAACTAAACAAACCAAATTCGCACAAAATCGATCACAAACAGATCCAAATTTTATGAGAAATCAAGAAAACGAGATTTTCTTGAAAAATTCAAGAAAATCGATCAAATTTTCGATTTCAATCACAAATTCAGATTTAGAAAAAACACTCTCTCAATCCTCTCAAGATTCAAACATGCTCTGATACCAATTAATAGTCCAAGATCACTGATTCTTTAGAGAGAGAAAGTAGAGAGAGTAACAATGGAGCGCAAAGTATAAATCAGATTAATGTGTGCATGTAAAACTTTCTTACAACAAACCAAGACCAAAGGGACTTAAATACCCTTGGTCAGATACAAGACAGATAGACTAGAAACACAGTATTTGACCAAGCCCTATAAATACAATGATTACTATAAAATCAGACCTAACAATCTCCCCCTTAGTAATCATTGGCGCTTTGGTCTTCAAAATTCATCTTCTATAACAGCACGGACCAACAAAGCGACTTTAAGAAGCTTTCTGACTTTTAAAGAAAAAAATTTCTTCTCAGCATCTTTCAGAATAAAAATGTCTTTGCTGCTTGAGCTCTAGACGATACACCTCTCTTGAATGAACTGTGGTGTTCGGAGCAGGAACATCAAAAGAATCAGTTGAAGCTGAGAGAATTGAATCCTTGAGCGAATCTTGATCAACAGATAATCTTTTGAGCTCTTTGTCTCTTAAACTTCTCCTTGACTTCTCCCCCTCATGACCTTGATGATCTTGATCAACTTAGTCATGCAAATGTTGGAGACGAGATATCGTAAGATCTGCAAAATCAAAGAAACAGAGAAAAACAGAGAGGTTTGCGCTTCATGTTAGGTGCGCAAACCAAGATTTGCGTGTCATGAAGGGAGCGCAAAGCAAAGTTTGCGTTTCATAAAGGAGACGCAAAGCAAGGTTTGTGTTTCATGAAGGATGCGCAAACTTCGGTTTGCGTGTTATGCTATACGCGCAAAGCTGACTTAGACAAAATTTTACCTTTTTTAAGATTATTGACTCCCCCTACACAAATGCACTAGATATGACAATTCAAGTTAGCATTCATAAGAGAAAATCAGATATAACAGGTAAAACACGAGGAATAGGATCAAAAAAATAATCACAACAAAATCCGAAAATATAACTACTTCGTGTTGGTTCGAAGGTGCTAAACAAGTCTAGTTTAATAAATTGTTTATTTATAAATCAAATCACAATTTACTGTTTGTTATGGAATAAGATTAAGTAAACTAATCTAAACAAACTTAACAAACACTAAGTAGGTTGCACTTAGAACAAGAGAGAAGGGTTAAGGGATGATAATCCCAGAATTCAAGTTCTAATTACTAACAAACAATCAAGATGATTCAACAATGAAAGCGCATGTCATTGATTACAAAATCACAGAATACAATCTCACTTTCTCTCTCTACATACATTCTCTCTCTCTCTAGAATGATATGAACATCAAACCTCTTCTCTAATCTGATCCGTATTCTACTACTCAGATTGTTGTTACCAAGATTACAAAGAGCAAGGCTATTTATAGTACCTACAACATTACAAAGAAACAAAATACAATACAATACTTTGACTTTGACTTATTACAAAGACTTTGACATTCATGCTTGAGAGTTGGCTTTGAGCTTTCACTTGCTTTACTTTCATCTTTAGATATTATGATCTTGTATCCAACAAATATATGCTCTAACATTCTATCCCTTTGGATCATGATCATCTCTAAAAAGATTTTGCAATACGATCTTCTCTCTTTAAGCTTAATTTTATAATCTCCCCCTTTGATATAAAAATGATCTTCTCAAGAAATCAACATTCTTCCCCTATTAATATGAAAAATTGACATTCTCCCCTTTCTTTGATAAACACAGTATCTTCAAAAACTTTCAGCAATCTTCCCAAGGTCTGTTCTTCAAGAATAGTAGCATTCTCCCCCAAGGTTGATATAAACCTCTTTCAGACACTTGAAAGAAATTATCTTCAGTTTCAGCTCGATTTGCTTTATCAGATTATCTTCAAAAAAAAATTCTGTAAACTCTAACACATCTCAAGTAATCTTTGAACTTTTCTTTTTCAATCTTTCAATCTTTGGAATGCTTTGAACTTTTCTTTTCTGACATTTCATAAACTTTAGCTTCTCCCCCTTTTTGATGATTGCGGTATGAAATCATCAAAACTTTTAACAAGAAATGTCTTTTCATCTAATATGACCACTGATCTTATCAAGAGTCGTCGACCATTCGTCAATTCATAAAAAATATTCATCTACATCTTTTCAAATCCAGAAAAAATAGAGTGTAACACTTGAATCAGTTAACATGTCTGTCAGTAACACGAAGTCACTATGTGTAACGAATACACATTGGAAAGGAGCTTTTGTGATGTACACTCCCCCAGGGCTTTCATTCAATCATCGAAACACCACTAAGGAATTTCTATGAACGTTATGACGAGAAAACTAATTCCTTGTGTGCTCGTGCAAGTGTAAGAAATAATTAAGCACATGATGATTGCTTATATAAGGCTCAACATTGTGTAAACCATTGAGACAACAACAGTTAAACACAGACTCAATGTGCATGATCAAAGTGTGAAGGTGGGGCAGACGTACTTTTTCAATATCCAGATTTTCCAAATGAAAACCAGATAGATTATGTGTTGCGTCCCCTTGAAATATTGAAACATTTTCTAGTTAAGAAGAAAATGAGTGGATGGTGGGGTTTTTATCAAGAGTTGGCATGGGCTAGTTGCTTGTTTCAATAATGTTTACCAAGAATTGTGAAACATTAGGAATGTGGTTGCCCAGCTCAGAAAGTATTTAGTGTAGAGTTTCATATTCTTTTGCTCTGATACCAAGTGATAATCCCAGAATTCAAGTTCTAATTACTAACAAACAATCAAGATGATTCAACAATGAAATCACATGTCATTGATTACAAAATCACAGAATACAATCTCACTTTCTCTCTCTACATACATTCTCTCTCTCTCTAGAATGATATAAACATCAAACCTCTTCTCTAATCTGATCCGTATTCTACTACTCAGATTGTTGTTACCAAGATTACAAAGCGCAAGGCTATTTATACTAACTACAACATTACAAAGAAACAAAATACAATACTTTGACTTTGACTTATTACAAAGACTTTGACATTCATGCTTGAGAGTTGACTTTGAGCTTTGACTTGCTTTACTTTTTGTTAGAGCAGAAATATGTTGGATACAAGATCATGAAGACTAGAGGCCAAAGATACAAGAAGTCAAAGCTGGAAAGTCAACTCTCATGGAAAGTCAAAGTCATTTTGTAATAAAGTCAAAGTCAATTGTATTTTGTTTTGTTTCCTTGTAATTAGTTGTAAGTATAAATAGATTTGGTTTTCTTTAATAGATAGATGGTTAGAATCAGAGATTGTATTTAGAGGGAGAGTATTGTAGAGAGATAAAGAGACGTATAGAGAGAGAAAGAGAGAAACTGATTGTAAACTTTGATTCTTGAATTGAATATCAAACAGGTAGTTGTAATAATCTTGTTTGTTTTGATTAATTGCAATTTAGAAACTTGATTTCAGGTACACTCAATTGGTATCAGAGCAGAAGAAATTCAGAAAATGGATTGAATTTGAAGAATTTTTTGGTCGAAGTTCAAGAACTCGCAAATCGTTCTGCTATATTTCGATTTCGCGAATTAATGTTGTTTTAGATCAAATTTTGGTGTCATTGTGGTCGATTTTACATCTAGATCGAGTCTTGTTTGAAATATTTTGTCTAATTCACGATCATTCTTGTGAATTTTGGATTTTTAGCAACTTTGAGTTCGAAGTCTGAAAACCAACTGTTCTAGATCGAAATCTCAGTTTTGTTGGTTTAATCTGAGATTAATTTATTGGAATTGATTCGAATTATGTTCGAGATGATTTCTGCAAATTTCAAGTCAATTGGTGAAGGATTAAATCGAATCAGAGGAAAAAAAATAAGTTTTTGGTTGATAAACCCAAGAACACGCAAGATCTACCAAATGCGCAAGATTCATCGGAAGAACGCGCAAACCAAAAGATATTGATTTTGGACTGAAACGCGCAAAGTGCTATTTGCGAGTTCCAGAAACGCACAAATCAAAGTTTGCGTGTTTGTTCTTCAGTCTGCGAGTTTGAACAAAACATGCAAGTAGGCATCTGCGAGTTTAGCTTGCGAGTTAGATAAAAACACGCAAGTAGGCATCTGCGGATTCTCCAAACGCACACGACTCAGTCTACGAGTTTCTCAGTGAACAGTGATCTGCGAGTTTATCTGTCTACGAGTTTCAAGTCTTTTTAGTGATCTGCGAGTTTCTCAGTGAACAGTGATCTGCGAGTTTAGGCGTCTACGAGTTTCAAGATTCTTTAGTGATCTGCGAGTTTCTATACTTTGGTCAAATTTTTCAAAACTGTAATATGGCCCCTTGACCCCACCCGCTAACCGGGTAGCGGGACCCCCGTGCTAAGTCTGCAGAGGGGGAACAAATTTCTGATTGTGAACTATTTTTTTCTGAATTTCTAACGATCGTTTCAAGTTCTTTTTGTTGAAATAGGATGACTTCTCAAGGAAAAATGACATCAAAGGAAGAGATTGCTAAACTTAAAGCAGAGCTTCTTTCTCTTGAAGAACGTTTTGCACGAAGATGTAAAGAGTTGGAAGAGTTACATATGAACGTTGTTGTATCTAAAAGCCATATGGAATATTATAAGCAGAAACCTGATGATCAAGTTGCCATTTACATTAGTCTTAAAGAGTGGATGCATGCACATATAGGTTTCCTAAAGAAGGCAACAGGTTCAGGTCAATATTCAGAATTTTTTGCCAAATACAAGGAACATATTGAACAACTTGAAAAAGAAGTTCTTCAAGTATTGAAAGATGATAAATGGTTGGAAGCTGAGAAATTAAAGACTGAGAATTCTGAATTATTGCAAAAGATATCTGATTTGGAAATTCAGATAATCCAGATCCAGCAAGCAGATTCTGTTGATAGTTATGAGTTGAAGATTAAGAATCTGGAGGATGCTAATGCTGAGCTTCAAAAAAAAATATCTGATCTGGAGAAAAGGATGGCCAAAAATAAATCTGATTTTGAGAAAGAAAAGAAAGAGTTTGATTAGAAATTCTCAGAATTTTCCAAGAAGAGTTTTGAAGAAAAGAAGTCTGTTGAGCTTAAGTATATAAAGCTTTCTCAGCAAGTTTCTGATTTTGAGAAAATAATAATCTTGGAAAGAAAAAAGTTTGCCAAAGAGAAAAAGGCCATTGAACAAAAGAATGTTGGATTCTTCAAAGAAATATTCGGCCAGAGAAACAATGCTGCGAAGGGATTTGAAGAAGAAATAAATATATTTGAGACAGAAATAAAGAAGCTTACTGACAAGCTATCTGAACTATCTGAGAATGCACTGAAAGAAAAGAAAATGAAGTCTGAGTTTGAGACGAAGATTGGCCTTCTTGTCAAAGAAAGATACAGTTCTGCTTCAGAGATAAAAGAGCTTGAAGATATCATTTCTAAGATGATGGTGGTGACTGAGTACAAGACTCCAGAGTCAATTATCCATACACCTAGAGATGATTCAGCTGATTCGGAATGCTCATTCAAGACAGTTGCAAGCTCATATCATAAGACTGTTTCTTCCAAAAGGTCATTTAAATCTTCTAATAAGATTCGTAGTACTAACCTTTTCTATGATAGAAATATAGATGGTTCAGGTACACATCGAAGAAGAAGGAGATACAAAGAAGAAAAACTGGTCTGGAAAAAGAAACCAGTTGAAGATGAAAAGAAAGATGAGAAGAAGAATGAGCTAAAAGGAAAGAAATCATGTGTACATGAGACAAAAGCAAAGAAGAACAAAGCTTGTAAAGGTAAACCTGATCATATATACATGAGAGATCAATTAATCAGGTTATCAGATAAGAAGTATTATTGTTCTTATTGTCGTACACATGATCATGTTCACAAAACAAATGATCATTTCTGGTATAGTTCTTACTCGGTTACTCCTATTTGAACTGCAACTAACACATATGGACCCAAATACCAGTGGGTACCAAAGCCGAAAACTGATTCTGTGTTGCAGGCACCTACAGTCAAGGGGGAGTAAGAGAACCAAGGCTTCTAAGTAAATCAGCTTAGAACCAGTACTTCAACGAAGTTTGACTTCTAAACATAACAGTTTAGGACTCGTACTTCAAAGATCCAAAGTAATGATACTCCCGGGCTGATAAAAGGATGTACTCCGATACTCAAAAGAGGAAATCAACCTTCAAGGGGGAGTACATAAATTTTTCTGAAAATATGTATTCGGATGATATGATGAACTATACTTCAGAAGAAGTTGTAGATCTCTATGATGTGCCTTTTACTGATAAATTTCAGATGCATATTTTCAGGGGGAGTATGAATGATGACTTCTGATTATTTCAGATAAGAACTCGTATATTCAATGTTTTACTGCTTTATGTCATTTTATTTTTCAATAAAATTTTGTGAATAAATTTTGTACTTTGATGGACTTTTTGACTGATGCAGCTTGAGAGGATGCTTACAAGATCATATCTTTATGACTATTAGCTGATTTCATGAGATTTAAGACTAAACGAAAAAGGTTTATTTCTATTCTTAATCTCATATCTGGTTGAAAAAAGGACAACTTTCGATCATAGAAAACATGTTCTTAAATGTTCAAACCACTTCCCGATTCTTAAACAGATTTCATGAATTGGAAGTGTGATTTTTAAATGTTTTCAAGATTTACTTGTGCTTACATGATTAGAAACCGTGTGTTTACAAAGATAAATACTTGTGTATTGTCTTTTCTTTATACTTTCAAGTATTCACACACACCGGTTTGACTTATTGTTCAAAATGTTCTTACCATGTCTCAAATTTGAAACATATTTTTCGATGGTAAGACACCCCGCTTGTATTTCAAAGATTTTTGAGCGATATTTCATTTGGAAGCGTTCATTTCAAGAATGTCTATATTTTGTTTTGTATAGACAATATCTATTATTCTTAATTGCTATATCATTTGATTCTGATCATTTTCATACAATGTCAGATTTTCAAACAAGTCTTTTGCATTCTTATCTATTCATTCAATATACTTGTTTGAAAATACTTCCATGTTTAAAAATGCTCATATCTTCATGATTATATTCTGAGCATATATACATCTGACTTGTATTTGGCTTTAACTAACAAAGTTAAACCATATTGAGCAACATATGCTTTATAGGAAAATACGGGTTTCTTTGTGCTAGGACTTAAATGAAAACTTCTATGGATTCACGATTACCAGTGTTTCCTACCCAAAAAGTTAATCCATAGTGATTAAGTGTGAGGAGTCGAAAAGAAATAAGTGTGGGTTGTGCGTTGAGGTAAAATGAAAATGAGAGTTTCGTTAGTAGTGAGTTTAAATGATTAAAATGAAAGAGGGTGAGAGAACAGAGTAAAAGAATATCAAACTCTGCACCAACTACTTTCTGAGCCGGGCAGGCACATTACTAACGTTTCACAATTCATGGTGAACATTATTGAAATAGGAAACTAGCCCATGCCAACTCTTGACAAAAACCCCACCAGCCACTCATTTTCTTCTTAACAAGAAAATGCTTCATATTTTTCTGGGGACACAACATATAATCTATCTGTTTTTCATTTGGAAAAACTGGATATTGAAACAGAAGGAAGTCTGCCCCACCTTCGCACTTCAATCATGCACATTGAGTCTGTGTTTATTTACTGTTGTCTTAGCGGTTTACACAATGTTGAGCCTTTATAAAAGCAATCATTATATGCTTAATTCTTTCAACAGTTGCACGAACACACAAGAATTTTTTTTTCTTGTCATAACATTCATAGAAATTTCCGTTGTGGTGTTTCGATGATTGGATGGAATCCCTGGGGGAGTGAACATCAAAAAGCTCCTTTCCTCTGTGTATTCGTTACTGATAGACATATTAACTGATTCATTTGTTGATTCAGGTGTGACACGAATATTTTGTCTAGATTTGCAAAGATCTGGATGAATACATTGTTCGAATTGGCAACGAATCAGAGGCTCTTGGACAGATCAGAATTGATAATGACATTTCTTGGAGAAAGTTTTGATGATATAGATGCTCAAATCATCAAAAAGGGGGAGATGGTATCAAGAAATGTTAACGTTGGGAGAAAATGTTCAAAGATTGATAGTTTGGAAGTTTGTACAAAGAAATTCTGAAGAAATGCTGATTTTACAGAAATTTTCTTTGAAGATTATTTGCTGAAGCAATTCGAGTTAATTCTGAAGATAATTTCTTTCCAAAGTCTGAAAGAGTTTTGGTGATAGTTTTTGGGGAGATTATTGAAGATCGTTTCTACTATATTTGGGGGAGATTGTTAATTTTGTTCAAAGACAGACTTGGGAAGAATAAAGATAAACAAAAGGAAGAGATTGTCCAGATTGAACCAAAGGGGGAGATTGATTTGCTAAATCGTTCAAAGATGTTCTTAATTCCAAAGGGGGATATTTTTAGAGCAGATATATGTTGGATACAAGATCATGAAGACTAGAGGTCAAAGATGCAAGAAGTCAAAGCTGGAAAGTCAAAGTCATTTTGTAATAAAGTCAAAGTCAATTGTATTTTGTTTTGTTTCTTTGTAATTAGTTGTAAGTATAAATAGGTTTGGTTTACTTTAATAGATAGATGGTTAGAATCAGAGATTGTATCCAGAGAGAGAGTATTGTAGAAAGAGAAAGAGACGTATAGAGAGAGAAACAGATTGTAAACTTTGATTCTTGAATTGAATATCAAACAGGTAGTTGTAATAATCTTATTTGTTTTGATTAATTGCAATTTAGAAACTTGATTTCAGGGACACTCACTTTCATCTTCAAATATTATGATCTTATATCCAACAAATATATGCTCTAACAAGGGAAATATAGAAAACAAGGGTTTCTATATGTTTCACTGAGAGATAAAGGATAGAAAGAAACTCTTCAAAATGAAGTTAAACCTTTCTATTTATACCCTATGCATTAAATGCATGGCAAGGGTACTTTACACGTGTCACCATCTGGTTGGATGCATGCTTCTGACATTTTTGAGACATCCTCCTAGGCGTATGGTGAACAATGCAGTTTATCAGAGTTGATGTACGATATGAGACAAAAGCATGTCTGATCTGACACATCGTACTTCTTGTGCAAGCGTAAGACAAAAGAACCTTGGAGCATGAGTTTTATGATCATCGATGGTTGAGGGGGTCTTTCTTCAGGGAATCTGAATGAAGGTCAGCTACCGCTAAAACTTTTCTTCGCAGTTCTTTGTGTGTGTGGCCTTTTCTTGGTTTCACTGATATCAGCATCAGATCATGAGTATACTTGTCACTTGTTCATTAACTTTGTCTTCAATGTCAGCGATGAACATTTTTATCGCGAAACTTGTCTCCAGGGATTACATTTAATAGAATACATTAGAAATCATCAGCGATACTGAATAGACTCAGTATGTGATCGCATACAAATTTTAAATGTAATTTTCACTAAGTATTTCAATGGGTCATTATAAAATCACTGAAAGAGTTTGGATCAACAATGTCCCCCTATTTGATGATGACAAAGCAATAAGAGAAAATTACTTTATGTTTCAAACTATAAGGTTAATCAGGACTCATAACATACATGTCCCATATACTATTTTGAGGGATCTTTTATAGTACTGATGGAGTTAAGTACTTCACTGAAATTTTCATTAATTCGTAAAAGAGTTACACAGGAAATATGAAAATTATAAGTACAAGTGAAGTCTTATACTAATACTACAAGCCTAACTAATACAGTACAAGAAGAAAGACAATCTAGCAGCTAAGTTGGTTCTTCTTTGACATGGAATTCTTTCTTCATCTATCATATGGTCAGGTATCTGTTCTCATCTCTGTCTTCTGCTAGCTGCCACTTTTCGAATGAGAGATTTGATGAGAGTCCATAGTTTGAATTATCGCACCATAGATAAAGAAGGTCCTTCAAGTTTGCAAGAGGGCAGAGAGGAATCTCTGAGACTCGTTGCAACCTAAGGAAGTCACCATCGTCTAGGAAGATTATTCCATAGGAACGACTTATCACCTGCACGTGTTCAAAGGGTCCGCCAGGGGTAGTGATAGGTCTAGAGCTAAACGATCTGGTAGAGGTCCAATGACAGCATCTCTGGAGAATTTGATGATGGATCCATTCTTGATCACTGCATCATTTTCAGAGAGAGACAGATGCTTTCTTCGTCTGGCTGATCTTGGCTTCTGTGGTAGAGAAGAGGGTATATTCATCTTGGCAGTGACCTTGTTGATGAGAGCTTCAGGCAGTGATTCAACATGGAACTTATGCTTTGATTTAGACTTCTTCAGTGCTTCCCTGAACTCCAACCATTCATAGAAACCGAAGTGTTCCAGCTTTGACAGATACATCATTTTTGAGCTACCATCTTCTCTGAAAATCTCCATCGTCACTGTTAGTTGGTTTTTCTTGCTCTTCCCTGAGATCATCACCGCTAAGATCTTGTATGGGTTAGATCTGTGATCAAGCTTATTTTTTCACCAAGCAAGACCACGATCACTAACCTCTTTTGCTCTGTGGTTCTTCTCCTCAATTTCCTTCAACAGGGCTTTTTGGAATATGACTGGATTCTTTGTCAACTTCTTATCATGGACCAGATTCAACTGTACCTTAAGAGCCAAGTTGGCATCCTTTTGGCAAGCAGTAATCAACTTTCAGCCTTGATGGACTCTTCTCTTTCCTACGGGGTCCAGAAGTCGAGTTCTTAGGAGGTGCTTTGAGGAGGGATCTTCAGTCGTTAACTTTCTAGCTGAAGAAAAATTGCTGCCCTTTTCTGAATCATGTCATCCTCTGATCTTCTGAGAAGTCGAGAGGATTTGTTGGGGTGGCTCAGCGATTCTTCTTCTTATTTGTTGAGCCAATAATGTTGAATTCAAGATTAAAAGGGTCAAAATGAAAATTTGTAATAGTTGTGTTTGTAAAGCCTTGTAAAGTCAATGTGTTTGACATAGCTTTAAGTGTTTGGGTTGTAAGGTCAACAAGATTTGACCATGTATAAATAGGTTTGTTCTTTGTAATCATGTAGATAGCAACTAGAAAAAAAATACGCACATAATTTTAGAGAGAGAAATATGTTAGATATGTAGGACAATGAGATATATGACTATTGAGAAATCATTGTAATGAAAGTTCAATTATTGTATTTTGAGATCAATTTCTTGAATTTGTAGTTTTTTTTAAAGTTGATTGTTTTCACGTACTGTTTAGAATCGAGATCATGGATTCAGTTGTTCTTTGCTCAAATTGCTCCTGAGGTTTTGTTATCGACATCATTGTGGATAAATTCACAAAGTTTCAGGGTTTAATTTGAAGATTTGGATCGATTTTGTGTTATTAAAGTGTTTTGAACTTGAAAACATCAAGAACTCGCAGGATCTACAAATTTCGCATGTTCTTATGAGGATTTCACATGTCTCTTAGTGTTTGAAGATTATCAAGGACATAATTCGCATAGTTCTTTGTGAGAAAAACTAATAATTCGCATAAATCCTTGTACGAAAAGTGCAATTTCGAACAGTGTTATATACGAAAAGTGTTTGATTTGGATTGCTAAGGGAACTTTTCGCAAGTCACTTCATACGAAAAGTTAAAAATTCGCATCTCACTACATGCGAAAAGCTTTTGTTTCTTTCAAGTTATATGTGAAAAGTAGAAGAATTCGTACGATGAAGTCTTGAAATTTTTCTAAGGGTGGAATTCGTACATTTTACTTCTGCGAAAAGTGATCTTGTAGAAATTGTCTAAGTCCATGATTTTTGAAAGGTGCAAGTTCAGATTTTGCATCCAACTTCGTGCGAAAAGTAGAAACTCGCATTCCTCAGTGTGAGAAATCTCAAAATTCGCATCACGTAGCGTGTGAAAAGCAAGGATTTCTCATCCTTTGTCGTGCAAATTGTTTGTTGTGTGCGAAAAGATTGTCTTGTTTTGTGTGAAAAGTGTAGAATTCACTCATTGTTGTGAGAATTCTATACTTAGAAAACTTTTGGAACTTTTTCTGAAACATTTTCAAGTTTGGTTTTCAAGCCAAGATTTCTGATTATCTGACTAACGATCATTTCAAGCTCTTATTTTACAAATCTTAAGATGTCACAAGGATACAATTTTGAATTTGGATAGATGAATATCACAGAAGCTAAAGCCAATCTTAAGCATCTTGCTGATGGACAATTGTCAATTTATACCAAGATGGCTAATGACTGCTCAAGAGAAAACTCAAAGATTAAAGCTGAGAAAGTTGAGTTGCAAATCAAAGTCTCTGCTCTTGAATTGGAAATAAAAGATCTAAAAAACAAATCTGAAAGCCCATATCTTAGAGCTAAAAGAGATAAGTTGAAAGAGAAAGTATTCAGTCTTGAAGTAGAAATCAATGTACTGAAAGAAGAAGCTTCACAAGTAAAGGACAACTCAGTGCAAGAAGAATTAACGAAGGTTGCAAAGAATAGAAAAGTTTTGGAAAGGCAGAATGCTGAGTTTAAGAATAAGATTTTGGATTTGGAAACTAAGACTCTCAAACCCAAGCAAGAAGATTCATTCAAGAAAAATGATGAGATGGTTAAAAGTTTAGAATCTGTAAGTACAAAGCTACAAAAGAAGATATCTGTTTTGGAGAAGTAGATTGCTAAAGAAAGAGAATAATTTGAAAGGAAAGAAAAACTTTTGCTCAAAAGTTTTCTGATTTCTCAAGAAAAACATTTGAAGAAAAGAAAACTGTTGAACTGAAATGTGCTAAACTTTCTCAACAAGTGTCAGACTTTGAGAAAGTGATTATCGTGGAAAGAGATAAGTTTGAGAAAGAGAAGAAGAATGTTGAGCAAAAGAATGTTGCTGTGTTTAAAGAAATTTCAGATCAGAGAAAGACTGTTGAGAAAGATTTTGAGGAAGAAATAAAAGTTTTTTAAACAGAGATAAAGAAGCTGACAAGATAACTATATGAGCTATCAACTACTGCAATGAAGGAAAAGAACGCGAAGTATGAACTACATAAGAAGTTGGACCTACTTTCAAAGGAAAGAAACAATTTATCTGCAATGATAATTGCACTTGAAGAAATCATGTTCAAGGTGAAATTGACTGGACAAAAGACTCCAGAATCAATTATTCAATCATCGAGAGATGATTTAGCTGTAATCAAATGCTCATTCAAGACAACTTCACGTTCTTATCATACACACGTTTCTTCTAAGAGATCAGTGAATTTCAAAGATCAGATTCGTCCTTCTAACCTTTTCTATGATAAAAATGTTGATGGTTCAGGTAAACTTAAAAAGAAAAACGGTAAAGAAAAGTTGGTTTGGAGAATGAAAGGATCCTCAAATGAGAAGAAGGATCAGAAATCATTTGTGCATACACCTAGTGCCAAAAAGAACAATGCTCCGAAAGGTAAATCTTTTGGCAAACTTGATCTTGTTTATACTGTCAATCAACTGATCAGGTTAGCATAAAAGAAAATAAATTGTTCTTATTGTGGCTCAAATTATTTTGTTACTAAAAATTATGTGAATTACTGGTATGGTTCATATTACATTACTCCTAACCGAACTGCAACTAACAAAATTGGACCCAAATACCAGTGGGTACTAAAAGCTCAATCTGTGTTGCAGGCACCTAAAGTCTAGGGGGGTAATGAACAATGGATTCTAAACACTACAGTTTAGAACCCATGTCTCAAAGATCATGTTTGACTTCTGAGTAACTCATCTCAGGACTCGATCTTTAAAGATCAAGAATGGCTTTTTGACAACACAGTTCAAAACCCGATCTTCAATGATAAAGAGTTTGTGTACTCTGACGCATAAAAGATGATCAATCGTTAAGGGGGAGTACATTTTGTGATTCCAGTTTCAAGCTCATAATCACAGATCACACACATATTTAAAGTCAAAAGTCATATTCATTGATTATCAAATGTTTACAACGAATTCTCTCAATAAACTCATTTAATCTGTTTGTGTGTATCTAATGGTTACAAGGACCAAGGTTTTTATACCTAGTCAACATAAGTAGACTTTACAACTCAAACACTTAAAGCTAAGTCAAATACATTGACTTTACAACACTTAACCAACCAAACTTTACTACAAATACAATATGGACCCTTTTAATCTTGAATACAATATTTGACTCAACAATCTCCCCCTTTGGATTCAAGATTAAACAAAATTGACACTAATCTTCAGGTCTTCTTTCTCTTGAAAAATCTTCAACTTTGTAGCTTTCACAACTTGAAACTTTAAGTAAATCTTCCTCTTTGAAATTCTTTTCAACAAAGTTACTTCATCTTTCTTTACAAACTTTGACACTTCAAAACTTTAAATCTTTTTCAATCTCCCACTTTGATAATATTCTTCAGAAATAATCTTCAGATTTGTCTCAAACTTTGAACTTTCTTCATCAAAATACTTATTTTGAAGATTTCTCCTCCTTTCTAATAAAAACAACATAACTCTGACTTTGAAATACTTGAAACTTTCACCTCTTTGTAACTTGCACTCGACTTTGCTTTCTTCTGAAATTGAACTTTGAATAATCTCCCCCTTTTTGATGAATTTTGAGAAATCAGAATCATCAAAACATCATAAATTTCAGCATCGGCTTTGATAATATATCCCCCATATCAGAATAATAAAGCACTTCATGATGTAGAGACAATCTCCCCAAGATAATAAGCAACAATGTCCCCTTGAGAAAATATTTCCATCTGATCTGAATAACCGTCAATTCATATAATGTATTCTTCCAAATCTTTTCAAATTCAGGCAAAATAAGACTGGTAACCCTGAATCAACATATGATACAGTTAATCTTCCTGTAAGTAGCACAGATCCACTTTGTACAACGAATGCACATTGGAAAGGAGTTTTTTAATTTTCACTCCACCAGGGCTTCCATTCAATCATTGAAAAAACCACAAAGGAATTTTCTATGAATGTTAAGACAAGAAAACATATTCCTTGTGTGCTCATGAATGTGTAGAAATGATTGAAGCTACTTAAGCTTGAACAAACTGAAAATGTGTATACTGTTGAGACAACAACAAGTTTTCCACGTACTCAATGTGCATGAAAGAGGTTCGAAGGTGGGGAAACTTTTCTTCTTCTTCAATATCTAAATCTTTCAAGTAAAGATTAGATAGCAGATGTGTTGCATCCCCAGAAAATATGGAACATCTTTTTGTTACGAAAAAGATGAGTGACTGGTGGGTTTATAACAAGAGTTGGCATGGGCTAGTTCCTGTTTCAATGAAGGTCACCAAAGAATGTGAACCAACAGATAATGTGGTTGCCCGACTCAGAAAAATTTAGTGCAGAGTTTTATATTCTTTTACTCTGATTGCACACCCTCTTTCTTTTAATCATATCAACTCACTTCTAACCAAACTCTCTTTTACATTTTACCTCATCACACACCCACTGTCTGATTTTGACCCCTCTCCCCTCAATCACTCGAGGATAACTTCTTGGGTAGGAAACACCGGTTATTGTGAATCCATAGAAGTTCTGATAAGTACGCACACTGATTCCCATGAACTTTTTCCTAAAAGAATAATGTTGCTCAACAATTTAACATAGACAATTAAGCACAAAATATGAAGTACATATGTCAGATTTATGTAAGCTCCAAAGAATATCATTCATGTATGAGCTTTTGAACATTGAAGATCACTCAAAACGAGAATAATGAATGAATGAAATGAAATCAATAGAATTTGTTTTGAGAATCTGACACTATTTCAATCAGATTAACTATTATCATGAAAAATGGCTTAGGGTATCAAATAACTGGAGTTTGTTTATATGAAAGAATATAAACATATTGACAATGAATGCACAAAATTTAGAAATGATGTTTGATACTCAATCAACAGTGAAATTCAAACGGGAGTATTACCATCGAAAGATTATTTCTTTTAGAGACATGGTAATAACAAAGACAAATGAAATACTGAACCGGTGTGTATGAATACTTGATAGTATATGAAAAAGATAATACACAAGTATTAATCTTTAGAAACACATGGTCAGTTAATCATGAAATTTCTAAAATGAAAATCATTTAAAATCACACTTCGAAATTCATAAAATCTTTTGAGAACACGAAGTGGTTTGAAAATTTACAAAACAATTTACATACATGAAAGTTGTTCTTCTTTCAAAGTATGTTTAGATTAAGAATTAGAATGATATACATTCAGTATAAAATTCTTAACTCCACCTGAAATGAATATTTTATCTATTACTCTCCCCCTTGACAAAACATCATATATTCTCTCCTAAATACCTGTAAAAAGTCAAGCAGATTAGCACAAAACAAATATTTCTATATTCTCCTTCTTAAAAAAAATTATCTTTTAAGTTCTCCCCCTCAAACAAACAAATAAAGAAAAACTTCCTGATTAGGATTGATCGTTCAGCTTTCAGTAAAGTGTAAAGACTTTGAAGAACGGGTTCTGAACTGTAGTATTCAGAAGCCATCTCTTTATCATTGAATACCAGGTCTTGAACTGTATTATTCAAGAACCAATGTCATAAATTTGTGACCTGCAAAATATGAATGATTTTGGTAATCATCAAAGATGATTCCGCCTTCGTTAGTAGTGAGTAAAATATAAACAGAAATTCGAACTCCCCCTAGAATATGAATAACCAAGATAAACTCCCCCTAGATTCAGGTGAGAAAATTCTAACAGACTCAAGATGACATATTAAGCATACCTAGCTTACTGATCAGAAACTTGAAGCGTTTTTCATCTAATGGCTTAGTAAACAGATCAGTCAGCTGGTAGTCAGTATGAACAAAGTGCATTTGAACATCACCTTTCTCGACATGATCCTTGATGAAATGATAACAAACATCGGTGTGCTTCATTTTTGAATATTGCACTTGATTAGCTATTATCGCGATGGCACTTTTCGAGTCACAGTAGATAGGGACGCGCTTGTAAGTGTAGTCGAAATCTTTAAGTGGGGTCATCATCCATAGCAATTTGGAGCAGCAGCTTGCAGCAGCAACATATTCAACTTCGGCTATCGATGTTGACACACAATTCTGTTTCTTTGATGTCCAGCTAACTAACTTGTCTCCTAGAAACTGACAGGAATCCGAAGTGCTCTTCCGGTCAAGTTTGCATCCCGCGTAGTCTGCATCAGTAAAAGCAGTAAGATCAAAACCGGATTCTTTCGGATACAAAAGGCCTTACTCGGGAGTGCCATTGAGGTATCTGAGGATCTGTTTAACGGCGACTAGGTGGGATTCTGTTGGATTTGCCTGATAACGAGCACTGAAACATGTAGCGAACATGATAATAGGTCTACTGGCTGTTAAGTACAGTAAAGAACCAATCATACTCCTGTAATTCTTTTGGTCGACAGAATTTCCGGATAAATCTGCATCCAGAAGAGTTCCAGTAGCCATTGGCATTTTCATTGACGAACAGTCAGCTCTATGGAACTTTTTCAAAACATCTTTTATGTACATGGACTGATTGATGAAAATGCCTTCAGGGGACTGCTTCAATTGTAAACCAAGGAAGAAATTCATTTCTCCCATCATATTCATCTCGAATCAAGTCTCCATAATTTTTGAAAAATTCTTACAAAATTTTGGATTTGTAGAATCGAATATGATATCATCTACATAAATCTAGATTAAAATTAAATCCTCACCTTGCTTCTTTAAAAACAGAGTAGTGTCAATTATACCTTTTTTAACCCCAGACGCAAGTAGGAATTGAGTTAAAGTCTCATACCACGCTCTCGGAGCTTGTATTAAGCCATATAATGCTTTGTTGAGAACGTAGACGTGGTGAGCATACTTAGGATCTACAAAGCCCTCCGATTGACTTACATACACCTCCTCATGTAGAATTCCATTGAGAAATGCCGACTTTACGTCCATTTGATAGACCTTAGAGTTCTTATGAGCTGCATAGGATAGAAAGATTCGGATAGCTTCAATCCTGGCAACTGGTGCGAAAGTTTCACCGTAATCAATGCCTTCTTGTTGGTAGTATCCTTTTGCTACCAGACGTGCCTTGTTGCTAACCACAATTACTGCTTTGTTTTTGTTGTTTCTGAAGACCCACTTTGTTCCAATAACATATTTATCTTTAGGTCGTGTGATTAGTTGCCATACCTTGTTCCTCTCGAACTGTAAAGGTTCATCTTGCATCGCCAAAATCCAGTCTGGATCTTGTAATGCCTCTGAATCTAGATTGTTGATTCAGTTGTTTTTTGATGTAATTGTTGCAAAGGTTTTATTTTACTTCTGATAAATTTGTGAATGCAAATTTTCAAGGGGAGTTTGACTTCTGAATTTACTTCAACCCTAATAATTTAGAACTCGGTTTAATGACTAAGGATTGTGAAATATTAAGGGGGAACATACATTTTATATTTTCTACTAATATCTTTTCTGATATTTTCAGGGGGAGCTTATCTGAATTATCATAATTGAAGAAGGATATTGAAAGATAAAATGATTGTTATTTCTAGGGGGACTTACTATTCTCACCGGAAAATATGTGACTATGGCTTCTGAACAGTTCAGAACCATTCTTCAATGTTTTTGCACTTTACTAAAACCTGAACGATCAATCTTAATCAGGAAGCTTTTGTTGATTGTTTAAAGGGGGAGAAATTAATAAGTTTGGGAGATTGATTTTTAACTGATATATCTTTAAGGGGGAGAAAAGAGAAATTTTTTTGTGCTAATTTTACTTGACTTTTTACATGTATTGAAGAGTAGAATATCTTATCTTTTGTCAAGAGGGAGTTTATTTGTGTATATTTTGTTTTCATGTTCTTAATTGAAGGGGGATATAAAATATTCTTTTCAGGGGGAGAAAAGAATTTCAAGCTCATCGTAAGTATTCTTTATTCTTAATCTCTAACATATTTGAAAGAAGAACAACATTCATGTAAGTAAATCGTTTTTTAAATGTTCAAACCACTTCGTGTTCTCAAAAGATTTTATGAATTTCGATGTGTGATTTAAAATAATTTTAGTTTGGAACTTTCATTGCTTAATTGACCGTGTGTTTCCAAAGATCAATACTTGTGTATTTTCTTTTCTATATACTGTCAAGTATTCACACACACCGGTTCAGTACTTTTTCTTGACTTTGTTATTACCACGTCTCATAAAGAAACAATTTTTCGGTGGTAATACCCTCGTTTGAATTTCACTTTTGATAGAGTTTCAGACATCATTTCTAAATTTTGTGCATTTATTGCTATATTGTTTATATTTGTTCATATAAACAAATTCAAGTTCTTTGATACCCCAAGCTACTCATAATTCATGAATATTGATTTGATTGATACAGTGTCAGATTCTCTAAACAATTCTCTTGATTTCATTCCATTCATTCATTATTCTTGTTTTGAGAGATCTTCAATGTTCAAAAGATCATACATGAATGATATTTATTTGGAGCTTACATTCATTTGACACTGTTATTTACTTTTGGATGCTCATCTGTTAAAGATAAATTGTTGAGCAACACTATTCTTTTAGGGCAAAATGCATGGGAATCAGTGTGAGAGCTTATCAGAACTTCTATAGATTCACGTTAACCAGTGTTTCCTACCCAAGGAGTTATCCTCGAGTAATTGAGGGGAGATGGGTCAAAATCAGAGATTGGGTGTGTGACGAGGTTAAATGGAAAAGAGAGATTGGTTAGAAGGGAGCTTAAATGTTCAAAAAAAATAGGGTGTGAGATCAGAGTTAAAAAAATATAAAACTCTGCACTAACTTTTTCTAAGTCGGGCAGCCACATAATCTGTTGGTTCACATTCTTTGGTGACCTTCATTGAAACATACACTAGCCTATGCCAACTCTTGAATTAACCCCACTAGCTACTCATCTTTTTCTTAACAAAAGGATGTTTCAAATTTCATTTGGGAAGCAGCACATAATCTATCTGATATTCATTTGTAAGATTTGGATATTGAAAAACGAAGGAAAGTTTTCCCACCTTCGAACCTCTTTCATGTACATTGAGTCCATGTAATACTGTTGTTGTCTTAAAGGTTTACATATTTTTGTGCCTGATAAAGTAATCTTTATGCTTAATTCTTTCATATACAAGCACTTTCACGCAGAAAAAATTTGTTTTTCTATCATAACGTTCATAGAATTACCTTGTGTTATTCGATGATTGAATGGAAGACCTAGGGAGTGAACATCACTAAAACTCCTTGTACAGTACATCTGTTGTACTAAGTGGCTTTGTGCTACTTACAGGCATAATAATTGTATCATTTGTTGATTCAGGGTTACAATTCCTAATTTGTCTGAATTTGAAAAGATTCGGATAAATATCTTTTATGAATTGACGGATATATGCTCAAATCAGATTAGATGGAGATATCATTTTGGAAGAGATTGTTATCTTATCTTGAAGGGGGAGATTGTATCAAAGACTGTGCTAAAATTGTTAAAGTTTTTATGATTTTGATTTCTCATCATTCATCAAAAAGGGGGAGAGTATTCAAGTTCAATTTCCGAACAAAGCAAAGTCAAAGTTTCTGTTGTTTTATCAGAAAGTGGGGGAGAGAATTCGAAGTTTTATTTCAAAAGAAGCAAAGCATGTGAAAGTTGAAAAATGAGAAAGTTTGAAGATTTCAAAGTTATTTCTGAAGATAATCTCGTGAAAGATGAATATTTTTACCAAAGAGGGAGATTGATAAAGATTTCAAGTTTTTGATATGTCAAAGTTTGTGAAGAAAGAAAGAGTCAAAGGGGGAGATTTATTCAAAGTGATGAGAAATTTCAAAGATCAAGAGATGTTTGTTAAAGAAAGTTTGTTCGAAGCGTTAAAGAGTTGAAAGATTCAAAGCTGTGAAAGATACAAGTACTAAAGATTTTTCAAGAGAGAGAGAAGACTTGAAGATTAGTGTCAAAAAAAATTTAATCATGAATCCAAAGGGGGAGATTGTTGAGCCAAGAATGTTGAATTCAAGATTAAATGGGTCAAGATGTAAATTTGTAATAGTTGTGTTTGTAAAGCCTCGTAAAGTCAATTTGTTTGACTTAGATTTAAGTGATTGGGTTGTAAGGTCAACAAGATTGACCAAGTCAATAATGTAGATACGCAACTAGTAAAAGAATACGCACATAGTTTTAGAGAGAGAAATATGCTAGATATGTGGCACGGTGAGATATATGACTATTGAGAAATCATTGTAATAAAAGTTCAATCAATACAAAATGATTTCTATTTGTGTGTTAATTAGTAGCTTGAATCTGGGAATCATCATTATTTGTTGGGTCCGAATGTGCTAAGTATGGTTTATGTTGCTCAGTCTTCATCATTCATACTGCTAAGTGATTACTACTGCTAGGCCATCAAGATTACTACTGCTAGTAGAATTAATATTGCTTGAAGAGTTAGTGCTGCTACTTGAATAGTTAGTACTGCTTGGAGAGTTAGTACTACTAGTAGTTAGTACTGCTGAATGATTACTACTGCAAGTGAGGAGTTAATACTGCAGGCATGGTTAGTACTGCTCAAAGATTAATACTGGTGAGAATGATTAATGTTGTTGGATAAGGATGAAGATTAATGCTGCTCATGTTGAAGATAATGACTTGGAACGAAAGAATAGGAGTTGGAGATAATGTTGAAGATAATTATGGTATTGATGCTGAAGATCAATCTTATTTTGATAATTATCTTGTAATCAACTCTGTATATATTGTATATAAGTCTTTGATAGAATGATTATTCATACGTTTGTTTAGAGAGAATTAACCTCAAGATTAGTATTGATCCTTTCTATATATGAGTATAGAACGTCTGTTGAGTTTGTTCAACAGATTGAGGTTGTGTTTGTAATCATTAAGGTTTATGCAATATAAACTTATGATTTGAGTTCTTATTCTGTATTTTTGATTAATTGTTAAAGTGTTATTCCGTGACTTCTTTAACATTGTTTCTGAGTTTGTATTAAAATTCTTGTTTAGAATTTTCGATCTTGGCAAGTGGTATCAGAGCTAGTAAACTCAGAAACCTTTAATCATGGACAGTTCAAGCGACAGTGTTTTAGTATCAAAGGTTCCCATGCTCAAACCCAATGAGTTTGACATGTGGAAGATCAGAATCAAGCAGTACATTCTTCTCACAAACTTCTCAATGTGGGACATCATTGAGAATGGTCCCTCTGATGGAGGAAAGATGGATGCAGATGAAAAGAGACCTCCACCAAAGACTGATGGAGAGAGGAAGTTGAGGCAGACAGAGATGAAAGCCTTGAGCACTCTGCTCTTGGCTATACCTAATGAGTACCAACACCAATTCAGCAACTGTTTTGATGCACAAATTCTATGGAATTCACTAGAGAAAAGATTTTCTGGTACCAAAAGTACCAAGAGAAATCAGAAGGTGTTGGGAACTGAAGAATTCATCAAGTATGGTTAATGCTGCTAGTTCAGAATTAATACTGCTAGAAGACTTAAAGGTTAATACTGCTGAGTGTTACTACTGCTAGTAGAATTAATACTGCTAGTCAAAGTTAGTACTGCTTAACTAGTTAGTACTGCTAGTGGTTAGTACTGCTTGAAGAAATTAATGCTGTTGAGCATGGTTAGTACTGCTAGAGTTAATACTGCTCAGAGTATTAATGCTGCTTATGATTAATACTGCTTATATGATGAAGATTCGCATGAAAGGATAACAGCTGGATAATCTGAAGATATACATGGAAGCTTAGAGATATACATGGAAGATATACTGAAGATATTTTATTTATTGTAATTATCTTTTTATTCAGTATATGTACAGATTTGATAAAATAGTTTTAGATGCATTTATTCTAAGTTTTAGTTCTAGAGAGAAAATCAACCTCAAGGCATAGATCCTAATTCTAGAGAAGTAGAATTCGTATTGGTGAGCCTGTTCATCAATATTGAGGTTGTTTGTTTAATCTTGTAACTTCAAGCATTCAATACAAGTTTACAAGTTGTTGATTATATACTGTTTTGGTTTACTGTTTTATTGAATATCAAAGTGTTATTCCGCAAACTTCTTTGATATTGTTTCTGAGAATTATTTCTTGTTGAGAATTCGATCCTGACAAGTGGTATCAGAGCCAGTATTCTCAGAAACCTGCAATCATCATTCTTCCTTGAAATCAGAAATCATCAATGGCTAAAGTTTCAGATTCTTCAAGCACAGAAATCCCCACAGAGGTAATGTCTAATCTTTGCTCTAAAACTTGTATGGAAACTGTTAAAAGGTACAGGGATCACAACCAGACAATGAGTTATGACCTTAAAAGATTAGAGAAAGAAATAAAAGACTATGTAAAAATTGTTGAGAGTTTTGAGGAACAGATCAAAGTCTTCCAAGCCAATGAACTTCAACATTCTTATGATACAAATTAATGGAAGTGGGAGAAGAATGACCTAGAACTTCAGCTGAAAAAGTCTAAAGAGGAGAATGAGAAGATAAAGAGTGAGTTTGAGAAAGCCAAGCTGGATATTGAGAAATTTTCCAATGCTTCTAAAGCAATGGACTCTTTGCTCCAAACTCAAATCCATGACAAACTTAGAAGAGGAATAGGCTATAACACAACACCACCACCATACAACAACAATTACATCCCTCCTATATCAGACTTGCTAGAGACCAAGAATAGGAAGGAATTGTCTGATGAAGCCACTAAGGTAGATCCATTAGACAAAGTGGTGGTTGAAACAGACTCTGAAGAAGAGAACTCTAATGATAAGAGTAAGAAGAACATTGTGAGTGGTGAGATTCTTCTAGAAAATCACATTATCACCAATGAGGGATGTGGAAAGGCTTGGATCAAGTCTAAGGACATAGAAAAGACTGAGGGAAAGTCTGAGAAGATCCATTATAAGCAAACCACAGTTGTGAATCCTGTCTCTTGTAAACAGTGTTCTTGCAATAAATCTGAGCCCCAAAAACATGATAAACCAAGGGGAAATCAGAGAAACTGGAAAAATCAGTGGGCACAAAAACAAGGGGTTGATCTGAGTAAAATCAATAGACCAAAACCTTGTTTTATCTGTGGAAAGCTTAATCATGTTGCCAAATACTGTTATTTCAATCCTATCAACCAAAGAGTTAATTTTCAAAGACAAACTCAAAACTCCTTTGGTTATAGGAATCAAAGAAGGAATCAAATGGCTGAGAAAAGAGCACCTTAAAAGTATCATGCTCAGAACAAGTTTGCTAATACAAAGAAAAATGCTCCAAATAAGCCAAGGAGTAATTTAAAGACAAAGAAAGCAAACAACTTTGTTCAAGTTTGGGTTCCAATTGCAAAGAAACCTGTTAGTACTACTATCCCAGATAGTACTGCTAACAAGAATAGTGCTGCTAACTTGATTAGTACTGCTAACCAAGTTAGTGCTGCTAACAAGGCTAGTGCTGCTTCTAGTAGTAATGCAGCCAAACCTATAATCTTGACAAAGTATTCCAGTCATGAGATTCCTAAACAACTCATCCAGACTAAACTAACAGATTATATTGATGAGAAAGGACAACCCAATACCACTTTGACTTGGGTTCCCTCCAAGACTAACTGATTTATCAAGTGTGCAGGGCAATCAAAAGCTCAAGAGGAAGAGCATTCGGAATGAAGAAAATGGTTGCTCTTGGCACATAACAAGGAACATGGACTGCCTTCAAATTCTTTAAAAGATTTGATGAAGGACATGTTACTTTTGATCCAGCAGAAGGTTGAAGTTAGAAATACTCCAGAGGGAATAATGATCATGAAGGATCAAGAAGAAAAGGATCAGGGGATGAACAAAGTAGTAAGAGAAAAAGGATGGTGTCAAAAAGTGTAAGAGTAGTTAATACTGCTAGTGGTTAATACTGCTTTCAGTTAATACTGCTAGTGGTTAATACTGCTTTCAGTTAATACTGCTAGTGGTTAATACTGCTTTCAGTTAATACTGCTCTCAGTTAATACTGTTAGTAGTTAATACTGCTAGTAGTTAATACGGCTAGTAGTTAATACTGCTTTCAGTTAATACTGCTAGTAGTTAATACTGCTAGTAGTTAATACTGCTAGTAGTTAATACTGCTAGTAGTTAATACTGCTTTCAGTTAATACTGCTAGTAGTTAATACTGCTCTAGGTTAATACTGCTTATGACCCGAATACTATAAATGCCCTTTGCCCGCTTAAAAGTTCATAACGACTCTTTGTATACTGTTCACTTGCGCTCTAAACCCTTTCTCTCTCAAGTTCGAAGCTTTCAGGCACGTTGTTCACTAAGATCAATGGCATCCATGGCATTCATCGACGAGCACAATGAGATCGCGATGCTACAAAAGCCAAAGCAAGCTGCAGGATTTCATCAGATTGTGGATTTCCTCAAGTCAAGCCATATTGCTCATGCTCTTACTGTATCTCCTACAATCTATATCGAGCATCAAAGGCAGTTCTGGGCTAATGCCACCATTGTTGCTGAGAATGGTGTGCAAATGATCAAGACAAGGATCTGTGAACAATCACTAACAGTTACTGAAGAGGTTATTCGCATCAGTCTACGTCTAGACGATGCCTCTGGTATAACTTCTATCCCAAACGATGAACTGTTCTCCAATCTTACAAGAATGGGGTATGGAGGCCCATTGGGTGTATTCAAATTCTCAAAAGCCAAATTTTCACCCCAATGGCGTTTCTTTGTCCATACTCTTATGCACTGTATCTCCAAGAAGACTACTGGATGGAGTGAGTTCAGCAGCACCATTGCTTATGCTTTGGTGTGCTTGGCCACTGCCAGAAAGTATAACTTTTCTAAAATGATTTTCAGTGATCTTGTCTCAAACATGGGAAACAAAAAGAGCTTCTTTATGTACCCCAGGTTTGTCCAAGAAGCTATTACTCATGAATTGACGGATATACCTCAACCTGTTGGGGTATATGTACCTAAACCCCCCAAAGGCAAGGTTTTCTCAAATATGAGAAGATCTGCTGGGGACTCGGAAGGAGTTGACACCCCATTGTTCTCTACAATGATGGTGGTGTCCCAAACCAATGAAGGTATGGCAGCAGGGTCAAGGCCCCCATTAGACCAACCCACTGCTACCCAATCCCAACCTTCCCACTCCAAATCTATTCCCCAGTCTCTTCTTGACAAACCAACTTCACCAATCACCCAAACTTATCAAAGAAAACAGGTAAAGAAGGCTCCTTCCCTTCTTGTATCATCACCCACTCAGCCTTTAAGCCCTCTATTGGAGCATTCTCCAGTAGAGAATATCCAAAGGGAATCCACAAGGGTGTCTCCCAACCCAAAGGAGGTGCTCTCTGAGGAGGAGGTAGAGCATATGGGTACTGAGGCTGCCACTACTTCTGCTAGCACAGAGAAGGACAGTGGTACCATAAATAAGACCTCACCCATGGCAACTTTGAATGAGCAATCATTCAAAGGTCCCTGGTGCCAAGAAACCAAGGGGGTGGATAGTGCTTCTGCTAGGCAGAAGACTTCCACTGCAAAAAGATCCAATGATCCTTCAAAAGAGGGTAACACTTCTGTAGAGGGTGAGGACAGATATACTTACTATGAATTGATGGAAACAATGGGGAACATCAATCAAGATGTTCTCAAACAAGGCAAAGAAATTGAAGAGATGAAGTTGGTCATCCTGTCACAACAAATCCAGATTGCAAAATTAAAGAAAATGGTGACAAGGTTGGTGCATAAGCAGAGGAGAAAACAGTTTGTTTTAAAGAAGTGGTCACATAAGAAACATGCTTCCAAAAAGGGGGAGAATTCTAGCTCAGAACAGATAGATCAACAGTTTGAGGGGGAGTTTGTTGAAGAAAGGGCTGAATTTGTTGAAGAAAAAGCAGCAGCAGAAACTGTTACTACTGCTAAGCCTAAACAAGCAGCAGAAACTGTTAGTGCTGCTGAAACTTCACAAGCAGCAGTACCAGAGTTAACACCAACAGAAATTGAAGTAGCTGAAATGCTCATCAAAGCAAAGAATGACACTCCCAAAGCAAAGGGAGTGGTCATAAATGAAGGGGGAGCAGAGAAAATAAAGAAGAAAGAAATGGATGCAGATACAAGGAAAAAGGGAAAAGCAAAGATGATAGAATCTGATCAACCATCTAAAAAGCAAAAGATGATTGAGTCAGATGAAGCATTAGCAAAGAAAGTGCAAGAAGAGTTAGATCTAGCAGAAAAGGAACAGGTTGAAAAAGACAGAGAAATGGACAGATCACTTGCAAATGAATTAAATGAAGCATTCCAGAAAGGGCTGGAAACAGAGAAGGCAAAGCAAAGAGCAATGTGCTTGAAAAAGGCTATGATGGCCAGAACAAGTGCTAAAAAGAGAAGACCTTCACAAACTTACCTTGCCACTCAGGAAAGAAACAAAATGATAACTTTCTTGAGGAGTGCAATTGGTGTAAAGAAAGAAATGTTTGTGAAGATGAATTTTGATCAAATCAAGGAGCTCTATGAGAAAGAAATGGGGAAGCTGAAGAGTAATGAAAAGGACAGAGTGGAGTTTGAAAAGAAGGCCAAGGAGAGACATGATGTGAATATTAATAAACCATTCCCTGAAAGTGAAGAGGGAACTCCAACAAAGAAAAAGGTAGAGATTAAGGAAGAAGAGACTCTAGCTCAGAAGATCAAGAAGATAAAAAGAGTTAAGTCTATTGCTTCTAAAGGCCCTAGATCAGAAGAAAGGAAAAAGGAAGAAAAGAAGAAAGAAGCTACTATAGGACAAGGGCAAAGGATACTAAAGAGAACCAAGATGATGGCCAACAGAAAGAAAGCTGAAAAGAGGTCTAGAGTAGAAGAAGAAAAGAAAGTTGAATCTCAGGAAGAAATACCACAGAGTTCAGATGTAAACTTGTACATGGTGGTAATGGATAAAATTCCAAAGCCTATTTCAGCTGAACCTGTTGGATTCAAACCTCCTGAAGTTATCCTCTGGGATACTGTAGAGGTGGATGGTAAAGAGTACATCAGATTGAAAAGAAAGGATGAGAGGTATGAAGTCTACAGCACCTGGAGCAAAATTGTCAAAGAGTGTTCAAGATCTGATTTGGAAGAAATGTTTGCAGTAGGGATGAAAGTTCATGCAGATAAGTTGACAGCTCCAGGGTTACCAATTGTGAAGCTAGTTATGGAATATTTGTGTATGTTGTTCAAACCAGAAGCAGTAAAGCATTTGATAAGAGATGTATTTAAAGTTGTTAGAGGATGGACTCTATATGAAAGGAGTGGAGTCTATGAACTGGCATTGGATACTTTTCACAGGGAGTATTACTTGGTGGATAGGGTATACAACCATACAAATCTGAAGCTTCATGCCATGTTAAACAAGAAGTTGAGTTGTGCACCAAATTCAGAAATGGCAAAGTATTTAATTCAAAGAACTATTAATCAGAGCATGGGACTGGATCCTAACATTGGAGTAGATCAATGAAGATTTTGGAAGCATTTGAGGAACTTGACTTCTCTTCCTAAAAGTCAAGTTAGGGGGAGATAATTGTTGGGAACTGAAGAATTCATCAAGTATGGTTAATGCTGCTAGTTCAGAATTAATACTGCTAGAAGACTTAAAGGTTAATACTGCTGAGTGTTACTACTGCTAGTAGAATTAATACTGCTAGTCAAAGTTAGTACTGCTTAACTAGTTAGTACTGCTAGTGGTTAGTACTGCTTGAAGAAATTAATGCTGCTGAGCATGGTTAGTACTGCTAGAGTTAATACTGCTCAGAGTATTAATGCTGCTTATGATTAATACTACTTATATGATGAAGATTCGCATGAAAGGATAACAGCTGGATAATCTGAAGATATACATGGAAGCTTAGAGATATACATGGAAGATATACTGAAGATATTTTATTTATTGTAATTATCTTTTTATTCAGTATATGTACAGATTTGATAAAATAGTTTTAGATGCATTTATTCTAAGTTTTAGTTCTAGAGAGAAAATCAACCTCAAGGCATAGATCCTAATTCTAGAGAAGTAGAATTCGTATTGGTGAGCCTGTTCATCAATATTGAGGTTGTTTGTTTAATCTTGTAACTTCAAGCATTCAATACAAGTTTACAAGTTGTTGATTATATACTGTTTTGGTTTACTGTTTTATTGAATATCAAAGTGTTATTCCGCAAACTTCTTTGATATTGTTTCTGAGAATTATTTCTTGTTGAGAATTCGATCCTGACAGAAGGCCATCCTGAAGCAGCAATATGAAAACTTCATGTCTACAAAGAATGAGTCCATGACTCAAACTTTTGATAGATTTAATAAGCTAATTGGTGAATTGGCTACTGTTGGTGTCCAGATAGATCAAGATGATGTCAACAGAAAATTTTTAAGATCTCTTGGTGATGAATGGACTAAGTACACTGTCTCCTTCAGACAGAATGATCAATTGGAGGACAAGGAACAGGATGAGCTCTATAATGACCTTAGGGTGTTTGAAGCAGAGGTAGAAGCAAAGAAGAGGCCCTCTGGATACTCATACAATGCTGCTCTTTTATCATCCTCTACTAATTCTGCTGCTAATACATAATCAGTTAGTGTTGCCCATGGATCAAAGCAAGATGGATCCAATGACTCTGTTTTAGAAGCTTTTCTAGCCAGTCATGCTAAATCCACTCTAATTAATGATGACTTAGAACATATAAATGCTGATGATCTGGAAGAGATGGATATCAAGTGGCAGATGGCTATGCTGACTATGAGGGTAAAAAGATTCATCAAAAGGACTGGAAGGAACAACTTTGCTCAGAAAAGAGAAGATATGGTTGGATTTGATAAATCCAAGGTTGAATGTTACAAGTGTCACAAGATGGGACACTTTGCAAGAGAATGCAGAAGTGGAATGCCTCAACAACATACTAGCGACCATCAATCATCACAGTCCACTAGCTTCAACAACAAGAACTCTTCTCAAGCTCTTGTTTCCCAAGAAGGAATGGGATTTGATTGGAGTGACCAAGCAGAAGAAGCAGTTCAGAATCAAGCTTTAATGGCTAAAGTTTCAGAGTCAGCAAGCACTGATATTCCCACAGAGGTAACATCTAATCTTTGCTCTAAAACCTGTATTGAAACTGTTAAAAAGTACAGGGATCACAATCAGAGTATGTGTGATGACCTTAAAAGTTTAGAGAAAGATAGAAGAGAGTATGTTTTGATTGTTGAGAGGTTTGAAGAACAAATTAAGTCATACCAGGCTAATGAACTTCAACATTCTTATGATACAAACTACTGGAAGTGGTAAAAGAATCCGTTAGAGGTTAAGCTTAAAAAGTCTGAAGAGGAATTTGAGAAGATAAGGAGTGATTTTGAGAAAGCCAAGCTAGATATTGAGAAATATTCCAATGCTTCTAAAGCAATGGACTCACTTCTAAAAACTCAAGTTCATGACAAGCTGAGAAGAGGAATAGGCTATAACACCACTCCTCCACCATACAACAATAACTATATCCCTCCCACATCAGATCTCTTACAAAGACAGGACAAGAAGGAATTACCTGAAGGAGCCACTGAAGTAGATCCTTTAGACAAAGTAGTGGTTGAGGCAGATTCTGAAGAAGAGGACTCTTAGAAAACCACCAAGATATTCCCTTAGAAAACCACATACTGACAAATGAAAGGGGGGGTAAACGTTTTGTCAAGAGTGAGAAAGTAAAGTCTGGGGAAGAGACTGTTAAGAATGAAAAAGATGAGACCTCTAAGAAAGGGAAGGGAAAGGCACAGGGAGTCCATTACATGCAAACCACTGTTGTTAATCCTTGTACATGTAAACAGAATCAGCCCCAACAACATGATAAAACAAGGGGAAATCAAAGAAATAGAAATAATCAGTGGGCTTTAAAACAAGGAATTGATCTGAGAAAAATTAACAGATCAAAGCCTTGTTTTATATGCGGCAAGTTAAATCATCTAGCCAAACACTGTTATTTCAATCCTATTAACCAAAGGATCACTTTTCAAAGAAATATACAAAATCTTGTTGGTTATAGGAAGCAAATAAGGAATCATATGGCTGAGAATGTGAGAAGGGCACCTATAAAATCTCATGCTCAGAATAAGTTTGCTAATTCTAAGAAAGATACTCCAAATAAGCCTAGGAGTAACTTAAAGACAAATAAAGCAAACAACTTTGTCCAGGTTTGGGTTCCAAAAGTAAAGAAATATGTTAGTACTGCTACTTCAAATAGTACTGTTGACAGAAATAATGCTGCTGCAAGCAATACTACTGCTAACCCAGTTAGTACTGCTAACAAAGTTAGTACTGCTAACCCAATTAGTACTGCTAATGATCTTAGTACTGCTAACAAAGTTAGTACTGCCAATCAAGTTAGTACTGCTTCCAGTGACAGGCCCATTATTGTGATAAAGTATTCAAGCAATAAGATTTCTTAGTTTGATAATCTCATCCAGTCTGAATATGAATATGTTGATGAGAATGGAAAACCCAAGACCACTTTGGCTTAGGTTCCTATTAAAAACTAACTGCTTTATTATATGTGCAGGGCAACCAACAACTCAAGGGAAGGAGCATTTGGCATGTTGATAGTGGTTATTCCAGGCACATGACAGGTAACATGGCCTGCCTTCAAAACTTCAAAAGAATTTATGGAGGACATGTTGCTTTTGGTGATAATCCAGCAGGTGGTAAGATAAGTGGAAAAGGTAATGTGTCAAAAGGTAAGATGACCTTTGAGGATGTATACTATGTTGAGCAATTGAGATACAACCTGTTAAGTGTATCACAGGTCTGTGACAAGAAACATAGCATATTATTCAATGATACTGAATGTATTATCCTTGCTCCAATGTTCAAAGTAGTTGATGAAAGTATGATACTACTTAGAACTCCTAGGAAGGACAATGTTTATTGCTTAGACTTGGAGAGTGTACCTTCTGATTCATCTTTAAATTGTTTATTTTCAAAAGTTTCAGTAGATGAATCATCTCTATGGCACAGAAGGATGTGTCACATGAACTTTAAAACAATGAATAAACTTGTGAAAAACAACCTTGTAAGAGGTTTGCCACAAAAGGTATTTTCATGTGATGATCATTGTGTTGCATGTCTTAAAGGCAAACAGCACAAATCTTCTCATAAGTCCAAAGAGATAAATACAATCTCTTCACCTCTTAATTTACTGCATATGGATCTGTTTGGACCTACAAATGTGATGAATATTGGTAAGAAATCCTACTGCTTGGTTATTGTTTATGATTTCTCTAGATTCACTTGGGTCTATTTTCTGAGGACAAAGGATGAGACAAGTGGACTGATCAAATTCTTTGTTCTTAGAGTTGAAAACCAAACAAATATAAGAGTTAAAGTCATTAGGTCTGATAATGAAACTGAATTTAAAAACAATGACCTAAACAACTTTTGTGAGGAAAAGGGCATTGAGAGACAATACAGTGCTCCTAGGACTCCTCAACAGAATGGTGTTGCTGAAAGGAGAAATAGGACTCTGATAGAAGCTGCTAGATCTCTGTTGGCAGACTCAAAACTTCCAATTACTTTTTGGGCAGAAGCAGTTAATACTGCCTGCTATGTTCAAAATAGAGTTCTAGTAGTAAAATCCCAAGACAAGACACCTTATGAGATTTTTAAAAAGAAGAAACCTTTTATTGGATTTTTCAAACCATTTGGGTGTCCTTGCACAATTCTCAATACCAAAACTCACCTAGGCAAGTTTGATAGCAAAGTTGAGGATGGGTTTCTTGTTGGTTATTCATCTCAAAGTAAGGCCTACAGAGTGTTTAACACCTCTTCTAGGATTATTGAGGAAAGTGACAATGTCAAATGCAATGAGAACACACCAAATCATCTTGGGTCAGGTCCTGATTGGCTATTTGACATTGATTCAATGTCTAATTCTTTGGGTTTCAGTAATGAGCATAATGCAGGAACAGGGACAGAACAGGTACAAGTACAAAGACAAGAGTTTGTGCTGTTCCCAACACCTACTGCTGATCCTGTTGAATTTTGTGACCAAGATAAGAAAGATACTTCAAATTCAAAGGACACTGAACCAGCTCAGAATGAAGAGGACAGAGGTGAAAAGGAAGATCAACCCTCAGATTCAGGAATCAAAGGTCCTGAGATGCCATTTTTGGAAGAGGATGACACATATGATGATTCTTTAGTGTATGGTGGAAGCACTCCAGAAAAGAATGACACCAATCTTGAAGTCAATCTTAATGAAGAGGCTGTCAATGCTACAAGAACTCAGAAGAATCATCCTCCTCAATTAGTGATTGGTGACATCAATTCTCCAATGATCACAAGGCAACAAAGCAAGATAGGGAGATTGAAAGACCTACAATCAGGTTTATTATCTTGTTTTCTATCACAGGTTGAACCCAAAAAGGCATATGATGCAATGAAAGATCCAAGTTGGATAGAAGCAATGCAAGAGGAGCTACTGCAGTTTGTACTGCAAGATGTATGGGATCTAGTGGACCTTCCAAAAGGACACAGAGCTATTGGCACAAGATGGATCTTTAGGAACAAGAAAGATGAGAGAGGAATAGTAATAAAGAACAAGGCCAGATTAGTGGCACAAGGGTATACTCAAGAAGAAGGAATTGATTATGAAGAGGTATTTGCACCAGTGGCCAGGATTGAGGCAATCAGGCTATTTTTAGCCTATGCTTCTTTCATGAAGTTCAGGGTCTACCAAATAGATGTAAAGAGTGCTTTCCTGTATGGGAGAATTGAAGAAGAAGTGTATGTCTGTCAGCCTCCAGGGTTTGAGAATCCAAATTATCCTGACAGAGTATACAAATTAAAGAAGGCACTCTATGGGCTACACCAAGCACCAAGGGCATGGTATGACACTCTGTCTACCTACCTCTTGGAAAATGGTTTTGAAAGAGGAATAATAGACAAGACTCTATTCATCAAAAGGAAGAAGAAGGACATTCTACTTGTGCAGATCTATGTAGATGACATCATCTTTGGATCCACAAAAGATCAATTATGCAGGGATTTTGAAGAACTGATGCACAAGAGATTCAAGATGAGTTCTATGGGTGAACTTACTTTCTTCCTTGGGCTACAAGTTAAGCAGAAGAAAGATAGGATATTCATAAGCCAATCCAAGTATGTGTTGGACATTCTTAATAAGTTTGGTTTCTCAGACTCAAAGCCTGCAAGCACACCCATCGAGACACACAAACAGATCACTGCAGATCTTGAGGGGGAGGATGTGGATGTTCATCACTATAGATCCATGATTGGATCCCTCATGTATCTCACTACTTCAAGACCAGATATCATGTTTCCTGTTTGTGTGTGTGCAAGATTTCAAGTAAGGCCTAAGCAGTCACACTTTCAAGCAGCCATGAGGATATTCAGATATCTCAAAGGCCAACCTAGATTAGGTCTTTGGTATCCTCATGACTCACCATTTGACCTACTTGCTTATTCAGACAGTGACTTGGGTGGTGCAAATTTGGATAGAAAGTCAACTTCAGGGGGATGTCAGTTTTTGGGTGCAAGACAAGTGTCATGGCAGTGCAAGAAACAAACCACAATGTCCACCTCTACAACAGAAGCAGAGTATATAGCTGCTGCAAGCTGCTACTCTCAAGTACTCTGGATTCAGAATCAAATGTTGGACTATGGTATGACTTTTCTTCACACTCCAATCTTCATAGACAACAACAGTGCTATTAGCATTGTTAATAATCCAGTCAAGCACTCCAAAACAAAGCATATAGAAATCAGGTATCATTTTATCAGAGACTGCAATGAAAAGAATCTAATTCAGGTTGTGAAAGTCCATACAAGTAACCAATTTGCTGATCTATTCACTAAAGATTTTGATGTGGGTAGGTTCACATTTTTGGTCACAAGTGTGGGCATGATAAACTCTGAATAATCCTATTATCTTTTGACTCAAGTATCTGTACAGTTTCCTTCCTGTCTACTTTCTCATATTGTATTGTGCATGGTGCTGCTAACCTTGTGTGTTTAAGTGTTTCAGATTGCTTCAAAGGGATACTTGGTACTTCTAATTCAGTTAATACTGCTCACTATATTACTCATGACAACATTTCAAATATGGTTAAGTATGGTTAATACTGCTAGGTGGTTTATACTGCCAGTGCAAAGTTACTACTGCTTGCCTTATTTATACTGCTAATCAGTGTTGCTACTGCTGGTCTGTGTTAATACTGCTAGTCCGTGTTAGTACTGCCAGTATGTGTTACTACTGCTAATATGAGTTAATACTGCGAGTTGGTTAATACTTCTAGGGTACTTAATACTAATTCTAACTAAAACCCTCCACCTATAAATACCCTTTGTGACCGCCAAAATACAAACGACTCTTTGAACTTCCACTGCTTCTCTTTCTCTCTCTCTATCTCTCTCTCTCTAGATTTCTTGCTCACCAGTGTAACCACTAGTTGCGATTCAAACCCTAGAATCAATCAGAACGATGTCAGGTCTACAATTCTTTGATGAACACAATGAAGTTTCGATGCTGCAGAAACCCAAACAGGCTGAAGGTTTTCATCAGATTGTGGATTTCATAAAATCTACACACATCGCCTACGCATTAACTGTCAATCCCACAATCTATGTGGAATATCAAAGACAGTTCTGGGCCAATGCTGCTATTCAAACTGAAGATGGCACTCAGGTCATCAAAACAAGGGTTTGTGATAAACCTCTAACCATCTTAGAGGAGTATATTCGCATCCATCTACGCTTAGCTGATGCCTCAGGTATTACCTCTCTTACTAAGGAAGATCTCTTCCAAGCTCTTAATCGTATGGGGTATGAAGGTCCCACTGACGTATATAAATTTTTCAAGAACATATTTTCACCTCAGTGGAGATTCTTTGTTCATACCCTACAACACTGCATTTCACGAAAAACAACTGGATAGAGTGAGTTTAGCAGTACCATAGCCTATGCTTTGGTCTGCTTAGCTACCTCTAGAAAGTTTAATTTTGCTCAAATGATTTTCAATGATTTAATGTCAAACCTGGATACCAAATCCAAAAGCTTTTATATGTATCCAAGGTTTGTACAAGAAGTACTAAATCAAGAATTGACGGATTTACCTCATTTCAATGAGGTATATGTACCAAAACCCCCAAAGGGGAAGGTGTTCTCAAATATGAAGAGGCCCAGTAAGGATTTCTCATGTATAGACACTCCATTGTTCTCTACAATGATGGGTGTGTTTCCTTCCCATGGTGAGGCATCAGGGTCACAACCCACATCTAACCACCCAACTGATGACCTACCCACACCACTCATTTCTAGTAATCCTCCTCAGATTCCTATTGTAAAGCCCACATCCCCCATCACCAAAACTTACATAAGGAAAAAGGTACAGAAGGTTCCTTCCCTTCTAGTATCTTCACCCCCAAAGCCTAAAAGCCCTCTGATGGAGCATTTTTCATCAGAGAATATCCAAAGGGAAACCACAGGGGTGTCTCCCAACCCCAAGAAGGTGCTCAATGAGGAGGTGGATGAGCATGTGGGCAGTGAGACTCACACTACTAACTTTGCACAAAGTGCATGGCAGGACAGTGTGAACATCTTTAAGACCTTCCCCACGGCAACTTTGGGTGAGCAATCATCCAAAGGTCCCAGGTGCCAAGAAACCAAAGGGGTAGAGGGTGCTTCTGCTAGGCAGAAGACTCCTACTAAAACTTCCAAGTATCCTTCAAAGGTGGTCAACACACCCAAAGGAGGTGAGGATAGATATAACTATGAGGAATTGATGGAAACTATTGCAAATGTCAATCTGGATGTACTCAAACAAGGTGCAGAAATAGAGGAGATGAAACTGGTGATTCTTTCACAACAAGTGCAGATAAGCAAATTAAAGAAGATGGTTCTGAGGTTGGTACAGAAAAGGAAGAGAAAGTAGTTTGTACTAAAGAAGAGGAGCATAAATCATGATGCTTCCAAAAAGGGGGAGACAACTGAAGCTGAAACTGAAAAACAAAGTCCTGTTGGCATGGAATCTAAATTTGAGGGGGAGTCGGGTACAGAAGCAGAAGGTAACAAAGCAGCAGAAACCTTTAAGCTAGTAGCAGAAATAGGGCTAGCAGCAGAAAAAGGTCAAGCGGCAGAAACTGAGAAGGTTGCAGTAGAAACTGAAAAAGTAGCAGCAGAAACAGGGCTGACTATTGAGGAAATACAAATTGCAGAAACTCTAGTGAAGGCCAAAGCTGACACTCCCAAGGCTACTCAAAAGGCTAAGGGAGTGGAAATCCAAGAAGGTGGTCTAGCAAAGAAAAGAAAAGAAGCTAGTATTGCTGAGATTAAGGGTAAAGGCAAAAGCATCAAAGAACCAAAGTCAAATAGCTCTGGATGAAGAATTGGCAAGGAAGATGCAAGCAGACCTGGAAAAGGAGAAAGAGATTCAATCTGCAAAAGACAGAGAGATTGCTTTGGAGATGGCTGCTAAACTTAATGAAGAATATCAAAAGAGTCTGAAGTCTGCAGCTGCTGCTAAGAAAGTCACAAAGAAGGCTTCAAGGCAAAGGCTACCACTGAAGACCAGACAAAGACAGCCTTCCAAGACATACTTAGCCAACCAAGAAAGAAGGAAGATGATAAACTTCCTGAAAGGTGCTATTGGAGTTTCTGAGGGAATGTTTACAGGTATGTCTTTTGGAAAGCTTGAAGAACTTTACAAGAAGGAAATGGCAAAGCTACAAGGAGACTTCATTCAAAGGGTTGAGGTTGAAAGAAAAATGAAAGAAAGGCATGATCTGCATATTCAACAACCTTTTCCTGAGAATGAAGAAACCACTCTTACAAAAGAAGTGGAAGAAGAACAGAAAGAAGAAACACTTCCTCAAACAGTCAAAGCTGTCAAAAGAATGAAAACCATAGCTTCAAATAAACAGACCAAAAGGCCAAGGATTGAAGAAGTTCATAAAGAAGTTGAACCTGTTGTTGCAACCCCTGAAGAACAATCAAGTCAACAAGGTGCAGAACAATCTGAACAATCTAAGGTACATGTTGGTTTGTATATGACAGTGATTGACAGTGAATCTGTAGAAGCTGACCCAATATCAGTCCAAGCCCCTGAAATTATCCATTGGGATATCCTGGAAGATCAAAGGAAGAAATACTTCAGGATTAAAAGGATGGGAGACAAGTATGAGGTTTACTCTACTTGGAGCAAAATCATCAGAAGTTGTTCCAGATCAGACTTAGAAGAAATGTTCAAGGTTGGAATGAGCTTGTATGAAAAGGACTTGACAGGAGCAGGAATGAGCTTAATAAGACTAGCCATGGAGTACTTATGCATGATGTTTGATCCTATCAAAGTTCAACATGTTGTCAGAGATCTGCATCTGGAGAATAAATTCCAAAGAATAGACAATTGGATGCTATTTGAAAGGTGTGGAGTCTATGTCATCACTATTGACAAATCTTATCATGAATACTACCTGGTGGATAGATCACAGCAAAGCCAAATTGCAAGGTATGTTGAATGCTAAGCTGGTGTGTTCAAAGGATTCAGAAATGGCCAAGATAGTAGTCAGAAGAACTATCAATCAGAGTTTGGGTCTGGATCCTAATCTGTGTAACTGAGAAGTAGTTTTGAAAGCATCATAAAGACCTTATGCTGAAGAACTTAACTTCTCATTCTGAAAAGTTAAGTTAGGGGGAGATTGTTGGGTCTGAATGTGCTAAGTATGGTTTATGTTGCTCAGTCTTCATCATTCATGCTGCTAAGTGATTACTACTGCTAGACCATCAAGATTACTACTGCTAGTAGAATTAATACTGCTTGAAGAGTTAGTGCTGCTACTTGAATAGTTAGTACTGCTTGGAGAGTTAGTACTGCTAGTAGTTAGTACTGCTGAATGATTACTACTGCAAGTGAGGAGTTAATATTGCAGGCATGGTTAATACTGCTCAAAGATTAACACTGCTGAGAATGATTAATGTTGTTGGATAAGGATGAAGATTAATGTTGCTCATGTTGAAGATAATGACTTGGAACGAAAGAATAGGAGTTGGAGATAATGCTGAAGATAATTATGGTATTGATGCTGAAGATCAATCTTATTTTGATAATTATCTTGTAATCAACTCTGTATATATTGTATAGAAGTATTTGATAGAATGATTATTCATACGTTTGTTTAGAGAGAATTAACCTCAAGATTAGTATTATTCCTTTCTATAGAGAAGTATAGAACGTCTGTTGAGTTTGTTCAACAGATTGAGGTTGTGTTTGTAATCATTAAGGTTTATGTAATATAAACTTATGATTTGAGTTCTTATTCTGTATTTTTGATTAATTGTTAAAGTGTTATTCCGCGACTTCTTTAACATTGTTTCTGAGTTTGCATTAAAATTCTTGTTTAGAATTTTCGATCTTGGCATTATTGTTCATCAGTCTCTCGAACAGAGACGAGGATTATTGAAAGATCTTTAGCTGGGGTGGTTGGGATTATTTGATTAGTTGCTCCCTTAAGCTGAGGAGAGAACTAGTTGATCAAAAGAAAAAGAAAGTCGGTGTATATTTTTGGAGAGATAAAGATAAAGGCTAAAAGTGACAGAGGGTTTTAAGGTGAGAAAAGAAGGATAAAGGGGACAATGGAGAGGCATAGCTGAGAAGGTTGCTCCCCCTCAGATGGTCATATGATCTTCAGATTTCCTTCGGCAACAATCCCCTTTTGCTTTCCTCGGGTTGAAGGTTCTGAAGTCGTATCTTTTCTCGCCCCTACTTCATTGATGATCATGCGTTTGAGTGCAAGGATGATGATGGCAGCTGGAGTGAAACATAGCGAGGCATCATCCTCGTCATCGTTATCTTCATCATCAGCGTCTTTAGAGCCTTGATCATCGAGATCAACCTCTTCGTCCTCTTCTTCCTCTTCTTCTTCTTCTTCCTCCTCTTCTTCTTCTTCATTTTCTTCAGCGACTACTGAAGAGGAGGGAGGGTCTTGCTCATCAGCTATTTTCTCCCCCTCAACATGAGGAGGGTCTTCCACAATAACCTCTGCATCTGCATCAGTGGTCTTCTCCCCCTTTTTGTCATCATCCCGGGAACGTACTTGTCAGCAGTAGTGGCAGCAACAGAAGCTTTAGCAGAGCCTTAAGGGACATCAGCTTCCAGTGCCTTCAACCGTTCTTCGACTTCAGGGATGAAAGAAGTTGTTGCGTTGATGAATTCAACAACAACCTCCAAGGACAACCTGTCATCATTAGTGAATGATGGAGCTGGGACTAGAATTGGTTCCCTCAGCTTTTGAAGAATGTCACCCAGCTGCTGATTGGTGACATCCGTTTTGCCGCTGAGGGTTTTCACATCAGCAGATAACTCGTTGACTTGGCCGTTGAGAAATTGTAGTGTGATGGTATTATTGGCCACATCAGTCTTCAGTGTCATCACGTCCTCTTGAATAGCAGAGAGTTGAGAGGCCTCAACTTTTGAAGAGATGGAGGTGGTGAGATTCTTCAGGGCATCACCAGCAGTGTTGATCGATGTGGTGTTGGCGCTGATAGTGGTGGAGAGAGAATACACCTTCTAGCTGACCTTGCTGAGAGAGGTGTCGATGGTCGCCAAAGTAGGACCTGTAAAACACGTTAAGAGCTGATCAAAAGTTTGATCGGGCTTATTTAGTAGGGAGGGAGACGTATTTGGGATGAGGTGAATACCTGATGTAGCAAAGAAATTGAAGAAATCCATGTGCCGCTCCAACGGAGTCAAGGGCATGTTCATTTATTGAGAACCTCCGAGAGGGAGGCCATCAGGTTTCACGGAAATGCGGTGAATCTTTGGTATCTGTAAATTTACAAACTTAGAGACCAAGGAAGAAGAAGTAAGAGATAAGAAATTTAAAGAAGGAGCGCTGGTATTGCTCGAATTAACCTCAGCAATGCTTTGAGGCACTGAGAGTACTTGGGTAGACACCAGCATAAATTATGTGCACAGAGGCATTGAAACAGTGGCGGCGGCTATGGAGGAGCGATCCACGAAAGCGTCCAGGGTTATCTATTGAGAGACAAGCCTTGTTGTTGACAGTTGCTGAGAGGCTGGCTCCGTTGTCTTCTCGCCCTTTTTAGATTGGCCAAGAAGCACTGTAGATTTGCGTTCGGAAGAGGTGGTAGCGGTAGTGATAGCCTTTGAAGGAACCATAGGCGTGACCGCTGAAGTAGAAGAGAATATTTAGAAGAGAGGCGGCGGCGGAGTTTAGTGATACTTACCTCGTTATCAGCTCGCTGGACATCAAGGATGCGAACCCCGAGTCTAGGGATTTGATAGTTACCCTCGGTCGGGTAAAGATCGCCTAGAAAGAATTTCAGGAGTACTGAAATGAAACCGATGTAGGGAAGTTTTAACTCCCTGTCCAACTTCTCGATCTTGGTCATGAGGTCATCAAAGATCATCATTGCGAAGTCTGCATTTCTTCCCGCGATAATGCAGTAGGCCATCTGAAGTTGTGCCTTGCCGACCTGGTCCAGCGATCCTATCTTCCCGCTCATGCATTAAATAACATGAGAGAAGACGTAGTTAAACTATGAAGGCATCTTGGCCTTCAAGATCTTGGTCAGCTTTTTCTCTAGCACCGTCAACCTTGGATTCAGGTCCCACTGATATTTCATTAAGTCAAGGAATTGAAGTAGCATGTCATCAGTGGGTAGAGCTTCAAAACATTCATTCCCTCTAGCAGGGACACGGAGAGTGGTTCGGATGCCATTGGGAGTGATGCTACATGCGCCATGCTGAGTCTGAAACACGATGACTATCGGTTCTTTGCCTTGCTTGGTGGTCACTTAAGCTTTATCAACAGTATACCATAATTGCTGAAGAAGAGGTTTGTGAGCCGTAGGTTCAACCGTCAGAGCATAGGCTATTGGAGAAGCCTTCAGAAATGTTGCAGCCTCAAGAAGGTGAGTAGAGGGTTTCTTCATGGGAAATTGCAGTAGGGCAGGATGATTGTTGTCGGAGAACTAAACTTCAGAAAGTTCGAACTTGACATTCTTTGATTATAGCAAAGTCGTTTGAGATGCCATTTCCGAAAGAAGAGAGAACAATAGAACAAAGGGGTTTTTAGAGAAAGAAAAAAATGGAATGGTTTACCGATTACCTTTTCAAGAAAGAAACATGTAAATGAGAATTTCCAATATTTTATGATTAGAAAAAGAAGCAATAAGAATATGGTCAGTTTCCTTTTTTAAGAAGGAAACATGAACATTCTTAAAAACAGGTTTAAGCCTTAAAAACCAAAAGGTTATTGAATGAAAATATGAAAGAAATGATTTTGGAAAGAAAAACAGTTTTTGATCTAGAAAAATAAGTTTTTAAGATCAAACAAAGGTTTTTAGAAAGAAATTAAAGAAGAAAAAGGAACCTATTGTTTGATAGTTTGAAGAAACTTGCTTAGGTTCTTGAGTTCTTAGAATGCCTTGTTTGCCGAGAGTATTTTCTTGCTTAGAGAGTAATGTGTGCGTAAAAGGTAAAAATATGAATGAGAGAGGTTTATATATGAGAGAGAGAGAGAGAGGAGAGGGAAGGAATGATGAGCGGAAAAAGTCACTCATCATGACACATACACGTCCAACTAAGTTGATTGGACAGGAAGTGGAACGGACGGACGTGTCAGAAAAAGGCGTGCCATGGATTATTGTTACATATGACATCACACAAAAAGGTGTATTTTCATTTTTTAAAGTATCACTGATGGAAAATCAGAGATAAATTTTATTTTTGAAGAATCACTGATGAGAAATATTAGTGATTATTTTATTTTCAAAAAGCTTTTAATCACTTGAAGAAAGTCAGTGATTAAGTTTTGAGATTTTGAAAAACGTCTCGTTGAATAAGATTCATTGAGGAAAAGTTACGATACATACCTGAATATCAGAGATATTTTAGTCAGAGAGTAAGGAATGAATAGGATAGAATTTTATTACTTACACAATGCTTCAACGCTTGAGGAATTAATCCTCAAGATTCAGCATTCCATGCTCGTTGATGATAAAGTTGAATCTTGTCTCATCAAGAGGTTTGGTAAAGATATCAGCTAACTGATAGTCAGTAGGAATAAAATGAAGTTCTATGTATCCATTCATCACAAGATCTCTGATAAAATGATATCTTGTTAGAGTTAAATTGTATTCAAGATTAAAAGAGGGTCTTGTCTTGTAATGTTTGTAATAGTGTGGGTGTTTGTATTGTAAAAGTAAGTGTAGTTGATCTTGTGCTAATAGGTCATGTTGACCATATATATAGAAGGTCAAAGTGTTGTAAGTCAAATAGAACACACACACGCATACAGAGTAAAAACACCATAGAAACAACACACATAGCTTATTGAATATGCACTAAATAGGTATATCACTTGATGTAGATTATGATTCAACAATAAACAAAGTGTTTCTAAATCAAATTGTGTATTGAATGTGAGTTAGAATCTGGAACATCAATTGGTATCAGAGCTAAATTCGATTGAAATCAACAGGAAAATGGTTTACGCACACTGAGTTTAGAGTTTTCGAGTGATTCTTGATTTTAAACTGTTTTTGATCAAATTCTTGATTCAATAGTGTTCGATTTGCATAATGGAATAATTTTTTGTAGTTAAATTTCACTTATGAACTGTAATTGATCACTTAATTTGGATTTTTGTGGTTTTTTGTTCGTACGAGTTCACACAATGTTTGATCATGCATTTTTGAGTTTGAGTCGAGTTTATTGTAATTCGTTGATTGTATTTTGTTCTAACACTAACAGTGATTGAATTGGTATAGTTTCAGACCTCAATTCGAAGATTTGTTGGGTTATTGGACTGATTTTAGTGTTTTTGGACCGAACATACGAAGAACTCGCAAGATTTGAACATTTCGTATGAAGAACTAACATAGTTCTTAGAATTCGCATAGAGCTTTGATTGAAATTTCATAAGTGTTGAATTCGCATGAGAGTAGTGAGCGAAATCCTCAGAATTTGCATAAGTCTTTGGACGAAAAGTCAAAATTCGCATAACTCTTGTATACGAAAAGTTTAAATTTGAAATTTTTTTCTAAGTGTAAAATTCACATATTTCTGTGATACGTAAAGCTCATGCGAAAAGTGAAAAGTTCAAAATTTTTATTAAGTCAAGAATTCGCAAAGAGTCTTGTGCGAATTGTTAAGAATTCGCATAAAGCTACGTGTGAATTCTCAAGATTTCGCATATAGTTGCATGCGAATTATGCAGATTTCGTATATCTTTGCATGCGAATTGTGATTTAGTTGTGTGCGAATTCCTTTGGTTCTGCGAATTCTGGTGATTGTCTTTTTGTGGGAATTGTTTTTTAATCTCAGTTGTGTAAGGATTCTGTTTTGGGAAATTTCTTTCTGAAAACTTTTAAGTGTTGTAACTGTTGATTTTTTTGTCGAACTAACGATCAATTCTAGCTCATATTTTTTTCAGGTGTAAAGATGCCTTACATTGACAAGAAAGGAAATACTGTCTTAACAAAAAGAGATTGTGCTATCGCTTATATGCCAGAGATTCCAGCCCTTGAAGCTGAAAATAGGAATCTGAAAATTCAGAATTCATCTCTTCTTGATCAGATCAATAAATTGAAAGAGAATTCTACAGTTTTAGAGAAAAGTTTTATTTGCTCAGATTGCATTTCTAATTCTAAAATTAATTTTGCAGAAATCATTGAGTCAAAAGAAAAGGAGATTTCAAATCTTCAAACCAAGCTGAAGAAGTTTGAAGGTCTTAATGCAAATTCTACTTGGTCAAAGAAAGAATTAATGCAAAAAGAGCTTGATGATCTCAGAAGAAGAGCAAACATTGCTGGAGGAACCTGTGATGGACTGAAAAAGATAAACTCACAAATCTTTTCTGAACGAAATCAGTTAAGAGACAGAGTGTTTAGTCTTGAGGTTGAAATAAATATGTTGAAAGAAAAAGCCACAAAAGAGATAAACAACTCAAGAGGAGATAAAGAAGATTGAAAAAAAAAATGATTTGGAAAGAGATAATACTGAGCTTCACAACAAGATTGCTGAACTGAAAGAACAAAACTCTCAAGATGAAAAGAAGTTAAAGAAAGAAAGAGAAGAGTTTGAAAGAGAAAGAATAGCTTATGCTCAAAAGTTTTTTGATTTCTCAAGAAAGTCTTTTAAAGACAAGAAGACAGTTGAACTGAAATGTGCTAAACTTTCTCAACAAGTGTCAGATTTTGAGAAAGTTATCATCATGGAGAGAGACAAATTTGAGAAAGAGAAGAAGAAAGTTGAACTGAAGAATGTTAGTGGGTTTAAAGAAATATTTGATCAAAGAAAAAGTGTTGAAAAAGATTTTGAAGAAGAAAGGAAGGTTTTTGAGACAGGGATTGCCAAGCTTTCAAAGAAGCTATCTTAACTATCAGCAACTGCATTGAAAGAACAAAAGACAAAGTCTGAATTACAAAAGAAGATTGATATATTGTCTGAAGAAAGAAACAGTTTGTCAAAAAAGATCACAAAACTTGAAGGAATCATTTTCAAGGATGAATTGAGAGCACAAAGAAATCTAGATACAATTGCTCAATCACCCATGAATGATTCAGGTGCATCAGAATGTTCATTCAAATCAGCTACAAGTTCAATTTTTGCAAATGTTTCTAACAATCCTTTATTTGTTGATTCAGATGATATTGTATAAAATCATGAAGATCAGATTCGTCCTACTAACCTTTTTTATGTCAAATCTATTGATGGTTCAGGTAACAAGAACAAGTCTCAACAGAAAATGGTTTGGAGAAGGAAAGATGAGAAAGATGATTCAAAGTCATTTGTTCCTACACCTCAAGTGAACAAAAAGAACAATGCTCCTAAAGGTAAAACTTTTGGCAAACCTGACCTTGTTTATACTGTTAATCAATTGATCAGGTTAGCACAGAAGAAAATTAATTGTTCTTACCGTGGTACAAATGATTTTGTAAGTAAAAATGATATGAATTATTGGTATGGTTCTTACTACATCTCTCCTAATAGAACTGCAACTAACAAACCAGGACCCAAATACCAGTGGGTACAAAAAGATAAATCTGTGTTGTAGGCACCTAAAGACTAAGGGGAGAAAAATGAATGACTTCTAAGTAAAGCAGCTTAGGGCTCAATCCTCAATGTTAAAGGAAAATGGCTTCTAAACACTACAGGTTAGAACCCGTATCTAAAAGATCAAAGTAGACTTCTAAATACAACAGTTCAGAACTCGTACTCCAACGAATATTGGTTTCTGATTACACCAGATCAGAACCCAATCTTCAATGTTTAAGAACAATGACTTTTGAACAAAGCAGTTCAAGACCAGGACTTCATTGATAAAGATGGGGAGTTTGACTTCTGAATTTACTTCAATCCTAGTAATTCAGAACTCGGTTTAATGATTAAAGATTATGCAAATATTAAGGGGGAGCTTATATGTTTTATATTTTTACTGATACATTTTCTGATTTTTCAGGAGGAGATTAAAAGATATATTCATTATTACTTTTAGGGGGAGTTACTATTCTCACCGGAGAATACATGACGATGGCTTCTGAATACTTCGGTTCAGAACCCGCTCTAAACGGTTTTTCTTCTAAGGATGCTAATCAGATAACATCTTTCTAAGAAGTTTTTATAGTTAGTTTGAGGAATTTTATGAAATCTTACCTGTTATATTTTTAAGGGGGGAAGAGAAATGAAAATTACACTTTTACTGTCAAAATTTTCTAATGAGTTGACTTTTTACAAATACTGATGGGGAGTATCCGAAGTTTTTGTCAAGTATGCTTAACAGATAATATTCATTTTAGGGGGAGTTGAGTTTTCTATACTACAGTTATATCTTTCTAAATCTCAAACTCTACCATGCTTTGAAAGAAGAACGAATTTCGAAGTGAGATTTTAAATGTTTTTCATATCAAGTATTTTCATGATTATCTGACTGTGTGTTTCTGAAAGATTAATACTTGTGTATTGTCTTGTCTTTATACTTATTAAGTATTCTTACACACATCGGGTTAGTACTTTTATTGACTTTGTTATTACCATGTCTCAAAAGATAAATCTTTCGATGGTAGTACTCCCATTCGTATTCTAAATTGTTTGAAATCAGGCGTCATTTCTTATTAATTGTGCTTTCATTGATAATATGTTTATATCTTGTTCTTATAAACAAATATTCGGTCTTTGATATCCCAATATTTTGTCTTCATGATATTTGATCTGATCGTATCATTGTCAGATTCTCAAAACACTTCACTTGAATTCGTTTCATTCAATTTCATTGTTTTGAGAGATCTTAAATGTTTAAAATGCTCAAATTTCATTCTTATTATTCATGAGTATACATTTTTTGATAATGGTATCTTGTGCTAACCTGTCAAGATAACTGTTGAGCAACATATTCTTTTTAGGACAAAATACATGGGATTTAGTGTGATTGTTTAAAAGACTTCCATGGATTCACGTTAACCAGTGTTTCCTACCCCGGAAGTAATCCTTGAGTGATTGAGGGGAGAGGGGTCAAAAGATTAGAAAGTGGGTGTGTGTTGAGGTAAAATGTGAAAGAGAGGTTGATTAGAAATGAGCTCAAATGTTTAAAAGAAAGAGGGCGAGAGTTCAGAGTAAAATAATATAAAACTTTGTACCAAATTTTTTCTGAGCCAGGCAGCCACATAAACTGTTGTTTCGCAATTTTTCATGAACTTCATTGAAAAAGGAAACTAGCCCATGCCAACTCCTGCATAAAACCCCACCTGCTACTCATACTTTTCTCAATAATAGAATGTTTCATGCATATTGAGTCTATGGAACATGTTGATATTGAAAAAGAAGAAAAGTTGCCCCACCTTCGACCCTTTGTCATGCATATTGAGTCTATGTAATATTTATTGTTGTCTCAATGGTTTACATACTTTGAGCCTGTGTAAGCTTTAAATGCTTCAATCATTGCTACACTTGCATGAGCAGACAAGGAATATGTTTTCTTGTCATAACATTCATAGAAAATTCCTTTGTGGTTTTTCAATGATTGAATGGAAAGCCCTGAGGGAGTAAACATCAAAAAGCTCATTTCCAATGTACATCTATTGTACATAGTGGCTTTGTGCTACTGACAGGCATTATAACTGATTCATCCGTTGATTCAGGTTTACCACTCATAATTTGTCTGAATTTGAAAAGACTCGGATGAATACATTTCATGAATTGATGGCAGAATATCAAATCAGAAGTTTCTATTCTCATCGGGGGAGATTGTTCACATGTTTCCAAAGGAGGAGAATATCATATACTCATGAAGACTGTGCTTATTTGATATTTGGGGGAGATAATTTCAAAGACAAAGCTGACATTGAAATGTTTTGATGATTTTGATTCTCACAATTCATCAAAAAGGGGGAGATATTTCAAGATTTCAAAGTCAGATTAATTTCAAAGAGAACGCAAAGTCAAGTAAGAAGTGATAATGGGGGAGAAAGTAAAATCTGAATTGTTGATTATTCAAAAGGAAGAGAAATGTGTCAAAGTAATGATTCTGAGAAGAAATTAAAGTCAAGAGAAAGTTGAAAAGCTGAAGATGTTTGTATTTAAAAGATTGCTATGTTAAAGAGATTTTCTGAAAGAGATTATTGCATTTTGTAATCAAAGGGAGAGATTAAAGAAAGTGCAAATGTTTTGAAGACTTCAACGTTTTGCGAAGATTGCCAAAAGTGGTTAAGAAGTCCAAAAGGGGAGATTTACTTAAAGTGTTGTCAAAGATCAATCACAGTAGCAAAGATTTGAAGATTTTAAAGTTGTTGAAGACTTTTCAAGTGAAAAGAAGACTTGAAGATAAGTGTCAATTTTCTTTTAATCTTGAATCCAAAGGGGGAAATTGTTAGAGTTAAATTGTATTCAAGATTAAAAGAGGGTATTGTCTTGTAATGTTTGTAATGTTTGTAATAGTGTGGGTGTTTGTATTGTAAAAGTAAGTATAGGTGACCTTGTGCTAATAGGTCATGTTGACCATATATATAGCAGGTCAAAATGTTGTAAGTCAAATAGAACAAACACACGCATACAGAGTAAGAACACCATAGAAACACACAGAGCTTATTGAATATGCACTAAATAGGTATATGACTTGATGTAGATTGTGATTGATCAATAAACAAAGTGTTTCTAAATCAATTGTGTATTGAATGTGAGTTAGAATCTGGAACATCATATCTGATCTCGTGTGTTTGGTCTTTGAGTGTAGCATTGGATTGTTTGCTATAGTGGATGCACTGGTGCTGTCACAATAGATTGGGATCTTTGATAACTGAAGGTCATAGTCTAATAGTTGATTTCTCATCCATAAGACTTGAGCACAAGAACTTCCAGTGGCTACATACTCACTTCAGTTGTGTAAGTGGACATTGAATTTTGCTTTTTACTTGTCCAATGTACCAACTTTCCACCTAGGAGCGGACAACCTCCTGTGGTGTTTTTTTTATCCAGTTTGCAACCTGCAAAGTCACTATCTGAATAGGCAGTTACATCGAACCCTGAGTCTTTAGGATACCAAAGGCCTTGGTTAGGAGTTCTCTTTAGATATTTGAAAATCGTTTTACAACGATCAGATGGGATACCTTGGGTTCTGATTGATATCGTGCACAAAGACAAGTAGAATACATGATATCAGGTCGGCTCGCTGTAAGATACAGAAGTGAGCCTATCATTCCTCTATAGGCAGTCGCATTAAGTGGTTTTCAGATGGATCCTTGTTTAATGTCAACGGTGGTGCCATAGGAGTTTTCATCGCTGATGTTTGAGTAAGATCAAACTTTTTCAGCATATCTTTAACATACTTACCTTGATGAATAAACGTGCCTTTATCAGATTTCTTGATCTGAAGTCCAAGGAAGTAAGTTAGCTTACCCATCATACTCATTTTATATTCTTTCTTCATTCTTTCAGCGAAACGAGTGCACAAAGATGGGTTAGTAGAACCCAATATAATGTCATCAACATATATTTGAACAAGAATAATATGACCTTTTATCTTTCTGAAAAATAGAGTATTATCAATATTACCACGCTCAAATTTTTCAGAAATAAGGAAAGATGATAGAGTGTCATACCAAGCACGAGGGGCTTGTTTTAACCCATAGAGAGCCTTGTCCAACTTATATACAAAGTATGGATGTTTAACATACTCTTCTTCAGTCAGCTTTCAATTTAGGAATGTCGATTTAACATCCATTTGATATACTATGAAGTCTTTGTGAACTGCATAGGCTAAGAATAATCTAATTGCTTCAAGCCTAGCCACAGGGGCAAAGGTTTCATCATAGTCTATGCCTTCCTCTTGTCTGTATCCCTGAGCAACTAGCCTAGCTTTATTGTGGGTTACAGTCCCATTTTCATCTAACTTGCTTCGATACACCCATTTGGTGCCTATAACAGTTTTGTCAGATGGCCGGGGAACGAGATTCCAAACTTTGTTTCTTTCAAACTCAGTAAGCTCTTCTTGCATGCGCTGACCCAGTTTGGATCTCTGAGGGCATCATCGGTCTTCTTTGGCTCGAAAAGAGAAAAAAAAATAACAAAGAGATAAATGTTACCTGAGTCTGAATACCTACATCAAGATCACCAAGGATTTGATCAATTGGGTGATTCTTAGTCCATCTCTTAGCAGGGGCATGATCATCCATGTCAGATATTGGATCGACAATGGGAATATTCACTGAGGAAGAAGCTTCAGCCTTAGGTTCATCGGCAATTAACTGCTGAGGTTCAGGTTGAACATCATTCACTGAGTGATCTTCAGAGATGAAGGGAAATTCAGAGGTTGGAAGATCAGATGGTGGTAAAGTGTTTAGGGGAACAACTAAAACCCATGAAGTGGATTCAGTGTTAGGTAGAATGATGACTGGATCATCATCAGCAGTTTCTCCATAGTGGGAAAACATCCAGGCATTCAGTTCATCATCGTCATCGATAGGCCTTGAATTCACTGATTTGGATTTATTAAAGGTAACATGAATGGTTTGTTCTACAGTTTGTCTTCTTTTGTTGAAGACTAGGTAGGCTTTGGATATTGAGGAGTGTCCAATAAAGATTCCATCATCAACCTTTGGATCAAACTTTCCAAGGGTATCTCTATTGTTTAAAATAAAGCACTGACAGCCAAAGATATGAGGAAAGCTGATAGAAGGCTTTCTCCCATGGAAAAGTTCATAGACAGTTTTGTTGAATCTTTTGATAATCAACGACCTATTTTGAGTAAAACATGTCGTATTGACAACTTATGCCCAAAATTGAGTTGGAAGATGAGAATCACTAAGCATTGATTGTGCAACTTCAATGATCGTTCTGTTTCTTCTTTCAGCGACTCCATTTTGCTGAGGAGTTCTCACAACTGAGAAATTGTGAGAAATTCCCTTGTTCTCAAAGAAATTATCCAGATAACTGCTTTTGAATTCAGTTCCATGATCACTTCTTATTGAGCGAACAGTTAAGTTGTTCAACACTTCCATCTTTATGACAAAAGATATAAGTTCATCCAGAGTGTCACTCTTAGAGCGGAGAAACATTACCCAGGTATAGCGGGAGTATTCATCTACTAACAAGAGTGTATTTCTTTCCATAAATGGATTGAATATTGACAGGGCCAAACAAATCCATATGCAAGAGTTGAAGGGGACTATTCACTGATGAAACTTGCTTCGATTTGAAACTAGCTTTAGTCTGCTTTCCCTTTTCACAAGCTGAGCAGAGAGATTCGTTGGCATATGAATGTTGAAGGAGACCGGAGACTAGTTCTTTTAAGGATAGTGTGTTTAGTGTTTTGATGTTGAGATGAGAGAGCCTCTTATGCCATATCCAGTTGACATCTGATGAGGCTTTAGACAGAAAATAAATACTTTCAGTGGTTGTTGAGTCCATGTTTATTACATAAACATTTTCCATACGATAACCGTTGAGATCGAGTTTTCCATTTTTGTCCATCACTGAACATGATTTCTTAGAAAAGCATACTTTAATGTCTTTATCACATAGCTGACTGATGCTAAGGAGGTTATGCTTCACTCCATTTACATAAGCGACTCTGGGGAAGGTAGTTGTACCATTGCTGAGTACACCAAACCCTCTGGTATAACCTTTTCCATTTCCACCAAAGATCACCGAGGGACCTTTTTCTTCCTTGTATTGAGTGAGCAGGTCTTTTTAGCAATTTATGTGTCGAGAGCATCCACTATATAGATACCAGATACCCTTTGAGACCTGCAAACATAAGGAAGATCAAGTTTTGATTGGTACCCACTTTTCAATGGTCCAGAGGAGTTAGTGGAGATGGAAGATTCAGTAGTCTTCACAGCATCTGAAGATTCAGCGTCAGTGGTAACCTTCACTTTAGTTACTTTCTTAACTTTAGTGGCATTCTTCGCCTTGGCAGATTTCTCAGATTTGGTGACCTTGTTAGCCTAGGATGAATTCATCCTCACTTTAGCTATCTTTTCATCTTTTGTGGCATTGGGACATTTACTGGCAATATGGTCAGTAAGTCCACAATGGTAGAATTTTCTATAGATGAAAGTGGCTTTAAAACAAGGAGTATTGGCATTAGAAAATTTGAGATGAGTCGAGCTAGCTCCAAGAATGCCCTTAGCATTATATATCATAGGAACTTTCAGTTCTTCTGATTTCTTAGGCTTAATGTCAATCTTCATCTTTGGAGTAGATCTCTGAGAATTAGTAGGGATCTTAGATCCAGAGCCAGATGGTTGACTAGCTGAAGGTTTAGAAGGAATCTTCTTCAGCTTTGCTACTTTTGTAGCCTTCTGAGGATGATGGGAAATAGATTTCCCTTTATCAGTTAAATTAAAGCTTTTTGATAAATCCTCAGGGATAGGGTTAGAGGATGAGGAACACTGAGAAGAAGAAGTGTCAGGGATAGAAGAGACAAACATTCCAAACTTAAGCATAAAACAATCTCTGCTAGATTCATCCTTTTCAGATTTATAACTAAGATCGGTTTTATCATGAGTAGGGATTTGAGTTAGTTCCTTGATCCTTAAATGATATTTTTCAAGCTGTTCAGTTAAATCAATTTTTTTGTTCTCAGCGAGAGTTTTACGATTTAATGCATTGTATAAGTCAATTGTCAGCACGTCAACAACGCGACGTCTCTCAGCTTTAAAGTGAGAGGGATCAGTAGAGATTGATACCTGAGAGAAGATAAAGCTTGTGGATGACCCGTATGGTTCTTCCACTTCTTCTTTAATCTCAGCCATGACACAGAGATTAGCGACATCCTTTTCATCAGAACTTGATTCTTCTGATTCACCCCAGTCGTGTTCTTCAGCCATCAGACCTTTACCTTTGAGCTTGAAGCCTTTCAACTTCTGATATTTTTCCTTCAGCTTGAGGTATTTGTCATTGCTGGATTTTCTGGACGAAGAAGGTTTGAAGACTTTCTTTGACATGCATTCACTGGCAAAATGGCCAACTTTCTCCCAGTTATAGCAAGTAGCAGTTGCCTTATCAATAGGTGTTGATTTAGGTTTCTCAGATAGGGAGAGAGGCTTATTTCTTCGGAAATTGCTCTTTCTTGCAAATCTTTTAAAAGAGTTTGTCAGGAGTGCTAGAGATTCATCAAATTCTGAAAGGTCAGTGTCTGATAGATCCTCTGAGTCAGAATCTAACTTGGTGATAGTGAGAGTAGATCGCTGAGATGAGATAATCTCTGAAGAAACTAAAGCAACATGAGTGTTTTTTGAGTCTTTAGAATCTTTAACAAGATTCTTCTTCAGTTGATTTGATTGCTCATAATTGAGCAAGATCCCATAAAGAGTATTGAGAGAAAAGTGATGTAAGTCTTTGGTCAACTTGAGACACATTGAATAAATGTCCCAACTTTCAGGAAGACATCCCAAGAATTTGGTAAGGACCTCAAAATTAGAATAGGTCCTACCAACAGTCCTTAGATCAATGATTAAACAGTTAAAACGCTAGTGAACATCAGACAAGGATTCATTCTTACCACAAATGAAGCTTTTGTACTGTCTTACCAGATTGATCTTTCGGGTTTCTTGGATTTCAGTGGCACCTTCGTACTGAACACATATAGTGTCCCACATTTCCTTAGAAGTTTTCAGATGCATGATGGAATGGAAGGCTTCATCAGGAAAAGCCATAGATATAATGGTCTTAGCCTTTGCATCTAGTCCTACTTTCTCCTTGTCATCATCGCTCCATTGTCTTATTTCTTTGAGAGCGTATCTTTCAAGAACAGCGACAGTAGTTGCAGTGGTAGGGATTGCGTCTATGATAACAAATGGTTCATAGGGTCCATTTGCAGCATATTCAGGTATAGTAGGATCTACACCTTCTAGAAATAGAATCATTCGATTCTTCCAGAGAGCAAAAATGTCTCTGCTGAATCAAGGAGGTTTAGAGAGAGAATCATTATCGTAATAATTTGAACTTGTGTTTAGTGCCATTTTTAAGAATAGCAAGGAAGAGAATAAAGCAAGCTCTTATTTATCGATTAAACAATATGCTCTGATACCACTTGTTGGTCCCGAATGTGCTAAACAAGTTTGTAGGATGGGGGGGGGGGGGTTGAATACACATATATTTTTATGGTTTAATAAATTGTTTATCGATAACTCAAATCAAAATTTACTGCTTGTTGCGGAATAAGATTAAGTAAACCTAATATAAACAAACATAAGAAACACTAAGTAGGTTGCACTTAGAACAAGAGAGAAAGGTTAAGGGAAACACTAGAAAACAAGGGTTTCTATATGGTTTACTGAGAAATAGAAGATAGAAGGCAACTCTTCAAAATAAAGTTTAACCTTTCTATTTACACACTATGCATTAAATGCATGGCAGGGGTACTTTACACGTGTCACCATCTGGTTGGATGCATGCTTCTGACTTTTTTAAGACATCGTCCTAGGCATATGGTGAACATGCAATTTATCAGAGTTTTTGTACGATCTGAGACAAAAGCATGTCTCTTCTGACACATCGTACTTCTTGTGCAAGGGTAAGACAAAAGAACCTTGGAGCGTAAGATTCATGATCATCGATCCCTGAGGGGGTCTTTCTTCAGAGAATCTGAATGAAGGTCATCTATCGCTGAAGCTTTTCTTCGTAGTTCTTCGTGTGTGTGGACTTGTCTTGGTTTCATGGATATCGGCATCAGATCATGAGTAGACTTGTCACTTGTTCATCAGCTTTGTCTTCGATGTCATCGATGAACATCTTTGTCGCGAAACTTGTCTTTAGGGATTACATTTAACAGAATACGTTAGATATTATCAACGATACTGAACAAACTCAGTATGTGATTGTTGATGGTGAAACACTAATACATACAGATATTAAATGTAATTTTCACTAAGTATTTCAAAGGGTCATTATCAAATCACTGAATGAATTTGGATCAACACTTCGTCACTGAAAACTGGATATATTAGACCACCCCTATTTAATCGTTTATACATCCATCCTCTATCGGTATTAGTCGACATAGGTACAAATTAACGAAAGTGTGATTAGTCGACATGGCTACATGTACAGTAGGTAAATATTTGCATATATACATTTATATAGTTGAAGTAAAATTTAATTTAAAGATATATGTGGTACCTAATGTTTGTCGAACAATTGGCAACACATTTCTAAAGTGAAATATATTAAAATTATATTTATACATACAAGCCCTAATGTTCGCCCAACAATTGACAACACATTTCTATCACGAAATATATAACAATTAGATTTATAAATACAAATCCTAATGTTTTCCCAATAATTGACAACCATATCTAACACGAAATATACAACAATTACAATTATAAATTTAACCATACCCAACGATTTGTATATGAAACAATTTGAATATGAAATAATTTAAATATACAAATTGTTGTATACAATCAATCAATGACAATTTACATTTACATATACAATTTATCTAACAATTTCAATATAATTTCCCTAACAATTTACTTACATATATATACATATCTCCAAATACATATATATGTTCATGCACACACACACACATATATATATATATATATATATATATATATATATATACATATTTACATACATACGTATACATATTTACATCACATGATATACATACATTTATTTATATACATATAAAAGAGAGGGAAAGTGAGAAAAGAGGGTTTTATACAAAAAAGTAAAGGGGAGGAAGAAATCACCGGATCTAGAGTGGGGGGAGGTCGGCGGCGTGGGCAGGACTGGAGAGTTTGCAAGAGTGAAGGGAGGTAGTTGGTGGGGGTGGAGGTGGCCGAAGGGACGAAATCGCCAGTGGTGAGGTTGAGTTATGCTCCAATGTTTGTGTTTTGTTGAGTAAAGCATCTGTTTAGGGATTAGGCAGAAAAAATTCGTTTTTTCCTGTGGATCAGCGGCGGATCTGTCCCTCGGAAATGTTTTTTCATTTTAAAATTTAAAAAGTTGCCTGTTTTTTTAGATATTTTTAAAAAAAATGGTATACCAGCGGATTATAGACGGATCTGTCCACCGGGAACTCTTTTTCTAATTTTAAAATTTGAAAAAACCACCTATTAGAAATTCAAAAAATAGAAAATAGACGGAATATTCGGCTGAAATCTGCCGGAATCTTAATACCCACCGAAAATCCACGGGAATATTTATTTATTTATTTATTATTATTATTATTATTATTATTATTATTATTATTATTATTATTATTATTATTATTATTATTATTATCTATTGTAATACCCGTTATAGCCCAGAAAAACCGAATTAACCCCAATTCAACCCATTAAAGTATAATAAAACTGAATAAAGCCCAATTGAAACCGTTAAAGCCGAAGAGACTCACTAAAACCCAATAGAGCCATTAGAAATCCACGAGTATCTATTAAAGTCGAATGGAACCGATTAAAGCCCGATAAAATCCATCAAAGCCTAATAGATCAATTTAAGTCCAATAGAACCCATTGTGATCATTGGTGACTTATTAAAGCCAATAACAATAACAACATTGTGATTTATTATGTGTTTGTGTGCACGTATGTACTGCATAGATGCATGTGGTGTGTATTGGGCTCGATAAAACAACTAAGACCAACTAAAGCTCAATAAGACCTACTAAGAACCATTATAGCTCATAAGACTTTTTATGGCTTATTAAGGCCAATAACACCATTGACAACTTATTATGTGTTTGTGTGCACATATGTACTGCATAGATGCATGTGGTGTGTATTGGGCTCGATAAGACAACTACGACTCACTATACCCCAATAACAACCACTAAACCACCATAGCCCAATAAGACCTTTTATGACTTATTAAGACCCAATAGCAACAATAGTTATTTATGTCTGTGTGAACATATGTACTGAATATATGCATGTGATGTGTCTTGGGCTCGATAAGACGACTAAGACCCACTATACCCCAATAAGAACCACTAAACCACCATAAAATCCACTAAATCCCAATAAGACAATTTATTAGGTATTAAAAACAATAACACCAATAATACCCATACTTATATGTATATATGTATATTTAATATGCATATGTGTATGTTTGATATACATATGTGGTATATATGTAGATATATTATATAACTATATAATACGAAATATGTTAAAAAATTAAGAATAAGTATCTACAGAGAGGAAATATGAAAAAAATACACAAAATGCAAAGTAGTTAATTAAAATCCGCCAGAAATTTTAATTAATTAGTTTTAAAAAATCATACTTTTTGTGGAAGATTTGTGGCATCATTTTTAAAATACATAAAAGAAAATTTTCGCCAAAAATCTGTCACAAAGATTAATCGAATATATATATGTGTAAATACATACATATATATATATTAAAAATTCAGTGGCGGATTTGTGTCGTATTTAAGCAAAAAGTTTACTTTCTTTGACTTTTGGATGATCCGCCAGAAATCCGTCGGAAATATTTCCGACAGAAAATCCGTCGAAAACATCCATCGGTGAAAGATGCAACCATGTAAAAGATGCAAATTTTTATGCAATTTTATTGTTTGAAACTGTGTGAAAAAAATAGTGTTTTTACGTTGTTGAGGTGCTTGCAAATGTGCAAGAAGGTACATCTTTTTAGACCATTGTAAAACAATGTAAAACATAACGATCATAATCTACGACAGACTTTTACACAATCGTAAAACCGTCTACAAAGTACATTTCAAATAGGTAAAATGCCTCATCCTTTACTTGTGATATCGTATGATGTCTTTCAAATTCATTTTTTTCGAAGAAAATTATTAGGTAACGTTCTACCCAATTCAACCCCAGGTGAAATATTCACCAACCATTTTGTTTGCCATATTCTTAGATCATTCGAAAATTTAAAATTCATTTGTAGAATTCGAACGGTTTTTCGACTTTTCAGGAGAAATGCTGAAACGTAACGATCATAATCTGGATGGCGGTCATGGACCTTGTAGAAACATCATCTCTGTTCTTAAAGATCTTATCAACTTGGCTACTTCTTTTTACTCTTTTTGCTGCAAACAGGTGGTCGACCTAAGTTCTATAAAGTATTCTACTAATACAATCTAGGCGTAAAAAGATATTGCTTCTCTAGTTGTTGTTGTGCTTGCAAATGTGCAAGAAAGTACATCTTTTTAGACCGTTGTAAAACAATGTAAAACAATGTAAAACACAACGATCTTAATCTACGAGTTGCTTTTTACACCGTGTAAAAAGTACATTTCAAATAGATAAAATGCCTCTTTTTTTGCTTGTGATATCTTACTCAGTCATTCAAATTTCATTTTCTTCATAGGAATTTGATAGCTAACGTTGTAACCAATTCAACCCCAAGTGAGATATAAAAGTACACCATCTTTTTGTTTGCCAAATTCTAAGATCGTAGCAAAATTTAAAATTCATTTGTAAAATTAGCATAGTTTTTGGACTTTCAATTAAGGACAAATGCATAAATAATATGACCGATAATTAGGTCACTTTAATTTGTATAAATCATAAAAATTCACTTTAATTTATATAAATCATAAATAGTCACTACGTACTACAAAGCATGAATTCTTCAACCATGTCCGCAAATGGGTTTCTCGGTGAAAACTGCAAGGATAATGGAGGTTTTGCAGAGGCTAGGACCGATCATTCATGGTTAACGGAAAACAATTATATTTCAATGGATTTAATGCATTTTGGTTAATGTGTATGGCTTCTGATCCATCTACAAAAATGAAGGTCACACATGCTTTTAAACAAGCTTCCAAATTAGGAATGAACGTCGTTAGGACTTGGGCCTTTAGTGATAGTAGCAACGAACCCTGACAGTTAAACGAGGACATGTTTAAGATGCAACTCGTGTCTTCATATATGGTGGGGATATTTCTCTTAGGACATATGTCATCTTAAAAAACAATTATAATAACAAGAAAATAAAGTTGCAAGAAACTATACCATCGATTTCCATTCGTCTGATAGTTTAGGTCGTAGATGGAATCTTGTCTTATACATGTATCGTGCTATATTGTGGATTAAAAGTGTTGTTCCTTAAGCTTGCTCTCTTTGTGTCTGCCTCTCCGTCTCTCTCTCTCTCTCTCTCTCTCTCACACACACACATGCACACACACACACAGACATACACACACTTCTTTGTATTATAGTCTGTTGGAACATTAATTTATTCAACATGAAATAACGTCTTGTATCTGGTAATATGTTCACGTCCATATGCTGAATATGTGAAACTACATTTTCATAAGTACACAAGGAAATGCGTTGTCCGTAGAAGGCTATCATATTAACAAAAGGCAATAAAAGGAAAACAAGTTGTTTAGAATTGATGGTACAAAAATAGAACAAAAGAAGAAAATTAAAACAAAGTGGTTATACGTGAGCTAGGCAGCCACGTAACTTCTTGCTTAAGTTTAGAGCTAAAACAAAATCAATAAAATACAATAAACGACCTAAATTAGAATAAACATCCAACTTGCCTCTTTGCAGACCTTGACTTCCACTCTGTCCACTTTACAAGAAAAAAAAAATCTTGAATTCTGATGGTGTATATGAGGAACCAACATGCATGTTATCAATAATTTCTTGAACCCTGTTATTCATCTTCCTCTATTAAGCCTTTCTCGTTAAGCTATGTCTATTGGTCCTGTAAAAGGAACTACAAGATAAATATATACAACGTTGATTTGGGATAAAAAAAAATTTAGGAATTGAATAGATCTATAACCAACGTCACACTATGAAATTGAATATGACAAAATAAAAGCAGTTGTTGGGTATATTTATGGAATCAAATAGATGTTGAACAAAGATGAACCTGCATATATATCACCAAGAGGAGAGCAAATTGTGCCATGACAATAAGTTACTACTTTCCAACTTGTTTTTGTCCAAATCAAGCAATTAAGTTTTTGAAGGGGCCAGGTTAAGTGTTCTCGATAACAGAAAATGAAGGAAACGTTAATTATGTATGGCACACTTCAGTGGGTCTTTGTCTCAAAAATAAATTACGTACGCAACAATGTGTTAAAGCTTGAATTATATATAACATGGTTTATTCCTCTGCTTTGTCTTTCGTTCTATTTATTTTTGGTTTATTTTCTTTTAATAACTTTTGATCCACGTCGGTTGGTCCATAATGGTTTATGTGGTATCGCTACAACAAAGTTGGTTTTATAGGATGTCTAGCTAAAACGGGGAAACGTCCTAAAAGAATATACTTTATAGGACTATACTTTGGACTTAAATTTATAGGACCAAACCAAAAAACGTCCTATCTAAAAGTGTGACAATAAGTTTATTAGGACGCTTTTAGGCCTCTTAACAAGTTTTTTAGGATATTTTTAAAATAAAGTTTCGTTTTAACTATATTTCATACGACACTATTTGAAAAAATGTCCTATAACAGTTCTCAAAATTTCACTATAAAATAGTTAATAAGACACTTTCTTTTAGAAAAGTTGTAAAAAAGTTGTTAAAATGCCTAAAATCGTCCGATAAATCGTTTATAATAATTTAATAGTGGATGTTTTATAGTTTATCCTATAAACCTAAGTTATATAAAGTATTTTACTAAGACGTATATACAATCTAGGCGTGAAAACATTTTGTTTTTTTACGTTATTTTAACGTGCAAGAAGGTACATCGATTTAGACCGTTGTAAACCAATGTAAAACGCAACGATCATAATCTACGACTGCCTTTTACACACGGTAAAACCGTGTAAAAAGTACATTTCAAATAGGTTAAATGCCTCTTTCTTTGCTTATGATTTCTTACTCAATGATTAAAATTTCTTTTTCTTCATAGGAAATTAATAGCTAACATTCTACCCAATTCAACCCAAATGAGATATAAAAGTACACCCATCTTTTCGTTTGCCAAATTCTTAGATCGTAGCAAAGTTTAAAATTCATTTATAAAATTAGCATAATTTTTGGACTCTTATTAAATTTGTATAACTCACAAATAGTCACACGTCTATAATTATGGAACATTAAACAACTCTTGTATGCAAAATTCTACAACGAAATAATCATGCACTTACCGTAACTTGTACACAAGGTGGTCAAAAATTAGTGAAACAAATTTTCCACATCACGTTAAAGAATAACATCATTGTGAACTATCCTATTGGTTGGATTAAAAACTGCACAAATTTGTTTTTACCTTAATAACCTAGAACTTACACAAGAAAATGTGTTATATATGGATATATATGTATATATTAGGACAACCACGGTTATATGTCATGCTAATTGTCAAGTTGATTCCATCATCGCTACAATAACGAACATGGGTTAACTATTATCAGATCCTATCCTAACATTTTTTAGGCCCTGGGCGAGATGTAAAAATGGGCCTTTGATAACTACGAAATTATTTTCAATATATTGTTTATATCATCAAAATAACATTGAATTCAAAAAATACTAATAATTCATATAAAACCGATTTTCCCGGTATTTCTAGCGCAAGATCAATCAATAATTATTTCTAAATTAATATTATCTACCATATCATTTTTACATAATATCGTCAACCAGTTCCACCATCAAAGGCATCTTATGATATACCTTTAATATATAGATTGAAATCATTTGACGTCACTATGTTGACCATTCAGAGTAACAGTTTAAGTAAATCAATATAAATCGGTAGATATTCAACATATTACCTGATGTTATGTTTTCCATCATCATTTTAAACTTTTAGGGGATGAAACAAATTTTTTAAAAACCATCAATCTTAGAATCAAAAGTCCATGTTGGTTATAGTTTGAAATCTTATTCTTCTTTTAGAAATTAGAGAGTACTTAAGATTAATGCACCCAATATTAGATAATAAATAGTCAATAATGTATGAAAAAAGCATCTTTGAAATCCTAAATATAGATATATGTTGGGTCGTCTCATATAGTTTGGTAATTGTTTTAAAATATGTAGGAGTTTTCTTAGTTAATAACAAGAAATTTACTATATTCTAACACAATAATGAAATTCATGCGGATGGAATAATGAAAAGAGTATGTAGAAGATGAGTAATGAAGTTTATATTAAGGATTATACGCAAAATAGTTTTTAGATATTAGTAGTAGATAAAAAAAACTTAGAGAAACAATAAGCAATACTATAAAATGAAAGATTAAATAACTTTTTACGGTTTTTCTTCTCCAATGTTATTAACTAATACATATTTGGGCCCTTAATATAATGTTAACATCTTTTTGGGTCTTATTATATACTAATTTTTTTAACTACTAATATATAGTATATACTAAAAAAAAATTGGGCCCTATTTTGTTTGGGCCCTGGGCGTACGCCCAGCCCGCCCTCCCCCAGGGACGGCCCTGACTATTATGAATACACAAGCAAATTCTACGTGACAGCCTTTGTTTTCTTACCTCATGTTACATTCATACTAGTTGCATTTAATTTGGAGAAAGGACAAAACGTTCCAAAGGAAAAATGGCACACAAGAAAATGATTACGCGAGGGGGTTATGTTTGGCGGTTGACACCGACGGTACACAAAATGTAAAATAACTGTTAGAGCACAGATTTGTTGGATACAAGATCATAATATCTGAAGATGAAAGTAAAACAAGTCAAAGCTCAAAAGTCAACTCTCAAGCAAGAAGGTCAAAGTCTTTGTAATAAAGTCAAAGTATTGTGTTTTTGTTTCCTTGTTATTAGTTGATAGTATAAATAGTCCTTGTCCTGTAATCTTTGTAAGAATGTAAGTAAGATGTATTAGAAAGAAATATGAGTGTAAGTATGATACGGAGCTTATGAGAGAAGAAGTTATTGTATATCTTTCTAGAGAGAGAAAGTAGTGAGAGAGAGTGAAATTGTAATCGTTGAGATTTGAATCAATGACATATGATTACGATTGTTGACTCATCTTGATTGTTGTTTTTGTAATTAGAACTTGAATTTTGGGAATTAACAGTTGGTATCACAGCAGAAGAAATTCAGAAACTAGATTGATTTGAAGAATTTTGGGTCGACAATTTGTAGAACTCGCAAGTCATCTGTGAAAATTTGATTTTCGAGCTACAGTGTTGATTTTGATCTGAATTTGATTGTATTAGAATCGATTTGTTGTTTAGATCAATTTTTATTTGTATTGTATCTTTTAGTTTACATCAATTTGGTGAGAATTGTGAATTTTCTTGGATTTTTTGTTTGAAAATAAAAACGTACTGTTAGAGATCAAAATTGTAATTTTTGGTGTTTCAATCTGAAATTAATCATTTGTAATGTGTTCGAGATATGGAATAGTTGATATCTGCGAAGTTTCAAGTCAATTGAAGAAGGTTTGGATCGATTTCACTTGAAAAATCAAGTTTCTGAACTTAGAACCCAAGAACTCGCAAGATTCAAAGTACGCGTAGATGAAGAACACGCAAAGGCAAGAACTCGCACAAGACTGAAGAACTCGCACAAGCCTAAAAACATATTTGAAATGAAGAACTCGCAAAGTCCTTTGTGGGAGAAGTAGAAACTCGCACGTCCTTGCCTGGGAGTTTGTACTGTTCACTTGATTTAGTGTGCGCGAAGTGAGCTATGTGCGAGAAGTAGTGTTCTGCGACTTTGCATTTAGCGAGAAGTGTAATGTTCAAAAAATTTCTAAGTTCATAACTCGCAAGAGGTCTACGAGAAGTGTTATGCGCATTTACATTTAGCGCGAAGTGATGTTTCGAAAATTTTTTAAGACTCAAACGCGCAAACTTCAAGAACTCGCACAAAGGGTTTAGCGCGAAGTCAAGAACTCGCACGTAGCATTGTGCGCAAAAGAGAAACACGCTAGTTCATCGTGCGTGGAGTCAGGAACTCGCAAGCATTGGTGTGCGCGAACCTAAAACTCGCACGACCCCTCTTGCGCGAAACTTGTTCTCGTATCCTTCAGTGTGCGCAAAGTACAAACACGCATAAAGTTGTTTGGGTGAAGTGTACTTAGAATAATTTCTGACTTTTTCAATATTTGACCAAATTTAATTTCTTGTATTACAGGTTGTTTCTGAATTTCTAACGATCATTGTCAAGTTCTTTTTGTATAACAAATATTCAAGATGAGTTTTTCTGATGATGAAGAGAAGATTACCAAGCTCAGATTAGATAACAAAAATCTCGTTTCTTCGGTTGATTATTATTCAAAGCGGTCAAAGAGATATTCTGATGAAAAGAAAATACTGAGAGAAGAAGTTAGTGCATTAAAGATAATTAATGAAAGTCTTCTGAAATAGACTTCTGGACTGAATGATGGAAAGATACTGAGTCTCGAAGTTGAGAATACTGAGCTAAAAAGCAAGATCTCTGATTTGGAAGATCAAATTGCTCAGATCCAGCAAAATGATACTATTAGTAAGTAGGAGAAGATGGTTAAGAGTCTCGAGACTGTGAATCATGAGCTAAAGAAGAAGATTTCTGACTTAGAGCAGCAAATTGCTAAAGAAAGATCTGATTTTGAGAAAGACAAGACCAAGTTTGCACAGAACTTCTCAAAATTTTCAAGAAAAAGTTTTGAAGAGAAGAAAGGTGTTGAGCTCAAATGTACAAAACTTTCTCAACAGATTTCAGATTTTGAGAAAGTAATCATTCCAGAAAGAGATAAGTTTGAAAAGGAAAAGAAGACCATAGAACAGAAGAATGATGGAATTTTCAAAGAGATATCCTGTCAAAGAAAGAATGCTAAGAATGATTTTGAGGAAGAAAGGAATATTTTTGAATCTGAGATTAAGAAGCTTAATGCCAAGTTATCAGAACTATCAGAGAATGCACTGAATGAGAAGAAAACGAAGTCTGAATTTCAAGAAAAGATTGACCTGCTTGTCAAGGAAAGAGACAGTTACTCTTCATAGATAAAAGAGCTTGAAGGTATTATTTCTAAGGTGGTGGTTGTGAGTCCGTGATCGTTACCAGATAATCAAAACAACAAACAATAGATAATAAACCAACCTGTTTGGATTACAAACGCGGATTACACGGTTGATTTCTTGAGTTAAGCTCTCTGTTTGTTTTTCTCTCTTTACACTTTTCAGTATGTGTGTTGTGATCTGATCTATTGATGTTCTAAGAGAGAGAGAGAGAGATAACTAACTTAATATTAAACATAATATCTAGATATCTATAATATCTAGATATTATAATTAACCTAATATAATAACAAATAAACATAATATCTAGATATTAATAATATCTAGATATTATATTAAAACTAATATAATAATAAACTAATAACTAATTAAACTAATTAAAATACTAAAACATAACTTTGACTATTATTACAAGATAGACCCTAGACTATAGTTGAGAGTGACTTGTCAGCTTTAACTTCAGATTGCGATCTTCGTATTGGATGATCTTGAATCCTATGAGACTGTGTCCTAACAGTGGTGACTAAGCGAAAGACTCCAGAGTCACAAATCCACACACCTAGAGATAGTTCTATTGGCTCTAACAAGACAACAACAAGCTCATATCATAGAACTGTTTCTACAAAAAGGTCAGTAACTTCATATGATCAGATTCGTACTACTAACATTTTCTATGATCGAAAAATGGATGGTTCAGGTACACACAGAAGAGGAAGAAGATTTAGAGAAGAAAAACTGGTCTGGAAAGTGAAACCAGTTGATGAGGAAAAGAAAGATGAGAAGAAAGGAAACAAGTCATGTGTACATACATCAAATGCAAAGAAGAACAAAGTGCGGAAAGGTAAACCTGATTATACTTACACGAGAGATCAATTAATCAGGTTGTCTACAAGGAAAATGTGTTGTTCTTACTGTCGTGCATATGATTTTGTTCATAAATCGAGTGATCATTACTGGTATGGTTCTTATTCAATTACTCCTAATAGAAATTCAACTCACAAACATGGACCCAAATACCAGTGGGTACCAAAGCCGAAAGATGATTCTGTGTTGCAGGCACCTACAATCAAGGGGGAGTAAGAGAACCCAAGGCTTCTGAATAAATCAGTTTAGGACCCGTACTTCAACGAAGTTTGACTTTTAAACACAATAGTTTAGGACTCGTACTTCAACGAGAAAAGAAATTATACTCCCGGGCTGATAAGTGATTGTACGATACTCAAATGAGGAAATCAACCTTCAAGGGGGAGTACATATTTTTCTGACAATATGCACTCGAAAGATATGATGATCTACACTTCAGGAGTTGTATCTGATCTCTATCATGTTTTTCACTGACATATTTTAGATGGATATTTTCAGGGGGAGCAAAGGATTATGACTTATGATTACTTCAGATCAGAACTCGTACATCCAATGTTTTACTGCTTTATGTCATTTTATTTTTCAATAAAGTTGTGAATAAACTTTGCACTTTGACGACTTTTGATTGTTTGCAGATTTGAGAGGAAGCTTAAATGATCATATCTGTTATGACTCACAGCTGACTTCATGAGATTTAAGACTGAGTGACAATGTTTATTTCTAATCTTAATCTCATATGTATCTGAAAGAAGGACAACTTTCAGGTATGAAAACATGTTCTTAAATGTTCAAACCACTTCTGATTCTTAACTGATTTCATGAATTTAGAAGTGTGATTTTAAATGTTTTCGTGTTATTTGTGCTTTAAATGTTTATAAACTGTGTGTTTCCAAAGATAAATACTTGTGTATTATCTTTTCCATATACTGTCAAGTATTCATACGCACACAAGTTTAATTTTTTGTTGAATATGTTCTTACCATGTCTCTAAATTGAAACAAATTTTCGATGGTAAGACATCCCTATTAAATTTCAATGAATTTTCAGCGTGATTTCATTTCGAAACGTTATTTCAAGAGTGTCTATATTTTCAATCGATAGACAATATTCAATTTTTGCTGACCTAAGCCTTATTTGATAAATCATTTATATTATGATATTTTTCATACAATGTCAGATTTTCAAACAAGTTTCTTGTATTCATTCTATTCTTTCAATATCCTTGTTTGAAAAACTTTAATGTTTAAAAATTCTCAAATCTTCATGATTACATCTATGAGCATACCGATATCTGATTTGTATATTTTGTACTTTAGCTGACAAGTTAAACTAGTTGAGCAACATGTTTGTTTTAGGACAATACATGGGTTCATTTTGTGAGGATTTAACTGAAACGTCTATAGATTCACGTTAACCAGTGTTTCCTACCCAAGAAGTTAATCCTTGAGTGATCGAATGTGTGAAGAGTCAAAATATTGAGTGTGGGTTGAGTGATAAGGTAAAATAGAAAAGAGAGTTTGGTTAGATGTGAGCTCAAATGTTTAAAATAAAGAGGGTGAGAGATCATAGTAAAAGAATATTAAACTCTACACCAACTACTTTCTGAGCCGGACAACCACATTTCTAGTGTTTCACAATTCTTCGTGAACATTATTGAATCAGGCACCTAGCCCATGCCAACTCTTGATAAAACCCCACTAGCAACTCATTTTCTTTTGAACAAGAAAATGTTTCAATATTTCAAGGGGACGCAGCACATATGCTATCTGTTTTTCATTTGGAAAATCAGGATATTGAAAAAGAAGGAAGTTTGTCCCACCTTCGCACTTCGATTATGCACAATAGAGTCTGTGTTTACTTACTGTTGTCTTAGTGGTTTACACAATTTTGAGCCTTATAACAAGCAATCATCATGTGCTTAATTCTTTCAAACACTTGCACAAACACACAAGGAATAGGTTTTCTTGTCATAACGTTCATAGAAATATCTTTGTGGTGTTTCGATGATTGAATGGAAGACCTGGGGGAGTGAACATAATTAATAAAAGCTCATTTCCAATGTGTATTCGTTACACACAGTGACTTCGTGTTACTGACAGGCATATTAAGTGGTTCATTTGTTGATTCAGGTGTTACATTCCTAATTTGTCTGAATTTGCAAAGATTCGGATGAATATCTTTTTGTATCGAAAAATAATCAGAGGCTCAATATGAAAGATCAGTGGTCAGAAAAGATTTCAAAGACATTTCTTGTAAAAGTATTGATTATTTCATGCCTTCTTTCATCAAAAAGGGGGAGATGACAAAGTTAAAGAAATGTCTGGAAATAACAGATTGTATCAGATATGGGAGAGAGACAGTATCAAGAAATGTTAAAGATGGGAGAAATGTTCAACTTGTTAAAGAAAGTTTGTTGAAAGAGTTCAAAGATTTCAGAATTGTTAAGGATTTTACTGAAATTTTATTTGCAGATATTTTGTTGAAGCAATCAGTGTTATATCTGAAAAAGGTTTATATCAACCTTGGGGGAGAATGCTACCATTCTTGAAGAACAGATTTTTGGAAGATTGTTGAAAGTTTTTGAAGATATTGTGTTTATCAAAGAAAGGGGAGAATGTCAATTTTTCATATTAATAAGGGGAGAATGTTGATTGTTTGAGAAGATTGTCTTTATATCAAAAGGGGAGATTATAAATTGAGCTTAAAGAGAGAAGATCGTATTGCAAAATCTTTTTAGATATGATCTTGATCCAAAGGGGGATAATTTTAGAGCACAGACTTGTTGGATACAAGATCATAATATCTGAAGATGAAAGTAAAGCAAGTCAAAGCTCAAAAGTCAACTCTCAAGCAAGAAGGTCAAAGTCTATGTAATAAAGTCAAAGTCAAAGTATTGTGTTTTTGTTTCCTTGTTATTAGTTCATAGTATAAATAGTCCTTGTCTTGTAATCTTTGTAAGAATGTAAGTAAGATGTATTAGAAAGTAATCTGAGTCTGAGTGTGATACGGAGCTTATGAGAGAAGAAGTTTTTGTATATCCTTCTAGGGATAGAAAGTAGTGAGAGAGAGTGAAATTGTAATCGTTGAGATTTGAATCAATGACATATGATTACGATTGTTGAATCATCTTGATTGTTGTTTTAGTAATTAGAACTTGAATTTTGGGAATTAACAATAACAACGACTCATACGTCACACAATATGATGACATATAAATGTTAAAAAGTTTCATGTTGGATTACGAACTTATACTAAAAAAATTATATAAAAAGAGAAAGATAACATGTAGGAGTAGTACAGAAAAAAAAATCAATTGTTCATTCACGCACAAGCAACCACATGTTCAGTTATTCCTTCCACTCTAAAGGGTTTTTCCTTTAAAAACCGAACAAATATATATGATGCACAACTTCATTAAATTTTTGTTTGAGTTAGGTGTACTCGTGTTAAAATCCAATTTTAAGTTTTATTGTTGCAAATGCATGGAGATAAGAATGTTGGTCACGATAACTTCGCACCTATAAGAAGCCAGAGATCAAACCGATCGAATATTATTAATTATGTTTATATCATAAACCATTATTTACTATGTCGGGTCGATATTTTCTAGGATGTAAAATATATTACACATTGTTTACACAATAACTTTAACTAGTACATTTTTTTTTGGAAACGACAGATTGCATAAAAGAAAGTCACGGGCTAACAAACGAGAGCAATTACAAGGTTTCGAGACAGGTAGAAGGAGAAGTACACCACTCCCCAAAAATTTTCCAACTACCATTACATCTAGAAATAACCCATCTAAAAGAATTATCAACTATAGAGTCGAATAATTCACTATATCTAGGCCCGATTCTATCATAAAGCAATTTGTTGCGAAAGCGCCATAGGGAGAAACTAGTAATCATGAGAATAGCCTCATAATCATGAGAATAGCCTCGACTCTGGTTCGAAGGACCTTTGAAACACGGGAAGAATATATGTCGTCCAAAGCCGATTCCGTTGAGTTGAAAGATGAGAAAGGAAAATTCCACCATCTTTGAACCTTGACCCAAATATCCGTCGCTCTACCGCATCTAAAGAAAATGTGTTGTACCATCTTAATCTCGCAACCGTAGAAAGGACAAAGAGTGTTGTCAAGATCCACTCCCAGCATCTCCGATCTATCTTTCGTAGGGATACGATTAAGATACATTTTCCAAAAGAAAATATTGATCTTAGCGGGAACAAGATTATTCCATCGGGTCTTATAAGCTCCAATGCTGAGCTGCAACTTCTCGGTTTCTATTCATAAAGACTGAGCAAAGAAGACCCCATTCTGAGTAAGAGACCACGCCCACTTGTCTTCCGATTCAGTGATTGAGTTCATAATCTCCTGCATTTGTTCCACTTCTGACGATTCACGACCACCTCTTAACTCTCTTCGCCATTCCGAGGTATACCCATCAGCACCCATTTTATCAACAACCGTAGATCTTGGATTCCTATCCCATTCGAAAACTCTCGGGAACCTATCTTTGAGAGTTCCATTGCCTGTCCATTTTCCGTCAATTACCAACCTTTTTACGACATAAATCATCAAAGGAGATACCTAATTTAAAAAAAATTATTTACGGCTGCCCCAACGTTTTGCCAAGGACCTTGGCCTTCCAACGTAATCTTGTGTTGTTGTCCGGTACAGATCCCCCCGTTCGGTCCATGAATAGCTTTGATTACTTTTACTCAATTGTTGTCGGATCAGTTTTGAACTTCCACACCCATTTTGAAAGCAAAGCGATATTCGCTGCAATGATACTACCAATTTCAAGACCCCGTTTTCGATACTTCTGATGGTTATTCCCTACTTAACCCAAGTAATTTTACTTTTGTTATCCTCGAAACCCCATAAGAAATCCTTTCGAAGTTTCTCTAACTTTGCTATCACGACTTTTGGAGCTTTGAAAATGGACAGAAAATAAATGGGTAAACTACCCAAAACAGTCTGAGAAAGGACTCTTCTACCTCCAAATGATAGAGCCTTAGACTTCCAATTAGAGAGTCTCTTTTGGAAAATTTCGATTAAAGGATTCCAAGCATTGATTCTTGACATTTTTTCTCCAAGAGGTACGCCCAAGTACTTGCACGGAAGATTGCCAACCTTACATAGAAGTTCTGAAGTAGCCCTGTGAACCCTTACCGAGTTGACTTCAATAACGAACACAGTGTTCTTTTTTAGGTTAAGTTTGAGCCCCGAAGCGAGAAAAAAACATCGAAGAATCCGCATTAAGTTTTTATCGTCTTCTAATGACCATTTATTTATGAAAAGAGCATCATCTGCATAAAACAAAACAGATGTGTAATTTTGAATCTTTCCGGGCCAATTTCGATACCTTGCAGGAGGGGTTTTGAACTAGCCTATTTCATAATGAGATGAAGTCCTTTCGTAGCCATAATGAACAAATAGGGAGACAGAGGATCCCCTTGACGAAGTCCACTACAAATTCGAAATTCATTTGAAGGGGAACCATACTGAGGACGTAGCCGAGTGTAAACAAGCTTGAATCCATCTTCTCCATTTAGCTGAAAAACCCATCGCCTCTAGCACCTCCATCAAGTAATTCCAGTCCACCGAATCGAAGGCTTTTTCGAAATCGGCTTTGAATAAAAGTAACTCCTTTTTATTAAATTTCGCCTTACTGATAATTTCATTGGCTATCAAAGCTCCGTCCAAGATGTGTCTTCCTTTCAAACAAGCAGATTGCGAGTCACTTACGATTGAATTGATGACCCTACTTATACGATTAAAGAGAATTTTTTATATCACTTTATAAATGCAACCCACCAAGCTAATCGAACTGAAGTCTTTGCATTCTTAAGCATTTGGACCTTCATTATAAGTCAGACGAAGGATGGATTACATCCCTTGGGAATCCACGATTTAACCTGAAAATCAAACACAGCTCCACAAAAGTCAGCTTTAAGGATCTGCCAAAAACGTTTAATGAAGCCAAATGAGATGCCATCAGGTCCGGGAGATTTTTCATCCCCACAGTCCCAAACAACCTTTTTAATTTCATTTTCTGTTAAATCTCTGTCCATCCATGAACTTTCTTCAGGCGTTAACTTCTGTAGATCGATAAGGTTGAGGCTGCTTCGGCTTTGATTTGCCGTCCCCATTCTTTTTCTGAAAAAAGATAGGAATTCTTCCTTTACGACGGACGGGTCCTCTTTCCAAGATCCACCAACTAAGACACCTCTGATTTTCTGTCTATTCCTTTTGTAATTTACAACTCCATGAAAGAAACGAGAGTTTTCATCTCCCTCCACATCCCATTTAATTTTTGCTTTCTGCCTCAAGTCAGATCTGACTTTTGAATTGAACTCAGACTTGATTTTCATCGCCTCTAGTCTTTTTGCGATAATACTTTGATCCGCCATACCAGATTCAATTGCCCTGTCCGCTTGTTCAATAACCTCCATGGCCTTCTTTCTATCCTCCTCCAGGTTCAATTTTTTCTCTTTTCACCCTCTTTTTATTTTCTCTTTAAGCATTTTGAACTTGTTTTTAAGGTCTGTCAACTTACATTCAAATCGAATGTAGTTACCCTCTTTCCAATCCATTTCAACCAACAATTTAAAATCATCCATATCGATCCATGAGTTCAAGATTTTAAAAGGAATGGGGGCCGAAATCTTGGCAGCTCTATTTTAGAATAATAGGGCAATGGTCCGACTTTTCACTGGGAATAATGAAGCAGGTGGAATTGGGCCATAAGTCCAAAAAATTCCTAGAGACAAAAAACCTGTCAAGTTTACTTAGTTTTGAACCGTCTTTATTGGACCATGTTAAACGCCTACCGAAAGAAGGCATCTCGACGATGTCGGTGTCGGAGATGAAGTTGTTGAAGTTCCAGAGAGCAGCATGATCAACAAACGAACAAATTTTCTCCCTCGAATCTCAGATGGTATTGAAGTCTCCTGCAATAATCAGCACACCAGTCCAGATATTGATCAACTGTAGAATTGAAGCCCATAGAAGTTTTTTCTTAGAGTCTTGTTGAGGTGCATAAACGTTGATAAAACAACATAATTCATTATTTGGAATCCATCTCCCGAAAACTACTATGAAACCATCATAACAGAGGACTTTGGCTTTGGCAAAAACTTGGGTGTCCCATATCGAAAGGATGCCTCCAGACCAACCGAGCATTGAGGACCGCATAGCCAAAGCCGAAGACTCCCCAGATCTTTTTGACCATGAAGTCATCCATACTTTGCATACACGTTTCTTGTAAAGCCAGGAAGTTAATATTATGAACTTTGCAAAGATCATTCACCCATCTGATTTTATCGTCACACCCAATACTTCTACAGTTTAAAGACAAGAAATTCATTGAGGAACGGAATGAACACCTTTCCCTAAAACATTCTTTTCCACTTCGTTTTGCATCCCTTTCATGTCGAACCCCAACAATACTCCCACCTCTAGAGTTTTTTCGATTCCAGACTGTGGATCGAAGAAACTGGAAGAGGATACTTCTGCGTGATTCGATACACCGGAACGATTAAAGTTTCTCTGATTGCATCTGAGACTTTCTGAAATAGTAGCTTCCATAACAGGTCCATTGTCGGTCAGATCAGCCTTTTCGTTGACAGTAACCCTGATTTTGACTTCTTTCGCCCTTCTCTTTTGTTACCTAGTTCAACTTTGGAGACATATTCGATAACTTTAGGATCTTAGGTGGGTGAATTTTGGGAATGAGGGTGGGGGATGAGGATACGTTAGAGATTTCAGGGAACAAGTGCATATATCGATGGGCCTTCTCTAGATTACCCTCACAGTAAATTAGACCCTTTTTGTTGCTCTTGGGCCGACCCATCTCCTGTGACACTCTGGTCCAATAGAGGAGACAAAACCATTCTATAAAACGGTTGATCTGCTTCCTTCCTCTTTTCTCCTAATAATGCTTCATCACCAAAAATGATAGGGGCAATAGTTTTGTCTTCCCTAGAATTATTTGGGCGACATTCGGGGACTCTCCAACCCTTCGAGTTTTTTTTCTCGGAATTTGAAATTTCATCTCTCCGAGTTCCAGAGCTTGCTTCTTTCCTTGCCGGAACCGACGCCGACCACCAGTCCTTGTCTACCTGAGTGTTGTTCTCTTTCAACTCCTCTTTGTTTCTTTCGTTCCTAAACGAATATGGGACGAACTCCCCCTCTCCTTCCTCTGACTGCTCTGTGAAGTCTTCTGGTTCTTCATCTTCTTCTTTAGGTTCATCATCCTCGTGGTTGAGACTTTCAGAATGGAATTCCCAGTTTGGGATCAATTCTTCCCCTTCAGAGATCTTACAACCCTTTAGAGTGGAAGAAATAACTGAACATGTGGTTGCTTGTGCGTGAATGAACAGTTGTTTTTTTTTCTTCTGTACTACTCCTACATGTTATCTTTCTCTTTTTATATAGTTTCTTTTTGTACAAGTTCCTAATCCAACATGTAACTTTCTATATATAACCAACCGTCACAGTGTGAAATTGAATATGACAAAATAGAAGCAGTTGTTGGGTATATTTATGGGATTAGATAGATGTTGAACAAAGATGAACCTGCATGTCACCAAGAGGAAAGCAAATTGTGCCATGACGATAAGTTAGTACTTTCCAAATTGTTTTTGTTCAAATCAAGCAATTAAGTTTTTGAAAGGGCAAGGTTTAAGTATTCTCGATAATGAAAAAAATAAAGGAAACGTTAATTATCTGTGGCACACTCCAGTGGGTCTTTGTCTCAAAATAAAAAAAAATACCCTACGCAACAATGGGTTAAAGCTTGAATTATATATAACATGGTTTTGGTTTTATTCATCTGCTTTGTCCTTCGTTCTATTTATTTTTGGTTTATTTTCTTTTAATAGCTTATGATCTTTGTCGGTTGGTCCATAATTGTTATCACTACAACAAAATTGGTTTTATAGGATCCCTAGCTAAAACAGGGAAACGTAGGACTTAAGTTTATAAGACCAAACCAAAAAAACGATTTATCTAAAAGCGTGACAATAGGATTATAGGACGTTTTAGGACTTTTGACAAGTTTTTTAGGATGTGTTTAAAATAAAGTTTTATATTAACTATTTCATACGACACTATTTGAAAAAATGTCCTATTAACAGTTCTCAAAATTTCCCTATAACATAGCTAATTGGACACTTTCTTTTAAAAACGTCCTAAATTTTTTTGTTAAAATGCCTAAAACTGTCCAATAAATCCTTTGTAATAATTTTATATAGAATGTTTTATAGTTTGGTCCTATAAACTTATGTTCTATAAAGTATTTTACTAAGACATTTATACAGTCTAGGCATGAAAAGATAAAGTTTTCTTTACGTTGTTTTTGCGCTTGCAAACGTGAAAGAAGGTACATCGTTTTAGACCGTTGTAAAACAATGTAAAACGCAACGATCATAATCTACGAATGACTTTTACACGGTAGTAAAACCGTGTAAAAAGTACATTTCAAATAGGTTAAATGCCTCTTTCTTTGCTTGTCATTTCTTACTCAATCATCAAATTTCTTTTTAATTCTTCATAGGAAGTTAATAGCTAACGTCCTACCCAATTCAATCCCAAATGAGATATAAAAGTACACCAATCTTTTTGTTTGCCAAATTCTTAGATCGTAGCGAAGGTTAAAATTCAATTGTAAAATTAGCATAATTTTTGGACTTTTATTTAAGGACAAATTCAGAATTAATATGGCCGAAAATTTGGTCACTTTAATTTGTATAAATCAAAAATTGTCACACGTCTATCATTATGGAACATTAGACAACTCTTGTTTACAAAATTCTACAACGAAATAATCATGCACTTTTTGTAACTTGTACACTAGGTGGTCAAAAAATAGTGAAACAATTTTTCCACATCAGGTTAAAGAATATCATCATTGTGAACTATCCTATTGTTTTGATTAAAAAATGCACAAGAAAATGTATTATATATGACTATATATATGTATATATTTGGACAACAACCGGTTATATGTCATGCTAATTGTCAAGTTGATTTCATCATCGCTACAAAAAAAGGACATAGGTTAACTATTTTGAATACACTTGCAAATTGTACGTGCCAACCATCCTTTGCTTACCTCATATTACATTCATATTAGATGCATTTAATTTGGAGAAAGGACAAAATGTTCCAACGGACAAATGGCACACGAGAAAATGATTACGTGAGGGGGTTATGTTTGGCAGTTGACACCAAAGGAACACAAAATGTAAAATAACGACGACTCATACGTCACACAATATGATGATACATAAACGTTAGGAAGTTGCATGTTGGATTAGGAACTTGTACAAAAAAAAACTATATAAAAAGAGAAAGATAACATGTAGGAGTAGTACACAAGAAAAAAAACAATTGTTCATTCACGCACAAGCAACCACATGTTCAGTTATTTGTTCCACTCTAAAGGTTTTTCTGAAAAACGAACAAATATATATGACATACATGTTCATTAAATTTTTGTTTGAGTTAGGTGTACTCATGCTAAAATCCCTATTTAAGTTTTATTGTTGCAAATGCAAGGAGATAAAGAATGTTGGTCATGATAACTTCGCACCTATAAAAAGCCAGAATCCAAACCGATCGAATATTATTAATTAAATTTATATCATAAACCATTATTTACTATGCCCGGGATGCGGGATAATTAAATTTTGACGTGATGGTGGATATTTTCTAGGATGTAAAATATATTAACACAATGTTTACGCAATAATTTTAACTAGTACATTACATATATATATATATATATATATAATGGTCACAATAGCGTATGTATGCAACTCGTGTCAAAGCTAATTAAAACAATTTGGCATAACTTTAATTACTCATATGGGATCTTGTATCTAAACAATATAATAACAATGACAACTGAAAATTTTGAACTTTTCTGTTTCCATTTGGAGTAAAAAAGTTGTCATTGTGTGTTGGGTAACAAGAAATATGGGGCGATGCATGGGCATGGCAAATAATTGAAGTTGTTTTCCTTTCTAGTGAAAGATGATGGCTGTATGTTTGAGTTACACAATAGATCTAACTAGATTCTTGATGAGGAACTCAATATAAATACCGGAAGGGTTCTGACCAATGGAGAAAACACACTTCAATTGTTTCATTTTGCGACACTTCAGTTTCGATCTTGATTCGTATATCCACTACGTACTACAAAACATGAAATCTTCGACCATGTCCGCAAATGGGTTTGTCAGTGAAGACTGCAAGGATAATGGAAGCTTTGCAGAGGCTAGGATGCATCATTTCATGGTTAACGGAAAGCCTTTGTATTTCAACGGCTTTAATGCATTTTGGTTAATGTGTATGGCTTCTGATCCGTCTACAAAAACGAAGGTCACAGATGCTTTTAAACAAGCTTCCAAATTAGGAATGAACGTCGTTAGGACTTGGGCCTTTAGTGACGGCTGCAGCAAACCCTTGCAAACATCTCCTGGTTGTTACAACGAGGACATGTTTAAGGTAGATTAAAATGTTTTTTTTTTCTTTTAGCTTAATTTGAATTCAACGTGAACTATACAATTTAACAGTAAGTGGCTATGACACAAAAACTAGTAATAACGTCCATTGGATCACAACTGCTCAGATATGTTTTTTCTGTTATCTATGATGAACATTTACATTTTTTCATTTTAGGGATTGGATTTTGTAATATCAGAAGCCAAACAAAATGGGCTTCACTTAATTCTAAGCTTGGTTAATAACTGGGACGATTTTGGAGGTAAAAAACAATATGTTCAATGGGCTAGAGATCATGGAGGCCAGTACTTGAATAGTGATGATGAATTATTTTCCAACGTTGTTGTAAAAGGATATTACAAGAATCATGTCAAGGTATATTTTATGGAATCAAAAGTTCATTTTATATCCCTTACTTAATTTGTTCTCTACAACACCCGCTATTGAATTTTGTTGCTGCTTAATTTAATAAAGTTGCAAAAACCTTTCTACTACAGAGCGTGCTTACGAGATGCAACTCAATCACGGGAGTTGCATATAAGGATGATCCCACCATCTTTGCATGGGAGCTAATGAATGAACCACGTTGCCAGTCTGATCTATCAGGGAAACTTCTTCAGGTTCTTCTCGGTTTCTCTATCCACTTACCGCTAACATATATATGCATATGAAGATCATGCATCATGCATTTGACAACCAACGAGTTAAAGAGATAGAAAAAAGAAAACATTAATTTATCGTAAACAAAATAATTAGATGAATTAAGGAACATGGTGATTTCTCTCGTTTATGTATGAGGAAATGCAAGGTACATTGCTTGTGACAAATACCATGTCTGCTTCCTACAGGAATGGATTGTAGAAATGGCTGCTGAAATCAAATCCATTGACAAGAATCATCTTCTTGAAATCGGGCTCGAAGGGTTTTACGGGGAATCAATGCCCGATAAGAAACAAAGCAATCCAGGCTATGAAGTTGGGACCGACTTCATTTCAAACAACCAAATCAACAATGTGGATTTTGCTACTATCCACATCTATCCCGACCAATGGTAACTTCATGACGTAGAAACCTCATCAAAATGCGTTTGATAATACACGAATTTCTCTTGTTTTGGCATCCTTTACTAGCTAGCCTAGCCTAACACCGAGTTATAATCTCGATATATAACGTTTCAAGAAATAATTTGTTTATTATTCTCGTTTGTATCGTAAATCTATATCTCGTTTATTCTATGGGTAACATATTACTATTTTGACCTGTGATTTAATTAGGGTTCCGGGAAGTGATGAAGCTCGAGCTGATTTTGTAGAAAAATGGATTAATTCCCATATTGAGGATTGTAAATCCATCTTGGGAAAACCTTTACTCATTGCAGAATTTGGCAAGTCTTCGACGTCGGCAGGTTACACAGTTGAAGCAAGGGACGAATACTTTGGTACCATATTCAACATGGTCTATGAATGTGCAAGAACAGGGGGGTCGTGCTCGGGTACCACGTTTTGGCAAGTCATGGCCGAAGGAATGGAGAATTGGGGTGACGGCTACCAAGTTGTGTTAGAGCAAAACCCCTCAACTTGTGCAGTAATTGCCCAACAATCTCAAAAAATCTCTTCCCTCAACTCGTAATGAAAATAAAAAATTACTTTCGGGGTACTCAGGATGCAGCTCGTGTCTTCATATATGGTGGGGTTGTTTCTCTTAGGACATATGTCATTTTAAAAAAATAATTACAATAACAATAAAATAAAGTTGCAAGAAACTATACCATCGATTTCCATTCGTCTAATACTTGAGGTCTGTGAACTCAAGATCTTAAGATTCTAGAGAGAGAAAGCTAGAGAGAGAGTTAATCTTGAAAGCTCTTGTCATATATCTCACTAATCTGATTTACAATTTTGTTCCTCTCTAAAGAATACAAAGCAAACTCTATTTATACCTAAATCTTAAACTAAAACTTAACTACAAAGGAAACAAAACTAGCTTTGACTTTTACAAGACTTTGACATTGTTGACTTCCAACTTTGACTTCCTAATTAAATCTTGGATACAATATTTGGACTTAACAATCTCCCCCTTTGTATTCAAGATTTAATAAAAAAATTTGATGCAGATCTTCAACTCTTGATTCTTCATCTTTTGTCTCTTGAAGCTTTCAAAAACTTTGCTCTTTTGCAGCTTTTGAAGAAACTTGGAAAGTCTTTTTAAACTTTGAAGCTTTGGAAAGTCAACATGCCTTGAACATGAAACATTGAAAACTTAAAACATCTTTGAAACATGAATCTTCATTTCTGAAAAATCTTTCGTCTTCAATTAAAATTGTATCTTCATCACTTTGATCACTGAATCGACTTCGGAAGAAACAAACTTTCATGAATCATCTTGATTTGACTTTGAACATTCTTTATCAGACTTGAACTTTGAAAACAACAGCGGAAGCAAATTGAAATTCTGACATGAACTTTGAACTTGAACTCTTGAAATTGATCTTTGAATAATTCTCCCCCTTTTTGATGATGTGAGCATCAATATCATCAAAATTACATCAATTTCGGCATAAGCTTTGATTTCCCCCTTTGTGATCAACAAACAATCTCCCTTTTGATAATTGGCGAACTTTGATCTGAAGAGCCGAATCATGAACAGTATATATCCGAATCTTTGCAAATTCAGACATAATGAGCGTGTAACCCTGATTCAACAAATGAAACAGTTAGAAGTGCCTGTCAGTAACACAAAGTTACTGTGTACAACGAATGTACAATTTAAGGAGTTGGTTTGATGTTGACTCCCCAGGACTTCCATTCAATCATCGAAAAACACAAGGTTTATCTATGAATGTTCTGACAGAAAAACAAATTTTCTGTGTGCTCGTGCTTGTGTATGAAAGAATTTAGCACAATGATTGTGTTTCATAAAGGCTCAAAGTATGTAAATCACTGAGACAGCAATGATTGTACATGGACTTAATGTGCATGAGAAAGGGTCGAAGGTGGGGCAACTTTCCTTCTTCTTCAATATCAGTATTCTTCCAAGAGAAGATCCGATAGATTATGTGTTGCTTCCCCAGAAAATGTGAAACATTCTCTTTTTAAGAAAAAAATGAGTAGCTGATGGGGTTGTATACAAGAGATGGCATGGGCTATTTGCCTATTTCAATGATGGTCACCAAAGAAATGTGAACCAATCAGTAATGTGGCTGCCCGGCTCAGAAAGATGTTTGGTGCAGAGTTCTGATATTCTTTTAACTCTGTTCTCACACCCTCTTTCTTTTAAACATATAAGCTCACATCTAACCAGTCTCTCATTTCCATTTTACCTCTGCTCATTCCCACACTCAATTCTTTTTAGACCCCTCTCCCCTCAATCACTCAAAGGATTTCTTCCGGGGTAGGAAACACTGGTTATTGTGAATCCATGGAAGATCTATTAAGCACTCACACTGAATCCCATGTTCCTAAAAGTACATGCTGGTCAATGATTTTCTTGACATGTAAAGCACAAGAAATCATATGTCAGAGTATGTATGCTCATTGAAAAATATGAATGAAATTTGAGCATTTGTTCTTTGAAGATTTCTCAAAACAAGGATATTGAATGAATGAATATGAAGTCAAGAGAATTGTTTTGAGAATCTGACAATGAATCAATCAGATCAAATCAAATGGTTAGGGTATCAAAGAATTGGATATTTTATTTATATGAACAAATATAAACAATTTATCAATGAAAGCACAAATATGAAAAAAAAAATGAATGATGCTCATCAACTTTGAATTTCAAACATCGAAAAATATGAAAAAAAATAAACGGGGGTATTACCATCGAAAAATTGTTTGAATTTGAGACATGGTAATAACAATTTCAAATAAAATACTGAACCGTTGTGTGTGAATACTTGACAGTATATGGACAAGATAATACACAAGTATTGATCTTTGGAAACACACGTTCAGTTAAACAATAAAACGCAGAAATTGAAAAACATTTAAAAATCACACTTCTAAATTCATGAAATCGTTTTGAGAATAAGAAGTGGTTTGAACATTTCAGAAATTGTTTTTCATGTTTGAAAGTTGTCCTTCTTTCAAACAATCAGAGATCTAGGATCAGAAGATTTTTACCTTTTCGGTTCCCCCTCAAATCATGATAATATGATTTATGTCTCTCTTTTTTTTTTTTTTTTTTTTAGCTCCCCCTGGATATTAGCATAATATCCTTCTTTGATCATTGATGAACGGGTCCTAATCTGTCATGTGATCAGAAGCCACTTTATTCAGATTATTTATTCAAAAATAAAAGGACAAAAAGCAGTAAAACGATTATAGAATGAGTTCTGATCTGAAGTAATCAGAAATCATCACCTTTACTCCCCCTTAAATTAAGCATCTGAAATATGTCAGTTAACACAGGATAGAGATCAAACACTCCCTTAGAATTGTTAGACCATCAATATCAGAAAAATTTAGCAAAGAAAAAATTTAGGATAGAGATCAGATCAATTCACTTGGGACGGAGACCATCAATATCCATCGGATGCAAGCATACAGGAGTAAGGTCTTTTTGATCGTTGAAATACGGGTCCTAAGCTGTTGTGCTTAGAAGCCATTATGAAATTGAAGTCCGGGTCTTGAGCTGATTTACTCAAGAACCATTTTCTTTCTTACTCCCCCTTGGATTGAGGTGCCTGCAACACAGATTCAAGTTTCGGTTTTGGTACCCACTGATATTTGGGTCCAGAAATGTTAGTTGCAGTGCGTGTGGGGGACACAGAGTAAGAACCATACCAGAAATGGTCATTTGTTTTATGAAAATGATCATGTGTACAACAAATAGAACAATAATATTTCTTACCATTGGGTGTTTTGTTCTTCTTTGCTTTGTGTACATGTACACATGAATTCTTCTCTTTCAGCTCATCAGTCTTGTCATCTTTGACTGATTTCTTCATCCTGACCAGTTTCTCGTTCTTAAAACTTTTTCTCCTTGGATAATAATCTGAACCATCTAAATATTCATCAAAGAACAAGTTAGTGCGACGAATCTGGTTGAATGAATTGATTGACCTTTTTGAAGAGACATATTTATGATTTGAACTTGAAACAGATTTTTCAAGCTCTTTGATCTTTGACGCAAAGATGTGTCTTTGTCTTGAATTCAGACTTCATCTTTTGCTCTTTCAGCCCTGTAGCAGACAGTTCAGACAATTTTGAAGTCAGTTTCTTAATTTCATTCTCAAAGATTAAACGTTCTTCTTCAAACTCTTTTTCTGAATCTGTTCTCTGGCCAGATAATTCTTTAAAAAATCCTACATTCTTTTGTTCTATGGCCTTTTTCTCTTTTTCAAACTTCTCTCTTTCTAAAATCAGTACTTTCTCAAAATCAGAGATTTGTTGAGAAAGTTTTATGCATTTAAGCTCAAACGACTTCTTCTCTTCATAGCATTTCTTGGAAAAATCTTAGAACTTTTTGGAAAATATTTTCTTTTCACTTTCAAACTCAGCTTTGTTTGCAACAAGCTGTTTTTCCAAATCAGATAAATTCCTTTTAAGCTCAAAGTTCTCAGATTCCAATTTCTTAACTTTCTGCTCATTGCTCTCAACAGAGACTGTCTGCTGAATTATAGTTTTCTTAACCACTGAGCCAAGCATGATTTTCTCCAAATGAGTCCACATGAGCATTAGATTGTTCTTGTAACAATATACACGATTGTATATGTGATTTGGCAATGCAAGAATGAGATTAGACTTAGCAATTCTTTCTCCATTGTATTTTAAAGATTCTTCTTCATTGTACTCATCAACTGGCTTTAATATTGTGGATTGTTCAGTATTAGCAGTGGCTGGAATTATCTTGACAGGTCTCTCAAAAGGAGGATTGGTTAAAGCTCGAACCATGTAATCCCCATTTTGTTTTCTCTCAAGAAAATTAATAAATCGATCTCTCCATTGAGAATACTCATTCTCATTGATAAGCACAGGGAGACGTGTATCTGTCCCGAGAGACATCATCAACTCATTCTTATAGACTTGAGATTGAAGAGACATGCTGAAAAGTAGCAGAGAGCTTTTCGGCTGAAGAAAATAAGAACCGAATTGAAATATTATCAGAAAATCTAAAATCAGATCAAATTGAAATATTAAAAAAAATATTTCGTGAAAATTGAAATTTGAACAATACTTGTTATTTCGCAGTGAAGAAAAAAATATTTCCAAAGATGACCAAAATTTTTTTCCAGAAAACCACCTTGAAATTTGGACAATACTTTTTTTTTTAAGAGAAAGAGGTTTGCGTGTGATGCCTGGAACGCAAAGCTATAAAGGACCGAAAACCACCTTTTTCGGTTATAAAGGAGACCGAAAACCTAGCTTCTCGGTTATTGAAGAAACCGAATACCAAACCTTTCGGTTATAGAGGGGACCGAAAACCTAGCTTCTCGGTTGATGAGGAAACCGAAAACCAAACTTTTCGGTTATATAAGAGACCGAAAACTTAGCTTCTCGGTTGAAGATGAAACTGAAAAGAACTAAAACCCTTAGCCGAAAACCTTAGCCGAAAACCTTATTCGAAAACCTTAGCCGAAAAGAACAAAATCCAGATGAATGAACCGAAAATCCTGAAGAATGACCCGAGAACTCTTAAGAATGAACCGAAAAACGATTCTGACCAGATTACGAACGAAGAAAATCACACAAGTCTAAAATTTCTCAAAACACTCTCACGGAATTCACTTAGAAACAGGTTCATTATCCAAAACTAATCCAAATATAGATCAAACACCAAAAATCAGCAAGAATTCGCGAAGAACAGAAAAAAATCGAGAACTTTTCTGGAATAATCAAAATTGACAATTTCGATTACAAAATGATCAAATCTTTGCACGGATCAAGAACAAAACATGTTCTACACTGAATTCCGAAGCAATTGAATCCAAAAACACTGAAAATCGTTCAGAAAATCAACATAGATCTAGAAAAATGACCAGAAAACCGAATTTTAAAAAAAATTCTAACGAATTTAAAATTCGATTGATCTGAAAACATGAAATTAGAACTCTACTCTCAAATCTCTCAAAATCTAACCTGCTCTGATACCAATTGTGAACTCAAGATCTTAAGATTCTAGAGAGAGAAAGCTAGAGAGAGAGTTAATCTTGAAAGCTCTTGTCATATATCTCACTAATCTGATTTACAATTTTGTTCCTCTCTAAAGAATACAAAGCAAACTCTATTTATACCTAAATCTTAAACTAAAACTTAACTACAAAGGAAACAAAACTAGCTTTGACTTTTACAAGACTTTGACATTGTTGACTTCCAACTTTGACTTCCTAATTAAATCTTGGATACAATATTTGGACTTAACAAGGTCGTAGATGGATTCTTGTCTTATGCATGTATCGTGCTATATTGTGGATTAAAAGTGTTGTTCTTTAAATTTGCTCTCTGTGTGTCTCCCTCTCAGTCTCTCTCACTCTCTCTCTCTCTCTCTCTCACTTCTTTGTTTTATGGTTTGTTGGAGCATTAATTTATTCAACATAAAATAACGTCGTGTATCCAATAATATCTTCCGACCTTATGGTAAATATGTCAATCTACATTTTCATAAGTACACAACGAAATGTGTTGTCCGAAGAAGTCTAGAACAAAACGAAAAATTAAAAAACTAAAACAAAGTGGTTATATGTGAGCTAAGGAGTTGCGTAACTTCTTGCTTAAGTTTAGAGCTAAAATAAGTTCACTAAAATACAATAAACGATATAAATTAAAATAAACATCAAACTTGCTTCTTTGCAGACCTTGACTTCCACTCTGTCTAGTTTACAAAAAAAAAAAAATTCTTGAATCCGATGTTTTATATGAGGGACCAACATGTTATCAATATTTTCTAGAGCCCCTATTATTCATCTTCCTCTACACTTTCTATTTAAACTAGGTCTATTGAGTCCTCTAAAGGAACTACAAGATAAATACATACAACATTGAATTTGGATAAATATTTATTTAGGAGTAGATATATAACCAACGTCACATTGTGAAATTGAATATGACAAAATAGAAGCAGTTGTTGGGTATATTTATGGAATCAGATAGATGTTGAACAAAGATGAACCTGCATATCACCAAGAGGAAAGCAAATTGTGCCATGACCATAAGTTAGTACTTTCCAAATTGTTTTTGTTCAAATCAAGCAATTATGTTTTTGAAAGGGCAAGGTTTAAGTGTTCTCGATAATGAAAAAAATAAAAGAAACATTAATTATCTATGGCACACTTCAGTGGGTCTTTGTCTCAAAACAAAAAAAAAACCCTACGCAACAAAGGGTTAAAGCTTGAATTATATATAACATGGTTTATTCATCTGCTTTGTCCTTCGTTCTATTTATTTTTGGTTTATTTTCTTTTAATAGCTTCTGATCTTTGTCGGTTGGTCCATAATGGTTATCGATACAACAAAATTGTTTTTATAGGATGCCTAGCTAAAACGGGGAAACGTAGGATTTAAGTTTATAGGACCAAACCAAAAAAACGATTTATCTAAAAGCGTGACAATAGGATTATAGGACGCTTTTAGGCCTTTTGACAAGTTTTTTAAGATGTGCTTAAAATAAAGTTTCATATTAACTATTTCAAACGACACTATTTGAAAAAATGTCCTATCAACAGTTCTCAAAATTTCCGTATAACATAGCTAATTGGACACTTTATTTTAAAAACGTCCTAAAATTTTTTGTTAAAATGCCTAAAACCGTCCAATAAATCTTTTGTATTAATTTTATAAAGAATGTTTTATAGTTTGGTCCTATAAACTTAAGTTCTATAAAGTATTTTACTAAGACGTTTATACAGTCTAGGCGTGAAAAGATAAAGTTTTCTTTACGTTGTTTTTGCGCTTGCAAACGTGAAAGAAGGTACATCGTTTTAGACCGTTGTAAAACAATGTAAAACGCAACGATCATAATCTACGAATGACTTTTCCACGGTAGTAAAACCGTGTAAAAAGTACATTTCAAATAGGTTAAATGCCTCTTTCTTTGCTTGTCATTTCTTACTCAATCATTCAAATTTCTTTTTAATTCTTCATAGGAAGTTAATAGCTAACGTCCCACCCAATTCAATCCCAAATGAGATATAAAAGTACACTGTTGGTCCCAAATAGCAGTAAGTAAATAAAAGAAGTATTGTAAAAGGGGGGGTTGAATACAATACACACAGTTTTTCACTTAATTTAATTCTTATTGATTTGAAATCAAGAATTACACATAGAAAACTTTGATTGTTGCGGAAGAGAACATATGAGATATGTTCAAACAATCTTACACATAGAGAATAAAGAACAATTGTAAAACACTTAGAAAACAATTGAACTTCGTAGAGAGAAAGTTGCCAGGCACTTAGAGAACTTGAAGGTAGTAGAGTTGGGTGATCTTGCATGTTGAGACATCCATCATATTTATAGTGCCTCATGCATTTAATGCATGAGACACCTGTTGAGCAAGGGATGGACACAGGTCTTCTGCATGGTACAAGATGTACATTTTGTCTTGGAGTGTTTTGGCTTGAAGTGTTGACCTGCAGAGGATGGTGGAGACCTTTCCTTAAAATAGTGTAGGAGACAAAGCTTACTTTATCTGATCTTCAGATGAGGTCCACGTCAATGCAAGATATCACAAATATACTTTGTCAGAAAAGTATAATGTGAAGAGAGAAATCTTCAGGCCTTGAAGATTAAGAAGTCTTTGGTTGCCGAAGAGATCTTCGGGCTCCTGAAGACTGAGAGGTCTTCGGCTCCTAAGACTGAGAGGTCTTCGGCTCCTAAGATTGAGAAATCTTCGGCCGAAGACGTCTTCCGCCGAAGAGGTCTTCGGCTCCTGAAGACTGAGATCGGCACCATCCTGGCCAATGGTGTTGATCAAGTGGGCATACTTGGCTTTAGGCTGAGGAGTCTATCTTCAATCCGCTTTGAAAGATATTCTCCTTATTTGTCTTCTTCGGTTGATCTTCGACTTCACCGAACATTTGTATAGAAACCAAGCTGCTAAAAGAACCTCAAAATATTCTAAGTATGATGATATAAAATGGAAGATCGGGAGGTCATCTTCAAATCTTCAGATGACCCAACAATCTCCCCCTATTTGAGGATGACATCCATACTAAAGAATAAAACAAAGAGTATACTGAATAAATTCATTTTGACCCATCTTTACTCTTTTTGGGTTCTTTTCACATAGACCTTTTTTTTTTTTTTTTGGTATATCTGACTTTATATAGTGAAAGTAAAAAGTATAGTTATACAAACGAATAAATGAATACAATGAAAAAAAATAGAAAGAAAAAAATATATACAAAGATACAGAAGAAGACAGTAGCCGGGATTGTTTGAATTTGAGTGGTTGGATGCTCCCCCTGAATTCATACTCCCCCTCAACTAATGTCAGGTGGCTTTGATCACATAGTCCATTGCAAAATTAGTTTCAGCAGAGTTTAAGCTTGAGTGGTAAGATGCTCCCCCTCAACTCATACTCCCCCTCAACTAATTCATGGTGTTCAGAAAGAAAGAAGTTAGAAGATTTTCGGGATCCTACGAACCTGCTCCTGGAAGGGCAGATTCATCCTTGGATCGTGCAGAAGCATCAGGACTGAGAATCCTGGGTGATAGGCTGTGAGGTGGAGAATAGGCACCTTGGATAGGGAAGGAGTCCAAGTCATCCTTATCAATCAAGGAGAAGGTTGATGAGGGAATAATAGGGGTCCCCAATTTTATAATTGTATCCTTTTGTGAGGATACAAAGGAGGTGTTTTTGGGTTTAGCAGAGTCCCTGGGCACGGATGGGAAAATTTCAACAGCTGCCGATTGTGGAGAATCGGTGGGTGGAGTTTGTGGCTTGGCCCTTGAAACCTTCCTTAGCCTCTTGAGAGGAGAGGGAGGGGAAGAGGTAAAGTGCCGCCGCTTTGAGATATGGGGTGTGACCTGGGTAACCGTCGAAGGTTCTTTCGGTGGTATGGCCATTTGGGGAAGTGCGGCGGTGCCAGTAGCAGTTGAGGATTTAGTGCTAGCTGGCGTTACTGAAGAAAGGGGAAGAAGGGTCCACTACAGTTGAGGGACCTTTGGACACCGGAGTGTCTTTGGTATCACCCCATTGTAGATCGGGAGAGTTTATGAAGGAAAACATACCTGGCAGTAGAGGGCGATCGGTGTAGAGAGACATTGTTCAAAGGGTCTTCATGACTTTCTAAGTGTTGGTCGAAGAGTCATCACCAAATCAACCAGAGAGCCAACAATCTTTCTCCCCCTATTTGATGATGACACCAACACACAGAAAAAAAATGGTACTGACACCACGAATAAAAATTACAAGACACGAAGAACTCATAAATTCAGTGGCCCATTTTTTTTTTTTTTTTTTTGAGGCTCTTTTCTGTTTTTTTTTGTTGTTTTTTTTTTTTTTTGTTTTTTTTTTTGGGAAAGAGAAAAAAAAAAGGAAGAGATAATGGGGGAAAAGGGAGGAAATATGGGAAGAGAGGTGAGAGATGAGAGTTGATGTAATGGAAGTGGGTAAAAAAAAATAAGGATGGGTAAATAAATGAGGAGAAGAAATGGGAGGGAGGTGTGTAAGGAGAGGGAATGGAGGGAGTAGGTGGAAAAAGGAAGGGATGGGATGGGTGAGTAGGGGGAAGTCTAGGGAAAGAAGGAAAGAAAAGAGAGGTTAGAAAAAAATTAAAAATGAGGTTTGGGGGGGGGGGGGGTGGAGGAAGCCGAAAAAAAAAAGGGGGTTGGGTTTTGGTGTTTTCGGTGGGTGAGAACAAAAATGTTGTTTGGGTTGTATTCGGTGGAGGGGGGGGCCGAAAATGGGAAGAGGAAAGGGAAGAACCGAAAGGAGTTCGGCTTGGGGTTGGAGGGCCGAAGGAATAAGGGTAGAAGGAGGTGTTGGGTTCGGCTTGGTGAGGAAAGGGAAGAACCGAAAGGAGAAGGAGAGAGAGAGAGAGGGAGATAGAGAGAGACAGCCGAAGGATAGAGAAGAGAGAGAGATATGGTAGAGAGAGAGCTACCGAAAGAGAGGAGAGATAGAAAAAAAAACAATTTTTTTTTTATTTTCTATTTTTTTTTAAACAATGAATCTGCAACCGAAAGAGAAGAGAAGGGTTAGAGAGAGAGAGCCACCGAAAGAGGGAGAGGGGTTAGAGAGAGAGAAAAACCGAAAGAGGGAGAGGGGTTAGAGAGAGAGAAACACCGAAAGAGAAGAGAAGAGAGAGAGAGCTACCGATCAAGATCTCTGAAGATAGTCTTCTGCATGGTACAAGATGTACCTTTTGTCTTGGAGTGTTTTGGCTTGAAGTGTTGACCTGCAGAGGATGGTGGAGACCTTTCCTTAAAATAGCGTAGGAGACAAAGCTTACTTTATCTGATCTTCAGATGAGGTCCACGTCAATGCAAGATATCACAAATATACTTTGTCAGAAAAGTATAATGTGAAGAGAGAAATCTTCAGGCCTTGAAGATTAAGAAGTCTTTGGTTGCCGAAGAGATCTTCGGGCTCCTGAAGACTGAGAGGTCTTCGGCTCCTAAGACTGAGAGGTCTTCGGCTCCTAAGACTGAGAGGTCTTCGGCTCCTAAGATTGAGAAATCTTCGGCTTCCGAAGATGTCTTCGGCCGAAGACGTCTTCGGCTCCTGAAGACTGAGATCGGCACCATCCTGGCCAATGGTGTTGATCAAGTGGGCATACTTGGCTTTAGGCTGAGGAGTCTATCTTCAATCCGCTTTGAAAGATATTCTCCTTCTTTGTCTTCTTCGGTTGATCTTCGACTTCACCGAACATTTGTATAGAAACCAAGCTGCTAAAAGAACCTCAAAATATTCTAAGTATGATGATATAAAATGGAAGATCGGGAGGTCATCTTCAAATCTTCAGATGACCCAACAATCTCCTCCTATTTGAGGATGGCATCCATACTAAAGAATAAAACAAAGAGTATACTGAATAAATTCATTTTGACCCATCTTTACTCTTTTTGGGTTCTTTTCACATAGACCTTTTTTTTTTTTTTTTTGGTATATCTGACTTTTACATAGTGAAAGTAAAAAGTATAGTTATACAAACGAATAAATGAATACAATGAAAAAAAATAGAAAGAAAAAAATATATACAAAGATACAGAAGAAGACAGTAGCCGGGATTGTTTGAATTTGAGTGGTTGGATGCTCCCCCTGAATTCATACTCCCCCTCAACTAATGTCAGGTGGCTTTGATCACATAGTCCATTGCAAAATTAGTTTCAGCATAGTTTAAGCTTGAGTGGTAAGATGCTCCCCCTCAACTCATACTCCCCCTCAACTAATTCATGGTGTTTAGAAAGAAAGAAGTTAGAAGATTTTCGGGATCCTACGAACCTGCTCCTGGAAGGGCAGATTCATCTTTGGATCGTGCAGAAGCATCAGGACTGAGAATCCTGGGTGATAGGCTGTGAGGTGGAGAATAGGCACCTTGGATAGGGAAGGAGTCCAAGTCATCCTTATCAACCAAGGAGAAGGTTGATGAGGGAATAATAGGGGTCCCCAATTTTACAATTGTATCCTTTTGTGAGGATACAAAGGAGGTGTTTTTGGGTTTAGCAGAGTCCCCGGGCCCGGATGGGAAAATTTCAACACCTGCCGATTGTGGAGAATCGGTGGGTGGAGTTTGTGGCTTGGCCCTTGAAACCTTCCTTAGCCTCTTGAGAGGAGAGGGAGGGGAAGAGGTAGAGTGCCGCCGCTTTGAGATATGGGGTGTGACCTGGGTAACCGCCGAAGGTTCTTTCGGTGGTATGGCCATTTGGGCAAGTGCGGCGGTGCCAGTAGCAGTTGAGGATTTAGTGCTAGCTGGCGTTACTGAAGAAAGGGGAAGAAGGGTCCACTACAGTTGAGGGACCTTTGGACACCGGAGTGTCTTTAGTATCACCCCATTGTAGATCGGGAGAGTTTATGAAGGAAAACATACCTGGCAGTAGAGGGCGATCGGTGTAGAGAGACATTGTTCAAAGGGTCTTCATGACTTTCTAAGTGTTGGTCGAAGAGTCATCACCAAATCAACCAGAGAGCCAACAATCTTTCTCCCCCTATTTGATGATGACACCAACACACAGAAAAAAAATGGTACTGACACCACGAATAAAAATTACAAGACACGAAGAACTCATAAATTCAGTGGCCCATTTTTTTTTTTTTTTTGGAGGCTCTTTTCTGTTTTTTTTTTTGTTGTTTTTTTTTTTTTTTTTTTGGGAAAGAGAAAAAAAAAGGAAGAGATAATGGGGGAAAAGGGAGGAAATATGGGAAGAGAGGTGAGAGATGAGAGTTGATGTAATGGAAGTGGGTAAAAAAAAATAAGGATGGGTAAATAAATGAGGAGAAGAAATGGGAGGGAGGTGTGTAAGGAGAGGGAATGGAGGGAGTAGGTGGAAAAAGGAAGGGATGGGATGGGTGAGTAGGGGGAAGTCTAGGGAAAGAAGGAAAGAAAAGAGAGGTTAGAAAAAAATTAAAAATGAGGTTTGGTGGGGGGGTGGAGGAAGCCGAAAAAAAAAAGGGGGTTGGGTTTTGGTGTTTTCGGTGGGTGAGAACAAAAATGTTGTTTGGGTTGTATTCGGTGGAGGGGGGGCCGAAAATGGGAAGAGGAAAGGGAAGAACCGAAAGGAGTTCGGCTTGGGGTTGGAGGGCCGAAGGAATAAGGGTAGAAGGAGGTGTTGGGTTCGGCTTGGTGAGGAAAGGGAAGAACCGAAAGGAGAAGGAGAGAGAGAGAGAGAGAGAGAGAGAGAGAGAGCCGAAGGATAGAGAAGAGAGAGAGAGAGAGATATGGTAGAGAGAGAGAGCTACCGAAAGAGAGGAGAGATAGAAAAAAAAAACAATTTTTTTTTTATTTTCTATTTTTTTTTTTAAACAATGAATCTGCAACCGAAAGAGAAGAGAAGGGTTAGAGAGAGAGAGAGCCACCGAAAGAGGGAGAGGGGTTAGAGAGAGAGAAAAACCGAAAGAGGGAGAGGGGTTAGAGAGAGAGAAACACCGAAAGAGAAGAGAAGAGAGAGAGAGCTACCGAAAGAGAGAGAAAAAAAATATATTTTTTTTTTTGAAATTCAATCATTTTTTTTTGTACAAGAACAGTAACGTCGGTAGACGAATTATTATTATTTTTTTTAATGAATAGTAGTTCGGCCGATGAACAGTACTTCGGACGATTTTTTTTTTTTTTTTTTTTTGGAACATGAACAGTAACTTCGGTAGATGGAATTTTTTTTTTTTTTAAAATGAACAGTACTTCGGCCGATGAACAGTACTTCGGCCGTTCTTTTTTTTTTTTTTTAAATGTTGGGTTAGAGGAGGAAGAAAGGAATATTGTAGGTGAGAGTTGGATGGAACATCTTTGAGAGAGATAGATGGAAGATCGACATGAATAGGTAAAGAAGGAATGTATGGTTGAGAAAGTGGGATGATTTGTGGTGAAGTTTGAGGTTGAGACGAGAATGAGATATCAAATATGGATGATGGAGGAAGGAGAGGTGATATGATGAGAAATGAGATCGGTAGGTGTGAAATGTAATGATGGGAGAAAGAAGAGATCTTGATCTTCAGAGAAGACTATCTGAAGATTAGGGATTGGAGATGAGAAGATAGGTAGTTCACCATTATGATGAGATGTGCCTTGAGAGGAAAGGAACATATGGATTTGAGTTAGATGAAGGATTATGAGAATCTTCACCAACACATGATGATATCCACCAATCATCATCTCATGAAGAGATGATGACTTAAGATCATCAAACTTCACATGAGTAGATGCAGTTTCTCCGAAAATGGTGGACTCGGTAGGCTTTTGAAGAGTGAGAGAGGGTAAGGGCCGAAGGTGAGATGAGGGCCGAAGAAAGGGAAGGGAGGTATAAGGGAGGTTTGTTCTTTGGTGGGTTTAAGAGGCCGAAAGAGAGAGATAAGAGAGAGAGATACATGGGTAGATGAGGTAGAGCACTCAGCACACACAAGGGCCATAGAGAAGGATTGAGCTTCACTGTTTATCAACATCATCTATTCTAGCCATGAAGCAGAGGTTGACCATTTCTTTGTCACTTTCAGAAGTGGGTTCATCTTCCCAATCATGGGTTTCAGTCATTTGACCTTTTCCCTTTTTGAGCAAAGTTTCATTTCTCTCCTTCTCTCTCTTATATTTTGCCTTGTACTTTTCAGCACGGTCATAATTTGAGGAGACAGACATATTGGCCTTTTGAAAAGAAGGTTGGTAAGAATTAGACTTGGTTCTGACAAACCTAGAGGAGGTACGGTTAGAGGAGGGTAGTCTGGATTTATCAGAAGACCTGCTTCTGCACTCAGAAGCAAAGTGTCCTTTCCTCCCACACCTGTAACATTCCTCATTTGATTTGTCAGAGGGAGTGGTTTTAGAAAAAGTAGAAGTGGATTTTCTTGAAAACTTGGATTTTCTCGAAGAGAAGCGAGAGTTACTGGAAATTTTCTCACCTTCGTCATCAGCCTCACTAAGATAGGCTTCTGAAGGGTCATTGGGGTCCTCTTGACTATTGTTGTCAGAATCAGAGGGATAGGTGATCCTAGGGACACACACAGTACTTTTGGAAGATTCACCGACAAGAGCTAGAGAAGAGCTTTTGATGTCTTTAGTGATGGACTTCCTGAGCATTTTAGTCTGCTCATAATTGAAGATAGTGCCATAAAGAGTAGTGAGTGGCATAGAGTCAAGATTCTTGGTAGACTTGATGCAAGTACAAATGTTTTCCCAAAACTCAGGAAGACAGTCCATGAACTTGCACAAGACTTCCTCATTATCATAAATGCGACCCACAAGTTTTAGATCATTGAGAAGACTGTTAAAACGATTGTAGTAGTCTGAGAGAGACTCACCCTTCTCATGAGAGAAGAGTTCATACTTTCTTACAAGAGCAATCTTTTTGCTCTTTTTCACCTCAGACGTACCTTCATAAAGAACACACAGAGTGGACCACATTTCTTTTGCAGTAGAAAGGTTAACAAGAGAATGGTAGACCTCATCAGGCAGAGAGAGGGCAATGATGGCTCTGACTTTAGTATCAAGAGCTATAAGACGTCTGTCTTCATCATTGTATTTACTGGGGTCCTTTACAATGTATCTCCCAGTAGCTGGAGTTCTTTCTTCCTCAGAAGAGTCCTCATCAGCTTTTGCCTTGTCTGCATTATAACGGCCCCAAACTTTAGGAATAAAAGGACCTTCATGTAAGATAGTAGGATATCTGCTGTCAACTCCTTCTAAGAAGAGTATCATACGACTTTTCCACAGGAAGAAGTTATTGGGGTTAAACTTTGGTGGTTTGGCTATAGAGCCATTGTCGTATGATACAGCAGTGGTGTTTTGAGAAGAATCATTTTTCAAGGAAGAAGAAGAAGAAGAAGCTGCCATTGCGGATCTAGTTTATTGAGTTAAACTGAACCGCTCTGATACCACTTGTTGGTCCCAAATAGCAGTATGTAAATAAAAGAAGTATTGTAAAAGGGGGGATTGAATACAATACACACAGTTTTTCAATTAATTTAATTCTTATTGATTTGAAATCAAGAATTACACATAGAAAACTTTGATTGTTGCGGAAGAGAACATATGAGATATGTTCAAACAATCTTACACATAGAGAATAAAGAACAATTGTAAAACACTTAGAAAACAATTGAACTTCGTAGAGAGAAAGTTGCCAGGCACTTAGAGAACTTGAAGGTAGTAGAGCTGGGTGATCTTGCATGTTGAGACATCCATCATATTTATAGTGCCTCATGCATTTAATGCATGAGACACCTGTTGAGCAAGGGATGGACACAGGTCTTCTGCATGGTACAAGATGTACATTTTGTCTTGGAGTGTTTTGGCTTGAAGTGTTGACCTGCAGAGGATGGTGGAGACCTTTCCTTAAAATAGCGTAGGAGACAAAGCTTACTTTATCTGATCTTCAGATGAGGTCCACGTCAATGCAAGATATCACAAATATACTTTGTCAGAAAAGTATAATGTGAAGAGAGAAATCTTCAGGCCTTGAAGATTAAGAAGTCTTTGGTTGCCGAAGAGATCTTCGGGCTCCTGAAGACTGAGAGGTCTTCGGCTCCTAAGACTGAGAGGTCTTCGGCTCCTAAGATTGAGAAATCTTCGGCTTCCGAATATGTCTTCGGCCGAAGAGGTCTTCGGCCGAAGAGGTCTTCGGCTCCTGAAGACTGAGATCGGCACCATCCTGGCCAATGGCGTTGATCAAGTGGGCATACTTAGCTTTAGGCTGAGGAGTCTATCTTCAATCCGCTTTGAAAGATATTCTCCTTCTTTGTCTTCTTCGGTTGATCTTCGACTTCACCGAACATTTGTATAGAAACCAAGCTGCTAAAAGAACCTCAAAATATTCTAAGTATGATGATATAAAATGGAAGATCGGGAGGTCATCTTCAAATCTTCAGATGACCCAACATACACCAATCTTTTTGTTTGCCAAATTCTTAGATCGTAGCGAAGGTTAAAATTCAATTGTAAAATTAGCATAATTTTTGGACTTTTATTTAAGGACAAATTCAGAATTAATATGGCCGAAAATTAGGTCACTTTAATTTGTATAAATCAAAAATAGTCACACGTCTATCATTATGGAACATTAGACAACTCTTGTATACAAAATTCTACAACGAAATAATCATGCACTTTTTGTAACTTGTACACAAGGTGGTCAAAAAATAGTGAAACAATTTTTCCACATCAGGTTAAAGAATATCATCATTGTGAACTATCCTATTGTTTTGATTAAAAAATGCACAAGAAAATGTATTATATATGACTATATATATGTATATATTTGGACAACAACCGGTTATATGTCATGCTAATTGTCAAGTTGATTTCATCATCGCTACAAAAAAAGGACATAGGTTAACTATTTTGAATACACTTGCAAATTATACGTGCCAACCTTCGTTTGCTTACCTCATATTACATTCATATTAGATGCATTTAATTTGGAGAAAGGACAAAATGTTCCAACGGACAAATGGCACACGAGAAAATGATTACGTGAGGGGGTTATGTTTGGCGGTTGACACCAAAGGAACACAAAATGTAAAATAACGACGACTCATACGTCACACAATATGATGATACATAAACGTTAGGAAGTTGCATGTTGGATTAGGAACTTGTACAAAAAAAACTATATAAAAAGAGAAAGATAACTTGTAGGAGTAGTACAGAAGAAAAAAAACAATTGTTCATTCACGCACAAGCAACCACATGTTCAGTTATTTGTTCCACTCTAAAGGGTTTTCCACTCTAAAGGTTTTTCTGAAAAACGAACACATATATATGACATACATGTTCATTAAATTTTTGTTTGAGTTAGGTGTACTCATGCTAAAATCCCCATTTAAGTTTTATTGTTGCAAATGCAAGGAGATAAAGAATGTTGGTCATGATAACTTCGCACCTATAAAAAGCCAGAATCCAAACCGATCGAATATTATATATTAAATTTATATCAAAAACCATTATTTACTATGCCCGGGATGTGGGATAATTAAATTTTGACGTGATGGTGGATATTTTCTAGGATGTAAAATATATTAACACAATGTTTACGCAATAATTTTAACTAGTACATTACATATATATATATATATATATATATATATATATATATATATATAATGGTCACAATAGCGTATGTATGCAACTCGTGTCAAAGCTGTAGCAAAGAATTCCAATCGGAATGTGTTTTTCATATATCCATTCACTAAAAACAAGAGGTACATATATAGGACTACATACAACAGAAACCCCATGAATTAAGGAGCTATACAAGGAATGAATATGACTAACAAATACACCCAATACTTTCTATGGTTATCTGATCTTCTTAATAATTTCCATAGTTAGTTCTTCTTCTCCGAAATCTGCTCTCGTCAACACTCCCCCTCAAGGTGGAGAATGTATGTTTGTCATTCCCAACTTGTCTAGAGAGCTGTGGAAGGTGTTCTTACATACCGCTTTGGTTAGCATATCCGCTAACTGATTTTCGGAATTCACAAATGGCAGCTTAATTGTTTTCTTCTCCAAATGGTCCTTTATAAAATGACGATCAATCTCTACGTGCTTCGTTCTGTCATGTTGTACGGGATTGTTTGCAATCTTAACGGCAGCTTGATTATCACAAAATAAACTCATTGGCTCATTTACTTTAAATCCAAGATCCCTTAGAATCCTTTTGATCCACAATAGTTCGCATACCCCATGTATTGTCTTGGAACTTGCATGTCGAACAAGGACGCCCGAACAATCTCCAAAATTTGTTTATTTCTTCGTTCCGCTAAGCCGTTTTGTTGAGCTGTACGTGTGCATGAAGTTTGGTGCCTAATCAACTTTTCCTTGCAAAATCTCTCCATGTCTTGATTTATGTACTCGCCTACGTTATCGGATTGGAGCACCATAATGTTACTTTGATATTGTGATTTTACCAACCCATATAGTTCTTGAAATGCGTGACATACTTCTCCTTTGTGTTTTAAGAGAGAGATCCAAGTCATACGAGTACATTCGTCAATAAAGGTAACAAAGTACCGAGAACCATTAGGGGTAGGTATTTTTTCGGGGCCCCAAACATCGCTATGTACTACCATGAATGGAACAGTGGCCTTTTTTTCACTGGGCAAATATGAAACCCGATGGCTTTTGGCCATCTCACACACACCACAATTAAATTCAAATTGTTTTCTATTAAAAAAAATATCCGGTTTCAATTTTTTCAAATAAGTAAACGATAAATGCCCTAATCTCCGATGCCATAACCAAGGCAGTGATTTCTTTTCTTGCGTTGCTTCTGTATTGTGAGTTGCGACCTGCTTCTCTTCCTCAAGATAGTACAAGTTTCCCCTTCTAATACCATAGCCAATTATCCGATCCGTCGCTATATCCTGAAACATACATTTGGTTGGCCAGAAAGTTACATAGCAGTTTAATTGGTATATAATTTGGCTAATAGACAGGAGGTTTGATGATAAGGAGGGGACGACGAGAACAGTGTCAAGGTTCATTGTTTTAGATACTTGAGCAGATCCTTCATATGTAACATCTGCAACTCCTCCATTTGCAGTTTTGATCATGGACTGTTTCGGAAGGGATCGAGTTGTGAGTTTCAGCGGATCGTTGGTCATATGATCTGTCGCCCCTGTGTCAATAATCCAAGAATTATTCGTAATTTTAGAGCAGTTTGACATACCATGATTGCCGTGTGATTCCGTGTGGGCTGCAATTGACGTGGTCTCGTCGTTTTTTGTGGTAGCTACAGAGGCTTGACCTACCTTCTTTCGTGGTTTTTTTGTGAAATCCCACCATTCCGGGTAGCCTATGATCTCATAGCATCTTTGTTTTGAGTGCCCTTCTTCTCCACAATGAGCACATACGAGATTTGAGTTTTTGTTGTTCGGGTTTTTTCCTTTCACGGGTCAGCTTCGAGTTGCAAGGTTGACCATACTATCCGGTTCGTGTTTACCTTCATCCATGGCGGATCTCTGGCTTTGGTCCTTTCGTACGAATGCATAACATGCTTCAAGATCAAGAGGTGGGTCTTTCCTCAGTATCTCACCCCTCGCTTGATTGAATTCCACATCAAGGCCTGCAAGAAAAATATGCACACGAAGACGCCCTAGAAATTTGTTTAGGGATACTACCTGAGTTACGTTATCTTCTTGGATACTCAACCGCGTATCGATCTCCTGGAAGATACCGATAAGTTCATTGTAGTATGCGGCAAGGGGCCGGCCATTCTGTCGGGTGCTGAATGATCTCCGGTTTAGTTCAAACAGTTGGGTCTCGTCAGTCCCATCATAAAAAGTCTTCGCAACTGCATCCCATACAACATACATCATCCTGGGGTGAGGCGGTTCAGGCTGCTGCTTACATCATGAATCGAACTCCATCAAGAGTTATCGATTTTAAAACTCCCCTACAACAGTTGCATGAAATAATGAACGTTCCATTGATTCCGAATCTCGAGCCACGCGTCTTTGGGTGTACGACTTATGTGCATCAAAATACCGGGAAACTTGAACCATGAGCAATCCGGTGTGTCTTTCTTGGATATGCGGAGTTCAAGAAGGGCTATCGGTGTTATGATCCAAAAGAGAAGAAGATGTATGTCACCCGGGACGTTAAGTTCCACGAAAATGTACCCTTTTTTGAACCCGGCTGTTTCCCTCAGGGGGAGATGAAGATGTCTAATGATGGAAGCATCCGTGAATTGGGAATAGAAAATGAAACTGAAAGCGTTACGGAAGTTGATAACGATAACGGGAACAGGGATGAAGAAACTGACGAAGATGTGAATACGGAAGTTGATAACGGGAACACGGATGAAGAAACTGACGAATATGTGAGCTCACCTACTCCTATATCTGTTACTCCTGACCTTGTTATTGCACAGGAAGAAACTATCGAAGCGAGGTACCCCGTAAGAAAAAATCGCGGGGTCCCCAAGAAACAGTACCAGCCAGAACTTAAGTCGGGGTCCAAGTACCCTATTAATAATTACGTCTCCTCCCATAAGCTAGCGAAACCACAAAGAACCATGGTAGAAGAACAGTGGTTATTCCAAAGAATATACATGAAGATTTAAAAGACTCGAGGTGGAGGAAGGCCGTAAACGAAGAGATGGACGCATTGCAACGGAGTGGTACGTGGGATGTAGTCTCGAGACCCCAAGGAAAAAAAATGGTAGGGTGCCGGTGGATCTTCACAGTTAAAGTGAATGCCGAAGGAAAGATTGAACGGTATAAAGCAAGGCTTGTCGCGAAAGGTTATACGCAAAAATATGGGGTAGACTATGGTGATACGTTCGCTCCGGTGGCGAAAATTAATACTATTCGAATTCTCATATCGATTGCCGCTAATAAGAATTGGCCATTGCGTCAGTTTGATGTAAAAAACGCATTCTTAAATGGCACGCTAGAGGAGGAAGTGTATATGGATCTACCACCTGGAATAAATTGTGGAGATAAAGTATGCAAATTAAAGAAAGCATTGTACGGTCTGAAACAATCCCCCCGGGCCTGGTTTGGTCGATTTTCTAACTTCATGAAGACCGTGGGGTACAAACAAAGCGATGCAGACCACACACTCTTTGTGAAGGTACAGGGAGAAAAAACGACAGCTTTAATAGTATATGTAGATGATATGGTAGTAACTGGCAACGATCCTGATGAAATGAAAAGGCTACAGACGGTTTTAGCCACTGAGTTTGAGCTGAAGGATCTTGGTCAGTTGAGATATTTCTTGGGTATTGAAGTTGCAAGATCGGAACGTGGTATCACTTTGTGTCAACGAAAGTATGTACTAGATCTACTAGCAGAGACCGGCATGCTTGACTGTCAGCCAGTAGAAACCCCGATTGAAGTGAACCATGGTTTAACCTTACAAACCAGTCAAATACCTGCAAATAAAGAAAGATACCAAAAGCTAGTAGGAAAATTAATCTACTTAGCTCACACACGTCCAGACATAGCATATGCGGTGAGTATCGTAAGCAGATTCATGCATGCACCTAATGAAGATCACATGAAGGCGGTATATAGAATTCTTCGTTATCTTAAAGCGTGTCCTGGAAAGGGATTATTTTTTGGAAAGAGTGATAGTCAAGGTGTTCACGGGTATACGGACGGAGATTGGGCCGGAGATAAGTCAGACGGAAAGTCTACCTCGGGTTACTTCACATATGTGTGGGGTAATTTGGTTACATGGAGAAGTAAGAAGCAAAAGGTGGTGGCCAGGTCAAGTGCTGAAGCTGAGTTTCGGGGTATGGGTTTCTTTGTCGGACATGTTTTCAGGGTTTACGATTCGAGGGTTTCTATGCGGTATGCTCTGATACCATGTAGCAAAGAATTCCAATCGGAATGTGTTTTTCGTATATCTATTCACTAAAAACAAGAGGTACATATATAGGACTACATACAACAGAAACCCCACGAATTAAGGAGCTATACAAGGAATGAATATGACTAACAAATACACCCAATACTTTCTATGGTTATCTGATCTTCTTAATAATTTCCATAGTTAGTTTTTCTTCTCCGAAATCTGCTCTCGTCAACAAAATCTAATTAAAACAATTTGGCATAACTTTAATTACTCATATGGGATCTTGTATCTAAACAATATAATAACAATGACAACTGAAAATTTTGAACTTTTCTGTTTCCATTTGGAGTAAAAAAGTTGTCATTGTGTGTTGGGTAACAAGAAATATGGGGCGATGCATGGGCATGGCAAATAATTGAAGTTGTTTTCCTTTCTAGTGAAAGATGATGGCTGTATGTTTGAGTTACACAATAGATCTAACTAGATTCTTGATGAGGAACTCAATATAAATACCGGAAGGGTTCTGACCAATGGAGAAAACACACTTCAATTGTTTCATTTTGCGACACTTCAGTTTCGATCTTGATTCGTATATCCACTACGTACTACAAAACATGAAATCTTCGACCATGTCCGCAAATGGGTTTGTCAGTGAAGACTGCAAGGATAATGGAAGCTTTGCAGAGGCTAGGATGCATCATTTCATGGTTAACGGAAAGCCTTTGTATTTCAACGGCTTTAATGCATTTTGGTTAATGTGTATGGCTTCTGATCCGTCTACAAAAACGAAGGTCACAGATGCTTTTAAACAAGCTTCCAAATTAGGAATGAACGTCGTTAGGACTTGGGCCTTTAGTGACGGCTGCAGCAAACCCTTGCAAACTCTCCTGGTTGTTACAACGAGGACATGTTTAAGGTAGATTAAAATGTTTTTTTTTTCTTTTAGCTTAATTTGAATTCAACGTGAACTATACAATTTAACAGTAAGTGGCTATGACACAAAAACTAGTAATAACGTCCATTGGATCACAACTGCTCAGATATGTTTTTTCTGTTATCTATGATGAACATTTACATTTTTTCATTTTAGGGATTGGATTTTGTAATATCAGAAGCCAAACAAAATGGGCTTCACTTAATTCTAAGCTTGGTTAATAACTGGGACGATTTTGGAGGTAAAAAACAATATGTTCAATGGGCTAGAGATTATGGAGGCCAGTACTTGAATAGTGATGATGAATTATTTTCCAACGTTGTTGTAAAAGGATATTACAAGAATCATGTCAAGGTATATTTTATGGAATCAAAAGTTCATTTTATATCCCTTACTTAATTTGTTCTCTACAACACCCGCTATTGAATTTTGTTGCTGCTTAATTTAATAAAGTTGCAAAAACCTTTCTACTACAGAGCGTGCTTACGAGATGCAACTCAATCACGGGAGTTGCATATAAGGATGATCCCACCATCTTTGCATGGGAGCTAATGAATGAACCACGTTGCCAGTCTGATCTATCAGGGAAACTTCTTCAGGTTCTTCTCGGTTTCTCTATCCACTTACCGCTAACATATATATGCATATGAAGATCATGCATCATGCATTTGACAACCAACGAGTTAAAGAGATAGAAAAAAGAAAACATTAATTTATCGTAAACAAAATAATTAGATGAATTAAGGAACATGGTGATTTCTCTCGTTTATGTATGAGGAAATGCAAGGTACATTGCTTGTGACAAATACCATGTCTGCTTCCTACAGGAATGGATTGTAGAAATGGCTGCTGAAATCAAATCCATTGACAAGAATCATCTTCTTGAAATCGGGCTCGAAGGGTTTTACGGGGAATCAATGCCCGATAAGAAACAAAGCAATCCAGGCTATGAAGTTGGGACCGACTTCATTTCAAACAACCAAATCAACAATGTGGATTTTGCTACTATCCACATCTATCCCGACCAATGGTAACTTCATGACGTAGAAACCTCATCAAAATGCGTTTGATAATACACGAATTTCTCTTGTTTTGGCATCCTTTACTAGCTAGCCTAGCCTAACACCGAGTTATAATCTCGATATATAACGTTTCAAGAAATAATTTGTTTATTATTCGTGTTTGTATCGTAAATCTATATCTCGTTTATTCTATGGGTAACATATTACTATTTTGACCTGTGATTTAATTAGGGTTCCGGGAAGTGATGAAGCTCGAGCTGAATTTGTAGAAAAATGGATTAATGCCCATATTGAGGATTGTAAATCCATCTTGGGAAAACCTTTACTCATTGCAGAATTTGGCAAGTCTTCGACGTGGGCAGGTTACACAGTTGAAGCAAGGGATGAATACTTTGGTACCATATTCAACATGGTCTATGAATGTGCAAGAACAGGGGGGTCGTGCTCAGGTACCACGTTTTGGCAAGTCATGGCCGAAGGAATGGAGAATTGGGGTGATGGCTACCAAGTTGTGTTAGAGCAAAACCCCTCAACTTGTGCAGTAATTGCCCAACAATCTCAAAAAATCTCTTCCCTCAACTCGTAATGAAAATAAAAATTTACTTTCGGGGTACTCAGGATGCAGCTCGTGTCTTCATATATGGTGGGGTTGTTTCTCTTAGGACATATGTCATTTTAAAAAAATAATTACAATAACAATAAAATAAAGTTGCAAGAAACTATACCATCGATTTTCATTCGTCTAATACTTGAGGTCGTAGATGGATTCTTGTCTTATGCATGTATCGTGTTATATTGTGGATTAAAAGTGTTGTTCTTTAAATTTGCTCTCTGTGTGTCTCCCTCTCACTCTCTCACTCTCTCTCTCTCTCTCTCTCTCACTTCTTTGTTTTATGGTTTGTTGGAGCATTAATTTATTCAACATAAAATAACGTCGTGTATCCAATAATATCTTCGGACCTTATGGTAAATATGTCAATCTACATTTTCATAAGTACACAACGAAATGTGTTGTCCGAAGAAGTCTAGAACAAAACGAAAAATTAAAAAATTAAAACAAAGTGGTTATATGTGAGCTAAGGAGTTGCGTAACTTCTTGCTTAAGTTTAGAGCTAAAATAAGTTCACTAAAATACAATAAACGATATAAATTAAAATAAACATCAAACTTGCTTCTTTGCAGACCTTGACTTCCACTCTGTCTAGTTTACAAAAAAAAAAAAATCTTGAATCCGATGTTTTATATGAGGGACCAACATGTTATCAATATTTTCTAGAGCCCCTATTATTCATCTTCCTCTACACTTTCTATTTAAACTAGGTCTATTGAGTCCTCTAAAGGAACTACAAGAATAAATACATACAACATTGAATTTGGATAAATATTTATTTAGGAGTAGATATATAACCAACGTCACATTGTGAAATTGAATATGACAAAATAGAAGCAGTTGTTGGGTATATTTATGGAATCAGATAGATGTTGAACAAAGATGAACCTGCATATCACCAAGAGGAAAGCAAATTGTGCCATGACGATAAGTTAGTACTTTCCAAATTGTTTTTGTTCAAATCAAGCAATTATGTTTTTGAAAGGGCAAGGTTTAAGTGTTCTCGATAATGAAAAAAATAAAGGAAACGTTAATTATCTATGGCACACTTCAGTGGGTCTTTGTCTCAAAACAAAAAAAAAAACCCTACGCAACAAAGGGTTAAAGCTTGAATTATATATAACATGGTTTATTCAACTGCTTTGTCCTTCGTTCTATTTATTTTTGGTTTATTTTCTTTTAATAGATTCTGATCTTTGTCGGTTGGTCCATAATGGTTATCGATACAACAAAATTGTTTTTATAGGATGCCTAGCTAAAACGGGGAAACGTAGGATTTAAGTTTATAGGACCAAACCAAAAAAACGATTTATCTAAAAGCGTGACAATAGGATTATAGGACGTTTTTAGGCCTTTTGACAAGTTTTTTAAGATGTGCTTAAAATAAAGTTTCATATTAACTATTTCAAACGACACTATTTGAAAAAATGTCCTATTAACAGTTCTCAAAATTTCCGTATAACATAGCTAATTGGACACTTTATTTTAAAAACGTCCTAATTTTTTTTGTTAAAATGCCTAAAACCGTCCAATAAATCTTTTGTATTAATTTTATAAAGAATGTTTTATAGTTTGGTCCTATAAACTTAAGTTCTATAAAGTATTTTACTAAGACGTTTATACAGTCTAGGCGTGAAAAGATAAAGTTTTCTTTACGTTGTTTTTGCGCTTGCAAACGTGAAAGAAGGTATATCGTTTTAGACCGTTGTAAAACAATGTAAAACGCAACGATCATAATCTACGAATGACTTTTCCACGGTAGTAAAACCGTGTAAAAAGTACATTTCAAATAGGTAAAATGCCTCTTTCTTTGCTTGTCATTTCTTACTCAATCATTCAAATTTCTTTTTAATTCTTCATAGGAAGTTAATAGCTAACGTCCTACCCAATTCAATCCCAAATGAGATATAAAAGTACACCAATCTTTTTGTTTGCCAAATTCTTAGATCGTAGCGAAGGTTAAAATTCAATTGTAAAATTAGCATAATTTTTGGACTTTTATTTAAGGACAAATTCAGAATTAATATGGCCGAAAATTAGGTCACTTTAATTTGTATAAATCAAAAATAGTCACACGTCTATCATTATGGAACATTAGACAACTCTTGTATACAAAATTCTACAACGAAATAATCATGCACTTTTTGTAACTTGTACACAAGGTGGTCAAAAAATAGTGAAACAATTTTTCCATATCAGGTTAAAGAATATCATCATTGTGAACTATCCTATTGTTTTGATTAAAAAATGCACAAGAAAATGTATTATATATGACTATATATATGTATATATTTGGACAACAACCGGTTATATGTCATGCTAATTGTCAAGTTGATTTCATCATCGCTACAAAAAAAGGACATAGGTTAACTATTTTGAATACACTTGCAAATTGTACGTGCCAACCTTCGTTTGCTTACCTCATATTACATTCATATTAGATGCATTTAATTTGGAGAAAGGACAAAATGTTCCAACGGACAAATGGCACACGAGAAAATGATTACGTGAGGGGGTTATGTTTGGCGGTTGACACCAAAGGAACACAAAATGTAAAATAACGACGACTCATACGTCACACAATATGATGATACATAAACGTTAGGAAGTTGCATGTTGGATTAGGAACTTGTACAAAAAAAACTATATAAAAAGAGAAAGATAACTTGTAGGAGTAGTACAGAAGAAAAAAAACAATTGTTCATTCACGCACAAGCAACCACATGTTCAGTTATTTGTTCCACTCTAAAGGGTTTTCCACTCTAAAGGTTTTTCTGAAAAACGAACACATATATATGACATACATGTTAATTAAATTTTTGTTTGAGTTAGGTGTACTCATGCTAAAATCCCCATTTAAGTTTTATTGTTGCAAATGCAAGGAGATAAAGAATGTTGGTCATGATAACTTCGCACCTATAAAAAGCCAGAATCCAAACCGATCGAATATTATCAATTAAATTTATATCAAAAACCATTATTTACTATGCCCGGGATGTGGGATAATTAAATTTTGACGTGAAGGTGGATATTTTCTACGATGTAAAATATATTAACACAATGTTTACGCAATAATTTTAACTAGTATATTACATATATATATATATATATATATATATATATACATATATATAATGGTCACAATAGCGTATGTATGCAACTCGTGTCAAAGTTGTAGCAAAGAATTCCAATCGGAATGTGTTTTTCGTATATCCATTCACTAAAAACAAGAGGTACATGTATAGGACTACATACAACAGAAACCCCACGAATTAAGGAGCTATACAAGGAATGAATATGACTAACAAATACACCCAATACTTTCTATGGTTATCTGATCTTCTTAATAATTTCCATAGTTAGTTCTTCTTCTCCGAAATCTGCTCTCGTCAACACTCCCCCTCAAGGTGGAGAATGTATGTTTGTCATTCCCAGCTTGTCTAGAGAGCTGTGGAAGGTGTTCTTACATACCGCTTTGGTTAGCATGTCCGCTAACTGATTTTCGGAATTCACAAATGGCAGCTTAATTGTTTTCTTCTCCAAATGGTCCTTTATAAAATGACGATCAATCTCTACGTGCTTCGTTCTGTCATGTTGTACGGGATTGTTTGCAATCTTAACGGCAGCTTGATTATCACAAAATAAACTCATTGGCTCATTTACTTTAAATCCAAGATCCCTTAGAATCCTTTTGATCCACAATAGTTCGCATACCCCCATGTATTGTCTTGGAACTTGCATGTCGAACAAGGACGCCCGAACAATCTCCAAAATTTGTTTATTTCTTCGTTCCGCTAAGCCGTTTTGTTGAGCTGTACGTGTGCATGAAGTTTGGTGCCTAATCAACTTTTCCTTGCAAAATCTCTCCCTGTCTTGATTTATGTACTCGCCTCCGTTATCGGATTGGAGCACCATAATGTTACTTTGATATTGTGATTTTACCAACCCATATAGTTCTTGAAATGCGTGACATACTTCTCCTTTGTGTTTTAAGAGAGAGATCCAAGTCATACGAGTACATTCGTCAATAATGGTAACAAAGTACCGAGAACCATTAGGGGTAGGTATTTTTTCGGGGCCCCAAACATCGCTATGTACTACCATGAATGGAACAGTGGCCTTTTTTTCACTGGGCAAATATGAAACCCGATGTCTTTTGGCCATCTCACACACACCACAATTAAATTCAAATTGTTTTCTATTAAAAAAAATATCCGGTTTCAATTTTTTCAAATAAGTAAACGTTAAATGCCCTAATCTCCGATGCCATAACCAAGGCAGTGATTTCTTTTCTTGCGTTGCTTCTGTATTGTGAGCTGCGACCTGCTTCTCTTCCTCAAGATAGTACAAGTTTCCCCTTCTAATACCATAGCCAATTATCCGATCCGTCGCTATATCCTGAAACATACATTTGGTTGGCCAGAAAGTTACATAGCAGTTTAATTGGTCTATAATTTGGCTAATAGACAAGAGGTTTGATGATAAGGAGGGGACGACGAGAACAGTGTCAAGGTTCATTGTTTTAGATACTTGAGCAGATCCTTCATATGTAACATCTGCAACTCCTCCATTTGCAGTTTTGATCATGGACTGTTTCGGAAGGGATCGAGTTGTGAGTTTCAGCGGATCGTTGGTCATATGATCTGTCGCCCCTGTGTCAATAATCCAAGAATTATTCGTAATTTTAGAGCAGTTTGACATACCATGATTGCCGTGTGATTCCGTGTGGGCTGCAATTGACGTGGTCTCGTCGTTTTTTGTGGTAGCTACAGAGGCTTGACCTACCTTCTTTCGTGGTTTTTTTGTGAAATCCCACCATTCCGGGTAGCCTATGATCTCATAGCATCTTTGTTTTGAGTGCCCTTCTTCTCCACAATGAGCACATACGAGATTTGAGTTTTTGTTGTTCGGGTTTTTTCCTTTCACGGGTCGGCTTCGAGTTGCAAGGTTGACCATACTATCCGGTTCGTGTTTACCTTCATCCATGGCGGATCTCTGGCTTTGGTCCTTTCGTACGAATGCATAACATGCTTCAAGATCAAGAGGTGGGTCTTTCCTCAGTATCTCACCCCTCGCTTGATTGAATTCCACATCAAGGCCTGCAAGAAAAATATGCACACGAAGACGCCCTAGAAATTTGTTTAGGGATACTACCTGAGTTACGTTATCTTCTTGGATACTCAACCGCGTATCGATCTCCTGGAAGATACCGATAAGTTCATTGTAGTATGCGGCAAGGGGCCGGCCATTCTGTCGGGTGTTGAATGATCTCCGGTTTAGTTCAAACAGTTGGGTCTCGTCAGTCCCATCATAAAAAGTCTTCGCAACTGCATCCCATAAAACATACATCATCCTGGGGTGAGGCGGTTCGGGCTGCTGCTTACATCATGAATCGAACTCCATCAAGAGTTATCGATTTTAAAACTCCCCTACAACAGTTGCATGAAATAATGAACGTTCCATTGATTCCGAATCTCGAGCCACGCGTCTTTGGGTGTACGACTTATGTGCATCAAAATACCGGGAAACTTGAACCACGAGCAATCCGGTGTGTCTTTCTTGGATATGCGGAGTTCAAGAAGGGCTATCGGTGTTATGATCCAAAAGAGAAGAAGATGTATGTCACCCGGGACGTTAAGTTCCACGAAAATGTACCCTTTTTTGAACCCGGCTGTTTCCCTCAGGGGGAGATGAAGATGTCTAATGATGGAAGCATCCGTGAATTGGGAATAGAAAATGAAACTGAAAGCGTTACGGAAGTTGATAACGATAACGGGAACAGGGATGAAGAAACTGACGAAGATGTGAATACGGAAGTTGATAACGGGAACACGGATGAAGAAACTGACGAATATGTGAGCTCACCTACTCCTGTATCTGTTACTCCTGACCTTGTTATTGCACAGGAAGAAACTATCGAAGCGAGGTACCCCGTAAGAAAAAATCGCGGGGTCCCCAAGAAACAGTACCAACCAGAACTTAAGTCGGGGTCCAAGTACCCTATTAATAATTACGTCTCCTCCTATAAGCTAGCGAAACCACAAAGAACCATGGTAGAAGAGCTGTCAACAGTGGTTATTCCAAAGAATATACATGAAGCTTTAAAAGACTCGAGGTGGAGGAAGGCCGTAAACGAAGAGATGGACGCATTGCAACGGAGTGGTACGTGGGATGTAGTCTCGAGAACCCAAGGAAAAAAAATGGTAGGGTGCCGGTGGATCTTCACAGTTAAAGTGAATGCCGAAGGAAAGATTGAACGGTATAAAGCAAGGCTTGTCGCGAAAGGTTATACGCAGAAATATGGGGTAGACTATGGTGATACGTTCGCTCCGGTGGCGAAAAATAATACTATTCGAATTCTCATATCGATTGCCGCTAATAAGAATTGGCCATTGCGTCAGTTTGATGTAAAAAACGCATTCTTAAATGGCACGGTAGAGGAGGAAGTGTATATGGATCTACCACCTGGAATAAATTGTGGAGATAAAGTATGCAAATTAAAGAAAGCATTGTACGGTCTGAAACAATCCCCCCGGGCCTGGTTTGGTCGATTTTCTAACTTCATGAAGACCGTGGGGTACAAACAAAGCGATGCAGACCACACACTCTTTGTGAAGGTACAGGGAGAAAAAACGACAGCTTTAATAGTATATGTAGATGATATGGTAGTAACCGGCAACGATCCAGATGAAATGAAAAGGCTACAGACGGTTTTAGCCACTGAGTTTGAGCTGAAGGATCTTGGTCAATTGAGATATTTCTTGGGTATTGAAGTTGCAAGATCGGAACGTGGTGTCACTTTGTGTCAACGAAAGTATGTACTAGATCTACTAGCAGAGACCGGCATGCTTGACTGTCAGCCAGTAGAAACCCCGATTGAAGTGAACCATGGTTTAACCTTACAAACCAGTCAAATACCCGCAAATAAAGAAAGATACCAAAAGCTAGTAGGAAAATTAATCTACTTAGCTCACACACGTCCAGACATAGCATATGCTGTGAGTATCGTAAGCAGATTCATGCATGCACCTAATGAAGATCACATGAAGGCGGTATATAGAATTCTTCGTTATCTTAAAGCGTGTCCTGGAAAGGGATTATTTTTTGGAAAGAGTGATAGTCAAGGTGTTCAGGGGTATACGGACGGAGATTGGGCCGGAGATAAGTCAGACGGAAAGTCTACTTCGGGTTACTTCACATATGTGTGGGGTAATTTGGTTACATGGAGAAGTAAGAAGCAAAAGGTGGTGGCCAGGTCAAGTGCTGAAGCTGAGTATCGGGGTATGTGTTTCTTTGTCGGACATGTTTTCAGGGTTTACGATTCGAGGGTTTCTATGCGGTATGCTCTGATACCATGTAGCAAAGAATTCCAATCGGAATGTGTTTTTCGTATATCCATTCACTAAAAACAAGAGGTACATAATATATAGGACTACATACAACAGAAACCCCACGAATTAAGGAACTATACAAGGAATGAATATGACTAACAAATACACCCAATACTTTCTATGGTTATCTGATCTTCTTAATAATTTCCATAGTTAGTTTTTCTTCTCCGAAATCTGCTCTCGTCAACAAAAGCTAATTAAAACAATTTGGCATAACTTTAATTACTCATATGGGATCTTGTATCTAAACAATATAATAACAATGACAACTGAAAATTTTGAACTTTTCTGTTTCCATTTGGAGTAAAAAAGTTGTCATTGTGTGTTGGGTAACAAGAAATATGGGGCGATGCATGGGCATGGCAAATAATTGAAGTTGTTTTCCTTTCTAGTGAAAGATGATGGCTGTATGTTTGAGTTACACAATAGATCTAACTAGATTCTTGATGAGGAACTCAATATAAATACCGGAAGGGTTCTGACCAATGGAGAAAACACACTTCAATTGTTTCATTTTGCGACACTTCAGTTTCGATCTTGATTCGTATATCCACTACGTACTACAAAACATGAAATCTTCGACCATGTCCGCAAATGGGTTTGTCAGTGAAGACTGCAAGGATAATGGAAGCTTTGCAGAGGCTAGGATGCATCATTTCATGGTTAACGGAAAGCCTTTGTATTTCAACGGCTTTAATGCATTTTGGTTAATGTGTATGGCTTCTGATCCGTCTACAAAAACGAAGGTCACAGATGCTTTTAAACAAGCTTCCAAATTAGGAATGAACGTCGTTAGGACTTGGGCCTTTAGTGACGGCTGCAGCAAACCCTTGCAAACATCTCCTGGTTGTTACAACGAGGACATGTTTAAGGTAGATTAAAATGTTTTTTTTTTCTTTTAGCTTAATTTGAATTCAACGTGAACTATACAATTTAACAGTAAGTGGCTATGACACAAAAACTAGTAATAACGTCCATTGGATCACAACTGCTCAGATATGTTTTTTCTGTTATCTATGATGAACATTTACATTTTTTCATTTTAGGGATTGGATTTTGTAATATCAGAAGCCAAACAAAATGGGCTTCACTTAATTCTAAGCTTGGTTAATAACTGGGACGATTTTGGAGGTAAAAAACAATATGTTCAATGGGCTAGAGATCATGGAGGCCAGTACTTGAATAGTGATGATGAATTATTTTCCAACGTTGTTGTAAAAGGATATTACAAGAATCATGTCAAGGTATATTTTATGGAATCAAAAGTTCATTTTATATCCCTTACTTAATTTGTTCTCTACAACACCCGCTATTGAATTTTGTTGCTGCTTAATTTAATAAAGTTGCAAAAACCTTTCTACTACAGAGCGTGCTTACGAGATGCAACTCAATCACGGGAGTTGCATATAAGGATGATCCCACCATCTTTGCATGGGAGCTAATGAATGAACCACGTTGCCAGTCTGATCTATCAGGGAAACTTCTTCAGGTTCTTCTCGGTTTCTCTATCCACTTACCGCTAACATATATATGCATATGAAGATCATGCATCATGCATTTGACAACCAACGAGTTAAAGAGATAGAAAAAAGAAAACATTAATTTATCGTAAACAAAATAATTAGATGAATTAAGGAACATGGTGATTTCTCTCGTTTATGTATGAGGAAATGCAAGGTACATTGCTTGTGACAAATACCATGTCTGCTTCCTACAGGAATGGATTGTAGAAATGGCTGCTGAAATCAAATCCATTGACAAGAATCATCTTCTTGAAATCGGGCTCGAAGGGTTTTACGGGGAATCAATGCCCGATAAGAAACAAAGCAATCCAGGCTATGAAGTTGGGACCGACTTCATTTCAAACAACCAAATCAACAATGTGGATTTTGCTACTATCCACATCTATCCCGACCAATGGTAACTTCATGACGTAGAAACCTCATCAAAATGCGTTTGATAATACACGAATTTCTCTTGTTTTGGCATCCTTTACTAGCTAGCCTAGCCTAACACCGAGTTATAATCTCGATATATAACGTTTCAAGAAATAATTTGTTTATTATTCGTGTTTGTATCGTAAATCTATATCTCGTTTATTCTATGGGTAACATATTACTATTTTGACCTGTGATTTAATTAGGGTTCCGGGAAGTGATGAAGCTCGAGCTGAATTTGTAGAAAAATGGATTAATGCCCATATTGAGGATTGTAAATCCATCTTGGGAAAACCTTTACTCATTGCAGAATTTGGCAAGTCTTCGACGTCGGCAGGTTACACAGTTGAAGCAAGGGATGAATACTTTGGTACCATATTCAACATGGTCTATGAATGTGCAAGAACAGGGGGGTCGTGCTCGGGTACCACGTTTTGGCAAGTCATGGCCGAAGGAATGGAGAATTGGGGTGATGGCTACCAAGTTGTGTTAGAGCAAAACCCCTCAACTTGTGCAGTAATTGCCCAACAATCTCAAAAAATCTCTTCCCTCAACTCGTAATGAAAATAAAAAATTACTTTCGGGGTACTCAGGATGCAGCTCGTGTCTTCATATATGGTGGGGTTGTTTCTCTTAGGACATATGTCATTTTAAAAAAATAATTACAATAACAATAAAATAAAGTTGCAAGAAACTATACCATCGATTTCCATTCGTCTAATACTTGAGGTCGTAGATGGATTCTTGTCTTATGCATGTATCGTGTTATATTGTGGATTAAAAGTGTTGTTCTTTAAATTTGCTCTCTGTGTGTCTCCCTCTCACTCTCTCACTCTCTCTCACTCTCTCTCTCTCTCTCTCCCACTTCTTTGTTTTATGGTTTGTTGGAGCATTAATTTATTCAACATAAAATAACGTCGTGTATCCAATAATATCTTCGGACCTTATGGTAAATATGTCAATCTACATTTTCATAAGTACACAACGAAATGTGTTGTCCGAAGAAGTCTAGAACAAAACGAAAAATTAAAAAATTAAAACAAAGTGGTTATATGTGAGCTAAGGAGTTGCGTAACTTCTTGCTTAAGTTTAGAGCTAAAATAAGTTCACTAAAATACAATAAACGATATAAATTAAAATAAACATCAAACTTGCTTCTTTGCAGACCTTGACTTCCACTCTGTCTAGTTTACAAAAAAAAAAAAATCTTGAATCCGATGTTTTATATGAGGGACCAACATGTTATCAATATTTTCTAGAGCCCCTATTATTCATCTTCCTCTACACTTTCTATTTAAACTAGGTCTATTGAGTCCTCTAAAGGAACTACAAGAATAAATACATACAACATTGAATTTGGATAAATATTTATTTAGGAGTAGATATATAACCAACGTCACATTGTGAAATTGAATATGACAAAATAGAAGCAGTTGTTGGGTATATTTATGGAATCAGATAGATGTTGAACAAAGATGAACCTGCATATCACCAAGAGGAAAGCAAATTGTGTCATGACGATAAGTTAGTACTTTCCAAATTGTTTTTGTTCAAATCAAGCAATTATGTTTTTGAAAGGGCAAGGTTTAAGTGTTCTCGATAATGAAAAAAGTAAAGGAAACGTTAATTATCTATGGCACACTTCAGTGGGTCTTTGTCTCAAAACAAAAAAAAAAAAACCCTACGCAACAAAGGGTTAAAGCTTGAATTATATATAACATGGTTTATTCATTTGCTTTGTCCTTCGTTCTATTTATTTTTGGTTTATTTTCTTTTAATGGCTTCTGATCTTTGTCGGTTGGTCCATAATGGTTATCGATACAACAAAATTGTTTTTATAGGATGCCTAGCTAAAACGGGGAAACGTAGGATTTAAGTTTGTAGGACCAAACCAAAAAAACGATTTATCTAAAAGCGTGACAATAGGATTATAGGACGTTTTTAGGCCTTTTGACAAGTTTTTTAAGATGTGCTTAAAATAAAGTTTCATATTAACTATTTCAAACGACACTATTTGAAAAAATGTCCTATTAACAGTTCTCAAAATTTCCTTATAACATAGCTAATTGGACACTTTATTTTAAAAACGTCCTAAATTTTTTTGTTAAAATGCCTAAAACCGTCCAATAAATCTTTTGTATTAATTTTATAAAGAATGTTTTATAGTTTGGTCCTATAAACTTAAGTTCAATAAAGTATTTTACTAAGACGTTTATACAGTCTAGGAGTGAAAAGATAAAGTTTTCTTTACGTTGTTTTTGCGCTTGCAAACGTGAAAGAAGGTACATCGTTTTAGACCGTTGTAAAACAATGTAAAACGCAACGATCATAATCTACGAATGACTTTTCCACGGTAGTAAAACCGTGTAAAAAGTACATTTCAAATAGGTTAAATGCCTCTTTCTTTGCTTGTCATTTCTTACTCAATCATTCAAATTTCTTTTTAATTCTTCATAGGAAGTTAATAGCTAACGTCCTACCCAATTCAATCCCAAATGAGATATAAAAGTACACCAATCTTTTTGTTTGCCAAATTCTTAGATCGTAGCGAAGTTTAAATTCAATTGTAAAATTAGCATAATTTTTGGACTTTTATTTAAGGACAAATTCAGAATTAATATGGCCGAAAATTAGGTCACTTTAATTTGTATAAATCAAAAATAGTCACACGTCTATCATTATGGAACATTAGACAACTCTTGTATACAAAATTCTACAACGAAATAATCATGCACTTTTTGTAACTTGTACAACAAGGTGGTCAAAAAATAGTGAAACAATTTTTCCACATCAGGTTAAAGAATATCATCATTGTGAACTATCCTATTGTTTTGATTAAAAAATGCACAAGAAAATGTATTATATATGACTATATATATGTATATATTTGGACAACAACCGGTTATATGTCATGCTAATTGTCAAGTTGATTTCATCATCGCTACAAACAAAGGACATAGGTTAACTATTTTGAATACACTTGCAAATTGTACGTGCCAACCTTCGTTTGCTTACCTCATATTACATTCATATTAGATGCATTTAATTTGGAGAAAGGACAAAATGTTCCAACGGAAAAATGGCACACGAGAAAATGATTACGTGAGGGGGTTATGTTTGGCGGTTGACACCAAAGGAACACAAAATGTAAAATAACGACGACTCATACGTCACACAATATGATGATACATAAACGTTAGGAAGTTGCATGTTGGATTAGGAACTTGTACAAAAAAAACTATATAAAAAGAGAAAGATAACTTGTAGGAGTAGTACAGAAGAAAAAAAACAATTGTTCATTCACGCACAAGCAACCACATGTTCAGTTATTTGTTCCACTCTAAAGGGTTTTCCACTCTAAAGGTTTTTCTGAAAAACGAACACATATATATGACATACATGTTCATTAAATTTTTGTTTGAGTTAGGTGTACTCATGCTAAAATCCTTATTTAAGTTTTATTGTTGCAAATGCAAGGTGATAAAGAATGTTGGTCATGATAACTTCGCACCTATAAAAAGCCAGAATCCAAACCGATCGAATATTATCAATTAAATTTATATCAAAAACCATTATTTACTATGCCCGGGATGTGGGATATTTAATTTTGACGTGATGGTGGATATTTTCTAGGATGTAAAATATATTAACACAATGTTTACGCAATAATTTTAACTAGTATATTACATATATATATATATATATATATATATATATACATATATATAATGGTCACAATAGCGTATGTATGCAACTCGTGTCAAAGTTGTAGAAAAGAATTCCAATCGGAATGTGTTTTTCGTATATCCATTCACTAAAAACAAGAGGTACATATATAGGACTACATACAACAGAAACCCCACGAATTAAGGAGCTATACAAGGAATGAATATGACTAACAAATACACCCAATACTTTCTATGGTTATCTGATCTTCTTAATAATTTCCATAGTTAGTTCTTCTTCTCCGAAATCTGCTCTCGTCAACACTCCCCCTCAAGGTGGAGAATGTATGTTTGTCATTCCCAGCTTGTCTAGAGAGCTGTGGAAGGTGTTCTTACATACCGCTTTGGTTAGCATGTCCGCTAACTGATTTTCGGAATTCACAAATGGCAGCTTAATTGTTTTCTTCTCCAAATGGTCCTTTATAAAATGACGATCAATCTCTACGTGCTTCGTTCTGTCATGTTGTACGGGATTGTTTGCAATCTTAACGGAAGCTTGATTATCACAAAATAAACTCATTGGCTCATTTACTTTAAATCCAAGATCCCTTAGAATCCTTTTGATCCACAATAGTTCGCATACGCCATGTATTGTCTTGGAACTTGCATGTCGAACAAGGACGCCCGAACAATCTCCAAAATTTGTTTATTTCTTCGTTCCGCTAAGCCGTTTTGTTGAGTTGTACGTGTGCATGAAGTTTGGTGCCTAATCAACTTTTCCTTGCAAAATCTCTCCATGTCTTGATTTATGTACTCGCCTCCGTTATCGGATTGGAGCACCATAATGTTACTTTGATATTGTGATTTTACCAACCCATATAGTTCTTGAAATGCGTGACATACTTCTCCTTTGTGTTTTAAGAGAGAGATCCAAGTCATACGAGTACATTCGTCAATAAAGGTAACAAAGTACCGAGAACCATTAGGGGTAGGTATTTTTTCGGGGCCCCAAACATCGCTATGTACTACCATGAATGGAACAGTGGCCTTTTTTTCACTGGGCAAATATGAAACCCGATGGCTTTTGGCCATCTCACACACACCACAATTAAATTCAAATTGTTTTCTATTAAAAAAAATATCCGGTTTCAATTTTTTCAAATAAGTAAACGATAAATGCCCTAATCTCCGATGCCATAACCAAGGCAGTGATTTCTTTTCTTGCGTTGCTTCTGTATTGTGAGCTGCGACCTGCTTCTCTTCCTCAAGATAGTACAAGTTTCCCCTTCTAATACCATAGCCAATTATCCGATCCGTCGCTATATCCTGAAACATACATTTGGTTGGCCAGAAAGTTACATAGCAGTTTAATTGGTCTATAATTTGGCTAATAGACAGGAGGTTTGATGATAAGGAGGGGACGACGAGAACAGTGTCAAGGTTCATTGTTTTAGATACTTGAGCAGATCCTTCATATGTAACATCTGCAACTCCTCCATTTGCAGTTTTGATCATGGACTGTTTCGGAAGGGATCGAGTTGTGAGTTTCAGCGGATCGTTGGTCATATGATCTGTCGCCCCTGTGTCAATAATCCAAGAATTATTCGTAATTTTAGAGCAGTTTGACATACCATGATTGCCGTGTGATTCCGTGTGGGCTGCAATTGACGTGGTCTCGTCGTTTTTTGTGGTAGCTACAGAGGCTTGACCTACCTTCTTTCGTGGTTTTTTTGTGAAATCCCACCATTCCGGGTAGCCTATGATCTCATAGCATCTTTGTTTTGAGTGCCCTTCTTCTCCACAATGAGCACATACGAGATTTGAGTTTTTGTTGTTCGGGTTTTTTCCTTTCACGGGTCGGCTTCGAGTTGCAAGGTTGACCATACTATCCGGTTCGTGTTTACCTTCATCCATGGCGGATCTCTGGCTGTGGTCCTTTCGTACGAATGCATAACATGCTTCAAGATCAAGAGGTGGGTCTTTCCTCAGTATCTCACCCCTCGCTTGATTGAATTCCACATCAAGGCCTGCAAGAAAAACATGCACACGAAGACGACCTAGAAATTTGTTTAGGGATACTACCTGAGTTACGTTATCTTCTTGGATACTCAACCGCGTATCGATCTCCTGGAAGATACCGATAAGTTCATTGTAGTATGCGGCAAGGGGCCGGCCATTCTGTCGGGTGCTGAATGATCTCCGGTTTAGTTCAAACAGTTGGGTCTCGTCAGTCCCATCATAAAAAGTCTTCGCAACTGCATCCCATACAACATACATCATCCTGGGGTGAGGCGGTTCGGGCTGCTGCTTACATCATGAATCGAACTCCATCAAGAGTTATCGATTTTAAAACTCCCCTACAACAGTTGCATGAAATAATGAACGTTCCATTGATTCCGAATCTCGAGCCACGCGTCTTTGGGTGTACGACTTATGTGCATCAAAATACCGGGAAACTTGAACCACGAACAATCCGGTGTGTCTTTCTTGGATATGCGGAGTTCAAGAAGGGCTATCGGTGTTATGATCCAAAAGAGAAGAAGATGTATGTCACCCGGGACGTTAAGTTCCACGAAAATATACCCTTTTTTGAACCCGGCTGTTTCCCTCCGGGGGAGATGAAGATGTCTAATGATGGAAGCATCCGTGAATTGGGAATAGAAAATGAAACTGAAAGCGTTACGGAAGTTGATAACGATAACGGGAACAGGGATGAAGAAACTGACGAAGATGTGAATACGGAAGTTGATAACGGGAACACGGATGAAGAAACTGACGAATATGTGAGCTCACCTACTCCTGTATCTGTTACTCCTGACCTTGTTATTGCACAGGAAGAAACTATCGAAGCGAGGTACCCCGTAAGAAAAAATCGCGGGGTCCCCAAGAAACAGTACCAACCAGAACTTAAGTCGGGGTCCAAGTACCCTATTAATAATTACGTCTCCTCCTATAAGCTAGCGAAACCACAAAGAACCATGGTAGAAGAGCTGTCAACAGTGGTTATTCCAAAGAATATACATGAAGCTTTAAAAGACTCGAGGTGGAGGAAGGCCGTAAACGAAGAGATGGACGCATTGCAACGGAGTGGTACGTGGGATGTAGTCTCGAGACCCCAAGGAAAAAAAATGGTAGGGTGCCGGTGGATCTTCACAGTTAAAGTGAATGCCGAAGGAAAGATTGAACGGTATAAAGCAAGGCTTGTCGCGAAAGGTTATACGCAGAAATATGGGGTAGACTATGGTGATACGTTCGCTCCGGTGGCGAAAAATAATACTATTCGAATTCTCATATCGATTGCCGCTAATAAGAATTGGCCATTGCGTCAGTTTGATGTAAAAAACGCATTCTTAAATGGCACGCTAGAGGAGGAAGTGTATATGGATCTACCACCTGGAATAAATTGTGGAGATAAAGTATGCAAATTAAAGAAAGCATTGTACGGTCTGAAACAATCCCCCCGGGCCTGGTTTGGTCGATTTTCTAACTTCATGAAGACCGTGGGGTACAAACAAAGCGATGCAGACCACACACTCTTTGTGAAGGTACAGGGAGAAAAAACGACAGCTTTAATAGTATATGTAGATGATATGGTAGTAACTGGCAACGATCCTGATGAAATGAAAAGGCTACAGACGGTTTTAGCCACTGAGTTTGAGCTGAAGGATCTTGGTCAGTTGAGATATTTCTTGGGTATTGAACTTGCAAGATCGGAACGTGGTATCACTTTGTGTCAACGAAAGTATGTACTAGATCTACTAGCAGAGACCGGCATGCTTGACTGTCAGCCAGTAGAAACCCCGATTGAAGTGAACCATGGTTTAACCTTACAAACCAGTCAAATACCCGCAAATAAAGAAAGATACCAAAAGCTAGTAGGAAAATTAATCTACTTAGCTCACACACGTCCAGACATAGCATATGCTGTGAGTATCGTAAGCAGATTCATGCATGCACCTAATGAAGATCACATGAAGGCGGTATATAGAATTCTTCGTTATCTTAAAGCGTGTCCTGGAAAGGGATTATTTTTTGGAAAGAGTGATAGTCAAGGTGTTCAGGGGTATACGGACGGAGATTGGGCCGGAGATAAGTCAGACGGAAAGTCTACTTCGGGTTACTTCACATATGTGTGGGGTAATTTGGTTACATGGAGAAGTAAGAAGCAAAAGGTGGTGGCCAGGTCAAGTGCTGAAGCTGAGTATCGGGGTATGGGTTTCTTTGTCGGACATGTTTTCAGGGTTTACGATTCGAGGGTTTCTATGCGGTATGCTCTGATACCATGTAGCAAAGAATTCCAATCGGAATGTGTTTTTCGTATATCCATTCACTAAAAACAAGAGGTACATAATATATAGGACTACATACAACAGAAACCCCACGAATTAAGGAACTATACAAGGAATGAATATGACTAACAAATACACCCAATACTTTCTATGGTTATCTGATCTTCTTAATAATTTCCATAGTTAGTTTTTCTTCTCCGAAATCTGCTCTCGTCAACAAAAGCTAATTAAAACAATTTGGCATAACTTTAATTACTCATATGGGATCTTGTATCTAAACAATATAATAACAATGACAACTGAAAATTTTGAACTTTTCTGTTTCCATTTGGAGTAAAAAAGTTGTCATTGTGTGTTGGGTAACAAGAAATATGGGGCGATGCATGGGCATGGCAAATAATTGAAGTTGTTTTCCTTTCTAGTGAAAGATGATGGCTGTATGTTTGAGTTACACAATAGATCTAACTAGATTCTTGATGAGGAACTCAATATAAATACCGGAAGGGTTCTGACCAATGGAGAAAACACACTTCAATTGTTTCATTTTGCGACACTTCAGTTTCGATCTTGATTCGTATATCCACTACGTACTACAAAACATGAAATCTTCGACCATGTCCGCAAATGGGTTTGTCAGTGAAGACTGCAAGGATAATGGAAGCTTTGCAGAGGCTAGGATGCATCATTTCATGGTTAACGGAAAGCCTTTGTATTTCAACGGCTTTAATGCATTTTGGTTAATGTGTATGGCTTCTGATCCGTCTACAAAAACGAAGGTCACAGATGCTTTTAAACAAGCTTCCAAATTAGGAATGAACGTCGTTAGGACATGGGCCTTTAGTGACGGCTGCAGCAAACCCTTGCAAACATCTCCTGGTTGTTACAACGAGGACATGTTTAAGGTAGATTAAAATGTTTTTTTTTTCTTTTAGCTTAATTTGAATTCAACGTGAACTGTACAATTTAACAGTAAGTGGCTATGACACAAAAACTAGTAATAACGTCCATTGGATCACAACTGCTCAGATATGTTTTTTCTGTTATCTATGATGAACATTTACATTTTTTCATTTTAGGGATTGGATTTTGTAATATCAGAAGCCAAACAAAATGGGCTTCACTTAATTCTAAGCTTGGTTAATAACTGGGACGATTTTGGAGGTAAAAAACAATATGTTCAATGGGCTAGAGATCATGGAGGCCAGTACTTGAATAGTGATGATGAATTCTTTTCCAACGTTGTTGTAAAAGGATATTACAAGAATCATGTCAAGGTATATTTTATGGAATCAAAAGTTCATTTTATATCCCTTACTTAATTTGTTCTCTACAACACCCGCTATTGAATTTTGTTGCTGCTTAATTTAATAAAGTTGCAAAAACCTTTCTACTACAGAGCGTGCTTACGAGATGCAACTCAATCACGGGAGTTGCATATAAGGATGATCCCACCATCTTTGCATGGGAGCTAATGAATGAACCACGTTGCCAGTCTGATCTATCAGGGAAACTTCTTCAGGTTCTTCTCGGTTTCTCTATCCACTTACCGCTAACATATATATGCATATGAAGATCATGCATCATGCATTTGACAACCAACGAGTTAAAGAGATAGAAAAAAGAAAACATTAATTTATCGTAAACAAAATAATTAGATGAATTAAGGAACATGGTGATTTCTCTCGTTTATGTATGAGGAAATGCAAGGTACATTGCTTGTGACAAATACCATGTCTGCTTCCTACAGGAATGGATTGTAGAAATGGCTGCTGAAATCAAATCCATTGACAAGAATCATCTTCTTGAAATCGGGCTCGAAGGGTTTTACGGGGAATCAATGCCCGATAAGAAACAAAGCAATCCAGGCTATGAAGTTGGGACGACTTCATTTCAAACAACCAAATCAACAATGTGGATTTTGCTACTATCCACATCTATCCCGACCAATGGTAACTTCATGTCGTAGAAACCTCATCAAAATGCGTTTGATAATACACGAATTTCTCTTGTTTTGGCATCCTTTACTAGCTAGCCTAGCCTAACACCGAGTTATAATCTCGATATATAACGTTTCAAGAAATAATTTGTTTATTATTCTCGTTTGTATCGTAAATCTATATCTCGTTTATTCTATGGGTAACATATTACTATTTTGACCTGTGATTTAATTAGGGTTCCGGGAAGTGATGAAGCTCGAGCTGAATTTGTAGAAAAATGGATTAATTCCCATATTGAGGATTGTAAATCCATCTTGGGAAAACCTTTACTCATTGCAGAATTTGGCAAGTCTTCGACGTCGGCAAGTTACACAGTTGAAGCAAGGGATGAATACTTTGGTACCATATTCAACATGGTCTATGAATGTGCAAGAACAGTGGGGTCGTGCTCGGGTACCACGTTTTGGCAAGTCATGGCCGAAGGAATGGAGAATTGGGGTGATGGCTACCAAGTTGTGTTAGAGCAAAACCCCTCAACTTGTGCAGTAATTGCCCAACAATCTCAAAAAATCTCTTCCCTCAACTCGTAATGAAAATAAAAAATTACTTTCGGGGTACTCAGGATGCAGCTCGTGTCTTCATATATGGTGGGGTTGTTTCTCTTAGGACATATGTCATTTTAAAAAAATAATTACAATAACAATAAAATAAAGTTGCAAGAAACTATACCATCGATTTCCATTCGTCTAATACTTGAGGTCGTAGATGGATTCTTGTCTTATGCATGTATCGTGCTATATTGTGGATTAAAAGTGTTGTTCTTTAAATTTGCTCTCTGTGTGTCTCCCTCTCAGTCTCTCTCACACTCTCTCTCTCTCTCTCTCTCTCTCTCTCTCACTTCTTTGTTTTATGGTTTGTTGGAGCATTAATTTATTCAACATAAAATAACGTCGTGTATCCAATAATATCTTCCGACCTTATGGTAAATATGTCAATCTACATTTTCATAAGTACACAACGAAATGTGTTGTCCGAAGAAGTCTAGAACAAAACGAAAAATTAAAAAATTAAAACAAAGTGGTTATATGTGAGCTAAGGAGTTGCGTAACTTCTTGCTTAAGTTTAGAGCTAAAATAATTAAGTTCACTAAAATACAATAAGCGATATAGATTAAAATAAATATCAAACTTGCTTCTTTGCAGACCTTGACTTCCACTCTGTCTAGTTTACAAAAAAAAAAAATCTTGAATCCGATGTTTTATATGAGGGACCAACATGTTATCAATATTTTCTAGAGCCCCTATTATTCATCTTCCTCTACACTTTCTATTTAAACTAGGTCTATTGAGTCCTCTAAAGGAACTACAAGATAAATACATACAACATTGAATTTGGATAAATATTTATTTAGGAGTAGATATATAACCAACGTCACATTGTGAAATTGAATATGACAAAATAGAAGCAGTTGTTGGGTATATTTATGGAATCAGATAGATGTTGAACAAAGATGAACCTGCATATCACCAAGAGGAAAGCAAATTGTGCCATGACGATAAGTTAGTACTTTCCAAATTGTTTTTGTTCAAATCAAGCAATTATGTTTTTGAAAGGGCAAGGTTTAAGTGTTCTCGATAATGAAAAAAATAAAGGAAACGTTAATTATCTATGGCACACTTCAGTGGGTCTTTGTCTCAGAACAAAAAAAAACCCTACGCAACAAAGGGTTAAAGCTTGAATTATATATAACATGGTTTATTCATCTGCTTTGTCGTTCGTTCTATTTATTTTTGGTTTAGTTTCTTTTAATAGCTTCTGATCTTTGTCGGTTGGTCCATAATGGTTATCGATACAACAAAATTGTTTTTATAGGATGCCTAGCTAAAACGGGGAAACGTAGGATTTAAGTTTATAGGACCAAACCAAAAAAACGATTTATCTAAAAGCGTGACAATAGGTTTATAGGACGTTTTTAGGCCTTTTGACAAGTTTTTTAAGATGTGCTTAAAATAAAGTTTCATATTAACTATTTCAAACGACACTATTTGAAAAAATGTCCTATTAACAGTTCTCAAAATTTCCGTATAACATAGCTAATTGGACACTTTCTTTTAAAAACGTCCTAATTTTTTTTGTTAAAATGCCTAAAACCGTCCAATAAATCTTTTGTATTAATTTTATAAAGAATGTTTTATAGTTTGGTCCTATAAACTTAAGTTCTATAAAGTATTTTACTAAGACGTTTATACAGTCTAGGCGTGAAAAGATAAAGTTTTCTTTACGTTGTTTTTTGCGCTTGCAAACGTGAAAGAAGGTACATCGTTTTAGACCGTTGTAAAACAATGTAAAACGCAACGATCATAATCTACGAATGACTTTTACACGGTAGTAAAACCGTGTAAAAAGTACATTTCAAATAGGTTAAATGCCTCTTTCTTTGCTTGTCATTTCTTACTCAATCATTCAAATTTCTTTTTAATTCTTCATAGGAAGTTAATAGCTAACGTCCTACCCAATTCAATCCCAAATGAGATATAAAAGTACACCAATCTTTTTTTTTGCCAAATTCTTAGATCGTAGCGAAGGTTAAAATTCAATTGTAAAATTAGCATAATTTTTGGACTTTTATTTAAGGACAAATTCAGAATTAATATGGCCGAAAATTAGGTCACTTTAATTTGTATAAATCAAAAATAGTCACACGTCTATCATTATGGAACATTAGACAACTCTTGTATACAAAATTCTACAACGAAATAATCATGCACTCTTTGTAACTTGTACACAAGGTGGTCAAAAAATAGTGAAACAATTTTTCCTCATCAGGTTAAAGAATATCATCATTGTGAACTATCCTATTGTTTTGATTAAAAAATGCACAAGAAAATGTATTATATATGACTATATATATGTATATATTTGGACAACAACCGGTTATATGTCATGCTAATTGTCAAGTTGATTTCATCATCGCTACAAAAAAAGGACATAGGTTAACTATTTTGAATACACTTGCAAATTGTACGTGCCAACCTTCGTTTGCTTACCTCATATTACATTCATATTAGATGCATTTAATTTGGAGAAAGGACAAAATGTTCCAACGGACAAATGGCACGTGAGGGGGTTATGTTTGGCGGTTGACACCAAAGGAACACAAAATGTAAAATAACGACGACTCATACGTCACACAATATGATGATACATAAACGTTAGGAAGTTGCATGTTGGATTAGGAACTTGTACAAAAAAAACTATATAAAAAGAGAAAGATAACTTGTAGGAGTAGTACAGAAGAAAAAAAACAATTGTTCATTCACGCACAAGCAACCACATGTTCAGTTATTTGTTCCACTCTAAAGGGTTTTCCACTCTAAAGGTTTTTCTGAAAAACGAACACATATATATGACATACATGTTCATTAAATTTTTGTTTGAGTTAGGTGTACTCATGCTAAAATCCCCATTTAAGTTTTATTGTTGCAAATGCAAGGAGATAAAGAATGTTGGTCATGATAACTTCGTACCTATAAAAAGCCAGAATCCAAACCGATCGAATATTATCAATTAAATTTATATCAAAAACCATTATTTACTATGCCCGGGATGTGGGATAATTAAATTTTGACGTGATGGTGGATATTTTCTAGGATGTAAAATATATTAACACAATGTTTACGCAATAATTTTAACTAGTACATTACATATATATATATATATATATATATATATATATATATATATATATATATATATAATGGTCACAATAGCGTATGTATGCAACTCGTGTCAAAGCTGTAGCAAAGAATTCCAATCGGAATGTGTTTTTCGTATATCCATTCACTAAAAACAAGAGGTACATATATAGGACTACATACAACAGAAACCCCACGAATTAAGGAGCTATACAAGGAATGAATATGACTAACAAATACACCCAATACTTTCTATGGTTATCTGATCTTCTTAATAATTTCCATAGTTAGTTTTTCTTCTCCGAAATCTGCTCTCGTTAACACTCCCCCTCAAGGTGGAGAATGTATGTTTGTCATTCCCAGCTTGTCTAGAGAGCTGTGGAAGGTGTTCTTACATACCGCTTTGGTTACACTACACCAAATGTTGTCTTAGGCAACATATGCTAATTGTATATGTTGCTTAAGATAAGCTTAGGCAACAAAGGCTAATATATGTTGCCTAAGTTTGCTCTTAGGCAACATGTAGTTCTATGTTGCCTAAGTCAGACCTTATGCAACATATGAATAATTATATGTTGCCTCAACTATCTTAAGCAACATTTTCCCTTACCTTAGTTTTATAATGTTTTTTTTTAATAAATGAAAGTTATCTTACGCAACATATTTTCTTGTTTCTATGTTGCTTAAGGTCAAAAATATAAATAAATATAGGTAATCGAAAATTTAATAACTTGTATAATGTTTTTTTTAATCAATGAAAGTTATCTTAGGCAACATATTTTCTTGTTTCTATGTTGCCTAAGGTCAAAAATATAAATAAATATAGGTAATCGAAAATTTAATAACTTGTATAATGTTTTTTTTAATCAATGAAAGTTATCTTAGGCAACATATTTTCTTGTTTCTATGTTGTCTAAGGTCAAAAATATAAATAAATATAGGTAATCGAAAATTTAATAACTTGTATAATGTTTTTTTTAATCAATGAAAGTTATCTTAAGCAACATATTTTCTTGTTTCTATGTTGCTTAAGGTCAAAAATATAAATAAATATAGGTTGTTGAAAATGTAATAACTTATATAATGTTTTTTTTTAAAATCAATGAAAGTTATCTTAGACAACATATTTTCTTGTTTCTATGTTGCCTAAGGTCAAAAATATAACTAAATATAGGTAGTCGAAAATTTAATAACTTGTATAATTTTTTTTTAAATCAATGAAAGTTATCTTAGGCAACATATTTTCTTGTTTCTATGTTGCCTAAGATCACAGTCATTAATATATCTATACTATATTATTAAGCACGGATAAAAAACACTTAAATATAAATTATTAAGCACAAAGTACCATCATTTTATGCAATAATATATTTTTCATTCCCTAGATCCCTCCCCCCTTTTAATTTATTCCACCACCCGCCCACCTTTCCCCCATTTATCCCCAAAATTTTAGAAACTCCTTCCATACGTAACCTTAAATTTTTAGATCCACCTTATATGACCCCACCCTAAAATCTTAGATCACGCCGTCACACCCATTTGATTAAATAAAAAATCGTAAAATAATATTACAAGCAATCTATTTTATTGTCTTAAATAGATCTATGGGACTTTAAAGGGTTCTATTGGGTTTAAAAGAGTTTTATTGGGTCTTAATGGATCTATCGAACTTTAAAGGGTTCTATTGGGGCTTTAAAGAGTTTAATTGGGCCTTAATGGATCTATCAGTATTTAAAGGGTTTCATTGGGTCTTAATGGATCTATTAAGGTTTAATTAATTATACGGACTTTAATACGCATGGGCGTTTATGGATCGGTTGGGCTTTAATACATTCACTTAGGCTTTATGGATCGATTGGGTTTAATGGATCCACTTCGGCTTTAATGTATCGGTTGGGTTTTAATGGATCCATTTATGCTTTAAGGTTCCACTTGGGCTTTAATGGATCCATTTGGGCTTTAATGGATTAAATTGGACTTTAATTGATCCACGTTGAAGTTTATGGATCGATTGGGATTTAATGCATCCACTTGGGCTTTAATGGATTAAATTGGACTTTTAGCGAAAATCGTATATAAAGTGATTTTGCATACGAAAATCGAACCACAAGTTGTAGCTGTGAAGGTACATTTAGGCTTTAAGTATCCACTTGGGCTTTAATTGATCCATTTAGGCTTTAAGTATCCACTTGGGCTTTATGGATCCATTTGGGCTTTAATGGATTAAATTGGCCTTTAATGGATCCACGTTGGTGTTTATGGATCAGTTGGGCTTTAATGCATCAACTTGGGCTTTAATGGATCGATTGGGCTTTAATGGATCAACTTGGGCTTTAATGTATTAGTTGGGCTTTAATTGACCCATTTAGGCTTTAATGGATTCATTTGGGCTTTAATGCATCGGTTGGGCTTCAATTCATCCCCTTGGCCTTTAACGGATCGATTGGGCTTTAATGGATCAACTTGGGCTTTAATGGATCAATTTAGGCTTTAATGGATCTATTTTGGTTTTACTATATTCATTTGGGCTTTAGTAGATCGGTTGGGCTTTTAACGGATCCACATGGATCGGTTGGGTTTTAAAGAATCAATTTGGGCTTCAATGGATCCACTTGGGCTTTAATATATCGGTTGGGCTTTAATGGATCCATTAAGACTTAGTCTTAATGGATCCATTAAGGCTTTAATGGATCCAATCGGGTCCATCCAAATTTAATGGACCCAATCGACTCTACATATCAAATATATATTTTCGGTTCACATGTAGCGGTTCATATGAATGAGTTCAAATGTATATTAATTCGTTTCACATGCATGTTCGGATGTGGTGGAATATCCAGACGTACAAAACAATTATGACCACTGAGATTTAATCAGGGCTGATTTATTACAACCATAATTTGCCAAGAGATTAGTCTAGGTATAGCCTATGACACCCTTCCCAAAAATAACTTATACATATCTAAAATAAATTACATCGTTACTAAACCCAAATTAAATTATAATAAAAAAAATGATTAAACAAATTATAAAAAACGAGGACCTTAAAATTGTTAACTTGACAATAATATCGACATGAGAAAAAATAAAAAATCAAGATGTATAGCGTTGCATTAAACTTATTTATAGTTTATTATTATTTTTTTATAGCAAAAATTTAAAACTTATTCAATATTATTAAACAATAAAAGTAACTTAAAACTCCCAAAAAATTAAAATTTCCCCCCATTTTCCTTATCAAAATTTCCCCCCAATTAAAATTTCCCTGCCGCCCCATTTTGAAACCCTTTTTTCTTTCTTTTTTAAGAAAAAAACCCCTTTTTTCTATTAAATCAAATACCCCTCACGTTACTCATCACTTTCTCCAAACCCTAATTACTATATTCTTCTCTTTCTCCATCAAACACAGCCTCCATCACTCCTCACCTTCCTCTTCTCTTTCTCCATCAAACAAAGCCATCTGCAACCACCGTGTAACCCAGGGAGAGAGCTCGATTAAAAGCGAGATAAGGAGTTAGAACCGTGGGGATGACGGCGGCGGATGTCGTGGATCTTGAGTCGGGAGTGAGTGTGCCCCGTTACGGGGACTGAAGCATCCATATGGGTATATTCTCAAGGTTTGTTTCTAATCACTTTATTAATGGTCGTTGAATGAGTTTTTGGATTTTATTGTTTTTCTAATTTTAGTGCGTTTTCATGGATTGTTTTTCTTTTCTGGATGATGATGAGGATGAACATGGATACCGTCGGGCTCTATGCTGCGGTGGGACAAGTTGTGAGAATGAAGATGATGATGAACATGGTCATCATCGGTGCCATTTCTAACATGAATAACAAAGGTTGTTCGAATCTGAGTCTTTCACCATGGGGGACGAGTAAAGGAGACAAGTTTCTGAAAATGGTGCGACGGCGGTGGTTTTGGGGCTAGGGCACAAAGTTTTCATTATTTTTTTATTACGATTTATCGTGTGTAACATCCATGGATATTTGAAGTTAAATAAATGATGATTTTTGATTGTGAAATTGGTTTATTATTGTGGATATGAAGTTTATTGGTTTATTATTTTGGATAATCGGTCGGAAATATGCCGTAAACTTAATCTTAGTCACTAATTTAGTTAATTAAGTAAACAAAAAACATGAAAAAAAATTGTGGCAAATTTCTGGCGGTCGAAATCCGTCAGAAATGGTCAATCTGCCAGAATTTTTTTTGCTGGAAAATGTGATTTTCGATGGATTTTTCCACGGAAAAAGTCTTTTGTTTACTAGTGAAAGACAACATATGCAAATATAGTATGTTGTCTAAGTTGATACCTTAGGCAACATATACATAAATCTAATGTTGTCTTAGTGTTTGTTTAGTGCAACATATGTTTTTTTCATAGGCAACATAACCTGTTGTGTGTTGCTTAAGGAGTCTGCTTAGGCAATATATGATGTTTGCCTATGTTGCCTAAGTTCTTATGCAACATTGATAAGGCAACATTGCTTAGGCAACATAGGCATGTTGCCTAAGCCTTAGGCAACACATAAACCCCTCTTAGGCAACAATTTTCATTTGTTGCCTAAGTGACATTTGGTGTAGTGTTAGCATATCCGCTAACTGATTTTCAGAATTCACAAATGGCAGCTTAATTGTTTTCTTCTCCAAATGGTCCTTTATAAAATGACGATCAATCTCTACGTGCTTCGTTCTGTCATGTTGTACGGGATTGTTTGCAATCTTAACGGCAGCTTGATTATCACAAAATAAACTCATTGGCTCATTTACTTTAAATCCAAGATCCCTTAGAATCCTTTTGATCCACAATAGTTCGCATACCCCATGTATTGTCTTGGAACTTGCATGTCGAACAAGGACGCCCGAACAATCTCCAAAATTTGTTTATTTCTTCGTTCCGCTAAGCCGTTTTGTTGAGCTGTACGTGTGCATGAAGTTTGGTGCCTAATCAACTTTTCCTTGCAAAATCTCTCCATGTCTTGATTTATGTACTCGCCTCCGTTATCGGATTGGAGCACCATAATGTTACTTTGATATTGTGATTTTACCAACCCATATAGTTCTTGAAATGCGTGACATACTTCTCCTTTGTGTTTTAAGAGAGAGATCCAAGTCATACGAGTACATTCGTCAATAAAGGTAACAAAGTACCGAGAACCATTAGGGGTAGGTATTTTTTCGGGGCCCCAAACATCGCTATGTACTACCATGAATGGAACAGTGGCCTTTTTTTCACTGGGCAAATATGAAACCCGATGGCTTTTGGCCATCTCACACACACCACAATTAAATTCAAATTGTTTTCTATTAAAAAAAATATCCGGTTTCAATTTTTTCAAATAAGTAAACGATAAATGCCCTAATCTCCGATGCCATAACCAAGGCAGTGATTTCTTTTCTTGCGTTGCATCTGTATTGTGAGCTGCGACCTGCTTCTCTTCCTCAAGATAGTACAAGTTTCCCCTTCTAATACCATAGCCAATTATCCGATCCGTCGCTATATCCTGAAACATACATTTGGTTGGCCAGAAAGTTACATAGCAGTTTAATTGGTCTATAATTTGGCTAATAGACAGGAGGTTTGATGATAAAGAGGGGACGACGAGAACAGTGTCAAGGTTCATTGTTTTAGATACTTGAGCAGATCCTTCATATGTAACATCTGCAACTCCTCCATTTGCAGTTTTGATCATGGACTGTTTCGGAAGGGATCGAGTTGTGAGTTTCAGCGGATCGTTGGTCATATGATCTGTCGCCCCTGTGTCAATAATCCAAGAGTTATTCGTAATTTTAGAGCAGTTTGACATACCATGATTGCCGTGTGATTCCGTGTGGGCTGCAATTGACGTGGTCTCGTTGTTTTTTGTGGTAGCTACAGAGGCTTGACCTACCTTCTTTCGTGGTTTTTTTGTGAAATCCCACCATTCCGGGTAGCCTATGATCTCATAGCATCTTTGTTTTGAGTGCCCTTCTTCTCCACAATGAGCACATACGAGATTTGAGTTTTTGTTGTTCGGGTTTTTTCCTTTCACGGGTCGGCTTCGAGTTGCAAGGTTGACCATACTATCCGGTTCGTGTTTACCTTCATCCATGGCGGATCTCTGGCTTTGGTCCTTTCGTACGAATGCATAACATGCTTCAAGATCAAGAGGTGGGTATTTCCTTAGTATCTCACCCCTCGCTTGATTGAATTCCACATCAAGGCCTGCAAGAAAAATATGCACACGAAGACGCCCTAGAAATTTGTTTAGGGATACTACCTGAGTTACGTTATCTTCTTGGATACTCAACCGCGTATCGATCTCCTGGAAGATACCGATAAGTTCATTATAGTATGCGGCAAGGGGCCGGCCATTCTGTCGGGTGCTGAATGATCTCCGGTTTAGTTCAAACAGTTGGGTCTCGTCAGTCCCATCATAAAAAGTCTTCGCAACTGCATCCCATACAACATACATCATCCTGGGGTGAGGCGGTTCGGGCTGCTGCTTACATCATGAATCGAACTCCATCAAGAGTTATCGATTTTAAAACTCCCCTACAACAGTTGCATGAAATAATGAACGTTCCATTGATTCCGAATCTCGAGCCACGCGTCTTTGGGTGTACGACTTATGTGCATCAAAATACCGGGAAACTTGAACCACGAGCAATCCGGTGTGTCTTTCTTGGATATGCGGAGTTCAAGAAGGGCTATCGGTGTTATGATCCAAAAGAGAAGAAGATGTATGTCACCCGGGACGTTAAGTTCCACGAAAATGTACCCTTTTTTGAACCCGGCTGTTTCCCTCAGGGGGAGATGAAGATGTCTAATGATGGAAGCATCCGTGAATTGGGAATAGAAAATGAAACTGAAAGCGTTACGGAAGTTGATAACGATAACGGGAACAGGGATGAAGAAACTGACGAAGATGTGAATACGGAAGTTGATAACGGGAACACGGATGAAGAAACTGACGAATATGTGAGCTCACCTACTCCTATATCTGTTACTCCTGACCTTGTTATTGCACAGGAAGAAACTATCGAAGCGAGGTACCCCGTAAGAAAAAATCGCGGGGTCCCCAAGAAACAGTACCAGCCAGAACTTAAGTCGGGGTCCAAGTACCCTATTAATAATTACATCTCCTCCCATAAGCTAGCGAAACCACAAAGAACCATGGTAGAAGAACAGTGGTTATTCCAAAGAATATACATGAAGATTTAAAAGACTCGAGGTGGAGGAAGGCCGTAAACGAAGAGATGGACGCATTGCAACGGAGTGGTACGTGGGATGTAGTCTCGAGACCCCAAGGAAAAAAAATGGTAGGGTGCCGGTGGATCTTCACAGTTAAAGTGAATGCCGAAGGAAAGATTGAACGGTATAAAGCAAGGCTTGTCGCGAAAGGTTATACGCAAAAATATGGGGTAGACTATGGTGATACGTTCGCTCCGGTGGCGAAAATTAATACTATTCGAATTCTCATATCGATTGCCGCTAATAAGAATTGGCCATTGCGTCAGTTTGATGTAAAAAACGCATTCTTAAATGGCACGGTAGAGGAGGAAGTGTATATGGATCTACCACCTGGAATAAATTGTGGAGATAAAGTATGCAAATTAAAGAAAGCATTGTACGGTCTGAAACAATCCCCCCGGGCCTGGTTTGGTCGATTTTCTAACTTCATGAAGACCGTGGGGTACAAACAAAGCGATGCAGACCACACACTCTTTGTGAAGGTACAGGGAGAAAAAATGACAACTTTAATAGTATATGTAGATGATATGGTAGTAACTGGCAACGATCCTGATGAAATGAAAAGGCTACAGACGGTTTTAGCCACTGAGTTTGAGCTGAAGGATCTTGGTCAGTTGAGATATTTCTTGGGTATTGAAGTTGCAAGATCGGAACGTGGTATCACTTTGTGTCAACGAAAGTATGTACTAGATCTACTAGCAGAGACCGGCATGCTTGACTGTCAGCCAGTAGAAACCCCGATTGAAGTGAACCATGGTTTAACCTTACAAACCAGTCAAATACCCGCAAATAAAGAAAGATACCAAAAGCTAGTAGGAAAATTAATCTACTTAGCTCACACACGTCCAGACATAGCATATGCGGTGAGTATCGTAAGCAGATTCATGCATGCACCTAATGAAGATCACATGAAGGCGGTATATAGAATTCTTCGTTATCTTAAAGCGTGTCCTGGAAAGGGATTATTTTTTGGAAAGAGTGATAGTCAAGGTGTTCACGGGTATACGGACGGAGATTGGGCCGGAGATAAGTCAGACGGAAAGTCTACCTCGGGTTACTTCACATATGTGTGGGGTAATTTGGTTACATGGAGAAGTAAGAAGCAAAAGGTGGTGGCCAGGTCAAGTGCTGAAGCTGAGTTTCGGGGTATGGGTTTCTTTGTCGGACATGTTTTCAGGGTTTACGATTCGAGGGTTTCTATGCGGTATGCTCTGATACCATGTAGCAAAGAATTCCAATCGGAATGTGTTTTTCGTATATCCATTCACTAAAAACAAGAGGTACATATATAGGACTACATACAACAGAAACCCCACGAATTAAGGAGCTATACAAGGAATGAATATGACTAACAAATACACCCAATACTTTCTATGGTTATCTGATCTTCTTAATAATTTCCATAGTTAGTTTTTCTTCTCCGAAATCTGCTCTCGTCAACAAAAGCTAATTAAAACAATTTGGCATAACTTTAATTACTCATATGGGATCTTGTATCTAAACAATATAATAACAATGACAACTGAAAATTTTGAACTTTTCTGTTTCCATTTGGAGTAAAAAAGTTGTCATTGTGTGTTGGGTAACAAGAAATATGGGGCGATGCATGAGCATGGCAAATAATTGAAGTTGTTTTCCTTTCTAGTGAAAGATGATGGCTGTATGTTTGAGTTACACAATAGATCTAACTAGATTCTTGATGAGGAACTCAATATAAATACCGGAAGGGTTCTGACCAATGGAGAAAACACACTTCAATTGTTTCATTTTGCGACACTTCAGTTTCGATCTTGATTCGTATATCCACTACGTACTACAAAACATGAAATCTTCGACCATGTCCGCAAATGGGTTTGTCAGTGAAGACTGCAAGGATAATGGAAGCTTTGCAGAGGCTAGGATGCATCATTTCATGGTTAACGGAAAGCCTTTGTATTTCAACGGCTTTAATGCATTTTGGTTAATGTGTATGGCTTCTGATCCGTCTACAAAAACGAAGGTCACAGATGCTTTTAAACAAGCTTCCAAATTAGGAATGAACGTCGTTAGGACTTGGGCCTTTAGTGACGGCTGCAGCAAACCCTTGCAAACATCTCCTGGTTGTTACAACGAGGACATGTTTAAGGTAGATTAAAATGTTTTTTTTTCTTTTAGCTTAATTTGAATTCAACGTGAACTATACAATTTAACAGTAAGTGGCTATGACACAAAAACTAGTAATAACGTCCATTGGATCACAACTGCTCAGATATGTTTTTTCTGTTATCTATGATGAACATTTACATTTTTTCATTTTAGGGATTGGATTTTGTAATATCAGAAGCCAAACAAAATGGGCTTCACTTAATTCTAAGCTTGGTTAATAACTGGGACGATTTTGGAGGTAAAAAACAATATGTTCAATGGGCTAGAGATCATGGAGGCCAGTACTTGAATAGTGATGATGAATTCTTTTCCAACGTTGTTGTAAAAGGATATTACAAGAATCATGTCAAGGTATATTTTATGGAATCAAAAGTTCATTTTATATCCCTTACTTAATTTGTTCTCTACAACACCCGCTATTGAATTTTGTTGCTGCTTAATTTAATAAAGTTGCAAAAACCTTTCTACTACAGAGCGTGCTTACGAGATGCAACTCAATCACGGGAGTTGCATATAAGGATGATCCCACCATCTTTGCATGGGAGCTAATGAATGAACCACGTTGCCAGTCTGATCTATCAGGGAAACTTCTTCAGGTTCTTCTCGGTTTCTCTATCCACTTACCGCTAACATATATATGCATATGAAGATCATGCATCATGCATTTGACAACCAACGAGTTAAAGAGATAGAAAAAAGAAAACATTAATTTATCGTAAACAAAATAATTAGATGAATTAAGGAACATGGTGATTTCTCTCGTTTATGTATGAGGAAATGCAAGGTACATTGCTTGTGACAAATACCATGTCTGCTTCCTACAGGAATGGATTGTAGAAATGGCTGCTGAAATCAAATCCATTGACAAGAATCATCTTCTTGAAATCGGGCTCGAAGGGTTTTACGGGGAATCAATGCCCGATAAGAAACAAAGCAATCCAGGCTATGAAGTTGGGACCGACTTCATTTCAAACAACCAAATCAACAATGTGGATTTTGCTACTATCCACATCTATCCCGACCAATGGTAACTTCATGTCGTAGAAACCTCATCAAAATGCGTTTGATAATACACGAATTTCTCTTGTTTTGGCATCCTTTACTAGCTAGCCTAGCCTAACACCGAGTTATAATCTCGATATATAACGTTTCAAGAAATAATTTGTTTATTATTCTCGTTTGTATCGTAAATCTATATCTCGTTTATTCTATGGGTAACATATTACTATTTTGACCTGTGATTTAATTAGGGTTCCGGGAAGTGATGAAGCTCGAGCTGATTTTGTAGAAAAATGGATTAATTCCCATATTGAGGATTGTAAATCCATCTTGGGAAAACCTTTACTCATTGCAGAATTTGGCAAGTCTTCGACGTCGGCAGGTTACACAGTTGAAGCAAGGGATGAATACTTTGGTACCATATTCAACATGGTCTATGAATGTGCAAGAACAGGGGGGTCGTGCTCGGGTACCACGTTTTGGCAAGTCATGGCCGAAGGAATGGAGAATTGGGGTGACGGCTACCAAGTTGTGTTAGAGCAAAACCCCTCAACTTGTGCAGTAATTGCCCAACAATCTCAAAAAATCTCTTCCCTCAACTCGTAATGAAAATAAAAAATTACTTTCGGGGTACTCAGGATGCAGCTCGTGTCTTCATATATGGTGGGGTTGTTTCTCTTAGGACATATGTCATTTAAAAAAAATAATTACAATAACAATAAAATAAAGTTGCAAGAAACTATACCATCGATTTCCATTCGTCTAATACTTGAGGTCGTAGATGGATTCTTGTCTTATGCATGTATCGTGCTATATTGTGGATTAAAAGTGTTGTTCTTTATATTTGCTCTCTGTGTGTCTCCCTCTCAGTCTCTCTCTCTCACTCTCTCTCTCTCTCTCTTTCACTTCTTTGTTTTATGGTTTGTTGGAGCATTAATTTATTCAACATAAAATAACGTCGTGTATCCAATAATATCTTCCGACCTTATGGTAAATATGTCAATCTACATTTTCATAAGTACACAACGAAATGTGTTGTCCGAAGAAGTCTAGAACAAAACGAAAAATTAAAAAATTAAAACAAAGTGGTTATATGTGAGCTAAGGAGTTGCGTAACTTCTTGCTTAAGTTTAGAGCTAAAATAAGTTCACTAAAATACAATAAACGATATAAATTAAAATAAATATCAAACTTGACTTCCACTCTGTCTAGTTTACAAAAAAAAAAAAAATCTTGAATCCGATGTTTTATATGAGGGACCAACATGTTATCAATATTTTCTAGAGCCCCTATTATTCATCTTCCTCTACACTTTCTATTTAAACTAGGTCTATTGAGTCCTCTAAAGGAACTACAAGATAAATACATACAACATTGAATTTGGATAAATATTTATTTAGGAGTAGATATATAACCAACGTCACATTGTGAAATTGAATATGACAAAATAGAAGCAGTTGTTGGGTATATTTATGGAATCAGATAGATGTTGAACAAAGATGAACCAGCATATCACCAAGAGGAAAGCAAATTGTGCCATGACGATAAGTTAGTACTTTCCAAATTGTTTTTGTTCAAATCAAGCAATTATGTTTTTGAAAGGGCAAGGTTTAAGTGTTCTCGATAATGAAAAAAATAAAGGAAACGTTAATTATCTATGGCACACTTCAGTGGGTCTTTGTCTCAAAACAAAAAAAAAAACCCTAAGCAACAAAGGGTTAAAGCTTGAATTATATATAACATGGTTTATTCATCTGCTTTGTCCTTCGTTCTATTTATTTTTGGTTTATTTTCTTTTAATAGCTTCTGATCTTTGTCGGTTGGTCCATAATGGTTATCGATACAACAAAATTGTTTTTATAGGATGCCTAGCTAAAACGGGGAAACGTAGGATTTAAGTTTATAGGACCAAACCAAAAAAACGATTTATCTAAAAGCGTGACAATAGGTTTATAGGACGTTTTTAGGCCTTTTGACAAGTTTTTTAAGATGTGCTTAAAATAAAGTTTCATATTAACTATTTCAAACGACACTATTTGAAAAAATGTCCTATTAACAGTTCTCAAAATTTCCGTATAACATAGCTAATTGGACACTTTCTTTTAAAAACGTCCTAAATTTTTTTGTTAAAATGCCTAAAACCGTCCAATAAATCTTTTGTATTAATTTTATAAAGAATGTTTTATAGTTTGGTCCTATAAACTTAAGTTCTATAAAGTATTTTACTAAGACGTTTATACAGTCTAGGCGTGAAAATATAAAGTTTTCTTTACGTTGTTTTTGCGCTTGCAAACGTGAAAGAAGGTACATCGTTTTAGACCGTTGTAAAACAATGTAAAACGCAACGATCATAATCTACGAATGACTTTTACACGGTAGTAAAACCGTGTAAAAAGTACATTTCAAATAGGTTAAATGCCTCTTTCTTTGCTTGTCATTTCTTACTCAATCATTCAAATTTCTTTTTAATTCTTCATAGGAAGTTAATAGCTAACGTCCTACCCAATTCAATCCCAAATGAGATATAAAAGTACACCAATCTTTTTGTTTGCCAAATTCTTAGATCGTAGCGAAGGTTAAAATTCAATTGTAAAATTAGCATAATTTTTGGACTTTTATTTAAGGACAAATTCAGAATTAATATGGCCGAAAATTAGGTCACTTTAATTTGTATAAATCAAAAATAGTCACACGTCTATCATTATGGAACATTAGACAACTCTTGTATACAAAATTCTACAACGAAATAATCATGCACTTTTTGTAACTTGTACACAAGGTGGTCAAAAAATAGTGAAACAATTTTTCCACATCAGGTTAAAGAATATCATCATTGTGAACTATCCTATTGTTTTGATTAAAAAATGCACAAGAAAATGTATTATATATGACTATATATATGTATATATTTGGACAACAACCGGTTATATGTCATGCTAATTGTCAAGTTGATTTCATCATCGCTACAAAAAAAGGACATAGGTTAACTATTTTGAATACACTTGCAAATTGTACGTGCCAACCTTCGTTTGCTTACCTCATATTACATTCATATTAGATGCATTTAATTTGGAGAAAGGACAAAATGTTCCAACGGACAAATGGCACACGAGAAAATGATTACGTGAGGGGGTTATGTTTGGCGGTTGACACCAAAGGAACACAAAATGTAAAATAACGACGACTCATACGTCACACAATATGATGATACATAAACGTTAGGAAGTTGCATGTTGGATTAGGAACTTGTACAAAAAAAACTATATAAAAAGAGAAAGATAACTTGTAGGAGTAGTACAGAAGAAAAAAAACAATTGTTCATTCACGCACAAGCAACCACATGTTCAGTTATTTGTTCCACTCTAAAGGGTTTTCCACTCTAAAGGTTTTTCTGAAAAACGAACACATATATATGACATACATGTTCATTAATTTTTTGTTTGAGTTAGGTGTACTCATGCTAAAATCCCCATTTAAGTTTTATTGTTGCAAATGCAAGGAGATAAAGAATGTTGGTCATGATAACTTCGCACCTATAAAAAGCCAGAATCCAAACCGATCGAATATTATCAATTAAATTTATATCAAAAACCATTATTTACTATGCCCGAGATGCGGGATAATTAAATTTTGACGTGATGGTGGATATTTTCTAGGATGTAAAATATATTAACAAAATGTTTACGCAATAATTTTAACTAGTACATTACATATATATATATATATATATATATATATATATATATATATAATGGTCACAATAGCGTATGTATGCAACTCGTGTCAAAGCTAATTAAAACAATTTGGCATAACTTTAATTACTCGTATGGGATCTTGTATCTAAACAATATAATAACAATGACAACTGAAAATTTTGAACTTTTCTGTTTCCATTTGGAGTAAAAAAGTTGTCATTGTGTGTTGGGTAACAAGAAATATGGGGCGATGCATGGGCATGGCAAATAATTGAAGTTGTTTTCCTTTCTAGTGAAAGATGATGGCTGTATGTTTGAGTTACACAATAGATCTAACTAGATTCTTGATGAGGAACTCAATATAAATACCGGAAGGGTTCTGACCAATGGAGAAAACACACTTCAATTGTTTCATTTTGCGACACTTCAGTTTCGATCTTGATTCGTATATCCACTACGTACTACAAAACATGAAATCTTCGACCATGTCCGCAAATGGGTTTGTCAGTGAAGACTGCAAGGATAATGGAAGCTTTGCAGAGGCTAGGATGCATCATTTCATGGTTAACGGAAAGCCTTTGTATTTCAACGGCTTTAATGCATTTTGGTTAATGTGTATGGCTTCTGATCCGTCTACAAAAACGAAGGTCACAGATGCTTTTAAACAAGCTTCCAAATTAGGAATGAACGTCGTTAGGACTTGGGCCTTTAGTGACGGCTGCAGCAAACCCTTGCAAACATCTCCTGGTTGTTACAACGAGGACATGTTTAAGGTAGATTAAAATGTTTTTTTTTCTTTTAGCTTAATTTGAATTCAACGTGAACTATACAATTTAACAGTAAGTGGCTATGACACAAAAACTAGTAATAACGTCCATTGGATCACAACTGCTCAGATATGTTTTTTCTGTTATCTATGATGAACATTTACATTTTTTCATTTTAGGGATTGGATTTTGTAATATCAGAAGCCAAACAAAATGGGCTTCACTTAATTCTAAGCTTGGTTAATAACTGGGACGATTTTGGAGGTAAAAAACAATATGTTCAATGGGCTAGAGATCATGGAGGCCAGTACTTGAATAGTGATGATGAATTCTTTTCCAACGTTGTTGTAAAAGGATATTACAAGAATCATGTCAAGGTATATTTTATGGAATCAAAAGTTCATTTTATATCCCTTACTTAATTTGTTCTCTACAACACCCGCTATTGAATTTTGTTGCTGCTTAATTTAATAAAGTTGCAAAAACCTTTCTACTACAGAGCGTGCTTACGAGATGCAACTCAATCACGGGAGTTGCATATAAGGATGATCCCACCATCTTTGCATGGGAGCTAATGAATGAACCACGTTGCCAGTCTGATCTATCAGGGAAACTTCTTCAGGTTCTTCTCGGTTTCTCTATCCACTTACCGCTAACATATATATGCATATGAAGATCATGCATCATGCATTTGACAACCAACGAGTTAAAGAGATAGAAAAAAGAAAACATTAATTTATCGTAAACAAAATAATTAGATGAATTAAGGAACATGGTGATTTCTCTCGTTTATGTATGAGGAAATGCAAGGTACATTGCTTGTGACAAATACCATGTCTGCTTCCTACAGGAATGGATTGTAGAAATGGCTGCTGAAATCAAATCCATTGACAAGAATCATCTTCTTGAAATCGGGCTCGAAGGGTTTTACGGGGAATCAATGCCCGATAAGAAACAAAGCAATCCAGGCTATGAAGTTGGGACCGACTTCATTTCAAACAACCAAATCAACAATGTGGATTTTGCTACTATCCACATCTATCCCGACCAATGGTAACTTCATGTCGTAGAAACCTCATCAAAATGCGTTTGATAATACACGAATTTCTCTTGTTTTGGCATCCTTTACTAGCTAGCCTAGCCTAACACCGAGTTATAATCTCGATATATAACGTTTCAAGAAATAATTTGTTTATTATTCTCGTTTGTATCGTAAATCTATATCTCGTTTATTCTATGGGTAACATATTACTATTTTGACCTGTGATTTAATTAGGGTTCCGGGAAGTGATGAAGCTCGAGCTGATTTTGTAGAAAAATGGATTAATTCCCATATTGAGGATTGTAAATCCATCTTGGGAAAACCTTTACTCATTGCAGAATTTGGCAAGTCTTCGACGTCGGCAGGTTACACAGTTGAAGCAAGGGATGAATACTTTGGTACCATATTCAACATGGTCTATGAATGTGCAAGAACAGGGGGATCGTGCTCGGGTACCACGTTTTGGCAAGTCATGGCCGAAGGAATGGAGAATTGGGGTGATGGCTACCAAGTTGTGTTAGAGCAAAACCCCTCAACTTGTGCAGTAATTGCCCAACAATCTCAAAAAATCTCTTCCCTCAACTCGTAATGAAAATAAAAAATTACTTTCGGGGTACTCAGGATGCAGCTCGTGTCTTCATATATGGTGGGGTTGTTTCTCTTAGGACATATGTCATTTTAAAAAAATAATTACAATAACAATAAAATAAAGTTGCAAGAAACTATACCATCGATTTCCATTCGTCTAATACTTGAGGTCGTAGATGGATTCTTGTCTTATGCATGTATCGTGTTATATTGTGGATTAAAAGTGTTGTTCTTTAAATTTGCTCTCTGTGTGTCTCCCTCTCACTCTCTCACTCTCTCTCACTCTCTCTCTCTCTCTCTCCCACTTCTTTGTTTTATGGTTTGTTGGAGCATTAATTTATTCAACATAAAATAACGTCGTGTATCCAATAATATCTTCGGACCTTATGGTAAATATGTCAATCTACATTTTCATAAGTACACAACGAAATGTGTTGTCCGAAGAAGTCTAGAACAAAACGAAAAATTAAAAAATTAAAACAAAGTGGTTATATGTGAGCTAAGGAGTTGCGTAACTTCTTGCTTAAGTTTAGAGCTAAAATAAGTTCACTAAAATACAATAAACGATATAAATTAAAATAAACATCAAACTTGCTTCTTTGCAGACCTTGACTTCCACTCTGTCTAGTTTACAAAAAAAAAAAATCTTGAATCCGATGTTTTATATGAGGGACCAACATGTTATCAATATTTTCTAGAGCCCCTATTATTCATCTTCCTCTACACTTTCTATTTAAACTAGGTCTATTGAGTCCTCTAAAGGAACTACAAGAATAAATACATACAACATTGAATTTGGATAAATATTTATTTAGGAGTAGATATATAACCAACGTCACATTGTGAAATTGAATATGACAAAATAGAAGCAGTTGTTGGGTATATTTATGGAATCAGATAGATGTTGAACAAAGATGAACCTGCATATCACCAAGAGGAAAGCAAATTGTGTCATGACGATAAGTTAGTACTTTCCAAATTGTTTTTGTTCAAATCAAGCAATTATGTTTTTGAAAGGGCAAGGTTTAAGTGTTCTCGATAATGAAAAAAGTAAAGGAAACGTTAATTATCTATGGCACACTTCAGTGGGTCTTTGTCTCAAAACAAAAAAAAAAAACCCTACGCAACAAAGGGTTAAAGCTTGAATTATATATAACATGGTTTATTCATTTGCTTTGTCCTTCGTTCTATTTATTTTTGGTTTATTTTCTTTTAATAGCTTCTGATCTTTGTCGGTTGGTCCATAATGGTTATCGATACAACAAAATTGTTTTTATAGGATGCCTAGCTAAAACGGGGAAACGTAGGATTTAAGTTTGTAGGACCAAACCAAAAAAACGATTTATCTAAAAGCGTGACAATAGGATTATAGGACGTTTTTAGGCCTTTTGACAAGTTTTTTAAGATGTGCTTAAAATAAAGTTTCATATTAACTATTTCAAACGACACTATTTGAAAAAATGTCCTATTAACAGTTCTCAAAATTTCCTTATAACATAGCTAATTGGACACTTTATTTTAAAAACGTCCTAAATTTTTTTGTTAAAATGCCTAAAACCGTCCAATAAATCTTTTGTATTAATTTTATAAAGAATGTTTTATAGTTTGGTCCTATAAACTTAAGTTCAATAAAGTATTTTACTAAGACGTTTATACAGTCTAGGAGTGAAAAGATAAAGTTTTCTTTACGTTGTTTTTGCGCTTGCAAACGTGAAAGAAGGTACATCGTTTTAGACCGTTGTAAAACAATGTAAAACGCAACGATCATAATCTACGAATGACTTTTCCACGGTAGTAAAACCGTGTAAAAAGTACATTTCAAATAGGTTAAATGCCTCTTTCTTTGCTTGTCATTTCTTACTCAATCATTCAAATTTCTTTTTAATTCTTCATAGGAAGTTAATAGCTAACGTCCTACCCAATTCAATCCCAAATGAGATATAAAAGTACACCAATCTTTTTGTTTGCCAAATTCTTAGATCGTAGCGAAGTTTAAATTCAATTGTAAAATTAGCATAATTTTTGGACTTTTATTTAAGGACAAATTCAGAATTAATATGGCCGAAAATTAGGTCACTTTAATTTGTATAAATCAAAAATAGTCACACGTCTATCATTATGGAACATTAGACAACTCTTGTATACAAAATTCTACAACGAAATAATCATGCACTTTTTGTAACTTGTACACAAGGTGGTCAAAAAATAGTGAAACAATTTTTCCACATCAGGTTAAAGAATATCATCATTGTGAACTATCCTATTGTTTTGATTAAAAAATGCACAAGAAAATGTATTATATATGACTATATATATGTATATATTTGGACAACAACCGGTTATATGTCATGCTAATTGTCAAGTTGATTTCATCATCGCTACAAAAAAAGGACATAGGTTAACTATTTTGAATACACTTGCAAATTGTACGTGCCAACCTTCGTTTGCTTACCTCATATTACATTCATATTAGATGCATTTAATTTGGAGAAAGGACAAAATGTTCCAACGGACAAATGGCACACGAGAAAATGATTACGTGAGGGGGTTATGTTTGGCGGTTGACACCAAAGGAACACAAAATGTAAAATAACGACGACTCATACGTCACACAATATGATGATACATAAACGTTAGGAAGTTGCATGTTGGATTAGGAACTTGTACAAAAAAAACTATATAAAAAGAGAAAGATAACTTGTAGGAGTAGTACAGAAGAAAAAAAACAATTGTTCATTCACGCACAAGCAACCACATGTTCAGTTATTTGTTCCACTCTAAAGGGTTTTCCACTCTAAAGGTTTTTCTGAAAAACGAACACATATATATGACATACATGTTAATTAAATTTTTGTTTGAGTTAGGTGTACTCATGCTAAAATCCCCATTTAAGTTTTATTGTTGCAAATGCAAGGAGATAAAGAATGTTGGTCATGATAACTTCGCACCTATAAAAAGCCAGAATCCAAACCGATCGAATATTATCAATTAAATTTATATCAAAAACCATTATTTACTATGCCCGGGATGTGGGATAATTAAATTTTGACGTGAAGGTGGATATTTTCTACGATGTAAAATATATTAACACAATGTTTACGCAATAATTTTAACTAGTATATTACATATATATATATATATATATATATATACATATATATAATGGTCACAATAGCGTATGTATGCAACTCGTGTCAAAGTTGTAGCAAAGAATTCCAATCGGAATGTGTTTTTCGTATATCCATTCACTAAAAACAAGAGGTACATGTATAGGACTACATACAACAGAAACCCCACGAATTAAGGAGCTATACAAGGAATGAATATGACTAACAAATACACCCAATACTTTCTATGGTTATCTGATCTTCTTAATAATTTCCATAGTTAGTTCTTCTTCTCCGAAATCTGCTCTCGTCAACACTCCCCCTCAAGGTGGAGAATGTATGTTTGTCATTCCCAGCTTGTCTAGAGAGCTGTGGAAGGTGTTCTTACATACCGCTTTGGTTAGCATGTCCGCTAACTGATTTTCGGAATTCACAAATGGCAGCTTAATTGTTTTCTTCTCCAAATGGTCCTTTATAAAATGACGATCAATCTCTACGTGCTTCGTTCTGTCATGTTGTACGGGATTGTTTGCAATCTTAACGGCAGCTTGATTATCACAAAATAAACTCATTGGCTCATTTACTTTAAATCCAAGATCCCTTAGAATCCTTTTGATCCACAATAGTTCGCATACCCCCATGTATTGTCTTGGAACTTGCATGTCGAACAAGGACGCCCGAACAATCTCCAAAATTTGTTTATTTCTTCGTTCCGCTAAGCCGTTTTGTTGAGCTGTACGTGTGCATGAAGTTTGGTGCCTAATCAACTTTTCCTTGCAAAATCTCTCCCTGTCTTGATTTATGTACTCGCCTCCGTTATCGGATTGGAGCACCATAATGTTACTTTGATATTGTGATTTTACCAACCCATATAGTTCTTGAAATGCGTGACATACTTCTCCTTTGTGTTTTAAGAGAGAGATCCAAGTCATACGAGTACATTCGTCAATAATGGTAACAAAGTACCGAGAACCATTAGGGGTAGGTATTTTTTCGGGGCCCCAAACATCGCTATGTACTACCATGAATGGAACAGTGGCCTTTTTTTCACTGGGCAAATATGAAACCCGATGTCTTTTGGCCATCTCACACACACCACAATTAAATTCAAATTGTTTTCTATTAAAAAAAATATCCCGTTTCAATTTTTTAAAATAAGTAAACGTTAAATGCCCTAATCTCCGATGCCATAACCAAGGCAGTGATTTCTTTTCTTGCGTTGCTTCTGTATTGTGAGCTGCGACCTGCTTCTCTTCCTCAAGATAGTACAAGTTTCCCCTTCTAATACCATAGCCAATTATCCGATCCGTCGCTATATCCTGAAACATACATTTGGTTGGCCAGAAAGTTACATAGCAGTTTAATTGGTCTATAATTTGGCTAATAGACAGGAGGTTTGATGATAAGGAGGGGACGACGAGAACAGTGTCAAGGTTCATTGTTTTAGATACTTGAGCAGATCCTTCATATGTAACATCTGCAACTCCTCCATTTGCAGTTTTGATCATGGACTGTTTCGGAAGGGATCGAGTTGTGAGTTTCAGCGGATCGTTGGTCATATGATCTGTCGCCCCTGTGTCAATAATCCAAGAATTATTCGTAATTTTAGAGCAGTTTGACATACCATGATTGCCGTGTGATTCCGTGTGGGCTGCAATTGACGTGGTCTCGTCGTTTTTTGTGGTAGCTACAGAGGCTTGACCTACCTTCTTTCGTGGTTTTTTTGTGAAATCCCACCATTCCGGGTAGCCTATGATCTCATAGCATCTTTGTTTTGAGTGCCCTTCTTCTCCACAATGAGCACATACGAGATTTGAGTTTTTGTTGTTCGGGTTTTTTCCTTTCACGGGTCGGCTTCGAGTTGCAAGGTTGACCATACTATCCGGTTCGTGTTTACCTTCATCCATGGCGGATCTCTGGCTTTGGTCCTTTCGTACGAATGCATAACATGCTTCAAGATCAAGAGGTGGGTCTTTCCTCAGTATCTCACCCCTCGCTTGATTGAATTCCACATCAAGGCCTGCAAGAAAAATATGCACACGAAGACGCCCTAGAAATTTGTTTAGGGATACTACCTGAGTTACGTTATCTTCTTGGATACTCAACCGCGTATCGATCTCCTGGAAGATACCGATAAGTTCATTGTAGTATGCGGCAAGGGGCCGGCCATTCTGTCGGGTGTTGAATGATCTCCGGTTTAGTTCAAACAGTTGGGTCTCGTCAGTCCCATCATAAAAAGTCTTCGCAACTGCATCCCATAAAACATACATCATCCTGGGGTGAGGCGGTTCGGGCTGCTGCTTACATCATGAATCGAACTCCATCAAGAGTTATCGATTTTAAAACTCCCCTACAACAGTTGCATGAAATAATGAACGTTCCATTGATTCCGAATCTCGAGCCACGCGTCTTTGGGTGTACGACTTATGTGCATCAAAATACCGGGAAACTTGAACCACGAGCAATCCGGTGTGTCTTTCTTGGATATGCGGAGTTCAAGAAGGGCTATCGGTGTTATGATCCAAAAGAGAAGAAGATGTATGTCACCCGGGACGTTAAGTTCCACGAAAATGTACCCTTTTTTGAACCCGGCTGTTTCCCTCAGGGGGAGATGAAGATGTCTAATGATGGAAGCATCCGTGAATTGGGAATAGAAAATGAAACTGAAAGCGTTACGGAAGTTGATAACGATAACGGGAACAGGGATGAAGAAACTGACGAAGATGTGAATACGGAAGTTGATAACGGGAACACGGATGAAGAAACTGACGAATATGTGAGCTCACCTACTCCTGTATCTGTTACTCCTGACCTTGTTATTGCACAGGAAGAAACTATCGAAGCGAGGTACCCCGTAAGAAAAAATCGCGGGGTCCCCAAGAAACAGTACCAACCAGAACTTAAGTCGGGGTCCAAGTACCCTATTAATAATTACGTCTCCTCCTATAAGCTAGAGAAACCACAAAGAACCATGGTAGAAGAGCTGTCAACAGTGGTTATTCCAAAGAATATACATGAAGCTTTAAAAGACTCGAGGTGGAGGAAGGCCGTAAACGAAGAGATGGACGCATTGCAACGGAGTGGTACGTGGGATGTAGTCTCGAGAACCCAAGGAAAAAAAATGGTAGGGTGCCGGTGGATCTTCACAGTTAAAGTGAATGCCGAAGGAAAGATTGAACGGTATAAAGCAAGGCTTGTCGCGAAAGGTTATACGCAGAAATATGGGGTAGACTATGGTGATACGTTCGCTCCGGTGGCGAAAAATAATACTATTCGAATTCTCATATCGATTGCCGCTAATAAGAATTGGCCATTGCGTCAGTTTGATGTAAAAAACGCATTCTTAAATGGCACTCTAGAGGAGGAAGTGTATATGGATCTACCACCTGGAATAAATTGTGGAGATAAAGTATGCAAATTAAAGAAAGCATTGTACGGTCTGAAACAATCCCCCCGGGCCTGGTTTGGTCGATTTTCTAACTTCATGAAGACCGTGGGGTACAAACAAAGCGATGCAGACCACACACTCTTTGTGAAGGTACAGGGAGAAAAAACGACAGCTTTAATAGTATATGTAGATGATATGGTAGTAACCGGCAACGATCCAGATGAAATGAAAAGGCTACAGACGGTTTTAGCCACTGAGTTTGAGCTGAAGGATCTTGGTCAATTGAGATATTTCTTGGGTATTGAAGTTGCAAGATCGGAACGTGGTGTCACTTTGTGTCAACGAAAGTATGTACTAGATCTACTAGCAGAGACCGGCATGCTTGACTGTCAGCCAGTAGAAACCCCGATTGAAGTGAACCATGGTTTAACCTTACAAACCAGTCAAATACCCGCAAATAAAGAAAGATACCAAAAGCTAGTAGGAAAATTAATCTACTTAGCTCACACACGTCCAGACATAGCATATGCTGTGAGTATCGTAAGCAGATTCATGCATGCACCTAATGAAGATCACATGAAGGCGGTATATAGAATTCTTCGTTATCTTAAAGCGTGTCCTGGAAAGGGATTATTTTTTGGAAAGAGTGATAGTCAAGGTGTTCAGGGGTATACGGACGGAGATTGGGCCGGAGATAAGTCAGACGGAAAGTCTACTTCGGGTTACTTCACATATGTGTGGGGTAATTTGGTTACATGGAGAAGTAAGAAGCAAAAGGTGGTGGCCAGGTCAAGTGCTGAAGCTGAGTATCGGGGTATGTGTTTCTTTGTCGGACATGTTTTCAGGGTTTACGATTCGAGGGTTTCTATGCGGTATGCTCTGATACCATGTAGCAAAGAATTCCAATCGGAATGTGTTTTTCGTATATCCATTCACTAAAAACAAGAGGTACATAATATATAGGACTACATACAACAGAAACCCCACGAATTAAGGAACTATACAAGGAATGAATATGACTAACAAATACACCCAATACTTTCTATGGTTATCTGATCTTCTTAATAATTTCCATAGTTAGTTTTTCTTCTCCGAAATCTGCTCTCGTCAACAAAAGCTAATTAAAACAATTTGGCATAACTTTAATTACTCATATGGGATCTTGTATCTAAACAATATAATAACAATGACAACTGAAAATTTTGAACTTTTCTGTTTTCATTTTGCGACACTTCAGTTTCGATCTTGATTCGTATATCCACTACGTACTACAAAACATGAAATCTTCGACCATGTCCGCAAATGGGTTTGTCAGTGAAGACTGCAAGGATAATGGAAGCTTTGCAGAGGCTAGGATGCATCATTTCATGGTTAACGGAAAGCCTTTGTATTTCAACGGCTTTAATGCATTTTGGTTAATGTGTATGGCTTCTGATCCGTCTACAAAAACGAAGGTCACAGATGCTTTTAAACAAGCTTCAGTGGGTCTTTGTCTCAAAACAAAAAAAAAACCCTAAGCAACAAAGGGTTAAAGCTTGAATTATATATAACATGGTTTATTCATCTGCTTTGTCCTTCGTTCTATTTATTTTTGGTTTATTTTCTTTTAATAGCTTCTGATCTTTGTCGGTTGGTCCATAATGGTTATCGATACAACAAAATTGTTTTTATAGGATGCCTAGCTAAAACGGGGAAACGTAGGATTTAAGTTTATAGGACCAAACCAAAAAAACGATTTATCTAAAAGCGTGACAATAGGTTTATAGGACGTTTTTAGGCCTTTTGACAAGTTTTTTAAGATGTGCTTAAAATAAAGTTTCATATTAACTATTTCAAACGACACTATTTGAAAAAATGTCCTATTAACAGTTCTCAAAATTTCCGTATAACATAGCTAATTGGACACTTTCTTTTAAAAACGTCCTAAATTTTTTTGTTAAAATGCCTAAAACCGTCCAATAAATCTTTTGTATTAATTTTATAAAGAATGTTTTATAGTTTGGTCCTATAAACTTAAGTTCTATAAAGTATTTTACTAAGACGTTTATACAGTCTAGGCGTGAAAAGATAAAGTTTTCTTTACGTTGTTTTTGCGCTTGCAAACGTGAAAGAAGGTACATCGTTTTAGACCGTTGTAAAACAATGTAAAACGCAACGATCATAATCTACGAATGACTTTTACACGGTAGTAAAACCGTGTAAAAAGTACATTTCAAATAGGTTAAATGCCTCTTTCTTTGCTTGTCATTTCTTACTCAATCATTCAAATTTCTTTTTAATTCTTCATAGGAAGTTAATAGCTAACGTCCTACCCAATTCAATCCCAAATGAGATATAAAAGTACACCAATCTTTTTGTTTGCCAAATTCTTAGATCGTAGCGAAGGTTAAAATTCAATTGTAAAATTAGCATAATTTTTGGACTTTTATTTAAGGACAAATTCAGAATTAATATGGCCGAAAATTAGGTCACTTTAATTTGTATAAATCAAAAATAGTCACACGTCTATCATTATGGAACATTAGACAACTCTTGTATACAAAATTCTACAACGAAATAATCATGCACTTTTTGTAACTTGTACACAAGGTGGTCAAAAAATAGTGAAACAATTTTTCCACATCAGGTTAAAGAATATCATCATTGTGAACTATCCTATTGTTTTGATTAAAAAATGCACAAGAAAATGTATTATATATGACTATATATATGTATATATTTGGACAACAACCGGTTATATGTCATGCTAATTGTCAAGTTGATTTCATCATCGCTACAAACAAAGGACATAGGTTAACTATTTTGAATACACTTGCAAATTGTACGTGCCAACCTTCGTTTGCTTACCTCATATTACATTCATATTAGATGCATTTAATTTGGAGAAAGGACAAAATGTTCCAACGGAAAAATGGCACACGAGAAAATGATTACGTGAGGGGGTTATGTTTGGCGGTTGACACCAAAGGAACACAAAATGTAAAATAACGACGACTCATACGTCACACAATATGATGATACATAAACGTTAGGAAGTTGCATGTTGGATTAGGAACTTGTACAAAAAAAACTATATAAAAAGAGAAAGATAACTTGTAGGAGTAGTACAGAAGAAAAAAAACAATTGTTCATTCACGCACAAGCAACCACATGTTCAGTTATTTGTTCCACTCTAAAGGGTTTTCCACTCTAAAGGTTTTTCTGAAAAACGAACACATATATATGACATACATGTTCATTAAATTTTTGTTTGAGTTAGGTGTACTCATGCTAAAATCCTTATTTAAGTTTTATTGTTGCAAATGCAAGGTGATAAAGAATGTTGGTCATGATAACTTCGCACCTATAAAAAGCCAGAATCCAAACCGATCGAATATTATCAATTAAATTTATATCAAAAACCATTATTTACTATGCCCGGGATGTGGGATATTTAATTTTGACGTGATGGTGGATATTTTCTAGGATGTAAAATATATTAACACAATGTTTACGCAATAATTTTAACTAGTATATTACATATATATATATATATATACATATATATAATGGTCACAATAGCGTATGTATGCAACTCGTGTCAAAGTTGTAGAAAAGAATTCCAATCGGAATGTGTTTTTCGTATATCCATTCACTAAAAACAAGAGGTACATATATAGGACTACATACAACAGAAACCCCACGAATTAAGGAGCTATACAAGGAATGAATATGACTAACAAATACACCCAATACTTTCTATGGTTATCTGATCTTCTTAATAATTTCCATAGTTAGTTCTTCTTCTCCGAAATCTGCTCTCGTCAACACTCCCCCTCAAGGTGGAGAATGTATGTTTGTCATTCCCAGCTTGTCTAGAGAGCTGTGGAAGGTGTTCTTACATACCGCTTTGGTTAGCATGTCCGCTAACTGATTTTCGGAATTCACAAATGGCAGCTTAATTGTTTTCTTCTCCAAATGGTCCTTTATAAAATGACGATCAATCTCTACGTGCTTCGTTCTGTCATGTTGTACGGGATTGTTTGCAATCTTAACGGAAGCTTGATTATCACAAAATAAACTCATTGGCTCATTTACTTTAAATCCAAGATCCCTTAGAATCCTTTTGATCCACAATAGTTCGCATACCCCATGTATTGTCTTGGAACTTGCATGTCGAACAAGGACGCCCGAACAATCTCCAAAATTTGTTTATTTCTTCGTTCCGCTAAGCCGTTTTGTTGAGTTGTACGTGTGCATGAAGTTTGGTGCCTAATCAACTTTTCCTTGCAAAATCTCTCCATGTCTTGATTTATGTACTCGCCTCCGTTATCGGATTGGAGCACCATAATGTTACTTTGATATTGTGATTTTACCAACCCATATAGTTCTTGAAATGCGTGACATACTTCTCCTTTGTGTTTTAAGAGAGAGATCCAAGTCATACGAGTACATTCGTCAATAAAGGTAACAAAGTACCGAGAACCATTAGGGGTAGGTATTTTTTCGGGGCCCCAAACATCGCTATGTACTACCATGAATGGAACAGTGGCCTTTTTTTCACTGGGCAAATATGAAACCCGATGGCTTTTGGCCATCTCACACACACCACAATTAAATTCAAATTGTTTTCTATTAAAAAAAATATCCGGTTTCAATTTTTTCAAATAAGTAAACGATAAATGCCCTAATCTCCGATGCCATAACCAAGGCAGTAATTTCTTTTCTTGCGTTGCTTCTGTATTGTGAGCTGCGACCTGCTTCTCTTCCTCAAGATAGTACAAGTTTCCCCTTCTAATACCATAGCCAATTATCCGATCCGTCGCTATATCCTGAAACATACATTTGGTTGGCCAGAAAGTTACATAGCAGTTTAATTGGTCTATAATTTGGCTAATAGACAGGAGGTTTGATGATAAGGAGGGGACGACGAGAACAGTGTCAAGGTTCATTGTTTTAGATACTTGAGCAGATCCTTCATATGTAACATCTGCAACTCCTCCATTTGCAGTTTTGATCATGGACTGTTTCGGAAGGGATCGAGTTGTGAGTTTCAGCGGATCGTTGGTCATATGATCTGTCGCCCCTGTGTCAATAATCCAAGAATTATTCGTAATTTTAGAGCAGTTTGACATACCATGATTGCCGTGTGATTCCGTGTGGGCTGCAATTGACGTGGTCTCGTCGTTTTTTGTGGTAGCTACAGAGGCTTGACCTACCTTCTTTCGTGGTTTTTTTGTGAAATCCCACCATTCCGGGTAGCCTATGATCTCATAGCATCTTTGTTTTGAGTGCCCTTCTTCTCCACAATGAGCACATACGAGATTTGAGTTTTTGTTGTTCGGGTTTTTTCCTTTCACGGGTCGGCTTCGAGTTGCAAGGTTGACCATACTATCCGGTTCGTGTTTACCTTCATCCATGGCGGATCTCTGGCTGTGGTCCTTTCGTACGAATGCATAACATGCTTCAAGATCAAGAGGTGGGTCTTTCCTCAGTATCTCACCCCTCGCTTGATTGAATTCCACATCAAGGCCTGCAAGAAAAACATGCACACGAAGACGACCTAGAAATTTGTTTAGGGATACTACCTGAGTTACGTTATCTTCTTGGATACTCAACCGCGTATCGATCTCCTGGAAGATACCGATAAGTTCATTGTAGTATGCGGCAAGGGGCCGGCCATTCTGTCGGGTGCTGAATGATCTCCGGTTTAGTTCAAACAGTTGGGTCTCGTCAGTCCCATCATAAAAAGTCTTCGCAACTGCATCCCATACAACATACATCATCCTGGGGTGAGGCGGTTCGGGCTGCTGCTTACATCATGAATCGAACTCCATCAAGAGTTATCGATTTTAAAACTCCCCTACAACAGTTGCATGAAATAATGAACGTTCCATTGATTCCGAATCTCGAGCCACGCGTCTTTGGGTGTACGACTTATGTGCATCAAAATACCGGGAAACTTGAACCACGAACAATCCGGTGTGTCTTTCTTGGATATGCGGAGTTCAAGAAGGGCTATCGGTGTTATGATCCAAAAGAGAAGAAGATGTATGTCACCCGGGACGTTAAGTTCCACGAAAATATACCCTTTTTTGAACCCGGCTGTTTCCCTCCGGGGGAGATGAAGATGTCTAATGATGGAAGCATCCGTGAATTGGGAATAGAAAATGAAACTGAAAGCGTTACGGAAGTTGATAACGATAACGGGAACAGGGATGAAGAAACTGACGAAGATGTGAATACGGAAGTTGATAACGGGAACACGGATGAAGAAACTGACGAATATGTGAGCTCACCTACTCCTGTATCTGTTACTCCTGACCTTGTTATTGCACAGGAAGAAACTATCGAAGCGAGGTACCCCGTAAGAAAAAATCGCGGGGTCCCCAAGAAACAGTACCAACCAGAACTTAAGTCGGGGTCCAAGTACCCTATTAATAATTACGTCTCCTCCTATAAGCTAGCGAAACCACAAAGAACCATGGTAGAAGAGCTGTCAACAGTGGTTATTCCAAAGAATATACATGAAGCTTTAAAAGACTCGAGGTGGAGGAAGGCCGTAAACGAAGAGATGGACGCATTGCAACGGAGTGGTACGTGGGATGTAGTCTCGAGACCCCAAGGAAAAAAAATGGTAGGGTGCCGGTGGATCTTCACAGTTAAAGTGAATGCCGAAGGAAAGATTGAACGGTATAAAGCAAGGCTTGTCGCGAAAGGTTATACGCAGAAATATGGGGTAGACTATGGTGATACGTTCGCTCCGGTGGCGAAAAATAATACTATTCGAATTCTCATATCGATTGCCGCTAATAAGAATTGGCCATTGCGTCAGTTTGATGTAAAAAACGCATTCTTAAATGGCACGCTAGAGGAGGAAGTGTATATGGATCTACCACCTGGAATAAATTGTGGAGATAAAGTATGCAAATTAAAGAAAGCATTGTACGGTCTGAAACAATCCCCCCGGGCCTGGTTTGGTCGATTTTCTAACTTCATGAAGACCGTGGGGTACAAACAAAGCGATGCAGACCACACACTCTTTGTGAAGGTACAGGGAGAAAAAACGACAGCTTTAATAGTATATGTAGATGATATGGTAGTAACTGACAACGATCCTGATGAAATGAAAAGGCTACAGACGGTTTTAGCCACTGAGTTTGAGCTGAAGGATCTTGGTCAGTTGAGATATTTCTTGGGTATTGAACTTGCAAGATCGGAACGTGGTATCACTTTGTGTCAACGAAAGTATGTACTAGATCTACTAGCAGAGACCGACATGCTTGACTGTCAGCCAGTAGAAACCCCGATTGAAGTGAACCATGGTTTAACCTTACAAACCAGTCAAATACCCGCAAATAAAGAAAGATACCAAAAGCTAGTAGGAAAATTAATCTACTTAGCTCACACACGTCCAGACATAGCATATGCGGTGAGTATCGTAAGCAGATTCATGCATGCACCTAATGAAGATCACATGAAGGCGGTATATAGAATTCTTCGTTATCTTAAAGCGTGTCCTGGAAAGGGATTATTTTTTGGAAAGAGTGATAGTCAAGGTGTTCACGGGTATACGGACGGAGATTGGGCCGGAGATAAGTCAGACGGAAAGTCTACTTCGGGTTACTTCACATATGTGTGGGGTAATTTGGTTACATGGAGAAGTAAGAAGCAAAAGGTGGTGGCCAGGTCAAGTGCTGAAGCTGAGTTTCGGGGTATGGGTTTCTTTGTCGGACATGTTTTCAGGGTTTACGATTCGAGGGTTTCTATGCGGTATGCTCTGATACCATGTAGCAAAGAATTCCAATCGGAATGTGTTTTTCGTATATCCATTCACTAAAAACAAGAGGTACATAATATATAGGACTACATACAACAGAAACCCCACGAATTAAGGAACTATACAAGGAATGAATATGACTAACAAATACACCCAATACTTTCTATGGTTATCTGATCTTCTTAATAATTTCCATAGTTAGTTTTTCTTCTCCGAAATCTGCTCTCGTCAACAAAAGCTAATTAAAACAATTTGGCATAACTTTAATTACTCATATGGGATCTTGTATCTAAACAATATAATAACAATGACAACTGAAAATTTTGAACTTTTCTGTTTCCATTTGGAGTAAAAAAGTTGTCATTGTGTGTTGGGTAACAAGAAATATGGGGCGATGCATGGGCATGGCAAATAATTGAAGTTGTTTTCCTTTCTAGTGAAAGATGATGGCTGTATGTTTGAGTTACACAATAGATCTAACTAGATTCTTGATGAGGAACTCAATATAAATACCGGAAGGGTTCTGACCAATGGAGAAAACACACTTCAATTGTTTCATTTTGCGACACTTCAGTTTCGATCTTGATTCGTATATCCACTACGTACTACAAAACATGAAATCTTCGACCATGTCCGCAAATGGGTTTGTCAGTGAAGACTGCAAGGATAATGGAAGCTTTGCAGAGGCTAGGATGCATCATTTCATGGTTAACGGAAAGCCTTTGTATTTCAACGGCTTTAATGCATTTTGGTTAATGTGTATGGCTTCTGATCCGTCTACAAAAACGAAGGTCACAGATGCTTTTAAACAAGCTTCCAAATTAGGAATGAACGTCGTTAGGACATGGGCCTTTAGTGACGGCTGCAGCAAACCCTTGCAAACATCTCCTGGTTGTTACAACGAGGACATGTTTAAGGTAGATTAAAATGTTTTTTTTTTCTTTTAGCTTAATTTGAATTCAACGTGAACTGTACAATTTAACAGTAAGTGGCTATGACACAAAAACTAGTAATAACGTCCATTGGATCACAACTGCTCAGATATGTTTTTTCTGTTATCTATGATGAACATTTACATTTTTTCATTTTAGGGATTGGATTTTGTAATATCAGAAGCCAAACAAAATGGGCTTCACTTAATTCTAAGCTTGGTTAATAACTGGGACGATTTTGGAGGTAAAAAACAATATGTTCAATGGGCTAGAGATCATGGAGGCCAGTACTTGAATAGTGATGATGAATTCTTTTCCAACGTTGTTGTAAAAGGATATTACAAGAATCATGTCAAGGTATATTTTATGGAATCAAAAGTTCATTTTATATCCCTTACTTAATTTGTTCTCTACAACACCCGCTATTGAATTTTGTTGCTGCTTAATTTAATAAAGTTGCAAAAACCTTTCTACTACAGAGCGTGCTTACGAGATGCAACTCAATCACGGGAGTTGCATATAAGGATGATCCCACCATCTTTGCATGGGAGCTAATGAATGAACCACGTTGCCAGTCTGATCTATCAGGGAAACTTCTTCAGGTTCTTCTCGGTTTCTCTATCCACTTACCGCTAACATATATATGCATATGAAGATCATGCATCATGCATTTGACAACCAACGAGTTAAAGAGATAGAAAAAAGAAAACATTAATTTATCGTAAACAAAATAATTAGATGAATTAAGGAACATGGTGATTTCTCTCGTTTATGTATGAGGAAATGCAAGGTACATTGCTTGTGACAAATACCATGTCTGCTTCCTACAGGAATGGATTGTAGAAATGGCTGCTGAAATCAAATCCATTGACAAGAATCATCTTCTTGAAATCGGGCTCGAAGGGTTTTACGGGGAATCAATGCCCGATAAGAAACAAAGCAATCCAGGCTATGAAGTTGGGACGACTTCATTTCAAACAACCAAATCAACAATGTGGATTTTGCTACTATCCACATCTATCCCGACCAATGGTAACTTCATGTCGTAGAAACCTCATCAAAATGCGTTTGATAATACACGAATTTCTCTTGTTTTGGCATCCTTTACTAGCTAGCCTAGCCTAACACCGAGTTATAATCTCGATATATAACGTTTCAAGAAATAATTTGTTTATTATTCTCGTTTGTATCGTAAATCTATATCTCGTTTATTCTATGGGTAACATATTACTATTTTGACCTGTGATTTAATTAGGGTTCCGGGAAGTGATGAAGCTCGAGCTGAATTTGTAGAAAAATGGATTAATTCCCATATTGAGGATTGTAAATCCATCTTGGGAAAACCTTTACTCATTGCAGAATTTGGCAAGTCTTCGACGTCGGCAAGTTACACAGTTGAAGCAAGGGATGAATACTTTGGTACCATATTCAACATGGTCTATGAATGTGCAAGAACAGTGGGGTCGTGCTCGGGTACCACGTTTTGGCAAGTCATGGCCGAAGGAATGGAGAATTGGGGTGATGGCTACCAAGTTGTGTTAGAGCAAAACCCCTCAACTTGTGCAGTAATTGCCCAACAATCTCAAAAAATCTCTTCCCTCAACTCGTAATGAAAATAAAAAATTACTTTCGGGGTACTCAGGATGCAGCTCGTGTCTTCATATATGGTGGGGTTGTTTCTCTTAGGACATATGTCATTTTAAAAAAATAATTACAATAACAATAAAATAAAGTTGCAAGAAACTATACCATCGATTTCCATTCGTCTAATACTTGAGGTCGTAGATGGATTCTTGTCTTATGCATGTATCGTGCTATATTGTGGATTAAAAGTGTTGTTCTTTAAATTTGCTCTCTGTGTGTCTCCCTCTCAGTCTCTCTCACACTCTCTCTCTCTCTCTCTCTCTCTCTCTCTCTCTCTCTCTCTCTCTCTCTCTCTCTCTCACTTCTTTGTTTTATGGTTTGTTGGAGCATTAATTTATTCAACATAAAATAACGTCGTGTATCCAATAATATCTTCCGACCTTATGGTAAATATGTCAATCTACATTTTCATAAGTACACAACGAAATGTGTTGTCCGAAGAAGTCTAGAACAAAACGAAAAATTAAAAAATTAAAACAAAGTGGTTATATGTGAGCTAAGGAGTTGCGTAACTTCTTGCTTAAGTTTAGAGCTAAAATAATTAAGTTCACTAAAATACAATAAGCGATATAGATTAAAATAAATATCAAACTTGCTTCTTTGCAGACCTTGACTTCCACTCTGTCTAGTTTACAAAAAAAAAAATCTTGAATCCGATGTTTTATATGAGGGACCAACATGTTATCAATATTTTCTAGAGCCCCTATTATTCATCTTCCTCTACACTTTCTATTTAAACTAGGTCTATTGAGTCCTCTAAAGGAACTACAAGATAAATACATACAACATTGAATTTGGATAAATATTTATTTAGGAGTAGATATATAACCAACGTCACATTGTGAAATTGAATATGACAAAATAGAAGCAGTTGTTGGGTATATTTATGGAATCAGATAGATGTTGAACAAAGATGAACCTGCATATCACCAAGAGGAAAGCAAATTGTGCCATGACGATAAGTTAGTACTTTCCAAATTGTTTTTGTTCAAATCATGCAATTATGTTTTTGAAAGGGCAAGGTTTAAGTGTTCTCGATAATGAAAAAAATAAAGGAAACGTTAATTATCTATGGCACACTTCAGTGGGTCTTTGTCTCAGAACAAAAAAAAACCCTACGCAACAAAGGGTTAAAGCTTGAATTATATATAACATGGTTTATTCATCTGCTTTGTCGTTCGTTCTATTTATTTTTGGTTTAGTTTCTTTTAATAGCTTCTGATCTTTGTCGGTTGGTCCATAATGGTTATCGATACAACAAAATTGTTTTTATAGGATGCCTAGCTAAAACGGGGAAACGTAGGATTTAAGTTTATAGGACCAAACCAAAAAAACGATTTATCTAAAAGCGTGACAATAGGTTTATAGGACGTTTTTAGGCCTTTTGACAAGTTTTTTAAGATGTGCTTAAAATAAAGTTTCATATTAACTATTTCAAACGACACTATTTGAAAAAATGTCCTATTAACAGTTCTCAAAATTTCCGTATAACATAGCTAATTGGACACTTTCTTTTAAAAACGTCCTAATTTTTTTTGTTAAAATGCCTAAAACCGTCCAATAAATCTTTTGTATTAATTTTATAAAGAATGTTTTATAGTTTGGTCCTATAAACTTAAGTTCTATAAAGTATTTTACTAAGACGTTTATACAGTCTAGGCGTGAAAAGATAAAGTTTTCTTTACGTTGTTTTTTGCGCTTGCAAACGTGAAAGAAGGTACATCGTTTTAGACCGTTGTAAAACAATGTAAAACGCAACGATCATAATCTACGAATGACTTTTACACGGTAGTAAAACCGTGTAAAAAGTACATTTCAAATAGGTTAAATGCCTCTTTCTTTGCTTGTCATTTCTTACTCAATCATTCAAATTTCTTTTTAATTCTTCATAGGAAGTTAATAGCTAACGTCCTACCCAATTCAATCCCAAATGAGATATAAAAGTACACCAATCTTTTTTTTTGCCAAATTCTTAGATCGTAGCGAAGGTTAAAATTCAATTGTAAAATTAGCATAATTTTTGGACTTTTATTTAAGGACAAATTCAGAATTAATATGGCCGAAAATTAGGTCACTTTAATTTGTATAAATCAAAAATAGTCACACGTCTATCATTATGGAACATTAGACAACTCTTGTATACAAAATTCTACAACGAAATAATCATGCACTCTTTGTAACTTGTACACAAGGTGGTCAAAAAATAGTGAAACAATTTTTCCTCATCAGGTTAAAGAATATCATCATTGTGAACTATCCTATTGTTTTGATTAAAAAATGCACAAGAAAATGTATTATATATGACTATATATATGTATATATTTGGACAACAACCGGTTATATGTCATGCTAATTGTCAAGTTGATTTCATCATCGCTACAAAAAAAGGACATAGGTTAACTATTTTGAATACACTTGCAAATTGTACGTGCCAACCTTCGTTTGCTTACCTCATATTACATTCATATTAGATGCATTTAATTTGGAGAAAGGACAAAATGTTCCAACGGACAAATGGCACGTGAGGGGGTTATGTTTGGCGGTTGACACCAAAGGAACACAAAATGTAAAATAACGACGACTCATACGTCACACAATATGATGATACATAAACGTTAGGAAGTTGCATGTTGGATTAGGAACTTGTATAAAAAAAACTATATAAAAAGAGAAAGATAACTTGTAGGAGTAGTACAGAAGAAAAAAAACAATTGTTCATTCACGCACAAGCAACCACATGTTCAGTTATTTGTTCCACTCTAAAGGGTTTTCCACTCTAAAGGTTTTTCTGAAAAACGAACACATATATATGACATACATGTTCATTAAATTTTTGTTTGAGTTAGGTGTACTCATGCTAAAATCCCCATTTAAGTTTTATTGTTGCAAATGCAAGGAGATAAAGAATGTTGGTCATGATAACTTCGTACCTATAAAAAGCCAGAATCCAAACCGATCGAATATTATCAATTAAATTTATATCAAAAACCATTATTTACTATGCCCGGGATGTGGGATAATTAAATTTTGACGTGATGGTGGATATTTTCTAGGATGTAAAATATATTAACACAATGTTTACGCAATAATTTTAACTAGTACATTACATATATATATATATATATATATATATATAATGGTCACAATAGCGTATGTATGCAACTCGTGTCAAAGCTGTAGCAAAGAATTCCAATCGGAATGTGTTTTTCGTATATCCATTCACTAAAAACAAGAGGTACATATATAGGACTACATACAACAGAAACCCCACGAATTAAGGAGCTATACAAGGAATGAATATGACTAACAAATACACCCAATACTTTCTATGGTTATCTGATCTTCTTAATAATTTCCATAGTTAGTTTTTCTTCTCCGAAATCTGCTCTCGTCAACACTCCCCCTCAAGGTGGAGAATGTATGTTTGTCATTCCCAGCTTGTCTAGAGAGCTGTGGAAGGTGTTCTTACATACCGCTTTGGTTACACTACACCAAATGTTGTCTTAGGCAACATATGCTAATTGTATATGTTGCTTAAGATAAGCTTAGGCAACAAAGGCTAATATATGTTGCCTAAGTTTGCTCTTAGGCAACATGTAGTTCTATGTTGCCTAAGTCAGACCTTATGCAACATATGAATAATTATATGTTGCCTCAACTATCTTAAGCAACATTTTCCCTTACCTTAGTTTTATAATGTTTTTTTTTAATAAATGAAAGTTATCTTACGCAACATATTTTCTTGTTTCTATGTTGCTTAAGGTCAAAAATATAAATAAATATAGGTAATCGAAAATTTAATAACTTGTATAATGTTTTTTTTAATCAATGAAAGTTATCTTAGGCAACATATTTTCTTGTTTCTATGTTGCCTAAGGTCAAAAATATAAATAAATATAGGTAATCGAAAATTTAATAACTTGTATAATGTTTTTTTTAATCAATGAAAGTTATCTTAGGCAACATATTTTCTTGTTTCTATGTTGTCTAAGGTCAAAAATATAAATAAATATAGGTAATCGAAAATTTAATAACTTGTATAATGTTTTTTTTAATCAATGAAAGTTATCTTAAGCAACATATTTTCTTGTTTCTATGTTGCTTAAGGTCAAAAATATAAATAAATATAGGTTGTTGAAAATGTAATAACTTATATAATGTTTTTTTTTAAAATCAATGAAAGTTATCTTAGACAACATATTTTCTTGTTTCTATGTTGCCTAAGGTCAAAAATATAACTAAATATAGGTAGTCGAAAATTTAATAACTTGTATAATTTTTTTTTAAATCAATGAAAGTTATCTTAGGCAACATATTTTCTTGTTTCTATGTTGCCTAAGATCACAGTCATTAATATATCTATACTATATTATTAAGCACGGATAAAAAACACTTAAATATAAATTATTAAGCACAAAGTACCATCATTTTATGCAATAATATATTTTTCATTCCCTAGATCCCTCCCCCCTTTTAATTTATTCCACCACCCGCCCACCTTTCCCCCATTTATCCCCAAAATTTTAGAAACTCCTTCCATACGTAACCTTAAATTTTTAGATCCACCTTATATGACCCCACCCTAAAATCTTAGATCACGCCGTCACACCCATTTGATTAAATAAAAAATCGTAAAATAATATTACAAGCAATCTATTTTATTGTCTTAAATAGATCTATGGGACTTTAAAGGGTTCTATTGGGTTTAAAAGAGTTTTATTGGGTCTTAATGGATCTATCGAACTTTAAAGGGTTCTATTGGGGCTTTAAAGAGTTTAATTGGGCCTTAATGGATCTATCAGTATTTAAAGGGTTTCATTGGGTCTTAATGGATCTATTAAGGTTTAATTAATTATACGGACTTTAATACGCATGGGCGTTTATGGATCGGTTGGGCTTTAATACATTCACTTAGGCTTTATGGATCGATTGGGTTTAATGGATCCACTTCGGCTTTAATGTATCGGTTGGGTTTTAATGGATCCATTTATGCTTTAAGGTTCCACTTGGGCTTTAATGGATCCATTTGGGCTTTAATGGATTAAATTGGACTTTAATTGATCCACGTTGAAGTTTATGGATCGATTGGGATTTAATGCATCCACTTGGGCTTTAATGGATTAAATTGGACTTTTAGCGAAAATCGTATATAAAGTGATTTTGCATACGAAAATCGAACCACAAGTTGTAGCTGTGAAGGTACATTTAGGCTTTAAGTATCCACTTGGGCTTTAATTGATCCATTTAGGCTTTAAGTATCCACTTGGGCTTTATGGATCCATTTGGGCTTTAATGGATTAAATTGGCCTTTAATGGATCCACGTTGGTGTTTATGGATCAGTTGGGCTTTAATGCATCAACTTGGGCTTTAATGGATCGATTGGGCTTTAATGGATCAACTTGGGCTTTAATGTATTAGTTGGGCTTTAATTGACCCATTTAGGCTTTAATGGATTCATTTGGGCTTTAATGCATCGGTTGGGCTTCAATTCATCCCCTTGGCCTTTAACGGATCGATTGGGCTTTAATGGATCAACTTGGGCTTTAATGGATCAATTTAGGCTTTAATGGATCTATTTTGGTTTTACTATATTCATTTGGGCTTTAGTAGATCGGTTGGGCTTTTAACGGATCCACATGGATCGGTTGGGTTTTAAAGAATCAATTTGGGCTTCAATGGATCCACTTGGGCTTTAATATATCGGTTGGGCTTTAATGGATCCATTAAGACTTAGTCTTAATGGATCCATTAAGGCTTTAATGGATCCAATCGGGTCCATCCAAATTTAATGGACCCAATCGACTCTACATATCAAATATATATTTTCGGTTCACATGTAGCGGTTCATATGAATGAGTTCAAATGTATATTAATTCGTTTCACATGCATGTTCGGATGTGGTGGAATATCCAGACGTACAAAACAATTATGACCACTGAGATTTAATCAGGGCTGATTTATTACAACCATAATTTGCCAAGAGATTAGTCTAGGTATAGCCTATGACACCCTTCCCAAAAATAACTTATACATATCTAAAATAAATTACATCGTTACTAAACCCAAATTAAATTATAATAAAAAAAATGATTAAACAAATTATAAAAAACGAGGACCTTAAAATTGTTAACTTGACAATAATATCGACATGAGAAAAAATAAAAAATCAAGATGTATAGCGTTGCATTAAACTTATTTATAGTTTATTATTATTTTTTTATAGCAAAAATTTAAAACTTATTCAATATTATTAAACAATAAAAGTAACTTAAAACTCCCAAAAAATTAAAATTTCCCCCCATTTTCCTTATCAAAATTTCCCCCCAATTAAAATTTCCCTGCCGCCCCATTTTGAAACCCTTTTTTCTTTCTTTTTTAAGAAAAAAACCCCTTTTTTCTATTAAATCAAATACCCCTCACGTTACTCATCACTTTCTCCAAACCCTAATTACTATATTCTTCTCTTTCTCCATCAAACACAGCCTCCATCACTCCTCACCTTCCTCTTCTCTTTCTCCATCAAACAAAGCCATCTGCAACCACCGTGTAACCCAGGGAGAGAGCTCGATTAAAAGCGAGATAAGGAGTTAGAACCGTGGGGATGACGGCGGCGGATGTCGTGGATCTTGAGTCGGGAGTGAGTGTGCCCCGTTACGGGGACTGAAGCATCCATATGGGTATATTCTCAAGGTTTGTTTCTAATCACTTTATTAATGGTCGTTGAATGAGTTTTTGGATTTTATTGTTTTTCTAATTTTAGTGCGTTTTCATGGATTGTTTTTCTTTTCTGGATGATGATGAGGATGAACATGGATACCGTCGGGCTCTATGCTGCGGTGGGACAAGTTGTGAGAATGAAGATGATGATGAACATGGTCATCATCGGTGCCATTTCTAACATGAATAACAAAGGTTGTTCGAATCTGAGTCTTTCACCATGGGGGACGAGTAAAGGAGACAAGTTTCTGAAAATGGTGCGACGGCGGTGGTTTTGGGGCTAGGGCACAAAGTTTTCATTATTTTTTTATTACGATTTATCGTGTGTAACATCCATGGATATTTGAAGTTAAATAAATGATGATTTTTGATTGTGAAATTGGTTTATTATTGTGGATATGAAGTTTATTGGTTTATTATTTTGGATAATCGGTCGGAAATATGCCGTAAACTTAATCTTAGTCACTAATTTAGTTAATTAAGTAAACAAAAAACATGAAAAAAAATTGTGGCAAATTTCTGGCGGTCGAAATCCGTCAGAAATGGTCAATCTGCCAGAATTTTTTTTGCTGGAAAATGTGATTTTCGATGGATTTTTCCACGGAAAAAGTCTTTTGTTTACTAGTGAAAGACAACATATGCAAATATAGTATGTTGTCTAAGTTGATACCTTAGGCAACATATACATAAATCTAATGTTGTCTTAGTGTTTGTTTAGTGCAACATATGTTTTTTTCATAGGCAACATAACCTGTTGTGTGTTGCTTAAGGAGTCTGCTTAGGCAATATATGATGTTTGCCTATGTTGCCTAAGTTCTTATGCAACATTGATAAGGCAACATTGCTTAGGCAACATAGGCATGTTGCCTAAGCCTTAGGCAACACATAAACCCCTCTTAGGCAACAATTTTCATTTGTTGCCTAAGTGACATTTGGTGTAGTGTTAGCATATCCGCTAACTGATTTTCAGAATTCACAAATGGCAGCTTAATTGTTTTCTTCTCCAAATGGTCCTTTATAAAATGACGATCAATCTCTACGTGCTTCGTTCTGTCATGTTGTACGGGATTGTTTGCAATCTTAACGGCAGCTTGATTATCACAAAATAAACTCATTGGCTCATTTACTTTAAATCCAAGATCCCTTAGAATCCTTTTGATCCACAATAGTTCGCATACCCCATGTATTGTCTTGGAACTTGCATGTCGAACAAGGACGCCCGAACAATCTCCAAAATTTGTTTATTTCTTCGTTCCGCTAAGCCGTTTTGTTGAGCTGTACGTGTGCATGAAGTTTGGTGCCTAATCAACTTTTCCTTGCAAAATCTCTCCATGTCTTGATTTATGTACTCGCCTCCGTTATCGGATTGGAGCACCATAATGTTACTTTGATATTGTGATTTTACCAACCCATATAGTTCTTGAAATGCGTGACATACTTCTCCTTTGTGTTTTAAGAGAGAGATCCAAGTCATACGAGTACATTCGTCAATAAAGGTAACAAAGTACCGAGAACCATTAGGGGTAGGTATTTTTTCGGGGCCCCAAACATCGCTATGTACTACCATGAATGGAACAGTGGCCTTTTTTTCACTGGGCAAATATGAAACCCGATGGCTTTTGGCCATCTCACACACACCACAATTAAATTCAAATTGTTTTCTATTAAAAAAAATATCCGGTTTCAATTTTTTCAAATAAGTAAACGATAAATGCCCTAATCTCCGATGCCATAACCAAGGCAGTGATTTCTTTTCTTGCGTTGCATCTGTATTGTGAGCTGCGACCTGCTTCTCTTCCTCAAGATAGTACAAGTTTCCCCTTCTAATACCATAGCCAATTATCTGATCCGTCGCTATATCCTGAAACATACATTTGGTTGGCCAGAAAGTTACATAGCAGTTTAATTGGTCTATAATTTGGCTAATAGACAGGAGGTTTGATGATAAGGAGGGGACGACGAGAACAGTGTCAAGGTTCATTGTTTTAGATACTTGAGCAGATCCTTCATATGTAACATCTGCAACTCCTCCATTTGCAGTTTTGATCATGGACTGTTTCGGAAGGGATCGAGTTGTGAGTTTCAGCGGATCGTTGGTCATATGATCTGTCGCCCCTGTGTCAATAATCCAAGAGTTATTCGTAATTTTAGAGCAGTTTGACATACCATGATTGCCGTGTGATTCCGTGTGGGCTGCAATTGACGTGGTCTCGTTGTTTTTTGTGGTAGCTACAGAGGCTTGACCTACCTTCTTTCGTGGTTTTTTTGTGAAATCCCACCATTCCGGGTAGCCTATGATCTCATAGCATCTTTGTTTTGAGTGCCCTTCTTCTCCACAATGAGCACATACGAGATTTGAGTTTTTGTTGTTCAGGTTTTTTCCTTTCACGGGTCGGCTTCGAGTTGCAAGGTTGACCATACTATCCGGTTCGTGTTTACCTTCATCCATGGCGGATCTCTGGCTTTGGTCCTTTCGTACGAATGCATAACATGCTTCAAGATCAAGAGGTGGGTATTTCCTTAGTATCTCACCCCTCGCTTGATTGAATTCCACATCAAGGCCTGCAAGAAAAATATGCACACGAAGACGCCCTAGAAATTTGTTTAGGGATACTACCTGAGTTACGTTATCTTCTTGGATACTCAACCGCGTATCGATCTCCTGGAAGATACCGATAAGTTCATTATAGTATGCGGCAAGGGGCCGGCCATTCTGTCGGGTGCTGAATGATCTCCGGTTTAGTTCAAACAGTTGGGTCTCGTCAGTCCCATCATAAAAAGTCTTCGCAACTGCATCCCATACAACATACATCATCCTGGGGTGAGGCGGTTCGGGCTGCTGCTTACATCATGAATCGAACTCCATCAAGAGTTATCGATTTTAAAACTCCCCTACAACAGTTGCATGAAATAATGAACGTTCCATTGATTCCGAATCTCGAGCCACGCGTCTTTGGGTGTACGACTTATGTGCATCAAAATACCGGGAAACTTGAACCACGAGCAATCCGGTGTGTCTTTCTTGGATATGCGGAGTTCAAGAAGGGCTATCGGTGTTATGATCCAAAAGAGAAGAAGATGTATGTCACCCGGGACGTTAAGTTCCACGAAAATGTACCCTTTTTTGAACCCGGCTGTTTCCCTCAGGGGGAGATGAAGATGTCTAATGATGGAAGCATCCGTGAATTGGGAATAGAAAATGAAACTGAAAGCGTTACGGAAGTTGATAACGATAACGGGAACATGGATGAAGAAACTGACGAAGATGTGAATACGGAAGTTGATAACGGGAACACGGATGAAGAAACTGACGAATATGTGAGCTCACCTACTCCTATATCTGTTACTCCTGACCTTGTTATTGCACAGGAAGAAACTATCGAAGCGAGGTACCCCGTAAGAAAAAATCGCGGGGTCCCCAAGAAACAGTACCAGCCAGAACTTAAGTCGGGGTCCAAGTACCCTATTAATAATTACGTCTCCTCCCATAAGCTAGCGAAACCACAAAGAACCATGGTAGAAGAACAGTGGTTATTCCAAAGAATATACATGAAGATTTAAAAGACTCGAGGTGGAGGAAGGCCGTAAACGAAGAGATGGACGCATTGCAACGGAGTGGTACGTGGGATGTAGTCTCGAGACCCCAAGGAAAAAAAATGGTAGGGTGCCGGTGGATCTTCACAGTTAAAGTGAATGCCGAAGGAAAGATTGAACGGTATAAAGCAATGCTTGTCGCGAAAGGTTATACGCAAAAATATGGGGTAGACTATGGTGATACGTTCGCTCCGGTGGCGAAAATTAATACTATTCGAATTCTCATATCGATTGCCGCTAATAAGAATTGGCCATTGCGTCAGTTTGATGTAAAAAACGCATTCTTAAATGGCACGCTAGAGGAGGAAGTGTATATGGATCTACCACCTGGAATAAATTGTGGAGATAAAGTATGCAAATTAAAGAAAGCATTGTACGGTCTGAAACAATCCCCCCGGGCCTGGTTTGGTCGATTTTCTAACTTCATGAAGACCGTGGGGTACAAACAAAGCGATGCAGACCACACACTCTTTGTGAAGGTACAGGGAGAAAAAATGACAACTTTAATAGTATATGTAGATGATATGGTAGTAACTGGCAACGATCCTGATGAAATGAAAAGGCTACAGACGGTTTTAGCCACTGAGTTTGAGCTGAAGGATCTTGGTCAGTTGAGATATTTCTTGGGTATTGAAGTTGCAAGATCGGAACGTGGTATCACTTTGTGTCAACGAAAGTATGTACTAGATCTACTAGCAGAGACCGACATGCTTGACTGTCAGCCAGTAGAAACCCCGATTGAAGTGAACCATGGTTTAACCTTACAAACCAGTCAAATACCCGCAAATAAAGAAAGATACCAAAAGCTAGTAGGAAAATTAATCTACTTAGCTCACACACGTCCAGACATAGCATATGCGGTGAGTATCGTAAGCAGATTCATGCATGCACCTAATGAAGATCACATGAAGGCGGTATATAGAATTCTTCGTTATCTTAAAGCGTGTCCTGGAAAGGGATTATTTTTTGGAAAGAGTGATAGTCAAGGTGTTCACGGGTATACGGACGGAGATTGGGCCGGAGATAAGTCAGACGGAAAGTCTACCTCGGGTTACTTCACATATGTGTGGGGTAATTTGGTTACATGGAGAAGTAAGAAGCAAAAGGTGGTGGCCAGGTCAAGTGCTGAAGCTGAGTTTCGGGGTATGGGTTTCTTTGTCGGACATGTTTTCAGGGTTTACGATTCGAGGTTTTCTATGCGGTATGCTCTGATACCATGTAGCAAAGAATTCCAATCGGAATGTGTTTTTCGTATATCCATTCACTAAAAACAAGAGGTACATATATAGGACTACATACAACAGAAACCCCACGAATTAAGGAGCTATACAAGGAATGAATATGACTAACAAATACACCCAATACTTTCTATGGTTATCTGATCTTCTTAATAATTTCCATAGTTAGTTTTTCTTCTCCGAAATCTGCTCTCGTCAACAAAAGCTAATTAAAACAATTTGGCATAACTTTAATTACTCATATGGGATCTTGTATCTAAACAATATAATAACAATGACAACTGAAAATTTTGAACTTTTCTGTTTCCATTTGGAGTAAAAAAGTTGTCATTGTGTGTTGGGTAACAAGAAATATGGGGCGATGCATGGGCATGGCAAATAATTGAAGTTGTTTTCCTTTCTAGTGAAAGATGATGGCTGTATGTTTGAGTTACACAATAGATCTAACTAGATTCTTGATGAGGAACTCAATATAAATACCGGAAGGGTTCTGACCAATGGAGAAAACACACTTCAATTGTTTCATTTTGCGACACTTCAGTTTCGATCTTGATTCGTATATCCACTACGTACTACAAAACATGAAATCTTCGACCATGTCCGCAAATGGGTTTGTCAGTGAAGACTGCAAGGATAATGGAAGCTTTGCAGAGGCTAGGATGCATCATTTCATGGTTAACGGAAAGCCTTTGTATTTCAACGGCTTTAATGCATTTTGGTTAATGTGTATGGCTTCTGATCCGTCTACAAAAACGAAGGTCACAGATGCTTTTAAACAAGCTTCCAAATTAGGAATGAACGTCGTTAGGACTTGGGCCTTTAGTGACGGCTGCAGCAAACCCTTGCAAACATCTCCTGGTTGTTACAACGAGGACATGTTTAAGGTAGATTAAAATGTTTTTTTTTTTCTTTTAGCTTAATTTGAATTCAACGTGAACTATACAATTTAACAGTAAGTGGCTATGACACAAAAACTAGTAATAACGTCCATTGGATCACAACTGCTCAGATATGTTTTTTCTGTTATCTATGATGAACATTTACATTTTTTCATTTTAGGGATTGGATTTTGTAATATCAGAAGCCAAACAAAATGGGCTTCACTTAATTCTAAGCTTGGTTAATAACTGGGACGATTTTGGAGGTAAAAAACAATATGTTCAATGGGCTAGAGATCATGGAGGCCAGTACTTGAATAGTGATGATGAATTCTTTTCCAACGTTGTTGTAAAAGGATATTACAAGAATCATGTCAAGGTATATTTTATGGAATCAAAAGTTCATTTTATATCCCTTACTTAATTTGTTCTCTACAACACCCGCTATTGAATTTTGTTGCTGCTTAATTTAATAAAGTTGCAAAAACCTTTCTACTACAGAGCGTGCTTACGAGATGCAACTCAATCACGGGAGTTGCATATAAGGATGATCCCACCATCTTTGCATGGGAGCTAATGAATGAACCACGTTGCCAGTCTGATCTATCAGGGAAACTTCTTCAGGTTCTTCTCGGTTTCTCTATCCACTTACCGCTAACATATATATGCATATGAAGATCATGCATCATGCATTTGACAACCAACGAGTTAAAGAGATAGAAAAAAGAAAACATTAATTTATCGTAAACAAAATAATTAGATGAATTAAGGAACATGGTGATTTCTCTCGTTTATGTATGAGGAAATGCAAGGTACATTGCTTGTGACAAATACCATGTCTGCTTCCTACAGGAATGGATTGTAGAAATGGCTGCTGAAATCAAATCCATTGACAAGAATCATCTTCTTGAAATCGGGCTCGAAGGGTTTTACGGGGAATCAATGCCCGATAAGAAACAAAGCAATCCAGGCTATGAAGTTGGGACCGACTTCATTTCAAACAACCAAATCAACAATGTGGATTTTGCTACTATCCACATCTATCCCGACCAATGGTAACTTCATGTCGTAGAAACCTCATCAAAATGCGTTTGATAATACACGAATTTCTCTTGTTTTGGCATCCTTTACTAGCTAGCCTAGCCTAACACCGAGTTATAATCTCGATATATAACGTTTCAAGAAATAATTTGTTTATTATTCTCGTTTGTATCGTAAATCTATATCTCGTTTATTCTATGGGTAACATATTACTATTTTGACCTGTGATTTAATTAGGGTTCCGGGAAGTGATGAAGCTCGAGCTGATTTTGTAGAAAAATGGATTAATTCCCATATTGAGGATTGTAAATCCATCTTGGGAAAACCTTTACTCATTGCAGAATTTGGCAAGTCTTCGACGTCGGCAGGTTACACAGTTGAAGCAAGGGATGAATACTTTGGTACCATATTCAACATGGTCTATGAATGTGCAAGAACAGGGGGGTCGTGCTCGGGTACCACGTTTTGGCAAGTCATGGCCGAAGGAATGGAGAATTGGGGTGACGGCTACCAAGTTGTGTTAGAGCAAAACCCCTCAACTTGTGCAGTAATTGCCCAACAATCTCAAAAAATCTCTTCCCTCAACTCGTAATGAAAATAAAAAATTACTTTCGGGGTACTCAGGATGCAGCTCGTGTCTTCATATATGGCGGGGTTGTTTCTCTTAGGACATATGTCATTTTAAAAAAATAATTACAATAACAATAAAATAAAGTTGCAAGAAACTATACCATCGATTTCCATTCGTCTAATACTTGAGGTCGTAGATGGATTCTTGTCTTATGCATGTATCGTGCTATATTGTGGATTAAAAGTGTTGTTCTTTAAATTTGCTCTCTGTGTGTCTCCCTCTCAGTCTCTCTCGGTCTCTCTCTCTCTCTCTCTCTCACTTCTTTGTTTTATGGTTTGTTGGAGCATTAATTTATTCAACATAAAATAACGTCGTGTATCCAATAATATCTTCCGACCTTATGGTAAATATGTCAATCTACATTTTCATAAGTACACAACGAAATGTGTTGTCCGAAGAAGTCTAGAACAAAACGAAAAATTAAAAAATTAAAACAAAGTGGTTATATGTGAGCTAAGGAGTTGCGTAACTTCTTGCTTAAGTTTAGAGCTAAAATAAGTTCACTAAAATACAATAAACGATATAAATTAAAATAAATATCAAACTTGACTTCCACTCTGTCTAGTTTACAAAAAAAAAAAAAAATCTTGAATCCGATGTTTTATATGAGGGACCAACATGTTATCAATATTTTCTAGAGCCCCTATTATTCATCTTCCTCTACACTTTCTATTTAAACTAGGTCTATTGAGTCCTCTAAAGGAACTACAAGATAAATACATACAACATTGAATTTGGATAAATATTTATTTAGGAGTAGATATATAACCAACGTCACATTGTGAAATTGAATATGACAAAATAGAAGCAGTTGTTGGGTATATTTATGGAATCAGATAGATGTTGAACAAAGATGAACCAGCATATCACCAAGAGGAAAGCAAATTGTGCCATGACGATAAGTTAGTACTTTCCAAATTGTTTTTGTTCAAATCAAGCAATTATGTTTTTGAAAGGGCAAGGTTTAAGTGTTCTCGATAATGAAAAAAATAAAGGAAACGTTAATTATCTATGGCACACTTCAGTGGGTCTTTGTCTCAAAACAAAAAAAAAACCCTAAGCAACAAAGGGTTAAAGCTTGAATTATATATAACATGGTTTATTCATCTGCTTTGTCCTTCGTTCTATTTATTTTTGGTTTATTTTCTTTTAATAGCTTCTGATCTTTGTCGGTTGGTCCATAATGGTTATCGATACAACAAAATTGTTTTTATAGGATGCCTAGCTAAAACGGGGAAACGTAGGATTTAAGTTTATAGGACCAAACCAAAAAAACGATTTATCTAAAAGCGTGACAATAGGTTTATAGGACGTTTTTAGGGCTTTTGACAAGTTTTTTAAGATGTGCTTAAAATAAAGTTTCATATTAACTATTTCAAACGACACTATTTGAAAAAATGTCCTATTAACAGTTCTCAAAATTTCCGTATAACATAGCTAATTGGACACTTTCTTTTAAAAACGTCCTAAATTTTTTTGTTAAAATGCCTAAAACCGTCCAATAAATCTTTTGTATTAATTTTATAAAGAATGTTTTATAGTTTGGTCCTATAAACTTAAGTTCTATAAAGTATTTTACTAAGACGTTTATACAGTCTAGGCGTGAAAAGATAAAGTTTTCTTTACGTTGTTTTTGCGCTTGCAAACGTGAAAGAAGGTACATCGTTTTAGACCGTTGTAAAACAATGTAAAACGCAACGATCATAATCTACGAATGACTTTTACACGGTAGTAAAACCGTGTAAAAAGTACATTTCAAATAGGTTAAATGCCTCTTTCTTTGCTTGTCATTTCTTACTCAATCATTCAAATTTCTTTTTAATTCTTCATAGGAAGTTAATAGCTAACGTCCTACCCAATTCAATCCCAAATGAGATATAAAAGTACACCAATCTTTTTGTTTGCCAAATTCTTAGATCGTAGCGAAGGTTAAAATTCAATTGTAAAATTAGCATAATTTTTGGACTTTTATTTAAGGACAAATTCAGAATTAATATGGCCGAAAATTAGGTCACTTTAATTTGTATAAATCAAAAATAGTCACACGTCTATCATTATGGAACATTAGACAACTCTTGTATACAAAATTCTACAACGAAATAATCATGCACTTTTTGTAACTTGTACACAAGGTGGTCAAAAAATAGTGAAACAATTTTTCCACATCAGGTTAAAGAATATCATCATTGTGAACTATCCTATTGTTTTGATTAAAAAATGCACAAGAAAATGTATTATATATGACTATATATATGTATATATTTGGACAACAACCGGTTATATGTCATGCTAATTGTCAAGTTGATTTCATCATCGCTACAAAAAAAGGACATAGGTTAACTATTTTGAATACACTTGCAAATTGTACGTGCCAACCTTCGTTTGCTTACCTCATATTACATTCATATTAGATGCATTTAATTTGGAGAAAGGACAAAATGTTCCAACGGACAAATGGCACACGAGAAAATGATTACGTGAGGGGGTTATGTTTGGCGGTTGACACCAAAGGAACACAAAATGTAAAATAACGACTACTCATACGTCACACAATATGATGATACATAAACGTTAGGAAGTTGCATGTTGGATTAGGAACTTGTACAAAAAAAACTATATAAAAAGAGAAAGATAACTTGTAGGAGTAGTACAGAAGAAAAAAAACAATTGTTCATTCACGCACAAGCAACCACATGTTCAGTTATTTGTTCCACTCTAAAGGGTTTTCCACTCTAAAGGTTTTTCTGAAAAACGAACACATATATATGACATACATGTTCATTAATTTTTTGTTTGAGTTAGGTGTACTCATGCTAAAATCCCCATTTAAGTTTTATTGTTGCAAATGCAAGGAGATAAAGAATGTTGGTCATGATAACTTCGCACCTATAAAAAGCCAGAATCCAAACCGATCGAATATTATCAATTAAATTTATATCAAAAACCATTATTTACTATGCCCGAGATGCGGGATAATTAAATTTTGACGTGATGGTGGATATTTTCTAGGATGTAAAATATATTAACAAAATGTTTACGCAATAATTTTAACTAGTACATTACATATATATATATATATATATATATATATATATATATATATATAATGGTCACAATAGCGTATGTATGCAACTCGTGTCAAAGCTAATTAAAACAATTTGGCATAACTTTAATTACTCGTATGGGATCTTGTATCTAAACAATATAATAACAATGACAACTGAAAATTTTGAACTTTTCTGTTTCCATTTGGAGTAAAAAAGTTGTCATTGTGTGTTGGGTAACAAGAAATATGGGGCGATGCATGGGCATGGCAAATAATTGAAGTTGTTTTCCTTTCTAGTGAAAGATGATGGCTGTATGTTTGAGTTACACAATAGATCTAACTAGATTCTTGATGAGGAACTCAATATAAATACCGGAAGGGTTCTGACCAATGGAGAAAACACACTTCAATTGTTTCATTTTGCGACACTTCAGTTTCGATCTTGATTCGTATATCCACTACGTACTACAAAACATGAAATCTTCGACCATGTCCGCAAATGGGTTTGTCAGTGAAGACTGCAAGGATAATGGAAGCTTTGCAGAGGCTAGGATGCATCATTTCATGGTTAACGGAAAGCCTTTGTATTTCAACGGCTTTAATGCATTTTGGTTAATGTGTATGGCTTCTGATCCGTCTACAAAAACGAAGGTCACAGATGCTTTTAAACAAGCTTCCAAATTAGGAATGAACGTCGTTAGGACTTGGGCCTTTAGTGACGGCTGCAGCAAACCCTTGCAAACATCTCCTGGTTGTTACAACGAGGACATGTTTAAGGTAGATTAAAATGTTTTTTTTTTCTTTTAGCTTAATTTGAATTCAACGTGAACTATACAATTTAACAGTAAGTGGCTATGACACAAAAACTAGTAATAACGTCCATTGGATCACAACTGCTCAGATATGTTTTTTCTGTTATCTATGATGAACATTTACATTTTTTCATTTTAGGGATTGGATTTTGTAATATCAGAAGCCAAACAAAATGGGCTTCACTTAATTCTAAGCTTGGTTAATAACTGGGACGATTTTGGAGGTAAAAAACAATATGTTCAATGGGCTAGAGATCATGGAGGCCAGTACTTGAATAGTGATGATGAATTCTTTTCCAACGTTGTTGTAAAAGGATATTACAAGAATCATGTCAAGGTATATTTTATGGAATCAAAAGTTCATTTTATATCCCTTACTTAATTTGTTCTCTACAACACCCGCTATTGAATTTTGTTGCTGCTTAATTTAATAAAGTTGCAAAAACCTTTCTACTACAGAGCGTGCTTACGAGATGCAACTCAATCACGGGAGTTGCATATAAGGATGATCCCACCATCTTTGCATGGGAGCTAATGAATGAACCACGTTGCCAGTCTGATCTATCAGGGAAACTTCTTCAGGTTCTTCTCGGTTTCTCTATCCACTTACCGCTAACATATATATGCATATGAAGATCATGCATCATGCATTTGACAACCAACGAGTTAAAGAGATAGAAAAAAGAAAACATTAATTTATCGTAAACAAAATAATTAGATGAATTAAGGAACATGGTGATTTCTCTCGTTTATGTATGAGGAAATGCAAGGTACATTGCTTGTGACAAATACCATGTCTGCTTCCTACAGGAATGGATTGTAGAAATGGCTGCTGAAATCAAATCCATTGACAAGAATCATCTTCTTGAAATCGGGCTCGAAGGGTTTTACGGGGAATCAATGCCCGATAAGAAACAAAGCAATCCAGGCTATGAAGTTGGGACCGACTTCATTTCAAACAACCAAATCAACAATGTGGATTTTGCTACTATCCACATCTATCCCGACCAATGGTAACTTCATGACGTAGAAACCTCATCAAAATGCGTTTGATAATACACGAATTTCTCTTGTTTTGGCATCCTTTACTAGCTAGCCTAGCCTAACACCGAGTTATAATCTCGATATATAACGTTTCAAGAAATAATTTGTTTATTATTCGTGTTTGTATCGTAAATCTATATCTCGTTTATTCTATGGGTAACATATTACTATTTTGACCTGTGATTTAATTAGGGTTCCGGGAAGTGATGAAGCTCGAGCTGAATTTGTAGAAAAATGGATTAATGTCCATATTGAGGATTGTAAATCCATCTTGGGAAAACCTTTACTCATTGCAGAATTTGGCAAGTCTTCGACGTCGGCAGGTTACACAATTGAAGCAAGGGATGAATACTTTGGTACCATATTCAACATGGTCTATGAATGTGCAAGAACAGGGGGGTCGTGCTCGGGTACCACGTTTTGGCAAGTCATGGCCGAAGGAATGGAGAATTGGGGTGATGGCTACCAAGTTGTGTTAGAGCAAAACCCCTCAACTTGTGCAGTAATTGCCCAACAATCTCAAAAAATCTCTTCCCTCAACTCGTAATGAAAATAAAAAATTACTTTCGGGGTACTCAGGATGCAGCTCGTGTCTTCATATATGGTGGGGTTGTTTCTCTTAGGACATATGTCATTTTAAAAAAATAATTACAATAACAATAAAATAAAGTTGCAAGAAACTATACCATCGATTTCCATTGGTCTAATACTTGAGGTCGTAGATGGATTCTTGTCTTATGCATGTATCGTGCTATATTGTGGATTAAAAGTGTTGTTCTTTATATTTGGTCTCTGTGTGTCTCGCTCTCAGTCTCTCTCTCTCACTCTCTCTCTCTCTCTCTCTCTCACTTCTTTGTTTTATGGTTTGTTGGAGCATTAATTTATTCAACATAAAATAACGTCGTGTATCCAATAATATCTTCCGACCTTATGGTAAATATGTCAATCTACATTTTCATAAGTACACAACGAAATGTGTTGTCCGAAGAAGTCTAGAACAAAACGAAAAATTAAAAAATTAAAACAAAGTGGTTATATGTGAGCTAAGGAGTTGCGTAACTTCTTGCTTAAGTTTAGAGCTAAAATAAGTTCACTAAAATACAATAAACGATATAAATTAAAATAAATATCAAACTTGACTTCCACTCTGTCTAGTTTACAAAAAAAAAAAAAATCTTGAATCCGATGTTTTATATGAGGGACCAACATGTTATCAATATTTTCTAGAGCCCCTATTATTCATCTTCCTCTACACTTTCTATTTAAACTAGGTCTATTGAGTCCTCTAAAGGAACTACAAGATAAATACATACAACATTGAATTTGGATAAATATTTATTTAGGAGTAGATATATAACCAACGTCACATTGTGAAATTGAATATGACAAAATAGAAGCAGTTGTTGGGTATATTTATGGAATCAGATAGATGTTGAACAAAGATGAACCTGCATATCACCAAGAGGAAAGCAAATTGTGCCATGACGATAAGTTAGTACTTTCCAAATTGTTTTTGTTCAAATCAAGCAATTATGTTTTTGAAAGGGCAAGGTTTAAGTGTTCTCGATAATGAAAAAAATAAAGGAAACGTTAATTATCTATGGCACACTTCAGTGGGTCTTTGTCTCAAAACAAAAAAAAAACCCTAAGCAACAAAGGGTTAAAGCTTGAATTATATATAACATGGTTTATTCATCTGCTTTGTCCTTCGTTCTATTTATTTTTGGTTTATTTTCTTTTAATAGCTTCTGATCTTTGTCGGTTGGTCCATAATGGTTATCGATACAACAAAATTGTTTTTATAGGATGCCTAGCTAAAACGGGGAAACGTAGGATTTAAGTTTATAGGACCAAACCAAAAAAACGATTTATCTAAAAGCGTGACAATAGGTTTATAGGACGTTTTTAGGGCTTTTGACAAGTTTTTTAAGATGTGCTTAAAATAAAGTTTCATATTAACTATTTCAAACGACACTATTTGAAAAAATGTCCTATTAACAGTTCTCAAAATTTCCGTATAACATAGCTAATTGGACACTTTCTTTTAAAAACGTCCTAAATTTTTTTGTTAAAATGCCTAAAACCGTCCAATAAATCTTTTGTATTAATTTTATAAAGAATGTTTTATAGTTTGGTCCTATAAACTTAAGTTCTATAAAGTATTTTACTAAGACGTTTATACAGTCTAGGCGTGAAAAGATAAAGTTTTCTTTACGTTGTTTTTGCGCTTGCAAACGTGAAAGAAGGTACATCGTTTTAGACCGTTGTAAAACAATGTAAAACGCAACGATCATAATCTACGAATGACTTTTACACGGTAGTAAAACCGTGTAAAAAGTACATTTCAAATAGGTTAAATGCCTCTTTCTTTGCTTGTCATTTCTTACTCAATCATTCAAATTTCTTTTTAATTCTTCATAGGAAGTTAATAGCTAACGTCCTACCCAATTCAATCCCAAATGAGATATAAAAGTACACCAATCTTTTTGTTTGCCAAATTCTTAGATCGTAGCGAAGGTTAAAATTCAATTGTAAAATTAGCATAATTTTTGGACTTTTATTTAAGGACAAATTCAGAATTAATATGGCCGAAAATTAGGTCACTTTAATTTGTATAAATCAAAAATAGTCACACGTCTATCATTATGGAACATTAGACAACTCTTGTATACAAAATTCTACAACGAAATAATCATGCACTTTTTGTAACTTGTACACAAGGTGGTCAAAAAATAGTGAAACAATTTTTCCACATCAGGTTAAAGAATATCATCATTGTGAACTATCCTATTGTTTTGATTAAAAAATGCACAAGAAAATGTATTATATATGACTATATATATGTATATATTTGGACAACAACCGGTTATATGTCATGCTAATTGTCAAGTTGATTTCATCATCGCTACAAAAAAAGGACATAGGTTAACTATTTTGAATACACTTGCAAATTGTACGTGCCAACCTTCGTTTGCTTACCTCATATTACATTCATATTAGATGCATTTAATTTGGAGAAAGGACAAAATGTTCCAACGGACAAATGGCACACGAGAAAATGATTACGTGAGGGGGTTATGTTTGGCGGTTGACACCAAAGGAACACAAAATGTAAAATAACGACGACTCATACGTCACACAATATGATGATACATAAACGTTAGGAAGTTGCATGTTGGATTAGGAACTTGTACAAAAAAAACTATATAAAAAGAGAAAGATAACTTGTAGGAGTAGTACAGAAGAAAAAAAACAATTGTTCATTCACGCACAAGCAACCACATGTTCAGTTATTTGTTCCACTCTAAAGGGTTTTCCACTCTAAAGGTTTTTCTGAAAAACGAACACATATATATGACATACATGTTCATTAATTTTTTGTTTGAGTTAGGTGTACTCATGCTAAAATCCCCATTTAAGTTTTATTGTTGCAAATGCAAGGAGATAAAGAATGTTGGTCATGATAACTTCGCACCTATAAAAAGCCAGAATCCAAACCGATCGAATATTATCAATTAAATTTATATCAAAAACCATTATTTACTATGCCCGAGATGCGGGATAATTAAATTTTGACGTGATGGTGGATATTTTCTAGGATGTAAAATATATTAACAAAATGTTTACGCAATAATTTTAACTAGTACATTACATATATATATATATATATATATATATATATATATATATATATAATGGTCACAATAGCGTATGTATGCAACTCGTGTCAAAGCTAATTAAAACAATTTGGCATAACTTTAATTACTCGTATGGGATCTTGTATCTAAACAATATAATAACAATGACAACTGAAAATTTTGAACTTTTCTGTTTCCATTTGGAGTAAAAAAGTTGTCATTGTGTGTTGGGTAACAAGAAATATGGGGCGATGCATGGGCATGGCAAATAATTGAAGTTGTTTTCCTTTCTAGTGAAAGATGATGGCTGTATGTTTGAGTTACACAATAGATCTAACTAGATTCTTGATGAGGAACTCAATATAAATACCGGAAGGGTTCTGACCAATGGAGAAAACACACTTCAATTGTTTCATTTTGCGACACTTCAGTTTCGATCTTGATTCGTATATCCACTACGTACTACAAAACATGAAATCTTCGACCATGTCCGCAAATGGGTTTGTCAGTGAAGACTGCAAGGATAATGGAAGCTTTGCAGAGGCTAGGATGCATCATTTCATGGTTAACGGAAAGCCTTTGTATTTCAACGGCTTTAATGCATTTTGGTTAATGTGTATGGCTTCTGATCCGTCTACAAAAACGAAGGTCACAGATGCTTTTAAACAAGCTTCCAAATTAGGAATGAACGTCGTTAGGACTTGGGCCTTTAGTGACGGCTGCAGCAAACCCTTGCAAACATCTCCTGGTTGTTACAACGAGGACATGTTTAAGGTAGATTAAAATGTTTTTTTTTTCTTTTAGCTTAATTTGAATTCAACGTGAACTATACAATTTAACAGTAAGTGGCTATGACACAAAAACTAGTAATAACGTCCATTGGATCACAACTGCTCAGATATGTTTTTTCTGTTATCTATGATGAACATTTACATTTTTTCATTTTAGGGATTGGATTTTGTAATATCAGAAGCCAAACAAAATGGGCTTCACTTAATTCTAAGCTTGGTTAATAACTGGGACGATTTTGGAGGTAAAAAACAATATGTTCAATGGGCTAGAGATCATGGAGGCCAGTACTTGAATAGTGATGATGAATTCTTTTCCAACGTTGTTGTAAAAGGATATTACAAGAATCATGTCAAGGTATATTTTATGGAATCAAAAGTTCATTTTATATCCCTTACTTAATTTGTTCTCTACAACACCCGCTATTGAATTTTGTTGCTGCTTAATTTAATAAAGTTGCAAAAACCTTTCTACTACAGAGCGTGCTTACGAGATGCAACTCAATCACGGGAGTTGCATATAAGGATGATCCCACCATCTTTGCATGGGAGCTAATGAATGAACCACGTTGCCAGTCTGATCTATCAGGGAAACTTCTTCAGGTTCTTCTCGGTTTCTCTATCCACTTACCGCTAACATATATATGCATATGAAGATCATGCATCATGCATTTGACAACCAACGAGTTAAAGAGATAGAAAAAAGAAAACATTAATTTATCGTAAACAAAATAATTAGATGAATTAAGGAACATGGTGATTTCTCTCGTTTATGTATGAGGAAATGCAAGGTACATTGCTTGTGACAAATACCATGTCTGCTTCCTACAGGAATGGATTGTAGAAATGGCTGCTGAAATCAAATCCATTGACAAGAATCATCTTCTTGAAATCGGGCTCGAAGGGTTTTACGGGGAATCAATGCCCGATAAGAAACAAAGCAATCCAGGCTATGAAGTTGGGACCGACTTCATTTCAAACAACCAAATCAACAATGTGGATTTTGCTACTATCCACATCTATCCCGACCAATGGTAACTTCATGACGTAGAAACCTCATCAAAATGCGTTTGATAATACACGAATTTCTCTTGTTTTGGCATCCTTTACTAGCTAGCCTAGCCTAACACCGAGTTATAATCTCGATATATAACGTTTCAAGAAATAATTTGTTTATTATTCGTGTTTGTATCGTAAATCTATATCTCGTTTATTCTATGGGTAACATATTACTATTTTGACCTGTGATTTAATTAGGGTTCCGGGAAGTGATGAAGCTCGAGCTGAATTTGTAGAAAAATGGATTAATGTCCATATTGAGGATTGTAAATCCATCTTGGGAAAACCTTTACTCATTGCAGAATTTGGCAAGTCTTCGACGTCGGCAGGTTACACAATTGAAGCAAGGGATGAATACTTTGGTACCATATTCAACATGGTCTATGAATGTGCAAGAACAGGGGGGTCGTGCTCGGGTACCACGTTTTGGCAAGTCATGGCCGAAGGAATGGAGAATTGGGGTGATGGCTACCAAGTTGTGTTAGAGCAAAACCCCTCAACTTGTGCAGTAATTGCCCAACAATCTCAAAAAATCTCTTCCCTCAACTCGTAATGAAAATAAAAAATTACTTTCGGGGTACTCAGGATGCAGCTCGTGTCTTCATATATGGTGGGGTTGTTTCTCTTAGGACATATGTCATTTTAAAAAAATAATTACAATAACAATAAAATAAAGTTGCAAGAAACTATACCATCGATTTCCATTGGTCTAATACTTGAGGTCGTAGATGGATTCTTGTCTTATGCATGTATCGTGCTATATTGTGGATTAAAAGTGTTGTTCTTTATATTTGGTCTCTGTGTGTCTCGCTCTCAGTCTCTCTCTCTCACTCTCTCTCTCTCTCTCTCTCTCACTTCTTTGTTTTATGGTTTGTTGGAGCATTAATTTATTCAACATAAAATAACGTCGTGTATCCAATAATATCTTCCGACCTTATGGTAAATATGTCAATCTACATTTTCATAAGTACACAACGAAATGTGTTGTCCGAAGAAGTCTAGAACAAAACGAAAAATTAAAAAATTAAAACAAAGTGGTTATATGTGAGCTAAGGAGTTGCGTAACTTCTTGCTTAAGTTTAGAGCTAAAATAAGTTCACTAAAATACAATAAACGATATAAATTAAAATAAATATCAAACTTGACTTCCACTCTGTCTAGTTTACAAAAAAAAAAAAAATCTTGAATCCGATGTTTTATATGAGGGACCAACATGTTATCAATATTTTCTAGAGCCCCTATTATTCATCTTCCTCTACACTTTCTATTTAAACTAGGTCTATTGAGTCCTCTAAAGGAACTACAAGATAAATACATACAACATTGAATTTGGATAAATATTTATTTAGGAGTAGATATATAACCAACGTCACATTGTGAAATTGAATATGACAAAATAGAAGCAGTTGTTGGGTATATTTATGGAATCAGATAGATGTTGAACAAAGATGAACCTGCATATCACCAAGAGGAAAGCAAATTGTGCCATGACGATAAGTTAGTACTTTCCAAATTGTTTTTGTTCAAATCAAGCAATTATGTTTTTGAAAGGGCAAGGTTTAAGTGTTCTCGATAATGAAAAAAATAAAGGAAACGTTAATTATCTATGGCACACTTCAGTGGGTCTTTGTCTCAAAACAAAAAAAAAACCCTAAGCAACAAAGGGTTAAAGCTTGAATTATATATAACATGGTTTATTCATCTGCTTTGTCCTTCGTTCTATTTATTTTTGGTTTATTTTCTTTTAATAGCTTCTGATCTTTGTCGGTTGGTCCATAATGGTTATCGATACAACAAAATTGTTTTTATAGGATGCCTAGCTAAAACGGGGAAACGTAGGATTTAAGTTTATAGGACCAAACCAAAAAAACGATTTATCTAAAAGCGTGACAATAGGTTTATAGGACGTTTTTAGGGCTTTTGACAAGTTTTTTAAGATGTGCTTAAAATAAAGTTTCATATTAACTATTTCAAACGACACTATTTGAAAAAATGTCCTATTAACAGTTCTCAAAATTTCCGTATAACATAGCTAATTGGACACTTTCTTTTAAAAACGTCCTAAATTTTTTTGTTAAAATGCCTAAAACCGTCCAATAAATCTTTTGTATTAATTTTATAAAGAATGTTTTATAGTTTGGTCCTATAAACTTAAGTTCTATAAAGTATTTTACTAAGACGTTTATACAGTCTAGGCGTGAAAAGATAAAGTTTTCTTTACGTTGTTTTTGCGCTTGCAAACGTGAAAGAAGGTACATCGTTTTAGACCGTTGTAAAACAATGTAAAACGCAACGATCATAATCTACGAATGACTTTTACACGGTAGTAAAACCGTGTAAAAAGTACATTTCAAATAGGTTAAATGCCTCTTTCTTTGCTTGTCATTTCTTACTCAATCATTCAAATTTCTTTTTAATTCTTCATAGGAAGTTAATAGCTAACGTCCTACCCAATTCAATCCCAAATGAGATATAAAAGTACACCAATCTTTTTGTTTGCCAAATTCTTAGATCGTAGCGAAGGTTAAAATTCAATTGTAAAATTAGCATAATTTTTGGACTTTTATTTAAGGACAAATTCAGAATTAATATGGCCGAAAATTAGGTCACTTTAATTTGTATAAATCAAAAATAGTCACACGTCTATCATTATGGAACATTAGACAACTCTTGTATACAAAATTCTACAACGAAATAATCATGCACTTTTTGTAACTTGTACACAAGGTGGTCAAAAAATAGTGAAACAATTTTTCCACATCAGGTTAAAGAATATCATCATTGTGAACTATCCTATTGTTTTGATTAAAAAATGCACAAGAAAATGTATTATATATGACTATATATATGTATATATTTGGACAACAACCGGTTATATGTCATGCTAATTGTCAAGTTGATTTCATCATCGCTACAAAAAAAGGACATAGGTTAACTATTTTGAATACACTTGCAAATTGTACGTGCCAACCTTCGTTTGCTTACCTCATATTACATTCATATTAGATGCATTTAATTTGGAGAAAGGACAAAATGTTCCAACGGACAAATGGCACACGAGAAAATGATTACGTGAGGGGGTTATGTTTGGCGGTTGACACCAAAGGAACACAAAATGTAAAATAACGACGACTCATACGTCACACAATATGATGATACATAAACGTTAGGAAGTTGCATGTTGGATTAGGAACTTGTACAAAAAAAACTATATAAAAAGAGAAAGATAACTTGTAGGAGTAGTACAGAAGAAAAAAAACAATTGTTCATTCACGCACAAGCAACCACATGTTCAGTTATTTGTTCCACTCTAAAGGGTTTTCCACTCTAAAGGTTTTTCTGAAAAACGAACACATATATATGACATACATGTTCATTAATTTTTTGTTTGAGTTAGGTGTACTCATGCTAAAATCCCCATTTAAGTTTTATTGTTGCAAATGCAAGGAGATAAAGAATGTTGGTCATGATAACTTCGCACCTATAAAAAGCCAGAATCCAAACCGATCGAATATTATCAATTAAATTTATATCAAAAACCATTATTTACTATGCCCGAGATGTGGGATAATTAAATTTTGACGTGATGGTGGATATTTTCTAGGATGTAAAATATATTAACAAAATGTTTACGCAATAATTTTAACTAGTACATTACATATATATATATATATATATATATATATATATATATATATATAATGGTCACAATAGCGTATGTATGCAACTCGTGTCAAAGCTAATTAAAACAATTTGGCATAACTTTAATTACTCGTATGGGATCTTGTATCTAAACAATATAATAACAATGACAACTGAAAATTTTGAACTTTTCTGTTTCCATTTGGAGTAAAAAAGTTGTCATTGTGTGTTGGGTAACAAGAAATATGGGGCGATGCATGGGCATGGCAAATAATTGAAGTTGTTTTCCTTTCTAGTGAAAGATGATGGCTGTATGTTTGAGTTACACAATAGATCTAACTAGATTCTTGATGAGGAACTCAATATAAATACCGGAAGGGTTCTGACCAATGGAGAAAACACACTTCAATTGTTTCATTTTGCGACACTTCAGTTTCGATCTTGATTCGTATATCCACTACGTACTACAAAACATGAAATCTTCGACCATGTCCGCAAATGGGTTTGTCAGTGAAGACTGCAAGGATAATGGAAGCTTTGCAGAGGCTAGGATGCATCATTTCATGGTTAACGGAAAGCCTTTGTATTTCAACGGCTTTAATGCATTTTGGTTAATGTGTATGGCTTCTGATCCGTCTACAAAAACGAAGGTCACAGATGCTTTTAAACAAGCTTCCAAATTAGGAATGAACGTCGTTAGGACTTGGGCCTTTAGTGACGGCTGCAGCAAACCCTTGCAAACATCTCCTGGTTGTTACAACGAGGACATGTTTAAGGTAGATTAAAATGTTTTTTTTTTCTTTTAGCTTAATTTGAATTCAACGTGAACTATACAATTTAACAGTAAGTGGCTATGACACAAAAACTAGTAATAACGTCCATTGGATCACAACTGCTCAGATATGTTTTTTCTGTTATCTATGATGAACATTTACATTTTTTCATTTTAGGGATTGGATTTTGTAATATCAGAAGCCAAACAAAATGGGCTTCACTTAATTCTAAGCTTGGTTAATAACTGGGACGATTTTGGAGGTAAAAAACAATATGTTCAATGGGCTAGAGATCATGGAGGCCAGTACTTGAATAGTGATGATGAATTCTTTTCCAACGTTGTTGTAAAAGGATATTACAAGAATCATGTCAAGGTATATTTTATGGAATCAAAAGTTCATTTTATATCCCTTACTTAATTTGTTCTCTACAACACCCGCTATTGAATTTTGTTGCTGCTTAATTTAATAAAGTTGCAAAAACCTTTCTACTACAGAGCGTGCTTACGAGATGCAACTCAATCACGGGAGTTGCATATAAGGATGATCCCACCATCTTTGCATGGGAGCTAATGAATGAACCACGTTGCCAGTCTGATCTATCAGGGAAACTTCTTCAGGTTCTTCTCGGTTTCTCTATCCACTTACCGCTAACATATATATGCATATGAAGATCATGCATCATGCATTTGACAACCAACGAGTTAAAGAGATAGAAAAAAGAAAACATTAATTTATCGTAAACAAAATAATTAGATGAATTAAGGAACATGGTGATTTCTCTCGTTTATGTATGAGGAAATGCAAGGTACATTGCTTGTGACAAATACCATGTCTGCTTCCTACAGGAATGGATTGTAGAAATGGCTGCTGAAATCAAATCCATTGACAAGAATCATCTTCTTGAAATCGGGCTCGAAGGGTTTTACGGGGAATCAATGCCCGATAAGAAACAAAGCAATCCAGGCTATGAAGTTGGGACCGACTTCATTTCAAACAACCAAATCAACAATGTGGATTTTGCTACTATCCACATCTATCCCGACCAATGGTAACTTCATGACGTAGAAACCTCATCAAAATGCGTTTGATAATACACGAATTTCTCTTGTTTTGGCATCCTTTACTAGCTAGCCTAGCCTAACACCGAGTTATAATCTCGATATATAACGTTTCAAGAAATAATTTGTTTATTATTCGTGTTTGTATCGTAAATCTATATCTCGTTTATTCTATGGGTAACATATTACTATTTTGACCTGTGATTTAATTAGGGTTCCGGGAAGTGATGAAGCTCGAGCTGAATTTGTAGAAAAATGGATTAATGTCCATATTGAGGATTGTAAATCCATCTTGGGAAAACCTTTACTCATTGCAGAATTTGGCAAGTCTTCGACGTCGGCAGGTTACACAATTGAAGCAAGGGATGAATACTTTGGTACCATATTCAACATGGTCTATGAATGTGCAAGAACAGGGGGGTCGTGCTCGGGTACCACGTTTTGGCAAGTCATGGCCGAAGGAATGGAGAATTGGGGTGATGGCTACCAAGTTGTGTTAGAGCAAAACCCCTCAACTTGTGCAGTAATTGCCCAACAATCTCAAAAAATCTCTTCCCTCAACTCGTAATGAAAATAAAAAATTACTTTCGGGGTACTCAGGATGCAGCTCGTGTCTTCATATATGGTGGGGTTGTTTCTCTTAGGACATATGTCATTTTAAAAAAATAATTACAATAACAATAAAATAAAGTTGCAAGAAACTATACCATCGATTTCCATTGGTCTAATACTTGAGGTCGTAGATGGATTCTTGTCTTATGCATGTATCGTGCTATATTGTGGATTAAAAGTGTTGTTCTTTATATTTGGTCTCTGTGTGTCTCGCTCTCAGTCTCTCTCTCTCACTCTCTCTCTCTCTCTCTCTCTCACTTCTTTGTTTTATGGTTTGTTGGAGCATTAATTTATTCAACATAAAATAACGTCGTGTATCCAATAATATCTTCCGACCTTATGGTAAATATGTCAATCTACATTTTCATAAGTACACAACGAAATGTGTTGTCCGAAGAAGTCTAGAACAAAACGAAAAATTAAAAAATTAAAACAAAGTGGTTATATGTGAGCTAAGGAGTTGCGTAACTTCTTGCTTAAGTTTAGAGCTAAAATAAGTTCACTAAAATACAATAAACGATATAAATTAAAATAAATATCAAACTTGACTTCCACTCTGTCTAGTTTACAAAAAAAAAAAAAATCTTGAATCCGATGTTTTATATGAGGGACCAACATGTTATCAATATTTTCTAGAGCCCCTATTATTCATCTTCCTCTACACTTTCTATTTAAACTAGGTCTATTGAGTCCTCTAAAGGAACTACAAGATAAATACATACAACATTGAATTTGGATAAATATTTATTTAGGAGTAGATATATAACCAACGTCACATTGTGAAATTGAATATGACAAAATAGAAGCAGTTGTTGGGTATATTTATGGAATCAGATAGATGTTGAACAAAGATGAACCTGCATATCACCAAGAGGAAAGCAAATTGTGCCATGACGATAAGTTAGTACTTTCCAAATTGTTTTTGTTCAAATCAAGCAATTATGTTTTTGAAAGGGCAAGGTTTAAGTGTTCTCGATAATGAAAAAAATAAAGGAAACGTTAATTATCTATGGCACACTTCAGTGGGTCTTTGTCTCAAAACAAAAAAAAAACCCTACGCAACAAAGGGTTAAAGCTTGAATTATATATAACATGGTTTATTCATCTGCTTTGTCCTTCGTTCTATTTATTTTTGGTTTATTTTCTTTTAATAGCTTCTGATCTTTGTCGGTTGGTCCATAATGGTTATCGATACAACAAAATTGTTTTTATAGGATGCCTAGCTAAAATGGGGAAACGTAGGATTTAAGTTTATAGGACCAAACCAAAAAAACGATTTATCTAAAAGCGTGACAATAGGTTTATAGGACGTTTTTAGGCCTTTTGACAAGTTTTTTAAGATGTGCTTAAAATAAAGTTTCATATTAACTATTTCAAACGACACTATTTGAAAAAATGTCCTATTAACAGTTCTCAAAATTTCCGTATAACATAGCTAATTGGACACTTTCTTTTAAAAACGTCCTAAATTTTTTTGTTAAAATGCCTAAAACCGTCCAATAAATCTTTTGTATTAATTTTATAAAGAATGTTTTATAGTTTGGTCCTATAAACTTAAGTTCTATAAAGTATTTTACTAAGACGTTTATACAGTCTAGGCGTGAAAAGATAAAGTTTTCTTTACGTTGTTTTTGCGCTTGCAAACGTGAAAGAAGGTACATCGTTTTAGACCGTTGTAAAACAATGTAAAACGCAACGATCATAATCTACGAATGACTTTTACACGGTAGTAAAACCGTGTAAAAAGTACATTTCAAATAGGTTAAATGCCTCTTTCTTTGCTTGTCATTTCTTACTCAATCATTCAAATTTCTTTTTAATTCTTCATAGGAAGTTAATAGCTAACGTCCTACCCAATTCAATCCCAAATGAGATATAAAAGTACACCAATCTTTTTGTTTGCCAAATTCTTAGATCGTAGCGAAGGTTAAAATTCAATTGTAAAATTAGCATAATTTTTGGACTTTTATTTAAGGACAAATTCAGAATTAATATGGCCGAAAATTAGGTCACTTTAATTTGTATAAATCAAAAATAGTCACACGTCTATCATTATGGAACATTAGACAACTCTTGTATACAAAATTCTACAACGAAATAATCATGCACTTTTTGTAACTTGTACACAAGGTGGTCAAAAAATAGTGAAACAATTTTTCCACATCAGGTTAAAGAATATCATCATTGTGAACTATCCTATTGTTTTGATTAAAAAATGCACAAGAAAATGTATTATATATGACTATATATATGTATATATTTGGACAACAACCGGTTATATGTCATGCTAATTGTCAAGTTGATTTCATCATCGCTACAAAAAAAGGACATAGGTTAACTATTTTGAATACACTTGCAAATTGTACGTGCCAACCTTCGTTTGCTTACCTCATATTACATTCATATTAGATGCATTTAATTTGGAGAAAGGACAAAATGTTCCAACGGACAAATGGCACACGAGAAAATGATTACGTGAGGGGGTTATGTTTGGCGGTTGACACCAAAGGAACACAAAATGTAAAATAACGACGACTCATACGTCACACAATATGATGATACATAAACGTTAGGAAGTTGCATGTTGGATTAGGAACTTGTACAAAAAAAACTATATAAAAAGAGAAAGATAACTTGTAGGAGTAGTACAGAAGAAAAAAAACAATTGTTCATTCACGCACAAGCAACCACATGTTCAGTTATTTGTTCCACTCTAAAGGGTTTTCCACTCTAAAGGTTTTTCTGAAAAACGAACACATATATATGACATACATGTTCATTAATTTTTTGTTTGAGTTAGGTGTACTCATGCTAAAATCCCCATTTAAGTTTTATTGTTGCAAATGCAAGGAGATAAAAAATGTTGGTCATGATAACTTCGCACCTATAAAAAGCCAGAATCCAAACCGATCGAATATTATCAATTAAATTTATATCAAAAACCATTATTTACTATGCCCGGGATGCGGGATAATTAAATTTTGACGTGATGGTGGATATTTTCTAGGATGTAAAATATATTAACACAATGTTTACGCAATAATTTTAACTAGTACATTACATATATATATATATATATATATATATATATATATATATATATATATATATATAATGGTCACAATAGCGTATGTATGCAACTCGTGTCAAAGCTAATTAAAACAATTTGGCATAACTTTAATTACTCATATGGGATCTTGTATCTAAACAATATAATAACAATGACAACTGAAAATTTTGAACTTTTCTGTTTCCATTTGGAGTAAAAAAGTTGTCATTGTGTGTTGGGTAACAAGAAATATGGGGCGATGCATGGGCATGGCAAATAATTGAAGTTGTTTTCCTTTCTAGTGAAAGATGATGGCTGTATGTTTGAGTTACACAATAGATCTAACTAGATTCTTGATGAGGAACTCAATATAAATACCGGAAGGGTTCTGACCAATGGAGAAAACACACTTCAATTGTTTCATTTTGCGACACTTCAGTTTCGATCTTGATTCGTATATCCACTACGTACTACAAAACATGAAATCTTCGACCATGTCCGCAAATGGGTTTGTCAGTGAAGACTGCAAGGATAATGGAAGCTTTGCAGAGGCTAGGATGCATCATTTCATGGTTAACGGAAAGCCTTTGTATTTCAACGGCTTTAATGCATTTTGGTTAATGTGTATGGCTTCTGATCCGTCTACAAAAACGAAGGTCACAGATGCTTTTAAACAAGCTTCCAAATTAGGAATGAACGTCGTTAGGACTTGGGCCTTTAGTGACGGCTGCAGCAAACCCTTGCAAACATCTCCTGGTTGTTACAACGAGGACATGTTTAAGGTAGATTAAAATGTTTTTTTTTTTCTTTTAGCTTAATTTGAATTCAACGTGAACTATACAATTTAACAGTAAGTGGCTATGACACAAAAACTAGTAATAACGTCCATTGGATCACAACTGCTCAGATATGTTTTTTCTGTTATCTATGATGAACATTTACATTTTTTCATTTTAGGGATTGGATTTTGTAATATCAGAAGCCAAACAAAATGGGCTTCACTTAATTCTAAGCTTGGTTAATAACTGGGACGATTTTGGAGGTAAAAAACAATATGTTCAATGGGCTAGAGATCATGGAGGCCAGTACTTGAATAGTGATGATGAATTCTTTTCCAACGTTGTTGTAAAAGGATATTACAAGAATCATGTCAAGGTATATTTTATGGAATCAAAAGTTCATTTTATATCCCTTACTTAATTTGTTCTCTACAACACCCGCTATTGAATTTTGTTGCTGCTTAATTTAATAAAGTTGCAAAAACCTTTCTACTACAGAGCGTGCTTACGAGATGCAACTCAATCACGGGAGTTGCATATAAGGATGATCCCACCATCTTTGCATGGGAGCTAATGAATGAACCACGTTGCCAGTCTGATCTATCAGGGAAACTTCTTCAGGTTCTTCTCGGTTTCTCTATCCACTTACCGCTAACATATATATGCATATGAAGATCATGCATCATGCATTTGACAACCAACGAGTTAAAGAGATAGAAAAAAGAAAACATTAATTTATCGTAAACAAAATAATTAGATGAATTAAGGAACATGGTGATTTCTCTCGTTTATGTATGAGGAAATGCAAGGTACATTGCTTGTGACAAATACCATGTCTGCTTCCTACAGGAATGGATTGTAGAAATGGCTGCTGAAATCAAATCCATTGACAAGAATCATCTTCTTGAAATCGGGCTCGAAGGGTTTTACGGGGAATCAATGCCCGATAAGAAACAAAGCAATCCAGGCTATGAAGTTGGGACCGACTTCATTTCAAACAACCAAATCAACAATGTGGATTTTGCTACTATCCACATCTATCCCGACCAATGGTAACTTCATGTCGTAGAAACCTCATCAAAATGCGTTTGATAATACACGAATTTCTCTTGTTTTGGCATCCTTTACTAGCTAGCCTAGCCTAACACCGAGTTATAATCTCGATATATAACGTTTCAAGAAATAATTTGTTTATTATTCTCGTTTGTATCGTAAATCTATATCTCGTTTATTCTATGGGTAACATATTACTATTTTGACCTGTGATTTAATTAGGGTTCCGGGAAGTGATGAAGCTCGAGCTGATTTTGTAGAAAAATGGATTAATTCCCATATTGAGGATTGTAAATCCATCTTGGGAAAACCTTTACTCATTGCAGAATTTGGCAAGTCTTCGACGTCGGCAGGTTACACAGTTGAAGCAAGGGATGAATACTTTGGTACCATATTCAACATGGTCTATGAATGTGCAAGAACAGGGGGGTCGTGCTCGGGTACCACGTTTTGGCAAGTCATGGCCGAAGGAATGGAGAATTGGGGTGACGGCTACCAAGTTGTGTTAGAGCAAAACCCCTCAACTTGTGCAGTAATTGCCCAACAATCTCAAAAAATCTCTTCCCTCAACTCGTAATGAAAATAAAAAATTACTTTCGGGGTACTCAGGATGCAGCTCGTGTCTTCATATATGGTGGGGTTGTTTCTCTTAGGACATATGTCATTTAAAAAAAATAATTACAATAACAATAAAATAAAGTTGCAAGAAACTATACCATCGATTTCCATTCGTCTAATACTTGAGGTCGTAGATGGATTCTTGTCTTATGCATGTATCGTGCTATATTGTGGATTAAAAGTGTTGTTCTTTATATTTGCTCTCTGTGTGTCTCCCTCTCAGTCTCTCTCTCTCACTCTCTCTCTCTCTCTCTCTCACTTCTTTGTTTTATGGTTTGTTGGAGCATTAATTTATTCAACATAAAATAACGTCGTGTATCCAATAATATCTTCCGACCTTATGGTAAATATGTCAATCTACATTTTCATAAGTACACAACGAAATGTGTTGTCCGAAGAAGTCTAGAACAAAACGAAAAATTAAAAAATTAAAACAAAGTGGTTATATGTGAGCTAAGGAGTTGCGTAACTTCTTGCTTAAGTTTAGAGCTAAAATAAGTTCACTAAAATACAATAAACGATATAAATTAAAATAAATATCAAACTTGCTTCTTTGCAGACCTTGACTTCCACTCTGTCTAGTTTACAAAAAAAAAAAAAAATCTTGAATCCAATGTTTTATATGAGGGACCAACATGTTATCAATATTTTCTAGAGCCCCTATTATTCATCTTCCTCTACACTTTCTATTTAAACTAGGTCTATTGAGTCCTCTAAAAGGAACTACAAGATAAATACACACAACATTGAATTTGGATAAATATTTATTTAGGAGTAGATATATAACCAACGTCACAGTGTGAAATTGAATATGACAAAATAGAAGCAGTTGTTGGGTATATTTATGGAATCAGATAGATGTTGAACAAAGATGAAAATGCATATCACCAAGAGGAAAGCAAATTGTGCCATGACGATAAGCTAGTACTTTCCAAATTGTTTTTGTTCAAATCAAGCAATTTAGTTTTTGAAACGACATGGTTTAAGTGTTCTCGATAATGAAAAAAATAAAGGAAACGTTAATTATCTATGGCACACTTCAGTGGGTCTTTGTCTCAAAACAAAAAAAAAACACCCTACACTTTAGTGGGTCTTTGTCTAAAAACTCTCTACTTCTCTCTAGAATATCTCTCGATTCGTTGAAGAAATCAACGAAATAATTACAAATTCGGAATCTACTCTTCGAGCCCTTATTAGGGATATAAATTTCTTCTTAAGTTATTTAAGTTGGTAAGTTAGGGTAGTTGAAGTTGGTTGGTAGATTATGATTATATATTGTAAAGTTATAATCATTTACATGTATAGGACTGTTTGTTTTTGTCAAAATTACAAACGGGTAAAGTTTAGAATCAAAATGGTGATATTTATATCTAGATGTTTAACCGCACACCAAGTGATCGGTTTAATGTCTAAGAGAATATAATTTTTTGATTAAGCTTAGGATATTAAGCTTTGAGTTTTAGGCATTGTTTGGCAAAAATAAGCTAGCTTATTTTCTGGGTACATGTTTGGATGACCATAAGCTAGCTTATAAGCTAGCTTATAAGCTAGCTTTTTGATAAGCTACTTAAGCATTGTTTGGCAAACTAGCTTATAAGTTAGCTGGTAGCTGATAAACTAGCTTTTGAAAACACTACTATGAGTAACTTTTCAATAACTTTTAATTATAAATAAATAATTAATGTCCTTTTTGGTAATTTAAATGATTATAAGCTAGTTTTTGCCAAACGTGACTTTTTTATTAGCTAGCTTATCAGTCACCAGCTAGCTTATCAGCTAGTTTGCCAAACATAGCCTTAGGTTATGCGATTAATAATAATTAGTGGTTTAAATAGGAAATCGAACGGGTTAAAGTTCGTCTTATGTCTCGATTGATCGCGTGTTACCTCTCAATTTGGTTAAGGTATGGATTTCATTTCTTTTGAATTGTGGGCAACTATTTGTTGTAGTTGACCCTTCCTAAAGGTGGTTCACCACCTTGTGATTGATCAACCGAACTGTCGGTCCACAACAATACTAATATCAAGTTTTAGAAACAACACAATAACGATTACCAACTTGTATTGATATATAGAAATGGTTACAAGGTTGATCAGATTTAAGCTTGGATTGTGTTCTCTGTGTATTCTCTCTTTTTCACCTTTAAGTGTGTGTTTGTATGTGTGAATGATGATCTGATTGTAAGAGAGATTGAGATACACACAAGATCTACCAAGTGTGTCTAACACACTACCTAACAACTTGCAATAATATCTAGAATAATATCTAGATATTAACTAACAAACTATATTATAACTAAATCTAATATATGTAACTAGAAACTAACTAAGTCTAATATCTAATAGAATTAGATATTTAAACTAAGTTAACTAGAACAATAAACAAACAATTACATTGACATTTATTACAAATAGACATAGACTTTAATATCGAGAGTCGACATTTTGGCTTTAGCTTCAGATTGCGATCTTCAGTTTGGATGATCTTGAATCCAATGAGACTGTGGTCTAACAATCTCCCCCTTTGGATCAAGATCATTACGAAAATGATATAGCAATTTGATCTTCTCTTTTAGCTCAGAAGATGCAATCTCTTTCTCTAGCTCTGAAATCAGCATGTCTTTTTCTAACAATCTCCTCCTTTTGAAGAGTGGACGTGATTCTTGAAACATGTGATCTTTGCCATTTCTTTTGTAGTCATTCTCCCCCTTTTTGATGTTAAGTGCAACGACTTCATCAAAATTATTTGTAAGAAATGTCAAACACTTGGAGCCACTGATCCGTCAATTCAATAGATATCCATCCAGATCTTTTCAAATCCAGACAAAATAGTCGTGTAACACCTGAATCAACTAATGAATCAGTTAACATGCCTGTCAGTAACACTAAGTCACTGTGTGTAACTAATACACATTGGAAAGGAGCTGTTTGATGTTGACTCCCTCAGGGCTTCCATTTAATCATCGAAACACCACAAAGGTAATTTTCTATAAATGTTATGACAAAGAAACAAATTCCTTGTGTGTTCGTGCTTGTGTTGAAAGAATTAAGCACTTGATGATTGCTTATTTGGCTCAAAATTGTGTAAACCACTGAGACAACAGTAAGTTAAACACAGACTCAATGTGCATGATTGAAGTGCGAAGGTGGGGCAGACTTCCTTCTTTTCAATATCCGGATTTTCCAAATGAAAATCAGATAGCAAATGTGCTGCATCCCCTTTGAAAATGTGAAACACTTTCTTGTGAAGAAGAAAATGAGTAGTTGGTGAGGTTTGATCAAGAGTTGGCATGTGTTAGTTGTCTGTTTCAATAATGTTCACCAAAGAATTGTGAATCACTAGAATTGTGGCTACCCGGCTCAGAAAAAGTTGGTGCAGAGTTGTGATATTCTTTTAACTCTGTTCTCACACACTCTTTCTTTTAAACTTTTTGCTTTCTCTAATTACACTCAGTTCTTTTCTATTGGCACACTCAATCACTAAGGAGTAACTTCTTGGGTAGAAATCACTGGTTAAAGTGATTCCATAGAAGTTTTGTTAATTCCTAGCACAATGATTCCTTGTTTTCCTATGATGCACGTGATGCTCAGATTGGTTTAACTATTTCAGTTAAAGCACAATATTGATCATGAAAACATTTAAAATACACTTCCAAAATATAAAATCTGTTGAAAAATCGGGAAGTGGTTTGAACAATAAAAACAATGTTTTCTATGATTGAAAGTTGTCCTTCTTTCAACCATATATGAGATGAAGATATAGAATTATACCTTTACGTACGATCTTCCATCTCATGAAGCTAAGCTTTAAGTCATAAACATATGAACTTGTAAGCTTCTCTCAAAAATTCTGCAAAAGTCTTATGTCAAGTCAAAGTAAAATTTATTCACTTAAAATGAAAAGACAAAAAGCAGTAAAACTTTTAAAATACGAGTTCTGATCAGAAATAATCAGAAGTCATATCCGAACTCCCTTTTTGACTTGAAGAGCTCCCCCTAAAATCTTGCATTACAAAAGAAATTTGACATTAAAAAGTACATGCACAAATTTTATGAGCTCCCCCTCGAAGTAATATTGACCATATGTCAATTTCTTATCATTCTCCCCTTGGATCATGAACATTTGATAGAAGTGCAGATATCATTCAGAGTTAAGAATGAAGAAATGATGAAAAAATATACAATTTAGAAAACTTTGTTAGGTAACTACTGATTATATCTTAAGATTTAGCATACCAAGCTTAGAGACAAGAAAGTTAAACCTCTTTTCGTCTAAGGGTTTGGTGAACAAATCGGCAAGTTGATAATCAGTTTTTACAAAGAAAAGTTCAATCGTTCCTTTTTCACCATGATCTTTAATAAAGTGATACCTGACGTCTATGTGCTTTGTCTTGGTGTGTTGAACAGGATTCGCTGATATTGCGATGGCGCTCTTGGAGTCACAGTATATCGGGATCTTTTTGAAGTGGAAATCGTAGTCGTGCAATTGAGTTCGCATCCATAATACCTGATAACAGCAGCTACCAGCAGCTACATATTCTGCTTCGGCCGTGGACATTGAAACACAAAGTTGCTTCTTCGATGCCCAACTTACTAGTTTGTCACCGAGTAACTGTACGTGTCCTGACGTGCTCTTCCTGTCTAACATACAACCTGCATGATCTGCATCTGTGTAGGCTGTTAGTTCACAACTAGTATCTTTAGGATACCACAGACCAAGATCTGCAGTGCCCTTTAGATACCTAAATATGCGCTTCACAGCAGACATATGGATTTCTTTAGGATTGGCCTGATATCTTGCACATAAGCATGTTGAAAACATTATATCTGGCCTACTCGACGTAAGATACATTAAAGAACCTATCATCCCTCGATAAGTCCTAACATCAACAGCCTTTCCCGAAGGATCGGTGCCAATCTTAGTACCTGGTGCCATTGGGGTACCAATCGGTTTTGAATTTTCCATTTGGAACTTCCGAAGAATATCCCTAATGTATTTTGATTGATTGATAAAAATACCCGATGAAAATTGTTTTACTTGTAAACTGAGAAAGAAATTCATCTCTCCTATCAAATTCATCTGAAATCTAGACACCATAAGGTTTGCGAAATTCTTACAGTACTTCGGATTTGTAGAGCCAAACATAATATCATCTACATAGATTTAAATTAAAATGATATCGGCTTTTTCCTTTTTGATAAACAAAGTGGTATCCACCGTACCTTTTGAAAACCCAGACTTGACTAGAAAAGTGGAAAAGACATCATACCAGGCTCGAGGTGCTTGTTTCAGACCGTAGAGTGCTTTGTCGAGAATGTAAACATGATTCGGCTTCTCTTGATTGACAAAATCTTCTGGCTGAGAGACGTAGACTTCCTTCTTCAGAATTCCATTCAGGAATGCTGTCTTCACGTCCATTTGAAAGACCGTGAAGTTCTTGTGGGCTGCGTAGGCTAGAAACATTCTGATTGCCTCTAATCGCGCCACAGGAGCATATGTTTCGTCATAGTCTATTCCTTCCTCTTGTCTGTATCCTTTGGCTACTAGTCTTGCCTTGTTTCGGATAACGGTACCATCTTCGTCTTTCTTTATCTTGAAAACCCATTTCGTACCTATAATGGTTTTACCTTTAGGCTTTGGTACGAGTCTCCAGACTTGAAGTGCATCGAATTGATTCAGCTCTTCTTGCATTGAGATCACCCATTATGGATCAGCAAGTGCTTCTGATACTCGAGTTGGCTCGAACTTGCTCAGAAAGGAGTCATGCATTCACATGTTCATTGATGCTGACCTTATTTGCACCGGTTTTGATGGATCGCCAATGATTTGGCTTAGTGGGTGCTCTTTGGTCCATTTATGTTCATGAGGCAGTGGATTAGATGATTGTATGTCTGTTGTGTCATCTATGAATCCACTTGTACCTTCTTCGGTTTGTGCAAGAGGATTGATGATTTCAGTTGAAGTGGCAGGTTCAGAAGGCTCAGCAGGTACAACTTGATCTGGCTGTAGATTGATCTGTAAAGTATCTCCTATTGTTTCAGCTACTTATGTCTCTTTATCATTTGTCACTTCTTCAAATGTTGGAGTCGGCATTTGAATTGGACTCTCTTGTTGAATCGGGGCGTTTGATTCAATAGAGTCATCTGAACTGGTTGGATGAGTAGTCGTTAAGTCTTCCATCCTGTCAACCACAACAGATTTCTTTACATTAGAGCCAAGAAATTCATCATAAAACAATTCAAATAATAAATCTAAATCAGATAAATGGTTAGTAGAATTTGATGCTTCATCTGATTTATTCTGTTGAGACGTAGGTTCTGGACTGAGTTGCCTAGAAGCTAGTATTCCTGTTATAACGGGTTCTGAACGTTGTTGTTCGGAAGCCATTTCTTCATCAAAGGTGACGTTGATGCTTTCAATCACCATCTTTGACTTCTTCAGATAGACACGATATGCAGTTGATGTCGAGGAATAGCCAATGAAGATGCCTTCGTCTGCCTTGGCACTGAACTTGTTGAGATTCTCCCTATCATTTAGAACGAAACACTTACACCTAAATATATGTAAATATTTGATTGTCGGTGTTCTGTTGTTGATCAATGCGTAAGGAGTCTTAGTGAATCTCCGATGCACCATGGATCGATTTTGAGTGTAGCACGTGGTCGATACAGCTTCTGCCCACAAAAAGAGAGGTAATTCTGAATGACTTAGCATAGTACAAGCAGCCTCGACTAGCGTTTTATTTCTTCTTTCAACCACTCCATTTTGTTGAGGCGTACGAGCAGCAGAGTATTGATGTGAAATCCCGACAGATTTGAGATATTCTTCAACTTTGTTGTTCTTGAACTCTGTGTCGTTGTCTGTTCGTAGAAACTTGACCGGTTTCTGCAGATTCACTTGGGTCGTCTTCAGAAATGTAATGAGAACATCTGGTGTCTCATCCTTTGAACGTAGAAACTTGACCCATGTGTATCGCGAGTAATCGTCCACGATCACGAGTATGTACTTCTTGCCGCCTAGACTTTGAGTTCGCATCGGACCACATAAGTCCATATGCAATAACTCTAAAGGAGCATTTGTACTTGGTTCAGGCTTTGGTTTATGTGGAGCCCTCTTCATCTTCCCCTTTTCACAAGCTGCATAAAGATGTTCTCTTTCATATTTCAGCTCTGGAAGTCCTTTGACGAGCTTTTCACTGACCAGATTGTTGATGTACCTGAAGTTGAGGTGAGAGAGCCTTCGATGCCATAACCATCTTTGTTGCATCGATGCTTTCGTCAATAGACAAACTTGCTTGTCAGTCTGGATATTTGATAAATTGATTGTGTAGAGGTCTGATTCTCGAGTATCGACCAAGAGTTCTTCGCCTTCTTCATTGCGAACTGAACATCTCTTGGCTTTGAAGTTGACCTCTAAGTCTTTGTCACAGAACTGGCCTATACTGAACAAGTTGTGTCGTAAGCCTTCTACATAGCTCACCTTCTTGATAGTGACATTTTCATGATGTACATCACCGTATCCCATGATTGGAGAAAACTGGTCGTTGCCGAATCTTACTGTTCCGCAATATTTGTCTTTAAAATTGGACAGTATCTCTTTTTGCCCTGTCATGTGCTTGGAACATCCGCTGTTCAAGAACCATGTATGACTAGTCTGCATAAGAGAAATTACAAATTTAGATATTCATACGACAGCAATGGAATTTTCACTTTGAATATCGAAGTGCGGGTCTTGAACTGATTTGTTCAAAAGCCTATTTTGACTTTGATGTTCTGGTTTTGAACTGCATTATACAAAAACCTATTTTTGACATTGAAGAACGAGTTCTGATCTGTACATAATCAGAAGTCGCTTTCTCTTTAAGCTTTGTGTGCCTGCAACACAGATTTAGCCTTAGGTACCCATTTGAATTTGGGTCCTGCTGTGTTAGCACTAGATTTTGGTACCCATTTCAAATTGGTTCCTCTTTTCTTTTGAAATGTATGAGAAGAATTGATATGAGATGAATACACATGGTAATTTTCATACCAATCTCCAGAATCTTGACAAGTGATAGAAACATGTTTATCATAGATAGAGGACTTTCCAGCAGATAAAGATAACTGAAATAATTGCTTCATTGAATATTGTTTACGAGAAACAACAAGTTTTGAGTTCAAAAGAGCAATATCAGCAATTAGGACATCTTTACTAAGCGAAGTCTTATTATAATTAACACTACTAAACGATAAAACGGTCTTGTCAAGCTTCCGTTTGGGTTGCCATTGAGAATTTACTTCTGGCCTTTGCTTGCGCAGATCTGAAACATGTGTAACTGGTGAGTTAGACTTCTGAGCAACAAATGAATGCACCTTCTTCGGCTTACCAGTAGTGATCGGTTTCTGTGAATGCTAAGATATTTTCTTACCTTTAGCATTTTTGGCTTTTACAGAGACTGACTTATCAACTTTCGTTGATTTTACACTGTTAACAGGCATACTGGTTTTTCCCAAAGATTTCACAACAAAAGATGAATGGTTTGAAAGTTTAGCATTAAAATCAAATTGTTTAAAACAACCATCCAAACCACCGTCAGAATTAAGAAAATCAAACCCTTCGTTTGATGAACAGAACATGTCATCAGATTTAGAAGCTTTTGTAAAAACAACATTTTTCATAACGGTTGAAAAAACTTTTTGTTGAATCTCAATCAAAAGTCTTTCATCTGATAAAGAGTTCTCGAGTTCAGAAATTTTACTTTCTAACACGAGAGAAGGGACATATATTTTACCTATAACAGGCTTTGCCTCCATCTCTTTTACAGAATAACTTTGAAAGTAGTCAGTTGAAAGAGATTTCTTTTCATTATTTGGATAGTCATAACTATTATTCAACTTCGCATAATAAAATGGAAGGTGAACTTTAGATGACTTTTTCCGTTTTTCAATTTCATTTGCTTCATCCTCCTTTGATAGTTTAGTATTAAAAACTTTAAGTGAAGAGTTTCGGTGAGAAACTAGCATAGAGGTATAATCATAAAGTGCAGGCACTTCTCTTATACCCTTTTTAAGGCAATGAGGTTTCACATAACCGATTCCCCAATTTTCTTTATTCTTTTTCGGTTTGTTAAGATGAATGGTTTGCTCACTTTGACCTAATGAGTACAACTTCTTTTCCAAAGCATCTAGTTTTGCAATTAAAGACTTGTTTTCTTTAGTACATGTCGAATGCATTTTAGTCAGCTTATATAAGTCAAGCTCACTATTTCTCAGTTTTGACTTGAGATCAGAATTCTCTTTCAGAATTATAGTATGTTCTTTTGCGTTGGTGTCAGCGTTTGTATGTAAAACCTCAACTAATACTTTCTTCTCAGCAATTTCATTGCTAAGCTTCTGTATGAATTGGTTTTTGTTAATAATAACACCATTTTCTCGCTTAAGATTAGATTCTAACTCTTCTTGTTTTAAACTCATGGCATGCATTTTATTCAAGAAATCTGAGTACGATAAATCACATACCTCCTCTTCTTCATTATCTAAATCAGCTTCAGCATCTGATTCTATCTTGCCCATCAAGCACATATTGACGGCTTCATCTTTATCTTCATCTTCTTCTTCTTCATCTGAGTGATCAAGCCAGTATTCATCCTCAGCTATCAGTGCCTTGCCTGCCTCCTGTTGCTTTGCAAGAAGCATCTTGTTCTTGTAGTAATCGGAGTTTCTGACCTTTGATCTTCGGCAATCCTTGGCAAAGTGACCTATTTTGCCACAGTTGTAGCACATCGGTGGACCTGGCTGACTTGATCCTTTATCCTTGTACTTTCTTTCTTCGGGTTTCTTCTCCTCTAATCTCTTTCCTTCAGACTGGTACTTTTTCTCTTCCATTTTCTTCTCATCTAATCTTTTTCCTTCAAACTTTTTCCCTTCAAACCTACTACCTTCAACCCTTTCCTTATGAGCGTAGTTGTTGGGTCCAGAAGAGTACCTCTGACTGTTTGAAGTTGGATTCCTGTAGAACTTTTTCTGAAACGCATTTGTCAGAAACAACATTGCTTTCTTCATTTGTTCATTTTCATCCATGTCAGAGTTTGCATAAGCTTCATCTTCTTCTGATTCATATACAATCTTCTTGTTCTTCTTCTTGACTACAAGAGCGACTGTATCTTCAACTGTCTTTCCTTTCTGTCTTTTCTCAGCTAGAATTTCATCCACCTCTTCTTCATTTTGACGGAGGGTTTCATACACCTCGTGAAGTGAAATCCCATTCAAATCTTTTATCTGCCGCATCTGTCTGGCAAAACTTTTCCATTCTGGTTGTAGAATACTCAGGAATTTGATGTTCAGTTCGATTTGAGATTTGTTGACCTTGTTCTTGCTCAATTCGTTTAGCAAGGTCACGAATCTATCATATGTTCCTTCTAGATTTTCTCCAGTTCTGCCTTTAAATTCTTCAAAACTGTGCAGGAAGTTAGAGATTTTAAGCTGATTCCCTATCTTTGAACCCAGCATCATCTTCTCGAATTGATCCCACATTTGTTTGCCGGAGGCCTTATAACTGTCAATCTTTATGTAGATTTCGTTCGGAATCCCTTGTAGAATGTATGACTTGGCCAATCTGTCTGCTTTTGCTCTTAACTTATTATCACCGGTTAGTTCTTCATAAGTCAGTGCATGTCTTACTTCTTCAGTTCCTTCTGCTGGTTCCCTATATTTTGTTTCCATGGGGCCTTCTTCTAAGGATTGTTTGATGAAATCACCCAAATCCTGTCTTTCGATGAAGTTTAGGAACCTATCCTTCCACTGTTCATATTCACCTCTAAAGAGAACTGGTGGCTTGGTGTCAGTTTCTATTGCAAGAGCTTCTCTGGATGTCATTTCGAAGAAAATTCTAAGTATTGGATAGGAGCAAAGAGAGGTTTGCGTTTGAAGGTTTGCGTTTCAAATGGGAGCCGCAAGATGAGGTTTGCGGTTCTAATGGGACGCGCAAATGGAGATTTGCGTTTCAAACGGGACCCGCAAAGTTAGGTTTGCGTTTCTAATTGGACCCGCAAAGTGGACTTGAACTTTCTCTTTGAAGACTCACTTGAACTGAGGTTTGCGGGTGTTCTTTGAAGCGAGAAGTGTGCTTTGCGTTTGCTTGAGGACCCGAGAAGTAAGGTTTGCGATTGTTGTTGGAACCGCAAAGTAACGTTTGTGTTTTCTTTGAGAAGCGCAAAGTAGGACTTTGCGTTTGATGTGGGAGCCGCAAAGTTGAAGTTTGCGATTGAGGTTGGAAGCGCAAAGTTGGACTTTGCGTTTTGTTCTTCCTCTGCTTTGCGTGTGTTCGTCCTGAACTTCTAAAAATCGTCTAAAACCTGTTCCTGAAACGATTTAGCAATACCAAACCCTACCAATGTGTCTAGAAACTCTTCTAGAACAGATTGTGAGCACTCGATCTCACTAAAACACTCTTTTTGAAAATAATTTCGATCGCACAGTACGTTCTTACACTCGACTCTTTTCTCACAAAAACTACAAATTGGAACTCGATTTAATCTTAAAAGTGAAATTAAATAGCAACAACTCGATCTAGCATGTAGTACGATCACAACCTGATCGATTTTAACACCTAAAACAGTTTAAATCTCGAAAATGATTTTGAACACAGAACACAGAGACGTTTTTCTTGATAAACTTGATTTGATCTTAATCAGGCTCTGATACCAATTGTCGGTCCACAACAATACTAATATCAAGTTTTAGAAACAACACAATAACGATTACCAACCTGTATTGATATATAGAAATGGTTACAAGGTTGATCAGATTTAAGCTTGGATTGTGTTCTCTGTGTATTCTCTCTTTTTCACCTTTAAGTGTGTGTTTGTATGTGTGAATGATGATCTGATTGTAAGAGAGATTGAGATACACACAAGATCTACCAAGTGTGTCTAACACACTACCTAACAACTTGCAATAATATCTAGAATAATATCTAGATATTAACTAACAAACTATATTATAACTAAATCTAATATATGTAACTAGAAACTAACTAAGTCTAATATCTAATAGAATTAGATATTTAAACTAAGTTAACTAGAACAATAAACAAACAATTACATTGACATTTATTACAAATAGACATAGACTTTAATATCGAGAGTCGACGTTTCGGCTTTAGCTTCAGATTGCGATCTTCAGTTTGGATGATCTTGAATCCAATGAGACTGTGGTCTAACACGAATGTGATCAACAAATGCGAAATTGTACACACACATACACATTGATTTTGGTTTATTGAATCAATTGTTTGAACATTTTGATGTTTTATTAAAATGTGTCTCGTATGAGATTGTTTATGAAAAATGTGAAGTATAGAAACTATAATTTCTATGATCGCCATTTGGGTAAGTGGCATATGTTTAGTTTTCGTTGATTTTAGAATAACCCAATAAATGGGCACATTATTTGGGATGCCTTCAATGGCGGCTTTGTTGACATGGTGTCCTGCAGATGACGGTCCACCAGAGTTAAGCCCATGTGGCTTACGTGAACTCACTCTGGGGGGACTTGGCTGACTTTGTTGGCTCCAGGGCGGATCGATTCTAGAAATTTACCCACATAATATGTGACTGTGGGTAAATTCACTGGGGACTCGTTGTGTGTGCCCGCATGCCGACCCAGTTCGTGTGGCTTGGCCACCCCACGAACACAACAGGAATTGACGGACTTTATTTATATTATGTTTTGAAGTTAAAGTGTGATTCGTTCTTGAAATTATTGTCTTTGAAAATTACTGAAAATTTCTTTTGCTATGAACTTGAATTTCAAGAACAGTCTTCGAATGAATTTTTAAGTCTTCTTCTTCGTTATAGATGTTTTCATTATTATTTATGAATTTATATTATAAGCCATTCACTGAGCCCTGTGTTCAGCCGTGTTTTTGTTTTCTGACACGACATGTTCGAAGTGACGATTACGGGGATGGGACTTGAGATCGAGCGTGATATTTTGGAGTTCATAGACTCGCTTTATTATATGAACGTTCTAAGTTATAAACACTTTTTGAAGTGTAATATTTTTGGACTGTAACATGTTTAGAGTTATTAGTAGCTCTGATTTAGTTGTGTAATTATGTTAAGTCCCGTTCGTGACATCACCCGTTCCGGAGGACGGGGACGGGGGATGTTACAAATATGGTATCAGAGCATAGGTTTCGACTTATAGATTAACTAGGTTTGACCTGTGAGGATTGGGTAGACATAAGAATGGGTAGACTATAATTTAATTCTATTTATTGATTTTCAATCCGTAATTGTTTTGAATTATGATCTTGATATTGTTCTGTGTTAGAATGTCGAGACGTGGTCACCCACGTAAGTCCAGATCTCAACTAGACCCAAACCCCAACCCAGTAGGGGTACAAGTGAGCCTAATATTGCTGATGTGGTCCATCAAACCATGTCAAGTATGATGCCAAGATACCTTGAGCAATCCATGTTAAGTAAATTGATTTATTTGTTTATGCCATGTTTGATACCGGGGAAACACACTCAGTTGTTTCTGAACAATTAGAATCTCGGTTAAAACCCTATGAGCAAACCACGGAATTTCCATTCGTGATATTTGTAACATCCCCCGTCCCCGTGGTTCGGAACGGGTGATGTCACGAACGAGATTTAACATAATACACAACTTATTTAGAGCTACTAATAAACTCTAAACATATATTACAATCCAAAATCTTACACTTCAAAAAGTGTTTATAAACTTATAATATTTATATAATAAGGCAAGTCTAAGAACTCCAAAATTTCACGTTCGATCTCAAGTACCGTCCCCATAAACTTCACTTCGAACCTGCCGTGTCAGAAAACAAAAACACGATTGAGCACAAGGCTCAGTGAATGGATTATAATATAAATTCGTAAATAATAATGAAAACATCGATAACGAAGCGGAAGACTTAAAAATTCATTTGAAAAATGTTCTTGAAATTCAAGTTCATAGTAAAAGAAATATTCAGTAATTTTCAAAGACAAAAATTTCAAGAACGGTTCACACTTTAATTTAAAAAACATAATATAAATAAAGTCCGTCAATTCCTATTCTGTTCGTGGGGTGATCAGCCACACGAACTGGGTCGGCATACGGGCACACACAACGAAACCCCCGTGAATTTAACCACGGTCACATATTATGTAATATGTAGGTAAAATTCTAGAATCGATTCATCTGCCCTGTAGCCAACAAAGTTAGCCAAGTCCCCCAGAGTGGGTTCACGTAAGCCACACAGGCTTAACTCTGGTGGACTGTCATCTACAGGACGCCATGACAACAAAGCCGCCATAGAAGGCATCCCAAATAATGTGCCCATTTATTGGGTTATTCTAAAATCAACGAAAACTAAACATATGCCACTTACCTAAATGGCGATCATAGAAATTATAATCTATATACTTCACATTTTTCATAAGCAATCTCATACGAGACATATTTTAATAAAACATCAAAATGTTCAAACAATTGATTCAATAAACCAAAATCAACGTGTATGTGTGTGTATAATTTCATATTTGTTGATCACGTTCGATTGATCAATCACAAGGCGATGAACCACCTTTAGTAAGGGTCAACTAAAACAAATAGTTGCCCACGATTTAAAAGAAATGAAATCCATACCTTAATCGATTTGAGATGTAACACGTGATCAACTGAGACTCAGGACGAAGTTTAACCCGTTCGATTGCCTATTTAAACCACGAATTATTATTACTCGTATAACATAAAACTTAATGGTTATTATCCTAAGCTTAATCACGAAATTATGTTCTCGTATACATTAAACCGAACACTTGGTGTGCGGTTAGACATCTAGATACAAATATCACCATTTTGATTCTAAATTTTACCCTTTTGTAATTTTGACAAAAACAAACATTCCTAAACATGTAAATGATTATAATTTTGCAATATCTAATCATCATCTACCAACCAACTACAACTACCCTAACCTACCAACTTAAATAACATAAAAAGAAATTTATACCTCTAGGAAGGGTTCGTCACGTAGATTCCGAATATGTAATTGTTTCGTTGATTTGCTTCACGAAATTGATAGAAATTTAGAGAGAAGATAAGTTTTTAGAGAGAGAGAATTTAGAGGCGGTGATATATTGAATGAAGAAAACGTACGATGGATGAATTATGGATTTGGTTTCAATTTTTTTCAATTTTATATATATAATTATTTGAAGTTTGGACAAATGACGGTTTTAACCCTAGACTATCTTTCATTGTTATTTTAATTACGGTTCAATTCGGGCAAGAATAATTACACGTTTTTATTTTATTTTGAAATGGAGTCTTACAATTATCCCCCCCCCCTTAAAAGAGATTTCGTCCCCGAAATCGAATTTAGACAAGAAACTTACATCGACTAAATATCTCGGGGTACTCCCGTCGTATGTGTTCCTCGGTTTCCCACGTCGCCTCACGTTTTGAGTGATTCTTCCAAAGAACATTTACTAAAGGAATCACTCTCTTCCATTTACCTCTCTCATCACGATCAAGAATCGTTTCCGGTTTCTCGCGATAAGAAAGATCAGGTTCTATGTGTTCCAAGGGATATTCAATGACGTGTAAGGGATGATAGTTGTACCCTCGAATTGAAGAGACATGGAATACGTTACGTACATGGGATAATTGCAGCAGTAGAGCTAACCGGTATGCCATAACTCCAACCCTTTGTAAAATTTCGAAGGGACCAATGTATCTCGGGCTCAACTTTCCTTTGAGACCGAAACGTCTAATACCGCGAGTTGGGAACCTTCAAGAAAATTTATCTCCAGGTTGGAACTCGATAGGTCGTCGTCGCTTATCGGTGTAGCTTATTTGACGAGCTTAAGCCTCTTTCATCATTTGACGCACAATCTCGACCTTCTCGGTAGTAACTTGTACCAGTTCCGGGCCTTCGAGAATACGTTCTCCGACTTCATTCCAACAAGTCGGTGTTCGACACTTTCGGCCATAAAGTACTTCATACGGGTCCATGTCGGTACTCGACTGCTAGCCATTATTATAGGAGAACTCTATTAGGTACAAGTAACTATCCCAACTTCCATGCCATTCCAACGCACATGCTCGGACCATATCCTTCAATGTTTGAATCATACGTTCAGATTGCCCATCAGTTTGCCGGTGTAAGGTTGTACTAAAATTCAAACGTGTGCCCCAAGCTTTATGTAAACCTTCCGAAAATTGAGATGTAAAACGTGGGTCTCGATCGGAGGTAATCGATACAGGAGTGCCATGGAGACGTACAATCTCGTGTTGGAATACTTCTGTCAATTTATCAATTGACCAAATTTGTCGAATAGGAAGAAAATTAGCCGATTTCATCAGTCGGTCAACAATTACCCAAATTGCATCGTGTTTCAAGGTTGTACGGGATATTCCGACTACAAAATCCATAGTTACATGTTCCCATTTCCATACGGGAATGTTCAGCGATTAGAGAAGACCACCCGGACATTGATGTTCACTTTTAACTTGTTGACAAGTGAGACAACGTGCTACAAAATCGGCGATATCTCGTTTCATTCCAACCCACCAGTAATGGGTCTCTAAGTCGCGATACATTTTTGTTGTAACAGGGTGAACATAAAACATAGATTTATGAGCTTCGGTCAGAATCTGATCTTTAAGCTCCGAGTAATTTGGAACACTAAGACGATCCCGAAACCACAACACGTGATCATCATCGATCCTGAATTTTGAACTAACATTCTCTTGTGCTTTCTAGAAGTTTGTCCGCAATTCACTGTCGTCTTGTTGGTCTTATTTGATCCGAGAACTTAGAGTCGGTTCTACTATCAGATTCGATAGAATTTCCGTTTGTGAACTCTATTTTAGTTACGGATAGTCACGCTCGATCTCAAGTCTCGTCCCTGTAATCGTCACTTCAAACCTGTCGTGTCAGAAAACAAAAACACGATTGAACACAGGGCTCAGTGAATGAATTATAATATAAATTCATAAATAATAATGAAAATATCGATAACGAAGCGGAAGACTTAAAAATTCATTCGAAGACTGTTCTTGAAATTCAAGTTCATAGCAAAAGAAATGTTCAGTAATTTTTAAAGACAATAATTTCAAGAACGGTTCACACTTTAACTTCAAAACGTAATATAAATAAAGTCCGTCAATTCCTGTTGTGTTCGTGGGGTGGCCAAACCACACGAACTGGGTCGGCATGCGTGCACACACAACGAGTCCCCCGTGAATTTAACCACGGTCACATATTCTGTGGGTAAATTTCTAGAATCGATTCATCCGCCCTAGAGCCAACAAAGTCAGCCAAGTCCCCCAGAGTGGGTTCACATAAGCCACATAGGCTTAACTCTGGTGGACTGTCATATGCAGGACGCCATGACAACAAAGCCGCCATAGAAGGCATCCCAAATAATGTGCCCATTTATTGGGTTATTCTAGAATCAACGAAAACTAAACATATGCCACTTACCCAAATGGCGATCATATAAATTATAGTCTATAAACTTCACATTTTTCATAAACAATCTCATACGAGACACATTTTAATAAAACATCAAAATGTTCAAACAATTGATTCAATAAACCAAAATCAATGTGTATGTGTGTGTACAATTTCGCATTTGTTGATCACGTTCGGTTGTTCAATCACAAGGTGGTGAACCACCTTTAGGAAGGGTCAACTACAACAAATAGTTGCCCACAATTCAAAAGAAATGAAATCCATACCTTAATCGAATTGAGATGCAACACGTGATCAACCGAGACTCGGGATGAAGTTTAACCCGTTCGATTGCCTATTTAAACCATAAATTACTATTACTCACATAACATAAAACTCAAAGCTTATTATCCTAAGCTTAATCACAAAATTATATTCTCTTAGACATTAAACCGAACACTAGGTGTGCGGTTAAACATCTAGATATGAATATCACCGTTTAAATTCTAAACTTTACCCGTTTGTAATTTTGACAACAACAAACATTTCTATACATGTAAATGATTATAACTTTACAATGATATAATCATAATCTACCAACCAACTTCAACTACCCTAACCTACCAACTTAAATAACATAAAAAGAAATTTATACCTCTAGGAAGGATTCGAAACGTAGATTACGAATATGTAATTATTTCTTCAATTACTTCAACAATTTGATAGCAATTAATCTTATAGAGAAGATAAAGTTTAGAGAGAGAGAGATAAATATTGATGATCGCGGTGATGGGATATGAGAAGGAGACGATGGATGACTTAATATTCTTAATGTTAAAGTTATGTTATATATATATATATATTCTTTTACTTTATATATATATATATATATATAAATGTATAAAATTTATACGTAATATCTATAGAGGTGGGTTCAAACGAGAACATAGTGTATTTAAAAGAATAAAAGGACGATTCTCAACCAATCATTTTTTAAATTAATTCCGAAAATAATAGTTTCTTAAATTAAGAGTAAAAGGGCAATAAAGTCATATTATGCTATGGAAAATTTAGGATAGTATTAACTTCCAAAAAACATGGATTATAATATTTAATTCAAATCAAAAACGTATTTATCCTTTTCCTTTATTAAAGCAAATCCGGTTAATCCATTTTGATAGTTTACCTGGTCTGTTTTTTTTTCAAGCAAATCCCTAATATATATCTCAAATCACAGATGATTATATGGTGTACAATATGCAATCCAAAATCATTTATGATTATATTGTAAAGAAATTTGACAGATTGTTTAAGTGTAGTATGCATCACATGTGATTATACCTCATAGTAAATGATGTCATTAGTTTGCAACCCTAAATCACATGTGATTTTGTTTTAAATACTTAACACCAAATTCATACTTAACACCACACCAAAATCATATATGATTTTGTACTAAATAACTTGGCTATAATACTTGACACCAAAATTCTAAATACGTAACACCAAATTCATACTTAACACCAAATTCATATATGATTTTGTACTAAATAACTTGGCTATAATACTTGACACCAAAATCACATGTGATTTTGTTCTAAATATTTAACACCAAATTCATACTTAACACTAAAATCATATATGATTTTGTACTAAATAACTTGGCTATAATTCTTAGCACTAAAATCATATGTGATTTTATTCTAAATAACTTAGACAAAATGTTTCCATATAAATTGGATATGAAAAACAGAATAGTCGATGTTTCCATATAAATTGAAAAATACAAACCCTAACTCACGTCCTCAAATGCACAAAAACAGAAAAATACAAACCCTAGAATGCATCTTTTCTTTCTTTTGACTTTTTCTGACTTCCTTTCTTCCTTTTGACTTTTTCTGTTTTTCAATTCATCATCCAAAACAAAGAAGGTTGAAGAAGCAAATCGATGAACAGTTGCAGAAAATCGATGAAGAAGCAAATAAATGAATATCAGTTGCAGAAGCAATGCATAAGCAAATCGATGAACAACAACAAGAAAATCGATGAAGAAGAAGAAAATCAAAGAAAAAGAAGAAGAGGATCGATTAGAATCCCATGAATTTAGGAAGTGATATACTATCCTAAATTATCCAGGAATGGATATGACATTTATACCCTTTTTTATTAAAATAAACAATTATTAATTTCTTAATTATTATTGGTCTAGAACTGTCCCTTTATTCCTTTAAATTGAAATCGTTCTCGTATGATTCTCCCTCAATATATATATATATATAACGAGTTTAGGTTAATGACAGTTTTAACCATTAACTATCTTTAGTTGTCATTTTTAATTACGGTTCAATTCGGGTAAGAATATTTATACGTTTTTTTTAAACGGAGTCTTACAATTATTCCCCCCCCCCCTTAAAAGAGATTTTGTCCCCGAAATCGAATTTAGACAGGGAACTTACATCGATTAAAGAACTCGGGGTATTCCCGTTGCATATGTTCCTCAGTTTTCCACGTCGCCTCACGTTCCGAGTGATTTTTCTAAAGAACTTTTACGAAAGGAATCACTCTCTTCCATTTACCTCTCTCATCACAATCAATAATCGCTTCAGGTTTCTCGTGATAAGACAGATCTGGTTCTATTTGTTCCAGGGGATATTCAATGATGTGTAAGGGATGATAGTTGTACCCTCGAAGTGAAGAGGTATGAAACACGTTATGTACGTGAGATAATTGCGGCGGTAAAGCTAACTGGTAAGCCACAACTCCAACCCTTTCCAGAATTTCAAAGGGACCAATATATCTCTGAAATTGTCCTATCAAATCACACACTCGAATCTATCAAGAACAAAGAGAATCAATGGAGAGAATCACAAGTGTATTGATGTCAAATGTAAGGTATAAAGTATTTCTCTCTCTAGACTTTTTCAAACCTCGTACTACACGCTTACAAAGGAATAAGGAAGACCCTATATAAAAGGTCAACCAAGATACAAGCAAATACTAACAAAAGTCAATATAAAAGAAATGACAAAATGATCTAAACTATAAAGCATTAACAATCTCCCCCTTTTAGATCATTTGAAAATTTTGTTCTGGTCCCATCTTCTGAAGCAAAATTTTCTGATTCCAAGGTGCGCTTCAAACCTTCTGATATGCTCTCTGAACTCTATCTTCTTGTTGATCTCTTCAAGCATAGTTTCCATGTTTATAGACTCAACTGATCTTAAAAGCTTCATTCTTTCTGAATCTTTCTTGCTCTGATAGGAACAACTTGTCTTCAAGCACTTTCTGAACATACTTTAGTGTACCATCTGAATACTTTGCCAATTCGGAAGCTCTCATGAATTGCTTCTTGTGAGTCTTGGTGTTCACATATATTATACCCAATTTTGGATATCTTGAAAGCTGAAAAGGCTCTAGAACTCTGATCTTTGGATGGTTGAAGTTTGGTGCTAGCAGGTTCACTCTGTTTTGATTTGTTTCAATGCCAAGATGGACATCAAACATGTAGGCATTATAAACACTCCTTGTCATGAATCTCTTGATTACATCCAGAGCATAAGCAATAGGTTGTGACCTCTTTCTCTTCTTTCTATCTCTGAACTCATTCACAATAAACATGATATCTGAGAAATCCAAACTATCAAAATCAGCTTCTGTGAAGGTACTGATCTTCATATCTTTTCTTTGTATAGTGGACTTTGGATAGTAGACATTCAGAATCTTGCAGATGTAAATTTGTTGAATCTGCAGAATCGCTTCTCTTTTGTCATATGATGAAAGCTTTTTCTGAGTTTTCATAAACCTGATGTAGTTGGTCTGATAGATCTTGTCTTTGTCTCCAACGCCATAGAATTTTGCTTCATCAATTGGTTGTAAAGAGGAAACAAAGATCTTGGTTGTTTCTTCAAGAAAAGTCACTTTGAGTGATCTTCTGATAATCTCAATGAACTTCAAAGAATCCCCTTCAACATCATAACCTGTGTAAGGAACAGAACCAACACGAACATCTCCTTTGAAGGTAATCTTTCCTCTTTCACTAAATTCATAAGTATTGAACTCTTCTGCTGGCATAGATTCAATTTCTGGACCATGAGCCTTTGAGTATTCTTCCACTTCCATCGGAGTTACAAATACTGGATTAGTCTTAGGCTTTTTAGAAACTTCAGCAGCACTAAGTATCTTTGGACTGTCAGGATTCCGGATGTAAGGAAGTGCATTAGTTTGGCTTTGGCTTCTTCTTCTTTTTCTTTTCTGAGTTCAACTTTTTCTTCTCTTATCAACTGTCTTTCTTCCTTTTCCCTTTGCTTCTTTTCTCTGTACAGTTGATTTCTAAAGTCGTGGATGTCAACAATGATAGGTCTTTCTTCTTCAAGATCCTTTGGCTTAGGCTTTGGAGTAGGAATCCTTGATCTCTTAGACTTCTTGGAAGACTTGGGCTTGTCAACCTTTCTTTTTTGCTTAGATTGTTCAACTGGTTCTTCATATTCAAAGTCTTTCGGTAGAGGTAGAGCAACCCTTGGTTTAGAAGTATCAATATTTTCTGGGACAGAACAGTTTCTGGTAGGAGAGACAATTGGAATGGCAGTTAAAATCTCATCTTCATCAAACAATCTGTATGTTGGTGGAGCATAATCAACTGCATTGACATTTTGAGCTACCTCCACAACTTCTGCTTGTTGAACAGGAAAAGTTTGATCAAGAACTACAATTTCTTCAGCTTCATTATCAAGGTCATCAAAGTTTCCATCTATGTTGTCTCCAAATAAGTCATCCATTACATTCTCATTCTGATTCAGATATCCCTGAGTAATAGCATTATGTACAATCTCTTCAACAGTGACTGTATTCTTAGGGTCTGGTCCATCACTCTGAATGTTGTGGTCAATAACATCCATCCCTTCTTGTTTGACTTTCCAGTAACTGTCGTATCTGGCAGCAACTTTCTCATCATCATCACTGGCATAGTCATCCAGATTGATAAAATTCTCCGACGTGACCACCAACATTTCCATAATCTCTTGAACAGTAGCAATCGCAGGCTTTTCAACCGTTGATTCCGTGTTATCATAAATCATCAACTCCATTTCAGCTTGTGGAGCATCCTCACTCAACTGATCCTGACCCGACTGATCTCCTTGAGTAATTTCAGCCACTTCAGTCCCCTGATCCTCAACAGTAATAATATCAACATCTTTAGCAGTTTTCTGTCTCTTGCTCATCTCCCCCTCATGATCTTGATCAGAATCATGATAATGTCTTTTCTTAGAAACTGCTGCAGAGTTAGCTTTGCATGAAAATTGTACTGCGTTGGTGAGATCCTGTAGGTGCTTCTCCACTGAGTCTGTGAACTGTCTGAACTGAGATTGAGTAACATAATCTACTGGAACTTGAGGAACAACTGGTTGGGATTGTTGCCTCAGTAATCCAATAAGATCTGCTTCTGTCTGATCTGCTGGAGCATCTGATAACAATTGGGCCAAAAGTAAAGACTTTAGCTCATAAACTGATTGGACCGGTGGTGATTGTGGAACTGATGGTGGTGGAAGTGGTTGCACTGACTCCTCAACTATTGGACTTTTCCCTTTCAAAAACTTCATCACTTTTCCAATCTCCTCCTCAAACTTTTCTGTTACTTTGCTCAGCTCCGACTGAAATTTCTGTGTCAAAGAGTTTTCAACGACCTTTAGGAGGTCATTGAGAAATTCCCTTGAAACAAATTCGGGTAATATAACACCGGGTCTACTCAAGCTTCCCGTTGACACAACTGTTGTAGATGCAACAGTGTGGTCTGTGCTCAAAGCTGGCATAGTGTTAGCAATTACAGGACCTCCACCCAATCCTCGTAGTTCAGGAACTGAAACTAGTATAGGTATTCCGATCGGGGCACTAAGACTCCCGATGTTAGCAGATATTTGAGTCCTAGCCAAGGATGTTGAAATAGTAAGAGGTGCTAGACTCGATTGTGTGTACGAAGGAAGTGAGATCGGGGGAAACAGATCTCTATTTTCAATAACTGAACCTTCCAAAAGAAGATTAGGTAGATTATGTGCTAAAATCCCATGAGAAGTTGAGACTACTGTCTGTTGAGAGACAGCAGAATGGGTGGCAGGGGTGTGCAATTGCATTAGTGGGCAACTAATGTTTGTTTCAATACCTCTTGCTCGCAACAAATGCGGTGAGGTAGTGGATGTGGCTGCCCTTTTGGAATGGTAGGTTTGGATGCACTCACGCTCACCATGTTTTTTTCCTTCAACCTCTCTAGTCCTCACATTTTCTGAATTTTCAACTAATACTCCCTCATTCGGCCTTATATCTCCATAATCAGATTCAACGTTCATAATTGTTGAGTCAACACCTTCCAAATCCAGTTCTCTTGCAAAAGAACCAAGACTATGGTGTAGAGAAACATTTTCCAAGAATCCAAAGCTGTGACCCAAGTTGTCATCCTGATCATCATCATCTTGATCATTTCCTTGATTTTCAGCATCATGTTCTGAAGTTGCTGATGGTACTGAAGTACTAGATGAGCTTGCATGTCTGACCGATAAAGTTCTTTCAGAATTCTGAGTTTCATTGGGATTCTCTTCCTGAGCGCCCGATTGATGAATGATAGTCGTCTCAGGTTGATATTGTGCCTGTGTTCCCACACCCTCTAGTACAGAAGTCTGACCCACTCCAGAACCCCTCTCTAAATTTTCCCTCTCCTCACTTACCCGTTCAACTACTCCCGTAGTAGTTTGAACCCTCATCGACTCCGCTCGTCTAACTGGCCCTAAGTCCTGGGTAGGGATTGCTGGCTCTGGAATTCCCATGGACTGCCTATATTTCCTAACACACGCAACAGTCTGATCGGCATAAGCAAGGAGTACAACAGGTAGTGGCATCTCAAAAGCGAAGGATTGCTTCTGCTTTTGAAGATGTGTCATTTCATTTTCAGGTGCAATCTCATGATTCAGTATTTTTGGAATCTCTTTGTTGGATCTCAGCATGTTTCAGACAATAAGTTGTAAAAACCTCTGATAAGGCACATATTTTGGCTTTCTTGAATGCCTCTTGCTCATAACCTTTTCATAGAGCTCAGTCCAGTTAGCTAAGGCATAATCAACATGCAAATCATAGATGATAGCATGGAACAACCTCAAAGTGTGCATGTTGGTGTTGTCATGCCCAAAGTGCCTTGAAGTCAAACACTTGTTATTCACAGAAAAGAACTGGTAATAAAATGGAGGCATATTTGACTTTTTAAAATCACTGATCTTTGTGAGGCTCCCAACATATCCTATGGCAAGAATACCAGTAAACACTTCTTGATCTCTTGGATAAGGATCAAAAGTATTCCTTCCTTCTCTTGAGTCTGGCAATGGAAGATCAAGAATTAGTCTTAGTCTCTGATAGGTCAGCTCGGATGTGAAGTTGTCAATTTGGATTGCGAAATACTTCCTTTGGCCTTCCACAACATGCTCAATGGTTTTCCAAGCTTGCTGTAAGTAAATTAGTGGCACAGTAGCAGTAGCGGTTAAGGCAGAACAGATTGGGTGGTTCTTCAAAATCTCCTTAATCAGTGGCTTGACCATGAGATTGTCAAAGACCACATGATGATTGTCACTTGTTTGGTGACAATGGGAGACAATCTTGTGAATTGATCAACTGAAGATCTGGATCTGCACCAATTTCAGATTGAACATTGGATCGGGAGAAGGCATAGGCATCTCCCGTGAGATACTTGGATCATGTTCATCCATCTGAACTATATGATCACCATTGTGAATATCCGCCATTGGAATACCTGAGAAGTTTAAAATGATTGGATAACATCCAATATGTCAGTATAAATCAAAAACTTGTTTTCAGAAAACCAATTTGAAGTACAGAACAATGTACTTTGGAATATTGCAATGAAAGCACAGTAAGTTGCAGTAAGCAAATTGCAACTTCAGATGAAAAAATAAAATAAAAGAAAAACTCATCACACAAGAGAAATAATTGTTCATATTATACAGTTGATACTAGTTTCAGTTTTAATTTTGCTAATCTTGATTTATTGAACTGTACTGTTTTATCAATAGGTCATATGAACAGTCATTATAAACCTAGACTTGAAAACCCCTAAAACAAACTTGTCAAGAATCTGAGAATCGATGATGAACACCTACACTGAGAATCGATGATGATGCTTCAAAGATCGAAAAGTCGCAAAGAGAATCGAGAGAAAAACCACTAAGTGCTGGAACTCGCAATGAATGATAATGAGAGAAGTGAGAGTGTCAGATGTATTTATACTCGAAGAAACACGCAAGTCATAGAACGCGCTAGTAATGAAACTCGCAAAGCCCTAGAACTTGCAATCCGTACAAACTCGCAAGCAACGCACGATTTGAATTTGACTTCTCTCAGATCAAGGAAAGTGGTATTTGTCTCAAAAACTAACAAATATGTGTGTGTTTTTGACTTAAGGATCAATTTAAGTGAAAAATTATGAAACACACAAGCCTAAGGAGTAAAAACCATGAAACTCACAAACTGATGAGTGTAGTTGCCCAAACTCGCAAACCTCGTTTTGCGTGTTTCTGAAACTCGCAGACAATGATTTGCGTGTTTATGAAACTCGTAGATCACTTCTTGCGTGTGTCAAGAACTCACAAGGCTTGAGTTGCGTGTTTTGAGAATTCGCAGATCACTTCTTGCGTGTTTCAAGAACTTGCAAGTCTTGAGTTGCGCGTTTTGAAGACAACACAATACTCTACGTGTTTCCACACTTAAAGTATTTTGAGAAAAGTTTCCAGAAATAAAATCTTTCTAAAAATGGAAACTTTGAAACTTTTTAGCCCAAAAACATTATTATTCTCATAAAAACTTTTCTGATCTCACAAACACACACACACACACACACTTACAGACTTTTTCATTAAGCTCCCCCTCGAAGTGTGAAGATGACTTAATTTTCTCCCCCTTGATTTTTGCATTTAAGCTCAAATCTTCAAGTACGAGTCCTGATCTGATTTGATCAGAAGTCATAGTCCAATATGCAAACCTGTAAAACAGATAAATCTTTGGTACTCATTGAACATGAGTCGAGGTTTGTTAATAATATCTTGAAATTGAGTCAATGAATTACATAAGCATGCCAAATGTAAAGAAATGCTCCCCCTCAAAATTATAAAGAATGATGTAACCATTCATTAAGGTTCAACATGCCAAGTTTGCTGACTAGAAAAGTAAATCTCTTTTCATCAAGAGGTTTAGTAAACAAATCAGCAATCTGAAAATCAGTTGAAACAAAATGCATCTCTACATCACCTTTTTCAACATGGTCTTTAATAAAGTGATACCTGATATCTATGTGCTTCGTCTTTGAGTGCTGCACAGGATTTGATGTGATTGCTATTGCACTCTTGGAATCACAGTATATTGGTACCTTATGGAATGTATATCCATAATCTCTCAGTTGGGTTCTCATCCACAGAACCTGTGAGCAGCAACTTGCAGCAGCAACATATTTCGCTTCAGTTGTAGATGTGGATACACAATTTTGTTTCTTTGACGACCAACTGACCAACTTTTCTCCAAAGTAGTGACATGCTCCTGATGTGCTTTTTCTGTCTAATTTGTTTCCTACATCGTCTGCATCTATATATGCTCTTAGTTCAAACTTAGAATCTTTTGGATACCAAAGGCCCAGATTTGGTGTGCCTTTGAGATACCTCAAGATTCTTTTCACAGCAGAAAGGTGTGACTCTTTAGGATTATCCTGATACCTTGCACAAAAGCATGTTGCAAACATAATATCTACCCTACTTGCTATCAAATAAAGAAGAGATCCAATCATGCTTCTGTAGATATGTTGGTCTACTGATTTTCCGGAGATATCAGCATCCAACAAACTTCCAGATTGCATGGGAGTCTTCATAGGTGTAGTAGAGTTCATGTCAAATTTCTTCAACATGTCTCTAATATACTTTGCCTGATTTATAAAAATCCCTTCGGGGGTTTGTTTGACTTGCAGGCCTAAGAAAAATGTTAATTCACCCATCATTGACATTTGAAAACGCTTTTTCATAATATTTTCAAATTCTATGCATAATTCTTGTGAAATAGAGCCAAAAATAATGTCGTCAACATAAATTTGCACAAGTATGAGATCCTTACCTTTCTTTTTAAGAAATAAAGTAGTGTCGATTGTACCTTTCCGAAAACCATACTCGGTTAGATAGACTGATAGAGTTTCATACCATGCTCTTGGCGCTTGTTTTAATCCATAAATTGCCTTGTGAAGAACATAGACATGATCTGGGAACTTCGGATCCACGAAGCCTTCAGGTTGACTCACATATACTTCTTCATGAAGAATGTCGTTGAGAGAAGCAGACTTCACGTCCATTTGATAGACTTTGATGTTCTTGTGAGCCGCATAAGCAAGAAAGATCCTTATGGCTTTAATCCGAGCAACGGGTGCATAGGTTTCGTCATAATCAATTCCTTCTTGTTGATTGTAACCTTTGGCCACTAGCCGTGCTTTGTTCGTTAAAATAATTCCAGCCTCGTCGTTTTTGTTTTGGAAGACCCATTTTGTGCCAACAATGGATTTGTCTTTGGGTCTCGGTATCAATCTCCACACCTTGTTCCTTTTGAACTCATTTAGCTCATCTTGCATTGCATTTATCCAATCTGGATCCTTTAAAGCTTCAGATGGCTTCTTGGGTTCAATGCTGCTCAGAAAACTTGCAAACATGCAGAAATTGGCTGTTGCCGGTGAAAAAGCAGATCTGGTAGACACTCTAGCAGACGGGTCACCAATAATGTTTTCTGAATGATGGTTTCTTGTCCATTTGTGTGAGCTTGGTAAAACATCAACTTCTGTTTTATTGTTAGACGAATCAAAATCATCTTGTATTGTTGGTTCTTCAGAAGTAGAAGTGATTTGTACTTCTGGTTCTTCTGAAGTAGATAAGATTGGACTTGATGTGCTTTGCAATGGAATAGCTTCTTCAGTGGGAGTTTGCAACACATTCTCTTCAGATGTGATTGATGTAGATGGAACGTCTTCATTGGTAGTTGAAGTTGTGTTGTCTGAAACTTCTTGAACTTGACTTGTAGAAGCTTCACCATTACCTTCAGAGGGTCCTGATATATCTGAAGTGGTAGTAGATGTATCAGTATTAGGTGTATCATTTTGAACTTGTTCTTTTTGAAAATCATCAAAAGCATCATAAAACAGCAAATCTAAATCAGATTCAGTTAAGGATTTAGAAAGCTCAGTCTGTTTTGAAGCAGGTTCCACACTGGTTGATGTGGAAGCTTTATCACTAGATCCAAGTTTTGAATTGTTTTGTTCAGAAGTTCTTGTCTTTGTTTCATGAAAGGATACATTGATGCTTTCAATCACTGATCTCGTTCTTGTGTTGTAAACTGCGTATGCTTTGGAGGTTAGTGAGTATCCAATAAAGATTCCCTCATCAGCTTTCTCTTGAAATTTGGCTAGATTTTCTCTATCATTCAGCATATAGCACCTGCATCCAAACACACGAAATAATTTAACAGTTGGTTTACGACAATTAATAATTTCATAAACAGTTTTATTTAATCTCTTATTAATAATTGTCCTGTTTTGTGTGAAACATGCGGTTGCTACCGCTTCAGCCCAAAGAAAATGCGGTAGACTGGAATATGCAAGCATCGTTCGTTCAGCTTCTACCAAAGTTCTGTTCTTCCTTTCCACAACATCGTTTTGCTGTGGCATCATTGCAGCTGAGAAGTTGTGTGAAATGCCAACTGAATCCAAATATGATTGAAGAGTTGAGTTCTTGAATTCAGTGCCATTATCACTTCTGAGTTGTTGCACTTGACTTTGAAGACGAACTTGTATTTTATTTATAAATTTGATGATGAGATCTGGATTATCCGACTTTTGTCTTAAGAACTCTAGCCACGTATATCTGGAGTATTCATCAACCAAGACTAGCATATACTTTTTGCCGTTGATTGACTGAGTTCTCATCGGACCGCACAAATCCATGTGAATAAGCTCTAAGCACCTTGAACAGTTTGATAACATCTTCAACTTGTGAGAACCTCTTTTCATCTTGCCCTTCTGACATGCAGAACAAAGAGAGTCTTGTTCTATTTTCAGCTCTGGAAGCCCAGTGACAAGATTCTGAGTCCTCAACTTGTTCAAGTCTCTGAAATGTTGATGAGAAAACCGACGATGCCATAACCAACTTTCATCTACTGAAGCTTTTGAGATAAGGCATACAGGTTTTGAAGCTTGTAGGGTTGGAAAGTGAACACCATACAGTAATCCCATTCTTTCTCCTTTGATTAACTCTGTGCCTGACTTATCCTTGATATAACAGAAGTCTTCATCAAATTCAACTTTACACTTCTTTTCGGTGAATTGACTGATGGAGAACAAGTTGTACTCTAACCCCTCGACATAAAAAACTTTAGAGATTGAGATCATCCTATTCTTGAGAACACTGTATCCTCTTACATAACCATTCATCTTATTCCCGAAGTTAACTGTTCCTGCATAATGTTCTACATAGTCGTGCATCAGGTGTTTGTAAGTTGTCATGTGTCTTGAAGCTCCTGAGTCTATGATCCACACATGATAAGCCTGCAATAACAGTTACTTCAATTTAGGTACCCATATAAGAATGGATCCTTTCTTGTTAGTAGCATGCTTATCTTTTGAAATTTTTCCTTTTTACAATTTGTGCATTAAGTATATCTTTAGGAATCCATCTTTGCACATATTGTAATTCTACAACTTTCTTTAACTGAAATTTGTGATTTTTAGACTTTACAGTATAAACTTCAGCTTTTGGTTTATCAGAAGAAGAAGTAGAAGGTTTAATGTTTTCATCTAAACTTTTCTTTTTTTCTTTGAAGTTTTAGGTTTAAGAGAGAATGAACTTTCATAACAGAATGAACATTGCAATCTAGTAGAGGCTTGTGTCTACAAATCAATCTTTGAAAGAAATTTTGATTTATTAGAACTTTGTTGACATTCATTACAAGCTGAGGCTACTCTATCACATGTACTGTCATGAGAAGTATTCAGATTCTCTTCTACTTTCTGCTTGTCTTTGCACACACTTTTCTTCAATAAGCAATCTGAGACACAATTAGAAATCATGTTACTTAAACTAGAATTCGAACATTCTCCTTCAGATGAAACAGGTTCTTCAGAATGAATTTTGTCATTTACAAGCTTAGAAAAGTTAGAATTGGATATATCAACTTTCCTTTTCAAGTTAGAATTAATTATTTTTTCTTTCACAATATCTGACGATAGAATAGATAGATCTTTGACAAGCTTGCATATTTCACTTTCAAAGATTTGACGTTGTTGGTCAAATGTGTCTCTTTCTGTTATCAAAATCTTTTCAAATTCAGAGACTTGCTTTGATAGTTTCATACATTTAAGTTCAAGATCTTTCTTTTCTTGGAAAGTTTTCTTTTCATGATCAACTTTTTTATTTTGTTAATCTGAAATTTCCTTTTCAAGAACAGAAATTTTGTTTAAAGCAACTTGATATTCAAGATCAAAACTCTTGAAAGTCATTTCTGAAACAGATTTATTGAAAATTGGAGACGTTTCATTTCCATCCAATATAATAGGACATGTAACTATTATTTCAGATGAATCAGAAAAGATTGATGTAGTATGAGTCTCATTTTCTTTTGGAAAGGGATTTTCAAATTTGACAAATGTTTTCTTTTTATTTTCATAAGAAGAATTTAATTCGTCGTATTTGAAGTAAACATTTTTGAGACCTTGAGATTCATACTTCATCTCATTTTCAGAGTTATCTTCAATAACAGTTTTTGTTTCTATTTTAGCTGATGTATCTGAAGTAGTCTCTGTTTTAACAAACGTCTCAAGGATATGTGGGACTAAAACAATAGGCTCCAAATCTTTGTCGTTTAAATTGTAAAGTTTTTCTGGTGCCTTCTTCAGAACATCCACATCTGAAAGACCTAAACCAAGCTTGGCCTTATAAAATTTGTTTTCTTTTTGACTGCTTGTTAAAATTTTTAGAGTCTGTTCAGTTTAACCTCTTTTGAGATTTAAATGTTCTAACTCTTGTATTCTGGTATATGCCTCAATTATGTCCTTCATAACAAGTTCATACTTAAGAGTTAAGTCAAGTTTCTGATCTTTAAGAGTTACAATTTCTTTTTGCAAATCAGATATTTCATTTTGAAGCTTTATCTTGTCCATCTTTAAAACATTTTTCTCCTATTCTTTATCTTTTGATAATGTTTTATATAACAACACTTGATCTTGCTATCCCTGTATGATGAATTTTTGTTCTTCAAGTTTATCTTTTAGTTTCAAAAATTCAGTATTCATTTGAGTTAATTGGGACATCAAGTTCATCAACTCTTCATTTTCAGAAGAGTCAGATTCATCAGACATTGAATTTACCTCAGTATCAGAATTCATCTTGTAAGTGAGCCATGAGATTGTAATGGACCTAAGTCAGGTTTGCTTTTACATCACTTTCTTCGTCATCGGAGTAGTAGTACCAGATTTCATCTTCCGCTTTTCAGAGCTTGCCCTTTTTCAATAGCCTTGGCAAGATGAGCTTTCTTCTTATAGTATTCATAATTCTTTATCCTT